>OX637462.1:49719558-51051878 GCA_951799995.1 Trifolium subterraneum | reverse complement strand
CTTCTTATTTTGTTTTATGATTTTTTTTGACGTTTTTATTATTATTATTATTATTACCTTTTTGTATTTAATTATAAGGGGATTGTTTCGGACGGATTAAAACTCAATATACTTAAGGACTAATGACATAAAGCTCTAATAGGTGTTACAAAGTACAAGATTAGCACATATAGGCAACGACAACCACGTCTTAAAGACCACATGGTATCGACCAATAGAAATGAGGCATAGTATTAAAGGGTTCAGATCCTCTCCATTTTGGGAGGAAATGACTATCTCAATTTCCACTCATAAAAACAAGACATCTGGCAAAGTAAATATCAACAGTCTAGATTCATTCCATAAATTATTTTATTTTTATTTTAATAAATACAACCTAGAAAACATCTCTCTCTCTCTCTCTATCTCTCTCTCTCTCTCTCTCTCTCTCTCTCTCTCTCTCTCTCTCTCTCTCTCTCTCTCTCTCTCTCTCTCTCTCTCTCTCTCTCTCTCTCTCTCTCTCTCTCTCTCTCTCTCTCTCTCTCTCTCTCTCTCTCTCTCTCTCTCTCTCTCTCTCTCTCTCTCTCTCTCTCTCTCTCTCTCTCTCTCTCTCTCTCTCTCTCTCTCTCTCTCTCTCTCATTCACAGTTCAAACCTTGAGAAACCCATCTCAAATTTATTACGAATCCACTCATCTTCGTGTTGTCATAGTTGTGTCGACTCACCTTCGTGTCATCGTCGTAGGGGCTCTTCTTCTTGCTTCCTCACTGAAACAATATTCCCCTTTTGTTTGAGTTGTATCATAAGTGGATAGTGAGTATGAATTGGTCTGTTTATTTCTCATATTGTTCATGATTTATGAATGATCTAACCTCAAAACCATAAAGTTACGTGACTATATCATGTAATAATAACATAAAGATTAAAAGAAAATTTCATTAATAATCAACAAATATTAAGAAAGATTATAACAGTAATTTTATTTTTAAAGAGATTAAGCTTGAACATTGAAGCATTAAATAGTAGACACAATAATTATTGTGTCGGCGGGAATTGTTGAATGTCACGATGGTTAAGAACGACGTGTTGAAGACAAAGGGCAAGGAAGGGTCATGACTCATGAGATGAACAAATACAATAATTTTTTGTAACCATTGCTCTATTGCCTTTAATCGCTTCATTTCATTTTACCAGAGAAACATTAAAACGTTGGTGAGTTTTAGAAAGATGCAAGTATTGGAACCTTGATAGGGACAAAGAAAAGGAGGGTGTCTTTTCATTTTCGTTTTTATTAATTAATTAAAAGTACTGAAAATTAATCTCAGCCACTGATAATTTTTTTTTCCACTTGTCAGAAAGGTACGAAAAGAAATTGAGATGGCCATTTCCTCCCGAAACAGAGAGGATTTGAACTCAGTACTAAAATCGTCATATTGTCAACCTCACTCACGTAATGGAATTACCACGCTTCATTCATACTTATGCAAGGTTTGACCTATAAATACAGACATAACTGATAACCCTAGCTACCAAGGTACGCAATATTCACTCAATTTCCCTAGCATTTTACCTCTTTCAAATATTGTCTCGGGCGTTGGAATGCCAACACTCTTGCAAGTGCCTTTCCCATCCCTATTTGAGTTCAAGACCACCGTCTCGATAACCTTACCTAGCCATTGGAGTTATATCCATTCTACCTGTTCAGAGCATGGCTTATAATAAAATTGTTTTTTTCTCGTGAGTTTAGTTCAGTTGATAGGGATATCACATTATATATATAGGGCTGAGATTTAAATTCTATACGCTCGACTTATTGAACTTAAAAAAAGTAAAATTATTGTTAGTAGTATGTTACTAGTCTTTTGGATTGTAATGTGCATTGAGCCTTATGTGTTTAAGCCCACTATGTAGTTTGTATTGTGTATGTGCATATATAAGGTTTTGGTGGCGTGAATAATAAAGTGTGAAAGCCATTTACACAACAAGTGGTATCTAGAGCCTATGAATCAGGCCTAGGTCCAAGAAACCGCAGTTTTTCATTGTGGCCGTTGTAACTGCTTTCGTTGTGACCGTTGCAACGGTTGAAACCACCGTAACCACCATATTTTCTTTCTTCTCCGACGAGTTTGCAATTTCCTTGCTCTGATCATGGCTGAAAATTCCAACTCCACCTATCTTCAACCTTCTGTTCCCAAATTCGATGGATTTTACGACCACCAAGCAATGTTTATGGAGAATTTACTCCGATGAAAGGAATCCTGGCCATTGGTTGAAACTGGCGTTACGGTTGCTCCTACCAACGCCACCGCTGAACAGCTTCGTATCACCAATGACAACAAACTCCGTGATCTTAAGGTCAAGGACTATCTTTTCCAAGCGATTGATCACACAATCTTGAAAATGATCTTGGTTCGTGAAACAACTAAGGATATTTGGGATGCCATGAAGCAAAATTATCAAGACTCCACGAATGTTAAACGAGCTCAATTACAAGCTCTTCGCCGTGAATTTGAAGTTCTTGAGATGAAAGAAGATAAATCTATCAATGAATACTTCTCAAGAACTCTTGCAATTGCGAACAAGATGACCTCACATGGTGAGCATATAGAACATGTGAATGTGGTAGATAAGATCTTGTGATTGATAACAGCAAAATTCAATTACGTGGTTTGTTCGATCGAACAATTGAATGATGTGACTACATTATCAATTGATGAGTTACAGAGTACTCTCATAGTCCAGGAGCAAAGGATGGAGAACCAGAAGAATGGTGGAGAGGAGCAAGCTCTGAAGGTCTACAATAGTGGGAGAGGATATGTAGTAGAGGCAGAGGTCGAGTCTCTAATCGAGGCAGAGGCAGAGGTAGGCCAAACCCAAATAAAGAGATGATATAATGCTATAAATGTCATAAATTATGACACTATCAGAATGAATGTCCCAGTTGGAATGATAATGCAAATTATGTTGAATTTCTTAATGAAGAAGAAACTCTATTAATGGCAAGAACTGAACAAGAAAACGCTGTTAGAGAAGAGACTTGGTACTTAGATTCTGCATGCAGTAATCACATGATAGGTAACAAAGAATGATTATTTTGAATTTGATTCAAATTTTAAAGATTATGTGAGACTGGGAAATGATGCAAAAATGGTTGTAATGGGAAAAGGAAATATCAAGTTGTTCATCAATGGTAAAATGCATGTGATAACCAATGTGTATTACATTCCTGGACTAAACACAAATCTCTTTAGTGTTGATCAGTTACAGCAAGAGAATGTCACCATCATATTCAAAGACCTGCAAAGCCTATCACGAAGAAAAAGATATACTCTTCTCTACATAAATGTCCACAAATAGGATGTTCATACTTACTGCACAAGTAATTGTCCATATGTGTTTACAAGTCTCTAAACAAGAAAAACTCAGTCGTGGCATAATAGATATGGACATCTAAGCATAAAAGGGTTGAAATTGTTTACTAAACTAGATATGGTGAAAGGTTTACCTGAATTAGAAGACATGGAAGCGAAGTGCACTGATTGCTTGACTGACAAGCAACACAGACAAGTTATCCCTAAGCAAACTAAGTGGAGAGCCACTGCTAAACTTCAACTCATTCACTCTGACATCTGTGGACCTATTAATCCAAGCTCAAATGGTGGAAAAATTATTTTAGTAGAAAAACTTGGGTGTTTGTATTAAAAGAAAAAGCTGAAGCATTTAAAACTTTAAAATTTTTTAAGGCTTTAGCTGAAAATGAATATGGTTGTGTGATTCAAAATTTGAGGACAAATAGAGGAGGAGAGTACACTTCTGGTGCTTTCAATGAATTTTGTAATTCTCAAGGAATTAAAAGGCAACTAGCCATTGCCTAAACTCCACATCAAAATGGAGTGTCTAAGAGGAAAAATAGAACTCTCTTAAACATAGTTAGAAGCATGTTAAGTAGCATAAATGCTCCTAAAAGGTTTTGGCCAGAAGCATTCAAATGGACCACATATATCATGAATAGAAGTCCTATTGTATCCGTAAAGAACATGACACCAGAAGAAGCTTGGAGTGGCATTAAACCATATGTTACTCTTTTCAGGGTATTTGGATGCATTGCTTATCCACATGTGCCAGACAATCATATAAGGAAGTTGGATAACAAGAGCATAATGTGTGTTTACTTAGGCATCAGTGATGAATCTAAAGCTTGTAAATTGTACAATCTCAGTGACAAGAAGATAGTAGTTAGTAGAGATGTTGTATTTGATGAATCAAAAGCATGAGATTGGGAAAACAAACAGAAGTACAACAACACAAACACACACAATGAGATCTTAATTGAAGATAATGTGGAAGAGATAACACCAGCTGTCAATAATGAAGGTCCTACACCTAAAGTGGTAGATACAAAAAGTGATGGTACAGAGGCTGAAGATGAACAGACAGTAAAACAAGAGTTGAGTAGTGAAGATGACAATGAGCAACTAGGGCCAAGAGAAAAAAAAGTTTATGATAATCTCAAAGACTATGCACTAGGAAGAGAAGCTGAAGAGGATTTGCAAAATCTAGCTTACTATAACAACTATGAAGATCCAGAATCTTATGATAAGGCTTGCAAAAATCAAGTGTGGAAAGATGTTATGGATATTGAAATACAAGCTATAAAAGCTAACAATACTTGGGACTTAACAGATCTGCCTAAAGGTTTAATGACCATTGGAGTTAAATGGATCTTCAAAACCAAATACAAGAACGATGGACAAATTGAAAAGTACAAAGTCAGGTTAGTAGCTAAAGGATACTCTCAGAAATATGGCATTGATTATGTTGAGGTTTTTGCACTTGTGGCCAGATGGGAAACAATTAGAACTGTGTTAGTTTCGGCTATAACCAAGGGCTGATATGTTTATCAATTAGATGTAAAAAGTGTATTTTTACATAGAGAACTTGTTGAGGACATTTATGTGGGACAACCTTTAGGATACAATAAGGGAGGTAGTAACAAAGTGTATAAATTGAAGAAGACATTATATGGCCTTAAACAAGCTCCTCGAGCTTGGTACAACAAAATTGAAACATATTTTGCTTATGAAGGTTTTGAAAAATGTCTAGTAGAACACACTATATTCGTTAAACATGGAGACAATCATAATATTCTAATTTTCAGTGTGTATGTGGATGATCTAATAGTCACCGGCAATAATTAAACACAAATCAGAAAATTCAAGCAATCCATGATGAATGAGTTTGCTATGTCTGACTTAGGGAGGATGAAGTATTTTCTTGGAGTTGAAGTAAGTCAGACAGATGAAGGGATTTTCAGTCATTAAATGAAATATGCCACAAAAATTCTAGCTAAATTTGGAATGGAAAACTGCAATTCAGTTAGCAGTCAAATAGTGACAGGTGCAGACTTGTGAAGTTTGATGTATTTGCTGGGCACAAGACCCGACCTAGCTTACTCTGTGTGTTTGGTTGCTAGATTCATGGAAAGACCAACAGAGATGTATGTTGCTGCTATCAAAAGAATAATGAGGTATGTGAGAGGAACAACTGGTTTTGGTATACTATATAAGAAATCTAATGAGAATTTACAGCTAAATGGATGGACAGACTCTGACTACGATGGTGATTTAGATGATAGAAAGAGTACCTATGACTATTTTTTCATGTTAGGTAATGGTGCCATATTTTGGTCCTCAAAGAAGTAACCTATAGTGAAATTATCAACAACAGAAGCATAGTTTCTGGCAGCTGCGCTTCATGCTTGTGTCAATGCATTTGGCTGAAAAATGTGTTGAACCACTTGAAGATTAATTAAAAGGGCACCACACTGATACATTGTGACAACAACTCCTCCATTATATGGAAATGAACGGAAAAAAGACCATGCAACCACAAATCATAATCGTTGACTACAAATCCATGTACAACTACATTCTAGGAAAACCTACACTGGTAGAGCTGTGAGCTGTCTATTTGAAGGTACATCTCAAAACGAGATACCACAAAGACAAAGAGGACGTAGCAACGGTCGAGGTCGACCTAGAAGCTTGTTGTTTGTGCTTCTTAGAATTGTCGAGAAGCATTAAAACAACAGAAATCACAACCAAGACTGAGGCAAGAAATTCAAAGACAGAGAAAATTAACGGAAAATCACCAATAGTTTTGGAAGTTAATTTGGCCAACTTTGAAATAAGTACACCTAGAGGTAACAACAAAAAAGCTCAAGAAATTTAAGCCCAACTCCATAAAGCTAAAAGAAACAAGAAACAATCAGGGCCCGACAACCTCACCAAGGAAGGGAAACAACTCATCTGATTCCCAGCAGAAGATTACAACACCTTCTACAAGAAACACCGTTGGGGATCGTAGCAAGACCCATCGATCTCCTACCGTCCTCTGATGACCAACAGGGTCACCTATGCACAATGCAATCAGGAAGATAGCGAAAGCCACCAAGAAAGCTAGCTAATGACTTAGTTTTAATTTGATTATGTAATTTTGGTTATCAGATGTAGTCCATACCAAATTCTAATAACAAGTGGTACAAACATACATATTTATTGCATCGAGTTCATCTGTCAACTAATATTGATAAATTATAAGGACAATTCTTCTGACTCCCGATTCCCGCTCTTATTGGACAAGTATCCTTGAAAAACTACAAAATATCCATGCATCCATATCACGTATGAATAGGGTCAAATATCTTCACAATTTTTTTTTTGATTGAGTATCTTTACAAATTATATCTATATGGTGTGGCTTTTTGTTTTGTCTTTTAAAAAAAATTGAATTTTATTCGGAAGAAAAAACTCTATCTAAAATGGATTAGTTTACGATTACATTTGAGTATCTTCTATTCATTACTAAATATTTTATTTTATTTTGATTTGATTGAATGTACATATAATATATTTTTTCTTTCATATTAATGAAAAAATTGATGCGTAGCGGTTAATATAAAAATGATAGACAAAAAAGAGACATATAATTTAATCTAAGTGGTAACGAATTAATGTATAACTCACAAGAATGTGTGTTACAATCGATGTCGTAATAGTTAATATGAGAATGATAGATACCATAAAAGAAGAGTCACATATATTGATCTATTTGGTAATTAGTTAATGTATAACTCACAAGGATGCCTGTTTACTCTCGACAATAGTGTTACTGTGGATAAAACCATTAAGTTTGGTTTAGTGGTGAAATGTTTGAGACTTTGAGTAGTATGCATGAGATCTTTGGTTCGATCCTCTGCTCCATTATAAAAATAAATAGTGTTACTGTGAATCTGAATCCTTTTAGATTAGTTCTCTACTGCCATCTGTTCTGCCGTCGTTTAAACCGTTAGATTTATACTCACAATTGAAAGCCACCCAACAGATTATCCTGACTTCGAGGACCGAGTGCTTACCTTGCCTTATTCATTGTATGACTTTTTTCCTTTAGTTGAGGCGCGTTTCTCTCCCTTCTTATTATTGATTGTTTTTATGGATTTCCAACCATTAATTTTGGCGCAGGATACAAGGGCAAGATGCTTGTGCCGGAGGTAATACTTATCTTTATTACTATGCCTTGCATTAAAGATGTGTGAATCTCGAGATTCAACTCACTCATTTATTATTTTTTTATTAATTTTTTTTTAAAAAAAAATAGGAGAAGGAAATGGAGATAAAAAAAAAGTAATTAAAAAATAATTAGTCCTTGGACAGTGGAAGTATTGAAACACAAGAAGACATCTAGAGATTGGAATCATCCAAGCCTCTGTCTTTCTCTCTCCTCTTTCCATCTTTTTTCTCGTTCCTTTACTTTAATAATTCATAAATTTATTAATACAAAATAACAAAAAGTTGAACAAATACCATCATCACTCATCGTCATCAAAATTTCAAGGTGGGTTTGGTTCATTTTTATCTTTAATTAATAATAATTTATTTATTTATTATTTATTATGGTGCATGAATTGAAGAGTAAATAAAAAACCATCATGTTCATGTTGAATTTTAGTTCAACTCAAGACAACAAGGTGATTTTGAATTGTTGATCTTGTTGATGTTGGATTTAGTGTTTTTTTTTCTTAATTTTTTTATTTTTATTTTTGCATCTGGGTCTAATTGAGTTGGTGTCAAATTGGTCTTTTTCTTGTCAAAGTGTGCAACTTTGACTTTTAAACACTTCCTTTGTAGAGTGTGTTCTCGTTTTGCGTGTGTTGGGTTTTGTGGGTACACATGAAATTTTGCCAAAGTTTGCGCCTTTTTGATTGATTTTTGTGTTTACAACTCTTAAAGGGGTTTTGCTTTTGCTCCTGTTTTTGTGATTTTGTTTTTTCTGTCTTGTGATTGGAATTCATTTCTTGCTTTACCAGGTTGAAATTTATGTTTTGGTTATGATTTGTTTTATACTATGTTTTGGTTATGATTTTGTTTTATACTATGTTATGGTTATGATTATGGTTTTGTTTTATACTATGTTTTGCTTAGTTGAGATTTATGAGGTTGTTGGTTCTAGTTTAACTGAAGCTGCAATTTTGTTGTTTGTTTTGGGTTAGGGATTTTGGCGTTTTACATTTTGTTGAGATTGAGAAGCTGGGGAATTTGATGGTGTGAATGTTGCATGGGAAGTAGAATTCGGATTGGTGTTGAAGATGAGAAGGGAGCCGAAACAGGCATGCCGAGCTTCAATTCCGACGATGCACGGTATATTTCATCTTAGTGTAGGATTTGAATATAGATTGTGATATTTTGCTCAATTTTTGTTGCGAATGAATCTTAGCTTGACTTGGTTTCGGCAGTATATAGCTATTTATCGAATGTTTTTTCTTATTATGTTATATTAAGACGGTCCTTGAATCTTATGATGATACATTTGGAATGATATTGTGAAATAAATGTGTGATATTTTGATTTATATTGTTGCTCGGTTTTTTTCTCTTGTTTTAAATGAAGAATGGATACCGAAGGATTCTGAACTTAAGTTGTAGTTTACAATTTTATTTTAGGTTCTGGATCACTATGATAGGTTTAACTAACATAAGCACTTCACACCTCGATGAACTAAAGTACTGTTTACAGTATGGCAAGTCTATGTTTGAATTGGCCACCGTGATTTCACCAAAATCATCACCAATCCAAACGTGCACTTTGTGCCGTTTGACACTTCGATTTTGCATTCTAGGTTAAACCTTAACATGTTGAGAATTTTGTATGCAATCTTGAGAAAAATTGTCATAGTATAGTATGTAACATGCAGTTAATATGGTTGAAGTACGTATCTTCAGAAAAGCTATTTCACATACAAGGAAAATGTGCCGGCATCACATGTCCACACTGGTCATGTGACAAGTATCGCTCCCTAGTTGTTGCAGGTTCGATCCTTGGCACAAATCGGACATACAAGGAAAATGTGCCGGCATCACATGTCCACACTGGTCATGTGACAAGTACCGTTCCCTAGTTGTTGCGGGTTCGATCCTCGGCACAAATCGGACATACAAGGAAAATGTGCCGGTGTCACATCTCCACACTGGTCATGTGACAGGTACCGTTCCCTAGTTGTTGCGGGTTCAATCCTTGGCACAAATCGAACATACAAGGAAAATGTTTTATTTTGAGGAGTATATGGATCAAAATATATGACATAACTGAGCTTAAGTCTTCGAGAGTAACCAAAATGAGTAATGCTTATGCAGCCAGTTGTATGGGCGGAAAAAGTTATCTTACTAATGTGAATTAGATTTGTTATTCAAAATTTTGCATGGTTCATGGTGTATCGTGTTTACTTGGTACTTAGATGTGTTTTCTTGTGGTTAAAGAGAAACATTTGTTTCTTGATTTGTGATAAAGAGAAACATCGCGAGGTTCCTTGTCACGTAAAAAAATATTCAATAGACAAATATTAGGTCTTTTCGTTTTGCATTATATTTTATATGGTGGTGTTAAAGGAAAAAGCTTTGGGGATTGCAAAGCAAATAATTTTTTTTTTCCTTTTCTTTAAATTGATATGATATGATCAAGATTTTAGAAAATATTTTCACAAGCTTTGAAGATGTTTTTACAACGTACATGGAGTTCGAAGGATCTGCTAGAACTGCTCTCGAGTTACTTCTTTTAATGGAATCTTTTTATTTTGTTTTAGCAATAGAAACAGGTAATTTGTGTTATAGCCTAATTCTGTCAAAATATGGATTTCAGCTATACAGAGGGGAACGCAGTTGATACTTTTCATGTTTCTGACTTTGGAGCATTTGGTCAACCATATCGTTTAGATGACGCTGTTGCTCTGAGTGGAAGTAAGTCTTATTGTAATCCGACATCGCATAGTTTACATCTAACAAAGCAAATACCGTCAATAATCAGTATGTTGTATTATCCCGTGTCTTGGTGCACTATTAATCTCATGAATTTTTTTCCTTTTTTTACTTGTCTAAACTATGTTTAATAATCATTTCTTTAAAAAAGTGGAACTATAGAATGGTAGCTGTTTGCGATCTGTTAGTGTACAACTGCTTATTCACTACTCGGCAAAGATAATGTTAAGAAAACACACAGACACAAACATTCACAAATGTACCATTTCTGTCAATCGCAAATTGCAGAAAATAGTGGTTTCTTCAAATTTCTGGTACGCAACAGACTAGAGTCGCTGTTTTCACAATCTTTTGTATTAAATAGCATATCACGGAACAATAGCGATTTGTTCAAATTTTCCAACGCTATAGACGCTATTCAATAACACTGAAATGCACACTTGCATATAGATATCGTTGTCTATCTTTTTATCAATTCTTGTTGACAAACATGTACTTTTTTTTTCCATCTTTGCTGATGAATTTTTCTGATTATAGATTCAAACTCGGTTTTTAATTCGATTAAAGTAAGTGGCCGAACTATTTCTCCTGGCCGTGTTCACACCAGTACTTTGCCAACATCACTTGACAAAAGCCCATTGACGAACCAAACAGAACCGCATAGGTTGCAATTAACAAATCTTCAATCATCAAATCCAGGCAGTGGTAACATATTAAGTGTTCGTACAGAAAACCAGGACGAGTTTGCCATGGCCGATGCTAGTCCTAGGACTGATATTTCAACAGATGGTGACACCGATGACAAGAATCAGCGGGTGACGTATTTTAAACCTTTATGTTTTTTCTCCTTTTTTGTTCAAATGATAACATCTCAAGTCCCTATCCTATATTTGCATATTGGAAAACCTGTTCAAGTTGAATTTTTCAATAAGAATCAAACGTCATAATTTGTTTGATTTAAATGGTTTTCAAATATAATCTATGAGCAGAAGGTTTAAAAAGCTCGTATCTAAAAAATTATAAAATAGCTTATAATTGGAAGCTGTTTTAAGTAGCTTCTCTTGAGAATAATTTTCAATATACATAAAATAACTTAAACTATTTTTCTTAAAATATCATAAAAGTGATTTTCATTATGGTAAACAAACACAAAATAGCTTAAACTTTTCTTAAAAGTCTAGAAAATAATCTCTAAATTATTGAATGCTGACATCACTTTCCCATAGTTGACAATCTAGCATTTTGTGCATGCTATATTTGCAGTTTGATAGAAATCAATCTCTTGCTCCTGTGGGTTCTGACTCCAGTGATAGATCAAAGGATAAATCAGATCAGAAGGTTAATAAATATTTAACAAATTTATTGCATGGATAATATCTAAAATCCAATTAGTATCTGTTATATAATGATTTTTTTTAAATGTTATTGTAGACTCTCCGCAGGCTCGCTCAGAATCGTGAGGCGGCAAGAAAAAGCCGGTTGAGAAAGAAAGTAGGGATTATCTTTGCTTAATTTTTTTCAGTTATCATTTATTCTTTGAAGTTTGTATATTTTCTTAGAGTATAAATGCTTTTTCCTTTTCAGTGATATATACATAAAGTTGATTTTACATGTTTGAGTGTTCTCGGAGTATAAATGTTTTTGCCTCCAAGATTGAATTCTGATTTGAAGCTGAGATTTCTAGCTTTTGCCTCTAAACATGTTTTTTAGCCAATGATTTTTTATTATTCAACTCAGAAATATGTAAATATATTGAAACATAAATCACTTTACATACAACTCACTCTTGACCAAAATAAATTTTACAAAATCAATTCATTTAAATGATTTTTCACCCCTATTCAACCAAACACATGCATACATTTTTGGCCGCTATGATAGTTGTAAGAAATGATTGTTTTAAGATTCCACAGTTGATCATTGAGATGCAATACCTGACACAATGTTCTCATTTACACAGGCTTATGTCCAACAATTGGAAAGTAGTCGTTTGAAGCTGACACAACTAGAGCAAGAGCTTCAGCGAGCCCGACAACAGGTTAAACTCTGTTAATCCTTGCATTTAGATTGTCCCGGTTTTCTGGTCTCTCCACTCCTTTTGGTTTTTATATGACACGTTTCCTTGGGAGTCATGCTCTATTTTAAACCAGAATCTTTTGTTTCTTTCTGTAGGGAGTCTTCATATCAAGTTCGGGTGAACAAACTCATTCACTGAGTGGAAATGGTATCTTGTTTCTAAACTATGTTATTTATTCTATAGTTTGAACTTAGAAATATGTCTATAGTAACTTCATAGTATATATATATATATATATATATATATTTTTTTTTTTCCTGTGATGATGTAACAAGTTATATCAATGCGCTTTAACTTGAGTTATGTTTTGTTAATAACAATCATTTAATTGTTTTACAGGGGCAATGCAATTTGATGCAGAATATGCCAGGTGGCTGGAAGAGCAGAATCGACAAATTAATGAACTGAGAGCAGCTGTAAATTCTCATGCAAGTGATACCGAACTTCGCATGATTGTTGATGGTATATTGGCACATTATGATGATATTTTTAGGCTGAAAGGTGTTGCAGCTAAGGCTGATGTTTTCCATTTGTTATCTGGCATGTGGAAAACGCCTGCTGAGAGGTGTTTTCTATGGCTCGGTGGTTTCCGGTCGTCTGAACTTCTCAAGGTGAGCTAATGCTGATCCTTTTCTTTATGAATCTCATTGATTAAAATATCAGTTTTCCTAAGCAGTGCCGTGTCATGCTAGCGTGAAGGCTAGAGAGTAAAATTCTCCAATAGGTTTTTCGGTTCATTACAAGTTAGATGCACAGTTTTTTGAAACAGAAGTATTCATATAAAAATGCTAGGCTGGCTTGTTACATCGGTATTTTTAGTTGCTCACATTGCTGGTTGATAAAAAAAAAATTTCTTTTTATCTCTCAAGTTGAATGAACATGCATAACTATTTCTTTTTAGTCCTTCATGTTTTTTAACATGGTTAAGTCCTTTCTTCTACTAATACTCGGGCTAATTTTCTTGTTCCTCGAAATCAATTGAACCCCAAATTTTTGACTTACTTTCAAGAAATATATATAGGCTAAGTGTTAAAAACAAATTAATAAAGGTTACTACCTCCATCTCTTTTGTTAGTCCCTTGGGCACTTTTTCACATATATTAAGACAAATTGGTAATGTAATTAATGAGTATATCAATATTACTAATATTCCATTTGTGTATATGTGTCCAATTCTGATTTTTCATCTCCCAAAACAAATTAGTATTATTAATAAGGGGTATATTTAAAAAATAATATATATATTTCTAGTAATTTGAAATAGGGCTTATATTTAGGGACAAATTTTTTCCAACGGGGGCATATATTTTAAAATGCCGAGCCTGTGATCTAACCTTTTCACCTGATAGTTCTTAGTATCTTACACTTGATTCATATGCTTGTTTTTCTTAAGTACACGTAACATGATTTTCGATGTCTAGAGTCATTTTAGATTTTTTTTTTCTTTTTCTTTCTTTACCTTGACTTAGTGCGACAAATTTGATTACAGCTTCTGGTAAGTCAATTGGAACCTCTCACGGAGCAGCAGTTGATGGGTATTACCAACTTGCAACAATCCTCCCAACAAGCAGAAGATGCATTGTCTCAGGGCATGGAAGCATTACAACAGTCCCTTGCAGAGACGTTGTCCACTGGCGCACCTTCCTCATCTGGTTCATCAGGGAATGTGGCTAATTACATGGGTCAAATGGCTATGGCCATGGGTAAGCTTGGGACACTCGAGGGTTTCATTCGACAGGTAAATTTTTCTATCTCTAACTTGTATCCAAATAATTTGGTACATTGGCAATTTGGCATGGTTTTCGGTGAATAAACAGCCCTATTATATAATATCTTACCATGGATTCCATTTTTGTGTTTATTGTTACAAGGCTGACAATCTGCGCCAGCAGACGCTACAACAAATGCACCGGATATTGACAACACGTCAATCGGCTCGTGCACTTCTTGCCATACATGATTACTTTTCGCGACTGCGCGCTCTAAGCTCCCTCTGGCTGGCCCGTCCAAGAGATTAATGAGTGTAGTGAATAGTCTGCAAATTAATTATCGCATATCAATCACCATTAATACTTTGGTCATTATAAGTTTTGCTTCTTAACAAGTGTTCTTGGTGTTGTACTCGGTAGTCGTTGAAATACTGATACTAGTGTTTCCTAGAGTTCACATAGTCTAGGAATGGAATTGGAAACATGCATTTATGTTATCTTTGTTACTAATAATATTGTCCATTGTAATTGTTGTGGAAAGTATTTGGTTTTTTCACAAAGGTAGTTTGGTTGGGATATATGCTATCTAACTGTTTCAGTTGCCAAAGTTTTCCAATGGATATGGATTTGTTGAACTGTTTTCATAAACAAAAACTTGTTCACTTTTATATTTTGTTCCTCAAATTTGGAATAAAACAGTGCTGTTGAAAGTATCTCTTTTTACTTGAAGATTTTTATCTAATTGTATTTCGATGAAGGACAACTTGTTGCGCCGTTAAGAGTTTCACCGCAACATTTTCTTGTGTGCCTTCTGCTCTCACATGATGCAAATTCCTATGTTCAACAATTTTGTGGATTAAAAGCGCGAGTTTTAATGTTGATAGATAGTTTTAATATCATTTGAGATGCTTCTATTTAGTCGATTTAGAAAACTCGAAACAATCAACTCTTTGGTAACAATGAATTCTCTTCAGATGAAATTGTTGATCAAATTAAAATTCATTCATAATGGTGTCAAATCCATGGTGGTTGTTTTTTGGCTATTTTATAAGCTTTTGTGACTTTTCAGCCGACTTTGTTTGTACTTGTTTGTTCCCTTTCTAATTGAATTTGTAATATAATTTTTATAGCCGTTCCAAAAAAAATTAAGATGGTTTTTTTAAAAAAAAATCATCACAATCAATGAAAGATACATGTTATTTTGAATAGTCTCTTGTGTATCAAGCAAACTATAACTGTTAAAATTCTGTTTATTTGAACAAACTTTTAAAACATGTTAAATACTATGAGTCATTCAATTTTCTTCAAAAGTAAATAAAGAACCACAAATAAGGAGCTCTAGTAGTAGAAGACAACCTCCTTTTCTATAGAAGGACTGAAGGAGAATTGGTGTTGTGTGCAAAATATATTGTTAGCTACTTAGTAAATTGAACTCATTTAATCATAAAAGACCAAATTATATTAAATAGTTCATGAACTGAGTCTCAAAAATTAAACAGTTCAATTAACCAAACTTAACTAAGAAAACTGGTTTGAACTCTTTAACCACTTAGCGAATTTAGTCAATAATTACGTTTTTAATTTTGGAAACCGTTTACCAGTGAAGAAGATCTTCGATGAATCGGTATCATTGTCAGAGATGGCAAGGATATTGATTTTTGTGGTGGTGGAAGGGAAGTGGAATCCGGAAAAGGCGGTGAAGAGCAATTCAATGGGATCATCGAAGCTGTGGAAATTCAACTCTCCTTAATCAAACTTACCTCTCACTTTTCGATTTTCAAAACCAATATGTAATTGCTGTAGTTCTAATTTCTCCCGTTTCGATCGGTTTCCGTTCTTGCTAGTATGCCTTTTTTTTCTTTTCCTTTTCATATTCTATTTATTTATATTTATCAAGCTCTATTCCTCCTCGTTTATTTACATGTGCCCCTGTAATTAAAATCAAAATCTAAACTATTAAGTTTTTTTTTTTACAAAATCAAAATCTAAACTATTTAGTTATTAACTTATTATGTGGTAAATAAAAATGACATGAAGATTTAATGCTATTTTCAAAAAAGTGAATAAAAAATTGGTTTACAAACTATTTTTTTAAAACAAAAATCAATCAATCAAACACAAACCAAAATCTATTATGAAAGGTTGGAGTAGTATGAATGATATCTTTCAAATTAAATTGGTTTCAATATAACAAAAAAAAAATCCATGAAAAATCGATTTGAAAACTAGTTCAAATATAGGTTTTGAAAGTACTATTTGGTTCGAAAAACTAACCAACTTTTTACTAAAGTGATTTATAAAAGTTGAACCAAACTATTAATGTGATACAATTCAATTCAGTTTATCAGCCACTGACACCCCTAAATTCCGTAACTGCAATGGGAGGCTACATGGTGGTTTTTGATAAGATGTAAGATTTCTTTTAAGAGTGAAAGTAAGGAAGAGCTCTCATAATTTTGCCATGGTTCTGGACGGATCGAAACAAAATGACAAGTAACAACTGCAAGGGGCTTTGCCGTTATGTGTGGCATGCGGTTAAGGAAGGTAGAGGTGGTTTGGAATACAAAGAGAATCCTACCTTCCTTGCTAAATCAAGGTCACATTGGTCATCTAACTGGAATAAGGCAAAACTGTACAAAGAAATGCAAATGAAAGATCCACAATAACCAACTAGTACCTGTATATCGAAAAGACTTAATATTATGCCTTTATTCAAAATGCGCAATTCTTTTTCAGCAGTATGCACACATGTCCACAAGAATAAGCAGAACACCACTTTCTCAAATTAAGCCAGGAATAATGAAAGTAACAGTTTCATCTGAAATTAACAGTATTAACTTATCCTGTATCGACATACATAACATTTAAGATAATTCTTTATTTGAGGAAACAGAAAACACAACCCATGATCACACTTCAAGAGTAATTGCTGTTGTAGAAATCCTTCAGAAAATTAGAGATGCCCTGCTCTTTTGAGGCCAATTCCTGTTGCTCAAGTCCACGACGGCCAACTACGTACTGACCGACAATATGGTGCCTCTGCTTTGAATGGTTCACAACATTCTTCAGCTCTTCCAACCCCTTGAAAAGCAGCATATCAATGACCTGAACGTCCAAAAATATTAGTGACAGTGATGAAACCTTTCATGGCCAAAATTCTCTGCCTTTACTGAATAAAATCATTTTGATTCATCAGTTTTGAAATGTTGAATTAATTACTAGAGTCCTTGAATCAAATCCATGAAACACAGATCTATATTTGAATAAATGCTACATGTGCAAGTAGAAGTATAGATTCTTTTGCATGGAAAGGAAGAGGAAATGAGCCGAACAGGCAAACACATATAAGCAGAAATTCAACGTTCGGAAATGCAATCATGTCTGTAAGAAACAAAGAAGGAATCAGAAAATTCATCAAACATGCCCTAGGATCAAGGTAATTAAGATCAGACTGTCCAGTTCAGCCGGGAACCGGACCTAGCACTGGTCCAATGAAGCCTAATAACTGCTCTGAATAAAAACCGGCCAGAAAACCACTGAACCGGCCAAAAACCACTCAAACCGGAGATAGGGCAACTGATTCATGTTTGTGAAGATGAGAATCAAAAGAGGTGATAGGGATTTAAGGTTCTGTATGTTGCGCATGGGACTCTGTAAACTAAACCTAAATGGCTAAATCTAATGAAAGAAATGAAAAAAAGGTTCTAGCCAGCCAAGTAAATGTGCAAATGGTGCGCTTGAAGCAACAACAAACATAGTGGAAAACGAGAAATACTTCTTTAGGCACAAACCCAAATATGTGTTGTTAGGCACACTCACAAGATATAACAAAAAATAAAGTAAAAATGGTTAAAGTAATATATTTTATGTGACAATTTTATTTATCTTTTAATTTTATTGATTTGTTGTGTGTGCGCCTAAATCTTGTGGTCAAAAGCTTGTGCCCAAGCAAGTGTTGCTCAGTGGAAAACAACCTCCAATGAAATCAATCCCATGCACTAGGATTCTCAAAAAAGCTGGACAATCCAACAATATCTTTTTTTGTATTTTTTTAAAAAAATTTATGTTGATTCAATGCTACCCGGTCCAACCACAGCCAGACCTTTAGACCAGGGCCTACACCGGTTCAATTTCAACTTTGGTTTTAATTACCTTGCCTAGGACATCACAATACAGTAAGTAAAAATATTAGAAAAGAAATAGGGCGACTTACAAAAATACAATAACTTCAAATGGTACAAGCAAAGCAAACATAGCATGAAAGAAGAAACAAAAAAGTTAATGATGATTACTCAAAAACATCCAGAGATGCACAATGACGAGGGTTTTGCAAACACCTAACATGGTTGAAACAACTAATTCACAGGTTGCCAAATGGCAATTAGGAGGAATATCCGAAATTTGGCCCAATGCAGAAAACTTGGACCCTTATTCAAAATACAGATTATCTTTTCCGTATCTTCTCATCATGACATGACTAAATTTAAAACCATATTATCTCCACATTTGACAATAAGACATACATTGAAATGTTGCAGACCCTATTCATACGATATGTAACTTTTGTCCCGTTGAAAATTATGCCAGTAAATTCTCCAAAGAATGAGAAATCTAACATACCCAACCATGAATTGGAAGACAGAAAATAAAACAGTCAAATTACTAGAAAGCAAATTTTGATAAGCTTAGGGCCTATTTAGCCGGAAAATAAAGAACATGTTTTCAACAATAATTATAAACATGTCACACTGGTTTCGTTTTATTTACTTCTTTTAAGGTTATAGGAACTAGTGAACATGACTTAATAACATTTTCATTATTTGTTTTATATAAATATGTGAATATAATGGGGCATTTTTGCAACTAGTACTAATATATGTTCGGTTATTTTGTATCATAGTTGATCTTGCCTCCAAACCTATATTTGACAATAAGCTATAAAAAGCAGATTTTGCATTACATTAAAAAAGTTACACTAAGTTTTGCATCAAATTTGGTTTTAAAGTAAAAGCATCCACACATAACCACTCCACTCCAAACTGAATTGCACTCATATGAATTTAACAAAATCAAGTTTATTTGAAATCACATTCGGCTAACACTCATCCAAACACACTAAATAACCAACACCAGAATTCTCAATCAACACAGTACATTTTAAACACCAGAAGCAAAACATAGATTCATGGTACTCCATTTTACAATAACCAACTAAAATATTACCAGAATATACTACACTCTATAAACTCAACAAACCAACATCTTTTAAAATCCCCTTTTTTATTTTATTAACCAAGCAAGTTGGTTTTCAACTTCCATATCCAATTCAAAAGTATCAAAGAGATATCCAATTTCATTAGCACCACAATCCACAAGTTAAATCTCAAGCCTAATTCCCAATAATCTATACAAACATAATGTGAATCAAAAGAAACATCATGTTGGTTAAAAAAAAATGTCAATCTTCACCTATACCTATATATAAAGAGAATGTCAAATTTTGAGGTAGCCTTTTTATTTTAGTTACCATGTTATAGGTACAAAATTTCCAACTTTCCACCGCCGTTTAGGTGTGACTAATCTCTGTCGGGAAATCTGTGGGGCACACAAGATGAGTTCTCCCTTCTCAACCAATCTCAGGGATGGAACCCCGACCTCCTCCTAAAGGGACCAAGTCATTTACTACTTTAACCAATTCATTGTTGATTACCAATTTACTTTTAACTATGCCTAAAAAATAATAACAATCACAATTAAACGCAATAGAAAAGAGGACACACACACGCTAGTGAAATGTAAAAGAAAGCTCCATAAGCCAATAAAGTCATATTCCCTAGGGTTTCAGTTAATTCAATTCAATTGAAATCAAATCAAATAAAAGCATATGCATTTCTATATCCATATTCTAAATCACACTAAAGATTACCGCATGAAATAATTCCTTAGGAAAAAAAATCGAAAATGGAATATTATATGGCGATTGAAGAAGAATGAACCTTGGGATTGGTGATGTGGTCGTTTTTACGGATCTCGGCAGCGATGGTGGAACGAAGCTGAGAAATGGTAGCGACGTCGTATAGATTGTAAACTTCCATGACGGTAGGTAAGGATCTACAAGCGCTTCTGAAGAATTCGAAGACTCGTTGACGCGCTTCTTCCAGATTCACTGAGTTCGGTGGCACTTTTGCGTTTCGAATCGCTTGCGCCATTTCCGATTCAACTCACTCAACTCAACTCGGAGTATTTTTTTTTAATTTTATTTTAATTATGATTTTTTGTTCTGTTTGCGAGTGGGATTGTATTGTGTTGTTGAAGGTAGAAATGAGAGAACTAGATAGAGCGTGTGACTGTGGAGAACACGAGCCGTACGGCGTCGTTTTTAATGTGCGTTTCATCTTGTAGCTACGTGGATACCCCTTGGTGTAATTTTAATTCTCCTCGTTAGTAGGCGTGATCGTGACGCGTTTTGATTCAGTTTTGAGTATAAAAGGGATTTGGATCCTCTCTAATTTTTTCTTTCAATTCCCTATCAAATTATTTTTATGTGTCTTTCTCTCTCATCATTATTTGTTTATTTTTTATTATTAATTTCTCTCTCTTCACATGAGAGAGAAAGACACATAAAAATAATTTGAGAGAGAATTGGAGAGAAAAAATTGGAGAGGATCCAAATCCGTATAAAAGTCATCTGCGAGATAAAAATATATGCAGTTCGGTTGATCTTTAAAAAGTCATCCAAACAAAATTTTGGTTCGGTTTGTGCGATTTATCTCTATATAAAATATATTACAATATTATCAATTTGTTACAAAATAAACATAGAAAATTTTATTTTATTTTATTGTTTACATGATATAATATACATATACAAAAATTGCACATACATAAAAACTTATTTTTAATATCAACATTATAGTTCTAGATCACGTGAAATAATATGTTCTGATAGCCTAATGTTTTATTAACTCAATTTGGGTTGAGCTTGCTAAGTTGGACTATGTAATATGTTGATTACTAATAGTTGAAAGAGTTAAGTTAACTATTGCGGTTTGGTTTGGTTTTCTGAATGAAAACCGCAAACCAAACCAAACCGTGCGGTTTAGAAGAAAAATGATCCATGCGGTTAAAACTAAATGCGGTTTCGGTTTGGATGGTTCAGTTTGCGATTTTACTTTTGAATTGGTTCAGATACGATCACCCCTACTCATGAGTTTAACTCAACTAGTAAGACACATAAATATTTGCTTAGGTACAATCATAAATTAGAAGTGTTAGAATCACACATAAGAAAAGAAATTTAAAGAAAAAATTATTAAAATTATATTGATTTATGTGTTTATTTTATTTTTCTTTTAATTTTTGTGATTGATATGTGCTCCTAAGTCTTGTGTCTATATCTTTGTGTCTAAGTAAGAATACTTCAACAAGACATTGTATTATACTACATGTATTAAAAAATAACTTTCTTTTATTTTTTCAAAATAAAAAAAAACACAAATAACCACTGTTGGAACAAAATATGTGTTAATACACACCCTTAGATTTTGATGATAACAAAGTATTAAATGGACAATTGATGGTACTAATGTTTAAATTAAGAGTGCAGGAGAATCCAACGTTATATCGAGAGCACACTTGATTTAGACTCTGATGAAACCTATGGAAGTCTGAATCTTTACACTCTGAAAGAGTTCAGAAGCTACAACGTGGTCAGAAGCTAAACAAAGTTCAGAAGCTCAAAGAGGATCAGAATGTCTGCAAAAGTTCAGAAGCTCAGAGAAGTTCAGAAGCTCAAAGATGTTCAGATGCCTTCAAGAGTTCAGAAGCTATCTGCTAGTCATGAGTCGTTCAGAAGATGAAGACGTTCAAAAGCTGAATTACGAAGGACTATCAGAGGCCATCCATTCAAGACCAATCAGACTCCAAGTTATCAAAGGTTCATCAGAAGCAAAGGAATTCCCCAAATCATCAGAAGGGCTACATCAACTACTCTTATCAAGCCTGATGATTTGTTCTAAGGTCAACTAATTACAACGGTCACAAAGGATGTGATCATACTCTCTCTAGGAGCTAGTTGTACCTTATTACTGTACTTTGGACAAACAGTAAAGGTGAAGCTTCACTGCAAAAGAAGACGTGGCTTTACTCAACGGATCTTCAAAGACTACAGCTGTCCATTTTACAACGGGAATTTCTCCAACGTCTCAATGTCTTTCTCAAATCATATAAATATGCCAAAGAAAGAATTGATGACTAACGCTCTTCATTAGAAAACATCTCTCAGAATAAAGTGAGAATTTGAATTGTAATAGAAAACATCTCTCAAATGAAGTGAGCATAGAAACTAGCTTAAGCCTCTGAAGTTATTATGTTTGTAATAAGTTTAAGCTTACAAGTTAGTAATAAGTCTTCTGCTTAGTGTAGAAGCACATAAGTCTCAATCTTAGTGATTAGAGCAAAGAAGTCTTCTGCTGAGTGTAGGAGCAAGGAAGTCTCTCTGTCTTGTGTGACTTAGAGCAGGAAGTCTTGAGTCTGTGTGCTTGAGCAAGGAAGTCTCTGATCTTGTGTGATCAGAGCAAGGAAGTCTCTCTGTCTTGTGTGACTTAGAGCAGGAAGTCTTGAGTCTTGTGTGACTTGAGCAAGGAAGTCTTGAGCTTGTGTGCTTGAGCATCTAATTGTAATCTTAGTGATTATAGTGAACTCTCTTGGAAACAAGGGGACTGGGGTACTCTCAATTTGTGAGGGGAACCAGTATAAATTGTTGTGTGTTCTCTCTCTCACTCTCTCATTTACTCCTTCATCATTCACTTAGCCGTAAGTTAATTGTGTGAACAATTCCGTTGTGCTTAAAGACTCTGATAGATTTAAATATCTTGAAAAGTTTTTAAATATCCAAAACACAATTCAACCCCCCCTTCTTGTGTTTTCTCCACGCACCTTCAACCACCTCTTTGTGAGTGGAAAAGTAAGAAATGTATGTATGAAAATGTATGTAAGTTTTGTCCTATTATTAAACTAATTTTTATTCGTTGAACGTATTTTCTAATGTTGCAAGTAATAAAAAACAGAACAAAAAGTTAATTTTTGCAGACTTGCATCGGTTCAACTTGAAGTTGCACCAACCGGTTCAAGTAGTAAATCGAGAGATCAGAGTATCGATACATGAAAAAACGGTATCGATAGATGGTTTTTCTAAAAACTACAATACCCTTTTTAATAGTAAAATATTGAATTATGAATTTATGATGTATTTGATTGAGATTTTAACGGATTTTTTTACGATAAAAGAATTTTGTGATATTCAATCAAAATTTTTATAAAACTTAAATAAATTTTGTGGTATGTAATTAAGACATTCAAGATATTTTTTAGCGCAATGAAATCTATTAATTCAATTGAGATTTTTTACGACTTATAAAGATTTTATTTTATTTTTTACTTATTAAGGGGTTTCCACTTTGACTCTAAAGTTTAAACACCATTCGGTTTTTCCAGTTTGAAAATCAGCATTCTTTCTAAGATTTTTGTTTTTTAATTATAAGCAAAAATTTATTAATATAAGTTCAAGGGGTACTCAAAACCCATTACAAAAAGTCTTCGTCATATCATATGCTAAGTAAGATTAATCCACCAATTTGAAAAAACAAAGTTCTTATCGCTTTCTCTACAAATAAACCAAGACTAAGATAACCTTTTGATTCTATCCACCATTTCTGAGATGTTTAAAATCTTGCCGTTGAACATAATATCATTGCACTAACCAAATGCACCAAGCCACTGGGAGCCATATAGTATGAGACACTTTCTTTCCTCTACACAAAGTGTTGAACTGCAAAAAATTCTCCCTCACATCATCACCCCAATCGGTTGTCTTCCGGTTCATACCAGAATTTTTTAAAGAGTTTAATTGTTGTGCACCGTCGGTGTAAATGTTTTTTGTACATACATTTAATAATGTGTTGCCACATCATTTAATGAATGTGACACATCATGTATTTTTAATTATCATACATGATTTGTCGATATATTATTGAACGCATGTGTAAAATAACTTTACACTCACGGTGAATATAAATTAAATTCTTTTTTTAAAATAGTGTTTGACCAAACATCTCTTTTTAAAGAGATGTGAAATAAATAAAAAAGCTGGGCAAAATATATGCTAAAACTCATATTTTCAGTTTTAGTTTTAAAGCTTACAAAAATTTCAGCCAAATGAACCCTGCACTAACAGTAGCACCACCTATGGCCTATTGTTTCCTAATTTATAAATTATTATTTAATTTAATCATAGTAAAATCTTGTATATTTTTTCTTTTGAAATGTTTGCTGTTCTTAGTCTATAAACCTGTCTTCCTTCAACACACACCCACACGAAGTTACTCGTGGATGATTTTGGACAAAAAAATATGCATAATAGTAGAGATCATTTTATAATTCCCAAGCACTATTATTCAATTGCCAGTCTTTTTTTTTATGTAGCATAAACATAAATCAATTACTACTCACGTGAACACAAACATAAATCAATCAATAGTGTGTGTATATATATATCATCGATTCCACATTTATTATCAATTATTTTATTTTATTTTTTTAATGATAATTTACTTTGGCATAAATACCTCAACAAATATATGTTTATTTTTTTCAAACAGAATTCTTCTTTCTATTTAATTAGTGTATATCTATCTCAACAAACTATAATATTACTGTCACACCCCTAGGGCGGCCTTCACGGTCATCGCCTTCACCGGAAGTAAGGCATAAACGGGGGGAGGGGGAGTTTCTGTAGACAGCGGAGAATGGACCGAGGTGAGACATCAACGTCGGAAAGCGTTGCAAGAGGCGGATGAAACTGATGATTATCAAAACTACTACCAGCGTGCGCGTTCTGTTTCAAGGAATAAGCATCAGACAATGTTCTCAGGCTATGGATGGCAACAACAAGGGCATTATGTTGAACGAAGAAGACAGGAAATCGCGGAGGAGTGTGGGAGGTTGATCACCGGCTGGAGTCGCGATCGAAGGACGGGAGGGAAGGATCATTCATATTATGGCCACGGACATGATCAACAAATGCTTGATAATGGTGGAAATCTGGGTTCCGACTTTAAGCGGTATATTTCTTTTTATTTTACAAATTTTCTGGCACAACTCTCGAATTTTTATCTTAGAAAAGGATTTGAAGTTTGTGGCATGTTGGAGGATGTTTATGTAGCAAAAAAAAAGAAATAGGTTTGGTGAACCTTATGGCTTTGTCAAATTTTCTAAAGTAAAAGATATAACCAAAATGACGAAAGTCTTGAATAATGTCTGGTTTGATCAATTTCGAGTCCGCGCTAAAGTGGCCAGATTTGAACAGAATGACACAAGGGCGGATGGAAGACCAGAGAAGGAGAAGGTTGGACTGTTGAAGGGTCCCGTTGGTGCCTTGAAGAAGGACGACTTTCAACATACCACGAGACAAGCGGAGCGCGCAGGTGTTGGCGGTCATACAGAGTTGACAATGTCAAAAACATAGTCTGATAAGAAGGGACCTGGTCCTCTCGAAGGAGTGCGGATGGGTGATATAGTAGTCAAGCTAGGGCACGTAAGGGGCATGTAGTCCGAAATGAAGGCCAGAGGAAGGGCGATGGACAGAGGTCTAAAGATTTGGATACGCTTGATGTCGCAGCGCAGGAAAAGGAAAGTGGCATTTTATTACGCAAATATCAAACAAAGTCTGACGACGTACAGTGGACTCATAATGGATTAGTGGCGACGATCATTAATGGAGAGGTGATACCCTTGGTGCAAAATAGAATAACGGACGTAGGTTTTAATGATATAGTTATTATCCCTATGGGGGCTGACAAGGTTTTCGTTCGAAGCTCAGAGGGAGTGGATGTTCTATGTATTGTTAGCAACGCCGAGGATTTTTTCAAGCTTGTTTTCTCGAACTGGGTGTGTTGGTATAAGGATGTGTCGCCGTATCATAGGGGAGCGTGGGTTTGTTTGTACGGTGTTCCTTTGCACGCGTTGAATGTGAACTTCTTTAAGCTCTGCGTGCTCGATTGCGGTAGGTTTTTACGATCTGATAATTGCTCCGCTGACAGGGACAGACTTGACTTTACCCGGGTTCTGATAACCACACCGAATTTAGACATTATCAAAAGAGAAGAGAGGGTTCTAGTGGATGGAATAGTGGTGGAGATTAAGATCGTGGAGGAGTGAGGTTATGCTATGGGAGAGAATACTTGTCTCTTTGAGGAGGAGAACGCGACAAAGGCATCTCAATCCGACTGTGAAGAGGGGCACGTTGAACCAGAAGTATGTCGCAATGTTGACATGTTGGTCGATAAAATTGCAGATGGCCTGGAAGAAGCGGCGAACAATGCTTTCCATGGGAAGAGTGATGTAGAGTTATCAGAGAAGCAAGAAGGGAATATGTCTGGTGAGGGTGAAAGTGAAGGGGAGGGTGAACGGACTGTTGACGTCCATAGCCCAGTCTGTGATCAAGTCGAGGTTCAATCTACAAGTAAGTTAGATCCTCAAGGGGAAGCTACGTCCCAACAATCAGAGACTCAAGAATGTCTAACTACCTGGCTCTTCGTCGATGGAAGGGTTTTAATCGCTCGTGCTCCGAGAGTTTCCAAGCTACTTCAGAAGGTTCTTCTTCGTCGGATTCCATTAACAATGATAGGAAGAACTGGGTGGCTATGCAAGGAAATGACCAGATGGTCATGGATGATGTTAGGGGGATCGGTAAATCCTTGGGTGTTAAGTTTAAGGGGGACAATACAAATATGTTTAATGTTCTCTCTCGGGTGGGCAAAAGCAAGAAGGAGAGATCAGGACACCAGAAGGGGGAGTACCGAAGGAGAAGGGTTGCTAGGTCTGTGGTCTGTTAGTTGGGGGGGAGGGGGGGTGTGTCTGATGAAGATCATATCTTGGAATATTAGAGGCCTGAGCGGGTTAGAGAAACGGAAGGAGGTGCGTAAGTTGGTGGGGGGCCTGAGTCCTCTTATCCTCTGTCTTCAAGAGACAAAGCTGCAAACTTGTGATGATTTCCTCTGTTCGACTCTTTAGGGGAAATCACCTCATTCTTTCTCATTTCGCCCATCGGTTGGGGCATCAGGGGGGGCTGTTAATTATCTGGGATACCTCTGAGGTGGAATTCTGGTCGACTAGCGAACATGTCTCGTGGTGTCATGGACGGTTCACTAAGTCTGGAGAGGAGTTTTATGTGGTAAATGTTTACTCACCCTATGATGACGAGGCTAAGCAAGGGTTGTGGGACTCGCTTTCTGCGCGAATTCATTCTTTGGGGAGGCGGAGGGTTTCTGTGTGTGGGGATTTTAATGCTGTTAAACATCGGGGTGGGCATCGTTCTATGGATCATATTCCCTTTAACCGTTGTATTGATGATAACAATTTGATTAACCTTCCCTTGTGTAGCCGTAAGTTTACTTGGCTTAAAGGGGATGGTTTCTCGATGAGTCGTCTGGATAGGATTTTGTTGTCCGAGGAGTAGTGTCTGGCCAGGCCTAACTGTAAGCAGACGGCTAGATTGAGGGTTTTGTCTGATCATTGTTCATTGGTCCTGTCAGCGAATGAAGAAGACTGGGGACCCCGCCCCTCGAGGATGCTTAAATGTCGGAGAGATGTTCCTGGCTATCAATTGTTTGTGAAAGATAGGTTGAAATCAATTCAGGTCGATGGTTGGGGTGGTTATGTGCTAAAGGAAAAGCTTAGGATGATTAAGGTGGCTCTGAAAGATTGACATACAACTCACGCCCAGAATTTGCCTAGCCGAATCGAATCTCTAAAAGTCCGGCTTTCGACCCTAGATTAGAAGGGGGAGGAGGAGGTTTTATTGGAGGCAGAAATTGCTGAGCTTCATGGGATTTCGGCTGATATCCACTCGCTATCTCGGCTGCATGCTAGTATCAATTGGCAACAGTCTCGTTCGTTGTGGCTCAAGGAGGGAGACGCGAACTCTAAATACTTCCATTCGGTCCTTGCGGGACGTCGCCATGGGAATACCATTTCTGTGATTCCAGCAGACGAGGTTACTTTGGAGGGTGTGAATCCTATTCGGCAGGTTGTGTTCTCGCATTTCGCGTCTCATTTTAAGGCTACTCATATGGAAAAGTCCGGGGTCGAAAATTTTCAGTTTAAAAGGTTGAATCAGTGGGAGAGTAGTAGTTTAACCAAACCTTTCTCGGAGGAAGAGGTGAAAGTAGCTGTGTGGGATTGTGAGAGCTATAAGAACCCAGGACCTGACGGGGTAAATTTTGGTTTCATTAAAGACTTTTAGGCCGAGCTTCGGTGCGATGTTATGCGCTTTATCTATGAGTTTCACCGGAACGGAAAATTGACTAAGGGTATAAACTCTACTTTCATCGCTCTGATCCCTAAAATTGATAATCCCCAACGTCTTAATGACTTTTGGCATATCTCTCTTGTTGGCAACCTTTATAAAATCCTAGCAAAATTTTTAGTGAACAGGTTGCGGTTAGTGATTGGTAGTGTGATTTCCGAGGCCCAAACTACGTTTGTGAAGGATAGGCAGATCCTTGATGGTATACTTATTGCTAATGAGGTGGTGGATGAGGCGCGGAAGTCCAAAAAGGATCTCATGCTGTTTAAGGTGGATTTCGAGAAAGCCTATGATTCCGTGGATTGGGGTTACCTAGACGATGTCATGGGGAGAATGTCATTCCCAGTCATGTGGAGGAAATGGATCAAAGAATGTGTGTGCACGGCTACTGCGTCCGTTTTAGTTAATGGCAATCCTACTGATGAATTCCCGCTGGAGAGGGGTCTTAGACAAGGGGATCCGCTATCCCCTTTTCTTTTCCTCTTGACTGTCGAGGGTCTGAATGTATTGATGGAGGCAGCAGTGATTCGTAATTTATTCACGGGGTATAGTATTGGTAAGAGGGATCTTGTTACGGTGTCGCATCTTCAGTTTGCCGACGACACGCTCTTGTTGGGAGTCAAAAGTTGGGTGAATGTCTGTGCTTTGCGTGCTATTCTTGTGCTTTTTGAGACTATGTCGGGCCTGAAAGTTAATTTTCATAAAAGCATGTTGGTTGGGGTAAACATTCCCGATTCCTGGTTATGCGAAGCTGCGTCTGCTATGTGTTGTAAAGTAGGAAAGATTCCTTTCTTTTATTTGGGTCTTCCTATTGGGGGTGATCTGAGGCGTCTGGGTTTTTGGGAACCGGTGTTGGTTCGTTTAAATAATAGATTGTCTGGGTGGAAGAGTCGTTTCCTTTCTTTTGGTGGTTGTCTGGTTCTGCTAAAGTCCGTCTTGACATCTCTTCCTGTCTATGCTCTTTCCTTCTTCAAAGCTCCCTCAGGTATCATTTCTGCTATTGAATCTATTTTTATTAAAAAAAATTGGGGGGGTGTGAGGATTTTAGGAAAACTTCTTGGGTTAGCTGGAAATCTATTTGCTTACGTAAGGAGTGTGGAGGTTTGGGGGTTAGGCAGGTGAAGGAGTTTAACTTAGCTCTGTTAGGTAAATTGTGTTGGAGGATGCTAGTGGACAGAGAGGGGTTGTGGTTTAGAGTGTTGGCAGCCAGGTACGGGGTGGAAAAAGGTAGACTTCGGGATGGAGGGCGGAGAGGGTCCTCGTGGTTGAAGGAGATAGCGCATATTAGGAAGGGTGGTGAGCTTGGGGGTAGTTGGTTTGGGGAGCGTGTTTCGAAAAGGGTGGGGGACGGGTCAGATACTTATTTCTGGACTGATCCCTGGGTGGATGGGATTCCTTTGTGTGTGCGGTTTGGGCGTCCGTTTGACTTGGCGGAAAACAAATTGCGAACGGTGGCTGAGATGTTTTATCTAGGGTGGGGGTGGATGGGGAGGCGTGGGAGTGGCGGAGGCAGTCGTGGGCGTGGGAGGAGGAGATGTTGAGGGGTGTCAGGCTTTACTTCTTAACCTCTCATTGCAGGCTCAGTCTTCAGATAGGTGGCAGTGACAACATGATCCTGTTGAAGGCTACACTGTTCGGGGAGCATATCAGCTCTTGACTTCTCAGGATGCAACTACTATAGATGATGCGGATAAACTCATTTGGCATGCTCAGGTTCCTTTGAAGGTCTCCATCTTTGCGTGGCGTTTATTTCCTGATAGGTTACCCACAAAAACAAACCTGGTTACGCGAGGCATCTTATCTCCTGCAGCTCACTTCTGCGTTACTGGTTGTGGGGAGGCTAAGTCGGCCCATCACTTATTCATCTCTTGCAGTACCTTTGGATCCCTGTGGACATCAGTGTGCTCGTGGATTGGCATCACACCGGTGCATTCCACCTCTATACGTGATCACTTTGTTCAGTTTACATGTTCAGCAGGTGGATCTCGGGCGCGACGCTCCTTTTTGCAGTTCATTTGACTTGTTTGTGTGTGGGTTGTGTGGACGGAAAGAATCACATATTATTTCGAGGCTCAACAAGCAGCTCCCTTCAATTGTTCGACAAGATCAAGCTTATTTCCTTTAGGTGGTTGAAGACGACGAGTGTTACTTTAACTTCAAACTACCATAGATGGTGGTCTTGTCATTTGCTCTGTCTGAGCCTTGATTGATTTCTTGTATGTGACTATTTGTAGACCTTTATAGTCTATCTCAGTACACCTTGTGCTGAGGAGACTATTTTATTAATATATTTCATTTTGGCTTGTTCAAAAAAATATTACTGTGACACTTTATACTAAATATTTATTTCACTTTTGATTTAATTTATAATTATTTTTTGGTATACTTAATTAAATACAATTTAATCTTATCATAATTTCTTTCAATAAATTAAATTTATCTTTTTAGATTCAATAGTTTTATCATTTTCACAATTATTTTTTCGAATATTAGTTAATAATACACGATATATTTTGGCATTTTCATGTATTAAATACGACTCTTTAAGTCATACATACCAATCATTGAAAACATCACCAACCAATTATGGAGTTTAATTTAAAAAATGGACAAAACTTACATGCATTGCTTTAGGTGCATTTCTTACTTTTCCTCTCACAAAGAGGTAGTTTTTTAAATTAAAAAACAGTTTTATTTATTTTTTTAAAATTAAAAAATACTAATAAGTAATAACCACCACTTTGTGAGTGGAAAAGTAAGAAATGCATCTAAAGCAATGCATGTAAGTTTTGTCCTTAAAAAATTACAATTTTTATATTAATAAATCATATACACAATTCCTTCATTCTCATGCATTATAAATATGAGTCTTTGAGTCATGCATATCAATCACTAAAAACACGTATAACCAATTATTACATGCGTAACATCATAAATATATTAGAATTCGTTCTCCTTAATTTTTCATGTAATACTACATGCATAACCATTTCTTTGATCTCTTATTTCTTTTCATATTTTATTTTGTATTTTTCTCTTTTCTTTCCTTTCATCCGTCTTTTTTGCATACACTCGTAAAAATAAAAGACAATTGTGCAAACTTACGGAGTACATTGCAATTACAAAAACAACAAAAATATATATATTTTAACTATTTACAATACTATTTAAATAAATTTATGTTCATTTAAAAAAATTATGTTCATTCAATATTTATTATATACATATTATATGTATGAATTAAATATATTTTTGGTCCCTATAAAATGTGGACCTTCTAAGTATAGTCCTTACTTAATTTTTATTATATTTTTAGTCCATATAAATTTGTTCTTTCACATAATTTTAGTTCTTGCTAAACCTAAGTTTGTTTAAATATCATAAAACTCTTAAATTTTTGAATGATATTGCATAGGCATGTTTAAAATATCATATAAAATTTATTTATTAAAATTTAATTTTATTTAACATGATATGAATTTTTCAAACGACCAAAGTTAAAATTAAAAATCATGACCTAAAAATCAAATTCTAAGCTCGTTTCTTTCTGGAGAAACTTTTTATGATATTTGTTGTACACCAATTTTGTCCCACTATTTATCTTTTTTTACTAAGCTAATTTTTTTTTCTTTTTTTCATCACATAAAAAAGAGGAAGGCACGTGAATAATTTTTTTTAAGCAAATAAAAATATATTCAAATAAGAAAATAGTACAAACAACTGAGGGGCCAAACTTAACCCAGCAACCACACAAAATAGTGTATGAGTCAACCACAAAGAGAAATCATTTTGAAGCGCATTTCATTGACGAAAATGCATATATCATTTATTTACTTTTTTTTTTTTTTTTTTTTTGCATTTTTACATTTTTTTATCATGCATCCATTAGACAAATTTTACATTCAAAAGGAAAAAGAGTTTACACTTTGCAATTCATTTTTGCATAATGTTACATTGAAAAAAATAAATATTTGTTATACGGGGAGCATCGTGCACATCCTTTGCCTCGCGTTCATCTGCATCGTGCTACAAGTCGTCTTAGCTGCACCAATTAACCAAAAACAAATTAATTTAACTCATTCCAATTAGACTCCAATTAAAATTCAGTGCTTGCAAAAGTCAATAGCCTTTTCCTTTTACCCTTTATCATTAATCACCACAATTCAATTCAAAACCATATCAAGATGAGTTTGATTCAAACCTTTACTTCCAAGCCAGCATCAAACACAACCTCTCTCAATCTATACCAAGTGTACATAAATAACCTCCAAACCACAATAACTAATTAACCTCTAAACCTATCTAACTGATTCCCATATCTCCCAAACAAATTCCCATGCCTCGATAACAAACTCCAAACCTAGCTTTACCCACTCCTACACCTTATATAAGTTAATCCCTCATCATTTTCATTTCATTCACACCTATTTCTTCGAACTTTCCACAAATTCTCTACAAACTTTCCACAAATCATATGGCCAGGATGGTTTGTCTAGTTTTTGGGTTGACTGAAGTTTTTTGGGCGTCTGAGCTTTATAGTGGGAATGTAGTCTTTTGTCTTTGCTAAATACACCCCAGTTTCAATATTGTACCCCCAATGGGTTTATTTTTTAATTGCTTAATCAAGTGCTTTTTTAAGCATGTAGACTTAGATACGTTCTTTAAATGGAATGAAAAGGGGAGAGTCTAACGTATGGTTTTCTCTCCCCGGATAATTTAAGACCCTGTCGTCTGGCTCGCGTTTTGAGTCGTCCCCATTCCTGTGAAAATAAAACACTACATATATGTTTGTTAACTCTTAGTCCGTACTTCACGGCGGTATTTATCTGACGCGCTAATTTCATTTTCCCCTCTCTCTTACATCATTTTCTCTTGTTTTTTTTCTTTCTAAATTAACTTAAAAGGACTTAATTACAATTAATATGAAAAGGGGAGAGTCCGACGTATGACTTTCTCTCCCCGGATGACTCGAGCCCATGATGTATGGCTCGTGACTTGGGTTGTCCTCATTCTCAGATGTTTTCATAAAAACTTTTAAAAACAACTCAACACACTAAAACCTTTTCTCTGCCCTTGCGCAATAAATAAGAACTCTTTTCGCAAATCAGATGATGTTTTATCATTTCTTCGTAGAACAAACTATGCTTAAGCCTCCGTAAGCGAGCATACAAGTAGAGTTTAATTGCAAGAACGCGACTTAAATATTATTCGCTAAAAGCAACCAACACACAAATATTTTATACCCAGAACTACGTAGCTTTGACTTTCCCATTGCACACGATAATACGTAGGAGCAAGATGAAAGCATCCTGTCAAGCACAATAATAAAAACTCCTTTTTTCCCCGTTACGATGAAGTAAGAAACGAACATATAAGCATTTATTTTTAACACATTAAAGCAAACAAACATTTTTCCCTCTAAGTGGTTCCCGTTAAGTATAACGAATGCGAGTGTCATACCCCAAATTTTGCCCACTTACATAATCATATGGTTTATTGCCGCATTTTCTTTTGAATATGTGAATTAGCTCAATTGGCATTGGAAAGAGTGTTTAGGGGTTTACTAGTGCGAGGTCTTGAATTCAAATCCTATTGTCGTCTTTTTATAACTATTTCATTTAGTTTAAGTTTTATTTTTAGTAACTTTTATTAAAAAATCCAAAAAATATTTTAGTCAATTTATTTTTATGTTTTTCTTTAATTTGTCAATATTACTATTAATTTTTTTATTTTTTATTTTTTTTTGTCATTATAATTGTTATTATTAGTATATCATTGTTACTATTATTATTATTATTATTATTATTATTATTATTATTATTATTGTCATCATGTGTCAAAAGTCAAAAGAATAATAGAGAGGGAAAATATCTGCACTTTTAAGACAAATCAAACTAAAAAGGAACAAATCAATTCTTCCATCAATTCCAAATCATCATCATCAAAGCATTCCTAAACCAAAACAATCATCATTCAATTCATAAAAACCTAATTTTGTACCCATATAAATGGCAAGAAAAACACTGAGATGAGACAGGGGGAGGCAGAGAGAGACAAACAAAACCAAAAAAGAATAACAAGGTTGTTGTTACAGTGCTGCTACGCCTCCTCCAAACCACCACTTCAAATTTCATATAGTCACTATCACCTCCATCAACCCTTGACCACCTCTCCATCACAACCATCATCATCATCAAACTCAATCACTCATAACCACCATGGTATTCAACCTCAAACCATCACCACTATAACAACAACAACCATATCAAAATCACCAAACTCCAAACCACCACATAATCATCCTCACCACTGCCATCGTGCACCACCACAAAACACAAACACCATCATCATCCTCATCAAGCTACTGTAGCCATAAAAAACCACCATCATTTTTTCACAACCACTAACAACAATCAAAATCCAAGCCACATAACCTTAACTTTTTATTTTTCAAACTTCCATTCAATAAAACTGTAGATGCACCAACTATCACAAATTAAACCACCAACTTCTAACCCAAAAGCAAAGAGCATAATTGAGAAATAAAAGAAGCAGAAAGAGAGAGGTTTCGCCGTCACTGCCGAAAATCCCAAACCGCCACCGACGAGATCGATAACGGGGAAGCGGGAGATACGAACCAGAGAGGGAGGGTACGAGAAGAAAAGAGGTCAAGAGAGTAGGGAGAAACCGGCGACGGCGGTGGCTAGCGCCGGAGCCGCCGCCGCCGGTGGTGAAGTTCAAAACCGAGAGAGAGGTTGAAGAAGAAGCAAACACGTTCCTTTAAAACGTGAAGAAGGTACTGTTTCTTCCCATCTTGTTTGATTTATTATTATTACTTTATTATTTGCCACGTGTCAACATCATGATGGCCATCGGTGTGATCAGATCAGGGATGTATGATCCCAATCGGACAGCCCTGATGTTACCACATATGGTGCTCCTTCCAGGGGCTGCCCCGACAGAATCACAAAATAGATTTGGGCTCTTTTTTTGTTGGGACCTCTTCGCTGAATGCACCCCCCGTGTTGCTTATGCACCCACTGATTTAATTTTATTATATTTTTTTTATTACGTGATTTAGTTAATTTAATAAAACAACAAAAACACCAATTCTAATCCTTTTTTTTAAAGCACTCGAACATCAAATTTTTTTATTTTTTTATTTTTTTTATATATAATAAATGTGGACTAAAAAGAGATTGACGAATATACATTCGTTGGTCTCTCGAACAATCGGGGTTTAGCGTCACGCTATGTCGACGAGTTGTTCGTCTTCCACTCAAGCATATTTTTAATAAAAAACATGGATTAAAGAGGAGATTGGCGAATGTACATTCGTAGGTCTCTCGAATAATCGGGGGCTTAGCGTCACGCTTTGTCGACATGTTGTTCGTCTTCCACTCAAGCATATTTTTAATAAAAAACTTGGATTAAAGAGGAGATTGGCGAATGTACATTCGTTGGTCTCTCGAATAATCGGGGGCTTAGCGTCACGCTTTGTCGACATGTTGTTCGTCTTCCACTCAAACATATTATAATAAAAAATCTTGGATTAAAGAGGAGATTGACAAATGTACATTCGTTGATCTCTCGAACGATCGGGGGCTTAGCGTTACGCTTTGTCGACAAGTCGTTCGTCTTCCACATCTAAAAATAACTCCAACGCATCAAATATTTTCAGCACAGTCAAAACATAGAAACAAAAATCTTTTCATAAGTAAAATCAACCAACACAAACATTTTCTACCCAGAACTGCGTGTAGCTTTGAATTTCCCATTGCACCCGGGAATACGTAGGAGCGAGATTCGTACATCTCGTCAAGCACACTAATTAAAAAACTAATTTTTTTCCATTTTTATAAATATTTTTAATAACAAATAAAAAGCATGCAAATAAATTAAAACACTATTTTTAACCCTAAAATTAATGAGAAGGTTCCTGTTGAGTACAACGGATGTGAGGGGTGCTAATACCTTCCCCTCGCATAATCGACTCCCGAACCTGGAAATGGTTGCGACGACCATCTTTCCATTCTTTTAAGGTTTTATCGATATTTTCCTTTTCTTTCGAGAATAAATAAAGTTCGGTGGCGACTTTACTATTTAGCGAGCATTTTCCGCTCGCGCATTTTTCCACCCGCTTCAGCTGGCGACTTCACTGGGGACTTTAGAGAGTCAAACCTATCCTTGTTAGTTTTAGGGTTGAGTATATTTTGTTTGCTTGCATGCTTTCCTGTGTTCTTAAATGTCTTATCTTATTATTATCTTCTTGCTCTTGTATTTATTTTATATTTTGGTTATTTTTTCTGAATATATATCAATTGTGGGTTGGATTTATTATTTGAGAGAAGCTCTATACCCGAGCTTGAGTAAAACCCTAAGTTTAAGTAAGGAGTCAGTAGTATGGGCCTATGGGATGTACATCCCAATGGGTGATTTACAAAAACTCCGCCTAGAGTAGATCGGTTCAAAAGTTTTGTCAGGAATTGGCTAGCCCATCCGCTTGGCGAAATTTTGAATTTGGTCCGTGACTTTAGGGACCTTGTTTAGAACCCATTAAACTCTACCTAAGGGAGACCCTTTGAGGTTTTTCCACAAATTGGCTAGTTCAATTTCGTGGGGAAGTTTCGAATGAGGGCCGTGACCTTGATTGTCGCCTTTGAACAAACAAAAACCCAAGAACCCACATGTGAAGGGATTGGGTAGTAAATACTTAGAACTAGCCTCTCATAGGGAGCCCTCCATTTAGGTTATGTTTTGTCAACTTCCAATGACCCTACGAATACATCCTTGGGGTCACACCCTGACCTTATTCAATCTCGTCACATCATAGCATGTCATAAAAACTTTTTAACATACCCTCTAACTTAAAAAAAAAATTCTTTTTGCATATCCATGCATTTTCATACATCTGCATACATACATCCCATACTCAAAAAACTCATATCATTTCCCTTCCTTTCCCTTTGAAGCTCATAAAACAGCCGGCCCGCAAACCTAAACCGCTATCCTACCGGCCTGCTCTCCGACACTCTCGCGGAACACGTGCTAATTGTAAGAGGATCATGGAAAATTTAGAACAGAATCATAAGACACTAAGGGAAGATGTTGACTCGGTAAAAGGAAAGATGGACAAGCTCCTTGAGATCTTCCAAGCTATGGCAAGTAAGGAGAACATTCCTCAAGTTGGAAATAGTTCACCCAATCACACTACTGAAGTTGTGGGATGTTCTATGCCACACCAAGCTACGCCCGTCAATGCTCACCAAGGTGTTGAATCTGCTCAAGTGTATCAAGCCTTGGAAGAAAGGTTGAAAGCTATAGAGGGTTTTGGCGCTTACGGATCCGACGCTTTGGACATGTGTTTAGTACCGGACGTAGTCGTCCCCCCAAAGTTCAAAGTGTCTGACTTCGAAAAGTACAAAGGGATTCACTGTCCAAGGAATCATTTGAAGATGTTTTGTAGGAAGATGGCTGCTTATGCTACCGATGAGAAGCTCATGATTCATGTCTTTCAAGACAGTTTGAGTGGGGCATCTTTGGATTGGTATATGCAACTGGAGAGAGCCCAAATCCAGACATGGAAGGACCTCGTTGATGCCTTCATGAAACAATACAAGTATAATCTAGACATTGCTCCCAACCGCATGCAATTGCAAAAGCTTGCTCAAAAGAGTGGTGAATCATTCAGAGATTACGCTCAAAGGTGGAGGGAATTGGCTGCTCGAGTGCAACCACCATTGTTGGAAAGAGAATTGGTTGACACATTTATGAGCACTTTACAAGGGCCCTACTATGAGAAGATGATCGGGAGCATATCGTCGGGTTTTGCTGACATAGTTCTGATCGGTGAACGAATAGAAGAGGGATTGAAGAGCGGAAAAATACAAGGTGACTCCAATAATCATGTGGGGGCAAAGAGGTCCTTTAACAATGACCCAAAGAAGAAAGATGGCGAGGCTAATGCTGTTGTGATAGGATCATCACAACCACCATTCGCTTCTATGCCACACTATCAATATCCTCATGTGGTAGCCATATCCCAAGGACAACGTCCACAACAGTTGCATCATACATCTTTGCCTCAACAGCCACTGGCGATACCTCAACAGCAAATTAATCAACCTGGACCCAGGAATGACCGTAAGAGGAGAAACATACGTTATGATCACATACCCATGCCATATGGTCAAATTCTACCATACTTGTTGCAAAAAGGGATGGTTGAACTAAAACCTCTTCCCCCCGTGGAACCACCATACCCACCAACCTTTGATGTGAATGCTAGCTGTGATTACCACGCCGGGGCACTCGGGCATAACATCGAGAACTGTCGGGGATTCAAACATAAGGTTCAGGAACTCATTGATCAAAAGTTGTTGTCTTTCAAGGAGTGATATTCTTCTCAAATGGTCACCCATTACAAGTCAGAGAACGCCAAGGGGCATCTTCAAAGTCAATGATCCAACAAGGAAACTCATTTATAGGATTACTAGGTTTCTCATTCTCAGTTGTAATTTCATTCCTGCTAAGTTTTGTTTGCTTTCTTAAAATTGTTATCTTTTGATCAAGTGTTTTAATGAAATTCGCATGCATATCTATCCATTCATATTCACTCTCTTCTTATGTCATCTCTCTCTTTTTATTTCACTTCTCACATGTTAACAAACTTGGTGGGGAGGATGATGTAAACAAATGAAGGAATTTGCTGATATATGCTTTTATAAGTAAAACCCGGCTGATGATGTAAGGCATTGTTTCAATTCCCAAACACTGGAGATATAAGGAGATAATCCGTAGTCAACCCCTTTGAGCCCGAAGTCGGTGTTCTTTCTATTTTGCTAAAAAACCTTAATCTTAACCAGGGGCAGGTAGTTTTACAATTAACTCAATGATGCATTCCGATGCAAGAGAATCAATCCAGTTAATCACTTCAATAAGAGGTTTAAGCACATTATCTCCCTCGTGTACATCATCCAACATGGAGGGAATAACGAGAGGATAGAACACATAATCGTTGATGTGACAGCAATAACTTGATGAGCTAAAAGAAAAATCTCATGAGAGCCGTTAAAAAAAGAAAAGAAAAAAAAGGAGAGAGCCCGCTAAGTAAAAACTTAGGCAAAAATGGGGCATCCCGATGGGCCGCATATTCAAAAGAACCGGTCCATGCAAAAATAGGGAGTAAAAATAAAAACAAGTCTGTCAACTAAAAGAAGTAACTGTCACTTCAAGAATTTCATCAGTGTCTGACCACTGTACTTACCTCTGGTATCATAACTAGCAAAATTCTCTTGTCGACCAAAGACATTTGTTGAGTTAATTGAACTTAGGAATGAAGAACATCAAAGTAGATTGGGAGGGTTAAAATAATATTTTGAGCCTTATATCCTTTGTTTCTTAAACCGTGAACCAAGACACGTTATGACCCTCAAAAGACCTAATTGAAGCTAGGTTGACTATGAAAGCATATTCAGCAAAATTGGTAAACTGACTCCTCATGTTTGTGTATCATTAATAACAATCTTTCTATCATTTCTATCACTTTCAATTGTGCCGATCTTCTGGCGAAATATCATCCATTGTACATAGCTTCACAATTTTCAAATTCAAAACTTGCATGTACATTATATCGAAATTACTTTTCAAGAGAAACAATTTCACTCGCAAATTAATACTTAGCATCAAGGAAATGTCAACAAGGAATCTGATCAAAGGTGAATCATTTTAAGAAACTCCTAAAATGGGGCAAGTCAACTAGGGGTCCTACTAATCAAGAGCAAATCCCTATAACCGAGGGGCACATCATTTGGATATCTTATTGATTGGGGTCAAGATATTTCAAGAGTGGGTCAAACCTTCAAAGCACCAATCAACCAGGGGCATGTTTTTCAAAGTTCAAGTGTTGGGGCAGTCCGAGTCAAAGATTTAATATTAAGCATACCTTTCAAGGATTCAAATACTGGGGCAACATGTGTTTATCCCCCCATGGATAGAGAGGAGTTCTCATTCCCAGTTTGATACGGCCAAAGATAAAATGCCCAAGAAAAAGAAATACAAAAAAAAAAAAAAAAAAATCAAAGTCAAAAGCTCGCTAAGTCGAAAACCCAAAAGGGCGGCTTAGGCAATAGAGAGCGTCCCGGTGGATCGAAAACCTGAAAAGGCGATCCAGGCAAAATTAGGGGCACAAAAAAGGAAATACACTCCCGGTGGACCGAAAACTCGAAAGAGCGGTCTAGGCAAAAGTTAGGGATTTTCAAAAAAAAAAATATAAAGAAAAATGGGAAAAATTGGCTAAAGCAAGGGGCAAGCCCTCTCCATCCTTTCGAGTTGGTCAAGTAAATGTTGTCATACCTCAGCGACCGTTGAGTCCAACTAGGGTGTCGGGGAATCATGCTAGCAAAAAAAAAAAAAAAAAAACCTTTTCACCCTTTCCATTGCCCATCACGAAGGACCTTTTGAGGAACATTCCAAATCATAGCCATGCATCCTGCATCAATTATATCTACAACACTCTAGCATCAAACCATGCATCGCATTGCATTCATCATAACATATCATTCATGTATCTTGCATTTTACTTGTGCTTTAAGATCCCCAAATCTTCCAATGAAATTGAAATTACTTTCACCGAAAAGCTTTCAAACCAAAAACATCCAAAGGCCAATATCCATTGACATTCCCTTAAGGCCCAATATCATTGGTATCCACAAAGCCCAACCTTTACCAGTATTTCATGCATCCATCATGCATCAATGCATCAAAAATTGTCATGCATAAACAAACATATAAAGCAAACATACATAGCATATGCAAAGATCTGGTGACTGTTCATAAAGGTCTAAATCAATTCCTGCTCCCCAGCAAACCCTTTTTCCATGTAACCTTTTTCTTGGAACAACCCCAGTTGACGTTCATTTTATACGTGGATGGGTGTCAACCTCTGATATCGCCTGCAAGTCTTCTTTGATCTTAGCAATGACGCTTGAGTCTACTTATCTTTCCAATATAAGCATGATGCTCGAATCTGCTTACCTTTTCAATTTAAGCAATGATACTCGAATATGTTTGTCTTTTCAATCCAAGCAAGGATGCTCGAATCTGCTTGTCTGCCTTTCCAATCTAAGCAAGGATGCTCGAATCTGCTGATATATCTTCTCAATTGCTCGAATCTGCTTGTCTGCCTTTTCAATCTAAGCAAGGATGCTTGAATCTGTTGATCTATCTTTTCAATCCAAGCAAGGATGCTCGAATCTGATGATCTATCTTTTTCAATCCAAGCAAGGATGCTAGAACCTGCTCGTCTGTCCTTTCAATCCAAGCAACGATGCTCGAATCTGCTTGTCTTTCCAATATAAGCAAGATGCTTGAGTCTGCTTATCCTTTCAATGTAAGTAATGATGCCCGAATCTGTTTACCTTTTCAATCTTAGCAATGATGCTCGAGTCTGCAAAGATCTACTCATCTTTCCCATGTAGACAATGATTCCCGAATTTGTTTACCCTTTCGATCTAAGCAATGACGCCCGAGTCTGCAAAGGTCTACCTATTTGTTCAGAGTCCCGTTCTTATTTGGTATTTTCGGAGTCCCATCCATATTGTAAGAGTCCTATCTTATTTAGTAAATTAGAGCACCACCCTTGTTTGGCTAGCAATTTAGAGTCTCATTTGCGCTGGCAGTTTAGAATTCCATCTTTGTTTGGCTAGCAATTTAGAGTCCCCATTCGCGCTGGCATTTTAGAGTTTCATCTTTATTTCGTTGGCAATTTAGAGTTTCATTCGCGCTGGCATTTTAGAGTTCCATTTTGGTTTGGCTGGCAATTTAGAGTCTCATTCGCGCTGGCAGTTTAGAGTTCCATCTTTGTCTTGGCTGGCAATTTAGAGTCCCATTCGCGCTGACATTCTAGAGTCCCATCCTCGCTAGCAACCTTAGAAGTTCATTTTTGTTGATTGATAATTTTAAGGTCCCATTTTCGCTGGGTAATTTAAATTTAGAGTCCCATCTAATAGTTTGAAATCTCATCTTTGCTGGTAATCTAAAGTCTTATCTCCGTTAGTAATTTTGAGTTACATCTTCATAGTTGATTATGAGCCCCATCTTTGTTGATAGTTGGAGTCCCGTCTTTGCTGATAATTTAGAGTCCCATCTTCATTGGCAATTTTAGAATCCCGCTCTAGTTCGCCCTTCCTAGACAAAATTTGGGTCCTTTCGTATTTAATTATCTTCCACCACGAGTACATGAAGACAACCGTCAATCATGTTCTCGAGTGAAAAAATAATTAAATAGGGGCAGCTGTCATACCCCAAATTTTGCCCACTTACATAATCATATGGTTTATTGCCGCATTTTCTTTTGAATATGTGAATTAGCTCAATTGGCATTGGAAAGAGTGTTTAGGGGTTTACTAGTGCGAGGTCTTGAGTTCAAATCCTATTGTCGTCTTTTTATAACTATTTCATTTAGTTTAAGTTTTATTGTTAGTAACTTTTATTAAAAAATCCAAAAAATATTTTAGTCAATTTATTTTTATGTTTTTCTTTAATTTGTCAATATTACTATTAATTTTTTTATTTTTTATTTTTTTTGTCATTATAATTGTTATTATTAGTATATCATTGTTACTATTATTATTATTATTATTATTATTATTATTATTATTATTATTATTATTGTCATCATGTGTCAAAAGTCAAAAGAATAATAGAGAGGGAAAATATCTGCACTTTTAAGACAAATCAAACTAAAAAGGAACAAATCAATTCTTCCATCAATTCCAAATCATCATCATCAAAGCATTCCTAAACCAAAACAATCATCATTCAATTCATAAAAACCTAATTTTGTACCCATATAAATGGCAAGAAAAACACTGAGACAGGGGGAGGCAGAGAGAGACAAACAAAACCAAAAAAGAACAACAAGGTTGTTGTTACAGTGCTGCTACGCCTCCTCCAAACCACCACTTCAAATTTCATATAGTCACTATCACCTCCATCAACCCTTGACCACCTCTCCATCACAACCATCATCATCATCAAACTCAATCACTCATAACCACCATGGTATTCAACCTCAAACCATCACCACTATAACAACAACAACCATATCAAAATCACCAAACTCCAAACCACCACATAATCATCCTCACCACTGCCATCGTGCACCACCACAAAACACAAACACCATCATCATCCTCATCAAGCTACTGTAGCCATAAAAAACCACCATCATTTTTTCACAACCACTAACAACAATCAAAATCCAAGCCACATAACCTTAACTTTTTATTTTTCAAACTTCCATTCAATAAAACTGTAGATGCACCAACTATCACAAATTAAACCACCAACTTCTAACCCAAAAGCAAAGAGCATAATTGAGAAATAAAAGAAGCAGAAAGAGAGAGGTTTCGCCGTCACTGCCGAAAATCCCAAACCGCCACCGACGAGATCGATAACGGGGAAGCGGGAGATACGAACCAGAGAGGGAGGGTACGAGAAGAAAAGAGGTCAAGAGAGTAGGGAGAAACCGGCGACGGCGGTGGCTAGCGCCGGAGCCGCCGCCGCCGGTGGTGAAGTTCAAAACCGAGAGAGAGGTTGAAGAAGAAGCAAACACGTTCCTTTAAAACGTGAAGAAGGTACTGTTTCTTCCCATCTTGTTTGATTTATTATTATTACTTTATTATTTGCCACGTGTCAACATCATGATGGCCATCGGTGTGATCAGATCAGGGATGTATGATCCCAATCGGACAGCCCTGATGTTACCACATATGGTGCTCCTTCCAGGGGCTGCCCCGACAGAATCACAAAATAGATTTGGGCTCTTTTTTTGTTGGGACCTCTTCGCTGAATGCACCCCCCGTGTTGCTTATGCACCCACTGATTTAATTTTATTATATTTTTTTTATTACGTGATTTAGTTAATTTAATAAAACAACAAAAACACCAATTCTAATCCTTTTTTTTAAAGCACTCGAACATCAAATTTTTTTATTTTTTTATTTTTTTTATATATAATAAATGTGGACTAAAAAGAGATTGACGAATATACATTCGTTGGTCTCTCGAACAATCGGGGTTTAGCGTCACGCTATGTCGACGAGTTGTTCGTCTTCCACTCAAGCATATTTTTAATAAAAAACATGGATTAAAGAGGAGATTGGCGAATGTACATTCGTAGGTCTCTCGAATAATCGGGGGCTTAGCGTCACGCTTTGTCGACATGTTGTTCGTCTTCCACTCAAGCATATTTTTAATAAAAAACTTGGATTAAAGAGGAGATTGGCGAATGTACATTCGTTGGTCTCTCGAATAATCGGGGGCTTAGCGTCACGCTTTGTCGACATGTTGTTCGTCTTCCACTCAAACATATTATAATAAAAAATCTTGGATTAAAGAGGAGATTGACAAATGTACATTCGTTGATCTCTCGAACGATCGGGGGCTTAGCGTTACGCTTTGTCGACAAGTCGTTCGTCTTCCACATCTAAAAATAACTCCAACGCATCAAATATTTTCAGCACAGTCAAAACATAGAAACAAAAATCTTTTCATAAGTAAAATCAACCAACACAAACATTTTCTACCCAGAACTGCGTGTAGCTTTGAATTTCCCATTGCACCCGGGAATACGTAGGAGCGAGATTCGTACATCTCGTCAAGCACACTAATTAAAAAACTAATTTTTTTCCATTTTTATAAATATTTTTAATAACAAATAAAAAGCATGCAAATAAATTAAAACACTATTTTTAACCCTAAAATTAATGAGAAGGTTCCTGTTGAGTACAACGGATGTGAGGGGTGCTAATACCTTCCCCTCGCATAATCGACTCCCGAACCTGGAAATGGTTGCGACGACCATCTTTCCATTCTTTTAAGGTTTTATCGATATTTTCCTTTTCTTTCGAGAATAAATAAAGTTCGGTGGCGACTTTACTATTTAGCGAGCATTTTCCGCTCGCGCATTTTTCCACCCGCTTCAGCGAGGGGTGCTAATATCTTCCTCTCGCATAACTAGAGCTGGGTATATGGGCCAAGGTCCGCGGGTTGATCCGTTTAACCCGCAGTCCGCACGGACTTCAGACCAATTTATTTTAGTCCGTTTATATTTTTGCCCGTGTGGGTTGGACCGTTAAAACCTCGGGTTATGCGGGTTAAATCCGCGGGCTCACGGGTTGGCCCGTGACCCGTCTTACTTAATTATAAATTTCATAATATTGGTTTGGACTATTAAAGTTCTTTTTAATTTTTTGAAGAATACTATTGAAGTTCTTATTAAATATTATATGTGTTTATTTTTTTATAGATTTGAGGTGTGTGTGGAGAAAAATAACGATGAAAACCGGTTAAATTTGATTTTGGTTGCATTACTTGAATAGAGATGATACATAAACTCAAAAATGTAACAAACTTTAGTTTTTTATTTGTTACTTACAATTCATATGTTATAACATAAAATTACTAACAATATAGTTTTTTTTTAGATTTTATTATATCAATTATTTAGTTTATTTTTTGAAAAAAGTGATTTTTTAAATTTTTTGTAATAGTTCGCGGGTTAACCCTTTAACCCGCGGGCTTACGCGGACCGGACTCGGGTCTATATATTTAACTCGTTTATATTTGATGACGGGCTTGTCCGCCCCGTTTAATGTGTGGGCTTATGCGAGGCGGGTTAAACGGGACGGGCCAGCCCGCATACCCAACTCTACGCATAACCAACTCCCGAATCCATCTAATGGTTCTCGCAGCATATTTTTAAGGTTTTCTCGATGTTTCCCTTTCCCATTTTGGGATAAATAAAGTCTAGTGGCAACTTTACTGTCTAGCATGCACTTTCCGCTCGCGCATTTTTCCAGCCGCTTCAATGTTCCAAACATACTTGCGAAAAAATCATAAAAAATACAAGTTAATTTAACAGTAGGGATCAAAATAGAGTGGATAATAATTTTTCAGGGACTAAAAATCTCATAAAAATTAAGTAAGACTAAACTTGGAAAGTCATTATTTTGTAGGGATGAAAAACGTATTTAACCCTATATGTATTACTAAAAAAATTATTTGATGCTTCTTTAAATACGGGGTCCTAGGCAGTCATCCGTATCAAACCGTGCTCATTGCCACCATTTTTTACAGGTGTCTATTAATAAGTTTATTTTATCTTATGTATCTTTAAACTATTTGTCTTGTGTCGATGATGGATTTTATCCACAGCTACGGCTACCGTGCGTATGATTTTTTGTCATCGCTAAATTAATTTTATATATGTGCAGTGAAATAATTTTTATGGATTACGTATATTTTATGTTTTAATTTGGTCTCTTACGTTTAAAAAGTATCAATATGGTCTCTTACATTTTCACCGTTTGCATTAGTTAGTCCTTTCCGCCAGTTTTATCATATGTGACAGACAGTTTGCATATGTGGACAGACACGTGGACACTTGGACACGTGTATGGTTCAATCAGGGTTAATGAAACTAACGGAAATGACTAACTAATGCAACTGGTAAAAACGTAAGGGGAATTATGCTAGCAACACACAATTTAACACACTATTTTCAACACACTCTTTCTAATTGGTTGAATTTCAAATGGTCTTACCAAATTTATTTGGGGCCTACATAATTTAGTTGGATCCATTTGAATTTCAACCAATTAGATAAAGTGTGTTTAGAAGAGTGTGTTAGAAGGTGTGTTGTTAGCACTCCTCATGTAAGAGACTAAATTGATACTTTTCAAACGTAAGAGATCAAATTGAAATCTAAAATAAACGTAAGAGCAAATGTGTAGTTAAGCATTATATTTTTTTATCAATAGAATGGGAATTAAACCCCAAGGAAAAATACTAAAAACCCTAGGGAAGCTAATCACAGTAGCATGATGATTTGTTTTAAAATAAATTAATTAATGTTAATAATATTTTTTTAAGCTAAATAGAGTTTTTTTTTTATAATTAAGCTAAATGGAGTTATTTGGGAGTTCGTTTTAAACCTCATTTAATATTGGATATTCCAAATATTAAATAATTATACATTATATTATACTATACTATAATATCTTTATTTAATAATTATTATGGTGTAAGAATCATTTAGGATGTTCCAAATATATTATATAAGGAAATATAGAATTATGGTGTATTGGATTGAAATTTTATATAATTTTACAAGATTTATTTATTTTATGATTCTTTTAAAAAAAAAGACTTTTATGATATTCAATCTTGATTTTTATAAAATCTATATAAATTTTGTAGTATTCAATTAAGATATTCAAGATTCTTTTTAGGGTAATGAAATCTATCCGGATAAAATTGAGATTTCTTGCAATTTATAAAGGGATCATTTTTTTAAAATTGCTAGAGATACTTTTTTTGAGAATTTTAAAAAATCTAAAGCTACTTTTCCATTTGTTTACTATCATAAAAATTATTTTTTTTAAAGAATAATGCTAAAATGTACGACACGCTTGCTTCGTCACATTGCACGACTGTGCATTTTCTCTCCTTTTTAATGTCATTACTTAGTCTTCCCTTTATTGTTTGGTTGTGAAATAAATAACATAAAACAATTACTTCCAAATAAATCTTAAAATATCTATTTGACCATACAAATAAATGGGCTTATAGTATTATACTCTATCCGTCTCAAAATAAGTGACCTAGTTGATCACTGTCACGTTTGTCAATGTACAACTTTAATTGTTAATATCTTAAATTATATTTTCTTTAAAATTATATATTTGAAAATACTCATCGAGACAAATCAAACCACATTTCATATGCTAATATTTGCACATATATAGTTAAAGTAGATCATATAAATAGTAATCGAAGTAAAAAATAGGTCACTTATTTTGGGACGGAGGAAGTATTAGCTTATAAGTTTGTTTCATAAAATTAAGAGTGTTTGGTAACAAAAAAAAATTCACTAACTTATTTTAATTTTTTTTCCAAATAATATTGCAAGAAGCGTTTGAGTTTATAACTTATTATCTTTTATTCTAATTTTAACTTTATTATTTTTTTCATAAAAAAGTTAACCACCCACAAAAAAACTACTCACTCAGATGAAACAACTCTTTTAGCTAAAATAATCTTACAACAATTAAATTTACCAAACATTTTTCTTTCACTCTAATAATTTTCAGCTACTAATTAAAAATTACTAACTTATTAACTATCAACTAAATCATAGTTTTTTAATATTATTAAACGGTGGCAAAACCTGTGTTGTTGTGTATATATAATTGTTGTTGCCAATCACTGCCTGGTATAAGACTTAAAAAGACAAAAGTGCATAAATCATTGTTTAAAAGAAAATTAGATAAGATAACGATCACCATGTAAATATATCAAATAGGCGTGGTAAGTAAATGATGTCGTGCATGTCGTGCGCCGAACGTGTCGTGCTATATAGCACTACTGTTTTTTAAAATGCCAAACTCCTACACTAAGGTTCTTTTAGTTCTTAAAATAATAGATTCTAGAGTATAAACGCCATTGAGTTTTTCCACTTTGAAAATAAGCTTTCTTTCTAAGGTTTTTTTAAAATAGTTTTTGACCAAACTTCTCTTTTTAAAGAGAGGTAAAATAAAAATAAATAAAAAAAGCTGGGCAAAATATATGCTAAATGAACCCTACACTATGGCCTATTGCTTCCTAATTTACCATCATAAATGGATGATTTTGGACAAAAAAATATGAATAATAGTAGAATCATTCTATAATTCCCAAGCACGACTATTCAATTAGCAGTGTTATTCAACTAATTCATGACAAAATTCACTAACCAGAAAGAAATATCCTTTGTATAGAAAGCCCACGTCTAAAGGATTCAATCAATTTTATAGTTTGTTAGCGAAGTTACTTTGAAATTTACATTTCACCACATTCAGCAATGACACAAGCTAATTTTGGCCGGTTATTGGGGCCAGTTGCAACATTCTCAATCTTCCTCACGACCAAAAGACCGTCTCCAAGTACTCTCTGCAAAAAGGAAAATCGTGTAAATATACAACACATCAACAGTTTAGGAGAAGAAAGATGCTAGCAATATTCGAAATAAGGCCACATATTTAAGGATGTATATGAAAGGCAAGCGAAATTCCTTTTTACACAATTAATCAACAATGAGCAGGGATTGTCAAAGAAATGAGCATAACTCAAGATTAGTCCTCCACTCTAAGGGAACATAAAACTATTCCAATATAATCATTTTTTTATGGAATAACACAAAATCTGTGCATACCACAAGAAAAAAGTTACTCTGTATCACATTGTGAGACGCACATTTGCTTATTTCGCACATATTAAGGAGACTGAAAAAGAAAAATAATTTTACCAAATTAATCTTATCAAGTATTAATGTATTCATCATTAACATAAATTCAAAGAAGATATTGACTTGAGAATGATGCACATGCTATTAATTAAATGATACAATTTTAGAAAAGTAATCAATATTATGTCAAGTGCTATTGGACCATCTAAATAGGTGGTCCACCGTGGACTAGTGTCAAAAACTTATCAGAAATTCTAATAACCGTCGACAATACTCTTAAGAAATAAAAAACTCATGACCCTCAATTTTTCACGGCTTAAACAGTGACCTAATTGATGACGGGTCACTAACAGATGTATATTTGTTTTCTGTTGTTTTAATCAAACCGTGTTAAGTCATTTTTTCCATATTAGAATTTACCACTACTATATTGAAAACAAAAAGTGATACTCATTTTGGGACAAAAATTTTTCGCAAATGTGTCACTCTTTTTACGTGCTTAGCTTAGGCCTCGTATGCTTTGTGAAAACATTTTCTATTTTCATTTTCTAAAATGTGTTAATTTTTTACTTACTAACAAAGAGATAATAGACCCTTGACGTCGTCAACAATCACGTGCATTTGTTTAAAACAATGAAAAAGCCAAAAACTCGTTTTCATTATTTCCACAAATGCATTATCCCGAGCGTATTTCATCTTCTCTCCATCACAATTGCTCTCTTCAAGAGTCTTATATTTTCTTATTAGCAAGTTAAAATGAACAAAATTTAGAAAATGAAAATAGAAAATGTTTTCACAAAGTAAATGGGGCCTTAAATTTGATAGTGGCTATGGTTTGTTCAGCTCTCATGTTTAAGGCACCGGTCTAAGTGTACAGGTCTGGTGCATCTTAGTTACTAACTTCCCAAATATCATCATTAAAAAAACATGCAATTGAAGATATCGAAGCATACCCCAAAAACGACATGCTTGTTGTCTAGCCAGTCACATTTTGCACAAGTTATAAAGAACTGCAATCAAAGAGAGGAGATTCATCAGTAGAAGTAGAGCTTTTCCGATTTGAAGTTACCACCGAGAAAACAAACAGAAAGGGAATGACCATTGAAAACTTACCTGACAGCCATTGGTATTTGGTCCGCTATTTGCCTGCAGATTACACAATCAGGACTTCATATTTCTTTATATTGGATTAAGAAAAGGCATAATTTAGCTGTAGAAGTTGAATTAATTGATTGCAGAATTGGCTTTTAGCAAAATATAATAATATGATTTCAACGCATTCAGGAATTAAGACTGTTGTAAATTAACATGTTAGTAAATAACTTGTAGATTTACATATACATGTATGGTCAATTAGTCCTAAAATTAAGGAGCTAATTCTGAAATTCATAACCATAATATTATAACAGTAAATAATAATTGCATCCTTAAGTGACCTGGAATCAAAATTCTATTACCGTGTTACATCAACATTCTCCTTATTTTTGTATAACCCAAAATAGCATCAGATTAAAACATGAAATACATACCATTGATAGAAGACCTGGGCCAGTGTGTTTGGCAGTGAAATTCTCGTCATCAAACTTAAGTCCATAGATAGAAGCACATCCACTACCATCACCCTGCCAAGGAAGAATATATTTGTAAGAGTTCATACGAAACCAGGATTCAATGTTATCACTGACAACTTTTATATAAGCAATATATGAATGATCAAATGAAAGGCAGAACAGGATTCATAGTAGATTCCATTAATCCACGCGGGGGTTCAAACATTGAAATTTACAATACATAAACAATTAAATCTAAAACTTGAGCGTCAAGTCCTTCCCCAAACTAAACCTTAACTTCTTTTTATTTTTTTTAAATATTATTTCCATTAAGATAGAAACAAAATTTGTGCAAATTGAATCAACGGCCCACTGTCAACATAATAAAATCAAATAGAATGTGCTTCATCTAAAGAATTGATTACGATGATCTGACAAGAGACAAATTTAAGATATGTGACCACAGTCCACAACAGACAAGGTAAATTCTGTGGGATGAGGAAAGATGAATATATCAAACCACATCTAAAAGCCTGCCAGACTGTTAGACAGGAGAAGAGCATCTGGTTTCAATGGGAGTTGTGTGTTTCAAACCAGCCAAAGTAGGTCCATTCACATAAGAGTTATATAAACTGAACGTTGTTAACATGTAGTATATAAGAGAGGATAGAGCCCACTTATAAAAGCCAAGCTGTTACAAAGGAATAACCATACTTTAAAAGTTTAAATCGAACTATTGTGTGTGAACCCAAAATACTATTAAGTCGTCTCTGGGAGATAAAGTGAAGGAATCGAAGATATAACCCAACTTTTAAGAAAATAATGTTAATAGCAAATCCATATGCAACATTGAGAAGGTATCAGATGATGAAAAATGGGCCTAGCCAATCATGATACAAAATAATTAAAACAACGATTAAAGGATACAACTAATAAAGAAAAGGTTCTTAAAAGTTTTTAAATTCTCTTTACTGAGAAGTGTTTTGAAGATATCAATTCTTAGTTATAAGAACTATTTGATTTTATTTTAGGTCATAACCTGCATTTAATTGATAGCTCCTTTCTTGTAGGATTTTTATACTATTATGTAGAGATTCTAACCAAATCAAAAAACTTATTGGAAAACTCACGAAGGTAATCAAGAAATCCTAATCTTTATTGGAAAATTGAGTTAAGATATCTCTTAAGGATTATACGAGAAAAACAGGATAGAGTTCAAAAAGAGGGAAGCTGAAATAGGAATACAGAGAGAGAGAGAGAGAGAGAGAGAGAGAGAGACGATTTTTTAGGCAGAGAATTGATGTGTAAACAAGAGAAGTAGCATGTTAACATGTGGCATTTATACCCCTGTAAAAGGGGTTTTATCTCTTGTCTCTGTAGAAGGACGTCTCTACCAGTTTTAGTTTTTTGGTTTAGTTTACATGTGGATAACTAAATCTCAAATCTAGGGTTATAACAGATCTTGTAATTTGAATGTTGACATTATATATTTCAATATAATTTGTTTTCCTCAATCTTTTTTTTTATGGACTCGTTCTTTTTTAATAAAGTAGGAGATTTGATTAGGAATTAGATAACTAGTGAATATTCATGACCATTGGCATTGATTACTAATAGAATTAGTAAAGACAATTGGCTTATTAAGCTATTAACCATTGAATTACATAGCATTAGGGAATCAAACAGTGATGTAAGTGATACCTCAGGAAAAGGTACTTCCATTTCCATTAATGAACTTCTCTATTGTTGCTTAAATTTTTCAGTTATTTTAATTAATTATTATTATACAATTTCTCCCAATATGATTAACCGGATAATATAAGGATCTTGCAAATCTAGTATTTGTCAATTAGCCTTTGAAGAAACAACATTTTAAGCTAAACTCCTAAACGTGAGATAAAACACACTTGCCTTATCCATGTTTCACACAATCACTATATTATGATCAACAAGTAGTATATTCAGAAAAATTAAGGTATCTTTCTAATGCAAATTGACTTTGTCCTCTAATATTGATACTTTGCTATTACTGTGATTGATATCCTGCTGTTTAAAAAATTTATATGAAGCTGCTACTGGCTATAATTCTTAAAAATCAGAATTAGTGTACACATAAATAATGCACTGGGTCTAGTTTCCAATTAATTAATCTACCCTACTATGAGAATAAATATATTAAGCATTAGAACAAACAAAAGGAATAATAGGCTTGCACATCTAAGTGAGACTGTGAGGTCAAATAAGATGGTTTCCCAAAAATATTAAGCAAGAAAAGAATATTGACTTCAAAACTAAGATACATAAGCCATGCATATAGACCAATATGTAAAAACAGAAAGTTAGAGATAACATTGACCAGAAAAGTACCTTTACATAATCACCAGCCTGAATCATAAAGTCCTTAATCACTCTATGAAATTGACAACCCTTGTAACCAATAGGAAGTCCTGCTTTCCTGCGAATAAAATCATATCATAAAACCAGACAATCCTTAGAGACAAATATGCTGGTAGACATTTTGTAAAATAGCGTTAAATAGGAAAATGAATCACAGTCAATTCATTTATGAAGAAAAGAAAAGTTAAATATATTTTTGGTCCATAAAAATGAGACTCTTTTTATTAGTCCGTCCCTTTTTATCATCATTCTTTTTTCATTTTTTAGTCCTTACATTTAACAAAATAATGTATTTTTCTGACCCTCACTAAAGTAAATATAGTTTTAGGGACTAAAAAAGCACATGATTTTTCATATTTGTAAGGGTTAAAACAACAACACAAATTAAAAGGGACCTCTCCAATAAACATAATATTCTTAGGGACCATAAACATCTTTAAGTCAAAAAAAACCCCTCCTCTCCCCCAAGTCACCTTATCTCTATTGGGTATCTAAAATAAAAGCACAGTGATAGAACAAAACCTATCATGAATCCAAATGAAAAACAAAATAAAAAGTGAAGAAAAACGACAATGGATTGTTGGCTACTTTGAAAAAGATTGTTACATTACCTGTACTCCCCCGTGCAGAACTGCCTGCAACAAAATAACAAAAGCAAGCCTGTTAATAAGAAGGACAATAACATCTCAAATAAACAGAATCTCAAAGTGTGATAACAAACACTCGGCAAGCAACATAAAACTCCAAACTGTAGGTGTAAAAACAAATTTTCCTACTAAAAGTCATCAAAATATCTATACCATTCTACAATCACACAATCTCCAAACCATGCATCGCATTTTAAACATATTTTTCATTGTCATTGCCACATAACTGAACGAAACGAAAGCTGAAATCTAAGTTTCATCAACTCTAAAGTAAAACAGAAAACATTAAATCACCTAAACAAACTAACAAAACCTCTTCCTATTAGGTTTACCAATTTCAATCAACTTTTCGACACCAACTGATAAATTCATATGTAAAATTCTAAAATCCAAACTAAAGTTACATTACATCAAGTAAAATTTAGCTATATTTTTTCCTTTCATATAAATAATAGCTTAAATTGAAAAAACATATTCCATTATAAATAATTTCCTAACCAATGGACAGTCTAAACAAACACAAAGACTGTCCCATTACAGCCACCAAGTAGCTTCATATGCTAATACCTATGTAGCACCACCATCGACACTTCAAATTGAAAGCGTATACATTGTCCAACACTTAAAAGTTTTCGAGACCAAAACAACTGTGACAAATGTAGTTACATTCAATCATTTATATTTTCTTAATTATTTTTTTTGCGTAAGCCAAGTATCCTCTGCACACAACTACAAAGACTAATCTCTCTAGCCTTGTGGGACCCAAATGGGCAGCAAACTCTCCCTAAGAGTTTTAACGTTGCTACATGCCCAAGCCAAGGATCGAACCCAAGACGTTGATTAAGCTAGAAGAGACCCACGTCATCTCATCTATTTACTTAAATTATTACTGATGTCTATGTGTTAGTGTCGTGTCCAGTGTCCTATGAATTCCTCCTAATTAATACTGTTGTTTTTCTTAAACCTTTATTTTCAGCTTGCATTTATAACATATACTTCTACCTACCTATTTATTTATTTATTAAAAATTTAAATTATTTTGGATTTCTTACACCAAGCTGAAAATGAATAAACAGCATAACATCTATGGTTCCTCTGTGATTACCTACACATGCAAATGCAATCTAAGAAATGAAATACAGTAATTATTTTACTTCAAAGTTTTATAATTGCAGAAAATAAATTTAAAAAATTGAAGTGGTAGAGAAAGAGAGAGAGTACCTGAAATTCTCAGCGGTTTTGGGGGCAATATCAGCGAAGAGTTCCATTTTGATTCTACCGGCGGGTATGTTACCGATGGTGACATCGAAGAAGACGATTGGGTTTTTAGGGTTTGGAGGACGCACGTGCCACTCCACACCATTGCCTCCTACTGAAGAACCCATTCTCTCTCACAAACACTTGCAATGCAAACACAGCAAAATGCAATGCTTCCAAGTTATTCTGACTTCACTATAGAATTTGAATGAATTTTGAACTATTTAGATTTTTTAGTAGCATAAATAAAGCAATTAACTGCACCCTCCGTCCCATATTACATATTGTAATAAGAAGGAAAAAAAAAAAAACACTTGTCCTCCGGTAAAAATAATTTATAACCTAGCTGATAGTTGATAAGATAACTTATGACTGAAATGCTGGTTTATAGTTGATAACTGGTAGCTTATAGTTAAAAAATTAGTAAAATAAAATCAAAGTGTTTGACAAATTTAGCTGTTATAAGTACATAATCACATAAAAGTACATGGTTGGTGGGTAATTATTATAATTTTTAAAAAATAAAAATAATGAAGGTAAATATAAAATAAAACGTAAAAACTATAAGATATAAGTTCATACGCTACTTGAAATATCGGGTCAGTCTAACATGGGAAAGTGATGTAGGTCTCCCATCATGGGAAAAGATATTTTAGCCGTCAGATTTATTAATAAAATAATTAATGGATAGGATGAATTACTTGTTACCTGAGGGTGCATTGTTCTTCATGTTAATATTTTTTTATAGTAATACCCACATGTTTCTGAGTTATTAAAATTTGTCCATGACCAATATAACCCTTATATTTTATATAATTCACTTTTCATCCACCAATTTTAAAATTAAAAAAAAAACAGACAAATTTGTAATATTCTAGTTCTTTATTTTTTTTTTCTCATTTAAGTCTTTTATCTATCAAAATATGTACAATTTAGTCTTTTTTATCATATTTTTATTAAAAAAAATACTAAAAAAATACTTTTATTAATTTTTGTTAATTTTTTTATTAAAACTAAATAAATCCAGAATTTAAATGAATGTTCTCCAACTTTATTAGTATCTTTATCTTCTTCCTTGTGAACTCCAAACACTTCATTCTACTTTTTATTTATGATTATGATACAAAACATTGATTCAAGCTCTATCAAATTACTACAAGGTGTTTTGGTACACATCCAATTTGCTTTAAGTGAGATTTAATTTGTTGTTCAACCGCTCATCATCGTTACCTCCATGTACTGCTACCATCATCGCCTATTATGTGCTAGCAGTGCTGCACATTCCAATTTGAAGCAAGGAAAGGCATATTAGAATTCCACAGAAAATTCAAACTCCATTTATAGGAACTACAAGACAAACTACAACAAGCCAACAAGCAAGAGAAAACAGATCTGGCTGAGATGGTCAGCAAGAGAAAGTTTATCAGGCCAATTGCGGTGGTCAGAATCGAGATGATGGCGGTGGTCGAAGTCTACGGCGGTGGTTTGGGCCTATGGCACTGTAGCAGAGAAGATAGATGCAGAGAGAGAGAGAGAGAGAGAGTCCAAAACGCCAACACCATAGACGATGTCAGAAACAGATTGAAATTGATTAACCGATGATGATGCACTAGTTTGTGTATATATGAAGCCATGAAGGTGAAAACTGTGAGAATGCGGGGAATTTAACCCTTTCTCTTTTAATTGGATTTTGGGGATTTTTTAAGTTTGGTAAATTTAGGGTTCATTGAGATTTGGAGATTTTAAATTTTGATTATAGAAGAAAATGATAGATGAGGATGAAGATGAAAATGATTTTGGGTGAATATTTTTCTTTTTAATTTAAAGAATAGGATGATGAAGATGAGACGAAGATGATGAACATAAAGATGAATGTTCATATGTTCATCAATTTCTTTATTTTTGATAAAAAACAATAATTTAAAAATTAAAATTACCTTGACCAAAAAATAAATTAAAATTATTAATAAAAGTATTCTTTTAGTATTTTTTTTAAATAAAAATATGATAAAAAAGACTAACTTGTACACATTTTGATAGATAAAGGACTTAAATGAGACAAAAAAAATAAAGGACTAAAGTGTTATAAATAAATAAGCTAAAAGACCTTGAGTGTAATTTTGCAAACAAAACATATATCCACACCTTTATTTTTTCGATGGAAAAAAAACTTTTATCTCTTTGTTACGTTTTAAACAGAGACGGACAACGGTTTCAACAAAGATGGAGGGTGGATGGGTCGTTAGTTCATAAATCCACTCAATATTTGAATTTAGAAAAATTTAGTTTTCATATGTTTTGATTCTTTGATAAAAAAAATTTGTTGAATCACAAGGAAATAATTTCCGGTTCAAGATTATGCGCTTAAATTTCAATTTTAGTGTTAAAATAGGTGTGAAATAGGGTGTTTTAAAATTTGGATTTGCTTTTTGTTTTTAAAAAAATGTTGATCTCAGATTGTGACTGTTTAGATGCAGAAAAATGTTGAATCAGGTGAAAATATTGTTAGATTCGTGTTCCTATGCGTAAAAGTTGATGTTTTTCGCACAAACATAATTTTTTTTACCCAGATATGTTCTTTTCTTGTTTGATTTTTTCACAAGATATGTGAGTTCTTTGTTCTTGCCCAGGTCTCTTTTTTTTTATTATTGTTGTTATTTTCATACTATTTTTATTGGTACAAATAGTAGCGGAGCCAGGAATTTTATTTTGGGTGGGCCACCAAAAAATTATAACATGTAAATTAAATACGAAAATTATATTATTTTAAATTAAAAGTTTTTTTTTAGAAAATAGAAATTATACATTTTGCTATATTGATATATACATATGAAAATAAATAGTTTAGAAAAATGTGGCTTATTTTGCACTATTTATATATCTTGTTTCGACCGTATTTTTCTAAAAATATATAAATGTAAATATTATCATACAATATCTTGTTTGATTTGTTTCGATTAATATTTTCAAAATATCAAATTTCAATAATTTTTACTAATAGACAATTAAAGATATTTGTAATCAAAATTATATATTGGCGTTACAATGGTCAATGAGTTCTTATATTTTGGGACGGATGGAGTATTTTTTATTTTGGAATAAGCTTAAGAAAGTATGTTTAAAAGGTAAAGACTAGCCTGGAATAGTGATCAACACATTCTCACACAATTTTAAGTCAAATAAAAGATAAATACTAACCAAGAATAGTCATCGACCCATTATCATAAGATTTTAGGTCAAATAAAGGGTAAAGACCACCGGAAATAGAAATCGACTCATTCAAATGCAATTTTAGGTCAACTAAAAGGTAAAGACTAGCTGGGAATAGTGATCGACACATTTTCACACGATTTTAGGTCAAATAAAAGCTACAACTAACCGGGAATATAGTAGTAGACTCATTCTAATACGATTTTAGGTCAACTAAAAGGTAAAGACTAGCCGGGAATAGTGATCGACGCATTCTAACACAATTAGGTCAATTATTCTACTAATCAATAAATATGACACTGGATTGAACCACATTTAGGATTTTAGGTAAATTATTGGACTAATTAAGACTTATGTTACCGGATTTAACCTCGTTAAGACTTTTTAAGCCAATTCATCTACTAATTTAAATTTTGTATACTGCATTGAACCTAGTTATGACTTTTGAGGTGAATTATTATACTAATTAAGATATATGATACCGGATTGAACAACATTAAGCTTTTTAGGTCAATTTGTCTGCTAATTTGGAGTTTTTATACCGCGATGAACCTGATTAAGACTTTTTAGGTTAATTATTAGACTATTCAAACTTTTTTTTTACTCAAAGACTTATTATACCAGATTTAACCTCGTTAAGAATTTGGTCTAGTGGTGAGGGATTTAGGTAGTATGCATGACATATTGAGTTCAATCCTCTATTCCGTTGTAAACCAAAAAAGATAAGAAAAAAGAATTGTTAGGTCAATTTCTATACTAATTTAGACTTTTTATGTTGTGTTGAACTTAGTTAAGAATTTTTAGACCAATTATTCAACTAATTAAGATTTCTTATACTAAATTGAACCTTGTTAGCACTTTTTATTTATCTACTAATTTAGACTTTTTATATTGAGTTGAACCTAGCCGAGAATTTTCAGATCTATTATTCTACTAATTAAAATTTATTATAGCGGATTGAACATCGTTAAATTTTTTTTAGGGAAAATCACATTTGACTAATTAAGATTTATTTATACCAGATTTTACCCAGCAAAGAATTTTTAGGTCAATTATTCTACTAATTAAGAGTTATGATATTAGATAGAATCACATTAAGTTTTTTAGATCAACTCGTCTTGTAATTTAGACTTTTAGGTTAAGGATTAAATATATTTTACGTCCCTATAAAATTAACAATTTTTTCGTCCCTATAAAAAGAAACACGTTTTCATCCCAGAATATTTTTTACATTTTTAATTCCGGACGTTACTTTGATTATTAATTGAATAACAATTATAAAAAAAATTATTAATTGACTAACAGGCTGCCACCTTGCAAAACAGAAAGGAAAAAGTCCTTAAATTTATATTTTCAGTTTGTGCTTAAATTAAAATTTAAGGTTGTTATGGGCAGTTTTCATAAAATGGCATATGTGGTAATTATGTAAATAACATAAGTTAATATTATATTATTAAAACTTGTTTTACCTACAAATGTAAGTTAAAAGGCCCTCTCCCATGGTGGGAGACCTAGGAGCCTTTCCCATGCTAGAAGGCGCCTGAAATATCATCTCAAAAAACGTTATAACTACTTGAAATAGCATCTCAAAAAACGCTATAAGCTAATTATATTAGCTTGTTACCAAACACGTACATTTTTTTCCAAACAAACTTATAAGCTATTCCAATAAATTATAGGTTAGTTTATTTAACTTACCAAACACACCCTTATTAGAAAATATTTTTTATTAACACCAAAAAAATTATTAGTCACTTATGGACTATGGAAAATGAAGAGAGAAAGAGAGAAAGTTTTTCAATGCTGGGATTTGTGTGTAAAAGAGCTAGTGAGCATTCAAAGAAATTTTTTATGAGGAGGTGGACTAGATAAGACCAAAATGTGTTGGGTTGGATGAGATACTATTTGTTTGCGAAAAGATCAAAGTGGATTAGATATAAAAAATATAGAATTATTCAATCTAACGTTGCATAGTAAATGGAAGTGGAGACGGTTGACTGAAACTGATAAATTTTGGATCCATTTAATGGGTGTTCGTTATGACTCCTTGGCAACCAATTTTTTACATCATGATGAACCTATGAAGATAAAATCAAGATGCTACAATCGCGAATATGGGGTGGTGGAACCTTGAGGAATGGAGATGGCGGCTGGAGTGGACATCAGTGTTGCTTCTTGAAGAAGCTGATGATGCTACATCGCTAGCACGACTGCTAGGGGATGTTCAGCCCGTTAAGGGTGGCGAGGACAAACGGAAGTGGATTTCGGATTTGAAAGGTACATTCTCGGTAACTCAACTTACTCCTTTCTTCAAAATATGGATAACACGAATGGAATTGAGCATGAACCTGTTATTGCTATGAAAAGGCTTTGGTCGAATGACGTGCCTACTAAGGTTAGCATTTTTAGATGGAGATTATTATAGCAAAATTGTCAACTCGTGCACCATTGGCTGGTAGAGGAGTCATCACAAATCCTCGTAAACTTTGTTGTGCATTTTCTTTTAGAGAGGTTGAAGACATTAACCATGTGTTTTTTAATTGCCGCTTTTCAAAACAAGTGTGGAGATTTATTGTTTTTTGCGAGATGCAGGTGGACATAATCAACTTTGAAGAAAGGTGGAGTCATTCCACTATATTTGGTTCTTTGGTGAAAAGTGGAAGAGTGTCAAAGTTTCGTCATTTGATTTGACTCACTAACATGGTGCATTTGGTGTCTGTGCAATAACATAATATTTAGGGGTGACTTACCGAGTTTATCATCTATTGTAAAACAAATTATGTCTATTTCTTGGTGTTGGTTCCTAGGTAGAAGTGGCAACAACACCATTATGTTTAATAATCCCTTACAGTGCCTTCATAACATCTAAAGGTGATTTCATCGAATCATAACGGCTGACTACACCTTGTGTGTGTGTGTGTGAGTTAAATTCCATAAGAATAAATAAAAATAAAAGTAAATCTTGAAAATGATAAAAGTTACTTGTTTTCACTTAAAATTTGGACCAAAAAATACAATTTTTTACGCGAGGTTAATGTAAATTTTTACGGTAGAGGGGGTGTCAGTGCCATTTTAATAGACCTTAGGCGAGTTGATTGTAATTTTCCCCATCTATTATTTATAATAAAAATAGTACAAACACAATCCCTTAATCAAGAACGAACTTGTGCTTTGGTTTCAAGATGTGATCCTTGTGGTGTTAATTAGAAACCTCTCTGCATCTCTTTTGTGATTGCCCTTTTGCAATTAACATATAGAGATGGCTGCAAAGTGTCAATGGTGTGCTTATAGAAAACAAATTGCATTAAATAAAGTTTAGGGGATAAATTCCACATGAAGTTGTATTTCTAGAAATAATTGATCAATTTATTAAAAAAAACATTGATCCAAGTAAAAAAAAAGAATTGGAGCTTCATTATTTGAATTACAGTATTCACATGGAGGAAATTTTACACATGAAGATAAAAACAATGTAGTTAGACAAAAAACAGTTCTGAAACCTAATTATACACCAAATGACCTATTTCCGAAATACAAAAAAAAAAAAAAAAAGGAAAAATTGGCAGCAATGAATATTCACAGAAAGATATAGTCAGAATGAAAATTTTGCTGCTTTCCTTCTGCTGTCTACATTGCCTTATGCAGAAGACTTGGGTATCTTGTATTGTTTCTTCAGAAACTGAGAAGCTTCTGAGTCACTCCTATGGCATAATATTCTTAATAGAGTTTTAGAATCAGCTCCTAGTTTTCCTTTGCCACCTTGCATTTCTAGACCACTAGCAGATTTCAAGTCTTCAATCAACTCCCTAGTCTGCAAAATAATACAAATTACTATGTAAGTATATATATTCTGAGGAATGATTGTTACTAGAAGATATTTTATAACACTAATCAATGTCTTAAAAACAGGACTGTAACGGTCGGTTCAACTGATTGAACCAAAACCTGCCAGTTTGTCGGTTGGTTTGATCCTGATTACATTGCAATCTTATTCTAGTTGAACCACAGTTCAACCGCAGTAGGTTCAATGGGTTCACTTTTGGCATTTTAAATCTTTTTTCACCTTTTTTAATACTTTTCTATTTATTTATTTATTTGTCATCCGGTTCAACCATGATGAAACCAATTGAACCACGACCCAGAGGTCTCAACAGTTCGATGTCCGGTCGGATTTGTAAAACATTGTCAAAAAAAAAACTACACATCACATAGTGAGGAACTCATTTACTTTGTAAACTTAACCTAGAATTTGGCAACAAAACTTAGCTAATCACAACACAATCATTAATCACAAGATGGCGATTTGATATGGAATCATAGATAAAGCTATTGGATTCCAAGCTGGTCCAATGCCCTTTTAAAAGGTGTTGTTATATTGATTGATTGGAAAAACAGCATTTAAGATTTTAACAATTTCATAGTTTGTTATAATACATGTGCATGTATCACAATATCGACCATTGATTTCCCTCTAAAGTGAATTCCTTGATTTGTAACAAACTTTGAAATTGTTAAAATCACAAATGCTGATTATCAATATTTTCCAATATCGACCATTGATTTCCCTCTAAAGTGAATTCCTTGATTTGTAAGACTCAAATTCTTCGGCAAGTCATCTATATGCTGATTATCAATATTTTTTATCAGACAGCACAGCAGACTGCAAACGGAGAAGTAAATGAACAAACCTCATAGCCATGCAACTTTATCACAAGCCGAACACGTGCAACCTGGTTTTCGACAACACCTCGAGGAAGACCATCACCTCCAGATATAAAGAATTCCTACAAGAAGCATCAAGACAGTAAAGTTTAAACAAGGGGAATATTCATGCATTAATAGTATTAGGTGCCGACAATAAGTACTAAAACACCGAAACCTCTATCAGAGCACAAAAATCTTCAAATCATGGTAACTTTTTTCATTGCGAGATTTATCAAGGGCTTAGATTTGTGAGATATGTAAGGAGACTAATGTCAGGAAGTAGCTTTGATGCTTTATTTATTTAGTGATTTTTCTATCTATTTCCTTAATTTAAGATATAGATGACATCGAAAAAGAAACGCAAAGACCCAAAGAGAATTTCCACCTATCCCTCTATGGAGGACACCACGGTTCAGATGTAATAGAAACATTCATTCTCGCTGCAAGTTTTTCTCAATTTCTTGTAGTATCGGTTTACAAAGGGCTATTTACTAAGCATTCTTTCTGTAGGCAGTAAAAGTGAAATTTTGATTTGACATCCTATGTAATATGTAATGATGCTTGTGTACTTCAAGTCTTAATGAAGTTTCAATTTTTTATTATTTTGCAAAAGAAATACCTTCTTCATTGGTATGTCAAGCTTAACCATTCACTGACTTTGAACCATTAACCTAATACTCAAAGTTTATTATTTTTTATTATTTTGCAGAAGAAATACCTTCTTCATTGTTATGTCTCCAACTCCCTATTATTATAATTATTAAATTATTAAAAAAGAAGCAATAGAGTCCAAATGTCTGATTAGCTTGTTGCAAATTGTAGACACGGTTTCCTTTTAACATTCAAATTATTGGAGTAAGATACCTTTAGGGCTTCCAGATCTTCTTCTAACAATTTTGCATCACCGGGAAAGAAAACTCTTGAAGGACCACCGTCTAAGATAACACGGAGCAAGCCATCCTGCATGTGGTAAAATGTTAAAATCACTATCCAAGTATGAATTTATCAAAAAGCAAGAGTAAGGTAGCAACCAATGATGCTTGAAGAAGACTTGTCACTATCCGATCCCTGAGAGGCTCCACAACAATATCGCAGAGTTGGCTAAGTTCCTATGGAAATTCAAATGTGGAATGCACATGATCAGTTATATTAAGTCAGAGTATCAAGTGAATCCAAATATAATGAATAATGAACTCCGCCACATCGTATTTGGCTTAAACTTAATCATGGTACGAAAAACAATTGAACGAGTCACACATTTTTGCGGCATCATTGCAATTTTGCAAATTTAGACAAAAATATTTTCATCTATTTTTTTACTTTTCTCATGACATGTGTTCCTTTTCAATGCAAATAGCAATAAGTATTAATACCCTATTATATCAACATCGTAGAAATCGGATGTTCTTAACTACATTTAAGGGTATAGTTGGAAAGAAAAATTTAACATCTTGGATTTCTAAGAAACAAAGTTTTGAAACAAAACTTAAAAGTTAAATCCACCAAATATATGGAATGGAGGGAATAATAGGATTTAGTCTAGGAATTTGGTTTCCCTTTTTTCCCTTCTTTTACATATGTTGCAGTAGTTATAGGGAGTTATGTTAGGCATTATATATTCTTTACATATTCTTACCAATTGAAAAATAAAATATCAATGAGAATCTAATTTTTTCTGTCGTCACAATAGTCAACAATATATTCTGAAATTTGAATGAGATTAATATGCGATTTCACTTTTGGAAATATATAATTTATTTTTTCACACTGTGTCTGCAAATTAAGAGCAGTCTATCACGGTACATTAAAAAAATAATGATATCTTTCCAACGAGAAAAAAATTACCATATCAAGTGGTTCTATAAGTACATCGACCCTAGAGCCTGAAACGGTAGGTTTATATAAGTTGTCAACGAAAGGCACTCTAAGATCGCAGAAGATGATTTTAGTTCCTGCAAATTGAAAATTGACCGAACACAGTAATTAGACAAGTTTGATTTGTAGCCAAAGCAGATGAGGTAGCAAATTCTCACCGGTGTACTCACAAATGCGCTCCATAGCAGCATTTATAACTTTTCTACTTCCATCAAAGGTATCCTTTTTGGACTTGTCATCAATGGATTTTCCTAGACACAAGGAAACGTTGGTAGAAATGTTCACATGCACATGATAACAACAGCAGAGATTAAAATCCGTGTTAATGATAAACTTGTTGTGCATAATCATGATGAGTAGATGATTCAGAAATTCAATGTTCCATTAATCTATTCAATCTACAATACACTTCTAAAAGATTATCTCCCCTGGTATCCCCCACTCCATTAATCCATGAATAAATAAATAAAATTAGCTATATAACTTTTAACTTATTCAGTAATTTGATAACTGAGTGCTTGGACATGATTGTGCAATGGTATAAGACATATGTAACCGAACAACACTGATACAGATATAACAGTTCACCACATACTTATGAGTTTTTCCTGCGACCTTTTATTTGTCCATCGCTCCCAAATGGTATCTTCCAATTTATTCAGATGACTGGTCGCATACTGGAGATGGCAAAAAAAAACTCATTAATTTAATTATATTTAGCATGTTGTATGCAAATATTAAGGGAAGTATTAAAAGAGAATACTATTCAGAAAGGGCTAGGGAAATTCAATGTAACTGCAGAATTTTCTATTGAAAATGTCAAAAATTAAAATGTACAAAAAATAAAAACATTTAACCAGTAATGAAATATTCCCATCCAATCCAAATATAAAAATGATAAGCAAAACAGATGCTCATTAAAAATGTAGAGAGAGAGAGATATCCTCATAACTCACATATAAAGTATTTAACTGAACACAAAGTATTGGAGTTGTTAGGACGCTGATATCACGGGGCCTTGTCTCCTCACGCTCAAGTGCACGAGTATCAAATAGTTCCTTTTTTACAAAAGCTTTTATTATTCCAGCTTCCTTACTGTATCGCGTGAGAATGGGCACCGGTGGAATTAAATCCTCCTTGCTTGCTGTGTAATCAAAAGGAAACCTTGGTATTAATATAAATATAGGATCTAAACAATATCCATAATATGCATAAATCTTACCAGAGGATGACAAATAGCTATAGTTAAAACCTATTTGAAATTATTTGAATAGAGATGCATTGTCGATGTAAAATAGTTTTACACCGACATCCAATGAAAACTCAATATATTGCCACGCAAGTCCACTTTGTAACCGCAATTTAAAAATAACCTTAAAATGTTTAATTCTCATCAGACGTCAGTGTAAAACTAGTTTACACTAATAATGCATGTCCCCTTTTCTCATCTGAAATCTAAAATACTCAGCAATTGTTGTTATAGTCAGAGTTTAGAGACTTTGAAATCTTACAAAGACAGCATAATAATTAGAAGGTAGTTAAAATAGTTATAATTGCGAAGACTAAAATGCAAACATTTAAATTTGCTAAGCTTGGATTCGTTGGGCTATAGCAAAGCTTACAAATTGATTCAAATCTCTCAGTTGGAAAAATAGTTGACAGTGAATCTCTGATCCATCGTTAAATTATGTACAATTAGATCTAAAACAAATACTCCCTCCGGCCTTATTTATAAGCAAAAGTCAACAAAACATTTTGGCCTCAAATATAAGCAAAAGTCAACAAATTCAACTCTATTTAATATTGTTTTCCCAACAATACCCCTACACATGCATTTATTCATTTGTACAACTACCTATATTAAGCATGCTGACAGCATTAATAACTTCTTTATATAAAGGTCATTTTAGGAATTCTAATTGAAACATCACATAAAATTATGACAAAAAAACAATTTTTTAATAAGTGTGCAAAAACGGAATATTTGCTTAAAAAAGAGGCCGGAGGGAGTATGTAGTATCTACTCACCCAAATCATTAACAACAAGATTTGCATAAACTTGAAGAGCATTGTCAATGCCACGGAACAAGCTATTCAATTCTGTAAACCTCATTGGAACTTTAAGACCGAAAAATTGATCAACCGTCTGCAACCGATAAAATAGAAAATTAATTGAATGTGCAATATATAGCAGGACGTGATAGAACAAAATAAATAGAAATAAAAGAGTTCATTGTGAATGACGTAATGCAGAAACATTTAAAAATATAGGCGTCATGTCAACTGGGAGAGGTTGAACCAAGCTTTTTTCTACCTGAGTGGTTATTTGAGGAAGTACTCACATTTAATTGAACATATAGGAACAATGATGAAAATAGTAATGATTCAGTATTAGCATCTCAAGAAAAAGATACTACCATTATAAGTAATTCTACTCAATCAAATTCACAACTAATACTCAAAAAAAGATATTTAAAATGTGAGTTTAAAATTATTTAGACATGGATTGGATTGATACCGTTCTCGTTACAGAAAAAAAAAAAATCAATAATCAATTGGTGATTGCTCCCCCCCCTGCATTGCTCACATTAGAAGAAAAAAACTCTACCGGAAGATATCTTCCGGTGGAAGGAGGATTCTGATCAATTTAGGGAGGGGGAGGTGGGGAAGAGCAACTATCTAATTATTTGGAGTTAAGTTTGCTATTGCAGAAACCAGAAACAAGGTATCAAATGATGCAATAAAAACTGAAAAGCAATATCTGTTTGCCCTGTGAGCTACTCGAGTACTAGAATTTTTTCTTTAGTAAACATGGCATGATAGTTTTTTCTTATTACGCAAGAGGTCAAAAAAATAACTCATGCAGAACTGCCAAAATAAACGACCCAGATACAGGTCACAATGGAAATGCCGGTTTGTCATCCTTCTTTTGAAACACAACTTATGTCGTAATGGAGTTTGATTTAATAGATCGTGAAAAACTTTTGTGATACAACCATATGACAAATCACAGAAATACTATCACATTCTTACCTCCTCAACAATTCTGTAAACTTCTACAATAGAACCGGCATGCCGCTGTTGAATAGATATTGGCTCCCAATGCTGCGAAAGTATATCAACTAGTTATTAGAGTATATATGCAGTGATGAAGCTTAGTAGAAGCAGGACAGAAGACGAATAAATCCAGCTTAAGAAATGAAAAAAAAACAATGAAGCTTGCAAATTAACCGTCAAACAGATCAGTCTTACTTTCTTGTTAAAATTATTAGAATGTGTAGCTGTTTGTCATATATTTTACACCTATTCTGTTGGTAAGGGTAATTTAATTTTTAAATCTGAAAATTCAAGGTTTTGTTGAGTCCGCATATTTCATTTATATTTCCTTTTCCAACCCTAACATTAGACATCTTTTACAATTGCTTTTTAACTCGATAGATATTCTAGTCAAGAAGAGAAACAATTAAAAATGTAAGCATTTGACAGTAAAGCACCGTTGATTGGGGTTTACCTCCTGTTGAGCAACTCGCTCCACCCAACCTAAAATTCTTCCGAGCTGTGAATTGACCCAACGTAACACCAATGTTCCAGATTTTGTCTCAATCTATAGCAATAAAAAAAGCAGGACAGGGCTAAAAGCTTAGAATGAATAATGATAAGAGAATAAATGAAAAAACACTAAAATAACAAACGACAGAGTTCACGAATGTAAAACTATTGGAAACATATGTGTAATCAACGACCTAAATGACAATAAAAAGCAAACTAATCACTAGATCATCCGCATTATGCCAACCACCTTCTCATCCTCAATATAGTATTTCACCAATAAATCATGAGACATAAGAAAGCCTTTCTTTTCGATGAAATATTTTTCTAATAAGGATCAAAAGGTTCCTCTGACCAAGTGATAGCAAGGATTTTTTATCAAATATAAAAGTAGGAAAACACTATATTTTCCATCACTTTACTCATGTTGATACTACTGATGACTGTTGTTATTCACAATGTAGTCAGGGTCGAGTTTCTACGTAGCATCGGTAGGCCGGTGAAGGATCGTAAGCACGAGGTTCGTAGCACGATTCGTAAGATCCTACTCAAGGGCAAAATTGTAACTTCACATATATACATATACACACAAACACAAAAAATATAATACATAAACAAAATAAACTTAGTTAATTAATATTTCATAATCATCATTCCAAAAGTTCATAACAACCAAGTACTAAGTTCATAAAATAACTAAAGGCCTATGCATCATTCACAAACGAAAGACCTATCATTCACAAAAGACCTATGCACGATGTATCACTCAAAGTAAGGAAATTGAATTGTAAGGCCCAACCCGTTTTCGCGCTCAAATTTTGGCCTGGCTCGTTTGGCCTGCCTGAGCACGTAAGGTCCTACTCCGGTGCGAGACCCTGACTACAAAACGCACAAAAAAGCACCGGAACAGGATCGGAGCTCGTTTGGCCTGCCTGAGCACGTAAGATCCTACGCTCTGGTGCGAGACCCTGACTACACTTTTATTCATAGATAAAGACAAAACACATAGAGAAGATTCAATATTTCGAGTTAGAGCTAAGTCCACTAAATGAATGAACCACTTACCTGGTAGAGATTCAATTTCCTCAGCAAGATCTCAGCATTTTCTTCATGGCATGCTGATGTAATAAGTGCCATTATGAATTGCTCTAGACTTTCAGCTGCTGGAAATACGGATATCACATCCTCGCTTAAATGTTCTGCACTATCCAGAAATGGCTTCTGAAAATACAACCAAAAAACATTTTCTATCATTTTAAAAGATATATTCTGCAATGTGATCAGGAAAAAACATACAATGTACACTCACCAGTTTGTGGCCATAAAGTTTGTGAACTAATGATGCAGATACAATAGTTGCTTGAGGATGTCTCTGTTGTAAAACAGGCATGAAAGTTGCTGAATCTTTTTTAAGGAGCTTCTTGAGTTCTTCTGCAAGCAATGCCAAGGGATGCTCATTTGACATATCTACTCTTTCAACAACTTGATTTATCTGCATAAAGTAATGAGATTCATTATATATGAGCACAGAAATGCATTACAAAAATGATATCTTCCTCTCTCTATCCAATGGTTTAACTTTTTTGAAAAAACAAAAAACAAGTGTTTCCGTGCACATACAAATCACGCAGCAGGACAAAGATTTATAAAGCAATTCTAAATTTCTAATCATGTTTTTGCTTCCAAATTATCATTGAGTTGTCTATTATTTAACAGTCAAGTGGAGGATAATACCTGAATAGTGAGTAAAAATTTCAATGCAGAAATAGAACATGCAAGAACTATCGAAATTCAAACATTTTCAATTTTCGCAACAAAAACTACATTATCATATATAACCATCACCACCCAGAATACTCACCCTTGCAAATGCATGCTTAATTGATGATGTTACATACATCTCTATCTGATCTCGGTCGCTAACTGGCAAGGACTGGATATCGGTCTGCAGTAAAAACAGTAAAAGGAACTTTCAACAGAAGAAACTAAACTTCTACTGTTATAATTTCAACAAATCTAGCCAAATGCAAAAGATGTTATCAAACTAATTTACTACACACAGTGTCCGGTTCTTCCAGTAGAAGTCTCCTAGTAATCATCGCAACTGCTACAATCTTTTCCATAATTGCTGAACCCTATAAAAATTTAAAGTGCAACTCAATATATTTAGAATAAATTAGGAAAAAATCAAAACAAGTTTTTAAGAGAAAAGAAGAGGGAAAATGATTTCGAAAGGTGTGTATTTAAAAGACACAACAAAATGGATAGGAACTGAAATTCAGTTTGTTTATCTAAGGGAGTTCAGCCACTTAAAGCAGAGGAGAATCCTCTGGAAACTACAACAGTACCATCCAACAAATTATGGTAAGTTACTACGTCCACAAATGCAAGCATAAATTCCAACTTTTAATATAGTAGTTGTTCCAATTAAATTCAAAGTACCAAAACATGTTCCAAAATAAAGACAGTGACTGGATGAGGAATCCTCCTAAAATAGCCACTGCACTTAAAAAGGATATTATAAAATATTAGTCCCTTTATTCCTTTTTAGTTGTAGCTTTAAGGTTTTTTTTGAAGAAATTGTAGCTTTAAGGTTATTTACACATAGCAAGAAAATCTATAATTTTTTTTTTTACTCTTGATGGAATTATTTATCTTTTTCCTATAATACCCTTAGCTATGTATCATCTTATTCCACCTATTTCTCTCTCGGCAAAAAATAGTTAAGGGTATTATTGAAAAAACAATAGTTAATGTTGAATTGAACTTTGAAAACGACAAATAAATAGGAACACAATTTTTCTATAAAAGCGACAGTTAAAAAAGGAACAGAGGGAGTACTTCACAAAAGCTCTACATACAACAATCAGAAAAATGACACATAAACAACCACGTATCTGATCAAGTAGTACTTATTAAATTAAGCAGTTCAACAAACCTCACTAAAGTGCAGATGGTAATCTCCAAGTTGTTTGTCAGCCCATCTTTGAATTGGTGTTAAGAAAGCCTGTAAGAAAGACATATCTCGTTCACCTTCAACCTTGGAACGCAAGCTTTTTAAGTGCAACCTCTCTTGCTGGCCTCGCTGTTCCATTAGTGGTATTTTATTTAACTGCTCTAGTGCATGCAGCAAAATTCCATGCTCCCTTGTGATAACATACTGTAACCCACACAATAAAATAATTAAACATTAAAAAATGATTACATAAAGAAAGTTGAGTCACCTTATTCAATAAATAATTAAAATAATTAAACATTAAATAATGATTACTTAAAGAAAATTGAGTCACCGAGGATTTGGCTCCCTCTAAAGTGGAATTTCATTTTAGAGCGTAAAGTAAGACATCTCTCAACCGTTGATTACAAATAAACTATTCCTATTTTAAGACATCCATGACCCGTCATGTACGTACATGTAATGTCAAGAGTTACCAGCTTCAACAATGGTTGTAATGAAATGTCTTACTTTACCAACCAAAGTGAATTGCTTATATTGGAGGAGCCAAATCCTCACGCAGGTAAATAGACAAACCGCAAAGAAAATCAAGCTAAATGGCATCTCAATATATCCCTATTGGTGGAATTTTAACCAATATATCTTATAGCTATGTCATTTTAGAAGGAAACAATCGAGGAAAATAGCTAATGCTAAATTTAAAATAAACTTAAAATCTAAAATGTGTGTTCTTAACACATTCCGGAGTTCAAAAAAAATTTCAACTATATTTTTTAAATCTGCATAGAGGCAATTACCATCTTTGAGAATAAGGATTTATATTCAATGTTCCAAAAGACTGATCATCTATGAGTTTAGATTAGGGTCTAAAGCAATACAGGTCCAACGGATTAGGTTTCGGCAAGAAAATGGAGAAGAAAATGAAAATTAGGTGAAGTGAAAAATCAAAACTTAAATTGATATAGTTATGGAGAGTAACGCATGTGAGAGAACAACACAGAAAAACATGGCCTCACAGTGGTAATAGGCAACTAGTCCAGATGAGACAAATATAATTGTGTCTTTCAGTTTAGTTTGTAATTAAAAATAAGTTGAAGCAATCAACAAAAATACAGTATAACAGTCAAACAATAAAATTGAAAATGGTTTTTGAAGATAAAATTAGAGAATGTGACGGATATACCTGACGAAATAAAACCCATGCATAGCAGGTGTGATGGATTGTCTCTGTGATACCTAAAACTCGCCAAGTAGACTTCAAAAGTTCAAGAATTTCTTCTACTTCCTGAAAATAAGGTAAGCCATGGAAGACACAGTTCAGAGATACAAATCTCCAGTGTGTTTGATTTGCATAAAAGGAAGGGACTAGAAAGGACAAAACCAGTTGCTCCCTGTTTGATTTTAAAACCAGTCACTAGTCATAATACTGAACAAAACAAGGTGGAAAAAAACTCAAAATTTCTTTTCTAAACACATCACAGTAACAACTTCTTGTCTCAAGGATAAACTATTTGAAAGACAAAAGTACGTATTTTTATTTTCTACAAAATATGCTTTCTTACATTATTATATATATAATATAATATAATATAATATAATTTATATATTTTGTATAAATTTCATATTATTTCTTTTTTGTTGTCTGATGTGAACCAAACAATGTACTGCTAGACAAGGAGTTGTGTTGTGACTGGAGCACTTATCTTGTGTTGTTCTCATTGTTCTGTACCTCTATGTGGATCAAATGCACCCGAATTCAATTCTATTTTATTTACTAGTTTATCAAATAAGAGTTTCAATACAATTGTTTTTTATCTTTATAAAGTAGATTTTATTCCTATCTGCACATTGCAACAATAACCATATGTTTCCTTTCCCTTTATACATCATCAACTTTCCAGCCTGCAAACTCAGGACTATATCACAATTCACTTGCCGAAAATTGAACAAATGAAAAACCAGGAAATATATCATCTCAAAAACAATTTACAAAAATTTAAAAGCTCAAACTGTCATAATGGCTTTGGGAAGCTAAAGACACCAACCTCTGTCAGCTTTCCCTCGTCTAGCATGTCAAATACGCTTAAGAGTACTTTTTCATAAAGTCTGACGTTAAAATGGTAACCGTCTGCCCAATGGCATATTTCACCAGTTAAGTCACCCCGAGCTGGTCTCTCTGCAAGTGGAATGACAATCTCCCTTAGAGACCTCAAGCATTCTGTCCTTTGAAGTTCACCAGATGAAGATGGGAGAAACTGAAGAACAAATAAAAAGAGTGGAAGGAGTTACATGACAAACGTAGTTATAAGAATCATGTGAGCCAGCCAATTAGACATAATACAAAAGTAAGCCAGTTCTTATGACCTAATGCTAACAGGCAGTATAATAATATAAAGGTCAAAAATATTTTCAGTCTCTATAAAATTTACATTTTGTTTTTTGTCCCTACAAATTACAAAAATCACATGCTTAACCATATAAATTTGTAGGGACCAAAAGTATGCATTTAAAATGCTTTTAATCCCTAAAGAGAGACCAAAAGTATGCATTTTTATAATTTGTAGGGACTGAAAAGTGGGTATAGTGACTAAACATTAGTCGAGGTAATTAATTATAGGGATTAAAAAACATATTTAACCCTATAATATAATCAAACATCCAAATGGAGAATCACATACCTCAGCTTCCTCAATCTTTGCCAAAAGAATCCTCAACTCATTTGTCTTGCGTCCAGATTCACCAAATCCAACCACAGGGTGATTAACCAGGCCCTCCTCCAAAACTTTTAACTGCAATGACACAAATCTTGGAACGTTGAATGTAGACAAAAAATATAAGATGGAAGCATCCTCATCTTTCCATCAACGGAATTACAGGCTAATAGAGTATATGAAAGAAACGAAAAAATAGTTTAGAACAGATTTTACTACCTGCCTCTTTTGCCATCGAATAAAAGCCTTCTTATCAGAAAATTCTGTGCGTGCAACACAGCAAAGCAACTCCAAAGGAACCAAAAGAGTATCCATCCTTTTCCCTGCCTTTCCCACAAGAGCATTTAGCAACCCTTGTTTTGTTCTAATATCCATTGCCTCAGATATCTGCATCCAGAAATCCATATATATGGATGCATAAAACATAAGCAGACACAGATTTAATATTTCATCAGTTTTCACAGTTTACAAACGCATTCCAGTTAAATAATAGTAGACAGCTAAAATGTGCCATCTGTTTGAGCATGGCTTTAAAAGATATATCAGTACACAAAATAAGGTCATATTTATGAATCCATAATAAGGAAATTAAATGGAATCGGATTGTATCCAACTTATCAATTTTCTTAAACTTTGAGTTGGACCTAACTCAACTCTACAAAACCGGCGTGGAATGTGAGGGACCATCCCACTTATAAACACATTTTCATGTCATATCTCATGCAACATGAGACTCTCAAACTCAGCACTAGGCATCTGGAGTATGACCTAATAGCGGGTAGCCCAACAGATCTTGGATAGACTCTAATATGATCTTAAAATTTGTGTTTGGCCTAACTCAATCCTATAGAACGTTAGAACTGGCTTGTAAAGTGAAGGAAACCTTCCACTAATAAACATGTTTTTAGGCCATACATCATCCAATGTGGGACTCTCAAGTCTCAACAAATTCAAAACCTATCAATTTTGAAACACCGTTAGCTCATGTATTACCTAAGTTCCCCTCTCGAACTCGGACCAAAGCCCAAAGTGTTCACTTTATCTCCACTTCAGCCTACTGAGTCTTAGACCTCCTTTAGCCAACAACAACACTCTCGCCACCACCACCCCCGGAAAAAATGCCCTTTTGAAGAAGGGTGTTTCATAGAAATAAATTATAATTGAACTCAACTGTAATCATTTTTCAAAACAATTGGCAAGTATTAGCTTAAACATCTACGCACGCTACAACATTAAGTAGATACTTAATTTTCTAAAATGATGATAGACAAGCTTCCAAGATCCATCTGAATAATTACCAACCAAGTTCCTGAATCATCTTTACAAAGTTCTTATCAAAAAGGGTCCTTGCTTATTAGAAGAGTACACCAAGCTACTTTGCAAAAAACAAAATGTAAATGGACCTAAAAATTTAATGAAGGATCGAAGTATACCTCCAACTGAACACGCATGGTTTCCAACAAGCCAACTAATCCAGGAGCATTTTGAGACTGGGATACAACACTTCCACTTTTGCTGCGCCCAAGTTTCCTAATCAAGCTGTTGGATCTTTTATCTTTCTTTTTTTCTTTTGATGGGACAATCAAACCCCTGTTATAAAAGAAACAAATCAAAGATTTCACACATGGAACAGAAAATCTACTAAAAAACCTTTCACCATGAGAGAGGAAGAGAGAGATCCCTCACAACAGCATACCCTGTGGCTCCAGCACAAGCCAAGAGGATCTCGTATGCAGTTTCACGGAGATCATCATCTGTGATACCTAGAAGCAGTAACACCGTATATTAGGAAAGTTTGTGATGGCTTAGGTTTAAACCTTTCACCTAAAGTGTAATGTATAAATTACCCAAAACTGATATTTTAGTAATTCAATGGAAAAAAATAACCATTGAAATAAACTGTGAAATGTACAAAGAATAGGGATAAGAAACCTATTAGATCTATAAAAACAACAAAATCTTAAGCCTTTTTCCACTGTTGAGATGTCGACTAAATGGATAAACAACAATATATTGTCCTATCATAGACTTCATGATATCAATGACTCAAGAGTAATACTCAGTTTCCTGTAGTAGATGTTTTACTGCTTTATAAATGGAACAGGACCTGCTACAAGATCATTCAGTTATGATAACAGAACAGAAAATTTCTCATGCTTCTATCTAAGATTTTCTTTCACTCTCTTGCTTTCACTCAGTTTTTCAGTGGGCACTGGTTCTTGATTTGTATCAGTAGATATGTAAAGAACTTATCCAACAATAAGTTTCCAAAAACAATCACCTGTGGAAAAAGAAGGCAATTTTACAGCAAGATCAGAAGCATCATTTAATGTCCTTTTAGCCCTGAGACCTTCAACCATGGAAGTATCGTCGTCATCCTCAAAGTCTTCAATGTCATCCACAGTTAGCTCCCTTTCATGTGCTGAGTCTAAAGACTCCGATCTTGATATATTAGAAGCCATTGGAGCTGAAGGAAAAACAGGAGGCGGAGTGGAAACAGCGATAGGAGGCACTGCAGAAATAGGAACAGGTGGGGGTGCCCTTTTGGGAGGTGAACCTGAAGACTCTGGATCAGTGACCAAATAAAATTCACCAACTGAACCTGAGTCACTCTGTTAAAGCCAGAAGCATTTAACATTCAAACATAATCCTCACAAATAATTGAACAAAAGCATTGAAATGGAGAGAGAACTTATAATTAGCACCTATGTAGCACTGACACTTCTGATTGAAGGTGTCCAGTCCGACACCAATACATGTGGTCATATTCAAATTTCATTTTCTCAAACTATTACCAGTGTCGTGTCAATCATCCGTGTCTGTGTCAGTGCTTCATAGATTAACACAAATGTTTTGAAGATGCTTCATATTTACTAGCATGTATTATAAGGAACACCAATTGTTACATGTTTAAAAAATACAATGCACTGCAGCAATGACTTCTAAGCATAGTAAAAAAACTAAAAATCATTTTTGAAAACAACTGTCATCAGAAAGTGCACAAGCCAAATGCACATCTTTTATAATACTTAATGGCTCAAAATATAAAAAAAAATACCAATCATAACTGTTTAATGAGAGAAAATTAGAAAGGTGTATGGTAAAACCATGTGTTCAAACTACATCACAGAGGCTCTGAAATAATTCAATATACAATTTAACATCATTAATTACAGTGGAATATACTAATCCTATATACAAAATATTCTATTTATTTAAATATCAAGAATAACTTACCATTTGGGGTAACCCAGTATGATCATGATAATCTCTAATAGCTTCTGAAAGCTCAAGCATTTCACCTGTATTGTAGAATAATATATAAGAGACAAGGAAATCAAAAGAAAAAGGATAAAAAACAACACAAAGGACCAAATTAAACTCACTCTTTTTAGCACAGTTAAGAACATAATCAACACTGACTTGATCTAGATCCACATCATCAAGTGTAACTGCGCCAGGTGGCATCACAACTTTCTTGATTAAACTCCCCGAAAGTATAAAATCGAGAAGTACTCGCCTATCCCTTCTATATCTTTGAAGAAGATCAATGGCGTTCTCTCTGAAATTCATTAAACCACCACAATCAAAATGTTACATTCAATGAAGCACAGACACATACACGGACACCGGCTACGACAAGGACACTGACATGTCGACACCGATGGTAATTTGAGAAAATAACATAATTCAATGTAATCATAAGTATCGGTGTCGTGTCAGTGTCGGCCACCGACGCATGACCGGCACTAGGACATGCCTAATCTGACGAGTATCCATGCTTTCATATAGGTTACATTACATAATAACATCACTCGAGAAAATTTCGGTGCATTAACCTAACAACTAGTGAAGGAACAAAGAAATACTTACTCTTCCATGTTTAGTAAAGTAAAGCTTCAAGATTACAGAACTATAACCAACTTCAGCAACTATACTATTTCTGCAAAATAAAGAGTTTCATACATTATACAATCAATCAAGACTTTGAAAACAAAAACATGTTATAATCATGCATTGCAGAAACTGAAATAATTTCATCAAACAGTAATTGGACGAAAACAGAATCAGTTCAGATCAGATTAAATTCAGTTCAGAAACTTCACTCATTTCATAAAAAAAAACAACTGAAAAACAAAAAAAAAAAAATAATAATAATAATAATAAAAATAATCATATAAAAAATAAAAAAATAAAACCCAAATTTCGAGCAGTTACCCTTTTTTTGCTTCTAACAGAAACAAAAACTAAAGAAAAGAGATATTTATTTAGCTGAATGGATCTTGAAAATGCAGAGAATGGAAGTAGAGTCAAATGGGTATGCGAATTTGAAGCAAAAATTGAACCTTTTTTTATCAGTTGCGTTGAGCTGTGAAGACTTGGTGAATGTGAACGGAAAACAGTGTTGAAATCTGAGAAATTTTGAGTTCAAGTCTCAAATTTCGGATCCAATCCAAAGTTTTTATTTTTTGTTATTATATTATGTTTTTATCAAAAAAATAATATATTATTGTGTTATATATTTAGATTAACTTTTTAGATTAGGAAGATGGATCTGTACTAATTGTAAATTGACAAAAATTAATCTACTGCGTAAAGTGACAGTGCCGTTGTAATTTGGGAGTTAAGTGGCAACTTGTGAGAGGTGATAAAAATAGAAAATAATCAAGTTAAAATTTTTAAAGAAAAAACAACAAGAAAGGTCAAATAAGGGTTCAAATTTTCAACATTTCATTTTTGGAAAAATTGTGGCAAGGTTACTTTAACTTAATTTTTTATTTTATTTTTGAAGGATTAACTTAATCTTTTACGTTACATTGATGTTTTATCTTTAAGCTATTAAATTAAATGTTGAATAAAGTCATGTTTGGTCTAGTCGAGGTTGTTAAAAATTATACTATACACTAACTTGATGAACATATACTCTCTCCATCCTATAATATAAGCAAAAAAAAAATTACACTTATTAAGAAAAATAAAATGTGGTAGTTTGAAGTATAAATTTTTGTGTTTTTCTTGAAATAAGTTTTATTGGAAGATGTAAAAAGATTTTTGATTGATTATTGATTATGAGGAAAAGAAGATAAAGAGTAAATTTTATGAGAATAAGTGTAATTTTATAAGTAAAAATAAATTTTGGAAATGGTAAAAGTTTGTTTTTTTGCTTATAATTCGGAACAAGAAAAAGTAGTTTTTTTCTTATAATATGGGACGGAGGGAGCAGTTTTTAACTTGACACTTGGTATTATGTTGTCAATTGATGTTATGGCATTATTTTGCGTTATTGAACTTAGTTTATAATATAATTTTTAATTTGGTTTGAATTAAAAAATTTATTTCTAATTTATATTGACTTTATGACATTTTATTTTTTAATGTGTGAAACTAAGGAATATTGAGTCATTGTTTATATATTTTATTTATATATTAATTAAAATATAAATTTAAATGCCCCATAAGTCCTAGCTTAACTGGCAAAAATACCGAATTATTAGGCCGGACGTCGTGACCCGGGTTCGAACCCGGGATCTTACATTTATTTGTGAGTTTAATTTCAGTGGATTACCACGTCTTCTAAGACACAAAAAAAATATAAATTTAAATAAAAACGGTCTGACCCGGTTTGACACTTGTCTGACCATTTGAACCTTGAACCGGTAAGCTCACCGGTTCGATAATCGATCCGTTCTGATTAGTTTGGGTCTAGTGGTGAGGGATTTGGATAACATATCTGATGTCTTATGTTCAATTCTCACCGTAACATTTGTAAGCCAAAAAATTAAATGAATAATATTCTAATAATATTATGGCCCTGTTTGGTAAAAATAAATTATAAGCTAGCTTATAGATGAAAAGCTAATAGATAAAATTAAAGTGTTTGACATAAAAGTACATGGTTAATGGATAGTTATTATAATTTAAAATAAACAAATAAATGAAAATAATAAAGGTAAATATAAAATAAAATGTAAAAAGTGTCGGATATTTTGACTATTTCGAAAGTTAATTATTATTTCCATTTTATTGTGACCCAATTTACCCAATTTTAATTGAGAATTAATTTTATTTTTTTATTAATTGGTTAGACTTAGGTACCTTTTGACACTTTTTTTAGGTGTAGAAGTTATTTTAATTATAAAGTTAGAAATAATAGCCTTAAAACTAAAATTAAAGTTGTTTGGTAAATCTAACTTTTTTTATATAAAAAAAGGGTTAAAAGCAATGTTTTAAAAACTGGACCGGTCATCGAACCGGTGAGGGTACTGGGTCACTGGTTCATTGGTCAAACCACGGGATCACTGCTCGAACCGCATGACTAAACCGGATCAAATCAGATAAACCGGTAGAATGAACCGGTCTCTTTAATAAAATTATATAGCTATTACACCGATCAAACAGGATGACTCAGTCTCTTTAAAAGTTCATGACACCTAAAAAATTTAAAAATGTCATAATGTCACAACTCACAAGTTCTTAAATTCAAATATTGAGCATTGTCATGACGCACAATAAAATAGTACAAATTGAAGTGGAAGAAATAGTCACAAGAAAGGGGGGGTTTGAATTGTGACCCTTTTAAAATTTAAACCTGCACTCTACAAAATGGATCTCAAGTGTATACTTGGATAAATGTTAGTGAATTATAGAAGAGCTTGTTCTGAGAATGTTTTCTGCTATAAACCAGATTGTTAGTTATATCAAGTATTCAAAATATAGTGCAGACTCGAGAACGTTCTCCCAACACTCTCTGACAGTAAATATAAACGATAACTTGTGATTTGTGTGATCTGTGTAAGCGTAAATTAAATAAGAGTAAAGGAAAGAGAAAGCACACAAACAATTTATCCTAGTTCACCCAAAACCTTGGGCTAGTCCAGTCCCCACGCGCCTGTGAGATTGTCCACTAAGAGATGCTAATGATCTCAAGTTACACTTCCTTTTGATCTAGATCCAAGACCAAAAATCTTCTAAGCCCTACAAGCTTAATCTACCTATGTCACACTGACTATGTAGGTGTCACTCAATTAGTAGTTACGTACTAACTTGAGCCAAAGTTACAATGATGGAAGATTGGTTATCAAAGCCTATTCACTCAATACAATTTTGAGAAGCTTTGAAAATGGATGAAAACTCTCAACACACTCAATGGATATTCTGATCCTAGATATTGATATTACAGATCTGAATGAGAGAGGTAAAATAAAGAGACAAAGATACAATATGCTGAAGGATAAATATGCTGTCAGAACGTTCTGAGATTGATCTCCAGGGTGTTCTTCAACTTCTATGATAAAGGAGCGCGTATGATTAGCTTGCAGTGAGTTGTAAATGGTCCTTTCTTGCTTTTTCACCAAGTATATCCGTTGAGGTTTGAAACCAACGGCTAGTTGCTTTGTATTTGACAGCTCATGAGCTTTTGTGAAGAAACTTTATCTTTCTGATTGGTCTGAGAACGTTCTCCAGAAGTTCTTCAGCTTTCTTCAACAAAGAAGTACAAATAATGTGCTTGCAATGAGCTGTAGATAATTGACTGATGCTTAGTTAACAAGTAAATCCGTTGAGCAACTTTTAAGTACGTTTTGAACAGCTGTGAGTGAGCTAGCATCTTTCCAAACAAGTACATTCTCTTTCCAGCATTGGTCTGAGATCGATCTCCAAACTCTGGCGTGAATGAATTTCTTCGTTTTGAAGCAAAGAAGCTAGAGCACGAAAAGGTCAGCTGTTATGGATAAAAACATCAGCTGGAGATTGTACTTGATGTTCCAAGATGTCCTTGTTGCAAGTACATGTGTCATAGAGAAAGAGAAACAACATTGGAGAATGTTCTTTCTTTATTCCTTTAAAGTACAAGTCAAGTGCAAGACTAGGATGTGCTGTCTAATTTTCCATGGTCCATACAAAGTCAATTCCATCAATTGAGTATAAAAATATATTTGTGTCATATGCTCAATATTCACATGTTCAAACATAGAACTTGGTAAAAATAGTAAGTTCTCTATTCATGAGAGAAACTTTTGCCTTAAATGATCTCTTGGACTGTAGAGATTTTGTGAGTGAAGCCCAAGATAAAAGTGATCATTTGTCATGTACATGGTTGACTTATTCATAAGTCTTTTTGCCTTGATTGTGTGATAATGATGTTGTGCAGGTTTCAGAGATCAATCTGAGACCGTTCTCCAAGCTTTTGTTTTTATCAAAATAAAAACATGATATTTGATCTAAATAGCTCAATTGTTCCTAGCTTAATTAAAACACTCAAGAGCACTTGTTAGATACCAAAAAGATTAGAATTACTCTTAAAAATAATTAAGAGGTTTGTTATCTTTAAAACATCAATTTGGGATTTTGCCTCAACAATCTCCCCCTTTTTTATGATGACAAACTTCTTGAATTATGTTTTGAGATGGAATTCTAATTTTAATCAAAGTTCAAAAGTGCTTGAAATAAAATTTCTAGTGTTTTTAATTTGTAAGCTCCCCCTCAATTCAAGCATTTAATTTTCAAAATGATTATGCTTATGACATAAAAGAATTGAGTAACACAAATAAAATTTGAATCAAGCAGAGAACATTAATCATCAATATCACATATGTGAGCATCCAAACACAGTGTATAGTACATGATTAATCAAAAGTGATTCAAGCAACTAGCAAAACAAATCCTAGTTTAGATCAAAGGTACATAGTAGGAGAAGTTTAACATATCATCAAAAGAAAACTTCCCAAAATATCTATCTTCTAAACAGGATGATTAAAGCATAAGTTCAAAAATTAAACATAGCATAAATATCAAATATCAAGAGCAGCAACAAACAAGCTTTAATTTCAAAACATCATTGAGCTCCCCCTTGATTTATCAATTCATTCTCTCCCTTTGTCATCATTGAAAAGGGGTAAACCAGGAGCAAACACATAAGCAAAGTTTTTATTCATTAGCTCCATCAGGAGCAGGTGAAGTAGTAGGACAATCATCATCAAAATTTTCATTCTGAGCAGGAAAGGAATCAAAATTTGGTATATCCACGAGACACTCCACGAGGAAGAGGAGGATGCACCACCTAAGGGGCCCGCTGGAGCAGGAGCTTGCGAGGTGTTCTTGATCGGTTGAGTCGACGAGAGCTTTCCCTTCATGAGGTGGAGGAATGTGGAGTTGTGGACAAACAACAGTGGTAAACTAAGTTCTCAAAGTTTTGGATTCCAAAATCAAATGATCCATCATGGAGTGTTGAACAGTCATTCCCTTAATCACAATGTCCAAGTCTTTTCTCATTTGTTTCATATCAGTTTCAAGCCTAAAGCGTTTGGCAAGCCTTGAAGGGCCAGGAAAATCAAAATTGATATTTCCCTCAAACATCAATTGTTTGGTTCCAGCATTGACAGCGTTAGCAGATGAACAGAATGAATCAAAGGTAGCAAATGATGATGGAATAGATGGAAGTGTACTATCTATAGGATTTGGAACATGCATGGTGGAAAACATGGTGGTGTTAGGTGGAGCAGTAATAGGATTAAATCCTTGTAGAGTGGCAGCAGTAGTCATAAGTTTCTCACTCTCAGTGGTGGGATTAACATCACCACTGATTTGGACATTTCCATCAGTCTAGAGAGCGTTCTCCAAACGGTCTCCAGAAGCATCAGCAAGCAAATTCAAATTTGTTTTCTCAAAAACTTCCCTCTTTCTCTTAACACCAACATCAGAAACAGGAGTATCAATTTCCTTTTTCATATGACTCACATTCTTCAGATTGAAGGTAAAATAATGATTATCATAGGGTGTGTCATTCATATCAGCATAGTATAGCCTAAACACCCTAGTTAAGATCATTCCATTCAATATTGCAATCATAACATGAATAATGATTAAAACATATGTGAACACATGTAAGCATTTGATTTTAAAAATAAATGCCAAACACTCTCAATTGTTTAGAAAATGTGATTTTGACCTCAATGACAATGCAAGTTTGGAAACAAATATATATTCTCAAATTTAGAAAACTCCCCCTAAGTCTTATGAGATGGATATTCCTTAAAGCATGATCATTCTCAAAATGTTAGATAAGACTAAAATGATAGATCTTTTGTAAATCTTTCAATGATTTTAAAACTGGAGATTAAATTGCGCATATGAGGAAACTGTGAAATCAGAGTTAATTGAGATCTTGTCAAAATAAATTTCTCTCTTTTTTTTTTTTGAATATTCTCATATAGAATATGATTCTTTTTCAAAGCAAAATATTCAAAGAATGATCCTTCACAAAAATATTTGTTCACATCTCAATTTGATAACATAACTTGCAAGTGTAGAAATATGATTATACACTAAAAACAACACTTAGATGTTAAGAAAATGTCAAAAAAAAGTTTAAGAACATAATGTGCAAGAACTATTATTCTTAGACCAAATTCTAATTTTGTGGAGAGTAGACACACAAATTATTCTCATGAAAGACCAATCATATGTTCTCTTTTTAAAATCCTTCAAATAATAAATCCAACAAAAATGGATATTCATTTAAAAACCTTTGAAGGAGGATCTTTTACATAAGCCAAAATAACATCTCAATTTTTGAAAAGCCATGTTCAAAAAGTTCTACTTAATCATTAAGCAAACTATAGGCTAATCAAGGTGTGCAACAAAATTGGATTCATCCAAGGTTTTATATTGAGAAAGGTGCACATATAAAAAGACTTATAGAAAAAAAATGTTTTTAATGAAAAGTACTATAAGTCAAGCTTTATGGAAGACCAAAATATGACATGTAATTGATTATCAAAATCATGAATTTTTTGTCATTTTTGTTCTAAATGTTTTGGTCTATCATGAAGAATAATTAAGAAACTAACTCCAAAAATTATTCATTGATCATCAAGGATAGTTTTTCATTAAGCACATATACATGACTTGCACATAGAAAACTTGATCAATAATGTAATCCATATACATTTAAAATATTTGCCACAAGAGCATTAAAAATGAATCAATATAAGTGTTAATTCAATCGGCTTTAGGCATGTCAAATTAAACTTGATCATTGAAAAATGTGAACAAAACTTATGGAGAGAATCAATCTTGATAAAACAGCCATTGACAAAGAAATTTGAGGATATTTGAAAGAATTCTTACAATGGTGTACAATGGCAAATATGCACAAAAGATGTTTATTCATTTTTCACACTTAGCATGATATTTTGAAAGATAATGTGTGAGTAAGAACAAAGAGTGTAAACCTTATTGCATTAAAGCTATGTGAATTAAGCATAAGCATATACAAGTCATGACAATGAAATGTTCTCATTTAAGCTTTAAAGTCATATACTTGCATAGAGAAAATTTAGCATGCATTCTAGATTCCACGATCATCCAATCAATCACATAATAACATTGCATAAAGATATTCAAGCTTATTATGATGCAAATGTTATAAAATTTATAATTGTGTACCTCATTTGATTTCCTTACTTGAGATTCAATCTTGAGAGCATCTTTAATTATTTTGTAAATCCACCATATGCTCATCATTGTAAATAGAGGACACTTGATTGAGAGTTGAGGAGAAAAGTTTTATCCTTTGATGCATTCTCCAAAGTTGAGTAAATTCATCCTCTTAGATATTCTCTAAGAAAAATCATCCTTGTAGAGTAACTTGAAGAGTTGCAGCAGCAGAAGGTCCAGAAGCAAAATTTGTAGGAGATCCAAACTCCAATGATGTGTTTAAAGCAGAATGCATAGAATCAGATCCACTCTTTGCATTTCCATCAGTTGGGAGAACGTTCTCTGAACATTCTCCAGACACAGGAGCTAGCAAATCCAGATTGCTTTCTTTCTCAAATTCCTCTCTTTTTCTCTTATTTTTAATGTCAGCAAAAGGGGTTTCAATCAAGGGTTCTTTCTTCATGTGACTAATGTTTTTCAATCCAAACGAAAAACATTGATTGTCACCTTTAACATTTGATTCATCAACATAGTACATTCATTTAATCCTACATTTTCTCCAGTTGGGAGAACATTCTCAGGTTGTTCTCCAGAAGCTTCAGCAAGCAAATTAAGATTTCCTTCTATCATCTCTTTTCTTTTTGTTTCCAATCTCAGTAGCAAAGTCTTCAAGATTAACAATCACCTTTTCATATAATGAATTTTTTTTTAAGTTAAAGGTATTGCATGAGATGACCACTTAAAGTCAATTTTGTAGATACAAAAAAAATGTTGGTGAGGATCATCCCTTAAGGAAGAGTAACTTTCCTTGTTACAAACTCTACTGCATTGATCACATGTTGCATGATGATATATGAGAAATTCAGTTTCAATCACTTAGCAAGGCGATGCATGACAAACATTTCATTCTCCAAGACATTTTCTTTGTATCCTTTTCTAGGAAGTGCACAATGTTGATATATGTTGTGAAACAACTTGTATTCCATCTTGAGAGTTGATTAAGGAGATTCATACATCTCAACATCAATTGCAAAAAGAACATCTCTATGATTAAATCATTTCTTTGCAATTTCAAAGTGGTGTACCAATACCGTTGTTTATTCCAATGGAGAACATTCTTATTATATCAATGAAGCTTATAATGGTTCCATTTTGAGGATGATGGAAAGTCAATTCTCACTCTTTGGATAAATTTGTAAAGACAGTGTTTGATCCATTGTTTCTTGTCATTGTTGTTCATCATCATCAACACCATTATCATCGCTCAAACTCATCAAATATAATATGCATATTTTTTGCTATTTGATTTGAGATTGCATATTCTATAATCTTTTAGAGAATGTAAACAGAGTATCCAAAAACTATGCTTTTGATATGTTGAAACCATTTTCACAATGTTTTCTTTACTATGCCAAAAATAGTAATAACATCAAACATATAAAATCATGATATGATTGAATTTCTATATTTTCAAAATGACATGGAGTTTTACTCAAGATAAAAACAAGATTTAAAAACATAACATGCATTGTCTATGATTTCTTTCAAAAGTAATTTTCAATGCTTGATTAAAGATATTTCATCAATTGTAAGCAACTCTAGTTTTGTTGAAATTCCAAATCAAGAGAAATCAAGTGAAATACCATTTTCTTTAAAGAATGTTGTGAAAGAAAGTTTTTCATAATCTCCCCATGATCACTACTTATAGAAAATGATTGTTGAGCTTTAAACAAATGAAACCTTTTCAAAGAACTTTAAAAGGCTTAAAATACACACTCTTATGCTTTAGAAATAAGTTCAAGTGGATCATTGAATAAATCATCAAGTATAAAGAACTCATAAGACTTGTAGTTTTGAAAAGAACAAATAAACCAATATAAAGTGGTTCAAAAGTTTTTTGGTTGAAATTATATTTTTGAAATGAATACAACTCTTGACACAATATAACTTTACAAATTATATTCTTTTCACAACCAATTTTTGAAAATATATAACCAGACCAAATTTGAATATATTTGCAATAATTATCATACTTGACAAACTCTTTTATACCAAAAACATTTATTTTCCAAAGAACTTTAAAACATGATTTGGTTTAAAAATCATCTAAGTATACATAAAGATTTTAAAAACATCATGATCATGAGGATGAATATGAAATAAATTCAATTTCAGTTCTGACGGAATTTAAAGAAGTTATCTGTTAAACCTTTAACATATCAATCATCCATAATTTATGCAAAATCATTTTACTAATGATACATGTACCTTTGGGGTTTGATTAATGATTCCAGAGGTTGCGGATTCTCAGTCTTCTCTTTTAAAATGTGAGGAAGTATTATCCTTCTAAAGTCATATTCTTTGAGCATCAATTTTCCAAGTCTCAAGGCTTTTTCTTGAGTGCTTAAAGCTATTCCTGCAACACAAGTTAGTAATGATTTTGGTACCCATAGTGATCTGGGTCCTTGAAGGTTAGTGTTATTCCTCTTATAAGATTTCTTCTTATGATGATAAGTTGATCTCTTATAGGAAGTTTTGGAATAAGAATGCATTTGGAGAACCTTCTGAGAATGTTCTTTTTTCTGATGAGAATGTTCTTTTCTGTTGAATTTTTTCTTAAAACAAAAGGATTCAATATGACCATATTTGTCACAATATGAACATTTGTATCTCTGTATTTCTTTGTCTTTATGAGGAACAAAACAATTCTCATATGACTTTTGCTTTGGAAAAGTTCTACAACCTAAACTAGTTTTATCACAAATAACTACTTGTGATTCCTTAATGTTTTGAAAAGTTTCTCTAGATTTTGCAGAACTTGTAAAGTCATTTTTCAATTCTAAAACATCTTTTTTCAAAACAACATTCTCTTCATGAATCATAGAACATTCTGGAAGATGATTAATGAGTTGTTCTTCATTGAGAATCTTCGGTTGTTCAAACATTTCCAAATGACAGAACTGCAATTCTTGAATAATTTTAAAATATTTATCATTCAAGTTTTGTAATCTCTCATTTTCTTTCTTTATCTCAAGTAATTGATTTTTTATAAATATACATTTTTGAGATAAAGTGTTTGAGTCATTTAGAAGATTATCAAATCCAACTTCCATTTCTTTACATAAAGAACAAGGTTCAAAAGTTGTTACCTCTTTATTTACCATTGAACATGTGTTGGCTTTTTCTTCTAATTTTTAGTCATCAAAGTCACATTTAGTTGTCATCATGGATTTCTTCTTTGAAGCGAGCTTTCTTTGCACTTTCTTGTTATGAGGACATTTAGTTTTTGAATGTCCCTTCTTTTTGCTACTTTGATTTGCAGGTTTTGACATCACTTCCTTCTTGAATCTTTTCCTCTTACACTGTTAAGTGCATAAACCTTAGAGCCAGAGCTCTGATGCCAATTGAAGTGGAAGAAATAGTCACAAGAAGGGGGGGGGGGGGGGGGGGGGTTTGAATTGTGACCCTTTTAAAATTTAAACCTGCACTCTACAAAATGGATCTCAAGTGTATACTTGGATAAATGTTAGTGAATTATAGAAGAGCTTGTTCTGAGAATGTTCTCTGCTATAAACCAGATTGTTAGTTATATCAAGTATTCAAAATATAGTGCAGACTGGAGAACGTTCTCCTAACACTCTCTGACAGTAAATATAAATGATAACTTGTGATTTGTGTGATCTGTGTATGCGTAAATTAAATAAGAATAAAGGAAAGAGAAAGCACACAAACAATTTATCCTGGTTCACCCAAAACCTTGGGCTAGTCCAGTCCCCACGCGCCTGTGAGATTGTCCACTAAGAGATGCTAATGATCTCAAGTTACACTTCCTTTTGATCTAGATCCAAGACCAAAAATCTTCTAAGCCCTACAAGCTTAATCTACCTATGTCACACTGACTATGTAGGTGTCACTCAATTAGTAGTTACGTACTAACTTGAGCCAAGGTTACAATGATGGAAGATTGGTTATCAAAGCCTATTCGCTCAATACAATTTTGAGAAGCTTTGAAAATGGATGAAAAGTCTCAACACACTCAATGGATATTCTGATCCTAGATATTGATATTACAGATCTGAATGAGAGAGGTAAAATAAAGAGACAAAGATACAACCACTTAAAAAGTGGGTTATGTGAAAAGTGGTCTCTTGATATATTTGCTTGTAGAAACTCAAAGGGTTGTTTGAGAAGCAAATAGATAACACTCAGTAAACTCAGAGGTATGATGAGAATGAAGATCTTGAGCGTGAGTGATGAAAGAAGAGTTCCATGACTTGTAGAGAAAAACAAGTGTTTGATGATTTGTAGCTTGAACTCTTGCTCTTCAATGTTGCCAAAGACCTCTATTTATAGTTGAAGCTTGTCCTCAGTTCCTTGGCCACGAAGTATATCAGTTTGAATCAGAAACTAGCTGTTATAACACTTTAAATGGCAGCTCATGACAGTTGTTGAAGGATAAATATGTTGTCAGAACGTTCTGAGATTGATCTCCAGGGTGTTCTTCAACTTCTATGATAAAGGAGCGCGTATGATTAGCTTGCAGTGAGTTGTAAATGGTCCTTTCTTGCTTTTTCACCAAGTATATCCGTTGAGGTTTGAAACCAACGGCTAGTTGCTTTGTATTTGACAGCTCATGAGCTTTTGTGAAGAAACTTTATCTTTCTGATTGGTCTGAGAACGTTCTCCAGAAGTTCTTCAGCTTTCTTCAACAAAGAAGTACAAATAATGTGCTTGCAATGAGCTGTAGATAATTGTCTGATGCTTAGTTAACAAGTAAATCCGTTGAGCAACTTTTAAGTACGTTTTGAACAGCTGTGAGTGAGCTAGCATCTTTCCAAACAAGTACATTCTCTTTCCAGCATTGGTCTGAGATCGATCTCCAAACTCTGGCGTGAATGAATTTCTTCGTTTTGAAGCAAAGAAGCTAGAGCACGAAAAGGCCAGCTGTTATAGATAAAAACATCAGCTGGAGATTGTACTTGATGTTCCAAGATGTCCTTGTTGCAAGTGCATGTGTCATAGAGAAAGAGAAACAACATTGGAGAATGTTCTTTCTTTATTCCTTTAAAGTACAAGTCAAGTGCAAGACTAGGATGTGCTGTCTAATTTTCCATGGTCCATACAAAGTCAGTTCCATCAATTGAGTATAAAAATATCCTTGTGTCATATGCTCAATATTCACATGTTCAAACATAGAACTTGGTAACAATAGTAAGTTCTCTATTCATGAGAGAAACCTTTGCCTTAAATGATCTCTTGGACTGTAGAGATTTTGTGAGTGAAGCCCAAGATAAAAGTGATCATTTGTCATGTACATGGTTGACTTATTCATAAGTCTTTTTGCCTTGATTGTGTGATAATGATGTTGTGCAGGTTTCAGAGATCAATCTGAGACCGTTCTCCAAGCTTTTGTTTTTATCAAAATAAAAACATGATATTTGATCTAAATAGCTCAATTGTTCCTAGCTTAATTAAAACACTCAAGAGCACTTGTTAGATACCAAAAAGATTAGAATTACTCTTAAAAATAATTAAGAGGTTTGTTATCTTTAAAACATCAATTTGGGATTTTGCCTCAACACAAATTATAAAACCAAATAAGTTTTAAACAAAGTCTAATTGCAACATAGTCTAATCGCAACATAAACAAAATAACAAAGAGTCTAATAATAAATTTAATTCCAAGGAGACATATTTGTTTCAGACACTATTTGTTTTAGTTTAGTTTTTTCTATTTCCTTTAAAAAAAAATTCTGTAAAAAAAAAAAAAAAGACGTCATTTTGAGTTTTTTTTAAAAAAAACACACGCAATCAAACCGGCGGTTTCGGAAAACCGCCGGTTCGGCGGTTTTTCTGGTTTTTTGCGGTTCACTCTGGTCTAACTACATGTCCGGTCCAACATTTGAACCAGACCTGAGACCCACCGATTCGCGGTTCGATCGGTCCGACCGGCCGGTTCGGTTCGATTTTTAAAAACTGGTTAAAAGTTGTTGTTTTTTAATTATAATATGGTTGAAAGATATGTTTGATATAATTTTCCTTAAAAAATAGAGGTTGCTTTTTTCTTAGTAGAACTTTTAAAAATTGTTGTTTGGCCTAACTTCTTACTTCTAAAGAAAATGAAGTGGAAAAAAAGTTAGGTCATACAGTACTTTAGTTACATACTGCATTGCACGTTTTCTTTTATTGTTGTTTTAACTCAAATGAATTATAGCTATTACGGCCAATTGTAACATACACAAGTGCACCATATGGTACATTGTGCACAAGTTAATGATATCGTTATAACAAATACAAATTTTACAAAATCCACCGTTAGATTGAAAATTTGTATCATATAGATCATATGTCAAATTTTAAAAAATCATTTGATATGTCATTGAAACCCATCAAAATTAACGGTTACTTTCAATTCAATGGTAGATTTTGTAAAATTCGTATTCGTTATTATTTGTAAATCATGAAAAATATGATGAATTTGTTGATATTAGCCAAAGACTTTACTTGCTATATGACGGTTAACCAATCCTAATTTTTAGCATATTATGGTTTTGCAACATTAAAAAGAAATGGGTAAATAGGGTTTTACCCGCTGCAAAGTATGCAAATTTTAGTTTACCCCCTACAATTTTTTTTTTGAATCACCCCTTGTAATATAAAGATTCCTTCAATTACCCCCTGAGTCGTCAATTGTACATAGAATCTATATTTTTTATGACATGGCACATTGAGGTGGATTTTTTTTTCGTTTTTTCTTTATTTATTTATTTATTGTCATATGAGTTAATTAATTATATGTTATTTTTTAAAAGAAACATTAAAAGAACAAATTAAAAAACAACTTATTCATCAAGAACAACATCTAAGCTTCAACAACACCATCGGTTACACCAAGAACAACATCATCAGCAAGCTTCAACAAACCAAGAACATCATCTAACTATTTAACAACCGACAACATCAATTCCTTTCTTCTTCTTGTTCAACAACCTCAACAAAACCATATGTGGATTTTTTAAAATTTTTATTTATTTTCATCCGCAACAATAAAAACAACAGCATCACCACCATCAATGGAAATTGCTCAACAACAAAAATCTGCAACAACATCATCAACAAAATCTGCAACAACAACATCAACAAAAAAACAACCCAGAATACAAGGATTCGATACAAGAACAACAACAACACATATTTCAGAAAACGCTAATTTCATCTCCTTCATCACCTATCATCACCACAAACCCAAACCCAGAATTCGATTTTTTATTTCTCATGATTTAGAATTTGATTTTGTGGTTGTTGTGTTGTTGTTATAGAGAGATTTTAGACTAGGATGTTGTTGTTGTTATTAGAGAGAATGAGATGTTGTTGTTGTTGTTATGGAGAGATTTGAGATTGAGATTTGAGAATGAAGGAAGTAAAATTGGATAATGCACCTTCAAGATCTTCTTTCATATTTTGTTTTTTTAATAAAACTTAATAATTATACATTCATTAATAATATATAATTAATTTAACCTATATTGCACTAAATAAATAAAGAAAAAATGAAAACAAATCCACCTCAGCGTGCCATGTCATCAAAAATCAAGATTCTATGTAGTTGGCGACTCAGGGGGTAATTGAAGGAATCTTCATATTACAGGGGGTGATCCAAAAAAAATATTTTGCAGGGGGTATACCAAAACTCGACTACTTTACAGGGGGTGAAACCCTATTTATCCAAAAGAAATTAAGTACGTTGCTATAAGGAGGCAACAATATAAGAATGAATATAAGTGTTTTGTGTGATATATGAAAACTATCATGCATGCATGTATCAAAATACTTAACCGTACAAACAAAGGGTTTTTGAGAAATTAGTTTATTATTATTATTATTATTATTATTATTATTATAAGTTTCAATTCTTTAGTCTTTTTCATTATGTGAAGTATTTGAGTTACCACCTTGTTGACATTTTCGTGTATTGATAAAGCCTCGACATGTTTATCGTTGAGAAGAATCGGTTGTATTCTGGGGAAATTGCGCAATATCTTGCGGATAATTCCTTAGTTCAGTGACTACATGCCTCTGATTATTTATTTTCTAATCATCTGCAACAACAATCTAAGGAATTATAGCTGGAGATGGTTACGATAATGACAACAAGGTTGAGTTTGATGGTCTCCACTTCTACCGCATTTAACTAGCACTTCGACGGTGTTTGTTTTATTTTCTCTCTGTTTTGTATGACGTCAAAATGTGGGGGTTAGCTTGCCGAAGAGACCAGAGCATGGTGATCGACTTCCTTGTAAGTATTTCCTTATCTTGTTAGATATTTTGGATTTACTTTAATTAATTAATTAAAATATAATTAAATGTGTATAGTATCAAATATAATTACTTGTCATATTCTATTTATTTATTTATCTAAATAAATATCATCGTTATTATTGGGCTTTATGTTGAACGGGCCGTGATGGGTTGAGCCGTTCTTTAATCTGCCTATTGAGAGGTCCCTGCCTCCGCTAATGAGAATAAAAACCTAACCATCCCATTAGGTTAGTTACTGAAAAATATAATATACGTATAACTCATTAGTAAGGCGGCAGAAGCATTCTCTCAACCTATTCTCTATCTAAGTCAAAATCTATCATATCTTTCCCTTGAAATCATCCACAAGGGATCATGTACATATTTTAAACTTAAAACCTCGAAAATATTAATTTTTATGTTGAATTTGAGACTTTATTGAGTCTGTATAAAAATATAGTGTAGTTGAAAATGATAATTTTGATTTGTTCATTTTGGATGAGGATATTGTGCGCACCCTTATTATTTTATTTTTGGCAAGTTATTGTTTTCTCTCTTACGAACACAGTGATTGAATCTATAGGATGTTTTCTAAAAATTAGAATTTATATATTATAATTTCATTGAATTTGGTATATATGTAATTACGAAATGAAGTTGATGTGTGAATATGTATGAGAATACTATGGTTGTCCTTGCGATTAAAATATTTTATTAGGACATATTGTTCTTTTCAGAAATATTGTTGTGAATGAAAAATTTGTTTTGAGGAACTATTATTTAATTAATTTGATCACTAATATTCTTAACCAAAGTTTGTGAATTCATTTTATTCTCATTGTGCTGTGAATTAGGTTTTGTTTAACAATTGATGGAGACTATAAATTATTATCTCTAGAATATTTGTCCATTTTAATACATGATTTTAGTTATACGATATTTTTCAAATATCAAGTTGGTATATGTGTCGTTTATGAAATCAAGTTGATGTATATATAATATATATGTATATGTATGAAGACACAAATTTGAGAAGATTGAAGGGAATTAGATTATGAAAACTATAGATATCTTGATGTTTACATATACTTGAGTATTTTATTGAATATAAGTGGAGTCGGCATTTTATTTGTTAAACCGAGTATATGTGTAATGCTTTGATAGATATGAAATAAATTTATGAAATTTTTTTGAATTTTGACTTTTAATTTCAGCACTTGGAACTTCACTACTATTGCCCACTGATTGTTATTCAAGTGTTGCAGTAAAGTTTGTTGCAATTGAAGCATGTAAACTTGTAGAGCTAACAATGCTAAAAGTGAATTGAAGAGGTACTTTAATTTGTTGATACGTTGAATGTTTCTCTCAAAGTCGTTGCCTATTGATCGACAATATATAGAGAAAGCAGTTGCTATAAACAGGTGCAAATGGAGAGATTAAAAATATTGTGTTGAAATATATGAAATTCTGGCACCTACTGGGGACAGATGTTAAGACAGAAGCTATAGCAATTGTCGTACGTAGTCAGTTGTAATGCTAAGACAAATGCTCTAGCGTATGTCCACAGTAGAATATAATCAACAAGTAAAAGCAACAGACAATAAAGTAAACAACACAGAGAATTGTTAACCCAGTTCGGCGTTCACAACGACCTACTCTGGGGGCTACCAAGCCAGGAAGGAATCCACTATAATAGATCTAGTTCTAAGCCCACAACAAACATCCAAGTTTACGACTTATCTCCTAGACTCTACCCGTGCTAACTCAACCTAGGAACTCCTAAGTTTGAGACCCCGTCTCACTTCCTTTCTATCACGAACCTCGTGATTATTCAGTTCTACGAACAGTGCGGTTTCACTAACCAAACAAACAAACAATCTCCGTGCTTAAAAGCTTGGGAGAAGTTACACGAAATAACAAACCAAACAGGCCTAAGCTTGTGTTATAGAATCCACAAGAAAGGCTTACAATAAACAAGACTCAAACCCTAAAACTATATTCTTCAAATACGGCTTCAGTAGTCAGTATGGTTTTAGTCTTCACATATTTATATGACCTGAGTTAGCATGGGCTAGGTCTTCATCTTGGGCTTTAATCTTCAGCTGTCCTTTTACAAAGTCCAGCACACATGTTTCCATAAATGGCGTAGCATCTTCTGGAAAGTATTTCTTGGTGCAGCCGCCTTATAATCCCTTGTTTAAAACGTGCGTCTTGATAAGCAAGTAAGGCGAAAATATTGCTTCAGAGAATCTTCAAAGATATGGCGCGCAATATAGAACATTAATTACCGGCATGACAAATGTTGTACCCACATGCTACGGCATCTGGTCCAACATCTTGCTTGAACTTGTTTTTGCAAAATGAGGCCAACATACAAAACACCAACAATCTCCCCCTTTGGCAAATTTTGGCTAAAACAAACTAAGACCAGTTCTGGAGAGATGCAGTACATACCTTCCTTCAAGTCAACGCAAACACACAGCTAAGAAAGAAGATAATACATTGTCACATTATTTTCAACAGAGAACTTCAAGTGAGAAATAATGAACAGTCAGCATCAGAGGCATGCAACAGCGGAAATACACAACTTAGCCTCATAGAGTACAAGATAGGAGAGAAATAAACTCTCACACATAAGCGCCATACAGTTAAACCAGAGAAAAATAAATTCTCAGGTAACAAGTAAAAATGGATTCCTTTGATACAGACAAGATGCCTTAGCATTTGGAATGGCATCTGTCACACACAACATGCATCACAACAAAAGTAGATTGCTCCCCCTGAGTTCATGCATATATCACAGTAGAGGCTACTCCCCCTCAACAGAACATACATACAAATACAGATACATCATACTTTCATACTTGCTCCCCCTCAATCATAGCACACACAAAGACAGACAGATGTTGCAGCAGATGTTGTAGCATATGTCACGAACAGAACAGATACTTACTACTCCCCCTTTTTAGCCATAATTTTGACAAACAGAATACTTCATGCATAGAACAAGAAAATAGAAGTAGCAACATGTCAGAGGTGCAATATTACAGACCATCAGAGTAGCAACACATATAAGTGCACAAAACATCCTGGGCATAGCCCTCAAAGTACAGACAGAAAAACAGAAAAACAATAATAGCAGAAGAAAAACACAGGAGCAGCAACATCATTCAGAGAGGCTTTCATCAGAGCCCTCTATCACAGGTTCACCACCATCATCAACAACATTAATTCCAGCACCAGCTTCTTCAAGCTCCAGGACCTGGATAACAGCTTCCAGCTTCAACTTCTGGTCCTCTAACCCTTTGCAGGTAGCTTTCAGCTCTGCAATCATATCCTTCCTAGTCAGTGCAGCAGAAGACCTCTGGCCAGATGCTGTAGCAATGTCTGGAGCATGTGTCCCTTCAAACAGCTTGCTGTGCAAAATTAAGGGAGCTTTCCTCTTCATTGGGAAATCAGAACTCCTCAGAATGCCTGGTTGTTGACTCAGAATAATACCACATAGCAAGGATGGAAAAGCAATAGGCTTTTTGATAGCCATACTGTCAGCATGCTTCAAGGTTTGATTAAAAATATAGGAACCATAATCATATTTCACCTTGGACCCAATGGTATAGATCAAACGTGCCAAATCAGTGGAAATATCAGAGGTGTGCACAGTGGGCACCCAATTGACAGTGCCAATCTTGTTCAAGCATGAAAACTTCACAGAAAGTTTGCTAGAAGACACTTTCTTGCCCTTGGGCCATAGCTTCACAAGGCCATTTGTAATTGCCTTGGCCAAGTCACCATCAGTCAATTCCACCTCAGGGGTTCTAGCATCATCCCTTCCCAGAAATTCATTAATAATGGAAGGAGAAAAATTCACCAGCAGACCACGCACAAACACCTTATGATATTCAGGACTTTGGGGGTTATCACAGTCCTCAGGAACGTTTACAATGAACTCTCTGACCAGCTGTTCATAACACTCTCCCAGTCCCCACACAGTCTTTATCAAACCAGCTTCCTCAATCAAACTCACAATATCAGAACACTCAAGAGCTTCTTTCCCAAGTTCTCTCTCTAAGGCAACCCTTCTCTGAACAACATACTTCCATTTCCCCACACAACTAGCAAGATGAAAAGAGATATTATCAATAGGGACCTCAGGAACATTAGCAGGAACCTTCCTACCACCTACACTTCTTCTGCCAACAGAAGCGCCACCAGATGCTTCACCTTTGGTCACAGACTTTTCAACTGCGTAATCAGAATCATTATCAGCAGCTTTCCTCTTTAATTGTTTCTTTTGCACAACAGGTGTTTCAAATTTACTCCTAGGTCTAGGAGGTCCATACATAGGTTTCTTAGCAGCTTTCTTGACAGATTCCACAACAGGGGACTTGGAGACAGATGGTATAGCTTTACCAGCATTGCTCCTTAGCCTTTTAGATACACCAGCACCAAAAGTTTTCACCAGAGGAGGAGACGTAGATCTCTCTTCATCAACATCAATCACCTTATTCACATCAGACTCAGCTTCTTCAGTTGAACCACTCTCTTCTGCTGAGGACTCAGTAGAGGAGTCTTTTTGCTCACTAACAGACTTCTCTTTATCAACAGATCCAGCAACACCTTCACCATCCTCATCACTTCTTGTTTCTTCACCATCAATATCCGGATCACTTTTCTGACCATCAGTACCTGTTTCATCAGACTTACCACTACCAGAACCAGTATCAGGACACACTTCAGCTACATTACCAGGAGTAAGATCCTGTTGGTCCAAAGATGCTGTAGCATCTGGCACAACATCAGACTGGGCTACAGGGTCAGATTCATTAACACATGTCACCACTTCTTCAACAAGTTTCCTAGTTTCATCAAGCACAGGAATAACTTCCGAATTCAACACAGTCATCACATCAGTAGTTTCTAGGGTCTTTACTAGGCTAGATTTCTCTAAACTCTCCATTTCACCATCATTCCTAGTCTTCTCAGCCTTATCACTAGGGTTTGTCTTAATAACACCAGCATCAGTCTTACTAACATTATCAATATCCTTTTCCTTTTCTAAATCAAAAGTACCTAGGGTTTCAGTTTGTTGAGTTTTTCCTAGATCTTCCGATTCAACAGCTTTTTCAACAATAGTTGATTCATCAACAGCAGGAGCAGAGGGTATAGCATTATTACCTTTTAAATCATGGCCAGAAGCGCCAACATCAGTCGCGACATCACGCGATTTGAAAGGATTGTCAGAATGATAGAGGTCTGACATCGAGAGACCGATTGTCGCCGTTGATTCACCTCGCTTCTTTCTTGGCTTTGATTTCGAACTCTTCTTTGACACAGCAGGAGATTTGGATACTTTCTCTTTCTTGACAACACTTTTCGATCGTGTCAATCGTGATTCTACTTCCGATGCATGCACGGAATCTACAGGAGCAGCTTGAACCATTACAGCAGTTGATTGCTCCTTGACCTTCGAACGAGTAGACTTTGACGGAGTAGGAGTTTTGTCATTGACATTTTTGTTCAAGGAGGTTTCGGTTGATTGCGACATGATTTGAGGACGATTGTTGAGAGTTTTGGTGATTTTTGGGTTTTTGGAGAAGACGAGAGGTTTAGATGTGAAGAGGTTTGCAGCAGAGGGTATTGAGGCAAAGTAGGAGTTACAGGAGTTTTGAATATGGAAGGGTGGACGTTGATTGAGTGTGGGAAAACAGTTTTGGAAAACAAATAATTCTTCTCCTAAATTAGCGTGCACAACATATATGGAGAGAGAGAAAATAACTGCTGCACGCTTCAGACACATTAACTGCTACAATTCTTCATGCAGGCAAATTCCCAATTTGCCCCTTAGCTTCTCAAATTGATTGGCATCAAGTGCTTTTGTAAATATATCAGCGAGCTGTTCTTCAGTAGAAACGTGTTTCAAGACCACCACATTCTCTTCGACTAAGTCTCTGATAAAATGATGACGAATATCTATGTGCTTGGTCCTACTGTGTTGTATAGGATTTTTAGAGATATTGATTGCACTCAGATTATCACAATACAACGCCATAGCATCTTGCTCAACATTATACTCCCTTAGCATCTGTCTCATCCAGACAAGTTGTGAACAACTACTTCCAGCTGCAATGTATTCAGCTTCCGCAGTTGAGAGAGACACACAATTCTGTTTCTTACTGAACCATGATATCAAATTTTCTCCTAAGAAGAAACAACCACCAGAAGTGCTCTTTCTGTCATCAGCACTGCCAGCCCAATCTGCATCACAAAATTCAATGAGTTGAGAGTTGTCACTATGTGAGTACATCATGCCATAGTCACATGTGCCATTAACATACTTGAGGATTCGTTTCACTTGTGTTAAGTGACTCATCTTAGGATCAGCTTGGTATCTTGCACATACACCCACTGCAAAACTAATATCAGGTCTACTAGCTGTAAGATATAAGAGACTCCCTATCATGCTTCTATAGAGACTTTGATCAACACTCACACCCTTCTCATCTTTTGTCAACTTCAAATGAGTAGGTGCTGGAGTCCTTTTGTGAGTAGCAGTATCCATTCCAAACTTCTTGACAATATTTTTAGCATACTTACTTTGAGAGATAAATATAGTCTCATTCATTTGCTTCACTTGTAGTCCAAGAAAGAATGTTAATTCCCCAACTAAACTCATCTCAAACTCTGACTGCATCTGTTTGATAAAATGCTCCACCATCTGACTTGACATCCCGCCAAACACTATGTCATCAACATAAATTTGAGCTATCATTAGTTTACCATGTTCTTCTTTTACAAACAGAGTTTTATCATGTCCTCCTTTCCTGTATCCATGATTAACAAGAAATTCAGTCAATCTCTCATACCAAGCCCTGGGAGCTTGTTTCAACCCATATAAAGCCTTCTTCAATTTGTAGACATGATCAGGAAGATCTGGATTCACAAAACCTTTTGGTTGTTCCACATACACCTCTTCATTTAAGTACCCATTGAGAAAGGCACTCTTAACATCCATTTGGAAAAGTTTAAATTTCAGAATGCATGCAACACCAAGCAACAGCCGTATAGACTCTAATCTTGCAACTGGGGCAAAAGTCTCATCAAAATCTAATCCTTCCACTTGAGTGTATCCCTGTGCCACAAGCCTTGCCTTGTTCCTTGTAATAGTTCCATTTTCATCAGATTTATTTTTATAAACCCATTTAGTGCCTATTACATTCAACCCTTTTGGTCTAGGAACTAGATCCCAAACCTCACTTCTTTCAAACTGGTTCAACTCTTCTTGCATGGCAGCGATCCAATAATTGTCCGTGAGAGCCTCTTTGACATTCTTTGGTTCTATTTTTGACACAAAGCAAGAGTTAGAGATTATATATTGATTTCTTCTTGTGGTGATACCTTCATCTGGATTGCCTATGATCTGGTCCTTGGGATGATTTTTCTGGACTCTAATAGATGGTCCTTTACTAACTGGAACAGTAGTATCATCAGTGGTAGAACTATCAGGCGTTACCTCAAACTCCTCTATACTAGCAGTTTCTTCAGACTGGAATTCAAATGCTTTAGCATCTGGACTTTCATCTGTCTTGACATCAGATGATACATCATCTATCACAACATTCATTGATTCCATCATCACTTGAGTTCTGGAGTTATACACTCTGTAGGCTCTACTGTTAGTTGAGTATCCCAAGAATATACCTTCATCACTCTTTGGATCCATCTTCCTCCTTTGTTCTCTATCTATCAAAATGTAACACTTACTCCCAAATACATGAAAATACTTGATAGTAGGTCTTCTACCTTTCCACAATTCATATAAAGTTTTAGTGGTTCCAGCTCTCAAGGTGACACGATTGAGAATGTAACATGCTGTATTCATAGCTTCAGCCCAAAAATGTTGAGGTAGTTTCTTTGAGTGTAACATGACACGAGCACATTCTTGTATAGTTCTGTTCTTTCTTTCAACTACACCATTTTGTTGAGGTGTAATAGGTGAAGAAAATTCATGTCCTATTCCTTCAGCAGCACAGAACTCAGAGAATCTTGAGTTTTCAAACTCTCTACCATGGTCACTCCTTATTCTGACAATGACACTATCTTTTTCTCTTTGAAGTTGTTTACACAAGTCTTTGAAAGAACTAAAAGTGTCTGACTTTTCTCTGAGGAAGTTGATCCAAGTGAATCTTGAGTAGTCATCTACAACAACAAACGCATATCTCTTTCCTCCTAAACTTTCAACCTGCATTGGCCCCATCAAGTCCATATGAAGTAATTCAAGCACCTTTGATGTAGTCAGATGCTGCAGCTTCGGGTGTGACATCTTTGTCTGCTTTCCAATTTGACATTCACCACATATGCTTCCTTCTTCTATCTTCAGTTTAGGTACTCCTTTTACTGCATCTTCAGCTATGATCTTTTTCATACTCCTTAGATTAAGATGACCCATCTTTTGATGCCATAACTTGACTTCATCTTCTCTAGTGATGAGACAGGAGGAAATTTGAGCACTTTCTTCAGAAATCCACAAATAACAGTTATCTTTAGACCTGACTCCCTTCATAACAGATTTACCATCTTCAGTAGAGACGATGCATTCAGACTTTGTGAAGTTCACCTCCATTCCTTGATCACACAATTGACTGATGCTTATGAGATTTGCAGTCAATCCTTCCACTAAAAGAACATTCTCAAGCTTAGGCAGCCCATTTGCAATGAGGCTTCCAATTCCTTTGATCTGACCTTTGGCCCCATCACCAAAAGTAACATAACTAGTAGCGTAAGCTTTAACATTGGTTAGGTAACTTTCAACGCCAGTCATATGTCTTGAGCAACCACTATCAAAGTACCAATCATTTCTGGATGAGACTCTCAGAGATGTATGAGCTATGTGAGCAACATCATTTGCTTTTGGTTTCCATTCTTTCTTTGTATGACTGGAATCAGATTCATACCTGGGATTATTATACCATCTTGGAAACCCATACAATCTAAAACAAAAAGGTCTGATGTGACCTCTTCTACCACAGTAATGACAGATCCATCCCTTAGGTTTAGGAATGATTTTGGTAGACATACGTTGTTGAACATGCTGTGGCATATGTCTGGTTTCAGTAGGATCATAAGTGTCTTTAGCGGGAACAAATGTACTAGTGGAAGTAGCATTTTTCTGTTTGGGATAATTGTATTCTACTCCAATACCCTTAGGTTTTCCAGCAACTTGACCCTCAACCAGTATATCTAATCTTTCAGTTCCATTATTTAGCAATCTAAGCTGTTTATTTAAACTAGTCAGCTGATAGTTCAATGTGCTTACCTCATCTCTAAGAGCAGAAGCCTCAGACAGATGTTTTGCTTTCTCAGATTGTAACTGCTTTGTGAGTTGAGAGATTTCAGTCTGATGCTTCAGCTTCTCAGCCTGCAATTTACTTATAGTGTATTGTTGTTGCTGACACACCTTCTCACTCTTCTGACTCAGTGCTTTATAAGACGCAGCTAGCTCATCAAAGGTCAATTCTTCATCATCTGATTCTGATTCAATAATTCCAGTAAGTGCGGTAATGTGATTTGCAGACTCAGAGTGGTCATCATCTTCAGAGTCATCTTCATCAGACCAAGTAACAGCCATACCCTTCTTCTGTTTCTTCAGGAATGTTGGACATTCAGCTCTAATATGTCCATGCCCTTCACATTCATGGCATAGGACACCTTTTCCAGTACTGGCCTTTTCTTCAGGTTTGTATTTTCTTACACCATTAAACTTTCTATTATTATCAGAAAAATTGCCTTTAGCATTTGTCCTTCCTCTTCCATCCATCTTCTTCAGTATTCTGTTGAACTGCCTGCCTAGATGTGCTATAGTTTCAGATAAGTTTTCATCAGTTTCAAAACTATTTTCTACTTCCTCACTTTCAGTGGTGTTGGTAACAAGAGCTATACTCTTCTTCCTCTTCTCAGTTTTCTCTTTAGCAGCCAGCTCATAGGTTAGTAATGAACCCACCAAATTTTCAAGCTTCATCACTCCTATATCATGTACTTCTTCTATGGTAGTGACTTTCATATCAAACATCTTAGGAAGAGATCTAAGCATTTTTCTTACCATTCTTTCCTCGCTTAGCTTTTCACCTAGAGCATCAAAGTTGTTTGCAAAGTCTAGAATGGTCATGTGAAAGTCATGAACAGATTGATCTTCACCCATCATTAGATTCTCAAACTTTACGGTCAGAAGCTGTAGCCTTGAATTCTTCACCTTGGCAGTGCCTTCATGTGTAGTCATTAGAATATCCCATGCTTCCTTAGCCACTGAGCACTGTTTGATCATCCTGAAAATGTTATTATCCACAGCATTGAATAAAGCATTTAGCGCCTTGGAGTTTCCATGTGCAAGCTCATCCTCTTCCTTGGTCCACTCCGCTTCTGGTTTTAGTTCACCTGTAGTTTTACCATCTTTGTCTCGTATCACTGGAGGTTCCCATGCCGTTAGGATAGCCTTCCAAGATTTGCTATCAAGTGATTTGATAAACGCCACCATTTTGGCTTTCCAGTAATCATAGTTTGATCCATCCAGAAGTGGAGGTCTGTTGACATAACCACCATCCTTGTTCATTATGCCAGAAAGTAACTTCCTTGGTCCTCACCCTCGCTGAACAGGGTGCCTGCTCTGATGCCAATTGAAATTCTGGCACCTACTGGGGACAGATGTTAAGACAGAAGCTATAGCAATTGTCGTACGTAGTCAGTTGTAATGCTAAGACAAATGCTCTAGCGTATGTCCACAGTAGAATATAATCAACAAGTAAAAGCAACAGACAATAAAGTAAAAAACACAGAGAATTGTTAACCCAGTTCGGCGTTCATAACGACCTACTCTGGGGGCTACCAAGCCAGGAAGGAATCCACTATAATAGATCTAGTTCTAAGCCCACAGCAAACATCCAAGTTTACGACTTATCTCCTAGACTCTACCCGTGCTAACTCAACCTAGGAACTCCTAAGTTTGAGACCCCGTCTCAATTCCTTTCTATCACGAACCTCGTGATTATTCAGTTCTACGAACAGTGCGGTTTCACTAACCAAACAAACAAACAATCTCCGTGCTTAAAAGCTTGGGAGAAGTTACACGAAATAACAAACCAAACAGGCCTAAGCTTGTGTTATAGAATCCACAAGAAAGGCTTACAATAAACAAGACTCAAACCCTAAAACTATATTCTTCAAATACGGCTTCAGTAGTCAGTATGGTTTTAGTCTTCACATATTTATATGACCTGAGTTAGCATGGGCTAGGTCTTCATCTTGGGCTTTAATCTTCAGCTGTCCTTTTACAAAGTCCAGCACACATGTTTCCATAAATGGCGTAGCATCTTCTGGAAAGTATTTCTTGGTTCAGCCGCCTTATAATCCCTTGTTTAAAACGTGCGTCTTGATAAGCAAGTAAGGCGAAAATATTGCTTCAGAGAATCTTCAAAGATATGGCGCGCAATATAGAACATTAATTACCGGCATGACAAATGTTGTACCCACATGCTACGGCATCTGGTCCAACATCTTGCTTGAACTTGTTTTTGCAAAATGAGGCCAACATACAAAACACCAACAATATATATACGAGATAAGTGAATTTAAATAAAAGAATTCCACATTCACGATGCTATATTTGTGATGACATGTGTATGGATGAATAATTTTGTGATTTGAGAAATTTATGAAAAGTAGGTATTAGGAATTGTTTGACAGAGGCACAGAAGTTCATACCCAAGAGAACTAAAAGTAGGTGTTATGTTCTCCTTCTATGTTAGCATGTCTGTTAAACAATTCCTAATACCTCCTATTATCCGCCTCACCCTGGTTACCTCTCAATATATCCATCTCTCTAACACAAGCATCAATCTCCTCTTTAAACTTCGTTCGCTTCCTCCGACCCGACCCTTGTAATTTGTTAGCACATCTAGCTACACGATCAACTATCTCAATATTATCATTCACCCCCCAATCATCAACCACCACCTCTTCCAGGTCCGGCTCCTTTAGCCAGCTATTCTCAAAATGAAAGGACCTAATGAACCGAGTCTTAATGATAGGAGAACAATGCAATAAGATAGGACTATGGTATGAATGAGAGGTCACTAGATTAGATAACCTAACATGAGGAAAAGACGAAGTCAATTTGAACCTGTCATCGCTCTTTCTAAACACTCTTCAATAACATTATTAGTGCCACCACTCTTAATCCAAGTGAACGGGTGGCCTTCCAATGGTATATCAGACAAGTCACAATCACTAATTGCTTCTCTGAAGCCCATACATAACCAATTAGGATGAGGATTAATGCCCATTTTGTCGTTCTGAGAGAGTAAATCATTAAAGTCACCAATAATACACCAAAGAAGAGAAGACATATTACCTATCTCCCTCAGTAGATCTCATGTTTGTCTGCGTCGAATTCGTTCCAGGTAACCATAGTAATAAGTTAACCACCACTCTCTTCATTGTTCGTCCTCCACTAGGATATTTATAAAGTTTCTCGAGTAATTTAATATACTACATTTACTACTAGATTTCCAGAGCACTGCCAACCCTCCACTTCGACCCTCTACATCAATGGCTAGACAAGAATCAAAACCCAACATAACCCGAATACTTTCATGATTTCTAGCATAAGTCTCCGAAAGAAATACATATCTAGGTTATGTTCCCGGGCAAGATTACGCAAATTAGGAATTGCACTCGGGCCGCCCAATCCCCAACAATTCCAGCTCAGAACAATCATTAGTCTCGGCACTCCTGGGGGCTGTCAGGACCTGCCGATAAAAAATGTTGACTACCTTGTTCACTTGTGTTTGTCCCAACTGGAATCTTTGTGCGTCGTCTTTTTCTCTCCATTTGAATGACCATGTCTTCATTCTCTACTCAGGGAACCTCAGCTAACTGTTGTGCCTCAGTCACCATATCATCACCTCGTGAAGGTCTGTTAGTCGACTGAGAAGCACGGGGCTAATGGGACAATAATGACATAGGTGGAATTACAATAGTGTATGATACATGGGTAGCATTTGGATTCCTCACGATAGCTGACCTTGAAAGAGAGTCAATCTTATCAGCATTGGATCTAATTATCAATGAATTTCTAGACTCACTACTCTCTTTGTTTTCTTCATTAACATGAGACTGCCTTGGTTCAGAATGAGTACGACCGGTGTGTTGGTGATCCCTCTCACCTGACTGTTCGTTGGCAGCCATATCAACATTATTATTACCTTCCTCTCGCAACCATGGAGACTCAAAATGGCCCCCACGTTGACGTGTCTTCGCTCTGATTTCATTCGACCAATTGTGTCTACCATCAACTCTTGCCATAGTATATTTGACTTCACATTTGTTTTCCGAATGTCCAAGTATACCATTTACAAAGCAGAAATTACCCAACCTTACATAAACTTCACTAGTCCTCCCCCTCCACCATTCAAATTGATCTTTTTCTCAATCTTCAATGGTTTCCTCACATAAACCCTAACTCTCACCCTCATATATTGCCTCCAGATACTCGTGTTGTTAAACACACACACACACCTATAATACGTTTGATTTTAACTTCTTACGAATCAAACTATCAATTTAATCACCCACGTTTTCTTTACATAAACTGTGGAGTACAAAATATGAATCCATGGATGGTATAACTATCAATAAAGTGTCGAGCTTGTCAAAAAAAAAAATCAATAGTGTCGAGATTCAAGGGTAGAATTATTAGGATGTGAAAAGTGTCAAACTTTTAAGATCATAACCAAAATAATTCAATATGATATTTATGGACGAGAGAGTATGTATATCAATTTCTTTTGTTTTATTAATTTTTACCAATTCAACCAAATATTTAGTTTATAGAATAAAAATAGGAAAATAATAAACAGTGCTACTAGGCAATGGTTAAGGAAACAAAACTAGTAATATAATCTTGAAAGTACTGCATTCAATGTTTTGAAATTTTAAAAAAGAATATTTTATAATTAAAACTTTTTTTTAGTCCCATAAGTCATAGCTCAACTGACAATAAAAATACCGAAATTGTTAGGCCGGACGTCGTGACCCGTGTTTGAACCCGGACTCTCACAATGATGTGAGTTTAATTTCGGTGGATTACCACTTCATCTAAGACAAAAAAAAACTTTTCCTTAATCATTGTTTCGGGGGAACTGTTTAGCACGATCCAATAAAATAAGATATGTATTTTTTTTAGATAAGTTAAGAGTAAAGCAGGTATTAAAGAACCTTTAGACATACCAATTAGGTTGGCACCTCCAAATAGGGGTGAGAAAAAAAAAAGACCAAAACCAAATAAACAGGATGCAAGAAAACCAAAATGGGTGAGTTGGTTCAGGCAAACTAGGTCTCGGGTAAAAAAATTCAGTTCTAAATGGGTGTGGGTAGGTGGGCCTGATTTTGGTTAAAGTCAACCTAACATGACTAAACTCAACCGTAACTTAGTAGTATACATATACAATAGTAACTTTGCTTTAGCCCAATTGGTAATTGCAACTCAGGCCCAATCTAAAATTTATCCAATATCAAACCCATGTATATAAATTCACTCATTCACACTTCACTCAAACTAACCCTAATTTGATGCAAGTAGCAGCACACTCTCTTAACTAAAGAACATGAAATCAGTCACTCACTCACCCTTCTCTCTAAACCACTCTCACGTTCACCGTTTATCTCCTTTCATCTACCAAATCAACTTCGTTCCATGTAAGTTTCATTTATGTTCTCCATCACTTGTTGTGTGTTTTTGTTATTTTTTCGTTAACTTTTGTTGGATTTTCGTCTGTTGTTGGGTGTTTAGTGTATATTTTTGTTTTCATTTTTTCTTAATGTTTAAACTTTACTCTTGTTTCTGTTTTTTTTTTTCACTCTAGTTGATTCTGTGAAACCAAGTTTTCAAAGTTCATTGTTGTTTCAGTTCTTAGTTTATTGTTGACTATTGTTTATAAAGTTCAACATTTTTAAATTGCTATTGTTCATTTTTACTTTATTTGCTGTGTTTAGTTTTATATAAGTCAAAAATATTGGAAGTTCTTTTTTGCTCATCAATGAAGTTTAGTATATATTGGTTTTAAAAATATATTTATTTTTCTCATACATATTGTGTATATATTTTTAACCTTTGATTTTTATCATAAAAAATTGGATAATTCACTTAATTGACTTTATCAAGGTAATTTTTTCATTTTAGAGGAGACTAATCTATCAAATTACAAACCTTCTTATTCATATAATTTTTTTTTTGTGCTAGTAAAGTCTCGTTCTAGTCACTTACAGGAAAAAAAATGAAATCTCAATTAGATCTTGAGTAAAAAAAAAAAAAAGCCCCAGTAAAATATGGAGTTTAATGGATGAATAGTAAATGGAGAGCAAATTCGAATTCCATAATATGGTACTTGTAAAAATTATAGAAAAAGACCATTTAGGAAGAAATATTAATTGTGAAAAAAGTAAACAAAATATTAATTAAATTGCAACAAAATAAATATGAAAATCCTTTATTATCTTAACTAATTTAGATAAGAACAATTTTTGTAGTTAGATTCTCTAATAGGCAAACATATTCCATAAAAAATATGTTATAAAATAATGTAAAATATGTTATAATATAATGTTATAAAAAATGAATTAATATTCCTTTAAAATAATTAAATTAATAAATAACAATATATTATCTTTCCTTTTACATTTTATCAAAATTATTGGTGTGATCTTTGAATAGTTGTGGATGCGTATGTAAATCATGGATTATCTTGTTTAAAAACCATTATTCATACTTTTGTTTTGAAAAAAAAGAAAGTAATCCATAACATTAATAAATTAAAAATTCTGGTTTTTGTTCTTGATATTTCCTCTAAGTCCCAATTCCCTCTATTTAATTGCTTTGAGAATTCACATAATTCGTCTTGCGGGAGGTTGATGGGTTTACCAAGAATTGCATTGATTGAATCCCTATCACACCTCACAATCCTTCCTCTAACCATGGTTGTGAAATTGAACTCCTCTTCATCTGATGGCAAAACATTGGCTTAAAACTCCCTTATAATGTCATAGTTGATTTGTTTTGGAGGGTTCATCAATAGCCCAGTTTCGTTGTTGAATAATCTCTTTGATCCTCCGGATTACACCTTGAGTACCAAAATTAAAAATATTTCCCGACAAGATTTCTCGTTCCTCAACTTTTCTGAATCTTGCCTCTTGGTCAACTCCTTTGAATCTGATTGCATCATATCATAGTGCTCTAAATGAACCTTCCCCAATCTTTGGTCTTTTTGAATGAATGCTTTTTCTCCTTATATCCATCCTATGATACCAAAATTCATTAGAAACTGGATCTAAGTTTATGTGTTATCTTAAATTCATTAGAATTATGTTTCTGTTATGGTTGCTGGGCCACCAAATGGTCGACTAGCGACTAATATCAAAATTAGTTTTCTTTGAAATGCTGATTTTTCTTTTCAAAATTTTGAAACTATTGTTTCTCTAACTAAATTAATGAGCATGCATTTGACTAGAAACATTATAATTAGATATTTCATGAAACATTTTGAATAGTATAACAACATTCCAATATAAGAGTTGGTGTTTTATATACTAAGAAATAATGTACTCACTTTGATCATGTCCGTAAGTAATATAAGAAAACTTGTTCAAACATTGTTTTTCATGATTAATCTTATTTAATAACCTTCTAATCCATTCATATGCTCAGGGTATGGAATTAACTACCCTCACATCACATATAATTATTTTTACTTGATCAACAATCAGAAAGTAACCTAATGAATAACATAAACAACTATCCATCATCTTCTATTATGTGTTTATTGACTTGATGAAGTTTATACAAAAATATTCTACCTCCGTTCCTAAATAACTCATTGAGAAAATTATAAAGATTAAGAAAGTAGATAGTGATATTAAATTTGTTGACAATTGATATTGTTTTTACAATTTTATTCTCTAAGAAAGAGAATGAGTTAATGTTTTTTTATGAATATTTATTATATATTGTAAAAAAAGATGCACTTTAATTAGGGGTATGTCGGTAATTAATAACTAATGCTATTGAAAATTAGAAAGGACTTTTGTTAAAAAGAACAAAGAAAAATCTAAAAAGGATCTTATTTTTATTTTTAGGGCGGAGGTAGTATATATTATTGTAAAAAAAAATACTACAAAATATTCTAAAATTGATTTCATCACTAACAAACTTTGTTTTTCAAAAGATTTTTGTTGTCTTTGAAAATAATTATAACAAACGGAAAATAATACATTTCAGCTAATTTTTTTTTACAACTTACAAAAGAGGACATTTGAAATTTATTGTTTAGCCTGCACATAAAAGTGATAGAATACAAAATAAATTTCAAATTTCCTCTCTTGTAAGTTGTAAAAAAATTAGCTGAAATGTATTATTTGACGTTGTTTTAATTATTTTCAAAGACAACAAAAAGCTTTTGAAAAACAAAGTTGGTTAGTGATGAAATCAATTTTAGAATACTTTGTAGTATTTTTTTTTTTACAATAATATATACTATCTCCGCCCTAAAAATAAAAATAAGATTCATTTTAGATTTTTCTTTGTTCTTTTTTACAAGAGTCATTTCTAATTTTCAATAGCATTAATTATTAATTACCGACATGCATACTTCTAATTAAAGTGCATCTTTTTTTACAATATATAATAAAAATTCTAAGAAAACATTAACTCATTCTCTTTCTTGAAGGATAAAATTATAAAAACAATATCAATTGTCAACAAATTTAATTTAATACCACAATCTACATTCTTAATCTCCGTAATTTTCTCAATGAGGTCTGATATTTAGGAACGGAGATAGATTATTTTTATATAAACTTCAACAAGTCAATGAGCATGTAATAGAAGATAATGGATAGTTGTTTCTGTTATTTTATGTTACTCAGATCAAGTGAAAATAATTTTATGTGATGTGAGAGTAGTTAATTCCATACCCTGAGCATATAAATGAATTAGAAGGTTATTAAATAAGATTAATCATGAAAAACAATGTTTGAACAAGTTTTCTTATACTACTCACGGAGATGATTAACATTTAATTACAAATTTTTTGTGTTGCAGTTCTATCATCATAAGAAGAAAGGTTTCACTCTTCGATCCTTACAAGTAGTTGAGAGATATGAGAAGGATGGAGATTCTAGAACTGAAAAAGAAAAACAAAAGGAAAAGGAAGACAAGATATCAATGCCGAAAAAGAAATCAAAGTTAGTACATTATTTTTTAGTATATAAAACATCAACTCTTATATTGGAATTTTTCATTGAACATTTACTATACAATTTAATACTATACAAAATGTTTCAAGAAATATTTAATTATGTTTCTAGTCAAATGCATGCTCATAAATTTAGTTAGAGAAACAATAGTTTCAAAAATTTGAAAAGAAAAATCAACATTTCAAAGAAAACTGATTTTGATGTTAGTCGCTAGTCGACCATCTAGTGGCCCAAAGACCATAACAGAAACATAATTCTAATGAATTTAAGATCACATATAAACCTAGATCCAACTTCTAATGAATTTGGCATCATAGGATGGATATAAGGAGAAAAAGCATTCATTCAAAGAGACCCAAGATTGGGGAAAAGTTAATTTAGAGCACTAAGGCATTATGATACATTCAGATTCAAAGGAGCTCACCAAGAGTCAAGATTCAAAAAAGTTGAGGAACGAGAAATCTTGTTGGAAAAGATTTTTAATTTTGGCACTCAAGGTGTAATCCGGAGGATCGGAGAGATTATTCAACAACGAAACTGGGCGTAGTTGTTGGTGAACCCTCCAAAACAAATCAACAATGACATTATAAGGGAGTGTATGCCTATGCTTTGCCATCAGATGAAGAGGAGTTCAATTTCAGAACCATGGTTAGAGGAAGGACTGTGAGGTTTGATAGGGATACAATCAATGCAATTCTTGCTAATCTCATCAACCTCCTGCAAGACGAATTATGTGAATTCTCAAAGCAATTAAATAGAGGGAATTGAGACTTAGAGGAAATATCAAGAACAATCCTTTTAGACGAAAAAACCTTTAATTCAAGAGCATTAGGATTTTCGATCCGATACTTGAGAGATGACATGACTCCACTAGCCCAGATAATTCTCCTACTAATCTTTCACAACATTAGACCTAGAGGTCATGTTTCTTCGGCCACAATAGAAACATCCCACCTCCTTTACTACATTGGACGAAGAGAAGTAGATGTAGCCCGAGTGATTTCAAATGAAATGAAAAGAATTACTGGAAGCGGAATCAAGCCGGATATTAGAGCTAGCTGTCCCCTAGCCTTTCCAGGCCTCATCGTGAGATTATGCATAGCTGCTAGGATAGTCATCCCACCACAAGTTCGTGAGACCATCACTTGTGTGATTGATGATAGTTATGTTCGAAGATTCTGCTTTAAGCGAAGAAATAGCGAGAAAGAACCACATCAAGAACATTTCCAACAAAATCTTTTGTCTGCTGCTCCAGAACCATTGGGATTTTCTAATTGGGATCCCAAATACTTAGCTTCTTACACACACACACATGGAATGTACTTGATGTTCACCAAAGAAATTCTATTTTGATGTAAGAATCCAAGTACATGTGGCAACTACAACAAGGTGTGCCAAAGCCAGACAATCCTGAGAAACATGTTATGAATCCAACCTCTATTGAGTATCAGGCACAAGTAGCTTGGCCTGAGGTCAGACCCTTTTACCGGGGGGGTTTAATGATGCCACAATAGGTATGTAGTAGAGTTGGTTCGAGTTAAGATGAAGATGATGAAGAATATAATGAGATGCGCTCATATTAGGTAGAGAGAGCAAGAGAGATCGATTCAAAGCTCACCCATTATTGAGTGAAATTTTAAAAGCTTTCAGTCATTTATTTCTCATATTTTAAACTTATCTCAGTTTATTTCCTTATTTTAATATCTTGGATGTATGTTTTGGATATTATTTTTGTTTTTATCTCTTTGGGATTCTGTTTATTTTGATTTGTTAATTAAGTTTTGTTTAGTAACATTTTGACGGCTAATGCTACGATGGACCACCTTCACAAGTGGTCCATCGTGGACAAGTGATATACCGAACATGAATTTTACAAAATTCACTGCTAGATTGAAAGTTTATATCGTATAGATCATCCATAATTTTTTTAAATTTTTTTGAAAATCATTTGATATGTTATTGAGACCCATCAAGATTTATGTTATTTAACAACCGTTAATCTTGATTTGTCTCAATAACATATCAAATGATTTTCAATTTTTCTAAATTTTTTTATGGATGATTTATATGATATAAAATTTCAATCCAAAAGGTGGATTTTGTAAAATTCGTATTCGTTATAGTGTTATTCGTGACTGGTCCACCATGGACCACTTGATGAAGTGGTCCATATTAGAATTTACCACATTTTGACATAGTAGTTTAAGTATATTAAGTTCAGAGGAATTGTTAGAAGTTTTACAAATCTATCCTATTTTGGTGAAAGGATTCCAAACTGGTTAAGCACACTTAGATTCACTTCAATAATTTTATATATAGACTCAAATAGGAAACTAAAACATGTGGGAAGTGATTTAACTTAAAACCTTATGACCTTTGTTCAATTCCTTCTTGCAATAAACTTACCCAAACTGAGTGTGAGTTCCTTACATGCACAAATGAGTTCAAATTGTGCAGAATTATGAATCATTATTTTAGACATAATCTGTAGACAAACACTTCAGTTCAATGGTTTGAGTACTTAAATCAATAATACACTATAAAAGGTGCATATTTTAATCTAAGTTAACACCACCTACCATAAACAAAAAAAAACAATAAATCTCAAAGGACATAGAAATGTGAGTGTAAGAATACATCGTAATAATTAATTATTATTTCACTAAAAAGAAACAATTCATGCTATTGCTTAGATAAACACACTTGAATGTACTGCAAAGCTGATATTTAATTTAGAAAAAAATATTAAATACCAAATCACGATTTATTGAAGTGGAAAGGTAAATATTGAAAAATTAAATGATAAACCCAAAGATATGTGTGAGTAGAATAGATTTTTGAAAAGAATAAAAAAAATTAAATCGTGATATTTACTTTTCTACTTTAATCTCTACATTAAATTTTGAATCTATTGCCATGGTTGTGTGATCTTGTTTCATGGTAAAGGGACTAGAGACACTAGTAGTCAGTTAATGAGAAATATATATTTTTATTTATTACAATAGTTTTTGAATTATAATATCAATAATAAATTAAAAGGATTTACGTACTAACCGTTGATGCATAGAGTGGTGATAAAAAATGTGATCACCATGAGCGAATAGTAAATCTTTCTGATTTTTTTTTTTTTTGGTCCGAGAAGAAGTGGTAATCCACTGAAATTAAACTCACAAATAATTGTGAGATCCCGGGTTCGAACCCGGGTCACGACGTCCGGCCTAACAATTTCGACATTTTTGCCAATTGAGCTAGGACTTACGGAGTATTTGTTGAAAATTTAAGGCACAAAAATCATTGGTATTATTATATTTTAAAAAAAATTGGAATAAAAAAAATCTATTTCATGAACTGACTACTAATGTTTCTAGGTCCCTTTGCCTTGCAACAAGATCTCGCAACTATGGCAACAAATCCAAAATTTATCGCAAAGATTAAAGCAGAAAAGGTAAATATCACAATTTAATTTCTTTTATTCTTTCCAACAATCTATTCTACTCACACATATCTTAGGGTTTATCATTTAATTTTTCAATTTTCACCTTTTCCCTTCAATAAATCGTAATTTGGTATGTAATATATTTTTATAAATTAAACATCAGATTTGTAGTACATTCGAGTGAGTTAATCTAAGCAGTAGCTTTTTTTTGAGAAAAATCTAAGCAGTAGCTTGATTTGTTTCTTTCTGGTGGAATATTATTTAATTTTTACGAAGTATTTTTACACTCACATTTCTTTATCGTTTTGTTTGTTTTATCTTTTGTGTGGTTTATTGCTCATTCCCATTGTTGTTGTTATTTTGGTTGCTTAATTCATTTGCTCCACACACTAAAGGTTGTTGATGTGGTATTCTTCGAATTCACAACAATTGGCGCCCACCGTGGGGCAAAGGGATTAAACGAATTAAGTACCATGGGTTTAAAATGGGAAATCGAGGGACTTTCCAAAAGCAATTTGGAATTGTGGAAAGTAAAGATGGAAGCAATATTAATGGTTGGGATGATGGATAAAACATGAAGTGTTGTTATCCGGTGCATTAAAGATAAAAAGTTAATGGAGATTGCGAAGAAGAACAAGATCGGCCTGGAGAGGCGTTGGTAATAATACTCGACATCGGCCTGGAGAGGCGGTGGTAATAATACTTGGGTTATGTCTGAAACAACAACTTATTATGAGGATGTAGAGACGCTAGTGGAAGTTGGGAACCGATGGAGTTTTGAGTCATGGACTCTGGATGCTCCTATCACATGTGTTTGAAGAAGGAATACTTTGAAATCCTAGAGCTAGTTGAAGGTGAAGTAGTTCATCTTGGAGAGATGACAACTTGAAAGGTTTAAGGTATGGTTTTAGTTTGTCTTACGATGTCTGACAATTGTGGTTTTCTTTTACACGATGTGACGTATGTTCCTGAACTTTGATGCAAAAATAGTTGGTTCTACTATTGGTCATGCATCTGTTACTAGTGATGATTCTCATGTGGTTGAGTTGTGGGACTTCAAGTTGGTGCTTGTTAGTGATATAGATTTAGTTGGACTGGTAAAGGGAGGTTTACTAGGTGATTGATGCGACCGGAACGTGACTGCAAGTATACAACCTTGTCGCGTGTAGTTATAAAAAATTATCGATCCCACAGAGACCAATAGTCGACCTACCGTTATCTAATGTTACGTTGTAAATCTAAGGCTAAATAGTAAAATAGTGGGTTTTGGAAATTATAAAATATTTTTGGATTTTTAAATAAAATAAGAGAAAGTATTTTTGGGTTTTTAGATTAATAAAGCGTATTACTAGCATGAGCTGTTAGTTGCTTCGTAGGGTTCAATACTTAATTCACGCTTTGATAAAAAGAATAGTTTTCGAAACTATATTGATTTAAAAACACCAATCTCAGCTCTCGCAAATCTTGACTAGTGTTGTAGATTATAAAAGTGATGCTTAACTCTCGTCCTCGCATCCGCTAATAAAGTACTTTGTGAAAACCAAATATAATTTAATTAACTCTAATCCTAAGTGGTGTGCTTCCGAATCAGAATCAATGTTCAGTTTTTACTATCTAGTAGAAATCTCATGCTCTCGCCGTATTGATTTTACTTTAATTAATTCTCACTCTCGTGACAAATTATAGTCGTTAAAATAAAAACTGCTTTTGGAAAACTCGTTAAAAAGCGGGCGCGCGAACTAACTACCGAACTCCTACTAGCTCCTAATTACACATCCTAGCAATATTAAATTAGCTAGACATAACTAAAACTAAAGAAAAATAAATAAATAAACAGGAAATAAAAACATAAAGCAAATAAATAAATAAAGCATAAATAAATAAAAGCAATAAAGAAAATAAAACAAGAAAATAATAAAATAAGAACCTGAATAAACTCCAAGTATAATGCCGGTACAAAAGAAAATAAAATGCAACTTTAGAGAAAAAGTTTCCGCACTAAGGGTTGATCACTCTTTCCCCAACCGACTATACGAGTGGTGTGCTCGTTTTACAAGTCAATTGTTCAAAGTTGTGTGTCTAGAATGTGGAGGAAAGAGACCTATTTATTTATACTAAAATATGAAATACAATTGTTTGTTTCTGCCCGATGTGGGACTTGGATCGCTGAAATTTTCCACCGTTGGATCCTGGCGTGCGCCAGGATCATTCCTTCTTCTCCAAGCTTGGTGGCGTACGCCACAAGCCTCTTGTGGTGGGCTGGCGGGCGCCAGCTAGTGCATGGCGGGCGTGGGCTGTTTTGTCATGTAGTGGGGTTGCTATTTGCAGCCCCTTTTTGTGTCTTTTTGATCCGTTTTCGCTCCTTTCTTTAGTTCTATTAATTTTCATCTGTGTTTATAAAATAAGAGCATTTAGTAAAGATTCATAATATAAAAGTTCGAAATCAAAATAAAAATAATTGAAATATAACAGTAATTTAACTAAATAAATAGCACATTTTTAGGTGTATCAGTGATGGAACTGAACTGAAATTGTTGGAGATTAACAATGGCTTGAACTGCGTTTCAGACTGGTTTGACAGGTTTTGTGTATTACAAGGTGGAGATCATGGTGGGTATACTTTGGTGGAAACTCGGTTTTAGGTGGAGTCTTCCGATAGTGGAACTAAAGGAAGACAATCAACATTATCTCTTGGTTATCTAGGAGATAGGGAGGAGAGTGATATTGTTGGACCAAAGAGATGTGACCATGGAGACCTTGTGAGTTATGTTTTAATTGTGGCTGAAGATGTGCAAGACCTTGAGAGGATCTTCAGGGAGGCAATTGAAAGCAACAATGATCAGACTTGGGAACTTGTAGGGTTACTGGAGGTAGTTGGGTGCAAGGAGAGTTCGATGTTGCAGCTTGTGGAACTACCTAAAATTCCAAGGTTGGTTAGAGGCAATCAATTCTTCGAGAGTACGGAAGGCATTCTAAGGTTCGAAGAGGGTGTGGTGTAATCTTGTGGAGCAGTACGGTGGTTGATGGGAAGTTGGCATCACCATCGTTTTAAAGGCAAGGTTGAGATTGTTGGTATTGCTTTGAAAACATGAGTTTCTGTTTTTCGTCCCCAGGCGGAGGTTTTGGTGCCTCAGGCGAAAAACAAGGGTGTTGGTTTCGGTTTTGGCGCCCCAGGCGGAGAAACTGGTGCCCTAGGCAGAAGTTGTAACAGCCCCGGGCCCCATCTTGGCAATTGGTAGTGGGAATGGATTGAACACGTATTTGAACCCCAGGGTACGTGGTTCGATTCCCACGGAAGGCAAAAACTCCACTAGAGATGGGGGTGGAGAAGATCGTGAGGTGGCAGCTCTGGGATCGCCAAGATGAGGCCCGGGGCTGTTACGGAAATCTGGCGCCCCAGGCGGAGGTTTTCCGCCTGCGGTGAAATTACGCCGGTATATATTGCATATATGTTTTTCTGCATAATTGAGGCAGCCGCAAGAGAGAGAAAGTGAGGGGTTTTGGAAGGGTTTTCCACCAACATCAAGGTTAGGGTTTAAGAGGGTTTCTCTTGGGTTATCTCTAGGGTTGAGAACTCATTCTTTCATCTTGGAAACACTTATTGATTGAATTTCTTGGTCACGGGGAGAGATTCGGGAAAATAGTGTAGAATTAGGAAAACTCTAATTCTTGTATCTCTTTGTGTTGAATCTTTGTGTAATCATGTTTTCTATCAATAGTGGAACGGAGAGTTGCTCTCTCCCCTCGAGTAGGTTGTTATACCCGAAATGGGTAAAAAAAAATTATCTGTGTTCTTTATCGTTTTGCTTGTTTTATCTTTTGTGTAGTTTATTGCTCATTCCCATTATTAAATTATTGTTATTTTGGTTGCTTAATTCATCTGTTCCACACACTAAAGGTTATTAGTATGATATTCTTCGGATTCACAACATGCATCTCCCGAGCAGGAGTGCAGCCACAACCTTGAGTCAGGGGTGCCAAGAAAACAATTTAGTTAATAAAATTTTGTTTATCGGATGTTGACACATTTTGGTTTAGTTGATATTTCTCACCTCAAATATGTGACAAAAGAGAAAAGAGGAATAAATAGATTCCCTTGTATAGCTAGCATTCACAACAGTAAGTGATCTCGTTCGTTGACCCACGACACAACAACAAACTGTGGTTTTCTGGTGACCCACGACGTACGGAGGTGCTCCGGTGGTCAGCCGCTACCAACCAACCTTTAATATTTAATAATTTACAAAATATTTTGATTATTATTTAATTTTAAAAAATTGATAATGTTTTTAAAATGTTTACAATATGTTGGTTCACTTTTTTTTTTTTTTTGATAATTATGTTGGTTCACTTTGTTGTTCTGTAAAATGAGAAAACTTAAAACATGATACTTTTAACTACAAATAGTATTTTTATATAAGTATTTTATATACTGATCTAAACTTGATTTTTATTTTTATTTTTAAAAAAAAAATCAGTATTTTAATTTTTTTTTTCCTAAAATAAATATCAGTAGTTTTTATTTTTTTTACATAAATATCAGTTTTTTATTTCAAACAAATAGAATTTATTTTAAAAATCACTCTTTTTAAAATGAGAAGTTTTTTTTTTTTTTTGATAAGCTTTTTAAAATGAGAAGTAATCAAAGTTAAAATTGAACATTAGAAATGTCCAATTTTAAATTGGATTTGATCAATAACCAATTTAAATCATATTTATAATTCTAACCAGTTATATAATCATAACGAACTTTTATAACCAATTTAGTAACCAATTTTAAATAAAAAGTGGATTTCCTTATGAATCATAATCCAAATAAATGGTTTATAAGTAGATATGCTTGGAGAAAAAATTATCATGAACACCCCTAACTACAGTTTAATGTTCTAGATATATATGGAGGTAAATTAGAATTGGCTTGGCTGAAGGAGAAGAAAAATGAGGGCTGAAATTAATTCATCATAGGTTCTATTGAGGTGGTTTTGAAAGGAAAAGTCACACATGCATTTGCTTTTAACTTTTGAAGTGGAAGAAATTGGAAAGATCAAGTTTCCAAGGTGAGGGAGGAGTTAGGCACTTTTGAGGGAGAAGAAAGGATGAATCTAATTTCTCTCTTTCTTTTTGCCCCTTTGAAATGCTTCTTAAATCATAAAATTCATAGCTTATTATTCACAAAAGGGTTATATATGTTTTTAGTTTCTATAAAATATTTTAGCAAATTTTGGTCCCTTAAATATTTTTTGTCCTAATTTTTGGTCATTGCTTTTCGATCAACTCATGTATATCATTCGAAATTTAAAAAAAAATCGCAGTCACATTATAAGAATCTCTTTTGCTGTTTGTGTAAAAAAAATCTCTCTTGCAAAAGGTTAATTTATTTTAAAAATGGATGAATTAAATATGAATTTTATGGTTTTTGCGCATAAAAAATCATTATTAAATCATCATATTTTATATTAAAAAAATTTAAATTTTTGTGGGAAAGGTTCTTCTAATATTATAAATATGAATATAAAAAAATTATTCAAAAATGTGAAAGTACACAAGAATTTGATTAAATGAAGGATCAAAAGTTGTGATAGAAAATATGGCCAAAAACTGATAAAATATTTTATAGAGACTAAAAATAAAATTCGAGATATTTATAAGGTCAAAAACTTATTAACCCTTCGCAAAATGCCCCTCAAGTTTTTAATAAATTAGTAGCATGCATGACATTTCTTTTTTTGGTACATAGCATGCATGACATTTCTTATTTATCTTTCAATTGAAACTTTCTAATTAATAATATTATTGAGTAGAGTTGGGTTGTTTGCACTGGCTCATTACATAGCATAAAATTACTATGTTTGTTAGTTTATCATATCAATTCTACCTTAATCTATTCTAGAATTAGAACCTAATTAATCTCTTGCATGTAATAATTCTAACGCATAAATTCAGAACCAAGCTTAGGGAAGGTGAAAGCTAAATCAAAGGAAACCCACCTCTTTTGATTAACAAGGATGATGATAGCTTCATGTTTTTTCCTCAATTTTTCTATTCTTCCCAAATCTCATATCTTAAGCTTTTACTCAAATTTTCCCAATCTTCTTGCTCCTTGTTTCTTCCTCTTCTGAATCCTCATCTCCTAAATGTATGATCAATAAGAGTACACATGCAATCCTATACCAACACTTAGAAGATGAAGTACTTGAGGGTGACAGAGATAAATTACAGTCAGGAGAGAAAAAGTGAAAAAGCTTTCTTACGTGGCTTTCAAACTGCTTAAGAGAGAGAATAAAAATTAGTGATAAGAGTTGCATATAGGCGATGTCGTTTTGGTATGTGCAATGGTGGAACCAGAGAAAAAAAATTGGATGGGCAACAAAAAAATATATTATATAATTTTTTTAAAAAAAGTTCTTATAAAAATTTAAGTCATAATAAGCATCTATAATTTCTTATTTTTTGGGGTGGACCGAGACTCACCGCAGTTCCTCCACTTGGTGTAAGTGAACATATGTAATTGGATTTTGAGTGAGTGATCGAGAGCGTTTGGAACCTTCAAGGAGAGAAAGACATGAACATGAGTAAATGAGTTTCTTTTGAGGCTTATATACTCCTCAACTTCATTAATAATTAAACCCTAAAACTACTTCTAAATGACTAGCATTTTACATTGTAATCAAACCCTTAAAACATGATAATTTCCTAAATTTTAAAACTCCAATTAACATATTTAATTAATGGGTGGGATAAGTAGTTCAATTGGGTTAAACTAATTGAGCTAATGGTTAAGGAGTTTGAGGTTCAGGTTCGAGTCCTGGCAAAAAACCAACATAACATTGCAAATATACTAACAATTTGCCATTAAAAAAATCGTATTTAATTAATAATTCTTCTTTTTTTGATAATAATTAATAATTCTTCTATTGATTAATGTCTGAATGTTACAATATCTTTGCTTGTCAAAATATTAAAAGAAATAAATATTGCATCCACAAAAAATATTTTTAGCATCTTTTATATTATATTAGAGTATCTTTCAATATCTTGAATGAAAAAAAAGAGTGTCTTTCAATATCTCTTAAAATTAAATTTTATATTGATTACTTTTATTATAATTTGTTCTTGATTAACGATTGGGTATTATTTTTTTTAAGAATCTAAAAAAAATGCTTAGTATATATATCACTATAGATAGAGATTAAATTTAGTTAATAATTGTATTCTATTAGAACCCTAAACTCCTTTGGTTGTTTTTCTTCTCACTTTTACAATTCTCTTGTAATTTCATATTGTCATCAACACTTATAACCATGGTATGTATACCTCCTCTCTTTTACATTTGTGGTTGTAATTAATCAAAAGAAGTATAATTTGACAATGACAACTATTAGTTTTTATATGCATATGCATGTTGATTTTTAGGTGAATATCCAACTTATATTTGTTGGATATCAGTATTTTATAAGTAAATTAAATTCAATGTCATGTTAAATTTTCACGTTAATTTCTATTTGAAAAGTTCATTTTTAAATAATTTTTCCTATGAGATATTGTATTCATTGTAAGTTCGGTATCATAAAATTTATGTAAATTTTATATGTTTATCAATTAAATTCATCAAGTTATATATATTGACTTTATATTAGCGTATTTTGTTGATATTGTCATGCAATTTTTCATCGAGCTTTGTTTAGAAAAATGTTAGTTAGTGGTTATATATTGTTTATGGTTTGAATCTTGAACCTCCTATTTATGCTTTATAGCTCCTCCTTTAGTTCACCAATCAAATTATCAAATCAAAGTAATGGTAACTAATATTGAAATCCACAATATTACATAAAATCGTTTTTAATCAATTCAAAAATTTACTTTTTTATAAACCTAACTTAGTTAAGTTATTAATTAGAATTTAATTTGATTTGCTTTTGCATTTTACAGATCCTAATTACCTTAATGTATGGTTCATTGCTGAAGCTAGCAAAGGAACTAGTGTTTGAACCTATTACCACTCTCACAAACATTCTATATTATAGCAATGTTCTTCCCAGAAATCTTAACTTGGAGAGATTGGTGAGTAGTGAATTTCTTCACCAAGAAAATTATTTCTTCCATTTTCTCACTACAATGTTGAGGTGTGTCTTGTAATGAGTAGGATTTGATGTATTAAATTATGTGAAAATTGAAGAGAACAAATTAATGTATGTACTTTTTGAGGCATACCATATGGTAGCGTAGATTCTATTTGGCAAAAAAAAAAAAAAAAGAGCCTATAGCTAATCAGTTATTTTATAGTAGGTGAATTTATGGACAATAATTTATAAACTAGTTTATAACAAAAAAATATAACTTATTGAATTTGTATTGAATAAGTCGTAGTTTTAACTTTTAAAGTTTTTCGAAAATGAATTAGCGTGCGGAAGCACCTCTAGATCGAAATGTCTATCCCAAACGTATTGGATAAGAAAGTATTGCGAGAAAATCAGACATTATTAATTCGTTTGTGAAAAGTTTAGCTAAAAAATGTTCAATTGATTAACTTACAGGTAAAAACTAATCAATCAAGAAATCAATGGCTTAATCGAATTATACAAGCGTCGATAAACTAATTTTCAACCAAGCATAATTGAGATCAAACTAGTTTGGTAATTTAATCGAATACTTAGTGTTCAACATTGCAAGTTTGAAATCAAAAGACAGTGGAATTTCACACTAAATGTTTTTACAAATATTTGGTGTGAAATCACCAAAATTTGATTTGAAAACTAATTCAAAAATATTTACAAAGCGTTTTCACAAACACTTGGTGTGCGAATTATACAACTATGAACACTAATTAATCAACCAAATTCCAAAGACAATTAATAACAACACAATAAAGAGATAAAGAAAATGTAAAGAACACGCGAGATTTGTTTAGGGAGTTCCCGGATTTCTCGTCCTCGCTTGTTCGACACGTCTTCCCGAAATTCCCAAAAAGAGGAATTGGGACTCTCTCAAGAACAAACAATGACTCTCTCAAGATTTTTCTCAGAAGAATTCACTTAGCTCTCTCTAAAAAGTGTTTCTCATATTTCCAAAGATTAATCTCTAATTTTTGCAAAGTACTATTTATAGGAGAACATAAATTGAAATGACATGTAGGCAAAAATTTGATCTAATTGAAGTATGCACCAGTTCATTAAAGAACAAAAATAAAATTGAACTAAGGTTTTGCACCAGTTCAAGTTGGTTATGCACCGGTTCAAGTTTTCCATAATATATTGTATCCTTTCAAAAAGGTTATGCACCGACATAATGTAGTTTCGGCTTTTTTGAAAAAAAGTGTGTGAACCGATTCAAGTTAGTAGATGCATCGCTGCAAAGAAATTTATGCACAAGCGCAAGTTTCTATGCACAGGTGCATGCATGGCAATGCACAAGTGCACAACAGTCATGCATGGTTCACAAAAAAACCCTTGAAACGTAACGAACAAAATGTAGATTCAGAAGTTTTTTTCCACATTACAAAAAAGGAGAAAACTTATATACAATACTATAGGTGTTGTTTTTACTGTTTCCCAATTAAAACAAGACAAGTGTCCCACTATTCTATCAAATTTAACATTGTTTAATTTCTTTTACCCCACCGACGAGCGCTTTCACCTCGCCTGTAGATTTCAACTCTCAATTGCTTTGCTGAAGGCATTGGTCGAACAGGGAAATGAAGTTTCGAAGGGATGTATTGTTAGCCAGAGATCATGGGCTCTTATTCACCTATGCAAACTCGCACATGCCATCCACCTCATGTAGCTCTTGTTGGTTCATTTGTTTCTTACCTTACCTTAACATATTATTGTTATTTTTTAATCTGGTTTCTTCAATATAACATTAATTGAAATTTCTCTCTGGTTTTCTTCAAATATTTGGCAACATGTTTCAAGCACAACGGTGGGAGGAATAGAAAGTAAATCGTCGCCATAGTAATTGGATTTTTCTGCAAAAGATTTGGAAAATTATCACTCTTATGGTAGAAGTGTGAATCTGTGCTGACGGTTGGCTTATTTCTGTCGGGCAAGATGGGTAGTCGTCCTATGATACTGAGAACATATAACGACAAGGCTAACGACGTTAAAATAAAAAGACAAACTAGGACACGTGTTTATATTTTATTGGGAACAATAAAACAATACCACCTATAGTACTGGTAAGTTTTGTCCTTAAAAAAATAGATTCCAAACAAGCTTAGGGGTAAAATGGGGTTTGGGGGGGCGATAGAATCATGGGGGTGGAGTGAGAAATTTCTCCCTACTTTTTAGTGATGAACCGGAGGAAAAGAGAAAAACTGTGTATCTGGTTCGAACCGGATTAATTCCGAAGACCCGTGGAACATAGGAGTAAATCGTGTGATGAGAACCGCCCGGTCCATAAATAACAAAATCTGCAATTTTAGTTTTTACGTTTTCCCCCAAAAATAAAACGTATATCAAATTCAAATTTGAGAACCCTCCGCCACCGCAGTTCACGTCCGGCCAAGCCACTCCACCGTTCAGTTTCTCTGTTTCACAGTTCGCCGCCGTTCATTTTCTCTGTTTTGCGATTCCAATTTTGTAAGTCATTTCAAGTTTATCCATTGATTCTGCTTCGCTATTCCGTTTCTCACTTTTTTCTGCTTCCAACAGATTTTGTCAAATGGTTCCATTGATCCTTCATCTTCTACTTTTTTCTTTCTTTTGTTTCTCACTTTGATTTTCATTTTTACTTTTTTATTAATTATTTCTGGCTAATTGAATTAATTGGATAAGTTGCTGTTGAATAATTTTGTTTTGTTAGTTCAAGTTGGCGTTTGCATGTACTATCAATTTTATTTATTTGTTAGTTGATTTAGTTCAAATTGCTCTTGAATGGAGTTTGTGATCTTTCTGTGGTATTTGTTCTTCTCATGTGTATCAATTTTTTTTTAATTAAATTACTATCGACTTTAAAGGATTTGCACCGTGTAACTTAATTTTACACTGACAACCGATAAGAATGATTCAATCTTTCATGTTATATCAAGACAATGGGGTGAAGTGGAGGAGAACACAGTTGTTATTGGTTTACGGTGTAAACTTATTTTACACTGTATATATATATGTGCATATTCTTTTTTCTCGTTACTATTTGTGTTTAGCTTATTCAACTAATTGAACCATGATATGGAGGTCTTGCTGGTGATTTGGTTTTTAAAACATTGCTTCTAACGAATTCAAATTCTCATATAACAATCCACTTTTCAAAATTTATTTGTCTTCAAATTAAGGTAAACAACTGAACTTTCTGCCGGAAAATGGATCAAAATCTAAAACGGGAATGGTCCATCAATGACTTTGAGATCGGAAAGCCACTTGGGAGAGGGAAATTCGGCAGAGTCTATGTCGCCAGAGAAGTCAAGGTACCCAATTTCCCCCCCATTTTGCTGTTTGTTTGTGTGTTTATTATTTTGTGGGTATTTCATTTTGGTTCAAAATCAAATAGTCTTCACAATTTGACCCTAAAATCTGTTTTTGTGATGAATTGATTTAATTTTTGAAAGTTTTTATTACATCTACAAAATTATGAATCATTGACACAAATACCGGAGACGATGCTGGCACTTTGACATCGGTAGTCATTTATGAAAATGGAGAATAAAATGTAACCAAATGTGTTCATGTCGTATTGGTGTCAGATACCAACACGTGTTGGAGACCAAACAAGTCTTAAATCTAAAGTGTCAGTGTTAGTTAGATAGCTATAAATTGGTCTTGAAGAGAAGATGTTTTGAATTCATTGGGGAATGGGATTGTATATTTAGGGTGTGCACAGTGAATAGCTTAATTGAGCTGTATACAAGAGCTTATCATATAAGAGTGTATAAATAAGCTATTTCCTACGCTGGCAAAGAAAATGAGGCTAAATTAATTTAAGTGTATGTTCTGAATAAGTTGATTTATTAAGTTGAAAACAAGTAATAAATATATCATAAGCTATTTTAAAGATTTTTTTTAATACTTAAGGATCCAATAGATTTTTTTACTAATTTTGAACTTTTTTTCAGAGTAAATTTGTGGTAGCATTGAAGGTTATCTTTAAGGAACAACTTGAAAAGTATAGAATTCACCATCAACTGAGAAGGGAAATGGAGATACAGATAAGTCTTAAACATCCAAACATCTTGAGTCTCTATGGTTGGTTTCATGATTCCGAGCGTGTTATCTTGATTCTTGAATATGCTCATAATGGTGAGCTATACAAAGAGCTTAGCAAAAGAGGTCGTTTCTCAGAGAAGCAAGCTGCAACGGTAATCCTTTATTAGTTTGATGAGTGTATATCTATTTTGAAGAATTACCATAATGAGGCTTGTTTTTTGAACTTGATCTTAACTAGAGTCATGACTCATGGCATAAGAATATGAAGTTTGTTTTTCGTGCTTAACCTTTTCCTTGATATTGGATGCCTTCCGGGACCTGCTTTTTATGCCATTATAACAAATTATTATCATTGTTTTGACCTGGCATCTGTTGGAGGATTCCTTAACTGTGTCTGAATCATGGAGGAATATTTTTATTGGTTCAAGGCATTGTGTCAGATTGTTTGATTTTGACTTTAAAGAAAAGTTGAGCGAGAAGAAGCCATATAATTTGTTGAGAGAAAATTAGTTAACCAGCTGAAGAGATTGATTGAGAATCTGAACAGAACTTTTCTTTGAAAAATTAGATATCCAATATGAAGCTCAGATATTTAAGAATTTAGAAATGGAAAAGGATATATCCAATACCAATACATATCGGGTATGTACCCAAAAGGCGTTAGATAATTGTTTTTATTCTTTTTAACAATATTTTCCTCGATACTTCTTAGATATATCTTCGCGCGTCTTTCTGGCGGAAGATATGATTGTCATCTAGATGTGATGCATCTTTGATACACATCTTTCTAAATAATAAAATGTCTGAGAGAGAGATAGAGAGAGAGAGAGAGAGAGAGAGAGAGAGAGAGAGAGAGAGGGAGAGAGAGTTTATAAATGTATCTTGCCTTTCATATACTTCCTCCGGAGGGAAATTTGCTTATAATTAAGGCCGGAGGGAGTATTGATTTTTAAATGTTTCTTTTCTTGTATTCTCATATATGTGCTGTATAGTTTTCGCATCGTACTATGTATCGGAACTTCTTAAAAACTATGATAGTTTTACTGTTTTAGCAGTTAAGCTAATTGCAATGACATGCAGTGAAATATGTACTGCAGAGAAAGTAGGTGAAACTTGGTTTTGAAGCTAACATTTTTATAAAGAATGTACAATTAGGGATCATTTATATTCTATCATTCTATGCTATGCTTATAATTGTACACTTCCTTTTGCAGCAATTCTTTGTATTATATTGACTCTGTTACTTTTGTTTATTTCAAATTTGAAAATATTAGTACATTTTCAGCCTCACAGAGGCATTGGCATATTGTCACGAGAAGCATGTTATTCACAGGGATATCAAGCCTGAAAATTTGTTGCTTGACCATGAGGTATCTTTTTATTCTTTTACCTATTTTTGTTGCCCTTTTTTTCCATTGCTGACAATATATATTTTTCTTCACTGTGTCAATTTTAATGGCAGCACAATCTGAAGAATTCCGTTACCTTCATAATATTATTATGCAGAAAATATTTTGCAGTTCATATCAATCCTTTTTTATAATCTTTATTGTAGATATATAATGAATACCATTGGGAATTAGTATTTGTCAGTTTATTATGATATAATTATATTCCAATTTTGAGGTAACTTATAGTTATAGCAACTAATTTGATAATGACTTGATTACAGGGTCGTCTTAAGATTGCAGATTTTGGTTGGTCAGTACAATCTAAAAGCAAAAGACAAACCATGTGTGGTACATTGGATTATTTAGCTCCTGAAATGGTAGAAAACAAAGATCATGATTATGCTGTTGATAACTGGACTCTTGGTATCCTTTGCTATGAGTTCCTCTATGGTGTTCCTCCATTTGAGGCTGAGAGTCAAGCTGATACCTTTGAAAGGTATCCAAGGGCATGTAACTTGCATATCTATAGTAAATCTGCATATTGTCTCACAGAGAAACATTTGAAGCCTTTTTGCATATATATGTAATAATGTATTTCATTTTGTGCAGGATAAAAAAGGTTGATTTAAGCTTCCCTCCTAGCCCTCTTGTTTCTTCAGATGCCAAAAATCTGATAAGTCGGGTATGATTATATTATCATAAAATATTTCTTTGATTTTTAGTATCTACTATCTACAATATTTTTGGTTAGCAATTTTAGTCTTTGCCATTAACTCAACTAATGTACCCTTTGCATATTTTAATGATTTTTTTTAAGAAGTATTTAAAATATTTTTAACAAGGATCAAATTAGATATTTAATTTTTTAAACGCCAAAAGCTCAAAAAATCAAAATAGCGTAAATTGAACATAAAATTCAAATTTTTAGCTCATATATTTTGCAAAGACTTCTAACATAATACTTAGACTGTATATACAAAGTTTGGTAGCATTTCGATAAGGTATGAATTACTTTGTTTTTTATAGACTAATTGTTAAAGGAAAAATATTGAGAACTAAAAGTTGAAGAGTTTGTTTTTTATAGAATCTAAAAGCTGATTTAATCATATTATATCGATCTACATTTTCATATCCATGATTAGAATGCTGTTCTTACTGCTATCTGTAAATTTATGCAGCTACTGGTAAAAGATTCTTCAAGAAGGCTCTCACTCCAGAAAATAATGGAGCATCCTTGGATAATCAAGAATGCAAATCGTATGGGTGTCTGCTAGTAGTATCTTTCTTTAGTCACTCATGTATTGCAATATATAATAATAATACTACATTTATGTGTTTTTCAGAATTCAAATCTTGATTGAAATTTGAAATGCAAGATATTTGTTGAGCTACTGAGACATTGATCAGTTAAAAAGAATTGCCATAAAATACTCTAAAAAACTTTCATTCATCTAAGTTTACTTGTAGATTGAGGATGATGACAAATGCGAGGGACTGCTCTCCGGCTCCGCCTCTAGCTTTCTTCATTTATCTGCTAACTAATTCAAAGACACCAATCCAACTGTCGTCCACCTAGAGTTTATTAATCTTTTAAGTTATTTTCTATTATGTATTTGTTGAAAAAAAATCATAAAAAAAAATGCAAATCAGATAGTGATAGTAAATATATAAGTAGAAAATAAAATAAAAAAAATTGTTTGACGGGTTGGTGCCAACTCATTAATAAATGGGGTAGACTTGACTCTTGAGTTTGGACAAATATGTTGGTTGCCCCACCCCGCTTTTGGATGGGCTTAAACGGGCAGTCCTAAATGGATCGGTCTTGTGCGCTTTTCAATCCCTACAGATAGCGGCACGTTGCATTGACTCCCAAAAATGCATGCTATAGTAGTATAGCGTGGAGCGGGATGACCTCTACTGTGAAGACTAAACATAAATTCCAACAACATGAATAAATACTGAAAATAAGACAAGAAAAAAAACACAAAATTAAAGGGATTGCATTCATACTTAATAATAATTATAATAAACTTTGTCATGTTTCATCAAAATAGGTTTTAAATGAAGACTAAATAACGCTTCATCCTCAATTGATTCTTCTTTGCTCTTGTTATTATTCCAGTTAAAGGGTGAAAACCAAAATCACAAACAATTGTTTTCTTGCTTTTGTCTTTATAAGAATTCCACTGCCAACCTATATCAAGGTTGTCATCAGCAGGCTTAAAATAACCTTCAAAGCAAAGCAATGAAGGAGAAGAAGAACACAACAGAGCGTTGAACTTGAAGAAGGAAACAACACAATGGACATTTATCACGTGATTTTGAGAAATTAAGACATTCAAATGGGTGGGAATTTGAAATTCCAATTTTAGATTACGCCCTCCAAAACTGTGAGCGCATTTTTAAATTATGCCACTCAGAAATTTATCTATAAATTCAATAAAACAAAGTCAACATACCTCATTACCCATATCTCATTCTCGCTACCTGCAACAAGCGATGATGGTTTTTTCAAGCTAAACCGTTCGAAATCAAGGATTGATATGAACATTGAGATAGACCCAGCACAATAGGGGAACATGAGACCCCTCTATCAACCTCTGACGAATTAAGTCTTGTTGAGAAACCCTGTCCAACAATCTTCAAATTGACTCGCAGTTCTGTTGATACGTTGGCTCACTCAATTTCCAAATAGTACTGATGAGGCATCAGAACCAAAACCTAAGACCAAATCAATAAACCACAAGACCATATCTAGCAGTTGGAAAACATTGATATTGATCGATGTGATTATAAATGATTTTGCATTTCAAAATGCTCGAAGTAAACACTTCTTAGGATTTTTCGAGTAAAAAGAAGTTTTTTTATGCGTTGTAAAACTATTATTATGCATTTTGTTTGGTGCAAAACAATTATAATATATTAATGCTATTATATTAAATGAAGTAATTTTTTTTCTTACCTTTAGCCTAGGACCCATAAAATATCCGGAACGGAGCTGGCGGCGGTACGCGGTTTAAGTACCCCACAAAGTTCACTACCCCTACTGGGGTTGAAAGTGAGGCGGACAACTGTGATGTGACTGTTGGAACAAGAATTGTTCACTAGATAAATCCCGAAAGCTTTATGAAGTATTCATGATAACAAAGTATTAATGCACAATTGAGAACACTAATGATCTTGTGTAAGTATGCAGTTGTTATGAAGATAGGATCTAAGTAGCTCAAAATGTTATATCAGCATCTGAAGGACTCAGACATTCTGAGTGAACCAAGAAGCTGTTTAAGTCTATCAGAAGTGTGAAGACTCTCAAAAGTTAGAAGAACCAGTCAGAGGCATCTTAAGTGTACTCTTAGAAGATACACCATAATGACAAATTAATCTCTTTGATGGAACCATATCTGAAGATATCTCATCAACGTTAAAATTTTATGTCATGAAGAAGTGATTGCTGTCATATGTCATTTCAACAAGTCATAAAGGAATATCTAGACAACGGTACAAAGTTACTCTTTATGAGCAAACAACTATCTTCGAGGAACAAAGAAGCAGGAGCCTTTTTGCCTCTTTTGGAATAAGCTAAAAGCTTCTATTTTCTCCAACGGGCAAACTGATATCCTACAATCGGTCATGTTCAAACGTCTCTATTCCAAAGTTTATAAATACAAGACCTCTTTGAATTGATCAAGTGTCGAACAATAAAAACAGCTTATACACGAAGAAACGTATACTACAATCAACAACAAGTGTTCGAACTACTCACAAGAACTTAAAAGAAAATATCAGCACAAGACTTGAACTCTGACTACTTCACTCCAACTTCAAAGCATTCTATTTTGATTACATTCTTATAAAAGAGTTAGGTTTAAGGTGCAATTATTCATCTTATTTGTATAAGATTGAAAGTCTCTTGCTTGTGTGCTTGAGCATTGTAGAAGTCTCTTGCTTGTGTGCTTGAGTATTGAAAAGTCTCTTGCTTGTGTGCTTGATCATTTGTAGAAGTCTCTTGCTTGAGTGCTTGAGCAATTGTATAATCTTGTGTGATTATAGTAAACTCTCTTGTAGTACAAGATGACTGAAGTACTCTCAAGTTGTGAGGGGAACCAGTATAAATTTTGTGTGTTCATCTCTCTCTCTCTTAGCTTCTGACTAATCTGTGCATTTGAGGAATCCGATGCATTTCAAACTCTGATAGATTGTCTAATCTAGAAGAATTTAAATCCTCAAAACACAATTCAACCCCCCCCCCCCCCCCAATACTTCTTGTGTTTTTCACACCTTCAATTGACATCAGAGCTCCGGTTCTGTTGGACATCACTTAACGGTGAAACAACAAAGATCCTGAAAAACACCATTTCTGGAATACCATCTTTATTCAATGAAGATCTTGTAAATCTTAACTGGTGGAAGCAAAAGATTTATGACGAACCAGAGGAAGGAGAAAATAGTCATAATGGAATAACAACATCTACTCAAGAAGAGAGCACATCTAGCACAAACAATGAAGAAAGTGTTATTTATGGAAGTGAAATCATTGTTTGTATAACAACTATGATATGAAAGAGTTCAAAAAGGTAGATGTAATCTTAGGTATTAACATTACTAATGAGAATTCCTTTAAAATAGTCTCACCATGTTGAGAAGGTTTTAAAGAAATATATTTACTTTGACTGCAAACTTGTTTGCATACCATATGATCAAAGTGTAAAAACTATGGAAGAACACTGATAAAAGTGTAAGACAATCAGAATATGAAAGCACTATTAGCCGCATATGGTATGTTACTGATTGTACTAGACTCGACATTGCAAATGTTGTGGGATTGTTGTCTAGGTTTATCAATAAACCTGATAATGAGCATTGATATGCTATTGAGAGAGTCATGAAATACCTTACAAGGACCATGAATCTCATATAACATTGTGAAAGATTTCCCGTTAGACAACAAGAATACAATATGTAGATTGGGATACATTATCAGATGATTCCAAAACAACTGCCTATATATTTAATATAGCTTGAGGAATTGTATCTTGGAAATTAAAGAAACGGAATATATTGGCTCAGTCCAATATGAAGTCTGAAAAGATAGAATTAGCAACTGCTAGTGAAGAAGCAAGTTGGTTGAGATGCTTGCTAGCTGAGATTCCTTTTAGGAATAATTTATGCCAGATGTGTTGATCCATTGCGATAGTACCGCGACTATTGCATAAATTGACAACCGTTATTATAACGGTAAAAGACGTCAAATAAGAAGAAAACACAACACTGTGAGAGATTTGCTCACTAAAGGTGTTGTTAGAGTGGATCATATACACACTGTTGAAAATTTAGCAGATCCTTTGACGAAAGGAATAACTATAAATGAAGTCCATATTACATCCATAAAGATGAGACTAATGCCTACTGCGAATTACTTATGATGGTAATCCAATCTAAAAGACTGGAGATCCCAAGAATTAGGTTTCAATGGGTAAACAACAAGTCGTGAGTAATAGGACATGATCATGCAAGTATAAGAGACATGAATCCTGAAGTGAAAACGATGAGGTAATATAAACTCTTAATGAAATCTATACTCTGTATCAGAGGAGTACCTAACTTCAGGGGTACTTGAGATAGACTCACCTATATGAATGTGGAACTGAGGCCGGTTCCTATGGAGTTTTGGGGCGAACTCCTAGAGCGTTCATAAAACTGGGATACACATGCAGGGCCGTTAAAGCACGAAATTTTAAGATACACCTTAGGAAATGTTGTGTGCGGGTTTGAGGAAAATCTGAGAGAGTTCAAGCAAGCGTCACTCTTGTTAAATCGGGCTCTTACTCGCTATGCAAATGTTCAAGCAAGCGTTACCTTTGCTTATGCACAATCTTCTTTTATAGAAGTGTCCTACGCTATTTTGAACAAAACACACATAATGTGTGAATTGAAAATAAAATATTAGTCTCACATCAGATAATAGTAATGTGTATAAGATAATAGTGTGTATAATAATTAAAAATAAAAATAAAAAAGTTATTTTGTAGTCAAGAGCATGTGTTGTAAAAACCACATGTAACCTTTTTTCCTATTTATCTGATCGGAGGGAGTCAATCGATCTCCACGTACTCCACTGTTCCTATTATTTAGGTAAGGGGTTAATAGGATAATTAAAATCTGGCTGCTAAGAGAATAGTGAAAACCCCCTGCTTAAGAACATCACCTCTTTGGTGGCTGTGGATCACTTGCTTTATCACTTCTAAAATCTGAATTCAAAAGAAGATGTATCATTCTTGTTTTCATCTTCCTACCTTGTGATGTCTTCCTAAAAGCACTTAAAGTGTGTGATGAGTATACATAGAAATATGCTGAATGTGCTTTAGGGAGAACACTTTCTATTGTTTGGCTGTGTCGTCACAAGCTAAGAGTTGAACATTTGCCTTCATCAATTTTGACAGGGGCATCATTCATGACTTTAACGGTGTGTTTCGATCCGTGGAAAAATTGCTAGAAGGAAAGAAATTTAGTGGAAAGAACCACTTTCCAACCTTTGGTTGCACTACAAAATAAGAAGGAAAGAAAGTTTTACGTGGAGTCTACATCAAAATCCTTTCCACCCATATATGGACGGAAACCTACAGAAACACACATATTTTTGTTGAAAAGTCAACAAAATCCTTACTTTTGATTGTTTTTTTACTACATATTAGTACTCACAAAGATTATTTTTTTAAAAAAAATTCACCACTATTTTTTACCCTGTTCACTTCCTCTGTTCCTCATGGCATACAACTACTCCAACACCTAGACACAATTCTTTTTCCACGGAAAAATATGCACAACTCGTTTTTTTAATTTCTTTATAGAATAATCTATATTATTTCTAAACAAGGGTATTTTTGTCAATTATTAAATATATATTTCTTTCCACCCTGCTTTCTCCACAACCAAACAACCATTACAATCCCCTCACTTTTTACTCACTTTCTTTCCTTACACAATCTTTCCTTTTTCTTTTTTTCCTTCAACTTTCACTCTTCAACCAAACAAAGTGTAAATTCAGGTAATGAATGTCATCTTGTACCCATTTATATAAGTATGTGAACCTATTTGAACTAGGTAGTCCATTATGGATCATTGATATAAAGATTGTCATTGTTCCTTTAACAATGATCTATACTTTAACAATGATCTATACTGTTAATGTCTTTTTATTGAGGCTTGTAACATGTAAATTAAAGGCTTACCATAAATGTATCATGTGATAATGGATTAACGGTTTAGGATTAATTGGTCTCTTTATTTGATTATGCAAATTAGAAATATTTGCATTTATGTTTTGTTCCTAATTGTTTCGGTGTTGAGTAATACTAGTGTTAGTATTTTATTATGTTTTAAGAGTGATTATAGTATCACAGTTCCTTCAATTTTTAAGAATGGTTACAATATCATATTCCCTTTGTTATAAGAGTGGTCTTAGTACCATATTTGAATGGTCGTAGTTACCATATTAGAGTGGTCATAGCACCATATTAGAATGGACTGAAAATGTTGTTACCGGAGTTAAAAAATCATTAAAAATAATTTTCAGCCACCGAAGATATTACTGGGATGAGTCGCGGACTAGGTCGCTCTCTTTAAGACGTTTCGTGGTACTGCACAAAATTGTGCAAGCAGACTTTCAACCACGAAGTCCTCAGGATAAAATAGCTCAGTTACAACTGTATACCGATTTGCTACTGCACAATAGAAATCGGTCAAAGAATACACATTCTTGAATGGTACTACGATACCATTCGAATTGATACTACGATATCAATCTATAACTCAGTACTACGATACCACTCAAATTGATACTACAATATCAATCTATGAGTCAACGGTACTATGATACCACATGTATTGATACTACAATATCAATCAATATAATGACACTAAGGTCATTCTAATATGGTACTTAGACCAATCTTAAATCAAAGGGATATGGTACTATGATAATTGTTTATTTAATACTATGATCACTCTTAAAATAAATTAATACTAATACAAGTATGACAAACATTTGGCACTTAGTTAGCATCATGTTATAAATCAACTATAGCCTTTGAGGTTTAAAAACACGAACAATAAAATCAGTTCACAAACTTTCTAGCCAGATTTGATAAAACAACTAATTTTCATTGACTCCTTGTTTTCTCTAAATGAATCAAGGTTTATCGACTAAATTTTATGTCCAAAGATAGATGCCCAAAAAGACTTACAATTAACATCAATTTTTTTCTTTAGTTAAAAAAATAATTGTAACCACGTATATATGAATCACGTAGAAAAGACAAGAGAGTATTTCAATGAAATACTTATATAGACATGGCCTGACAAGAATATTTATGCTAGCAACATCAATATTATGCATAAATTTGAAACCTCATCATGCTTAAATTAATCATATGCAACACTGTCTACTCAATTAACTAATATGACAATTTATCAATCTCTTCTATCTAATTCATCGTACCTTTGCCCTCAACCTTATTGAGATGGATATGCTATGGAAATATAGAGATTGTCATCAAGTGAAAGAGCTGGAGCTTTCACTCTCTCTATTTTTCTCTTTAATAATGACATTAGTTCATTCACCAATTGACTGGCCGTGGGAGAGATGATGCTTACTAACTGCCTTCTCATACGAGCTTTGTGGTGAGTAAGTTTCTTCTCGCGGCAGCTAGTGGTTCTTATCTACCTATTTTTCAGTTAGAGTATTATATAGTATATGCTTACATGAATAGACCATACGTATTCTTCGTGCCACCATCAATTAGAGTTATTCCCCATGAATTTGACGGTTACAAATTGATGGAAAATAAACCACCATAAATTAAATAAATAAATATGAAACTTAATTTATTTATTTTCTCAAGTTACACAATATATAGTATGCTACAACACACTGGTATGCTCTAGTACCTGACGCGGGACTCAAAATTTTATTTTCAATTCACACACTAATGTAAACTTAGTTCCAACAGAAAATCATAGTGCACTGGTCTTAGTACCATATTGAGGGTGTAATTCTTGTCTGATATCTACAGTGTTGTATTTATCGGTATCAGTAGAATTATGTTGTTTTATCCTAGGGACTTCGTGGTTGATCGTCTGCCTTGCACAATTTTGGACAGTGCCGCGAAACGTCCTAAAGAAAGCGTATCGACCAGCGACTCAACCCAGTAATCTTTTCGGTGACTGAAAATTATTTTAAATTATTTTTAACCACGGAAACAACATTGGGTTTACCGGTTCATAATTTACAACAAAATGATCATAATATATTGAATGTGTAAGCAAAGAAATAAGTTCGCAAAACCACTTAATTACAATGCAAAAACAAAAACACAAATTTCAAGTTCAGCTATATATCAAGCATCTGACCATGTAATATCAAGGCCACCCCATTGATTTTGAGGCACACTCAAGGCTTCCCATACAGCCTTGGAGGCATCAACTATGTTGTTGCGACATGGAGGTTGGTAATCATGGTCTTGGTCACATCCCATTGTAGAGTCACACTCATCAACCACCATGGCCACAACACTTCTTCCATTTGCACTTATAGTAATGTTGTGGAGACATCTACTCTTGTGATCGAACCATCCAGTAGAAAGTGCAACAACCGGAGTATCATCAGAATGGTATTGGTTATCACAATAAGAAGGACCACCTCCGTCACCACCTTTTTGAAAACTATTAAGTGTGAGATATGCCTTAGTTGGAGTTGATACTGGTGGTGAACATTTATAAGTTGTATACATTTGTCCTTGTACACAGCAATCTGAATCATTCTCTTGATTGCATTGTCCAGAAGGTGCTTCTTTTCCGCTGATTCTACCACTTGGACGGCATTGTTGGGCTTCAGAATACACAATGGTTGAAATGAGAGTAATCAATAAAAGGAAAGAAGTTTTGGAGCAAAAACTCTTCATTGTATCAATGCAATTCTCTTTTTCTTCTCTTTTCCAATCAATGAATTATATGATTGATGCATATAGACTAGGATTTTAATGGATATATATAAAGTAGGAGAAATAATAAGATAAGAAAAGAAAATATTTGTTTTGGGGTCAAGGCAATGAGTCCTAATTACTTGTCACAATACAAGAAGAAATGCTCAAGTATTGATGGTGGAGGAAAGGATATAGTTCACTTACTAGCTACCAAAATAAAAGTCATCAGTTTAGTAATGAAAATATAAGTTTTCTTTGATTTGATTTGAAGAATATTTTATGTACAAGTTTGCAAACTAACTATCTTGATTAGTATTTTATTTGTTTTCTCATGAAGATAGCACCTTTGTTTCTATTATGCATTTCATATATAGTTATTGGCAATTTCATGTAAGACACAAAGCAGGATTAATATGTTTAGATATGAGAGAATTACATTTTGTTGTTAGTGGTCACAATAAAGAGACAAAAATCCAGTAACTTTGTGTGTGTTAGATTAGATAAGATGTTTACCTTTTCATAAATTAATTTTACACCGACAACGAATAGGTTAATCTTCCATGTCACATTAAGAAAGTAGAGTGATATGGCGGAAAATATAGTGGTGATTGGTTAACAATGTAAAATTATTTTACAGCGTCGGTGCATATTCTTTTTTCTCTAATTCAAAATATATATTGCATGACTGAAATAGGAATCGAAATTTTCTTTATTCATATTAATTTAACTAATATTTTAAGTAGGGACATAGCGTTGTAAACGCAGGAGCCAGGGTTCGATCCTTGGACACTCCACTTATCCTCCTTTAAGGTGGAATTTCTAACTACTAGGCTACTTGACAAAAAAATAAAACTAATATTTTAAGTAAGTGTTTGCAAACTAACTATCTTTCTTTAAAACTGTCTTTCCTTATTGGTTTAAATTGTAAATATACCGTTTTCTTTGAAAATAACTACAGTATCTTTTTTTCAGTATTTTATTAGTTTAACTATCTTTTAGCTCTCTGTAAACTAACTATATATATATATGTTAAAGTACTGTAAAAATATATTTTTATTTTTAGTCTTTGTAAATATACAATTTTTTATTTTAGTTTTTAATATTTTAGTTTAATTCTAGCATAAATATGTTCATATTATATGAAGTAATATTCCATTTAGTCCTTATTTTGAGGAATAAAATCAAATATTCAAGATATTACAAGAATTGATTCTAATATGACTCAAATTTGCAGGTACTAAAACAAAACACCAAGGACTTAAAGCAAAAAAAAAGTTATATTTGCAAGGACTATAAATATGACTTTTGAATCACTTTCAAATTGAACTCGATCCAGTCATCTATGTCTTGCTTCTTCCATTGCTAAACAACTATTTTATTTGTTTTCTCGTGAAAATATTTAAGGTTAAATCTGTACTATTTGATTTTGATCGAATTGTTTAAGTCGTTGATCTCGCCAACTGAATAACTGTGTCGCTGGTATTTGACTGCACTTGATTCCAATCCGTTAAACAATGTAGTGAAGAATTTGTTCTTTGACCTCAAAATTGACCTTATATGTATACTATAATGTATTCTAGTTGTAATTTGTTGTAAGTTCTAACCCATACCTTTGACCCAAAATCTAACTATATATCTTTTTCAATTCTTTCTTATTGCAAAACAGAGAGGAGTTCTCTATATATACCCATTAAAATGTACCCTAAACCATCAAACACCAAGCAAGAACAACAACAAAGAGAATACACACAGTATTGCATAGACAAAATGAAAAGATTTTGCCCCAAAGCTTCTTTTCTTTTGTTGGCTATTACTCTTATTTTAACAAGTTTTGTGCACTCCGAAGCTCAAAAGTGTCGTCCAAACGGCGCAATAAGAGGAAAGAGAGCTCCTCCAGGACAATGCAATCAAAGAGAATGATTCTGATTGTTGTGTACGAGGAAAAATGTACACAACCTATAAATGTTCTCCATCAGTGTCTACTCATACAAAGGCATATCTTACTCTTAATAGTTTTCAAAAAGGTGGAGACGGAGGTGGCCCTTCAGAATGTGACAAGAGGTATCATTCTGACGATACTCCAGTGGTTGCACTTTCCACTGGATGGTTCAATCACAGGAGTAGGTGCCTCAACAACATTACAATCAGTGCTAATGGAAGAAGTGTGGTGGCCATGGTTGTTGATGAGTGTGACTCAACAAAAGGATGTGATGAAGAACATGATTACCAGCCTCCCTGTCCAAACAACATTGTTGATGCTTCCAAGGCTGTATGGAAAGCTTTAAATGTACCTAAAGAACAATGGGGTGGCCTTGACATTACATGGTCAGATGCTTGATATTGTATAAGTTTTAGTGATGTTCTGTACTTATATTTCTCCTCGAATGTCTATCATATATTTGTGGTGATCATTATGTTATAAATTAAGAAAATACAGTACATACTTTTATTTATAGAGCTCAAACCCTAAATTAAATGTTTGTTTTTATATCAATACTCCGAATTCTCCCTTTACTTATAAATAATTGTGTTTATGCATTGTTGTTACCTGTAAGAGGTATTACTCGAGGGATCTTAGAGCAGCATCTTTTGCACATAAGATAAGATAAGATTGACCATCTCTTCTTCCAAGCTTGTTTCTGCTTCTTCTCGGTGTATCGAAAGAACTAGATGAGGAGAGGTCTCCGGTTTCAAATCTTTACCCTACGCCTTATGAGGGTGCCCTAGCCAGATTAACTCCCAAGGGTCAATCAAGCCTTTGAAACTGTTAAAACACACCTAGGCATAGTTTGACTCCTGCTTAAAACAACATTTTTGTTTGGAATTTTCATTATTTATTTACACACACTGCAGAATTTGAGAATTGGACTGGTGTATGTGCTTCTAGTGAAATTACCAAGTAAGTGAAAACTCGATCAAACCAGCTTGTGTTCCAAAATACTGATGAATATAATATGATTAAAACAAACCAAATATAATACGCACGCGCACACATACACAAACTGTCTATGACTTATGGTAGGGGATAAAGTCGTGTTCGTGCATGATTAATTATAATTGTCATGATAATCATGATAATATTACACTAACTGTCTAGACACTATAGCTGCAGCAGCATAAAGGCCTCGTTCATCTGTCGCTCTAGGACATCAAAGGTCGTTTTGAACATCTTCGTATACTTTTTGAGGACCAACATCTCCTCCCTCTTCTGAATTATCTCCTCCTTTGCTAGGAGAATATACTTAGTTGACTGCAGTACCAATTCAGTAAAATGATGTACCCTTTGTTGCAGGTCATCCATAACATGCTGAGAGATGCAATAAGCTTTTGATCAATTATAAAGCATAGAATCTATAATAGGTTACACATTCTAACATATATTCCACTAAACAGCTAGAGCTTATAATTGAACATTCATAATTAATAACTAATAAAGCCATACAAGTTTGAACAGAATATACTCATATATAGCACATGCAATAATACCTGATGAGAAGAAGGCTGCATGAATCGAAGAAAATACGAAGATGAGAACGGAGATAGATGTTCAAAGGAGTCTTCAAACCTAGATGCACAAAACAGAAAAAGAAGTGAAAACCAAACAAAATTTAAGAATCACTCTTTACAAAGATGAATAGACATTTCACCTTGAGCATTCTACAAAGTCAACATTTGCTGAGGGTGAATTCTTGAGCAAAAGCTCGAGTATTCCATACGGTATGGGTGAAGTTGATTCAAATCCCCCATTTAAGGCTTTTTCTAACTTGACAGTTTTCACTGCCATGGATACTCCAAATGAAAGTGGTTTTAGTTTTACTTTCAGTGACTTCAAGCTACGCATACGGCATAACTGCGGTAACGTATCCTTCACATAATCAGGAACTAAGGAGAGAACCTATGCAATAAAGGAATGACGGTGAATTATAATCAGTTTAATGCAGTTATGAAACTCAGTTGATTTTAGACATAAGTTAGAAACAAAAAAGTATCTTGAAAAGAAAATAAAAGTAAGCCTCAAAGCGAGGCCAAGTTAAGGTACCTGAAGAGTACTTGCAGTGATTGTCAACGATTCTGTATTAGTAAGAGCATACAGCCAGCTGAGTAGAACCATAGGAGGAAATGGGTAATTCGCCAACATTTCTACATCAATGTTTACTTGTTTAACAGAAGAAAGACCGCTTCCACGGAATATCTGATAAGGAGTACCGATAAAAGCAAATGTACAAAGACTTGGAGTAGATAGCTCGATTAGGTAAAAGTCGAAACAGTGATTACACATAGTTAAACTAACTAGCGTCTCACTTGTTATGAATAGGGTTTGTGCATCCTTCACCGTGCAATTATCAATGGTCAAACTATATAAACTGTTAAAGGCTGAAAAGGGCTCAATTCGGCCATCACCACCAGCACAAAAGGCAAAATTTCTAAGATGCAAGCAGGTTAAAGCTGGTAAATTCAGTGATTTAGGAAACAATGTTCTCCCATAATTATGACGACCTTTAGGATTAACCGATAGTTTAAGTGAGGTTAAAGTCTGACACGAAGAAATGCAAGGCAGAATATGAGCAATATCACCTTTGACATCAATGCCTAATTGACAAAGCTTGACATTGCGAGATAAAACATATTTTGCAACCCTTTTGAGTAAGTCATGCTCAATACTACCATTACGATCAAAATTAATCGCATGCAGTACAATTGATTTATCACGAAGAGACAAAACCCTAGACACGAATTTGTCAAAACTCTTCAAAGTGGAAAAGTCTGAGTAATGCAATGTAAGGATGGGAATATATTTCCAAAACTCTTCAAAGTGGAAAAGTCTGAGTAATGCAATGTAAGGATGGGAATATATTTCCAAATAGGGTTCCATCTTTTGGACAAAATGGAAGTTCGAACGGCTTCTTTAGTGTTCAAAAATGACAAAATGTGAACGAGAACGCATACAGGTAAATCACTAAGTGTGTCTTGAGTTGTTTCAATATCATGTCTTCTCTTCTTTGTCTTGTGTTGAATCATTATCTGATCAACTGAATTAGAATTTATTTATTTAGATAAACACCTAAATCACTGTTTTTTAATGGCAAAATAATACAATATAAAAAACAACAAAAGTACAATATAATATTCGGAACACAATGTACACTCTACCAACATCTAACCTGTTATAACACATGTAAGCAAATGAACACAACATCAGATAAATCGTCTAATGCATGATAACAAAACAAATATTAACTGAGAAATTATATTAAATTATATTAGTCTACTGCATGATAATGATTTAGGTACATTAGAAAAAATGGGATATTAGAAAAAATGCATTTTTTTAGAAGAGAATGAGAAATACCAGAGAGCCGGCAAGCAAATCCTTTGGAATTTTCTTTTGGTTTAAAGAATATGTTCATTCCTATTTCTATTCCTATATATATAAAAAAGGTTTAGTATAAATTTGGTCCAATTTTTTAGTCATAATTCAAAAATAAGAACAGCTAAAGCTGTGACAAAATATGAAAACAATTTGTCAAAATATGGAAACAATTGATGTATATACCATATGAAAATATCTTTGCAAATTAATGTATGTTTTGTTTTCTATATTAGGCTATGGCATATTCTTTCATTGATCATATTACTTTAATGTATATTTTGGAAATGGATATGATCAAATGACTGTCAAATTTATTCAAATGACACTAAGGTGTCAAATTAAATTTGACACCAAATCATATCCCTTAATTTCATTTAATCCAATGGCCCATAGTTTTTCAATTAATTGATACTTTACCGACAGAGCCTGTTTAGATTAGCTTATTTTTGAGCTTATGCAAACCGTTTGTGCGATTTTTATGTATTATTATAAGTTTGTCAAAGTAGTTTATGATAAAGTAGTTTATGATAAAATAACTTATAAAAATATAATTTTCACTAGTGTGAACTTATAAAATAGTATAAAACTTTTTTTTTAATAATAAAATAGTATAAAACTCAATTTATATTGCATAAACTGTTTGCATAAATTAATCCAACCGGACGCTATATACCTTTGAAGTTTAATATACAATTCTATAACTTAAATTGATAAGCGTGTAATAATGAAAGACAAAAATATCAAACCAAATGTTTCATGGACATGAGAGTATGAGATTAGAGAAAACACAGAGAGGAAAGAAGGTAGATGTTTTTTCTGTTGTTTCCTTATATCAGATAAGATGCAAATTACCCAGTTACACAAATGGTAGGATTTGGTGTCAAAAAAAGGTAAGAATAGTGTGTTAAAAAAAAGTAAAGAAAGAACAAGGAACATATTTTTGTAATTTTTATTTATAATAAAAAGGTAAGGATATTTTTTTATAATTCATAAAAGAATAGTTCATAAATTTTATGCTTATGAGAGAAGGTGCCGCTTTCTTGAATATAAAATTTTAAAATAATATTATTTTGTACTATATTTCAATGCTAATCTTACTTGGATCAGAATTATAAAAAAAAAAAAATCTTACTTGGATCAGAGTCGATCTTATCCGGTGGTGTTCCTCTTTCATTCTGGTGAATGGGAGGGGAATTTTGTACATGCATGTGTTCCGACGCTCAAGTCAATAAGAATGTGAAGCACATGTTTTAAAAGTGAGAATAATGTATCTGACTCCTCTGCATGAGAGGAGTATATATAGCCCCCGACGCTGGGCCAAAATCATTCGAGGGTAGATTAATGTCAACAATGGTTGTCGGAAAACGGCTGAGGAGCATTGATGGACAATAAATGCTCATCATTATGATGTCAGACGTTATGATACGCGGGGTATGGAGTCTGTTGACCTAGGTCATGCGATATTGGGCTGTGCTCGACGGCTTATTAGGAGGATTTCCTCAACCGATTGAGCCTAAGGCCAGTCTAGAACAGGAGCCCCCAAGTCGTTATGAATGCTCTAAAGGTATTGATGTTAATAGTGTTCCCTACATATGCAACACACCAACTCATGTTACTCCCCATCCTATTATTAAGTAAGTTAATCTATTCACTCAACCTTCATGTGTTATGTTTCAAAGGTTCATTTCAAAACATTTTGTAATGCGTACATTTTGTTATACTTTTAGATATAGGTTTGAAGTGAAGTCTATTTTGATGGTCACAAGTCGAAATTCCTTTTTTGGGACCGTGAATGCTCTCAATTAATTGGAACATCTGCAGCTGAAGTGCAAGCTATCATGACACAGGTTAAGTGCATTGTTTATTTATTTTAAAAAGCAAAACTAAGATAGTACACCCTTCAATCACTAACTTGAGACTGATATATCATTATGACCAATTTCTTACCTTCAAAACTAATACATCATCACAAACTATTTTCCTAGAACACCATTATTGTTAGCATGCTGTCATAGTGATACTAACAACTAAAGTTGAACTCAATTACTACCAAGTCGTAGTATCATTTCTGCCCTGTAAATTCATGAAATTGCAACTCCTTTTATGGTCTAAATTCATGAAATTGCAATTCCTTTTATAAATGCCTGGAAACTTATACATTCTACGGTATTTGCAGGCAGGTGATTTTGATTCAGGCGAATATCCAGTCCTCTTAGACGACATGATGGGTACTGAGTTAGCACTCAAAGTTAAGATGCAGTCCAATGGCAAACTCGCAAGTTTTCTTAATTATAGAGCTGATCCTGAAATCACACAACATCTAAAGAGCAAATTAACAATGATGGGGTATTTTATTAATTACATTTCATATATTACAACTAACAACTATACATTTTTCTTCATTCTGTACTATTTATATACTGACCGATGTTTATATTGGTTGCTTAATATAAGAATGGAGATCACTTAGCACTAATGCCTCCGAGCGGACAAAGCGGAGGAGAGGTACAAATAATTTACCTTCAAATTTATTCTTATGGTGATGATGTTTTCAATTATAGGATGTGTAATTAATAAAATGTATACTTTATCCAATGCAGAGTTCTCTCTGATAAGATTGTTGAGCTACTTCATTGATCAAGTCAAGATGTCACCTTTCCTACAGTAAGAGAAAATACTTGTCTTTAAGTAACCATTGATTTACACAGTTTGCAAAATTTATACACATCTACCTTTCATTGTTTTGTTTTCAGCAAGATCTTTCAGCTACCGCCGAGTCCAACCCAGATGAAGTAAAAATGCAAACCCCTACCAAGAGGCCAGTAGCAAATCCTTGCAATGATGACCCCATATCTGGAAAACTTTCTTCTAGCAAAGTCATGACTACAAGGATAAAAAAAAAAGTTGATGGGAAACATCTTTTAAGTTAACATCATATAACCAAACTTTATGAAGCATTTTGTAATATTTAATTGCCATCTTCTTTTGTTATCACTATCTCTAGATATGACTTTTGAAGTACTCTAATATTAACAATGAATAGGCACTATCAAATAACTGATTATCGCAAAAGTTTAAGCTGTTACGAAAGGCTACATCAATGATTTTATATTATTTTTAACACGCCCCCTCACGCAAGAGCTCACTTCATATCAAATAACCGATTATCCCAAAAACTTAAACTGTTAAGAAAGACTACATCAACGATTTATATTAATTCTAACCAACACTTTGCATCTAATCTTTGTTAGATAGCTTAACTTTTTATCAATCCATGTCTATTAGTTCAATCTATTTTGCCTTATACATATCAGGATCCATAAACATCATTATCTTCAACCAATTAAAACCATTTACTAAAGTGTTGTGGATTTTCACTTCTTCAATCGACGTCCCAGATGAACTACATTGTTAAAACATGTGCCGTTATCATCTTAAAACTACATATATTATCATCTTAAAACTCAATTTCGTTTATCAATATTTTTAATAGTATACAAGTCAAATTGCTCCAACTGAAAAGCATTGACATCAAAGTTCAACTTTATTGTCTAAGATAAGTTTCCAAGTTAGTACTTTTCATTACCTTGGAATTATAAGCAAACTATCACCTACATCTGACAATCATGATTACAATTTTCAACTTTATAAGCATTCACTCAACCACATGTGATTACAAATATTCATTTAAAATTAAAGTTAAAGAATTCAAATTGACAGACTTTTGTTCTTTCTTTGGGTGGGAAACACAATGTCCTTATTTTGAAATATTCAAATTTTGGAGACACCATGTCGTTATTTTCAAATATTCACATTTTGGAGCCAAACCCATTTTTTAAAAACATTATGCAATTTTCAGCCTTTCTTTATTATGTCATAACCCAAACTATTTTCCCTACATCTGACAATCGTATTTTCCATTACTAGAGATATAAGTGGATCAGAAAAATTCAATTAAACCGATGATTCAAACCGGGAAAAAATTGATTTTTATGATTTTGATCTAAAATCGAACCGAACCAATTAAAAACTGGTTTGGTTTGGTTCTTGGGTTCAATTTTTAAGAACCGATGAACCGAACCAATAGGTATATTATTAACCATACATATATTCATTTATTATTTCATGATAGTGCATTGACGATTCAAGTGGAAAAAAAATTGAATTACTAATAATTGATTACATCAAGTGTTGGGTGTCATTGAAAAAATTATAGCAGAGATTGTCGGATAAAAAATAATAGCAAAGAATACATCAAAAAAAGAAAAAGAAAAAACGCCGCAAACCAATTTAAGTATCCGAACCAATTAGTTTGGTTCGGATTCGTTTTTAAAACACATAAAAACTGAACCAATCGAAAGTTCGTTGGTTCGGACATTAAATTTACCAAAAACTGATCCAAACTGGTCCAATTACACCCCTTGTCATTACACTAAATTTACAATGTAGCTTCCAATATTACTAACCAGCTTCTATCAAGAAAACAAAATCATTGACACATTTGAGGTACTACTGCTTACCTTCAATCTCTGCGGTTTTTTTAAATTTTTTTATATTCAACACTAATTTTTCATTTTCTCTCAAATGTAGAATCTTATTGTAATCAATATCGATCGTGGATAGACAAAAGCTTAATCATGATTGTTAAGTTCTGCATTTACATACTTAGTTGGTAATCTTCACTAGCTAATCTCATATTACTATATTACTATTTGATAATTAGTAATTAGATACTATGCTATGGTACTGACTATACAGGATAGCTAGTGTATGCACTACTACTCCTTTTATATAGCTTGATGTAATAGAAACAGATTCATTAATGAAATGATTCATTCTTCAAATTCTTTTTCTATCCTTTCATCTTAACATGGTATCTTTGCCATCTCCGATCCTCTTTCTCTTTCCGCTGCCGTAACCATTTTCAGTTACGATCTTAACAAACTTTTCCGGCGACCATGCTGCCGCATATTGCTCCTCCCGTTCCTCCGGAACCTTCTTCCGATCCCTCTTCTCCATACTTCGTTCATCCTAGCGATGGACCGTCCTCCGTCAAAGTTTCTCCGATCCTCACCGGATCTAACTACCATTCTTGGTCCCGATCGATGCGTCGTACTTTAGGAGGCAAGCTCAAGCTCGAATTCATCGACGGTAGTATTCCAATTCCCGTTGATCACTTCGATCCTTCTTTCCGATCTTGGAATCGTTGCAATATGCTGATTCATTATTGGATCATGAATTCGGTATCTGAATCTATAGCGCAATCTATTGTGTTCATGGAAAACGCGTTGGATGTTTGGAATGATTTGAAAGAACAGTTTGCTCAATCCGATCTTGTTCGCATCGCTGAGCTTCAGCAAGAAATTTATGCGCTTAAACAAGATTCGCGCACTGTGACTGAATTTTACTCTGATTTGAAGTTGCTTTGCGAAGAACTTGAAATTTATCTTCCAATGCCTAATTGTAGCTGCAGAGTTCGTTGTTCTTGTGAAGCAATGCGTTCAGCTCGTGCTAATCACACTCTCCTCAACATTGTTCGTTTTCTAACTGGATTGAATGATCATTTCTCAGTAGTGAAATCTCAGGTTCTCCTCATGGATCCTTTACCTCCATTGAACAAAGTCTTTTCTATGGTTCTCCAGCATGAAAGACAAGGTAATTTCTATCCTTCTGATGAATCTAAGGCCTTACTCAATGCTGCAAATTCCAAAGGCCACTTCAATCCAAAGTCTACTGTTAGAATTTGCACTTTATGTGGAAAGGATAACCACATAGTGGAAAACTGCTTCAAGAAATATGGCATACCTCCTCACATGAAGAAGAATTCCACTGCTCATAATGCTGCAATTGAGGGAGGGAGTGAAGAACCAATTGCATCAGAGTCCACTCTAGGACCTCCTATTACTCAAGACCAAGCTCTTCAGCTAATATCTTTACTTCAAAGTTCATTCCCTGGCCAAAGTTCTGGTACTGCATCTTCTAATCAGGTTGGCTCAGTTGATATCATTGATCATCCATCAATGACTAAAGGTAAACAGTCTCACATTTTTCAAGCATGTAGTTTAGGAAATTGGTTAGTTGATTCTGGTGCAAGTCACCACATGTGTAATTCCATCCAATGGTTTCACTCTTCAAGTGAAATCATTCCTATAAAGATAAAATTGCCTAATGGTAATACTGTTTTAGCTAAGCACTCAGGCACAGTCAAATTTTCTCCAAGTTTCATTATAACTGATGTGCTATATGTTCCCCAATTTTCTGTTAATCTCATATCAGTGTCCCAATTGTGTGCCACACAGAAATATATTACTGATTTCAATAGTGTCCAATGTTCAATCCAGGATTCCCTTACCAAGAGGATGATTGGTTTTGTTGATATGAGAGAAGGATTATACTACTTGAATTTGACAAATAAAGATGTGCATGCTTATACTGCTGATGGAAGTCACAATACACATATACCAGAACCAGCCTTATGGCATTTTAGACTAGGGCATATGTCTTTTAGTAGAATGCAATTGTTGAAGTCTCAATTTCCTTTCATTTCTGTTGACAATAAAAGTGTATGTGACATTTGTCACCTTGCAAGGCACAAGAAAATACCTTACAACATTAGTATGAATAAAGTTGTTTCTGCTTATCATTTGCTTCATTTTGATATATGGGGACCTATTGCAACAAAATCTTTACATAATCATTCTCATTTTTTAACTGCTGTAGATGATTACAGTAGGTTTACTTGGATAATTCTAATGAAACACAAATATGAGGCTAGACAACATTTAATGGACTTAATAAAATTAATAGAAACTCAACATGATTGCAAAGTAAAAGTGGTTAGGACAGATAATGGTGTTGAGTTCTCTATGCCTCAATTTTATGCTTCAAAAGGAATTATCCACCAAACTTCTTGTGTTGAATCCCCTGAACAAAATGGCAGGGTGGAAAGAAAGCACCAACACTTATTGAATGCTGCTACAGCTCTCTTATATCAAGCAAATTTACCTAAGACTTTTTGGTCATATGCTGTGCAACATGCTACATACATTATTAATAGAGTTCCTTCTTCTGTTTTGAAAAATAAGTCACCATATGAACTGTTGCATAACACATTGCCTGATATAGAATATTTAAAAGTCTTTGGTTCATTAGCTTATGCTTCTACTTTAACTGCTCATAGAGCAAAGTTAGAACCTAGGAGTAGGAAGTGCATTTTCTTGGGCTACAAGCAAGGTGTCAAGGGCACAATACTTTATGATTTAAATAGTAAAGAGATTTTCTGTCAAGAAATGTAACACATCATGACCACATTCTACCTTACAAACCTTCATCCTCACATATTCCATGGCACTATCATACCTCTTATGAAACTAACACTAAAAACTCTAACCCATCCACTACTGAACCAGAAACACAATCTAGTGTTCCCACACCTCCAACTTCTATTGCTGACAATAATGAGGTTCTTACCAACACTGATCACACCATAACTCCACAATTAACCTCTTCTGATGATCAATCAGATATTGCCTAAACTGATCCCACCATAAATCCCCAATTTACCCTTTCTGATGACCACTCAGACATTGCCCAATCCATTGACCAAATTGACCATTCACCAAGCACAAATCCACCTAATATCTCCCATAGACCAATCAGAGATAAACATGCTCCATCTTATTTGTCAGATTATGTGTGTAATCAATTGAACATATCTCCAACATCATCATCTTCAGGTATTCTATATCCTATTTCCAATTATCATTCTTTTCAAAATTTATCTCATATTCATCATGCATTCACTACATCTGTCACACACCACACTGAGCCAAAATCCTATTTAGAGGCTTGTAAACTAGAATGCTGGCAAAGAGCAATGAATGATGAACTAGAGGCATTAGCGAAGACAGGTACTTGGGAAATAGTTGATTTGCCACCTAACATCAAGCCCATTGGCAGTAAATGGGTCTATAAGGTGAAATACAAATCAGATGGTTCTATTGAGAGATATAAGGCAAGGTTAGTTTCCAAGGGTTATAACCAGATAGAGGGACTTGATTTTTTTGATACCTTCTCACCAGTGGCAAAGTTAACTACTGTCGGATTATTACTTGCTATTGCTGCTATTAAGGGATGGCATTTACATCAGTTGGATGTAAACAATGCTTTTCTCCATGGAGAATTGCAAGAAAATGTTTACATGTCCATTCCTGAAGGTGTTCGTTCTCCTAAACAAAATCAAGTCTTCAAGTTACTCAAAAGCCTTTATGGTTTAAAACAGGCTAGTAGGAAGTGGTATGAAAAACTCACTTCTCTTCCTATTCAAGAAGGTTACACTCAATCAACAGCTGATTACTCCCTGTTTACTTTACAATCTGGTTCTGATTTTACTGCATTGTTAGTATATGTGGATGATATTATCCTAGCTGGAACTAATGATGACAAAATTAGCAAGTGAACTAAATTCGTTGTTAAGTAATAAATTAAATTCGTATCCACAGGGATTGTTTCAATCTCGACAAAACAATTGTATCGTATTTAGGACTTAAATACATTAAAAGGGGGGGTTTGCTAAGCAAAGTTGGTTTATGAGACAATTATAAATAAATGGAAATAAAAGTGATGATTTCAAGTGATTAAAGAGACGATTAGAATGTTCGAGTCACTTCCTCGTCATGATTTGGTAAACGTGGTCCAAGGCTACCTTTTCTCTATTATAGTCACGATGAATTAACTAAATAGTTCAAATCAGTGTTAATGAACAAGAACCCTTTTCTACAAACTTAATTTCCTAATGTCTTAGGTCAATTCAAATTCATAGAAAGATTTATGCACGTTAATTCTACTTATCATAGTTCAATAATCCGATATCTCTAAAACGACTATTGACCAAACAATTATTTCAAATTCGGGTTTCAAAAGTTATGGTTAGTAATCATTCAATTCCTGAGTTCAAATCATAAATTCGTCAATTTATAAAAAGCATTAAGCGTAGAAATAACTAAATAACAATAATATTAAAAAGGTCCCAAAGGATCCTCAACAATTTACATGGTTCAAATCAATTCAAGGAAGATCATCTACTAATTCTAATCAATAGAAGTTTAGTTACTCATAATGAAATTAATAAGCAACATAATAAAGAGAATAAACAAAACCAAGAAATTATCTTGTTGATGATTCCGCGGTTCTATTCCTTTTGGCTCTCAGTAGTGATGCGTCTTGTTGCTGTACGTGATCTTCCCCTCTTTTCTTGTGCTTCGGATTCTTTATATATACTCCATGAAACCTAATGTTTTCATTCTTGCCTCATAAGCCAATCACAATTTCTTTTGGGCCACACCACGTTTTTTCCTTTCTTTCTTGGGCTAACATTCCACTATATATATATATATATATATATATATATATATATAATGTAAATAAAATATTATTTGCAACTTTTTTATCTGGCAACACTTGATTGTGTGATCAATTACGGCACGATTTTTGTAGAAAATCTTCAATTTCTAACAGCTAAAAATTGTATCACGATGTTGATAGATCGTGATGCGATTTTTCCATAAATTTCACCTGTTTTGTACTTTTTCTTCAAATTCTTTGTGATGTCTCAACTCCTGCTATAATTATCTCTGAACCATGTAATTATACCTAAAAACTTACTAAAACACTATAAAATAACTACTAAAAACATAGAATGACTGACTGTCATCAACTAACATGACAAAAATAGAAAGAATTAAAGGAATTCTGGATGCCCAGTTTAAGATCAAGGATCTAGGTGTTTTGAAGTATTTTTTGGGCTTAGAGGTGGCACAATCAAGGGAGGGAATTACCATTTCCCAAAGAAAATATTGTTTAGATCTTCTCAAGGACTCGGGTTTATTGGGATCTAAACCTGCTTCTACACCTCTAGATCCAGCTATCAAACTCCATTGTGATGATAGCAAACCATATGAGGATATTTCTCTGTACAGAAGGCTTATTGGTAAGCTTCTTTATCTAACCAACACTAGACCTTACATCAGTTATGCTACTCAGCAGCTTAGTCAATTCTTGCATAAGCCTACTGTCAATCATTATAATGCAGCCTGCAGAGTGATTAGGTACCTCAAACATAGTCCTGGAAGAGGCCTTTTGTTTCCTAGACATTCTGACTTGCAAATTCTAGGCTTCTCAGATGCTAATTGGGCTGGGTGTTTTGACACCAGAAAATCAACAAGTGGATATTGTTTCTTCTTAGGCTCATCCCTTGTGTCATGGAAAGCCAAGAAACAAACTACTGTGTCAAGGTCTTCATCTGAAGCTGAATACAGAGCTCTCTCCACTGCCACTTGTGAGCTTATCTGGCTTCTTTTTCTGCTAAGAGATTTGAACATTACATGCAGCAAAACTCCTGTGATCTACTGTGATAGTCAAAGTGCTATGCACATAGCATCAAATCCAGTTTTTCATGAGAAAACAAAACATCTAGAAATTGACTGTCATCTTGTGAGGGAAAAATTGCAGCAGGGATTACTTAGGCTCCTTCCCATCTCTACTGAAGAACAATTAGCAGATTGTTTGACAAAAGCTTTTAGGAGCCCCAAAGTTCAATAGCTTCATTTCCAAGCTAGGCTTACTTGATATCTACAAGCCTTAGCTTGAGAGGGGATGTTAAGTTCTGCATTTACATACTTAGTTTGTAATCTTCACTAGCTAATCTCATATTACTATTTGATAATTAGTAATTAGATATTATGCTATGGTACTGACTATACAGGATAGCTAGTATATGCACTACTACTCCTTTATATAGCTTGATGTAATAGAAACAGATTCATTAATGAAAAATGATTCATTCTTCAAATTCTTTTTCTATCCTTTCATCTTAACAATGATCATACTTCTTCTCATGCAAGAAAAAGAAGAAAACTCATTTAACAATCAAAGACCCGCCCAAAGCACTTCTAAGTTGAATCACGATGATACTTCTTTTAATGCAAATGTTGATAGTCAATCAATCCTTCCATAAACTATTTTAAATGCAATGTTTATCACTAAATAAAATATATATAATTAAAATAGTAATTACAACAATGTGTGTCAACGATATAAATCAATTGCACTTACACAGGAGAGTTATTCATCAATCAAAACACTTGAAAATGTTGATAGTTAATTGACCGGTCCAAATTATTTTAAATGCTATTTTTGTCACTAAATAAAATTTGAATAATACTAAAAACTTAATATTTTAGTGAATCTTATTTAACTCATAATTTAAATTCCTATAATATTAATTTTTAATTATAAAAAAATTCTAAATCAAATTTAATATATGTATAATTCAAACCAACATGAGTAGCAATAAAACAAATCTCGCCGATAAACTCATTGATAAACTATGAAACCTTTGTCACAAGATCAATTGAGAACATTAACAACAAATCAATACCGGTAAATATCCACTTTCTTTTGACTTATCGGTCTAACCTTTGTTTTGTTAATTGTTTTAAATCATCAGTATGCTATTTTTAATCGTCAATACGGGGTTGCTACAGTCACTCTAAAAGACAAAGATGATTTGATTTTGGTTTATGAAGACAATCATTACTCATACAACTGCAAAATTCTCTCTTCTCCAAGAGAATCCAATGATAAGTACCCTCCCATTTCTTTTCTACCCCCCAAACTAACGTTTTTGCCCTTGGGGGGTATGAAAAAATTGTGCCAAGACATTTCGGTTTTTACTAACAGCAGGAAACTTTCGATTTTTAAAAACCGTAGCATATCTTTGGTTTAATTACACTTTTGGTTCCTTATCTTTATTTTAGGTTTCAAGTTGATACCTTATCTTTTAAAAGTTTCAAGTTGGTACCTTATCTTTTCTACAGGTTTCAAGTTGGTACCTTCCGTCAATTTTTTAACTATTACCATTAAATTTTTACACGTGTCATTGATTTATAGGTCCAAAAAAATTGCCACGTGTCCAAATTTAACGGTAATAGTTAAAAAATTGACGGAAGGTACCAACTTGATATAAATATTAGGAGTAATATTTATATTGGATTGACCCGCCATGAGAATACTACATAGTAAAAGTTATGAAAAGTGTCATAAGATATTCTCATAGTGATAGTGGTGTATTCCACCCTTTGACCTGAAACCACTATGTACCCTAGATGTAGGAATCGAGTACTTTGTCACCGTTCAAACGTTGTCCATAATAGGATGACTATAAAGTCGGTTGATGGGTACTCCATGAATCATGCTTAGGGACATGAGTTACCTAGATGGAATTTGCCCCTCCTACATAACTGGAGAAATGTCTACAGGCCCAATATTGAACTAGACAAGGGTGACATGCTATGCCTTGTGTTCAATATAGACATAAGGGCAAAAGGGTAATTATACACATAATCATTATCACAGAAAGGTTTCGTCAGATCACATGACATTCTCGTCACTTGGGTAGCAGTGATGTGTTGCTAGATACCGCTCACTGTTTGTAATATTAAATATGCGATTTAATATTATTGTCAACGTTACGAGAACCTATAGGGTCACACACAAAGGACAGATAGATGAGAGAAATAAATAAGTAAGACTTATTTATAAAACAATAATTATGACTTATTAGTAATTAAATAATTAAGTATTACTTATTATTTAATTTATGAAAATAGAGAAATGCGGTCCACCGTAAGGTACGGTGTACTTAAGTGCTCGGCTTGATGAGCACACAAGTGGTTCTATAAATAGAACCCTTGTGGTGAAGTTTTTTTATGCTTAACCTAATTCACAAGGTTAAACCCTAGCCGCCACTCTCTAAACCCTATTCTCTCTGAATCTCCGTTGGAATTGGCTAGCACCGGTAATCGGAGAAATTCTGTTCGTGTGGACTGAGTAGAGGCATCGCTACTTTTCTATGCTCGTGATCAAATTTTTTTGCTCGTGATCAGGAATTGTTTCTGCTTCAAAGGTTCTGCGCTTCAAGAGGTAAACACATGAATACTTAAAGTGTTTAAGTTTGTGTTTGATTTGTGATTAATGATTTAATCAAGATCCGTTCATCGGGATTGTTGCGCTTAGAGGATTAATTTTTTTTTTTTTTGAAAAACCCCTCTTAAATCCCAACAGTTATTACACAAAAGAAACAAAGTTACGGCATTTGAATGTGGTGAATGGCATACACAACCACCAGTTGGACACGAAGCTTGAGGGGCATCTTGTGGTGGGTCGGTTGAAGCCGGAAGAGAAGGTATTGTTGGATGAAATGACCAAGAATTTGGTTCCACCAAGAAATATCATCTCGACATTGAAAGATAGAGATTCGGAGAACAAGATGTCATCAAAGCAAGTATACAACGCCCGGTATAGGTACAAAGTTAAAATGAGGGCGTCCACGAGTGAAATGCAACACTTGTTCAAACATCTGGGCGACAACAAATATTTTTTCAAGTGTCGGTCGCTTGTTGATGAAGGAGGTGAATATCTTCAAGATATTTTCTTTGCACATCCAAGATTTGTGAGCTTGTTGAACTCTTTTCCCATTGTCTTGTTGATGGACTCGACGTACAAAACCAACAAGTACAACATACCTTTGTTTGAGATAGTCGGGTTCACTTCAATCGAGAGGACGTATAATGTTGGTTTTGCTTGGCTTACAAACGAGAAAGAAGATAATTTCATTTGGGCTCTAGAACAATTGCGATTACTTGTAAGGAATGAAGGTAGTTTGCCTAAGGTGATTTTGACCGATAGAGATACGACACTGATGAATGTTGTTGCCCAAGTATTTCCAACATCGGCTGCATTGGTTTGTCGGGTTCATGTTGAGAAAAATGTTGGGGCCAAGATAAAGGAGCTAGTGAAAGTAAGTCATGGAGAAGAGGTGCAGGCGGCAATTGTGTGGGAGAATGTGGAAAATGCCTTCAAGCATTTGTTAACCTCGGCTACAATTGACGTGTATGGTGATCGCCTCATGGAGTTTAGGGAGCTATGTAAGAAGTGGCCAATATTCATGCGCTATATTGAAGAAACAGTTTTGGACACGGATAAAGAGAAGGTTGTCCATGCTTGGATAGACAAGCATATGCACATGGGCAACTATACCACAAATAGAGTTGAATGTGCCCATGGTGTCTTGAAAAAATTCTTGACGGACAGTTCTGGTGATTTGGTGAAGGGTTGGGAAGCGATACATCAAATGTTGGGAATTCAATTCACCGAAGTTCAAACTCAATTTAGTTAGAGCATGTCTGTAGAGGAACACAGATACCGGGATGATAAACTGTACTCTTTGTTAGCTTTCAAAGTTTCTAGAGCGGCATTGGATTACATCTACCAAGAAGCAAAAAGAGTCGACAATGTTGGTATGGATCACAAAAAGTGTGGCTGTTTGATGAGAGTTAATTATGGCTTGCCATGTGCATGTTTGATTTCTAAGAAGCTAAGACACAAGCAACCTAATAGACTGGATGAGGTGTACAATCACTGGAATAGGTTGTGTTTCAATAATGAAGAAGGCGGTGGGGACGTCCAGGACGATTATTCATGCACGGCAGAGTGGGAAGCAATTAAGGTTCATATACGATACTTGTACATATTTGTTTGCGTAATGATATAATTATTTGTTTGCTTAATGACATATTTCTATGATTATTTGTAGGAACGGTTGAAAACATCGGATGAAGCTACGAAAAAAAGAAATCAGAGATCAACTCCGTCTAATTGCATATCCTGAATCTACCTCTCTCAAATCTCCGGTTCAAGATGCCAAATCAAAAGGGGCTAAAAAGAAAAAGGCGGCGGTTCGTGGCAAAAACAAATCCACAACTAGAAATAAGTCCCGGTGGGAGCATGTTGATGCATACTTTGCGGAGACACAAGCATCTCAATCAAATCTGTCAAATTCATCTCAGTCAAAGGCGTCATTACCACAAGTTTCATCATCTACTGTCTCCAAAGCTCCAGTCATTGATAACTTTACTCCGACTCTATCTTAAATTGTTGAGTTTGACCACATCTCTAAGTGTATGCATCCTTTTATTGAAGATATCCTTGATGTGGAAGGTGACGGTTTTTGTGGGTTCCGCGGGATAGCATTGGCTACAAAAAACAATGAAACGGGTTTTGAGTTGGTACGGCTTAACATGCAAAGGGAGATGACTTTGCATAGGAGTATGTATGTTAGCATGTTTGATGGTGAGGACCGTTGGAAATATATTTATGATGCACTATTCCCACCTCCGAGATAGAGAACCTCTATTTGGAGCATGTGAAATCTTTTTCCCATTGCGTGGCTATCCACCACCAAACCCGTCTTCAAAGGTTATTTTCCTTGGTGCATTACCTAATCACTACGTTTTAGTGAAGTTAAAAGAAGGTTGTCCGATACCTAAAACAAATGCTCAGTGGAAGCGACATGCTTCTGAACACACTAAGGGTTGGGAAACTTATTTTATGGATAGGCAGAAGCAGTTTGAGGAACTTGTGAGCATCGAGAGATGAGACATTTCAACTGTTGGTGTTGGTAGTAAAGACGATCCAATGACAATCCAATGAACTTTGATGTAATGAAATAGGGTAGTATATATTTTGATGTAACTAACTTTGATATGTAATGACATAGCCTTTGATGTATTTTGATATGGCTTCCGCATTATGGACTTTGATGTATTTTGAAATATAAACTATTATGGACTTTGATGTATTTTGAAGTAATTAAAATAGTACTTTGATGTAATGAAAATAGTATTTTGATGTAGTATAACTGGTTGGTGTGAAATCATGATGTTATAATGTGTAAAAAACAGGTTCGGACCTCATTTGTATTAATGTGGTCATGGAAAACAGAATCAGGCTGTTCTGGTTTTTACCTGGTTTGCTTCGGTTTTTATTAACCGAAATTATTTTTGCACAAAATATTTCGGTTTCTTCGAACCGAAGTGACCAATTAACGCAGGTAAAATGTATTGGGGGGGTATAAAAGAGATCAAGGGGGTAAAAAAAGAAGATGCATTAATATATAACTAAATTCTTTTTTTTTTTAAAATATTGACATTACACCGACACTTTTTGTGGTCGACATTGCACCGACACTTTTTGTGGTTGTAATCAGACAATAATTTATATAAATATATGTATGCGTAATCAGACAACCAATTCATTTTAAATTAACTGTTTATTTTAAACTTAAGTATGAGTATCTCACGTCGTTCTCTAATTCCCCCTTCAGTAGAATCATATCAATTCCAAGTCCAATTTCGCGGTAACAACCAGATGTTTAACCTTGAATTGGATACCACTTTAACAACTGTTCAATCAATCAAACAAAGAATTGAAGTCATGTATCACTTCCAACACGCCAAACAAATCAAAATTGTGAAACTTGGGTATGCAGAAATGTGGGTCGATCTAGCAGCTGAACATACAACCAATTCATTTGAAGATGCACCAAAGAAATACGGGTGGAAAGAATTGAAAGATGATGATGATGTGCAGTCCATGTTTAACCAAATTCCAATTGATCCGAAAGGGGGATGTTTGTTTGCTATATTAAGAGATGAAAACTGATCAAATGTCGTGTTGTTTGTTTACTTTATATGTTATTTCAGTTGGTGTATGTTTCGTTTATGTTGTTGTGAGTTTCAGTTAGTGTATGTTTCATCTACGTTGTTGTGAGTTTCATTTAGTTGTATGTTTTAAAATATCTCTTGAAATTAATAAAAGTTGTCGTGTTGTTTGTGAATATTTCATTTAGTGTATTTGCGCAATACAATAAGTTAGAGACTAACGTTCACCTACCACATTAACTTTCACCTACCATATTATCGTCCACCTACCGAGTTAATTGTTTCACCAACCTGGTCTAAAAATTTTCATGGCTTGTTTCGTTGAACACACAACACAAGAACCATGAATGTTGCACTCACACAATACATGAGATCTCACCTTGCCGCAGTTTACTACAACCACGGACGTCCAAATTTGTTTTGGATTAACCATGGTGAAACATTCAATGGTCTCAAACAGCAGCTGGAACAACTCAATTGTACCATCAACAACCGAAACGACAACAGAACAGTATCAAGTCTCACGTATTGAAAGCCTTCAATTGGTTCTGAAGGAAGTGAAAGCTTCACATATATGAAGCTTGAAAACAATGACGATATTGAAAATATGATTTCAATTTTCGAGCAAAGCAGGATAAAAATTATCGAGGTAGATGCGACACTGACAGGAACTGCTGAAGCCATCCTTGCTAGTATGGTTCGACCGGATGATCCAAATTATGTTCAAATGTGATACGTTTGAACTTTGTTATGTGTTGTTTAATTATGTAATCTGTTTTAATTTCATGTCATTAATAATTGTCAATGTTGTAATGTGTTGTCTATGTTTGTTTCCATTAAGTTTGTTTTTATGTAATGTTTGTTTCCATTAAGTTTGTATCATCGTTGAAATTAATAAAAGTTGTAACTTTATTTGCCAATATATAATCGTTGGTTATTGTCGCGGTGATTTTTGGATATCGAGTTATTAATTAACTTCGAATCGCAATTTAATATTCCACCACCGATCTTTAATTTATCCGAGGGAAAGGGAAAAAGTTCGAAAAAAAACCCTATTTTTTAGAGAACAAGGTTCGGGGGTTAGTTATACGAAGGGAAGGTATTAGCACCCTATGTATCTATAGTACTCTATAGGAACCTCTTGTTTTTTATTCTAACTTTGCGCTTTATTTTTAATTGCTTGTAAAAATGTATAAGTATGGGCACTAAAGTAGTGATCGAGAAAAGTTTAAAGTGACGAAAAAGAAAGAAAAATGTTTTTGTTGATTTTATTGATTGGAGAGACAAGTCTCATGCCTACGTACCCGAGGGATCAAACCACCGTAGTTCGGGGTAAAAGTTACGAGTAAATTTGTTTGTTTGATTTTAAAGTTTTTGAAAATGGTTTTAAAGACCAAAAAGCCAAAAGTGGCAAAATGTGAGTTTGATTGATGTTAATTTGTGAAGAAAGTCTATATGGTTAAATTGATTAAAGTTTGATTATGAAATAAGACGCGGACACTTGGTTTAAAATCCAAGGTTTATTGAGAAAAGTTTTGAATGATAAAAGACACTTGGTTTAAAATCCAAGGTTTTTGCATGATTAAAAATGTATGAATGAAGAAAATGCACTTGGTTTAAAATCCAAGGTTTTAGGCGAGAAAAAGGGACACTTGGGTTAAAGTCCAAGGTTTTAGCGATAAAAGAAGCCGTTGGTTTAAAGTCCAAGGCACTTGGTTTAAAATCCAAGTTTGGTGATAAAAAAGACTCTTGGGTTAAAATCCAAGGTTTTCACGATAAAAAGACGCCGTTGGTTTAAAGTCCAAGGCACTTGGTTTAAAATCCAAGTTTTGCGATAAAATACTCTTGGGTTAAAATCCAAGGTTTTCGCGATAAAAAGAAACGTTTGGTTTAAAGTCCAAAGTTTGAAAATGTTATGATGACAAATATTTTTGATGCTTTTGAGAATGAATTGTTTGATATTTTTGAAAGAGATTTTGACCTCATTTTTTGAGAAGAAAATGATTAATTATTTTTTGAAGAGGTGTTGACCTCGTTTTTGAGAATAAAATGACTAACTATTTCAATTGGAATGTTGGGTTCCAAATTAATAAAAAAAGGTAGCGCGAATAATAATACTAACGTCGCAATAAGCAAATTAAGCGCGAAGACAATCCGTAATGATATTTTGATCAAAACGGTGTCTTTTCCCTCGGAATTTAAAATTACGCATATGGACGGAATGCGATAAAAAATAAATATACATGAGATGCAATTTTTCATTTATGAGTACATTGGCTTAATCACACTCTAAAATCTTTGCAAGAAAATAAATATGAAATGATGCAAGAGAGGGGGTATGCTATGCACTTTTATTTAGAATTTACACTTGGCCTAATTACATCCTAAATTCAAGAGCAAAAATAAACGGCAATTAATAAGCGATAAATACTCAATATTACGATAATAAAATAAAGGTAAAAAAAATGATGAATAAATCGATGTAATGAAATAAATATGATATGCAATGGATAAATAGCATAAATAAATAAATACGACACTAAAACAATGAAAATAAACCTCGACATCATGCTTTACGAGGCTAAAAAAAGCTAAAATAGCTTATGCCAAAAGCACTTATCTCATAAGCTTAAAAAATAAAATTAGCTAAAAATGACATAAAGTAATATTAACAACTTTTAAATATCAAATAAATAGGAAAATTAAATAAGCCTCAACATCATGCTTGATTGGCTAAAATAAAAGCTAAAATAGCTTATGCCAAAAGCACTTATCTCATAAGCTAAAAAATAAAATAAAATTAAAACAGGGGGGGTGAACATTAAAACGAATTAAACAGAGGGTGTTAAGAGTAAACAGAAATGAACAAGGCCCAGTCCAAAAGGTCTTTCTGCCAAACAAATGTCCAAAAAAACGCAGGATCAATCACGGTCGGCCCTGATCTAAAATTAAAAAGAAAGGATCTAGGCCATCTGATAAGGATCAGTGGCTGATAAGCGAGGGTGCACTGTGTGCTGCGATAGACACACGCACACCGGATCGGGTTGGGGTATAAATACCCCAAACCCTAAAAAAAATCACATTTTTTCCCAATCTTCTCTCTCTTTTCTTCCTCGCCACCGCTGCTACTGTTCTTTCCCTCAACCTCTCGGTTATTCTTTCTTTCTTAAACCAAAACCCTTTTAAAAAAACATTAAACTTATACAAAATCACCCTTTAAACCCAAATCTAAAATCAAAATCAACAAAACTCTCCCCCCTAGTCATGGATCGAAAAAACATAATAGAAAAGAGGAAACAAAAATCAACCTTGATTTCTTTTTATTTTCGATTCTAGTCTTCTTCTTCTTTGTATTTTCGATTTCGAAGAAAAGGAAAGAGGTTTGTGATCGTTTTGGATTCTGTTTTCGTTTTCGGTTTTGAAGGTTTTTGATGAATTGATTTCGGTTTTGTTGATGATTTGATGGTTTATGGATGAATTTTCGTTCTGTGTTTGAATGATTTTGGGTTCTGTATGATTTGAGGATGGTGGTTTTATTTTTGATTTTTTTGGTGTTTTGTTTACTGTTTTTTGGGTCTGGATTTATTTGGATGATTTTTCAGATTTAGAAAAAAGTTAGGGTTTGTTTGGCTGCTGCTGAGTAAATTTTCGTCCCCTGTTCATTAAGGATTCTGTTCACTATATACACCAATCTAGGGTTTGAAAAAAAACAGAAGAGGGAACAAAGGTCTGAAATTGGACAAACAAGTACACTGCTTTCTGTCTTTCTACATAAAGGTGTTCCTTTGCGTGTGGAAGAGAAAGTTGACTTTGGACATTTTTGATTTTTTTAATTAAATAATAAAAAAAACAGAAAAAGAAATAAAGAAATAAATAAAAAACAAATAAATAAATAATAGTAATAAAGAAACTGAATAATATAATAAAATAAAAATAAATATATAATAAAAATAAAAATGAAGATAATAATAAAAATAATAACAATAATAATAATAAGAAAAAAAAAAGAATAAATATAAAAGAAACAACAAATGAGGTATTTTAAAATACCTCTCTGCCGAAATTTTTCTCGAATCTCCTAACAAACGAATCATTTTAAAAAATTCATATGTTGACATTTCTCGAAAAATATAGCGATTATTCAGGACAAAAAATATGACTCGATCTAAAATGCAAAAATAATATGGTCAAAAAATGGAGTATGACAGTTATCATTCCCCAAAATATAACTGTTGGTTATCATTCCCCAAAAACTATCTGTAACTTTTTAAACTTAAAACTCATTAAAACGCTCCTTCTCAGTTACATTAAAATCTCACATTTCTAAATTTTCATTCTCAATCTCTCTATCTTTTTCGTCACATTCCTTTTTCTCTTCTCTACCTTCTCACACATTCAAAATGGGTAAGCTTCAAATTTTTCTATCATTTGCAAAAAATGATTTTGGTACATAATTCCAATATTGAAAATCTGAGACACTGTAGACAGATGCTACTGCAACGTTCGTAGCAATAAATCACATTGTAAGTAATAAAAACAGTAAAGAGCATAATAGTAAATAACACAGCAGGTTTGTTAACCCAATTCGGCGTAATCACGACCTACTCTGGGGGATACCAATCCAGGAGGAATCCACTATAATAGTACTAGTTCTAAGTTCTCAGCAAACGCCCCGTTTACAACTTATCACCTAGCTACTACCCATTGTTCCAAAATGCATTAAATATTACGACAAATAGCAAAAGTACATCAAAGACACTAAAATAGTAACAAAGCTTATCCACGCCGTCCACCTCTTCTCCCTCGACTTAGTCGTTTATACGTTAAACACGGGTTAAGCATGTTGAGAATCTGACGCAAAGTACCATGAACTAGAGTTCCTTCCTCGGCCCCACCAGCAGCAAGTGCCCTCTCAACCTCAGCCCTGACACTTCGGCATACACCCAATGGATTAGGGTCTCGTCTTTCTTGCGACTCCTCGATCAACACCTCTAACTCAGGTGTTCTTGGTTGTTCCTATGGAGCTTCTAATGGACGCATTTTGGGATGTGACACTTTGTAAAACCAACTAATATATTCAGGTTCGCAGTCTCATGCATTAACCACAAGTTGACCCCTCTTGTTTTCATCAATCATCCTCAAATCCACCTCTTCATCAAACACACGATCAATCTCAAATAAATTTATGTTTGGCGCCGCAAACATATCGGGGTTTCTTGGAATGCCCTGGACGTACTTAAATTGTCTCAGCACACGTTCAAGCAAATGTTTAGCTTTCAAATTGCCGCACCTTAACCATCCAGAAAACCAACATACATCGATCAAAGGGCGCAGATGTCGGCGGTTATCATACGGACTGAACACAACGTCCGACACTTGTATATTATTGAGACTCTGCCTATAGCCACGTGATTCCATATGTCCTTGTCCAGGAACAAACTTCGCATTTAGTGGCATATCATCAGTAAAATTGGTCTCTAACTGCCACATGCTAAGTGTCGGAAAGTGTGTAATTATCCACCCGTGAAAGATTGACATACAAGCTTCATTATAGGCAAACATACTTATGTAAAATATATCCATGTCAAAAATAAGATCCATAAGATCCATACATATAACATAATATATAATTGAACTATCGTATATTTTTACCTCAAGTAATGTCATGTAGCCAGCCATCTGGGACGATCCTGCTTGAGATGCGTAGTCCAAATAATTTTGCAGATGAACAAGGGCAGCAGAACCCCAATTCCATTCATGGACACTTGACAAGTCCTAAAAGTATTGTATATAAACAACGTCGAGGTAGTACGAACTTTTGTTGCTGAATATGGTACAACCGACAAGAAATAGCAAATAAGCCCGTACGCATCTCTCCCTATACAACCTAATCTCATACGCCGGCCTATTTTCTGCTTCAGCTCTTTCAGCAGTTGTTTTATAATAGCTAACAAGCCCTGACACGTAGTTGTGCTTCAAATGTGGCCTATTAAGGTGGCGAACATTTCAAGGGCATCGGCTTCGTCAATTCCAAGAAATGAGCTAAGCATTTGAGCTCCATTTGAGCTTCCTAGGTTCAGAAATTTTCCCTCGATATGAATATGCAACAAACATTGGACATCGTCCAATGTGATGCCCATCTCACCTATTGGAAGGTGGAATGTACTTGTTTCCGGATGCCATCGTTCAGCAAAAGACTAGAGAACCCTATAGTCAAGTACGTTAAAATTGCTCCGGACAAGCGGCTCCAACCCTGATGCTCTAACCGTATCCCAAAACCACGCCACTTCAGGAGCAGGTCTTTGGAATTTTATAACCTTATTCGCACTGGCAATGCAATGTAAAAACTTGTTTAAATCTGCAAATTACAACAAAGCAAGACATTATTAAGTTAACGAAATTATAATATTGAACAAACTTAAATTATTCATAAAATAATCGACGTATTTATGAGATTTTTACCGGGTCATTAACTTGTGCATCTCATATCGGAATTGCCCGGTGGTTATGGTAATCCTTTAGCACGGACAAATCACGCGGTCCTCCTAGATAACCCTCTTCTTCTACATTTGTTTCTTGTGGTTCATGTTCAGGTTGTTGTTGTGGTTGTGGTGCTTGAAGTTCCTCATCATAATCAGCAAGTTCATTTAAATATTGACCGGCATCAAAGTCATCGTCATCATCAGGCACCGGTGGACGTGCGCGTGAACGAGAACCACCCGAACCACCCGCTTTCGCATCATATGTTCCTCGCACCGGAGGTCCTTGCCTACCACGACGCCCTCTTTTCGGTGGAGGAGCATTTGCAGCAAGCTATTTACCAACAGATGAATGTGTTCTGCTCGCCATACCTTGTCTTGTTTTACCAACATTTTCTTCCATACTTAAACATTGGAATAAAATTCAAAATCAATACAAACTTTTAATCTATGACAAATTCAAACTTATAATTCAACCAAACATTTAAACCATAAACAAATGGAAACATAATTCATATGGAAAAAAGTAATTCATTTCACTCAGACATTTTGTCTAGCATTTGGAGTACAATATAGTAAACTCAACCCAATACTCACATTTAACATAATATGCAACATGCATTCATGCTATTATCTAACCATACTAACAATTAACCAATAATCAACAAATCAAACAACATAATCACGTTTGGAACACAAACTCATATTTGAAATTTATGGAGAGAGGAACACAATATGCATATAATTGAAAATGTTGAGGAAGAACATATAGAATGATCAAAGATGTATGAAACTTACTTGATTAAGTATGATTTGAAGTTGGATGTTGATGTAGGGTTGAAAATGGCGTTTTGGAGAAGAAGAGAGGAACTTAGGGTTTTTTAATTGAAATTTCGCAAATGAACACAGAAGCTGCAACTTCTGTTTCTATATAAGGCTACTTCGGTTAATATTAACTGTAGCCGCACAAATGAGCGAACGGTTAATATTAACCGAAGTTATTGGACGGGGGGGTAGATGATGTCTACGGTTTTTACGAACCGAAACTTCTTGGCACAATTTTTTGAGCCTATAAGGGCAAAAACATCAGTTTGGGGGGTAGAAAAGAAATGGAGGGGGTCGGAAAAGAAATTTTCCATCTGGAGAGCCTAACATGTTTGCCTGGATCGTCACACGCCCAGAGTTGGTGATCTTTTGAAGTATAAGCTTAATGAAACTTCAAAATACCTATTGACGTGCTTGAATCTAATATAAATTAAAATTACCATCCATATTTATCTTTTATGTTTCTGTCATTTTTTTGTCTATTTCTATTTATATAATGTGTTAATTGTTTTTTTATAAAACATTTCATGTATTATCACCAATAACAATGACTATGTTTAATTATCAATAGTATTATGTCCATGTTCTTTTATTCCTTATAATTTTGTCTATTTCATTTATGCATTTTATTACAAGTTTTTTCCATATTCAACCAATATAAAGTTGATTATATACGGTTTACCTCACTTTAAACAATTATTTTTTCTAAAGTTGTATCACACTTATGATGACCAAATGCACCCCACGAAATATAACGCGGCGAAGGTGCGTCCCATGCGTACGCACAGGTATGTAGCTAGTTTAAACTAAAAAACATGTCAATTGTTGTCATTTTTATTTTAGAAAGATAGCGGTTAATTGGTATTCTTTCGAAAGCTTAGTTTAGTCCAAATTAGACATGAAAGTGGAGTTTTAAATTTAGACAACTTGTTCAGAAGTAACAAGTTCTATTCGAAATATACTCAGCGAGAGCTAATTTTGTCTAAAAATAATTGTAAAAGTGAAGCTCCTTTTATACAAAAACTAGTCAAGGCGGAAATAGACTAGGTTATCGATGCAATGGAGCGATAATGGTAGAAATATTATTCATCAATTTGAATAGTACTACGGTTTCATTTGAAGGACTAAAACTTACCAAAATCACCAATCTATCCAAACAACTGCAATTAAGTCAACAGAATAGTACTATGGTACAGTTAGGTCGTCCTTAACAAAATTTCGAACCCCGTGATGTAAGGAAGCATCTAGACACTCATGTTCATGGGATTCACAATCTTAATACATCTAATCAATTTAATGTTTTGTTCAACATAGCCCACTGAGACTATATTCTCAAACACCTGTCTCAGTGGTGTTAGCTCCATTACTTAGCTTCAGAGTCATTTTAATGTTCATTGCTGCTAACTCTGCTGCCAAGTATCTAAATATATAAGGCATGGCAACTGTCTCCATGCCTTTACTAGTTTTGCAAGCATCACAAGTGACTTTACTTGGAGGTTTTCGTGGGGGTAATCCACCAATCTGTCGAACCGGCAGCTTTGGAGGCTGGATGAATGTTGTCGTAAGCATGCTTCCACAAATGGAACACACATCAGCAATGTGATAATCAGAACAGGTGTGCAGCCTATCATGCAAAAGATACGCAGCCCCGTGTGCTAGTAGAGAGTCACGTTCCATTTCTCCAAATCGTACTCCTCCACCACGCTTTCGTCCTTTTACTGGCTGCCGGGTGACTGGGTCAATAGGGCCGGTAGATCGAACCTGTAACAGAAAAATCACTTGGTATTAGCAATAAAAGTTTATACAGCATAATATTTTACTGACAAAGGGTGCACACCAGTGATTTGCACCGGAGGTTACCAGACTTAACTCCTTTCATAGACAATAAATAAAATATTAACAGTGGAGTGGCATATAAATTAGTACAAAGTTGTCAGAAAAAGAAAAAAAGAAGAAAAAGAAATACCATTTAAGTTATAACACCAACAATTCCCACTTTGAAAGCTTAAAATTTAAATTGCCAAAGCAAAAGATTGATTTTTCTCTCAGATTCAGAAGAAAGCATAAATATTGTGAAGTTAGGATTAAATAACAGAAAATTTGGAGCATCATTTTGCTGTTTGCTAGTTTTATAGGAGGGAAAAACAGTAAATTTGCTCACTTGGTATTTGTCTGAAACCATGTGACGAAGCCGCTGATAATAAACAGGCCCAATGAATATCTCACACGTCAGTTCTGTTCCATAGACCCCGCTGTACAGAACCTCACATCCATGGTAATTAAATCCCTTCTCTTTTAACATAACACCAAGCTCATCAACAAGTGAAGCCGACTTGGATTCAGACTTCTCACCATCTGTCTTCACAGAACTACGAAATGGAGTTGCATCTTTAAATTTTCCATGTAAACTACCTCCCTGCAAGAATAAAATATTATTCATGTAAACTAAATAATTTCCTAACCAGGGATGTATGGACACAGACATAAATTCTTATGCATAATGAATTATGAAGATATCTACGTTTTGTTAAATCAGCATTATCAGAAATCATTGTGGCACTCTAATTCTGTTAGCACGAATTTCAAAAAACAGTTAAAAAGGCATAGGCTAGAAGGACCTAACAAACTGACACAATACATGTCCAACACTAACATAGCAACTGTATGGTGCTTCAGAATTCATACAGATAACTTTTGGAAATGGCTGGAAATAAGACCTCATTATTGTTCCAAATACCTCGTCAATTTTCCACTTCCCAAGTAGCTCAGATTCATTTTACAACATGAATAGGTCCAATGATCCTAGGGTATCTAGATAGCATAATAACTAATTTTGTAAATTTCACTTGACATTTATTTTCCTCCTAATTGTTGTGTATATAAATTAAGCATTCTGCCGGGTGATAATTCACACAAGCATGTTCGGAAAAGATTTATCTCCATACTTTTCATATCACATTAGAGTTTTTGGTCTAGGCGACGCTGCTTCCGCAAGCAGCGTTGTGAAATAACCTAACTGCGTATTAGGATCAGAGAGAATTGTGTTATGTTTACACGAGCTCTTTTGTCCTATATATAGAGCTGTGAGTACAGTTGTCAACAATCTAAGTACGGCTGTCTCTAACCCCTAGGATACAGCTGTCACTATCTGAGGTTGTAACACAGATGGTATACTTGAAGGAAAAAATACAATGTAATAGGGATTAAGATAACTATATGCAGATTGTCAAAACGAAAAAAAGATAACTATATGCAGACAAAGAGAAAACCACACCAAAAGGTATTCTTTTATTATCTCGAGGAACCACATTTGTCCACCACACCAAAAAAAAAACTTCTCACTCATTCGAGTCAAAACTCCTCTACTATCTTTGTAGAAGTTCTCTATCAAACTATACCCCTCTATCAAACTACCTCACCAACCCACAAAACTATCCTTGTAAACACAAGCACAGCATTATCAAGCATGCTTTTGAGGTATTATTTAATGAAAGGTAGAAACGAACCGTGGATGATACTTCAAAATTTAGTTTTTGTCCTTACTAAATGATACTTTTAAACTCGGCCCCCCCTACGTTTGATTCCTGCCTCCGTCCCTGGATGTGAGGAATACCTTCCTCAATTGTTACTTACATGAAGATGTATACATGAATAGTCCTCCAGGATTTGAAAACAAATTTGGTTCAAATGTGTAAAATACAAAAGCCACTCTGTGGACTTGGACTCAAACAATCTTTAATGACTTAATTTGAAAAGTTGACCCAATCATTAAAAGGACAAGGTTACACTTAGGGTGCGTTTGATTTGCAAAACAGTAGGTACTGGACAGGACAGAACAGTACAGTACAGTACAGGACAAAACAAGATAATACAGGACAGGACAAAACTGCATTGGAGAGAGATAGAGAGATAATATTTTTTATATTCGAAAATAAAATAGGTATTTTTGTATTTTTTATAGTTGTACTGTGGACAAAAAGTTGTACTGTGGTTCAGTAGGGGACAAAAAAAATTGTTTTTGTCCTGTCCCTTACTGCCTATTTGTCCAGTCCAATAAGCAGTTTCTGAATCAAACAGGGTACAATAAAAGTTGTCTTGTCCAGTCCCCTGTTTTTTAGCAGATCAAACGCACCCTTAGAAAATAATATGTGAATACTGTAATATTTTATTCATCAGCTCAAGGCTGGTATTTATGATAAGAGTACAACTAGCTATAAAAGGAAATAATAGAAAACATATAAAAAACTAGAATCTCCTATAAATAATAAAATAGGAAACTATATATTTTCCAGCACATTAAAAGGACAAGGTTACACTCAAGGGACAACACCTATTATATTTTTGCATATACGAACAGTAATGTACTACAAAATAAAAAATGATTTAGTTCATTACTTTCTACAAATTGTAGTACCTTAGCAGCAACAGATTCCAAAAGCATAGCAATCGTCATCCTAGAAGGAAATGCATGAGGATTTATAATAAGATCTGGGCGCATCCCCGTATTTCCAGAAAATGGCATGTCAATGTCTGGCCACAACTGAGAGCAAACACCTTTCTGCCCATGTCTACTGCTAAATTTATCACCAATTATAGGGTTTCGGGGGTATCGAAAACGTATATTAGCCTGCTCCAAAAATCAAATGCATAAGCTAACACTTAATAGAACAAATTTAATAAAAAGTTAAAGAGATCTACAAGCTCAAAAATAAATAAATAAAATCATATCAAACTAAATAATAAGTTAAAGAGAATTACAAGCCCAATAAATAAATTAAAAAGAAACTATGATTGGTATGCTAGAATTAACACAAATACGACATTTATGGTAGTACCAGATTAGGTTATATATTAAGTAAGGTAGTGTCAATCAGTGTCTTTACTCTATTTCAGTATGTATATATATAACATAGGTCTAATGCCGTAATACGTGAATTCCATCATTTTTGTCTCTTTTCCTCCTCAACATGGTAATCTAGTATTCTAGTATCTACAATCAATCTAGAGCCTAAAAAGACGCAACCATAATTTGTGCTTAACCAGTGGATCCAATGTCAAAAAACTCATGTCTCCCTTTCAGTTTCCACTCTCCACTATCGTGTTCTTAGCATGTGATACCTCAACAAGAACCACTGCTCACCAAGGCCTAAAATGTTATTTCTATGAATTACAATCAGAATCCCTTATTTATAGGGCTAAGCATAAGATCCTAATTTATTAATTAATTAAAAGTATTTTAATTAAGGGTTAAATATGTTTTTGGTCCCTATAAAATTATCAAACTTTGTTTTTAGTCCCTATAAAAAAAGTTGCATGTTTTGGTCCCTACAAAATTTGTATGCATGCAGTTTTAGTACCTGCTATTTTTCAAAATTTTAAAAATTGTTTTTCAAAATTTGGTAATTTTTTTTTTTTTTGGTTGGTAAAATTTGGTAATTTTATATGGACCAAAAACATATTTAACCCTTTAATTAAATGAGTTAATTAAAATACTAGGACCCTAAAATTGAATAAAGATGAGATTGTGTTAGGAACCCAGGAATTGGATCCCAAAAATAGAACAATTTTATTAAAGAAATAGGATAGAATAGGAGAGAATCTCTCCACAGGGATTTTCCCTTCACAATAGAGAATACTCTATTCACAATTACAAATATTCAAAGATACTCTCTAACCTTGGTATTCTCCTATTTGTAGACATATTCTCTAACTAATCCAAATAGGAAACTAACTAACTTCTCTAACAACTCATAACTACTTTAATGACTCTAATATCTATTATTTTATATCCTAACAGATTGTTAATGCTACTTCTCTATAAACCGCAAGGCTTCACTAGATCAATCAAAAGGCAGCCAAGCTCCCTCTCACTTGTGAGAAGCACTGCCGTTCCGTTTGTGCTCGCGTGGACACTGTAGAGGCATCGGTGTATTCCGAGCTTGAGTGATCAAAAGTGCGCTGTAAGAGGTATTCCTAAAATCTTTTTGAGGTCTTTAACTTGTTATTGGGTTTGTGATTAATGATTTATTAGAGAACAAATATAGTTAGTTTACTTTACAGATAGTATTAGCTGTTAGTTTAAGTGTATTGTACTACACTTTGTACTATTCCTTTTCTATTTGTACTCTGTCCATATATAAGACATAAACTCATATCTTGTAACTAACTTTTCATAAATGAGAATTTCTCTTTCTCTCTCTTCTCTCTGTTCTCTCTCTTCTCTGCATTTCTAACATGGTATCTTGAGCTTCTTCTTTCTCGATCCATGGCGGACCTAAATCCCTTCCAAGGTAACAAGATCGCAAACCTAATTTCACTGAAACTTGATGATTCGAACTTCAAGCAGTGGAAACAACAAGTCTTTGGAGTGATTCGCGATCTTGATCTACAGAAATTCATCACAAATCCCGTTATTCCAGAGAAATTTCTCACCAATGAAGATCGTATTGCAGGTACGATCAATCCCCTCCATCAACAGTGGGAGAAACATGATGCGTTGATCTGCACGTGGCTTCTCTCTACAATCTCTGACTCGCACATGCTTCTCTCGAAGGTTGTAGATCTCACCTTTCCGTGGCAAGTTTTGAACGAGATTCATCGTCACTTTGATACGCTGCTCACTACCAAAGCGCGTCAACTCCGATCGGAATTGCGAACCCTAAGCAAAGGAGATCGCACCATTGCTGAGTTCATTCAACGCGTTCGAGTTATCAACGAATCGTTGATTTCGGTAGGTGATCCCGTTCCTCTTCGTAACCTAATTGAAGTTGTTCTTGATGTGTTGCCTGAAGATTATGACTCTTGTTGCTGCGATTTCGAGCAAATCCATGACTGTCTCCATTGATGAAGTTGAATCTGACCTCTTAGCGCATGAATCAAGGCTCGAAAAGAACAAGAAACAGAGTATTACTGAAGCTGCAACTGTTAATCTTGCTCAAGCCTCTTCTCCTTCTAATTCGTCTCAGAATAGTTCAACTGGTGAGAATTTTCAGCCGAATAATCCTTCATTTCCTTCTGGTACGAGTCATATGGACTCTAATGGACATCAAGGGGGCTATGATTCTCAGCGTGGAGGTCGTTATGGTAGAGGTGGTGGACGTTTTGGCAGAGGAAATAGTGGTGTTACTTGTCAAATTTGTAACAAACCTAATCATGACGCCTCAATATGCCGTTACCGTCATGCTCCTGCTATGCCTAACTATGGATTCAGACCTTTTCAGTATCAACCACCTCAGTATCCATCTTTCTTTCCAAACTCTTATGGCTATGGCTTTGCTCCCAGGTCTCAACGTCCTCCAGCTCCCCAAGCTTTGCTTACTAGTGGAAACACCAACTTTAACAATCAATGGTGGTACCCTGATTCTGGAGCTTCACACCATGTCACACCAGATGCTTCCAATTTGTCTGATGCAGCTTCTTTACCTGGCTCTGATCAGGTCCTCATGGGAAATGGACAAGGTTTGGCTATTAATTAAGTTGGTTCAATGGCTTTTACATCCAAAACTAGTCCTGGCTCTTGTCTTACCCTAAACAATCTACTCTTAGTTCCTTCTATTACTAAGAATCTCATTAGTGTCTCTAGATTTGCACAAGATAATAAAGTGTTCTTTGAGTTTCACCCCACATTCTGTCTTGTTAAATCACAGGCTACTTCTGAAGTGCTTCTACAAGGCATTGTTGGAAAAGATGGCCTCTATAGATTTGCTTCTCCGTTAAATTCTATTTCTGCTATAAATAAATCCTCCATCCAGTGTAATTCTGTTTCCTTTTCTCCCTCTAGTTTACAAGCATCTATTGGTAATGTCACCCCTACTGCTTATGTTTCCCATTTTATATCAAATAATAATAATAATAAAGTTGATTGTGTTGAAGTGTCTGATTCTCTTTATGATTTGTGGCATGCACGCTTAGGGCACCCTCACCATGACACACTTAGAGAGGCATTAAAATCTTGCAATGTGCATATTCCATCTAAGTCTCACCATACTCTATGTACTGCTTGTTGTCTAGGGAAAAGTCATAGAATACATGCTCCATCTTCTACTACTGTGTATTCCATGCCCTTTGAACTTGTCACTTGTGACCTCTGGGGTCCTGCACCCGTTAAATCATCCTCTGGTTACACTTACTTTCTTACTTGTGTTGATGCTTGCACTAGATTTGTCTGGGTCTATCCCTTGAAACTTAAATCTGAGACTCTAACCAAGTTTACTCATTTTAAATCCATGGTAGAATTAGAGTTTGGTTGTAAAATAAAAGTTGTTCAAACTAATGGTGGTGGTGAATTTAGACCATTCACCAAATTCCTTACTGAGTTAGGAGTCATTCATAGACTAACTTGCCCTCATACTCACCATCAAAATGGTTTAGTAGAAAGGAAGCATAGACATTTAGTAGAAACAGGTCTTACCTTGCTTTCCCAAGCTAACATACCCCTCAAGTTTTGGGATCATGCATTCATTACAGCAGCCTTTCTTATAAACAGGCTGCCTACCCCTGTTCTTAACAATAAATCACCTTACTATGCTCTTCTTCACAAATACCCTGACTACAAGTCACTAAAAGTCTTTGGGTTGGGTGTGCCTGTTTTCCTTTTTTAAGGCCCTATCGTACTACTAAACTAGCTTATAGATCCCAAGAATGTGTTTTTCTAGGGTATTCCTCTGTCTACAAAGGTTATAAATGCCTCAGTCCAGAAGGTAGAATCTATATCTCCAAGGATGTTTTGTTTAATGAACACAAATTTCCGTACTCTCAACTGTTTCACTCTTCTTCTTTGGGCTCTTCTCCTTCTGGCACATCCTCTTCCTCCTCTGTACCTCTGATCATTCCTTCTCAAACCTTACCTACACCTACTCAGTCCTTTCCTAATCCTACACAAGCACCTTCCACACCCAGTTCATCCCCTACTACATCTATCCCTAATCCAACTACCATTCTGCATCCTCTTCCTATAACTACCATTCCTATGTCAGCTGAACCTACTTCTCCATCCTCATTAAACTCTGCATATAATCAATCTACTACCAGCTCCCCTCCCATTCAAAGGTCCAATGCCTCCCAACATATTTTTCCTCTTCTTCATCAGATGGGTCTAACCTTGCCTCCTCTTCTCCACTGCTCACTCCTCCTCCTCCTCTCCTAAACCAATCTCTGCTGGTCATTATATGCTCACCAGATCCAAGGCCAAGCTAAACCCCACCATTCTTGTTACTCACATTGAACCCACTAGTGTCAAACAAGCTCTTCAGTCTTCTCACTGGGTTACAGCCATGAAGGAAGAGTACAACCCATAAACAACCCATAGGCTGCAAATGGGTGTTTAGGGTGAAAGAAAATCCTGATGGCTCTATTCAAAAGTACAAAGCCAGGCTTGTAGCCAAAGGATTTCACCAACAGGCAGGTTCTGACTTTACAGAAACCTTCTCTCCAGTTGTCAAACCAGTCACTGTGAGAACTGTCCTCACTATGGCTATCACTAACAGGTGGCATATTCAACAAATAGATGTGAATAATGATTTTTTGAATGGTATTTTAGAAGAAGAGGTCTATATGCAGCAACCACCAGGGTTTGAGAGTTCAGACAAAACCATGGTTTGTAAGCTTAATAAAGCTCTATATGGCCTTAAGCAAGCCCCAAGAGCTTGGTTTGATAGGTTAAAGGCTGCTCTTATTGCCTTTGGGTTCACAGCAAGCAAGTGTGACCCAAGTCTCTTCATGATAAAGACTGGTGGTCTACATCTAATAGTTTTAGTGTATGTTGATGATATCATCATCACAGGCAACTCACTACCAAAAATTCAGCAACTTATCTCTAAGCTAAATGCTGAATTTGCTCTCAAACAGTTGGGTACATTGGACTATTTTCTAGGTATTGAGGTTTTTCACTTAAGCAATGGTGCTCTGCTTTTATCCCAGACAAAGTATATCAGAGATCTTCTCTCTAAAGCACACATGACCACAGCCAATGGTATGGCTACACCTATGGTGTCAAGTCTTAAATTGTCCAAAGTTGGGTCTGTTCCTGTTGACAATCCTACATTATTCCGTTCTATTGTTGGGGCTCTACAATATGTTACACTTACTAGACCTGAAATATCCTATTCTGTCAATAAAGTATGCCAATTTCTCTCTAATCCACTTGATGATCATTGGAAAGCTGTCAAGAGAATTCTTAGGTATCTCAGTGGGACCTTGCATCATGGTCTTCTTCTTCAAGCTGCTCCTAAAGACAAGCTCTTGACTCTTATTGGGTTTAGTGATGCTGACTGGGCTTCTGACCCAGATGACAGAAGATCAACCTCTGGGGCATGTATCTATGTTGGGCCTAATTTAGTCTCTTGGTGGTCAAAGAAACAAACACTAGTTGCAAGGTCAAGTGCTGAAGCAGAGTCCAGGAGTTTAGCCAACTTGGCATCAGAAATTTTATGGCTGCAGTCTTTACTTACTGAGTTAGGATGTCAGTTTGATACTCCTAAAGTCTTGTGTGATAATTTGAGTACAGTTTCCTTAGCTCATAATCCTATCTTACACCACAGGACCAAGCATATGGAACTTGATATTTTCTTTGTCAGGGAAAAAGTCCTTAACAAGAACCTTGTGGTTGCTCATGTCCCAGCTCAAGACCAATGGGCTGATGTGCTTATAAAACCCCTCTCTGCACTAAGGGACAAACTCAGAGTCTTTAACAAGCAGTGTTTGGTCAGGCCTGGCTCAGGTTCTCCAAGGGAGTATTAGAGAACAAATATAGTTAGTTTACTTTACAGATAGTATTAGCTGTTAGTTTAAGTGTATTGTACTACACTTTGTACTATTCCTTTTCTATTTGTACTCTGTCCATATATAAGACAGAAACTCATATCTTGTTACTAACTTTTCATAAATGAGAATTTCTCTTTCTCTCTCTTCTCTCTGTTCTCTCTCTTCTCTGCATTTCTAACATGATTAAATCAAGATCAACTTATTGGGATTGTTTCGCTAACAGAAGTTTTGAAAATCCCCAACACATAATACCCAGCCATTCAGTCCTTAGCCTATAGCCTATCAAAATCGAAAGGAACTCAGGCAAAATAAACAGGGAATCAACAGCAAAATGAAGTAAATGGCATCATTAACAAGACCAACCTATTCAATTATTTATTTTTTATGTAAAAAATTCATTAAACCACAGAAGAAAATTGTAGTGAATTTTTTCAACTGACCTTCCTTAGATGCTTCCCCTTTTTGACGTCAACAGCAACAGAGTCGATATAAGCATCTTCAGTACCCTTTTTCTTGATGTATGATGTTTTATTCGTTATTGAGTTGTAAGTGCTACAATAGGATTCGTCTGGCCGTATCCTCTGAAAGATATACCTTCAGACTTTTTGCAAAGAAGTTTGTAAGTTGGGAGATAAAAGAGAGAAGGGGATACAATGACAAACCTGACCAACATGTGGAAGTCCATCCGAATCAATTGCAGGACAAGATTTATCTAGGTTACTTTTTTGGAATGTTCTTGAATATTTTTCTGACCGACTACCTCGCTCTGTCAAGTCAACAGTTTCTGTCTGCCAGAACAATTGTAGAAGCAAGTTTAAGTTTAGAATTTGGCAGTAAATATTTTCTGTAAATAACACCAAATATAAGAAAACTATGTACTGTCAAAGAATAGGGAAAAATAAAAGCACACATACATACATCATTGGATACATGACTAAGCTAACTTCGTATATTGTCCAGGTTCATTGTACACAAAATTAGCTCAACCCAGGATAACACATTACACATACATTAATTTTGGAAATTAGGACATTCATATTCAATATTGACCTCCATAATGACACAATTTATAGCAGCACCATTAGGATCGAGGTAACTTGTGGAATCACACAATCCCATGATTTTTCCTATCACTTGTGTGTTGAATCCAATTGTGGACTGTTGCAGTATCACAAGTTTGTTTTGCAGGAATGTAAGATCACAGAATTTGTTGCGTCACACGAAATGGAATTTTCAAGCTCAGATTTTCGCAGCTCGGATTACTCGAGATTTTCTTCTGAGTAATTAAAAAGCCCAATTTGGTTTCATCTCCCTCACTCTGCAAACTCGGAAATCTCCCTCATCCTCTCTGTCAGTGACTTGCGACTTCAAATTGCTGGTCTTTGTAAAGCTTCTATGCAGACCAGACCAGCTAGAGCTGTGTGTACGTAGGGCGACATAAGGATATGACTGGAAATACTAAAATTTCTGGAAGGGTATTTTTGTCTAAAAATAACCTCGTCTCTTTCACTCTCTTTTGAAGCACAGAAGCAGTTTTCAGATTCTTTAGACTCAAATTTTTTTAAAAAGCTACAAGAAACGGATGACATACTCCTAAAGGTGATTTTTTAGAAAGAAAAAAAACTGTAACAAACAGACTCTAAATAATAAAACTTAATTCAGTGTGAAGGCGCAACATGGCTGAATCAGAAGAGGGTGTTAGGAAGAGATTGGGACTCAAGGAAAACTTTCCAAGAAATGGGGAGTAAGCTCTTGTTAAGAAGTCCCACATCGGTTGCGAGATGGCCTGAATATATGTTTATAAGTGAGGGTAATCCTCACCTTACAAGCCAGTTTTGTAGGGTTGAGTTAGGCAGAAATGCTACTAGAGAAAAAGAAAGAAAGGAGAGGGAGGTCGCACCAAAATGTGTCCCAGCTGAGGGCTTATGTAGATCCGCCCTAGTAAGCAATTAGGAGAAATAGTGTTTCCGAACCGGGTAGCAAAATTGACCAGGTAAATTACACATTTAGGATTGCAAAAGTTGGGAAGTCTTGCAATGAAGATCAGTGATCCAACTGCAATAACGCACAGACATGAACCAGCACGGATGCCCCTCCAAAAATCATAGAAATGTACAACCCTACAAGGCTACAAGTAAAGATGTGATCTTGACAACAAACTCCAGATCCTTGGTAATGTTGTGGGATGATATTCAAACAATGCAAAAGCAGGTAGAAAACTTGGAAAACAAATAACAACAAAGTTTCAATCAAAACAAAATTAAGTAAACAAATTGCTAAAACTTCAAAGTGAGTAGTGGCACAAGAAAATCATGTCATATCACAATAAAGTGTCACGTGACTCGCGACGCATAATTAATTCCCATGCATTCAAATCTAGAAAGCTTAATCAGTTGTGTCGGATATCAAACCTGGTATATTTGTCCATGAAACATTCCACGTTCCACAGATGACTTATTAAGAATCATGGCATCCTCCATATCATATCTGCATTTTTTGTTAACCAAAGGTTGTTAAACATAGTACAAGGAAAGTTAAAACCACAGATGCCCAATTATATCAATTACCCTGTATATGCCAGAACTGCAACTATAGCATTTGTGCCTGTTGGAAATTCATCAATATTGTATTCAGTATATGCACTTGTGCGAACAATGGGAGTCTGAGGAGTCTGAAAATGTCCCAAATATTGAACTTATTATAGTCGAAGAGTAGGAAAGTATAGGTTAGGCTCTATCAAAGGCAAGAGATATAACTCCTAAAGAACAATTACGTTGGCTTTTTCCCAATTTGGTTTTGAATATCAAAATACCAAACCTATATAGATCTAGAACAGAAGTTATGTGCAATATCAATCAAGCTGAATTGAACAAACCTGAAGATGATATAACTTCTGATCTGCACGAAGTTGAATCGTTTGTGAAGAAAATGCCATTGTTTGCTTTGCCATCTATATAGAAAACAAGCAACATAAAAATTTGCAACTGAAGAAAACATGGACCACGTACACACAATTAAAAAGATTGTCGAACCTGACACTGGTACATATTTCGTGGACTCTGATTATGATCTGACCATGGTGTAAGATTAGCAACTACACTTAGCATTCCTGTTGGATGGATTTCCTCATGAGTTGCAGGAAATGTTTTTCTTCCACCATCTCCACCATCAGGACATTGTATCTCCATATAAACCTGAAAAGAAACAAGAAGTATCACATCAAAAATGACAGATCCCCAGTTGAAAGTACTATTTTCCATAAAGATGCCTTTACATGATTATTTCAAATCAATTATATGATGCACAGAAAAATAAGCTATATTGACCTGTTCAAATGGACCAATGTGTTCAATATTTCCATTTCCATTGGAAGGAATTGATATATTCCTCACTGGGCGAACAAATCTTGAAGCAGATGTGAAGAGGTAGAGGCCAGGATATTGTCCACCCATACTCAAAGGAACATATCCCACTTCCAAATCGTTTGGAATCTGCATTACATGGCATGATATTTAAGTTAACATAGAGGAACAAATATATTATTAGGGAACAAAAGAAATCTTGACATAAACAAACCGCTGCAGCAGATGACACTTTCAGTTCTCGAAGGTGAGCAACAACTTTCTCAACCTCAGTGGAAGGGATAAAACCAACAACACAACCATCTAGAAGAACAGTAAGAACTTCAGGCGGGCCAGGTGAAAATATCTTTGGCAATGCTTGTGTCATTCCGGTCTCAATTAAAATGTTGCGGATAGCCGATTTAATGTTCCTATAATTTTTAATATTTCCTTGAGAATCATAGAATGACGTAATTTCTGAAATAGAGAAGAGAGAAATAAACAATGAACTAAGTTTAACAATGAACATTGAACAATGTTTCTAGTCAATAAAAAATAAGTAAGTAATTTGTGAAATAATACGTTAATTTTTTCCCATACAAGAACAATTTAAGAGTACCATGCACACGCGTTTATTTATTATATCTAACACCAAGTGTTATTTTATATGGAAGGACATGTCATGTTTGTTTACAAGATTACACCACTTCCAGCCCGCCTTCATTGTTGGAATATGAGAAAACGAAGAGGGAATCTGACTAAAGAAAAAACAAGATTACACCATTTTCCCTTGTTTAAAATAGAGAACAATAAAAGGAATCCCACAAAAAAATAACCTAGATTACGTGATAGCTTGTGAATTTACTATAACTAACGCTTGTTTCAGAAAAATAGTGGTAGCTTGTACATAATCCCTTTGTCCCATTTTTAAGTTGTTTCACACATATTAAGAAAAGTTTTATATAAATGAAAGAATGCATCAGTTTTATAAATTTATTCTTACTGACTATTGAATGTTAACCGTTGTCATAAATGTACAGTGGAGTATAATAAACTTGAGTGATGTGCATAATATTAATTTGGGGGTAGAATTGAAATAAAATGATTAATGTCAGTATGTTACATTAAAAACATATAGAGTGACACTTAAATATGAGTGGGATGACAATGTCCATCAAATGGCATAGTCCTTGTATAAAAGAGGATAATTGCAATAAATTCATATCAAACATAAACAAGAAAGGGTGCCTAGGTTCGTGCTTTTTGTGGATGAATATCATAGTCCTCAAAATAATTTTTCATCAATGTCCTTCTGATTTTTTATTTTCTTTTACTAATCGTCCTTCTGATACAATTGTCACAAAATTCTTCATTATGAATGACTGAAGTAGGGTCACAAAAGGACTAACATGGTGAAAAGCTTTGAGAAAGATTACATGGTTAGTGGTGACATATGAACTTTTTATCTGAGAGACTAATTTGGCAACAGAAAACATGACAGAACTAATGCGACGGCACACTTAACTTTGATGGTCCATTTTGGGAATTACCCTTTTTTCTATAAATTTTAAGAGTGCGAGACAAATGGAATAAAGAAAAGAGGGTTTAAAAATAACGACAACTTACTACAAGTGCGGGTCATATGATTCAATAATCCACAGGGCTCCCCATCAGGTGTGTGTACAGGACATAAAAAACCCCAAGATCTGTTCATAAAAAAAGAAAAAACCTTGAATAATAACCTGTAAGATACATGTATATTATGACATGATTGTGTCATCAGCTGATTATGTAAAAATGTACTAACTCGGGCAATAGTTTCCGCACAGTTGTATTACGAGCTCCGGCAAATGCAGCACCTCGATGGACAGCACGAAAATGCGACAGGAATCGTAAAAAGTTTAACCGTTCAGCCATGATTGTAAATCCTGCCCTCTGAATAAGAAAAAGTAGTTCGTGAATATTTTACACAGGCATCAATTTAAAATAAAAAGAGATTTAAAACAAGGGCCATGCTAACTAGTGATCTAGGGGCACTAGTTAAGGAACTAAAAGAAGTTAGTTTTATATTGAAAACAACACTTTTATATTTTTAAAAATTTGACTACACAAATCACAAGATATTTTACTTTGTTTCCTTAACTAGTGCCCTGGGGCACTAGTTAGCATTTTCCTTAAAATAATTAACCAACAATTCCTCACATAATTAACATTGAATTTAAGTAATAGAGTGTGCACTGTGCTCAATATCAATTTTAGGCTAAAATGCAAGAAACTCCAATAAACTACGAGCTATGTTCAGAATATCTCCTTACAATAATAAAACTCAACTCAACTCGTTCAATCGTTCAACTTGTCAAACTGTGCATGCCGAAGTAGGTCCTTGAAATTTATTTATTCTTTTATACTGTAGTGCAGAATGAACTGGTATTTTATTCATTATTATTTAAATTATAACTAGAAGGTGGAAAATCAGATGCAATGTAATTAATAATTTTACTAATGCATATATAACGGATTCTCCTAGACATATAGTCTTCCCTTCTAAGAATTTTGCTGGGTGAGAAACATACAGCACCAGTTTTCTAAGTATGAAGTATCCTATTAGAATTTGGGGTGTTCGTACATGGGTAACACTTCAAAAATAACCATGCATCATATGTAAATGATAATAATCTTCAAAGAAAAATATAATCAGAAAAAGGTGGTTGTAGATTAATGCAGGTGCCATACAGAATGTGTAAGGAAGCCTATCAACTTAGCGGAAGGGAAGAATTTTGCTCAAAAAATGAAAGCACAGAAAACATAGGCTAAAATACACCTTTGGTCCCCTTATTTTCAAAATAATTAAGATTTGGACCTCCTATTTTAAAAACCAGCTTTTTAGTCCCCCCACTTAACTTTTTTCTAAATTTTGGTCCGTCATCTCATTTTCGGGTCATTTTTAACGTTGTGGCCTATTCATTTATGACGTGGTGGCGGTGCTTTCAAGCACAGGGTGTTGAGCATGACAACAGAACATTAACAGTAAATTCAATTAATAATCTGCACAAGTGAAGTGATAGAGAACGGATGTTTTATGGAAGAATAACAGTAATTTAATTACTGAACATAGAAATCACATAGGATCCAGAGACAAAATAACCATCCTATCTTCTGAAAATATCAATCCTAAGACACATACTAATACAGAAGTTATTTTCAAATCATAACTGCCACTAAAATTCCAAATAACTGCTATTTCACAGTTCTGTTACTAACCATAGCATCCAACAGAAAGTTCTTTTAAATAGGTGGTCTGGCTCATTTATAAACCGATGGTTCAAACTTTTGAATCCCAACATTAAAAATACAAAAGAATATCTAATTATGTGCAATTAGGTAAGCGTAACCATACAGCGATTAATTATTGTATACCAACAAAACAGACAATTGACACCCAGAAAATACAGACGGAGAAAAAATATTAACTAAGCACTAACAAGTCCATACCTGATTCAGATCCAGACCTGTCTGTGTAGCCAATCTTCCAGTTTTCAACATGTTTTCAATTGCTAAACCGATTCCGTATGCATGATTTTTTTCAAAAATTTTCTTAACTTGTAAACCTGCAATATCAAAGGGGAAACATTTACAGGTAGCAAGAGGTATCAATATGAAGAATGTAATTATCATTTATGGTCAGAGTTATTCTTGATTGTCTACAATAAACATTAACAGAAGTTAAGCAAAACAAAAATTTAAGCAGATATAACAAAATTAGATTGCAAAGAAATAACATGTTGAAAGAGCCAATAAATATCTACATACAGTTATTGAAATCAAAGTTCTCTCCTTTTTTATTAATCTCTTCCAGAAGCATCCATTTTCCCTTCGCCAGCCACTCTTCTAGTTTTTCCTAGGATCCACGTCAACAGATGCAAGAAATCAACAAACATATAAAACTAAGTTTTAAAACCTCTGTTGTTTGTTAAAACAAATAATACTGAAAAGGTTTATACAATAACAATACAGTTCAATAAGCAGAAGATAACAAAAGCCTTACAAAGAAGTGGAGAACAGAGTATTCCATATTTTATTCATAATAACCAACACTAAGGAGGAAAACATTAGATGACAGCATTACCCATAGTACTGGGTAACACATAATAATATTGATGCCGGACCATGGCGGAAAACCAAAAAACCCGCCATCCTTCACAAATTGACATGGCGGTTATAAAAAAATCCACAAATGCAATCCATGACCAATACTTGACAACACTGGTAACGCATCTAAGGATTTAAAATAAACACAAGTGATTCTATCTCCAAGAGGACTAGGTGAGGATCGCCACAAAAATGTCATAAAAAAGGCCACCAAAAAATACAGGAAGTGCAGCCAAAAATCCGCACAAGGTGAGAAGGGGTCTATTTTGTTTTCATTCAATTTTTAGGGTGAAATGATCAAAAAGTCCAAAGAATAAAAAGGGAGCATGTAGCGTCCCCGTGAGCTTAGCTCAGTTGGTAGGGACAACGCATTTTACATCCCGGACACCCCACTTATCCACCTTAAAGGTGGAATTTTTAGCCACTGGGCTACATGACCAATAAAAAAAAAGGGAGCATGCGGCTATTTAAGTATCAATGACCATAAACTCCAAAAATTCCAGAATTTTACAAAATTTTCAATGTTTGAGCTGCTACAGCCTCTATTTGGCCACTTTAAGTGACACAACAACCGCTACTAAAAACCACGACGTGATGGAGTTTGGTGTAGCAACTAGGGGCCTCTGCGCGCACTATTGACTACACAGAACAAGACATTATGACTAACTACACTTTGGCCTGTCAAAATGAATAGTTTTGGCAATTGTTGTGGAAGAGATGAAGCGGCTGCAGCATTAGCAGAGGCTGTGGTTAACAATTAGCAGTGTTAAGAAATGCAGCAGTAACGCAGAAATAACAATTGCCCACTAAACTACCTACCGTTTTTCTTCATTTAAATTTTCATGAGAATGTTTCATGAAAATATTGATTGAGGGCATTTTTGCAATGCTAACGTTTAACATGGTCACGTTAATTAGAAGTTGCTTGTGTTTAAGTCCACCAAATATGACTTTTTTTTTGTTTAAATTTAAGTACGGAGGAAATATGTAATAAGGAACTTGACCAACTCAAAAAGGCATAACTGAGAGTTCATATTTAGAATTTGATAGCCCAATTCCATTGTAAACTTGAGTTCAAACCAAATACCAAAAGCTGACAAAGATGCTTAGGCATATGCCTTCAGAAGAGAAAACTTAGGCACTACACCATAACAGCCTGATACTGAACTATGATTGAAATTAATCAGATTCACAATGTAGATGAAATGTTCTAACTACTATTAATAATACTAATAATATTTTGAAAATGATTAAAAGCTATATACCTTAAGATAAATTGTGATCAGATGCCCAGGGAGTAAAATCTCTTGATTTTGCAAGCTATCAGGGTTATCTGGCACCGATGTATGATCTATAAGTGAAAAAAGCTTCTGCAACATGAATCTGTAGGGGAGATGAAAGGAGGGGTCAAGATCAAATACTAGATCGTGGGAAAACAGTACATAGATCCTCTGCCATATATGATTTTGGCCCATAAGAAACAACATAGTGTGACTAATTAATCAAAACCGTCGCATATAAAAGGAAAGCAACAAACTAACATGAGCAGATTGAACTTGTCAAAATTGTTGCCGAGATGAACAAGTATGTAGTCATTCAGAACAGCATCAGCGACCTAGAAAACAAAAGAACTCATGAAAGCACTAGTCAGAATTCAGAAATAAGGGCAAGCAAAACTCTCCCGCCAATCAAATTAATGCAAGTATAAATGCAACATCCTTCCCAAGAGATGCCTAGATATTGCTGCATCCTCTATTTTGAAAAACACACTCCCTCCTTGAGATAAAATAGGGCACACTTTGGATTTGTTTTAGTGAACACAAAATCTGGCAGTTTATATGATGATATGAAGTTTTGAATAACCATTGGCTTTGGGACTTCAAAGCAATCAAATTCTTTGCCACTAGGAGGCTCATTCACATTAAACAGTACTAAAGTGAAGCATATATTAATCTCTCAGGAGAAGTCAGAATGTAACTTTTTAAGAGGGAAGGGTGGTGATGGTGAGACATAATTTCACAGGAGATTAGTGTAATTTAACCTATATAAGACAATGATAAAATAAGACTTACAATATAATGGCTTTCATTTCTGAGTTCACGCATAATAGGTTGGAAATGCTCTCCTGAATTTCAAATAAAGAATGAGTACAAAAATATGCAAATTGAACAAGAAAACAAAGGATCTTGAAAATAAGTACCGATATATTGTAGACATTGAAGACGAGTGAAAAGAGACAAATTGCGAACTTCGTCTAAGATTATTTTTGCCCTTTCACCAACAAGATGGGTTCCAACAACACCCTTTCCCTTTTCATACTTTTCATTATAATTGCTTGTCAAATTTACATAAATTTCTCGATCAGTGGTGTCAATGAGGGCCTGTTACAAATGAGCAGTAGCACCATGAGTAAATCTTGATACAGCCAAAGATCAAAACCATAATGGGAAAATTAACGAGGTTGTTTAATAGAGTTAGCAATAATTACCTTCAAAAGAATGCCCACAGGAAGCATGTACTCTCTTCCTTGTACCCTGCAAAATGATATTATGATGAAACATCTGCTTAAGCATGTACTCTTTTCTCTGGGGGTAGAATGGGGGCATGGAAGATTATTTGGATTAGGTCTTTTACATAAACCAGACTTCTTACCAGAAACCAAGTCTTGCACTCCCATTACGAAGGTAATATAATTTGACCGTTAACGAGGTTTGATCAGCTCTTACACACCTGAAAATTTGAAATTTAAAATCTTGAAAAAAAACAGCATGAAGTTTTCAAAATTGAGTGAAACATTAAAGGAATCAAGATGCTTAACATTTTGGACACAACATAAACTAATTTCTATACCACATGAAGAACAAAACAGTTAAATTTCCATGCATATATAAAATTTAAATCTGAATGCAATATCTGTTTCGACAACCGCTCATCATCAAGTACACGTACAACTATTTCTTCCAATTTTCGCAAATTGGACAAATGAAAAACAGTATGCACAGGGTGTCTAATTAGATCAGTGTAATCAAAATTGCAGACAAATGGAATGGGAGTTTTTGCCATCCGATTTGGTCGATTCGTGAAAGATGCGGCGTCATAGCATTTTATGGTGGAAATGGTGGCTTAAAATAGCGGTTTTTTGTCTTCCACCATCCGCAGTCAATAACACTGAATTAGTTTGCATCCTGTATTTATACTAAATTCTAAATTTTTATTAGGAAATTATGATTAGGATTGGATAGAGTTTAACAAAAAAGAATGATTAGTTGGTCTGAAGTCTGAACTAATTACCTCCGTATCTTGCTACGCACTCTTTTCGTTTATTGTACTACATGTTCAAAATTACAATTCAAATTTTTTTTATAAATGGAAAGAAGCCAACACGACAGTAACTGTGTAGGGTAAGAAAAACAATCAAATAAAAAGAAATTAACCACTAACAATCATCTAAGTTTCATAAGTGAAGAAAAGAAAACCTAACTATTGGCTCACGGACTGCATGTGCTGTTAAGTTTTTCTAACTATAACATCGACTCTTATTGAGTCCAAATAAAATTGAGAGAAACTGGAAACTCAAATGGAAGAAACGGTAAAATGAAAAACTAGCTACAACAAAAGAGAGAGCCTTAGCTATTTATAGAGGTAACCAAGCTAACCATCAAGCTGTAACTAACTGCAGTTATTACAACAACAAACTAATGAAAGAAAAGATGCAATACATTAGTAAATAGATTTGGGTTTAATGAAGTACAACAATGTTTCATAACATGCAAATTAACAAGGTTTATTTATAACATCCATTGAAAACTATTTTTACTAGACCCGTTCAATACTTTGTGCATACACATGCAACTAACAATGAGATGCAAGATTTCCCTATACCAAAATGGAGAAGTAAGCAAAAACCAAACTTCTTAGGAATACGTTTATCATCAGGGAAACATAATAATAGAAATCAATCCAAAAGTGCCTTTCTCCCATGGAATCATCAGATTTGGCTCCATAGCTCTCTTTATTAAATCCATATCCCTTTACAACGTCATTTTAGCCACCACCAGAATGAGTGATATTTTTTCTAATAGTAGGGAGTGACTTTAGGGGATTTACTGCAGACTCTGCTATAGTCGTGGTCTTTTTGCCACGATACAAAAATTTTAGTAAGACGCCACTAAGGCAAGCTACATGCCTGGACGAGAACAATACTAAAGGGTGACATTCTATGGCATGCGCCTGACTAAAGTGCCTTTCCTGAAAGACTAAAACTGTTGACCCTTTTGGTGTCATCACTACATGTCTAACCATTTAGTTGCAAGACATCTTCATAAACCTTAGGGTGGGATGGGTAGCTCAACTGGTTAAGCTAGTTGAGCTAAAGGTCAAGGAGTTGGAGGTCCAGGGTTCATGTCCTGGCAAGGAGAAAAAACTAACATAACATTGTAATATACTAACAACTAACAATTTGTCATTCAAAAAAAAAATCTTCATAAACCTTATATATGTAAACATCCAAGTCACTATTATTCATGATACGACAATTTAAAATAGTTCCGGCAGATAGAACACACCTTATTACAACTGCTTTATCAGTATATCCTTCCCGTCTGTCACTAAATGAACTTCGCACCGTACTCATCGGCTACAACATTTAAGGAACCAGAAAGAATAAAAAAATTGATGAGTAATGACAAGAGTTTTTTTTAATCCATTATTCGCCTCAGTAGTCACTTTATACGTTCCTGGACTAGTATAACAAATTTCAACTCTAGCAAAAACTAATCTATGCATACAACTGCTCTGGTTAACAGCAAAGTATTTTCATAAGACAAAAATATTGCTTACATAATTCCGTTTTGGCATAATTATAGGTCGAATAAACCTCTCAAGGCCATTCAAGATGAAGTAACTGAAAAGGAACAATGTGTGATAAAGCAACAGTTAGTCAACAAGTCAACTACATAAACAAAATAACTAGGCATTGAAATAAAGTAAGAAATAGAACAAGGAAATTGAATAAGGCTAATGCAAATGATGCTTATAAAACAAAAAAATTCATATACTTTTTAAAATAGAACTATTGTGCTGATTCAGCATTGATTCACTGATGGTAATCTATAATATTATCTAATCCAACATCATGCAGGAAGTTTAAGTGGCATAGACAGAGTCCAACAACATACCCGCCCATTTCCGATGCCTCTTCCTTGAAGGACACAAGTCCCTGAGGAGTCTTGTCTTTCAAGTTGCATAGCTTAGACTGCATTGGTAACAAAAATGAATAAAATATATTCATATATTTCAGAAGATAGATAATTATCAGCTAATATTATGCCACTTTTACTATGGTCCCAGTACTTTTACTTCATTACAACAAAAACAAGCCAGTAGCAAAAGAATTTAAGAATTAATTATTATAAGGATAAAAAATGCAAACATATCATGAAGGTAAGCTTTAGAAAATAGTATTTTTTATCCCATATCACACTCAGAATTTCTCCCTTTAATTCACCCTACTTGAATCCTATAGGTGCATCACCCTCCCATCTTCTCATCACACCACTTCATTATACAGAATAATGTGGCATTTAAAATATATGGAAATATGTATTATTCAAATGCATAGCTACAAATATATAAATTATCCATAAAAATTTAGTATACATGACGTGCAACAATATAATATGATCCAATAGTCAGAATGGAAATTTTGCATTATACAAACCTTTATTATGTAATGCAAGTATCTAATACTCACTACTAGTATCATCCAATTTAACTATAGATATAAGTGCATTCTCATGAGCCAAAAACTTCAAAACTAAATATAAAATCACAAAGTAACAAACCTTCAGCATTATGGGAAAGTGCCCAAAACTAATATTTTCGTATATAGAAGGAGCCGCTTCATTCCTACCGTCATTATATTGAAAACACACCTTTGCCGTGAACTTCCCTGTATATGAGATTTTTGCTTGTCTACACTGCTCAGGAAAAAAAATACACAGCATAATCAAACACTGAAGTAAAAAAAAAAAAAAACAAATCAAAAAACACCCAAATTCCACAAACTTAACCATTAAAATTTTATACTTGCCTCAAATGGATGCAACGCATCCACCGTTGTCTTTGCAATTCCAACCTTATGTGGCGGATGTATCTTCGGATATTCCAACTTAAGTAAGATCCAAGTTAAGAACAAACACTAACTCCATAAAAAATGTAACCAACACAAGTTCAAAGCTACAAAAAAAATGTACCTAGAAACAAATTCAAACTACAAACCCACTTAGAAAAAATCAAGTTTAACCAATAATTTTTTTCAAAATAACTAACCTAGGCTTTTTTTTTTTAACATGTTATGTGTTACAAATTTTTCACCGCCTAATAGTGACTAATCTCTGTTGCGGAACTTGTGGGGCACACAATGCAGATTCTCCCCTCACAACTGAATTTTTTCTATACTCAAGCCAAGCCAAATTCCGACCACCTACTTAAACGAGACCAAGTCCCTTACCACTAAGACCAACTCATTATAAATAAAAAATAGCATTTATTCAAACATTAAAAAAGAACAAATAATAAAAAAACATATTTGAAGCATAATGAATCACTGTTAATTAACTTCAACAAAAAAATAAAAAGGATATTTGTAAGCTTTGTTGTTGGCTTTGAAGGATGAGTAACTACAACAGGTTTGATATGCTGGAACATGGTTTCCAATCCAGCATCAATCATATAATCGAACGATTCTATGTGTGGCTTGAAAAGCTCCCGGAGTGCATCGAAGTTCAAATCGTCAACCGAACCTGGTCGTTTAGTCGCCATCTTCGAAGCTCAATTTTGAGAGAAAGAGGAATTAGGGTTAAGTTGCAGCGTAATTGATTTTCAGGCAGTTTCAGAGCTTGACGATGAAAATAGCGATTTTATACTTTATAGTGTGTAGGGTTTAGGAAGGGTTTTAAAACTCGGTTTGGACCGGACCGGTCGTTGTAATCCGGTCGGACTCGGTTCGTTAAAATAATCGGCGGTTCAGCGTTTCGTTTTTGAACAGCGTTTCGTGAGTCGTGACTTTCCTTTTTGTATATGGCAAATGTAACCCTTGTCTCTCCTTAATAAATTTGTTTTTCTTGGTTAAAAAAAAAGAGGACAAAACTTAGTGCATTGCTTTAGGTACATTTCTTATTTTTCCACTCACAAAGTAGTGATTATTAGTATTTTTTAATTTTAAAAAATAAATAAAATTGTTTTTTAATTTAAAAAATTACCTCTTTGTGAGAGGAAAAGTAAGAAATGCACCTAAAGCAATGCACGTAAGTTTTGTCCAAAAAAATATCAATATTGTGATAAGGGTTGTTCTACTTAGTAGTAAAAGAAAATTAGAACTCAACAAAAAAAATATCCTTGTTAGATGCAATTTTGGTGACCCAAATTTTTATACTTTTGAATTTTCTTTTGTTAACTAATCTCTTCGAAGTAACTGAGATTCATTTAAGGGTTGACCTCTCCCAACAAATATTTTTTCATATGCACCGGCAGGTGATCGAACTGTGGATCAAACAGTTAAGGGACTCAAGTATCTACCCATGCCCCTGAGTTGGGAGTGCAAAATTTTTTGTATATGTAAATAAAGTGATGAAAATTACTGCACGCACAAATGAGTGAAATGCCAAATACCCCCCTGAAATTTAGAAATAGGCAAATACCCCTGAAATTGTAAAATGTCAATCAAATTGTCCTCTGCTCTGTTTACTCCGTCTATTTTGAGCCTTCAAAAGCACATTGTTTAAGTTTTCCACCTCCTTGCAACCAGGTGAAAAACAAGGAACCAAAATAGCAAAACTATCATTACTATAATCATCTTCATCATCATTATAATTGTTTTCAAAATCATAACCAAGAGGTTCTAATCACCCAATAGACCAATCTAAGTCATCAGATTCACGACCAGACAAAAAACACTCATCACCAACATCATACTCTTTATCAATTATTGTCTCATCCATCTTTTCCTCTCTTTTCCTCATTAAAATAGACGGAGTAAACGGAGCAAGGAGTAATTTGATTGACAATTTACAATTTTAGGGGGGTAAATTTATACTAAGTAAAGACGTTCAACTTAAAAATACCAGAATTACCAATGAGCCGAGACTTAGGGGGTGTATTCTAGGATTCGAAAGGATTTTAAAAAACTTTTTTAGAATGAAAAAATTTCGTGGTATTCAATCAAAACTTTTGTTTACTTTGAAAAAAATCTAGTGGTATTCAATCAGGACTCTTTGCAACTTATAAAAAGTCTTGTGATATTCGATCAAGACTTTTTGCAACTTATAAAAAGTCTTGTGGTATTTAAAAAATTTCTACTTTCGATGGATTATTTCAAAAATGGGATTTTAATGGATTTTGATGGACTTTTTAGTGAATTTTTATTTTTCTTTTTACATCTCTTTTTTCCTCCCCCACTTCTCATATGCAATTTAACCAATATCATATTCATATATCAAAAACTTCCTAGATAATATTATATGAATTCGTAATTTGTATTTCAGACTCTCCCAACACAACATTGCACCAACAAAAAAAAATTATACAGTTAATTCATCTACTTTATAATCTCTTTCTATATCAACTAAATCCAACAAAATTGTTTATGAGAAAGACAAATAATTGTACTGTGTTTAGGACGAGGATTTCTTTGTTGTGTGCATGTCAGTTCGATTGTGTAGCCAAAGGTGTGTTGGAATGCTTATTGTTTTGTTTTGGTTCTATCTAGGGATGTCAACGGGGCGGGGAATGTGCGGATGAAGCATCCCCGTTCCCCGCCCCGAAATATCCGCGGGGAATTTTTACCTCCATCCCCATTCCCACGGGGGAATTTTTGCCTCCATCCCCACAGATTCTCACAGTATCCACGGGGATCCACGGAGATCGAATATTAGAAAATTTCTATATTTTACGGACAAAATTATGACATTATTTTTTCCTTTTTTATTACTAAATAAATAAATATTTTTTATAACATAAAAAACAATACATAACAACATATGCATAATCATATAAAAATTTATAACCAAAATATATCATAATTCATAGCAAAATAGATACTTAGAATTGTCAAATATAAATAAACCTATAATGATAATAGTAGTAAAAATATATATATTTAAGTATATATAGACGGATTCGGGGAATACGCGGGGACGGATGCTTAATCCCCGTTCCCCGCCCCGAACTGCCTCCGTGGGAAGTTTTGCCTCCATCCCCGTTTTTGGATCTCCGCACGGGGCAATCTCCGCGGGAATCTGTTTTGACGGATGCAAATTGACATCCCTAGTTCTATCATCCTCCTGTGAGGATTCATCATTTGATGTTACTTATATACTAATTTGAAATCTTAGTCTATATTATAAAATCCATCAAAATAAATACATATTGTGTGTCATGTTCATGGCTTTCACCGTCAAAAATGGGAGTACCGATAGAAAACCTCCATGACTCCATCTTTGAGCAACAACACCTTTGATGAAAAATCACTACATATAACAAAAAAGAGAAAAATTTGGGATTTTTTTAAACAAAAATGCTGCATTTAATTTAAAACTCAATGTCCTTTAAAATCCTATAAATCGATAAAGTCTTCCAAATCCTATAAAATCATACCATCAAAATCAATTGAAATTCAAATTACAAATTTTAATAGTCTTTTAAAATCATAAGAGTCATTAAAATCTTGCACAATCTTTTAAAATCATTATTATTAATTTTATAAAAAAAAAAATCTTTTAAAATCCACAAGACATTTTTATGCAAAAATTGACTTTCAAAATCTCAATTCAATAAATCTCCCTTATGAACAAATTTTTAACTTTAATTGTAATAATTATAAATGTTAATACTATATATACGATGAGAGATCAAATTACACCATGTAACTTTGAAATAATCACACTGATTAATATCCCTTAGTTTTATTTTGATTCAGCGGTTATTAAAGACTCACTTATATAATCATGTGATATCATTAATCAATTAAAGATTCTCTTTTTTTTACCAAAAATATAAAATAAAGATTCTCCTCTTTTTTTTTAGTTACCCTCGTTTCTTCATAACCTCATTTCTTCATCAATGGCAACAAAGAAATTTGTCTCAAAAACAATTATTGTTTTGTCCGACAGGAGCAACAACAACAATTCATTAAACACCAACCAAACGAGCAATGCTTCTCCACCTTCACCACAATCATCATCATCACCTCCTTTATAAGGCTAACATTTTTATCAAATTTGACAACACTTGTGTTATATGAAACACAAATAAAGACACGGATTTGGACATGATACGGACATCGACACATATCCGACACTAAAACACGCCTAATATGAGGAGCTTCGTAGTTATGTTCATTCTGCTAACCGAAACAAAAAATTCCAATTCCAATTTCACTTATTCCAAAAAGGCATAGCCTTAATCACAAAATCGCCAATTATTTGGCCACCACTTTGTTTTATTGAATGAAATAAATAGCTATTTGGAAATTAGTTTAAAAAGTAGTGAAATGATGGACAAAGAAATTGAAACAAAGTGAGATAAAGAGAAATTAGGGTTTAGTATTGAAAAATAACTTTGAAATCAAGCTTTATGCCACAATCAATCATGTAGTGTTTGGTATGCAAAGAGTGGGTATAAGCTTGCACTTTAGTAGAGAAACAGAAGAAAATCATCAGTGGTTGTCGTCTGGAAAAAGATGAACTTTTAGCTACTGTCTCTGGTCATTCATACCCACTTAGAGTACAATAGTTTGTAACTCTCAGCTATCTCTCCATCAGATATGTCTTCATCACTTGACTCATTATTATAATCACACTTTCGTGTAAAAGTCATCGCCCGTTTTGTTGCCTCATCATCACATTCTCATTCAAAATCTTTATCAGAACAAATGGGTGACATTCCCCCTTTTTAAATTTTTAAAAACTTAGGACACTCAACTTTGACATGACTAAAACACTCACATTGATGACATTGAAATCTTTTACCTTTGTTTGGTCTTGATTTTCTTTCCATCATCTCCAAGACTTTGTTGAGTTCTCTACGAAGAATAACAATAGCATCTGAACTATTTTCATCAGTCTCCGTGCCACTTTGCAGTTCTTCATCATCAGCATTTGAGACAAAAGTAATGCACTTTTTCTTCTTTTTTGATCTTTCATTTACAGCTAGCTCAAAGGTTTGTAAAGATCCAAATAATTCATCAAGCTCCATGTCTGATATGTCTCAAAATTCTTCAATAGTTGTGACCTTCATATCAAATTTCTTAGGCAAAGGATCTGAGCAATTTTCTTACAAGTCTTTTCAGGAAGCTTTTCACCCAAAAAATCAAAAGTATTTGCAAAATCTAGAACACTCATGTGAAACTCATGTATGGATTCATAATCTTTCATCTTGAGATTCTCAAATTTAGTAGTGAGAGTTGAAGCTTTGACATTTTTACTTTGGAAGTACGTCCATGAGTGGTCTTTAGAATCTCCCAAGCATCTGTAGCTACAGTACATTGTTTGATTAATCTGAACATATCCAAGTGCTAGTGTATCTTCAGCCGTGGACCACTCCTCTTTTTGCTTTAATTCAGTTGTGTCAGCTCCATTTGCATCCTTTATCTTAGGGTGTTCCCAACCTTCAAGGACGGCTTTCCAGGTCCTACTATCAATGAATTTTAGAAAGGCCATCATTCGTGATTTCCAATAATCATAGTTGGAGCCATCCAAAAGAGGTGGTCTGGTAATAACACATCATTCTTCCTTGTCGATATAGTACCAGAAATTATCATTCCTGAAGCTCACCAAGAACAGAATAGGGTGCCTGCTCTGATGCCAATTGAAATTTTGGCGCTCTATAGATAGATGTTCTACACGATGTTCCAACACTTGTCCCTAAATGGATGTTAAGACAGATGTTACAACATCTTGTACCAGTATAGAGCAAAACAGACAAGGTAAAATAAATTGTAGAAAGTAAAATAACACAGGTTATTTGTTAACCCAGTTCGGCCTAAATGAACCTACTATAGGGGATAGGAATCTAGGAAGGAAATCCACTATGATAACATTAGTTCAAAGCCCTCAGTAAACGCCTCGTTTACAACTTATATCCTAACACCTACCAGTGCAAACTTCTATCTAGGAACTCCTAGATATGAGATCCCATCTCACTTCCTACAACCACTCAACTAGTGATTACAAATACAAAACAATCAAGGTGAAGACACTCTTCAAAACATAGGCTACCTCCGTACTTAAAAGCTTAGGAGTAACTACAACAAATAAAACTCAAAACAATACAGTCCTAAGCTTGCATCAGCGTGACACAAGAAAGGCTCACAATATGACAATGACTCAAAACCCTAAAAAATTTATTCTTTAGTGACGACTTCAGTAGTTAATTAGGTTTTTCGTCCTCCTTTAAATACTCCGAGTTAGCACGAGCATGTTTACCAAGTTGGGCTTCAGACTACAGGTTGGTCCATGCAATATCCAACTCACAAGAATCAGTACCAAATCTCAAGTTTCCTAAAATGTTTGAGCATCTTTAGGAAATAAATACAACGCTGATTTTGGTCAAATACAACGTTGATTCTGGTCAAACACGCATCTTGGAGTACAAGTAAAAAAGGCGTGGATTCCTTATATAGATAAAGCGCGTAATAAAGGCGCGAAATCTAAGCACACATAAGTCATACCCACATGTTGGAACATTTGGTCCAACATCTTGCTTGTATATTTGTTTTAGCAAAATGAGGCTAACACACAAATATCCAACAGTTACGAAGCTACACGTCAAAAAGCAAGAAATATGAAAATTACATAAAAAAAGGGGCAAAAATGGAAGAAAGCATCAGATCCAATCGCAGCACGATGGTAACCATCGCACCATGATGAAGACAATATGCGTGATTCTTAGGCAAGAAAACAATCTCATCGTACCACGATGAGATACCATCGCAACACGATGGCAATTCCTAAAGCCATCGTGGTACGATGGGCTGCGATGGAATCTCCCGATTAGCCTCAAACTCTATAAATAGAGCCTTTCTCCACCACAATTATTCATTCAACAATTCTGAAGCTTAGGAGTCTCTAAGGAGCAAAGGAGGAGAAGCATAGAGATGGTCTAGTGCTCTCTACGGAAGGAAACCTTCCCAACCCTAGGGAAAGGTAATTTCCTCTGCAAGATACCGATGTTATCATCATGTATATTTTTACTCTTTTGTTTTAATATGCTTATTTGTAGCTAAAGTAGCTTTAGGTTAAGTTGAGTAGACAATCTCCCTTTGAATGTTTGAAACATGTGATGCGGTATTTCTCAAGTTTATATTAATTACTATTTTCGTTATTATGCTTATGTCTTAGCCTTGATTTAACACTTTATTAATTTATACCGGCCAATATTTATAAATGAACTCAAAGAACCAGGAAATATCTGTGACAGCGCACACTAGGTTCCAAAATAAGGACAGCATAACTAATTAGGTGAACCGAAATCTCATAGTAATCTAATTAGGGGCTTAACCTACTAAATGTATGCATAGGATTAATAAAACATTCAATTAGGCTTGTTACCTCGTTTTCCTGATCTAGAAGGAGGCTAAAATGTTGAGAGCTTGTATGGATGAGTTTAACTCAAAGGAAATACAGGGGTCCCCTTAGTCCTAGTGTAGTAGCAATTTCGATACTTATCATTAATCACGTAAAATTAATCTATCAGATAATAAATATGGTAGTAAATAGTATAACACCAAAACACCAAGCAGAAGTAAGGAGAGAGTCGACAACGCTTAACCTATTCTTCATACTTTACCTTTATCTTTTATGTTCTTTGTTGTTTTATCAAAAACAACCTTTTTCAAAAACCAAAGCGAAAACAAAACTATCAAAATTCCTAAACGAAACTAAATGTGCATGATCCCTGTGGATACGAACTCATTATAACTTTTAGAGTGTGAATTATTACTCGACTACAGAATGATTTACTTTCCAGACCGCAGTCAATGATGATATGTTTATTGATAATTTTATAGGAAAACATGAGATGAAACATTCATTTTTCTATGATTATGAGGCTGATAGTGAAGGAAGGGTTAAATGTGTGTTTTAGGCTGATGGTATTTGTATAAAAAATTACTCTTTGTTTGGATATGTGATTTCATTTGACAGAACATACCGTACAAATAAGTATTCTATGATTTTTGCACTTTCACCGGCATAATAATCATCGCCAGAGCATAACCTTTGTGGCCACACTTTTATCAGATGAAACAGATGAGTCATTTATGTGGTTGTTTGAGACATTTTTTAAAGCAATGGGGGTGGGGAATAAACATATTCTGATAATAACAGATCAAGATTAAGCTATGATGAATGTAGTGGAGGAGGTATTTAAGGGATCTTCTCATATTTTTTGCATGTGGCACATTCTAAAAAAAAATTCTGAAAAGGTGGGTGGTTCCTTAAATGAGAATAAGAGTTTTATGAATTGTCTCAAGTCGTGTATTTGGAACTCTTAGTCGTCGGAAGAATTGGAAGTGAAATGAAATAATATGATTAGTGATTACAAGTTGGAACAAAATGGTTGACTTTCTAAAGTGTATGATCTAAGAAGCATGTGGATACCGACTTATTTCAACGATACATTTATGGCTGGAATTATGAGAACAACTTCAAGATCAGAGAGTGAAAACTCATTTTTTTGGTAACTACTTGAATAAGAATCTTACTTTAGTGGAATTTTGGATGTGATTTGATTCTGCTTTAGAAGCACAAAAACACAAAGAACTTCTAGATGATAATGATACACTTCATTCTAATCCATAATTGAAGATGCACATGGAGTTAGAGAAGCACGATAGAGAGGTTTATACACACGATTTTTTTTACATATTTCAGAAGGAGTTGTGGAGTGCATCACTACAACAAATTTGCCATATACCTACGAACATATCTAGCGACGGTCAATAAATTCGTGGGTATTGTACATGTGATCCGTGGGTATAGCCCTTGTACAACTTAAAAACAAAATCCCACAAAAATAAAAATAAATTTTAAATGCTAAACAGGAAAAATAAAAACTGCCACATATTCATCTGTCTTCAAAATTCCAAAAGTCCATGTTGTTGCTCCTCACTCAGTCACCATTGTTGTTTCTCCAAAAACCCTAAATCCCTAATCTCGCTGCTCCTAACTGTGAAATTCTCCACTCACGAGCCTTCTTTTGTGAACAACCTCAACTTCTTATTTTGTATGTCCTTTGCGCAATTAAATTCCTTCTTCAACACTAATCTCATGCAAAAGAAACTTATTTCAGTTTTGGAGGGTTCTCCGTCACATATTCGATCTCGTTTGCTTCAGCGGTGTCTCCGTCCTCCTTCTCTCGTTGTCTCCGGCCAACATGATTATTGAGGGAAATACCTGATGCACCTGATGCTTCTTTTCAACTCCACGCATCGCAAGATGCCGACCAATCTCAACTTCTTCTTTTGTAAGTCTCTTCTTTCAACTTCATCAATCTTCCTAAATTGTGCCAAAACCCTAACTCGCCAAAATAAATTTCTCCTATGTTCTTGGCTCAATTAGAAGTTTAATATTGATGTTAATTTGTCTGATTATTACTCGCATGTTTGTCATATTTGGATGGTTCCTAAATTGTGCCAAAACCCTAACTCATATTTGTTGATAATTGATTATACTTTCTGGATTTTGGTTTTGGATTTGCTGATTTTTGGTACTTGTGAAATATAGTGGTTACTAGTTAGTATGTAGAGGACATGATTTTTAGTTAACTGTGAAAGATAATAGTATATAGAGGATATGGTTTTTAGTGGTGTTAGCATGTATATGATATGTTGTTTACTCTTTAGTATGTAGAGGATTTCCTTGAATCGAGAGTGATAAGGTGAGAGATCCTATCTCGCTACTAAACGGTTCATCTGCTGCAATCTTTCTCTTTGGCGAAGAGCAGCTCATCGCATTCCATTAAGTTTTATCGCAGTAGAGGACTATCCTGAGAGCTGGTTGTAAACTATTTCTCCTCTGCTATGGCGATTAATATATTATGCAGGGTGGTTTAGTTGAGGAGTCTTGTTGTCATGTTTGTTGGTTGTGTCTTTGTATTCTATTTTTCATTCTTGTACTGGTGTTGAGTATAATTTTCAGCTACATTGGGGATTAGTTTGTAATGGCATTATTGTATGTACTGGTGTAAGCTTCTAGGCTTGTTTGTACCTCTTGTACAATGAGCCATTGGTTCTTTAATAAAATAGTTTTTTGCCCTCTAAATTATGCTTGTCCAAATTATTCACATGAATAGGCTTTTTAATATCTAACTAATATGGTTTGACATAATTAGTATAACTATTTTTTTGTGATTCATAGACTTGTTATCAAAATGAGTTGCCTACAAGGTAAAAGGAATAAAAAATTAAGTTTATGGTGCTTTTCAAGGTATGATATCTCTTTTGCAATGTTTTTGTTTTGGTGGATGTCTTCTTATTTGAAATGTTAATCATTATGGCACTAGGAAATTAAATTACAAAGGCTGTTTTTGCTTTATACTTATGCTTACTTTCAAATTATTGTGAATTATGTGCAGCTCAAGATTAAGGTGAATAATCTTTTAACTGCTATATATGCATTCAACAATCCCTAAACATGATATGGTTTGGCACAACTGAACTGATACAAGGCTATGTTTGTGATTGTGACGCTGAGAAAAGGTGATTTTTGTTTTCCCATGTTAAATCCTAATGACTTTTTCATTATAGCTAGTTTAGTTATATTGTGATGGTTATGCTAATTGAAAATATTTCTTTTGATGTCCAGTGAGTTCATGACATGCTTTGTATGCCAATACTATTTCTTTTGCTTCTCCTTTGAAGTGTTTCTCATTTGGTATTGTAATTGTGAAGTTACTCATTTTGCGGAATTTTTCATCTTGACTTTACCAATAATTAAATACACGGTTCATTCATATGATTCAACGGTAGGAGTGTTTTCTATCAGATCTGGACATAAAATAAATAATACAAAAGTAGATTAAACTATCCTTAATCCTTACTAGTTGAATACTTTAATTTCTATAATATTATCATGTTAGTCAAGAGAGCTTTTGAGTGAGTAAAATAGCTTGTTCATCGTTCTATTCAGCGGTGAATGCGGGGCTGTGAGATTTTTACTTATGTGTGTTTTTATTTGCAGCACTGTGCAGCAGCTGCTATGTCTGATTTCCTGCTACTACATTGCTGCAGCAGGGGTGCTCTTGTTTTCCCCTGTTTTTCCAGCTCTATTTTCTTGTACCTTGGTGAGGGTGTTTGTATTCCTTGTTAAAAGAAAAAAAAACTTGTTGATATTTGAGGGGGTGGTTCAGTTGCCTTTGGCTAGATGTATATGTTGTGTGGCTTTGGCTTTGGCTTCATTTCATTGTTATTTCCTTTAACATTTGTAAGTTGTAACATATCCTCTCGAGAACTTTTAGACATAAAACAAAAGCATAGTTGTCATGAGTTTAATTTATGTTTATATTAATATAATTGCATTTCTTAGTCTATATTGGACTAATGGCCTTGATATAATGATTAAAGGGAAGCACAAAGTACAATTTAGAAAGGCGATGGGAATTTTTTATATGAGAATAGGAAATGCAATGTCAATCACTTTACAGCTGCAAGGGAGGCAGTTTTAATTCCTGGTGAGGTACCTTGAAATTCATTTGTTATCATTTCATTGTTTATTAGATATTCATGATTGTCTCTTATTAATGTCCCTTTAAAATGAAGTGGTGGAATTTGAGTTTGGAAACTTAATGATATTCACTTGTCTTTGATAAATTTCAGATACTTCTAGTGCCCCTAATCAAACAAATTATCCAAGTCGTGACACTAATGAAGATGTAAGATAGAAGAGATGAAGATGGTTAAGAAGATCTGAAGAGAGTAATTTTGAAAATTTAGTAGACGTGATACCATATTTTCTTTGTAGCTTTCGATATTGTTATGAATTTATATATTTTTAAATACATTATGTTGTTCTCATGTTTAATATAATAGAGATTTTCATTTATTTTGTTTCATTTCATAATATATAGTGGGTCATGTATAAAAGAAATAGTGTGTTGTGTATGGAAAAAATATTGGCAAACTTTCATTATTAAAAATAAATAAAATTTGGTTGGGTTAAAGAATATTTGAACAAAACATGCATATTGACAAATTATTATTATTATTTTTAAAAAATGTATAATCTGTAAAAAAAAATGCAAAAAAATATTCCGAACCTATACCAACGGACAAATCCGTAGGTAAAACGATTTACAATAGTTTGTAATATCCGTGGGTATAGCACTCAAGCTAGTCCAACGCCTAAAAACGTTGTTGCTATAGGCTAGAGCGACGGCAAATTGCCGTGGGTACAACGAGATAAAGTAGACGGAAAAAAACGCCCGTGGGTATAAGTTTTATAGCCTATACCCACGGATTTTGGACGTTTACCAACAGATTTTTGCCGTAGCTATATGTCAAGTTTCTTGTAGTGCATGTGTAGATTGTGAAATTGAAGGAACGAAAAAGAAATGTGAGAATTTATTATTTTCTATACTTGATAATGTTGTGGTTAATGGCACCAAAGTGAGCAAACATATAGAAGTTGTTTATTGAGTTTCTAATAATATTCCACATTGTTCATGCAAAATGTTTGACTCAGAAGGTATACCATGTCGACATATTCTTTTTGTATTAAAGGGGAGAGAAGTTTTAGTGAAATTCTAAGTCACTACATTGTAATTATAGGTGGACCAAGTTGGCAACAAGTAGACCGGTTTTTTATTGTGATGAAAATATTTTGGAGGCATGTTCTAAATTTGAAAGTGAAAGGACATTAGTTTCAAAAGCATGAGCACGATTGTTTAAATGCATGCATATGGTTGTACAAATAAAGAGAAATTGCTCCTCATTTACAATTAAGGTTGCAGTATTGAACAAAAAATATCTAAAATGAAGTGTGACGTTGTATTTTGTTGATTTCTTCAACATACATTAAACTATACATCAATTTCAGTTAGTTTTCGACAGAATTTCACGCTAGTCTTCGACACCAGTACCGATTTCATTTAACTGGTCTTGGACAACAATGCTTAGTTCATTTAGCAGTGCTTAGTTCTTTTAACTGCACTTCAGCTGCTGCCAGTGAGAGAGCCATGAATTAAGTCTAGAGGGGACCCAAATTAAAAGTATAATTTAGTAAAGAAAAAACTAAATTTTAAAAGCATAACATATATAAGAAATTAAAGATAAATCTAATGTTAATATTGTGGATCTGCACTTTATGAGGCACTTTTTTTTGTTGAACTTTTTGCCGCCTCTATCATTTATTGAAATTTTGAGCTCAACTCATATATTTTTCCATGATAAAAATTGTGACTTTTGCGTGAAAGGTCTTTCCTGACAACAGATGAAATATCATTCCGCCAAGTAAAATCAGATAAACCTAATAAAGCTAATATATCCACACAATGATTTTTTCCTATAAATTTGGGTGATAAAAATATATTCATGTTTGTGATCCTAAACAAACAATTATTCCATCTATTTTTGAGCTGTCAAGGAACAATATAAGAATATTTGTAGGCTAAGGTAGCAAGCTTAGAGTCACTTTTTAACTAAAGATAATTTCAATGTTTTTCATAAAGCTACTTCAATGGCCAAAATCACTCACATTAGTTCAACATATATAAACGTTATGGAAATGTCAATGTTTTCAAAAAAACAACCACGTTTATGACCAATATCATTTCTAAAAATACCACCACATGTAGAAGCTTCAGGACTACCTAAAGCAGTGTCATCTATGTTTGTTAGCTTTAATCCAGTCGAGTATGAGAGGGTGCCAAATTACATCTTTAATCAAAGGATCTTTTGAATGATGAATATTACCTTTGAAAGCTTTAAGAATTACAAAATCTCTCATGGTAAAATCAAAAGCAAGAGAAACGAATGAAGTTACCGGATAATGAAGTTTGTGCAATGATGTTGGTTATAATAGAGCTCTAATCAATTCTCTCACCATTGAATATTAGATTATTCCTGCAACTCCAAATAGGATTATGAATGAACATATATAGTTCCAATGGTCACTAGCCTACATTGAGGGCTCCAACTTCTATTACAAGTGTCTAAAAGATCCAACACTGAATTGAGATTGACCCTTGTGTTGATGACAAAACCAAACCAATTCCAAAGCTGCAAAACAAGGGGATAATTTAAAAATAAATGTTTAGATGTTTCTGGTTGTTTGTTGCATAAGCTACACATATTGAAGGCGTATTACAACCTTTATGCATGAGATTATCGTATGTAGGAAATCTATTTAAGACAAGTCTCCAAATAAATAAAGACTTAGCTAGGGGAATAACAAAGTTCCAGATGATTTTTGCCCAATAAACGGATTGGCCTAAAGGCATGTGATATAAGTATGCATCTTTTGATGATAAAACACCAAAAGCTGAGAGTTTTCAAATAAAGTGATCAACAATATCAGATAAAGGAATGAAGATTTGTTGGAGGTGTTGCAAAAGAGTATGGTAAGTGACTACGGTCTGGCAAGTGGACCAGTCTGTCGTCGAGTAATAATTCACACTTTAATGTTAGAATGAGTTTGTATCCACATGGATCGTGCAACGATTAGTTTCTTTTAGGAATTTAGATAGTTTTGCTTTCACTTTGGTTTTTGAAAAAGGTTTGTTTTTTATTTAACAATAAAGAAGATAAAAGATAAAGGTAAAGTATGAAGAATATGTTAAGTGCTTTCGATCTCTCCTTACTCCTGCTTGGTGTTTTGGTGTTATACCGTTTACTACCCTATTTATTATCTGGCGGATTAATTTACTTTTATAATAATAAGACGAATCTTATCCTATTATACACTCGTATCGAACTGCTACTTCACTAGGTCTAAGGGAACCCTTGTATTTCCTTTGAGTTATACTCATCCATACAATCATTCATCGCTTCAACCTCCTTCTAGATCGGGTAATCGAGGAAACAAGCAGAGTTTAGTGTGCTATTAATCTTGTGCATACAATCCAGTACGTTAAGCCCCTGATTAGGTTCGTAAGAGATTTATGTTTGCCTGACTAGTTATGTCGTCCTTATGTCAGAACCTATTTGCGTTGTCACGGATACCGCCCGGTTCTCTTGGTTTAGTTATAAATATTGGCCGGTATAAATAAATAAAGCATTTAATCAAGGGTAAAGCATAAACATAATGACGGAAATAGTAATTAATATAAACCTGAGAAATACCGCATCACATGTTTCAAGCATTCATACGGAGATTGTCTACCCGACTTAACCTAAAGCTACTTTTAGAAAAACCAAGGTACGGGTACATCCGTAAATTTATTTATTTTTTAATATAATTATATAAATAAAATAATTGAATTATATTGGTAAAACATATATAATTAAATATAAAAAATACCACGCCTTAAAAGTAATTCAAATTGTTAAAAAACATCAAAATATCAAGTTAATAAGCAATTAGCTCAAAAAAAGTGATGATGATTTGGGTTTTTTGTTTTTTTTATTTTCTAGTTTCTGGATTTTGGGTTTGTTGATGATGATGATGCTTCTGTGTTTGAGGAAGATGAGGATAATTTTATTGCGTTTTTCTTTTATTTTTGGTTCTGTTTTCTTTGATTTTTCTTTGATTTTGATCTGGAAAATGAAAAGAATAGTGATGGTTTCTGTTTGCGGCTGATGAAAATTCACCTGGGAAACTGTGCAATTAATGCACTATTTGTACTGTGTCAGACCTAGGGTTTGACAGATGAAATTATTCCCTATTTGGACAAAATTGCCCCTTTGGGCTTGGATTGGACAAAAACACACATTTGGACTGTTGACAAATTGACTAAAAAAAACCACATGTTGAAAAAACGAAAATAATAATAAAAATGATAAAAAAGACTAAAAAAACAAGAATGAGGTAGAAACTAAATTAAATAATAATGATAATAAAAATAAATAAATAAAATATGAAGAAATAAAATAAAAGAAATAATAATAAAAAGAAAATAAAGATTAAACCAAATAAATGAGGTATTTTAAAATACCTCTCTGCCGAAATTTCGTCAGAAACGAACAAAGAAAATTCGTCTTAAAAAGACGAATAAAAGTGATCGGTCAAAAAATGGGGTATGACAGCTACTTTTAGAAAAACCAAGGTACGGATACATCGTAAATTTATTTATTTTTTAATATAATTATATAAATAAAATAATTGAATTATATTGGTAAAACATATATAATTAAATATAAAAAATACCACGCCTTAAAAATAATTCAAATTGTTCAAAAACATCAAAATATCAAGTTAATAAGCAATTAGCTCAAAAAAAATCGATGGTTTCCTCTCCATTATCATTAAAAAGAGTCGCCTCTAGTCCAGGTTCATCGCGAGAAAGATTAGGAACTTCAAAAATACCAACTACATCAAATAAATCTCATTCATCTCTACCAATATCCCACATTTTTGTTGATCCTTCAGTATAAATATTATTATTTCTCTTTCTCGAGAGAAGAGGAAAATTATAAATAAAAACTAAATATTCAACTCTCTTTGAATGAACAAATCCAGTGACTACTTTGTTATTGTTTTTTATAGAAAGATTAGGAACTTCATGAATAAATCCAGTGAATGAATAACTGCTATTTTTTTTATATTATAAACAAATAAAAATATTTAGCTCTTCCTATGAAAGGAAATAATTCAGGTACGGTGTCGGTGCGTACCGAAGATGTATCATACGCGTACCGATACCCAATACGTACCCGTGCATCATACATTCTTGTAAAAAGTAATTTAAAAGAGTATTAAGAGATTTGTGTCTAAATCTCTTGCCACTGGTATATCACTACACTCTTGGTACTTCCACTTAGCTTTAACTCCAACTCATTATCACAATCCGCAATAACAATATAAGAAATTTTAATGGATATGCTATGTCAGTGTAAATTTGTTTTACACTGACATTTAATGGGAATTAAACATTTCTCAATGTCATACATTGGAAGTGGAGTGTAGTGGGATGATTTGACTGAATATACGATTGATATTGAATGACAGTGTAAAATTAGTATATACTGTCTGTGCATACATTATTTTCTCATATAAGAAAGTAAAATGTTGACAAGTGTCCTTAAAACATTGTTTAAAAATTCAAAAGAGGTAACTTTTGTATAGAAAAATGTTATCGGGTTAAATAATGTTGATCCATTTGAAATGTTAGCGAATTTTGATTTACCCTTACATTTATTTATTTATTTTGTTTTTGCAATTTCAACCATGTAGTATGATGATTTCGTCCTTTTAGTCCTTCACTAAACATGCCATCTTATGATTGTCTGGGTTAAATAGTGTTTTGCTCTTGTAATGTCAGCAAATCTTGTATCTAATCCATAATCTATGAACTAAATATATCAACTATTCAATGAACCTAAAAAAATTGTTACTTGTATATAAAATAGAAATAAGTAAATCAATATATATGTTATCAATTTAATGATGAGAAAAATGAATATGCACCGACAATGTATAAATAATTTAACATTGTCAACCAATACCAATCATGTTTTCTGTCACGTCACCCTACTTCAACCCAGTTTTTTGATATGACATAACAAAATGATATTTATTTATTGGATGATCGTGTAAAACTATTTTATACCGTCAGTGTATCTCCATTAAACACTTTGATGAATATCTCCGATAAAAAATAAAAAACAAATATAGAAATTTAATTTACACTCATCCATCATCAAATCTCCCCACATACCCACAAAAAAGCTTCACTTCAAAAGATACAGACAATCAAACCCTTAAAACCTGTAAAAAGCAACACAATCCAACGGTAGAAAACAATCTACAACCGTTAAGCGGTGGTCACACACAAAACCAAACAAAATATCTCCAAAACAAAAAACACTCCAAAGCCTCACTCACATAACTCCCTCTCTTACGCTTCACACGTGTCCCTCTCCGCCAAATACAGTTTTTATTTTCTTTCTCAACATAACCCATTTTATTTATTTTTTAATTTTAATTTTAATTTTCACTGTTTCGTGGGCCCCACTCTTCTCCTTCGTGTGCTATCGTGAAAACAAAACAAAAGAAAAGAAGAGAAAGAAGAGAACTTGCTTATAAAAATTGCCATAGGTAAATTTCACTAACCCCTCTCTCTCTTTCTCTCTCTAACTTAGGTTCTCTTTCTCTCTCTCTCTCTACGTTTCTCAGTTTTTTTTTTTTTTTTTTTTTTTTAAATTTTCTCGCGTTTTCTTTTCCATTTTCCTACGCTTTCTCACCGATATTGATTATCATGATTTCGATTTTTTCTTCTGTAGGGAGGATTTTTATTATACTGGAGGATCTCATGTACTCGCCTGTGGATCTTAATTATATTCACGATCATGATGGCCCTTGAAAATTCAGGTTTCTTTGATTTGATTTATGCAATTCGGTTTTCATTTTCTATTAATGGGATTAAAAAACTTTTTTTTATCAAATTTTATTTTAAATTTTAAATTTTTTGGTGTTTAATTGGGGGTGCCGTTAGCATTTATGTGGAAATTTGTTGTTGTGAGTGTTGGGTTAGTGTTTATTTGCTTGCTTTGTGGTTGTTCAATTGCTGATTTTGTGTGGTTAGGAACAATGTGTGTGAGAATTGGGTTTCAATGAGTGGTTTTTACTTTGTTTTGGTGTTAATTTACTGCTTCAACTGTTAGAAATGGTTGATTTTTGTCTATTATTGCTTGTGGGTTGTTGGGATTTGGCATGTTAATGCTGTGGGAGTGAGGATTGGGAGTGGAGAAAGTAAGATTTTGAATTTGGTGGATGTGATGGAGCTGGATGTGAAGAATTTAGTGTGAAAAAGGAATGTGGTTTGTGGTTGTTTAATATGTGTTCATGTTATCTTATCTTATTAGAGTTTTCAGATTCAATATTAAAATAGAGTAGTAGTTTACTCTAATACAAATTTAAATCAGAGTAGTTTACACTGATATATTTTATTTGATTTATGTTACTCCTTGGATAGCATAGCATGACCAAGATTCTTTTGGTGTTGAAGATTTCTTTCTATTCTCGACTGTGGATTTTAAGTATGAAAAATGTTAATGCGTACGAGATTTTGTTGTTGCATAAATCCAACGAATGATGTGGCATGGAGAACTTGCCCTTCAATACTCAGATTCTTTTTCGGCTGTCGGTTGTTTTTATTGTTTTTTAGTTTCTGTCTTATCGCTTACCCTTATGAAGGGAAAGCAATGAGATGAAGGGTCTAATTGAATCATAACCAAAGGAGAAGAAAGTACCAAGTACCAACAAAGTAAAATCATTTTCACCTTTCATGTGCGGAGAGAATTAAGAAAGAAAAGAGCTTGATTTCGATTTTAATTTATCTTTTCTTTTATTTAAAAGATATCTACAAGCTGTAGATAAATTTCAAATGACCGAGGTTTAGCCCATTCGTTCAATTCATGTTTGTCATGCCATATAGACTTGTTGTTTAAGCATTTGAAAACTAAATGATTTTGTAAGTTAACATCTATCTTGAGAAGTTGATACATTGTTCCATTTTGTCTGCGATCCAGTACTTTTGGGAAAACTTGCTTCCTGAATACCTTTGTTGTCTCTTTGTGCTGATAGTTTTTTAGTTTCTGACCATATACTGTAGATGTACGTATGCTTTTTCCAGATTTATACTGGCCTCAGCGTGATCCTGTTTCTTTCTTTTTATGCAGAAAATATGCAAATATCCTGCGAGGCATCTCTAAAGTGCCTCCAGGGAAAAGGACCCCCTTTCACTTTTCAGTGTAATGGGAGTTCTATCGAAGGATTTCCGGAGCTTAATAATGAGCCTGGTACTCATTCAGCTGGGAATGTTCCTGAACCTAACCGCCGTTTAGGCAGTGAGTTTCTTGAGCCTTCCAATGAATTTCACAGTAAACCTACTTATCACCATGAATACAGTTCCTGGACAGCTTGTCATTTTAACCCTCAGAAGGTGCAGCAGTGCCAAATGAATGCTTTTGAGAGCCACTTTTACCCTTATCCTGTCGAGAACCAACTTCAATATCTTCCAATTAATATGGTTTCTCAGGGTTACCCGCGTGAGCAATATCAAGAATTTCAGAATTTTGTGGTCATAGACTTTGAGGCGACTTGTGATAAGGATAAAAATCCCCATCCTCAAGAAATAATTGAGTTTCCATCTGTCATAGTGAGTAGTGTCACTGGTCAGCTGGAGGCATGTTTCCAAACATATGTGAGGCCAACCTGCAATCAGCATCTGAGTGACTTCTGCAAGGATCTGACTGGTATACAGCAAATTCAGGTGTGTTATTGGCAAAATCTTAACTTCTGATAACGAAATTATACAAAAAGAGCAAGATAAACTTTTATGCACCTTTATTCTGTGATTCGTTTAAATTTTCATTTTGTCCTTATTATTGAACTAATTAGGATATGGCTTGGTTGTTGTATTGAACTAATTAATATAGTGCTGCATGTCAAACATCAGGATTTCCGTAATATTTGTAATTGTAAATGGTAACTTCCTTAGCATATGTGAAAATAAATTTATGCAGACTACCTATCTCAGTAGTAACAAGTAATGTTTATTTGGGTTTGTTTGTATAATAACAGGTTTTTTTAAGATTTGGCTTGTATAAAATTGTGTGTCTTTTCACTCCATATAGGTAAATATCATACTATATATAGTATACTGTATATCTATTAATTACACAAGGAACAATTGCCTATGTTATAGAAAACCAGCACTAATTACCTCAAGTTAATGCTCACCCTTAGCAGGTGCATATATATCATATCAATCAGCTTGTTACAAAAAGATTCAACCATAGGTTGTCTAAAAGATTTAGTTAATTCGTAAATATGCAAGCTAACTATTGTTTAAATTTACAGAGCCAATAGTGATCTTTCTTGCTTGAAAGAATCTTTTTGTTTCCTAGAAGTAACTGGTAGTCTCTCTTTGTTCAGTTCTTCGTTAAAGTTTGGGGAATAGGCAATATGCAAATTTGCCATAGCACAATACTCAATATAGTAACAACCAGCATCAATCAACCTTCAACAAAGACACAGCACCCTAAAATAATCTTCTATTAAATTAGATGACATACTTACCAAACCAGCATCAGAATAGACAACAATCGGTGGTGGTGTTATAAAGTAGTAACCCTTTACATGGGGCAATATTATTGATGTAGGAATGTAGACTACAGGATCCCAATGACTATCTTAACCAAGGAACAATTCCAAATTCCCACTCTTACAACTAAAGTAATGTTTGGCCAACCAAGGTCTATCAGAAGCCCCCCATAACTTGGCAGAGAAAACATTGTGACTTGCTATTGTACTCTATCAAACTTGGGTAAACTTAGTTAGAATCAGTTGGGCCTGCTCGTACTTGTGTCTTCATGCGTTCTTCACTGCTTCGTTCGAAACCACAAAAAAAAAGATCGCTTAGGGTGCTTAAACAGTAATTTACGGTGCATGGAGAGCCGCAACTTTCACTGGGCAGTGGTTTATGGAAAACGAAGATGTGCTGCATAGAATTTCGCTGAAGCAGTAAGCAGGCTGGGAACTGTGTCCTTGCATTTCATCTTCAAAACTACCCTATTATTGCATCCCAGAGCAAGGTTGCTTCACTTGCTTATTTGAATATGTGTCTGTGTCCTGCTTTTCATCTTTCTATCATGGAGGCAGTTGTCTTCAAATGCATTTGTATTTCTCTTTTAGCATCTTCCCACCATTTAATTTTTGGTCATATTCTCAGGTCTGTGTTTCGTCTATGTTGGCAATTTGAACTTGCATTTAGCTTGAATTGTTTTCGCTTTAGTACTAAAGCACAGTCTCAATTATTGTGTATTGCTATCTTGCAGTTGCTTTACTATGGAGGTGCATTGTTGAATTATCGTTTACAGTTTTCTATTATGCACGGCCAATTAGACATTTTTGTGGTGTTATTTTATATAGTAGGTAAACTAGAGTCAAGTCAACATAAACTCCATGACTTTATGCGGACTCTTGAGTCTGACAAAATGGGGTAGCCAGTCAACATTAGGATTCATTGGAGTATTGTTAGATTGGTAGTAACATGCATGTATGTGTCAAAGTGGTGGCAGTAACATTTTATTGAACAACTGCAATCCCTAAAAAGTACATGGTAGGGCCCAAATTTTGCTTGATTGTGATGCGACAGGTATTGTTTTAGTTATGTGCATAAATAACTAGGTGAATGCATTGAATTTGATAGAACAAAACCTTCCAAACCAAACACAGGTGGTTCGTTTTTTTGTCCATAATTAAGGGTGCAACATGGTCGGCATCATATGTCGATGCTTTATGTGCAGTAAAAATCATAGTTGTTGCATATAGACCTTTTTGCAATTCACCATGATGAAAAGCATTCTTAATGTCTAACTAATGAAATGGCCGTTGTTGAATAGTAGCACCAGCAATTAAGAGGAAAACAAAAGCAACTTTGGCCATAAGAGAGAAGGTGTCTCTGTAATTAAAGCTAAATATCAATGTTTAACCACAAGATAGCTTTTAAGCTGTCAACTTCTCTAGTGGGGCCAATATCAGCAATAGAGACCTATTGACAAACAGTAGGATAATGCTAGAATTTTAAGCAGCCAAGTTGGGTATAGTGGGTTTTTTGTGTGGCCATTGTTAGAAAAATAGAATCTATGAACAGTGGGTGATGTTGGGGGTTATCTGCCTATGTAACAGACGTAGCACACTTGCTCGTGTGCATAGAAGCATGTAAAAGACAAAGGAAAAAGGTGTTGTGCAATAGGACAGTCGATCATAGTGAGTCTGATGAGGGCGAAGCAGTAAGCTGAGCTAGAAGCTTTGCTGCTGATTTGAGTTTGTCGACTGTGGTTTTTGCTGTCAGAGAGTAGTGGCAGATAGAGGTTGGTCCATATGAGAACGGTGGAAGAAGTACCATTGTTTAGAGTTCATTTGGATGGATCAAGGCTTAATGGGTGACTTCTTATACCATATTGAAGTAGATGGGTTGAAGTTAAATTATGTGTCTAACTAGTTCAAACAAGCTACCACTTATGCAAAATATTCATTATAAAATCACTTTTGATAGAAACTGGTTTTGGATGCAAAAGAAAAAGTGTTTATGGGTAGAAAATTCTTACAACATAACAATAATTTGAGAGACCTGGTTCTCCCTGTTCTAATTTCTTTTTAATACCAAAGATAACCTGCCCAATCTTCCTTTCTTCTTATTTAGAGCTTACCATCTCACACCCTCTAACTAAGGGGATTACCTATCAATACACCTCCTCACCCCAAACATTAACCTTGTCCTGAGGTGAACAATTTGTATACAATATCCCACCGGAGATCCGCTGTCAAAGGTCTCTAACTTCATAGGTGTTGACTTGACAGACAACCATCACCATCATGTAAGATCCAGTAGGATGAAATAAGAAAATCCATAAATTTATTTCCCCTCCCTTCACCTGGTGGTTTTGTTACTCCCAATATCCACTCTTTGCACCCTTTATTCTTCCCTTACCGCAACGTCTCTTTTGCCTACTCTATCATCAAAACTTAAAATGCTTATTTTTTTACATACATGTCCCAGTGCAAAACCGAGGCCTGTCAATTGCCTACAGAGGAGCTAACCAAAAAGACCGATTTAAGCATCATAGAGTGCAGCTGTCGTGACGTCGGCTCTCAGGGGTAGTGTTAATGATAGGGACTTGGGTATTATGGGGTGCCCAAGTCCCACAACAAGTAGTATGGGATGCTTGGTTATGTATGTAAGTGGCTTAATTCTTCCCCTTGATAGCCAGCTTCAACTCTGCCTTGATTATACATGTCCTACAATCTTACATTTAACATGAACAAGTTGACCAACTTATTGCGCAAGTGTTAAGAAAAGCCAATACTACTCGTTATACATTTGCATAAGTTAACTTTTAGTTATAACAGTTTAAATTTTGGGTCCTCCTCTCTTGGTTGAATTTTGATTAATTTAGCCATGTCTAGGCTGTACTAGTATATTATGCGGTTGCGGTAAAAATGGTGTTGACACACACACACACACACACATATCTTAGAATATCTTGATATTATGCTAGAATGAATTTATAGGTTCTCCCAGCATCCGTTTTAATCGTAGCATACCTTAGATTATCGCTTATTATTATTATTATTATTATTATTATTATTAGTATTATTATTATTATTTGTTTCACGATTTCCTTACAAAATGGGTCAAATATGTATCTAAGTTTAGTCCTTGACCGTTCATAAAAAAAAATTTAGTCCTTGATTTTAACTCACTATGTTCTGGGTGAGTACAGTGTTGTGATTGCTTTTCAAACAATTTTTGTATCCCTGCATCTTTTGTGTCAGCCTTGTGTATGTGTGGGACCTGATTGGACGATTAATATCCTTTGAGGCTGACACAGTTAATATATGGAGGTAAATAACGAACCTCCACTTAGGCATTGACTCGATAGGTTCTTTGTTCCCTTACTTACAAACTCTTTGAACACTTAGTAAGTTGTGCAACCTAAACTGACCTTGAATGACAAATACTTTGATGCTTTATTTATTATTTTTCTAACCTGCGAGTTGCTTGTCAAATATTACATTCCTGGCCCCGACTTATTTGATTTCCAGAATTAGAGTTCTGGTCATTCTTTGCTGTGGGTGAAGATTGTTAATTGTATTTGTTACTATATTTGGTTCAGGTGGACAGAGGTGTTACATTGAGCGAGGCTCTACTTAGGCATGATAAATGGCTTGAGAAAAAGGGAATAAAGAACGCCAACTTTGCTGTGGTTACATGGTCTAACTGGGATTGCCGTGTGATGCTTGAATCTGAGTGCCGTTTCAAGAAAATACGAAAGCCACCATATTTCAACCGGTAAATGCTGCAGTGTAAACGATAACCTATGTTTATCAGGATTTCATTTCAACTGACTTTTGTTTATCTGTTTTTAACTACTGTTAGATGGATCAACTTAAGGATTCCTTTCAGTGAGGTATTTGGTGCTGTGAGGTGCAATCTCAAGGAGGCTGTTGAGATAGCTGGCTTGGCCTGGCAGGGCCGTGCTCATTGTGGCCTAGATGATGCCAAAAACACTGCTCGCCTGCTGGCACTGCTCATGCACAGGGGCTTTAAGTTTTCCATTACCAATTCCATTATGTGGCAAGCTGCTGAGCGATCACTGATCTGGAGGCAGTATCCCGAACAACCAAGTGTTTACCCTTATTGCCCCTTCAAAGCAAAGGATATGAATAACCCAATCATTCCGTATCTCCCTTACTGTTATTGCGGGGTGAAAAGCTGTATGAACGTGATCAGGAAGCCAGGGCCTAAGCAAGGGTGCCTTTTCTATGGATGTGGAGGTTTTTCTGTAACTAGAGGTCCCCGGTGCCATTACTTTGAATGGGTTTCTACCTAATTTAAGGGACCTTTTGATCTACTTTGATCAAATTTCAAGCTTTCTTATATATGTAAAAAAGAAAAAAAGAAGAGGAGGAAATGGCTTATGAAAGTAGTGGTGTTGTCTCTAGTGAAACCATGTACTCTGTGGCTTGTGTGGTGAGGTTTGTGCTTGATGAATTGTAGAAAAAATTAGTTGGCTCTATGGCTCATTACTGTGAGACTGCTAAACATAAACAATAGTAGTCTTGTTGAGGAGGGAGCGAGCTTCAACCTGTAAAGCTGACTTGATGACTGGAGAACCATTGGGGAGTGTGAGGAATGGGTAGTTAGAATTGATGCTTTTACATGCCAAGGCATGATAAGTTATCTGTTAAAATAATCCGTTTTATAGGACTCTGTTACCTTTGCTCTAATGGGAATCACTATAATTTCCCGTGGCCCTTTCTTTGCGTGTTGCCGATAACATTCTAACTTCAACTCTGTTTGCTGTCCTTGAGCTAAGCTCACTGAGTATCGCTAGGATTTGGATTGCCTACAGCACACATTCACGCAATTCTTAGATTCACCGGCTGCTTGAATGTGTGCTATCGCAAGCAATTTGACATTTGCGCGATCAGTAAATTTGGCCCTTTGGATTCATTTATTTGAGAACTTGGGAAAAGATGCTTGAAGCAATGGATGAAATCTAGGGTACATATTTATCCATTGCATGATATTAGATAACCCAAATCTATATTGAATTTGGCTTGATTTAAAAAAATCTCCTCCTTTGATTCATCATCTTTATGTTTAAAAAATAACAAAATTATTAAACTAATTCAATTTAAATAACTGACAAGTAAAATTAAGGATAGCTTTTTCAAAATAGCTGAACTAGAACTAGTCTTTCTCTTTTTATTGCAAACTTTGAATTCTTCTCATTTTTTTATAACAAATAATTGTTTTTAATTGATCTGTTGCATTCTTGCATCCATTTCTATATAAATAATGTAATAACACAAGTTATCATACTAACACAATGATTCTGGCTAAATTAATTTTACACTGAAAATTAATTTTACACTGACAACCAATAAAATTGGTTCAACGTTCCATGTCATATGAAGAAAGTGGGGTAAGTGGGGTGTCGTGGTGGAAAACATGGTTGTGATTGATTGACAGTGTAAAATTATTTTACGCTGTCAGTGCATATTCCTTTTTGGGTAAATAGGGTTTTACCCCCTGCAAAATAGCCGAGTTTTTGTTTACCCCCTGTAAAATTTTTTTTTAGGATTCGCCCCCTGCAATATACAGATTCTATGAATTTACCCCCTACCTGTACAAGTAGACATGTGACATGGACAGAATCGTGACGTGGCATGACACATGGAAATTAATTTATTTTATTTTATTTTTAAATTGTCACGTGTAAATATTTTTAAAAAAAATCAGAAAATTGAAAAAAAATTTGAAAAAGGACAAAAATTAATAATTGAATTTAAAAAAAAATAAATTGACATTTTATTTTAAAAATCAGAAAAAAGAAATTTTAAAAAGTCAAAAAAATATATAATTTTTTTTTTCAATTTTCTAATCTTTTTTAAAAAAGTCAATTTAAATTTTTAAAAAAAATGTCAATTTTAAATTTTTTGTAAAGAAATGTCAATTTAATTTAATTATTTAAAAAGAAGATTGTCAATTTAAATCTTTTTCAAAAAATGTTAAATTAATTTTTTTTCCGGACATTCTGATTTTTTTTTTTAAAAATGTAAATTTTACAAATTTTTTCCTGATTTTTTTTAAAAAAAATGTCAAATAAAAAACAATATTTGCACCTGGCAATTTAAAAAATAATTGAAATCAGAAAATTGGCATTTCTTGAATAAAAATCAGAAAAAGTTTAAAATTGACATTTTTTTAAATAATAGAATTTTAAAAAAAAAGTAAATTGACATTTTTCTTAAATAATTTAATTTTAAAAAAAATTAAATTGACTTTTTAAAAAAAAATCAGAATATTGAAATCAGAAAAAATTTAAAATTGACATTTTTTTAAATAATAGTATTTAAAAAAAAAGTAAATTGACATTTTTTTAAATAATTGAATTTAAAAAAAATTAAATTGACTTTTTTTAAAAAAAAATCAGATTGAAACTAGAAAAAAATTTAAATTTGTTTTGACTTTTTAAAATTTCTTTTTTCTGATTTTTAAAATAAAATGTCAATTTAAATTTATTTTTTTAAATTCAATTATTATAAAAAAAATGGTAAATAGGGTTTTATCCCCTGCAAAATAGCCGAGTTTTGGTTTACCCCCTGTAAATTATTTTTTTAGGATTCGACCCCTGCAATATACAGATTCTATGAATTTACCCCCTACCTGTACAAGTAGACATGGACAGAATCGTGACGTGGCATGACACGTGGAAATTAATTTATTTATAAATTGCCACGAGTAAATATTTTTTAAAAAAATCAGAAAATTGAAAAAGGAAAAAAATTAATAATTGAATTTAAAAAAAATAAATTGACATTTTATTTTAAAAATCAGAAAAAATAAATTTTAAAAAGTCAAAAAATATATAATTTTTTTTTCAATTTTCTAATCTTTTTTAAAAAAGTCAATTTAAATTTTTTTAAAAAATGTCAATTTTAAATTTTTTGTAAAGAAATGTCAATTTAATTTAATTATTTAAAAAGAAGATTGTCAATTTAAATCTTTTTCAAAAAATGTTAAATTAAATTTTTTTCCGGACATTCTGATTTTTTTTTTAAAAAAAATGTAAATTTTACAAATTTTTTCTTGATTTTTTTTTTAAAAAAATGTCAAATAAAAAACAATATTTGCACATGGCAATTTAAAAAAAAAAATAATTGAAATCAGAAAATTGGCATTTCTTTAAAGAAAAGTCAGAAAATTGAAATCAGAAAAAGTTTAAAATTGACATTTTTTTAAATAATAGAATTTTTAAAAAAAAGTAATTTGACATTTTTTTTTAAATAATTTAATTTTAAAAAAAATTAAATTTACTTGTTAAAAAAAAATCAGAATATTGAAATCAGAAAAAAATTAAAATTGACATTTTTTTAAATAATAGTATTTAAAAAAAAAGGTAAATTGACATTTTTTTAAATAATTGAATTTAAAAAAAATTAAATTGACTTTTTAAAAAAAAAAATCAGAAAATTGAAACTAGAGAAAAATATTAGATGTTTAATTTTACTCGTGTTCTTATTTATTATGAGAGATAATATTAGAAGTTAGTGAAATTAAGAGTAATTAAATAGGATATTCTTAGAATATATTTAAATTTATGAGTATTAAATGAAAACAACTTTTTACAATGTGTTTGCTTGGTCTTGGTGATTTTTGCGTTTTGTGTATTATAAAAAGGATCGGAGGAAATATGTTGCATTGATATATAAATATTATATTTCTTTTTTGTTGGTAGACGAAATGACAAAGCTATTGGAAACTCACACACACACACAATGGAGTGACCAGGGATCGGACCCCGGTCATGGCGTCCGACACTAACAATTTCAGTATTTCTACCATTTGAGCAAGGATTTTTGGACATATAAATATTATATAATATAAATAATATGGAAATGAAGTACGACATAAATTATCATATTAATCCTATTACTCTATTTTCTTTTATTCTTATATGAAAAATATGACACACATATTTGTCATTTATAAATATAAAAATAGAACAAATATTTATCATTGATACATAAAATATGCAAGATAAATATTTAAATGGGATTAGTATTTATCAATAGTAAATATGCAAAAAATAGGGATAAATATCTGTCACTGATGTATAAAAAACACGTGACATATTTGTCACTGATGTATAAAAAATACAAAACAAATAGTTGTCATTCATAAATATAAAATAAATACAAAGCAAGTATTTGCCACTGATATATAAATAAATTGATATATTTTTTATTGATAAATATTAAAAACGAAGAGAAAATATTTGTCATCGGTAATTATAGTTTTATTATAAAAATAATATACGTGACACATTTGTCACTTACCAATAAGTTAGATTTATTATAAAATGGGAATAATTATAAAATACTAATTATAATTTATTATAAAAATATACATAGATAATATCTTTGATAAAAATAAATCTATTGATTTAAAGAGTTTTACACGAAAGTGCAAAGTCCACAATATTTCACTTATATGTTAACTAGCGCCTGTGTCTAACTTATATCCAAAAAAAGAAGTCATTTTTTTTTAATCAAACAAACTTGTTGCATTTCATTAAAAACTAAACGTTCAATATAAAAGGGAATATTCTCAAACCTATGGAAGCTAGCCCAAAAGAAGTCATGTCTTATGTTATGGTATAGATGCAGTTAAGTAGATTGGAGCGGTTAATTTAAAATGGAACAACATGCAGTTACCAATTTGTTGAATCAACCACCACATGTATGAGAGGGTAAATTTGGAATTAAAAAAAATCTACACCAAATTGAAGTATGTTTTTATATATAGTATAGATATAGATGTCTTACAAATTTTCAAAAATATTACTTTCTATCTTAATAATATAATGTCAATTTTGCTAGATTATCAAAAAAAAAAAAAACACTTAGGTTGTTCCGGTAGTGTTGGCTTGAAACCATATAGTGTGATTTTCTCTGATGCCAATTTTGCTAGTTTATTCATATACTTCGGTGGAGGTGATATACTTGATTTTTTGAAACCAACTTGGTGCAAATTTGAAGCACATTGGAAGTATTGATATTGGAAGAGAAAGAGAGGGAGAGTGTTTTAAAGACCATTGGAAAACAACAGAGGAGCAAAAAAAGGTCATGACAGTAATTTTTCAACATTTATATTGGTAAATTGAATAAACAATAGTAATTCTGCATTTACTTAAGAGCCATTATTTTAATTAACATGCAGCATGATGATGAAAATCATAACGATACAGACTATTTCATGCTAATTTAAGGAAAAAATTCAATTTATTTTAAATTAATATTTGTTTTTGGTTACAGTAGAGAAGGATTAGATCAAATTTGATTTCTTAAACAACGTCTCTTCATTCAAATGTGTAAATTCAAAATCATGTTGAAAATTTAATAGATCATTTCTTGATAGATGTTAACAAATGTTCGATAAATGTTTAGTTAGGCATCCACAAAAAATTTAAAACAAATATTTTACAGGTAGGAAAAAAGAGTTTAATAACCCATTTATTTGATATAGGAGTATTTATCAAGAAATAAATAGATACAGAATTTTTTGTCAAAAAAAAAATAGATACAGAATTTTCACAACTTAAATATCTCAGCATTAGATGTAATTTGTAAACATGTTTAATATGTGTAGCTTATTTCTCAGCATCTTTCTGAGTTTAGTTTCCTTTTGAAAAAATGAGAAAAATTGGGTTTAAGCTAGAAAAGGAAAACATATTATTGTTTAGCTATCTGAAAGTAAGACCTACAATTTGCACTAAAACACCTAACAATATACCAAAAGTAAAAAGGGGTAGAGGCGGCATTCTACAAACTCGCCGCTCATACATAGCCCCTCAAAAACCACCAACAGCTAGTATGAACTCAAGTATCAGAAAAGAGACAAGTAGAATGTACACATCATTGAACTTAAGAGTCAAGTTGCTCGGACTTCAATGGTGCACCAGATGATGACCCAGAACTTCCATTCTGCAGATAGAGGCTTTTTGCAACCATAGAGTCACTAACCAAGCCCACATCGACGTCATCAAATTTGAGTGGTCCTACTCTTACTTTGCGGTTGCTGAAAATTGAAACAGATTAAAATAAGGACATACTTCACAAGTACAACTCAAAAGTCAAGCAAGACATAAAGAGTAGTATACCTGTTTAACCGATTGTTTATGGCAGTCAGGTCTTTTGAAGGGCTCTGATAGGCATGAGTGCTCTCCCCAACACATGCATAATAGCTTTTGGAGCTATGTGAAATTAGAGCATCCATCTGTGTACACATACATAACCAATGAATACAATTATGCTCCATATAAAATAAAACAATTTTGTATTTCCATTAGATTCTGGTTTTGTGCAGTAAAACTGAGAACAAGTGACCAAAGTGTCTAAGTTGGTACTTAAAAGGACTAAAATGGAACAAAAAATTTGAAGGACCAAACTGTCCAACACTAACAAAACATAAAAGGAGCAAAAGTGAAACCAAAAAACAACTTAAAAAGGACCAAAAGTGTACTTTAGCCTAAAAGAAAAATTTGTATTTCAATTAGATGTAAGATGCCGGTTTTATGCAGTAAAACTGAATACAAGTCATTACCAAACCAAGTACCCTCCTTTCCACACCCATTTTGTCAAACAAAATTGTCAAAAGAAAGTCTAACAAATAAATTAGTACCTTGGATGATCGTAATGGAGAGACATACACATTGTGTGTGGCAGACACTTTTTTAGGTGACATATCAGGAAGGCTTGGGAAAGGTGATATTCTAGGAGAGCAAGGATTTTGAACTAGATCGCCTGTAAAAAGTAAAGCACACGTGTCATGGATGCAGGACTATGTAGCAGGTATATAATTGAAAGTAACTTAGGGAATAAGCAAGCACCGTCATTTTTGTTGTTAGCTTCAGGTGGTTGATCACTTCTCATAGTTGCTCCACCAGGGCCAAGTTCAACCAGAAGTGGCTTTACAGAGGGAATGAAAACTTCATTGTAAAATGAAATGATATCAATGTGCTCCTGCCCTGTTCTTTGTCTAGATGACCCATTACGGCGCGCCAAGGACCAGTCAACAAATACACTACGAAAAACCTGTGGCTTGCATTGCGGTTGCTTCCTATAGTTGCATATAATCTCCCTAAAAGTTAGGTTCAGTTGTGAAATCTGCAAAACAGAATAGAATGAGAAAAAAGAAGTAATCAAAGCACACTACACTCTCAAGTTTCAGAGATTAAAAAAAACCTTTGCAACTCCATAGAAGCAACACAAAATTATTTGGTCAATATGACGGTTGAAGAAGAGAGATGTCCATTGATTTAGGATTCGCTGGAAAAGACAGTATACATTCTCCCTTATCTGCTGAGATAATTGTAGCCTTTCAACCATTCCACTTATTCTGACAGCTCCCAACTTAACAATCTAGAAAAATGGGTAGTGCACAACAAATGTAATGTTTAAAATGACTTGGTGAAGAAACAAAACAATTAAAATGACTTGGTAAATAAAAAGACATCAACCAAAACAGCTAGCTATCAGTATAAAATTACTCAAATGGAAGTGATGTAACAAAGGCAACTTGCATTCTAAACATAAAAGATACACGTATAAAGTAGCTCATGAAATTACATTAAGGGTCGCAAAGTTAGAGCTTCATATTAACAGATAGATGTCTTGCTACATTGAACAACTAGGATGTACATACACAATTTCACACCAAGAGTGGTTTCATTTGAGTCCACTAAATTCCAGATCGTAGAAAGTTATCAAATGAACCCTTACGGAAGACTATGTCACATATAACAACCAAGTTGGTATAACAGTTCTATCAAGGCTCAATACCTTGCTGAAAAATACGCTTATCCCAGTTTCTGCACATGTTTCCCCTCCACCTCCTGGATTTGGCTTTGTTGGACTACATTGAATAAACATAAACATTTAACATAAAGCAACCAAGGAAATCAACACTAAACTGACTCATCAGACTTATACCTGGCAAATGCTGATTGCAAAGGAGGTGGAAGTAGTTTTGACTTAAGGTTGCTTAAGTGAAGAAGCCGTTCTTTCACCGGTGAAGTAAAAGAATTTCGTTCCACCAACACATTTCGATATTCTGTACAGAGCCGCTTTGGTGATCTGGGGTCCCCATTTTGAGCTGAAATCAAATAGTTGATGCTGTGTTACTTAAGGTGTGAAATGTGTATCTTTCAACGTGTGTTATTTGTGGGAGAGATGCATATAAAGGATGAAGACAATATGTGTGCACCATTATAGATAACAGTGACAAATACTCCACAGAATTACAGATAAAGAATTGTATAAAAACAGGGAAAACATGACTTGATGTTTTAAAATAATAATAAAAGATAACCATTTACCTGGCAAAGTCTCAGGCTTAGGCAAGGAAGGCACAGGAGGCAGTCCTCCACAAGAGAAGTTAATCTGCATTGCAATTTCATCTAATGATGGCATTGGTTCGGCTAACAGGCCAAGTCGATTGATTTCTGCATGAAGGGCAGGTCTAGCGACTGCTAATGAATTATACATTGAAGAACCCTTTTCCCATACCAAGCTCTCCAAAAGTCGTTCCTCCAATGAATTAAGATGTCGCCTCAGCTCTCTCGGGAGAGATTCCTCATGTCTAATGAAACTTTCGATCACCTTGCTAAGATCAAAAGCTGTGATTCCAGTCCTCTCCAGTACAGCAGGGAACAACATTGTCACAGTCTTGTGAGTAGCCAGGACTAATTCTGCAGAGCATGCAAGCATACACCTATGGAACCTCTCATTAGTAAGCAGTGGAGTTAAATTGTTGCCAAGTATTTGAGCTTCTGCTCTGCACATTGTTGCCAATACCCTATAGTAGAACTTCATCGCTTCTAATCTTCGTTGTTCTGCCCATATATTGTCCATGAGGTTAGCACTTTGCAGGATCCCAGTTACACATCGGTCCCCAAGGGGACTACTAGGAAATATAGCTTGCAATATAATCTGTGCTCTGCGTACTACATCACTTGTAATATCCTTGTCACATGATGTCAAGAATCGCTCTAGCTCTTGCGAGGGCTTTGATGGGAGTGGAGAAATGACAGTGCGGAGCCACTTTGCAGTCGTCATTGCTGTGCTTACAGGGGTGGCAGCAATCTTTGAATTTACGCTACCCGGAATGCCATTAGCATGGGAAGCAGGAGAGCGGTAGGGTGAAAGTGGACTTGCAATGGTCTTAGCAGGTGATGTCATCATATCAAATTTCCTCTACAGAGCACAATAATGGATTATTTTAGGTATTATCTTCATAAGACAGAACAAAATTTTAGAAGAAAATTTCCATTAGGCATACCTTTCCACCTCCTGTTGAAACAGAACCTCCAGAAAAACTTCCTAAGCTTCCTGAAGCTAGCAGGCTGTCATCCTCATTAATGAATAACCTTTCATCAAGTTCACCCTTGTTGCGAGTCATGTGATCATAATCTTTTTCTAAGACATTCAAACTAGATGGCAGAGATGATTCCTCCATCAGATCTTTAAAATAGGTTAAACCATCTACAAATTGCAATAATAAACGCCAGTTAAAGACATCATCATATACTTGAATCCTGATGCATTAATAATAAATGGGCAAAGGAAAATAAACCTTTTTCAAAATTCTCTAGGTTTTCAGTTTGGCATTCAGATGCCAAACAGGGTTTCTTCTTCAATATATCAGCTACTAAATTATTGGCTTGCTCCATGGTTTTCCTCAACTCATCTTCTGAAGTGTTATATATGTTGCAAAGTGAAGCAAGGAGGTCCACACCTTTGCTATTTTTCTTAACTGCAAGAAATTTTTATGGAATTAAAAATTAAACTTTATCGACATTTAAGCTCGCCACTTAAATACCTTATATTTCTAAGCAAATTTGTATGTGCAAACACCAGACCCCAAGAAAGAGAACAAGAACAACATAAAAAATGTAGGAAGGAGTAACGAGATTACCAAATCGCGAAGAGTCATGAATGTTGAAATTCCGGAAACGAGCCGGAACATGAATAATTAGGATAGCCTGTAACAGATACAACAAGCAAATAAAAAATTGTTTCCTTTTACAAATTCAAAAAATAATGGAATAATTGAATTTACAAATGTACATTAAACATATCAATGGAAGTCCTCAGACAATTATTTTCAAGTGTTGAAAAAATGTTGGTGTTCAAAGTTCCCGCAGCGATTTTTCTTCATTCAAATGTTCAAAGTTCCAGTAGCAAAAAAGACTAAAACAATCAAATTTATCCTAATTTATATGTGAAAAGCTAAAAGATATGAAACCTCTTTATAGAAACTTCAAGTGAAAAAGACTAAAAGACTGCAAAAGAATCCAACTGACCAAGATGGAAATTAAACCATTGGTGCAAGTCACCAAGTCTTTGAAACGGCTGAAAGCATGTACACGAAGCGCCAAGAAAAGTAACCATCCAAAACGGTGGTACTCAGATACATGATCGGTGGTAACAGATGAGTTATTTTCGACATTTGTATCAGTTGACACAAAGAACTCTTCAAAAACACGCTTATAATACCTGGCACCATCCAACTTGTAAGATGTATTGCAAACTAAAATCAAAGTAAACAACATTACACTGCAAAAATACTGAGCCACTCACTTGCTAAGAGCCTTCAAGTGAATGGTGTTAGCTTGCATCTCCTTTGCCTGATATAAACGTAGCAACATAAAAGATTGGCTAAATAAAAGACTGATTCCAGGGATTTAAAAGTATATCATCACAATTAACTTGGAAAAAATACAATTGTGATTCTCTATCTAGTCAATACCTCAAGCCTGTTTTCCCAATCCGAGCCATATAGATTGCTTAAAATTGGACCAGCCTTAACAACAAACTGAGGAAGTTCTTTAAAAAAATCTGGAACACTGTTCAATACAAGATAAACATAACTGTAAATAATAGACAAGACTACAAACTTATATACTAGATAAAGGTCAGAAAAATACTTAAGCTTTGCTGCTCTCAATATTCGACACAAGGTAAGACCAGTATTCTCAGTCTCTTCCTTTCCACTCTCCTCATTTTTCTGAACCAGTCTCTTTATAGAGTATAAAATAAAAGCAAACCAGTACCGCTCTGCTTCTTCTGCCTGAAAAGATTTAAAACCTCGTGAATTCAAATGAAAACTTTAATAACAAACTGCTTTCATAATAGAGAGTAATGTTTGTATGTACCGTTCCATTCCCGATTGATGAAACATTTGCCATGAGAAGATGTTTTGTTTCTCCGAACAGTTCCATTGCTTCATTACAGCTTTTCTCATCCAATGCTAGCTCATTCTGTCATAAAAAGAGAATGAAAGAAGATATAAAAATTATCCTCTCAAAAAAAAATTATTATATCATCTCATAGGATTATTTTCTTATCTCGCAGTGTTTCTCAAGATTATTTTCCAGTTTACTAAGTTATTAACATAATTTGTTTTCTCAATTTAATTAGGATTTGGAGTATTTAAATAGTATAAATAAGGGTTAGTACTGTTTTTTTTTTTTATTATTATCAATCACGGTCATATTTTAAAGTCATTATTCTTTCTCTTCACTAGTAGTCTAGAAGATTATCATTTCTACAAAGCCAATCAATGTGTAATTTAATGAATAAAAAAATCTCAATTTAAAATTCATTATATATGTCTAAAAGCAAGTAATAACCATAACCATATATGTACATTGATCTTATTGTGTCTCACATAATATCATATACACAAAAAAATCGAAGCGTGGAACAGAGGACGCTGCCGAGCTTAGCCATAATAAAAAGGTATGGCAAGCAAAGGGAGCGAGTTGAGCAAAAATAGTGCAAGCTTCCGAATACATGTGGGCAAATGACAGATCTTGGCCGGTAAATGAAGGGGATGAGGTGCAAACAAGGATAGCCAACACTTAAAGTAGCAGCGCGACTTTCCTTCATAATCCAGCCGTAAAATTTAAGCTATGTTTCGAACAACGGCTGTAATTAGTGGTGCTATTTTCAACTATTGAATTTTCCAATGCACATAGGCGCGCACATAGACTCTTTCTCGTACAAATTAATCATGAATAGGTAACCGATGTCAAACCCCCTTCCAATTACATAAAACGACCAGAAACGACAGATCAATTAATAACGATGATCCTAAAATAAAGACTCCCAATAGATCAATTAATGATAAAGTGAAAACGCCCGACCGCTCATTTAATAATAGTGACCCTCTTTTAATCCAACCAAAATAAAAAATAATAGCCTTTGAAGGATTGCTGATTAATTGCATCCTAAGTTTTCTCCACAACATACTATCATCAAAATGTAAAAAAAAAAAAGCCTCAATCCCGGAATAAATTATTTCTGCATCTATCTCTCCATGAAGATCAACCGATCGATTTTTTTCTTTGAAAAAGGCTAAAGATAGATCGATTGATCAGAAAAATATTTTCACATGCATCTTTTTATCTCTCAATAAAAATTCAACTTAGGGTTATTGAATAAATAGCTTCACAAATAAAAATAACACATTTAATTTAATTTCTTCAATTACCAACCCAACAAACTATAAAACTTAAAGATCAAAACTTTATCAACATAATTCATAAAAAATATCAGCTCAAACAAAATTACAACACAAAACACCACAAATTTTTTTAAAACAAATCATTTCACACACAGGAAAAAAAAATCAGTGACCCAGAAAACAAAAAAATGAAAAAGAGAACAAATTATTCACCTTGGAGAATTCAGCAAACCGAGACTCAGCTTGGTCACCATTATCGACCATTGAAACAAAGGACTTAGTATCTTCCATCTCCAATTCAGCTGGAGGACTCATAAAAAAACCCTAATTGACGCAGATCAAGAGAAGAAGAACGATAATTTGGGCGAAAATTCGGTGAATTTTGGTGAGGAAACGCAAAATCGAAGCGAAATTGAGAAACCCTAGAGAGAACGAAAAGGAGAACAGGAACAATGAACTCTGAGAATAAACAATTTTTATTTATTTTATTTTATTTATAATAATGTTTTTTTTAATGTTATTAAAAAAGTTGATTGTGTTTTGGCGCCATACATGTTATACCCTACACGGTTTTTCCCGCTCAACATGAGTCTGACGTGGATGAGGGGTGTTTTAGGGATTTTCCATTGTTTGATTGGTCTTTTCGTCATTCTGTATGCTTTCTACTACGTTTCCTTTTCTTACCCTTAACTAGTAACTAGTAACAAAAATTAATGTTGTTACTTTTTTTTTTTTGATAATATGTTGTTACTCTTTTCTTCTCACAAAAATAGTTATAATTGATTATTTTACTCGTATATTAAGGTTAAATTATAAATAAAAGAAAAAGAATAATATTTTTACCAAATTTGTCAAAAAAAATTTTTTACCAAATTAATCACTTTAATTATTGGTTAATTATCATTATTATAAATGTAAAGTTTTTTTTTTTTGACAAGATTATAAATGTAAAGTTAAAAAAATTGATATTAATTAGTGGGTATAATTGGAAAAAAAAAAGTGATTATTAAGGGTAAAATTAGAAAAAAAATATATCGAAAAGTAAATATAACAATTATTTTGAGACTTTTTTTTTCGGAAATATGACAATTATTATGGGACAATATATGATTATAGTAAAATAAAATGATTAATAATTTCATCAATATAGCTCAGTTGACAAAATTATTAAAGGAATTGAGATTCGAATATTAAATTATTCACCCTTAAAGTGTGTGAGTCTACTAATGGACTATTCAACAAATAATAATCAATGTTAAATTAAATATATACTACTACTTAATAATTAAAGCATTTAAATTTTTGATACATATTAAATGAGAAAAGTTAACGGATAATTAGAAAACTACTAAATGGAAAAAGTTAACGGACAATTAATTAATTAGGAAACTATAATTAAAATGTAATTAAAATATATACATCTTAATAAATTAGGCAAAAAAAAAGTTGGTTACATAAGTTAGGCTACTTAACATTAGCCCAATTGTATTTGTCATAATGTGAGAACGAATGTCCAACCATTGTGTTCAAAAATTTGTTTTAGGACTATTTCATTTTCTTTTAAGAATTACACATTTCCATCAAGTACTAGTTGGACCAATTAAAACACTGGCATCATATTGTATTTTGATGAAATCTCCAAAATCTTTGTTAAGAGCCTGTATGGACATAAAAAGTGCACAATTATTAATTTGTAAAAGACATTTGGCAGAGTAAAGCACATTAGTTAATTGATTACCAACTGTGATTTTTTTTTCCTATAATATGTCACTGTTACTTGAAATTGCATTAGGATCGTCTTCTGTGAAAAATTCACTAGAAATATTTCATCGTTGTCTGCTGGTGGTAACTGTTCAAATCATTTTTTATTGACTTTGATCTTAAATATAAAATGCAATCAACAGTTAATATCTCGCTTTTTTTATAAAGAAAATCTAGGGTGAGAGAATAATGTTCCAGTCTAAGACAAGGGAAACATTGAGACTCAAAGAACACTAACAAAAATATTTACATTTACGATTGATATCTAACTGTAGAGAAATGTCACTGCAAATGCAAATAATATGTTCCCCTTAAAAATATCATTGCTGGTTGGAAGATAGTGCTATGTGTTTCCTATGATGGTAATTGAGAAGCATTTGGCACTTACCATGGAAAGTAATCGTCCAACTCTTCAATATATTGATGATAAAATTGAGGACAAAACTCCATCATAATTCTAGAGAAAAATAGTTAACATGAATGTCATATTATGTAAAAAGATATGAAGATAATTCATTATGAAAAAAATGAAGATATGAAGCTAATTTTGAAAGAGTAAATTCAAGAATTGTAGTACAAAGTACAAACCTTTTTGGTGAGGCGGACATAGTGAAATTACCCTTTTGGATTGCGATTTAGAAGTTTGTTATACCAATCCATGTTCTTCTAGCATTTTTTTTTTGTTGATAATTCATGTTCTTCTAGCATAGTCATGTGAAAAATTGGTTAACAAAATAATTAGTCACTTTAAACTATATGCATTATATAAAGCTAATTCTATTGTCAAAAAAAAAAAGTTAATTCTTGTATATAGTCAATAAACATAAGTTAATCAAACAATGTTCATAAATATTACAAGCCAGCTAATTTGGAAGAAAAAATAGAATGACATATTATGTCAAAATGGTAAATAAAATTGAACATTAAACTTAATATCATTATCATAGTAGAAGTTTTACCATTCTCCGACCATCTTTAATCGAGTTAATGGCTTATTTGGAATTTCTAAGCCACATTTCATTATAGGATTGTTTGGTGCTTGGAGGTAGAGATTAAAATGCAATTTTGGAAGATAGTTGCTAGATATATAAGTTAGTATCTACAATGAATAAAAAGCAAATGAAAAGTAGAGAAGCTTGAGTTATTTTCATTAATATCGGATTTCTTTACCGGTGTTTTGTCTGTTGCTTTAGGAGGTATCTATGTTTGACATATGCCTACTCTGACCGAGATTTTTGGAGATGATTTCGTACTTCAATTCGGTGGAGGAACGACTTCAAATATGTAGGTTTGTGGTAAACACCATATTTTCTTCTCATGATCATAAGTGATGTACCAAAGATTATGAGTCATTTGAGATGTAGATTTTAGTTTTTGGTTGTAAGTACAAAATGTGGATGATAGTGTTTTATATGTGGCATATGTGTGACTATTATTTATAGTAAATTTAGGGTGGAGTTTTGCCTTTTTTTATTCAACGGTAAGTTAAATGAGTATTATGATAGCATGTGATAAAATAGTAAGTTATTTGTTAAAAACCTTTTCTCAATTAACAATTTGGATGGTTTAAAAATTGGTTATTTGATGAATTGTTTTGAAACTTATTAGACATTAACTTTAGTTTTGAATGACATGTTTGTTAAAGAAAAAAAAGTAAACCACGATTAATAATATTATTATGGTATTGAAAACTACAATTTTAGTTATTAATAAAGAAAACTACAATTTAATATTAATAGATTCGGTTATGAGCATTTGTTCTACATCAATTAGAGTAACCCAATAGAGGTTAGATGATTATTAAAATAAAATAAAATGAGATAACGCGAGTCTTTTTTAATTTAATCAAGATTCTAAGTTTGATTTTTGGTTTGAGTTGCAATAACATTAAAATTTTTATAAAGAGTTTGTCATCTATCATGAGTCCCACAAAGTTAATTAAAAAGATCTGTCTCTGCATTTATGTATGGAGGATATCTAGTCTACAACAAAAAAAAAATAGATGTAAATATTTTTTGAGTAAATTACACTCTCCTCCCTTGAGATATGCTTAAATTACACTACTCTTTCCTCTTATGTTAAAATATACACCAATCTCCCCTCTTATACAAAATATATCAGAGAAAGTTACACTTTATTCCCTTGAAAGAAGCTTGAATTTCATTCTCATCCCCCTTAATATTAAAAATACATTTCTCTCTTTTAATAAAATTTCATTTCATTATAATCAAAATTATGATGCAAATATTTTTATTATAATAAAAAAATACATAGAAATTAAAGACTATTATGTGAGTAGAATGATGACAACATCTCACGAGTAATGGATATGATAAATTAAATCTTCACACATATATAAATATTATGAATAATATTTATAGTGGATCGACCCGGCATGAAAATATGATAGCACTAAAACATACCTAATTATGTTGGCACCCCAAAGCTAAAGTCATTAGTTGTTGCTCTCGTCTAATATTGTTAAAATAAATGGAAAAAATAAACAAGAAAACAAAGTTGGAAGGCCAAACAAAACCTAACTAAAGAAAAAAGATAATTACTTTTGTCATCCTATAGGTTACTCGCGCGCCCTACACATTTTCCATTTTATCCTTCCGCTACTTATTTATCGGATTTTACCAAGTTTAACCTGGGGTCACACAAATGGGTCTGTCCTCTATTTTTTAGTGTTTAGTTGTTTATCACCGTAAGTGGTCGCATAGTCCTCCGTCGACTAATTTTATCGCACCTACCGGTGTTGTTTAGTAACCATGGTTGGGTGCGGTATGTTAATCGACGGGGGACTTTTTGTGTCCTAATATTTGGGTACGATATGGTTAGTCGAAATAGAGGTACGACCAAATAATGAATAATGTGGTGGTAATGGAAAAACAGTTGCACTTAGTTTCCAATCTCTACCGGCGGAACATCCTAAACTTTTTGGTTGTTAAACAAATTGGCACTACATCAACATCACCCCTTTTGGTTGTTAAAAAAATTGGCATTGCATTCCTTCTGGTCTTTCCTATTTATATTTTTATTTTGATGTAATTTTTTGACTAATGTAATTTTATTGGGTACAGTATGATTAGTCGAAACATATAACCTTATTTTTTTTTGAACATTCTCAACCTTATTATTTTTATTTTAATGTAATTTTTTTTGTCTAAAAAAATTATTATGATGTAATTTTTTTGTCTATGTATATAAGTTTATCATGTAATGATTTATTATGTAATCGTCACCGTTCTTCAGCAATTCTGCAACAGAAAGGGTAGTCCGCTACTTAAGTAGCAGACGACATGTGACCATAAATGAAAAAAATTACTGTTACGATAGTGGAGAAATTCGATAAAAAAACAACTACATATTACATTGAGTACGAAGATCTCGTAATTTAAAAACATAAAATAAAATAAACTAAATAAATTAAAAACATAAAATAAAATCTAAAATAAACTAAATTAAGGATAAGATAAATTAATTGGTTCAACTTCATCATCCTCCCTGGGTTTAACCATGTAAGGCGCGATTAGCGTCCAACTCGATCGGTCTCTTTGTGATGTACCGGTACTAATAGAATAATCAGGAGCATAACCATACAAAGCCTCAAATGGAGACAAACCCGAAGTGATAGATGATGGAATTCGATTAATGACATGGACAACTGTACGAATTGTTTCACCCCAAAATTCACTTGGAACTGCAGCAGACAACAAAAAAGAACGAGTAGTTTCAACAATATGACAATGCTTTCTTTCAGCAATGCCATTTTGCCGAGGAGTATCGTTACATGTGAAGTAGCAATAAATGTCACAAGAAAAGGGGGTTTGAATTGCGACCCTTTTTTAAATTCTTTTATCTTATAATTGATAACTCAAAACAATATTTCTTTCAAAGGTTAGTAAACAAATAATGAAGAAATAAAGTTAAGTCAATAATAAATTATAACTGAAAAGATAAAAGTGAATGACCAGAGAACTCTAGAAATATTTAGTTGGTTTTAGTTGAATTGTGTTTTAGGAGATTAAGAGTTAGAGAAAACACAACACACAGAAATTATCCTGGTTCACCCAAAGTGGGTTAGTCCAGTCCTCACAACCATGTGAGATTATCCACTAAAATGCTCAGATCAGAACCTTCTGCTTGGTACCAACTTTTGATCAACCCTTGATCAAAATACAATCTGCTTTTCTTCACTCGAAAAGACTTTTACAAATCTGCTTTTATTCACTCGAAAAGACTTTCTCACAATGTTTTTCTTTACTGGAAAAGACTTTCTCACAATCACTCAATCTAACCTAAAAGATAAATTTGAGAGAGGTTACAAAGTGTTTTGGGAATTTTGTGAGTATCAACTCATATAAGAGATTGATAAAATAACAAGCGTGAATACAATGTAAGTTTGAGAACTTTTGTGAATAGCTTGCTTTTGAAGAGTTTGGAACTTTGTTGATTTTTGCTTCAACAATGTATATGATTAATTCTTTGTGTAAACTCTTGAGTTTTTCTTCATGGAGCTCCTTGGTATTTATAAACCTTTTGATTGCTGAAGAGGAGCGTATGAGATAGATTTTGAAATTCAAAATCTGTCAAAGATACGTTACTATCTTTGCTGCCATGTGCTGTGAATAGTGCGTTATCGTTGCTTCACTTGTGCATTATCGTCAGTTGAATTTTTGCTGCAATGCATTGCATGGCTTTGTAGTCTTTTACGTGGCTTGTCTCTTGTCCATATGAGAGAATCAAATTCAAATTTCTGATGACAATGCATCAGCAAGTGGAGAAATGTTGAGGAGCCTTTGTCTCTCATGAGGGGACCAAAACCTATGTAGCTTGTCATTTTGGTTTGGTGATTATTGTCCTTTGCAAATAAGAATGATGTGCTTCATGTTTGTCCACAAGATTAATTCCCACGTGTTGCAAAATATCTTCTATCATTTTCATATGCTTCTACGTGGGAGTATCTTTTCTTTATTGATGAAAGATGCATTTTATTGCATAATGGGGCCTTGATTACATAAGTCCAAAAATGCTAGGCCCATGAAATCTTCTATGCCATTTATGTTTCCTTAAAGTGTTACCACATTTGGTGAGGCAAAAAGAGAATATTTTCATGTGAGCTTTTCATCATTTAAGCCAAGACTTTAATTTGTTTCCATTGATTCTTGTTGCTGCGTATCACTTCCATGTTTTACTTGTGTTTGAAGGTGTGAAAAACACAAGAAGGGGGGTTGAATTGTGTTTTGTATGTTTTTATTGCCATCGAAGATCAATTCTTGATAATGCTCTTATTGCCATCGAAGTGATTCATGCCTTAAAGAGGAAGACTAAAGGGCGCAAAGGTGAGCTAGCATTGAAGATTGATATTAGTAAAGCTTATGATAAAGTGGACTGAGGTTTTCTTCGTGGCGTTCTGATTAGCATGGATTTGGTGACAGATGGATACGCTGGATAATGATGTGTGTAAGCTCTGTCAATTACTCAGTACTCATGAACTATGACAAAGTTGGACCGATTATCCCAGGGCGTGGGTTACGACAAGAAGACCCTATTTCTCCTTACTTGTTTATTCTGGCCGCGGAGGGTTTGACTTCTCTTATTCATCAGGCGGTAGGGAGGGGTGATGTTCATGGAGCGAGGATTTCTCGTGGCGCCCCAGAGGTGTCTCACCTTCTGTTTGCAGATGATTGTTTCTTGTTTTATTGGGCAAGTGTCGTAGAGGTAAATCACCTTATGAGCATTCTACATACTTATGAACTAGCCTCTGGTCAGGAAATAAATTTGGCTAAGTCTGAAGTATTTTTTAGTCGCAGTTTGTCTCATGCAGCTAAAGAAGATCTGGCTAGTGTTCTTGGAGTCCGCCATGTTTTAGGAACAGGCATATATCTTGGTCTGCCGTCTATGATAGGAAGGAGTAAGAAAGCGATATTTTCTTACATTAAGGACCGTATTTGGAAGAAAATGAATTCTTGGAGAGGGTGAGCGTTGTCTAAGGCTAGAAAGGAGGTTATGATAAAATCTGTGCTTCAATCCATTCCATCATATGTGATGAGTATGTTTATCCTTCCCTCCTCACTCATTAATGACATTGAGTAAATGTTAAATGCGTTTTGGTGGGGGAGGCGGAAGTAATAACAATAAAGGAATCCACTGGTTAGCTTGGGATAGACTTGCATGCCCTAAAGCGAAGGGTGGTTTGGGGTTTTGTAATTTTGAAGCGTTCAATATGGCTATGGTGGCGAAACAAGCATGGAACATCATTCAAAATCCAGAGTCATTGGCGGATAAAATAATTAAGGCAAGATATTTCCCATGTTCTTCGTTACTTGAAGCATCTTTAGGTTAGGGCGTAGTATTTGGAAGGCTAGACAAATTCTCTTACATGGGTGTAGGTGGCGAATTGGTAGTGGTGACAGGATCCGTGTTATGTATGATCCATGGCTGAGAGGGAATGGTGATCGTTGGGTGTCTTCACCTCAAGTGGAGTGTGTGTATGATTTATTTGTTAAAGACTTGCTTCTTGAGAATTATAAAGCTTGGGATATAGCTAAGATTCGTCATTTGTTTTTTGGACCGGTGGTGGAAGAGATTATTGCAACTCCTCTTATTAGTTCGATCAAAGAGGACAAAGTGGTTTGGGAGGAGGAAAAGAACGGGTGCTATTCGGTTAAATCTGGGTACAACCTAGCCATGAGATGCATTTTTCGCAGCGATAAGCACCATGTGGAGGGTAACTGGAGTGATATTTGGAAAGCTCAATCTCCTCACAAAACGCGACACTTACTCTGGAGGTTGTGTAGGGGGTGTCTCCCGACACGGGTTCGATTGACACAACGTTATGTAGATTGTGAACTAAGTTTCCCGTGTGTGATGATGGGGTAGAGGACGATATTCATGTGTTTTTCGGATGTGTCGCAGCCCGTGAGTGTTGGATGACAGCAGGTCTGTCACAGTTATTGGAGAATCTAGCGTACCGGGATGGGACAGTCGCAGAAAGAGTATTTGAAATGTGTAGCAACGAGGACAATGCAATGACCGGGAGGGTATCATCATTATTTTGGTGCATTTGGCATAACCGAAACGACAAGATCTGGAATGACAATATTCAGTTACCAAGCCAAGTTGGAAGAATGGTCTTCGCCGTCTGGAACGAGTGGTTTACCGTCCATCAGCTGCGATGTTAGAATATTGTTCCTGTTGAGGATCCTAGGCCAGTTCTGTGGGAGAAACCAGGTGTGACATGGATAAAATGTAATGTTGATGTTGCGTTTGTAGCTGGGTCCAGTATTACTTCTATGGGTCTTTGTTTTCGCGACACCAATGGGCAATTTGTGGCTGGCTTGACTCAATGGCAACAACCTGTTTATTCCATAGTGGAAGGCGAAGCATGGACACTATTACATGCTATGAAAGAGGCTATACATCGTGGATTTGAGCGAGTTCAATTTGAAAGTGACTCAAAGTTGTTGGTTGATGCTATCTATTCGAGAAGACCGGGCAATTCAGAATTTAATTTAATTGTTATCTTATGTAAACTTTGAGGTTAAGTTTATTAGGAGGCAAGCAAATTCGGTTGCTCATACTCTTGCTAGGGCGGCCAATTCTTGGGCTAGTTTTCATAGATTTGAGATTATTCCCCTATGTATTGAACATTTAATAGTTAATGAAATGTAGCGGAATAAAACACAATATCAGCGCAAGGTAAGAAGAAATGAACACAAAGAATTTTATACTGGTTCCTCCCACAAACGAGAGTAGTCCATTCCTCTTGTACTCACAAGAGATTTCACTATAATCACACAAATTATACACTTGCTCAAGCACACAGCAAGAGACTTCACAAAATGCTCCAGATCACACAACATGAGACTTCAACACTTTGCTCAAGCACACAGCAAGAGACTTCACAAAATCTTATACAAGATAAGATTGATTACAAATAAATACACCTAACACTTTAACTCTTTCAAATAAAAACAAATACAGAGTATCATAACTTCTTGAATCTGAAGCTTTCAGAGTTTAAGTCTTGTGCGAATTTTGTCTAGTGATAGCTTGAGTATGCAATAGAGAGTAATTTTTCAATAATAGCTCAGTGTTATTGTTTTTCACGATCTCTCAAGTCTTCTATATATATAGGCAATGATAATGTAGACGTTGAGGATGACCGTTGAGTAGAGATAGATAGAGATGTCAATGCAATTGTAGCTGTATTGGTAGTGGAGCTTTAACCTTATTCCAAAAGAGGTAAAGAGCTACTACTGCCATTGTTTTGAAGACTCCAGTATTTGCTCAGAAGAAGTAAAGTTTCCCATTTGTCCAGACGCTCCTTTTTGACTTGTGACTTGATCACGTATTCAAATAAAAGCAGAGGAGACTTAAAAACTGATATTAGCACATCCGAATGGAGCAACTTAGCTTCGTTACTATGCTTATGAGTCCAATTGCTTCTGATTGCCTTTAACGCTTCTGATTTTCTGAATGACTTCAGAGCTTCTGACTTGCAGTCATACTCTATTCTCTCTTCTAACTTCATGCATACTTAAAATAAATTTTTAGTATTCAATTGTGCATTTAATACTTTGTTATCATCAAAACTTTAACAAGTTCTTGGGTTTGTCTTTGAACCATTTTTGTTCCAACAGTGTTATGTGTTCCTCATCATTGTGCGTTATCGTTGTCAGACCATAACGTTATCGTTGAAAGAATTCTCACAAAACACATTAGTAGATAACAAGATAATCAAAATTAAAATTTATTTTATATGTTTGTTATCTTTAAAACATCAAATAAGGATTTTGTTCCCAACAACATAGAGTCTGGTGAATAGTACCATCACAAGCAAGCAATTCAAATAATTTATTAGAAGTATACTCGTCACCTTGATCACAACGAAAACATTTTATAACAGCATTATGTTGAGTTTTAACCATAGCACGAAACATATGATAAATATCATAAAATTCCGAACGATTTTTCATAAGATAAACCCAACAATAACGACTATAATCATCCATAAAACAGACATAATATCTAGATCCACCTTTGGTAAGAACCGATGATGGACCCCACACATCAAAATGAACTAAATCAAAAGGTGCATTAGAAACATAAATACTTTTATTAAAGGGCAATGCAGAAAATTTTGCAAGTTTGCAACCACAACAATCAGAAATATCACTAGTTTGCAACTTTCCTAAATCTCCTGTAGAAGCCAAGTACTTTAATCTAGAGGCAGAAACATGTCCAAAGCGAGAATGTCATAAATAAAAGCTACTAGAAGACAAATTTAAATGAAAAGATGATAAATCAACAGTCGATGTAGACATTGAGGCTATAGTCAGTGGCAGAACCAGGGGGTGGCTGTGGGTGGCCACGGTCAGCCCCGAAATATAGGAAATTACTAGTATACCCTTGAAATTTTTATTAATTACGAATGTATATTATATATATTGGTTTCGGAATTAATATTATAGTAATGAAGCCTAGATGAGTTGGTGAGCATAGCGCAATTCTCCCAGGAGGTCTTGTGCTCGACTATTGGTGGCGCGGCGTGTTTGCTCCTTTTTGTTTCATTTCAACTTCTTTGTCTTTTTTTTCCTTTTTTCTTTCTTTTCATTTCACCTTCTTGTTTTTTTCCTTTCATTTTTTTTTTAAAAATTATTTGGTTACAAAACATTAGCAAGTGATTTTCTAATTATCAACTTTGTGCAAGTATTAGTTAAAAGCAAATTATTGATTAGTTCACTTGACACATGCAAAATATTATTTTAAACTATATACTTTGATTTATTGATAATCAAATTTTTGTATACAATATAACTTTCAAATTTAATTTATATACTATAATTTTTTTAGTGGCCCCCAAAAAAAATTCCTGGTTCCGCCACTGACTGTAGTATCTGAAACTCTCAACTCATCTAAAATATAAAGTCCTCCTGTCTATGGCCTGTCCCAATCTTCCTCCCGGATTGTTGATCCAACACATAACAAGAAGAGGAAGAAAACATAACTGAATAACTGGAATCACATAATTGACAAACATAAACAAAACTCAAATTGAGGTTAGAAATATAATATACATTAGATAAAGACATGTTAATGGTGGAGACAAATCCAATGCTTATTAGTGGCATATAAGTGCCATCAACAGTCAAGACCGATATAGATGACGTGGGATTTAATGACACATACGACTTATGATCATATGACATATGATGTGATGCACCATAATAAAAAATCCATATGAAAGAAGATATACTTGACAAGATAGAGGGGTCAAACCTCTAACAGAGGAGGCAGACGCATAACATGTGGCTGAGTTGCGAGAAACTTTTAAAATTGTTCAGCAAGATCAGATACATGTGAAGTAGTCTCATATGGGTATGCAGAACCAACAAACACAGGAGCAACAATAGAAGAAGTAGCAGCAACATTAGATGAGGGAGCCTTAAAAAAATTTCTTTTTACTTTCATCAATACCAACACCAACCCTCCTTTGAGAGTTTCCTTTGTTAAAAGGAGCAGCAAAGACAGATGGAGGAGATGTATGAATTTCTTTATCCAATTCACTCAAATTAGTTTTAGTGACGTGGAATTTGACTGACAATCACCACATATTCCGTTAACGTCGTCAAAATACATGGAGTTAACAGACAAATGATATATTTAATAAACATCTTATAATTTCATGAAAGTATTTACCTATTTTTAAATTTCATAGAGTATTTAAGGAATTTTAAAATTTCAGCGTAATATTTGGCCTTTGGATCATTTAAAAAAGCTAAATTTCATTTCTCTTTTCCCCTTTAAGATGTTGAGCAACTAAGTTATTTGAAACTTTCTTCATCCATCCTTCTAATTTCTCTTTTACTTCAATGTCTTCTTTCAATTAGAACCAGCTCTCATCGTCGCAAGACAAAGTGATCCCATTCTAATCTTTCTTTGACCTTCCTAGCTCAGTTTCATGTATGCAATTTAATCCAACAATCACTCGTATACGAGGATTTAAGATTCAAATCAATGGCATGGTTATTAGATATAGGTTCACTTCTAACATTCTCTGCAATTTTCCGTGTAATTCTAATCATATACGGAGAATGGCAAGATTCTCATATGGAAGTTAGATACACTGATGTTGATTATATTGTTTTTTCTGATGCTGCTTCTCTTATTGCTTCTGGTTATTCTCCTTATCAGAGAACCACTTATCGTTATTCCCCTTTACTCGCTTTTCTTCTTCTTCCTAATTCGCTACTCCATCGTTCTTGGGGAAAATTTCTCTTCTCTTCTGCAGGTATATCTTTTCAGATCTTATTTTTCTCTATCATTCTGTTTATTTATTAGTATACTTTTTACCAAGTTCAAGAAATTTGATTAATTAATTGTTATAGAAGCGTGAGTGAAGTGTCTTAGGGTATGCTTGGATTAGTGATCACTGATAAGGGTACTTTTTTATGTACTTTTTTGTGTCATTTATGTACTTTTTTATTATGCGTGAACCACTCAACTAGTTAAGTTATAATTGACTCATGAATTTGCGCTTATCTATGAACAATGGTCATTAGAAGCACAGTTCCTCTTCCCTTGCTTCTTAGTTTGTGTAGGAGCAGGAGTAATAAGTCATAAGTAGTGGTGAATCCGTGTAGCTGTCAGCTGGTAGTTTTTAACTAGTATCACCGGTAGCTGCTTTTCGAGAATGATGTCTGATCTTCTAGGGTGGAATAGCCTCTATAGAATAGAATATGATTTTTTTTTTATAGACAAATGTTGGTGGTTAATTATTAGGGGGACTGAGGAGGGGGAAATGTTAGTAGCTGAGACCAAACTCGGAACTTTCCATAAAACATATAAAGCACGGACACAAACACAAACATCGAACACGACGCTGACACAGATACATCGACACCAATAAAAATTTGAAAAAATGAATTAACTTTAACTATATAATCACACATGTTGGTGTCGGACACCGGACACGCATTCCATCAAAAGTGTCGGTGCTGCAGAGCATAGAACTGCTTCGGCGTCCCGGCCCATAATACTGAGCTACTCCTTTGAGGACACGGTGTTTGGGAGCTTACATATGACAATAGCTTATGATATGTTAATAAGCTTTGTTTCACCTTATTTTGATAATTTATCTCATCAAGTTTATGAAAACTACCTTGTGAGGGCATATGTGGAGGTAGATTGAAAGCTTCTTTGTGGTAGTGGTTATGTATTTTCTTTTTATATAGAATTTGGATTCTCCTACGTGAGGGAATTAAAGAGAAAAAAAGGCGCAGGATTACAAAGGGTGATTAGGAAATTAGGAGAGTGGTAGAGGTGTCAAATGATCGAGTGAAAGAGAGGATTTTTGGGATGAGATAGAGAAGGCCAGAGAGGGATTGGGGAGAGCTCGGTTGGAGAGGATTTGGATTTAAGTCCAATTTAACAGGTTATTTGTGACCGGGGCAATGTTCTCGGTTTTACTGGGACCGCAGTAGCTAGCTGCTACCTAGTTATATTTATACTCTTTCCTCTTTAATGTTTACTCCCCGTTTTAAAGTTGAGGCAAATCCTTGTATATGATTACTGCATAAACACTTCTATTCCGATCAATTTGGCCTTTTATAGTTGAGATAAGAATGTTCTTTCTATCAAAACCAAAACAAAGAAAAAGGAAATATTAAATATTGCTCCATCTTCTAGTCAAAGTTACAAAAGGCAAAAGTGTTGTAAGTGTGAGACTTGGAATATTCAGGAATTTCTGTTTTTAGTTGATTTAAGTGACTATACTGTTCCTCTGAATGATTTAAGCTAATGTGTTGTTAGACGACGATATGCTGAATGATCTTCTATTCGTTATACCTAAGCATATGTATATTATTTCTTAAATGCAGATTTACTTGTGGGATATTTCATCTATTATATTCTAAAGCTGCAGAAGGTTCCTGAAAAGCTATGCAACTACTCTGTTATGGCATGGCTTTTTAATCCATTTACCTTCACCATTGGGACACGCGGGAACTGTGAACCCATTGTTTCTGCCATGATATTGTGGATCATTGTCTGTCTTATGAAAGGTATGGTTCTGCCTTTTGTATTAGATTAAATTGAAGGTGTTGTTTAAACCGGTAGTCTTTTCTATATCCTTATAATGTACTAGTACCTATGAACAGCTGGTGGCCTTCTTTTCTGCAAAACACAGTTTAACATACCAAAACAAGCACTATTCAAAAATAGATTTTGCATTCTGTTATGCAGTGTAAAGAAGTTTACCGAAGTAATTTTTAATCTTTCCATTTTTCAGTATTTTTACCAGGCATTCATCGCTGAAAATTGAAATGTTTTCATTTTGTTACCTCTTTTTTTCTTTCCTTTCCCACTTATGAAGCATTTAAAAAACTCAAAAACCATACAATAAGTATACACTTTTCAGTGGTGCATCTTATTTAACTAGAATTATTCAAAAAAGTTGATATATTTATATTTCATGTAAGAGGGACATGTGAACAAATATTAAATCATTATTTATAAGCAGTTTCGGTATCCTTGAAAAAAGGAACGATACCAAGATAAACATTCCAGTATATGACATAAGTATATTGTTTGAGTAGTAGAGCAGAATGCCTTTTACCTGTGTTTCAATTTTCTTTTCTAATTTCAATATCAACTGGAGGAGATTAAGTTTGAGTCTTTCATTTGATTCTTAGTCTTGCTGTTGGTTGACACAACAAAGAAAGTTTTTTTTTTGTTAAAAGATGTAAAATGTTAGATATTTGCATATATCGTGTTGCTTTGATGTTGTTATTTTCCCTCCTTTTTCCTTCTTATTCCCCCTGGTTTGCAGGTAAGGTGTTACAGTCAGCATTTTGGTATGGACTTGTTGTCCATTTCAGGATTTATCCTATAATTTATTCTATTCCTATAATCCTGGTTCTTGATCCGAACTTCTTCCCATCTGGCCAGAAACCTGTCCTAAGGAACTGGAGTGCTGTTCAGAAAGAGAGACCCGAAGACGAGAATGGCCGGTTTACCCTATATAATTTATTGAAAAGCATATTCACAAGGAACAGGATCATGTTTGGACTGGTCTCAGGATTGGTTTTCGTCTTTTGTACTGGTTTGTTCTACTGCTTATATGGGTGGGAATTCCTACATGAGGCGCTACTGTACCATCTTACTCGTACAGATCCAAGGCACAACTTCTCCATCTATTTCTATCACATATATCTTCATTATGGAAATGACATCTCAGTGGTGGAAAAGCTTGTGTCCTTTTTGCCACAGTTTTTGGTTCAGCTGGTTCTTATTTTCAGCTTTGCGCGGGATTTGCCATTTTGCTTTTTTGTGCAGACTGTATCGTTTGTGGCGTTCAATAAGGTTTGTTAAGTAATACAGAAAAACTTATGCTGAGATTTCCAATATTGCTACATATTATCATTTAATTACTAGTAAATGAGTATTTCGGTCGTTGAAATTGTAAGAGTCTAGCAATTTAGTCCCTCAAATTTACGAAATAGCAAATTAGTCCTTTAAATTTAAAAATGTCGATCAATTTAGTTCCTCCATAAAATAGCTATTTTGTAAAGATCTATCAAAATCAATGAAAGAACTACGTATTGACTTGAATAGTCTCTTGTTGCATCAAGATATACATAGAACTTTCATAGTTATGATGCAAAATTTGAAAAAAAATACTAAGTTCAATTTAAGGGACTAAATTGCTATTTTGCAAATTTGAGGAAATCGATTCTTACAATTTCAAGAACCAAAATGTTCATTTACTCTTTAGTTACAGTTCTAAACATATCAGTAAATTAATTGATTTTTTTCAAACATCGTGTCTCAATTTGAGCCTTTTCTGGCAATGGTCCTTTAAATCAAGTTAATCAAAACACTTTCTCATATTTTAGCAGAAATTTCTTCGACTGCGCATCTGATTTCTGCGTTTCTTGCAGGTAATTACAGCACAGTACTTTGTTTGGTTCTTTTGCTTATTGCCTCTAATACTCCCATGGAGTAAAATGAAGCTTAAATGGGGTGGACTATCTTGTATTCTTTTGTGGATAGGAGCTCAAACCCATTGGTTATTGTGGGGCTACCTTCTTGAGTTCAAGGGTAAAAATGTCTTTTTACAGCTTTGGGTAGCAGGCTTAATGTTTCTAGCAGCCAACATATTCATCCTTGTCATGATTATTCGTCAACATAATTGTTCTTCTATTTTCAAAGCTTTAGAGTATACTCGCTCCAAGCATGTAGCTAAGCTTGAATGAGTCAATTTTCATCACTACCATTGCTATGTATTGCCCTTGTCGCACTTCAGTTTTGGAAGGTTAACAATGCAAGGTCGTGACTACAGCAACCGACATTCATGTTGAAACTTGCGTTATTTTCTAAAAGTGAACAATAGGTGAGGTGAATCAATGTATTGTTATTGTTTTGTAAACTTGTATGCCATTTTTGTTGTTGCAGTACATAATATTGATCAATGACTTTATTTTTATTGCTTTCTTAGCTTTGTGTTCTTTATCTGCACTTGTAGAGCTGATCTCAAGGTCTTACAAGAAACTCTTTCCTAATTATTTTCTTTACTACATTTGACAACTTGTCAATAACAAATTGATGTATATTCTGTTAATCAAACCAGTCCCTCCCTATTGTTAAATCAAATGTGCAAATAACACATTATGTGGTTTGTAATGTGCAAATAATACTTCCACATGAAGGGAGTTTTCTTTTCTCATCTTTTGATTCTTCATAAACGCTCGCGTCCAGATTTATCCATCTATGAGGTGGAAAATATTATTCTGTTCAGATTTATTCATCTAGAGACGAGAAAAAAATAGTTTTTCCCTCTTCCGACGAAAGACATGTTCTCCATACTAGTGAGTAAGACATTCAAAAAATAGATAAGTAGAGAGCATTCTCAAATTACTGACACTCAGAACACATCCCTTCAAATAGAGGAAAAATGTGTTTATCAACCAGAATTGCCTTTGTGCCTACTTAGCATCAATCTTCACACAAAACGTGATACCTTCAACAGACCAAGTTTGTTCCATTTATTTATCCAAAGTTTGGATATAAACACCTGAGCACAAAAATTAAGTAGTAGCTACCTTAACAAGCTTATGAGCTAATGTACTTTCTTATCTCTTTACAAATTGAAAATTAACGGGAAAATGGCTGGCACCAGCTTTTGGTTCATCAAACAAAGGAAAATTAAAATTATTTTTCTTTGAATCTATAACTCGAGGACGACAATAAACTAATCTTAACAACTTCATAGGGTATATATATTGTCGTTTAGGCCACCAGTTCATTAAAGATACACATAACTTATAACTCGAGGACGACAATAAACTAGCAGTTCATTAAATCTTGACAACTTCAAAATGACATGGAAGATACACATAATTTTCAAAGTAATAAGATTGGCAAAAAATTGTAGCTGTATATGAAAAATGCTGTTTGTAGTGCATGATTTCATCACAGTGAAGGGTGCATGACATGAAAAGATAATCTACTCTTCATGGTACAATAATATAACCAGGAATCAGGTATATATATTGTCTGGCATTCAAAACATATCAACCCACTTTCTTTGTAATACAAAATAAAAGCACAGATTCATGAATATAGTTGAGTTAAATATTACATATAAGTGTCAGAACACCCTATGACTTAATCTGACTGAAAGAAAATAAAGCAGTTGCAAAAAAAATTTGTTCTAGCATAACAGAGATACAGTTTTTAGTGCAATGAAGCCAATGTAGAACTACACATAACATCCAACCATCTTGTAACGTCAATTCCATCCTCCCATGACATTTTCATGATTTCTGCATTATGAACAATACAACGTGAAATTTGGCTGCGTGCATTTGAGATGAAAAGATAAACGAAAAGACTATGTTCACGTAGGCATCTCTTACCTGCATTGGAAGGTACAATTTGAACTCTGGTGGAAGTTCCTCTTCAGAGTAGAGACGATCAGAGAAGTATATCCTTCTCAAGCGACAGTTCGCGTGGACCTGAACTCGCAGCGTCTCCACATAATTAGTACCATAAGCTCTCTTGGTAAAATCAGCTAGGTTAAACTGAATTTGATTCCAACCATCATCCATTCTTAGTGGCATAGTGCAAATGTAGGGCTTTACTCGAGTGACACCCTATGGCATGAAAATCATATAATAAATCATTTGTAACGCACATTGACAACAATTTGGGTAGAAAGGGCAGCAATGATGTATTTTTCATACTTTTATAAGATTTTATTTCAGCAAAAAATAATCACGTATGTGCTACTAATCAGAAAATCAAAGTTCTCTATATGATGAGATGGAGGAAAGAACTCCTGCACAAAATATATATATGGAAGAAATTTAACATCTGCAAGATGTTGGCAATCCTACAAAACACACAAACATGGGCAGACTTACACACTTGGAAATTAGAAGCTCGAAATCGTCGTCTGACATTCTTATCATCCAAAACTTGAATCTCAAATGTGAAGTACTTTTTTAGATTCTTGACGATCATAACCAAGAACGGAAGTTTTATACCAAGTGTGGCAGCTGGGTCAGCTGGGCACGTAATGAATGTGGACTGAATATTGGATCCAATTATTTCCAGCACATTGGATTGTATGTCTTCATCTTGTGGTCGCTTAATATGGCCATTCACAACTATAAAAAATACCCCAAGACAAAATTATAAGTATAAAAAAATTGTTGTTAATACTATCATCAAGCAAATGACAGATATGTTAAGATAAACAGTTGACTATTAGTGACAATTTCATTGCTAAAGTACTAAAGATCACCAAGAAACAAAACAAAAGGATTGAGCAGTTAATGGAATCAGAACAAATTAACAGAAATATCATCTAATTCTCATTCTCTGAATGCTTCAAGGAAAAGTACAAAGCATATCAGTTAAACTATTTTGAATGTGAAATAGAATAAACATCATATAAACTAGGAAATTTTATCTATCTTGTTACTTTTTATCAAGCTCCTTTAAACAACCACCGCCTAGCCTTATCCTACTAGAAAGTCAATTACATCGACCAATCAATGCAATAGGGCTCCATCAAGAACTAAATTTTCAATAATACTATTTACAATACATCAATATTAGCGGTTTATACGTAAGTCCTTTTATATCAAATTAGGTTCCATTGATCCACTTCTTTTTTCTCACTGGAGTCACAGCCAAATAACCTAAAGCAAGTTTCTGCCATCTTCTTATTCATTCCTAATATAAGTTTTTATTTTCCACTTGTTCACCTAAATTTACATCAAGAGCATGATCATGAAGCGTAATTCAAAAGATATTATTAAGCACGTATTGAAACAGTATAAGTGGCTTACAAAACACGACAGTTCTCAACTGAGAGAAAGAGTAACTTAATTCAATACATAAAGAGTTGCTTAATAAATTGATCTAAATACAGAATGCATCAATTCCTTTTCACAGCACCTATGAGAGTCAAAATAACACGTTTCATTCCTCAAAGGCATTCTTCAACATATTTTACACATCAGCTTTTCATAAATCATAACATGACCAAATGGACAACGCTACACATAAGGTGGCAACCTTACCATTCCAAATGTGCAACATAACAAAACTAATTATTCAACAATGAGAATAAAGAAACAATTAGAGTTAATGATTTCCTATCAACTAAATTCAGCGCATCAAATTTCTAATGAGCTGACAAATAACCACTTGATGATGCCACTGCAAACATAAAAAACATTTACCTTCTTTGTCCCATATCTGCAAAGGTTTGCTCCTACAAAAATAAAATATTGAAAAATAAAGCAAAATTTCAGTACCTTAATCACAGCAAACATGTGAAATTGAAATATGAAACAAACAAGCCAAAACACAGCATACCCAAGGCTGTATAATATGGAAAGAAATCCAGACTGGAATGTGTTCTTGAACATTTTCTGTAATGACAAAAGGCACATCAAAATCAAGTTTTCAATCCAAAAGCAATAGAAATAAAAAATTCAGTACTTTAATGAAAAAATGACATGATTTGGAAATTTTAGTTTACTGTGAAGATGTAATAGTGAGCTACATGATACTAACAGAAAGAAACAAAGAAAAAAACAGACAATTTGAAAAACTATTGCTTTATTTTAGTGTTAGCTCACTAGTATTCATTAATGAAAATTAACTTATGCTATCATTATCCACTATATAGTACATGTCACGAAATAAGATCGTTAAGCATGTGTTTAGTTTGGTGGCTGGAAAAACATGAACCTGTGTTGCTTTAGAAGCTACAGTTTGTAGCTTGTGCATTTCCACGACAAATGCAATTAAACTTGCAGTGGCGGTGACAGAAACAAATTCCCAAACATATACTAAATATTCCATTCTTAGTTTTATCCCAATATTTCCACACTATTCTTTAATGAAAAGGAAAGCCAAGTTCTTTTTATCTTACTATATCCATATGAGAAATGCTAGGGTCACACACTAACAAACTCCTTTAGACACACTCTCATCTACTGGGCCACATCACCACCTATTTTTAATCTTTACTTGGTAACCGCCACCTCTCCACCTATTTTGAATTTTCTGCCGTTTTTCGCTGCAAACATATTGTTTACGTCGCAAGCTCCAGTGGCATCATCTCAACGAAACAATGTATAGTATAGGTTACATTTCTCTTATCGATTTCCACAGAGCCGGCTCTATGCAGTACACGGACTCGGATTTGGGTTAGTACGGGTACAATACAATCCCTTAGCGCAGTAGTTTCTATTCATACATCGTTGTTATTTGAACCCTTTGATTCGAGGCTCAATCTATCCCTTTGATATTATTTTTATGTTATTGATGTTATTTACAATTTAAATAAAAGATGACTCTTTTTGAATTTTTTGTGTTATTTTTATCAGGAGTCCAATTTTTAATATTAATAATAGTGCTGCAGAGTTATGATGCCACATAATTAAAACAGCAGAGGCAATTTTCATAACAAATATTTAGACAACAGAAGATAATTGGTACTGCAGAATTTAATGCTACTAGGACTAGGGACCTGTTTGGATTGGCTTATTTGAGCTTATCTAGTCGCATAAGTTATATGAGTCTGTTTGGGAGAACTTATGAAAACAACTTATAAGTTTTTTTCAGCTTATTTTCATAAGTTCTCACTCTAATATAGCTTATAGCTTATAAAAACAACTTATAACATATACAAAAAACCAATCGTATTTTATTTTTTCTATAGAAATAGCTATATACATAAGCGCTTATTATGATAATTGATAAGTGCTTGTGGAGGGCCTAAGGGCTCGTTTGGATTTGCTTATTTTTGAGCTTATGCGAAACAACTTATGCAAATAAATAAGCTTTTACATATTATTATTATAACTTTTTCAAGGTAGTTTATGAGAAAACAGATTATAAAGATACAATTTTTGTTAATGAAAACTTATGAATTAACATAAAAATTTATTTATTTGCATAAGCTATTTTCATAAGCTAAAAAATAAGTCGAATCCAAACAGGCCCTAAGTACACTACATATGTTGGAGCTAACTAGCAATAAAGCATACATGAGGTCCCTAACACCTTGAGCAATAATAAAGATGAATGTTAATATCCTTCATCAATTTTAAAAACTAATAATCAGAATTTAGGGATTTGAGAGAAAGATGGAATTGGGAACATTCACAGATAGAGAAAACGAACGATGGGTACAGAGAGAGAGAGAGAGAGAGAGAGAGAGAGAGAGAGAGAGAGAGGGTTGCAGAGACTTACGATGGTGAGCGGTGGCAGCAACGGACGCGAGAAACTCAGTAGCTGGAACGGTGTTAATATTGGGAGACAAGACAAGTTACTCCCTAGCACCTTAAAAACTACTACCTCCTTCCAAATTATATGTCACCTTTTTTTTTTTTTTTTATAAGCAAATTATATGTAAAAACTTGAAGTTTTGATCCCCTATTTTAAAAACCAATTTTTTGGTCCTATTTTGAAAAACTTTAACTTTTGATCCCCTATTTTAAAAGCCAACTTTTTGATCTCCTATTTTGAAAAACTTGAACTTTTGATCCTCCAACTCAATTTGTTCACATTTTTTCTTACGCGGCATGATGTGGAAGTGTCCACGTGGACATATAATATTCCATGTCATTAATTTTTTCTTCAAATAAAATAACATTATGTCTAAAAACATATTAAAATGATTATATAATAAAATAATTAATTAATAATAATTAAAAATTACTAAGTTACTCAAATATATAATTTAAAATCAATAAATTACCCAAATATATAATTAAAAATTAGTAAATTATCCAAATATATAAGTTAAAATTGCCCAAATATATAATTAATAATAATAAAAATATATAATTTTTAAACATATAATTTTTAAATATATAATTTTTATTTATTATGAATTATATATTTGGATAATTTTTAATTATATATTTTGGTAACTTACTAATTTTTAATGATATATTTGAGTAATTTCTTGATTTTAAATTATATATTTGGATAATTTAGTAATTTTTAATCATTATTAATTAATTATTTTAATACGTATAAAACATAATATTATTTTAGTTAAAGAAAAAATTAATGACATGGAATATTATATGTCCACATAGACATTGCCACGTCATCAATGAGTTTGTCACGTAAGCAAAAATTTGACCAAATTGAATTGGGGATCAAAAGTTCAAGTTTTTCAAAATAGGGGGATCAAAAAGTTGGCTTTTAAAATAGGGGGATCAAAAGTTCAAGTTTTTCAAAATAGGGGGACCAAAAAATTGGCTTTTAAAATAGGAGGATTAAAACTTCAAGTTTTTCAAAATAGGGGGACCAAAACTGCATTAAAGCCTAAGAAATATAATCATTGTCGTATGGAAAAGAGAGATTATGAGTTAATTTACAAAATTGTCCTTCATTAATTGTATGAGAAAGATAAATTGAAGAATTGAAAGAAAAGAAAGTAATAAATAATTAAGGGTATAATAGGAAAAATAGCATTCAATGCTTCATTGGTATTGTAAAACGACATATAATTTGGAACAAATTTTTTCTTCAAAGTGACATATAATTTGGAACGGATGGAGTAAAATAAATAAATAAATGTACCAAAAAATATAAGGATTAAATGCAGTTTTACCCCCTGTTTTCAAAAAATTGGAATTTTGTCCTCCTATTTCACTAAAACGGTAATTAATCTCTCTCTGTAACTCCAAATTGAGTGGAGTTTGATTATGTGGAAAGCTAACTCGATTACGGTCATTTTGGTACCCATTTGGTGAATTATTGATCAAAATTGAGTTTTGTGGGAAACTTTGAAGTTTGCTCAATTTTGCACAAAACTCAATTTTGATCAATAATTCACCAAGCTGGTACCAAAATGACCATAATTGAGTTAGCTTTCCACAGAATCAAACTCCAATAAATTTGAAGTTACAGAGAGAGATTATTTACCGTTTTAGCGAAATATGACGGCAAAATTCCGATTTTTTGAAAACAGAGGGGTAAAACTGCATTTAAGCCAAAATATAATTATTCCTTGCAAAATAAAATAGAAAACCCTTGGAAAAAAAAGATAAAATAGAGGTTGGGATTAGAGCTGTCAAAATGGGTGGCACGACCCGTTTCGGGCTTCGACGGGTCGGGCTATAAATTCGAATAAAAAACGGGCTACATAAAATGATGTCCGAGCTCGGCCCGGTACGAGTTATCGGGCTTTCGGGCCGATCTGATTTTTTCCCTTTTACAAAAAATTGTGTGTTTTCTTTAATTTGGTTGTCTAGCGAAACTTTTGGCAAAAAAACATACATTCGCACGCTCTATTTTTACTCTTTTGTTAGTCACAAGTTTCTCGCGCGTCCTAGTTTTACTCATCCGCTACCTACGAGTTTCTTGTGCGACCTATGTTTAATCATCCGCTACTTAGGAGTTTCTCGCGCGCGTTAATTTTACTCATCCGCTACCTACGAGTTTCTTGCGCGCCCTATTTTTACTCGTCCGCTGTTTAAGTAGTAAACATGAGAAATTTGAGGAAAAAACATAGTCCGCTACCTAAGTAGCATATTATATTTGATAAACTCGTAGCGCGGCAAAAGAAACTCTTATAATACAAACTAAGTTCAAATCATCCAAAATAAGTTACTTATATTTATTTTTAATATACTTTATTCGGGCTTGCGGGCCGCATGTGGTCCATTCGGGCTAGCCCATATTTTGGACGGGCTTTCCCGAGCCGGGCTAAAAAGCCCGAAAACTATCCGAGCTAGAATTTTCAAGGCCTAAGCCCATAAAAAAAATAGGACTTGGAGGGCCGGCCCATTCGGAATAGCTCATTTTGACAGCTCTAGTTGGGATGAGTTTATCCTAAAATAAATTTTGTGAAACTACAAGTTTGGATAGTTTCTTTATAATTTTTTTAAAATAACTTCTTCGATATGACTTATTGAAATTCTGGCACAGTGCTGACAGATGTCGTATACAAAGCTGTAGCACTTGTCTTATAATAACGTGATGCTAAGACAGATGTTTCAGCATCTCGTACCAGTACATAACAAAACAGACAAGGTAAAAATAAATTGCAGAAATTAAAGAACACAGTATGTTGTTAACCCAGTTCGGCGCAACTCACCTACTATGGGGGATATCAATCCAGGAAGGAAATCCACTATAATAGTCCTAGTTCAAAGCCCTCAGCAAACGCCCCGTTACGACTTATCACCTAGACCTACCCGTGCAACTTCTACCTAGGAACTCCTAGATATGAGATTCCATCTCACTTCCCCTCAACCTTACAAACTAGTAAGGATTTCAATAACAACACATCCAACGTTGTTTACAATGATTACAATCAAATGGTGGAGACACACTCCCAGACAACAATAGATTCTACTCTCGCTTAAAAACTCTTGAGTAAATCACAAATACAACTCAACTAAAACAAACCAACTCTGTGCATTGATAAACAATGGTAGCAACAGAGAGGTGTACATAAATAAAGCACAAGGCTTACAAAGACACGAAACCCTAAAAGACAAATGTCGTACCCACATGCTACGACATCTGGTCTAATATCTTGCTATAACTTGTTTTTGCAAAATGATGCCAACATAAAAAACACCAACACTTATGAAAATAGATTGTAGTATATATAAAAATAAAACAAGTTATCTTTATTTTATTACTTGTTATAATTTTGTGTAAAAAATTTTTACTCAGGAACTTTTTATAAAAGCTTCAAATGAAATTTTGGTTTGAATAGTTATTCTTAAAATGTTATTTTAGGTATTTCATCATTTTTATTGAAACTTTTTTTGGATGTCAAAATTTCAAAAAAGTCACTTAATTTTGAAGATATTTCAAATAGATTTTCATAAAAATCTTTTTTTTTTATACTTAAAATAAACAATATTTATTTATTCGAATTGATAAAGTACATCGATGCAATACAAATTCAAAGACGCTAAAATAAAAAGGATAAATCTGCGAACAAACTCACAATATGCATGTTAATACCATAAATCGGCAAATTGCATATGCCTACAAAATTTAATATGACTATATTGAAGTGTCCGGAATATTCATCCCTCCGGATCTGTAGTGTTGATGACACCAAAGTCGACATTGATTGAATTTGCACTATATCGAAATTAAAATCCTTCAACTTGAAACAAATAAACACCGCACAAATACGGGACAAAACAATACACCGCACAAAGACGAGACAACAAAATACACCGTACGAAAACGGGAAATCAAAACAAACAATTATGTGAAAATCACTCATTTGAATGAAAAGAAAAGAAAAAACAACTTAGAGGGGTGATTTTGAATAAAAAATTGACCCAAAACCACCGCTCTTTGGTGGATGAAGAAAAGGATAAACTAGGGTTATAAAAATCCTTTTTGAAATACAACTTGTTGAAAAAATTGTGATTTTTACTGTGTTTCAATTTAGAAAAAATGAATATATAAAAACTTGTAATATTTTGAAAAACGGTTTTATGAAATCTATTTTAAAAAATACAAAGAAAAAATTCATTTTTTTAAAACTGAAACAAACAAGACCTATGTATAAAAATCATTTTTAAAAAGAGGCAAAACAAACGAGCCCTATAAATTTATAAACTACTTCAATTGTTAAGAGCGCGAAATATAATAGAGACTAAGAGCCCATTTGTTATAAATTAAAAAATAAGTGATTTTGACATTACATAATTTAGGGGTTATTATTTAGAGATTTTATAAAAAATCAAAAACTATTTTGTGTTTGTTTGCCATGATAAAAATTACTTTTTATAAAAAATAATTATTTTTAGCTTGTTTGGATACAACTATATATAAAAGTGATTTTTATCACGAAATTATCATAAAAGACACAATAATGATTTTAAAGATAAAAAGAGCAACACAAATTTTAATTGTATTGTAATATATCATATAAAAAATATGTCAGCAAAAGCCAAAAATAAAATGGTATGCTACTACACCAAGTTTAACCACACCAAGCAAATAGGGATGACAATTAAGTCCAAACCCGCGGCCCCCGCCCGAACCCAAAACGAGTCAACGGGTAAAACCCGAGTTGATTGGGTTTAGGTTCGGGTGCCACCCGATTCCACGGGTGCGAGTTTGGGATCAATCAAACCCGCACCCGAAACCCGAAACCACACCCGTTTATATATTAAACTACTTAATTACCCCATAGTTTTTACCAAAATATTTATTTATTTTGTATCACGTGGGGTGAAACTTATTTGTTTAATTTGGTTGATTTCTAAGCCTATTGATATTTTATTTTGGTTGAATATGGAAAATTACTTCATTTTGGTTGAATATGGAAAATTACATTTTTCTTCTTTTAGTAGATATGTTGTTTCGGGTGGAAAAACCGAACAAAAACCCGAACCCAACGGGTGTAGGTTTTGTTTTGCCACCCGAACATCATTTGGGTTCGGGTGGTGATTTCGGGTGCGGGTTTGGGTATTATAAAACCAGCACCCGTGGGCACCCGTTGCCATCCCTACAAGCAAATACATCGTGAAGGTCCAAGGGCACCATCAAAACCCACTACAACTAAACTGCTAAAGCAAGGCAAAACGACAAAAACAAGTCTTGACTATTTGAATGTTAACTAGTATAAATATGATTTAGTAATATGGTGATCATGGCAAACCAAAATTTATAGTCCTAATTGAAATCGACATATGCACCCCAGTTCGATTTTCGCCGCAACTACTATCGGGAGAGGAACTGACGCAAAACCAGATTAGGCGGTCCAGTGAGCCGGATACTGGTGGTGAAAACAAAAAAGAAACAGAATTGCTAACCTTCAGATGGAGGAACAATTCTCAGAGAAGAAGAAATGGCGGGAAGACATAAAGTCTTATATATAACTAGAGTAACACAAGGATATTATTGGAATATAAAAATTTATGAAAGGATATTTTGGTCTAAAAAATATTGACCATTGTTTTCTCTTTCCTCTAAATTTTTTTTTAAGAAGCTACTAACTTAACATTTTTAGCAGTTTTTAGATTATTTTTAGATTATGATTATTTTTAAAAGTTGTAACAAACATAATATTCTAAAAAGTGATTTTTTTTTATAAAAATAGCTATAAGAAACGGGCTCTAGGTAAAATTTAAAACAAGATACTAATAAGATAAGATTAATTATAAAGACGAAGGCCTTATATAGCCTTATCTACTGATATAAGTTGTTATATTAGTGTTTAGGTAAATTAAAAAAGTGCTTATCACAATTTCATAAGTTATTTATGCCATATTTTAATAAACTCTCGTAATATGTTTATCGTTAGGCTTAACACAGAGCTCATGAAAAAGAACTCCGCTTAGAATCCTGCTGGCTCCATTTTACACAATATTAACATATTTTTTAGAATTTATTTTTTGAATTAATCTTAAACTTATCTTCTTGGTTTATTTTTGGGTTATTCTTTTTGTTTTTCTTCACACTTATCTTTTTAAAAGTATCTACTTTTTTTTAATTTATCTTTTCGAGTCAATATTAAATTTATTTATTTTTATGCAAAATCAATCTTAAATTTTTAATTGCTTATGCGATGAGACATCCAAAAGATACCACCAACTCTATTTTACACAATATTACTCATCACTAGACCGAACATAGTGCCTCGACAATATTCCAATTTTCAAACTTTAAAGGCAAAAATCATTAGATTGTGAAACTTGAGTACCAAAAATATTATCTTGTAATTCAAACCCTAGTTTTAACAATTTCCCGTTACTTAACTTCGGATTCTATAGCGCTAACAAGTTATAAGCTTGCGCGCCGTTTCGTTTCACTCACTCACTCTCAAGTAACAAGTAATCGCTTTTATACCCAATTTTCTTCAATCTTTCTTTCAAACCCTAACAATTTCTTCTTTGCTTCGATCTTTCTTTCAAACCATAACAATTTCTTCTTTGCTTCAATCTTTCTTTCAAACCCTAACAATTTCTTCAGAATCCATCGCTCATAACAACATGATCAGTTCTTCTCATCATCCTTTTCATAAATCAAGAAACAACAAGATTGATCATCATCTTGATGATCCGTTTCTTGAGAATGAGAAGATGAAAAACAACGTAGGTTCAACAATTTACAAATCCCACAAAACATCTCATCACACAACCTCCAACCCTGTTCTTCAACAACCTCAAACAAACAATCATCAAAATCGCATCATCAAGATCACATTTTTCTTATCTTCGGTTCGTAATAAGGATAACAACATGCATGGTTCGAAGAATGATCGAGATGCTATTGATTTGTGTAGGTTTTTGCCCCCAAAAACCTACAAGACAAAGAAAAGGTGCAGGAGATTTGTGGAAGATCATGATGTTCGTGAGGTTGCTCGAACACTGTTGGATATGTCTCATGGGAAATCTCTACTGGATAATCACCCTCACTCTGGTAAAAGGTTGAAGCTTTCCGATTAAGAAGCAAGGTGTTGACGATCCTTTGTCTATTTTTGTTCATTGAATTGAATGTAGAGGAATTTATCATCTTTATTACTGTTATAACTTGTTCTGTTTGGTAGTTTTGGTTGTGTCAATGAAGTATAGAATTGAAACACTTGCGTTTTTGTATGATGTTTTTATGTTTGAATTCATATACTTATTATTTTTTTTTATTTCATGTGTCATACTTTGCGTCTATTGATGATGTTGTTGTTGTCTTTTAATTTTGATACAAGGAACTGGACCATAACTGCATGACTCAATGATACTTTTCCAAAGTCACCTAGATTGGTAATAATGGTTTCATTAAGGTAAGTTACTTCTTTAGCATTTTTGAATTATCACAAAATCTACTGATGATCTCTGCTACTTTATTGATCATTTGGATTATAAGGTAACTTAGCTTTACATTATATTTTCCTAAAGGGGCTGTTTGCAATTTTCTTATCCGATTCCATCTAAATAATTTGATTGCTAACTATGCATTATTTCTGGTCATTTTGGTTTTTAACTGCTGCATTATTACTTGATATATTCTATTCAACCATCACTATATGTCATTTGTTAGACACAAAATTTGCAGTGTTGAGATTAGATATTTTGGTTAGTGTTTTGATTGATGCTGGGAAGATCCGATGCTCTTAGATCGAATTTGACAAAACCCACTTCTTGTTTGCGAAGCAACAACAGGGCTGTGTCTGAATTTTCAGATAAGGTTTGTTTTTTTGAGACAGATTCTTCTGATGTGCATTTTTTGATCGGTTTTGCTCTGCTTTTATTTATGTAAAGATTTTATTTTTATGCGAAGATTGTTCTGAATTATGATGCATTTAGACTGATTCCTTAATTGGAACTGTGAACATCATTGATTGATTTAGATGTAGTTGTTGATTTTTGATTTGATTTTGGTTGTTTGGTTTGAATTGAGATGAGAATTATGACTTAAAGTGAGTGGTTTTGTTGAATCTCAATATCGAATTTTGCGATTGATGGTTAATAACTTGTTATGATTGGTAATTGGCACAGATGGAATCGGATCTCTGCAAGCTCTTCATTCGAGGAATATCTTGGGACAATTACGAGTAACGTCTAAGGGAGTATTTTGCGACGTATGGGGAGGTAATTGAGGCTGTGATCGTGCGAGATCGCGCAACAGGTCCTGCTCTGGTTTTGGATTCGTTGTCTTTGCTGATCCAGCTGTTGCTGAGAGAGTCATTATCGACAAGAACATAATTGACGGCCGCACAGTGAGTTGCTTTATCTGTATATATCGATATATACTTTGCATTTTGTCCATATTGTGTGTTTTGACTTGCTTCAATTGAAACTAAGCTAAAATTCTATTTCTAATGTTGTGTCTTACTCTAAGATTTTATATTCTTTTTGGTGATCAAATTATCATTTTCAATTTTGACTCTATTGGTTTAAAGTTTAATACTTGAATATTCAATGAACATTGGATCAAAATTGACCTGTTATAGTATTTTTGTAAGCTTTAAGTGTAATTACATGGCAAAAATAAGGAATTTAACTCAATTGAAGATGTTACAAGAGTTTGAATAAAAAGTACAAACAGGGTGAATTTATTAGAAAAATCATGTCACTACAACAGTGCATCGTGGCGTGATTTAAGCTGGAAAATACGGATAAGTTTGTGTTAACAACTTTGGTAATACTTGAATTTTTGATGTACATTCAATCGAAATTGACTTGTTAACAACTTTGTTAATACTTGAATTTTTTATGTACATTGGATCAGACTTGACCTTTTTCTGTTTATAACATAAGAAACTTAAAACAACTTGCAGATTTGATTGATATCCTGTTGAATTTTCAGGTTGCAGCTGTTCCTAGGGATGATCAGTACAATATAAACAGACAGACTGGTAGTGTACAAGGATTGCCTGTCCCTTTCGTACCAAGAAGATTTTTGATTGAAGTCTTACTGTCAACAATCAGCAAAAGTGATTTCAAGATGCATTTTGATCAATTCGGCACAATTACTGATGTTGTAGTTATGTATGATCACAATTCACAATGGCCAAGAGGTTTTGGGTTCACCACATATGATTCAGAAGAAGCGATCGATAGAGTTCTTTACAAAACATTTCATGAACTCAACGGAAAGATTGTTGAAGTCAAGAGGGAAATTCAGAAAGAACTTTCACCTGGTCCCACCCAAAGCCCATTGATAGGAGGATATAACTATAGTTTGAACAGTAGGGCTAGTAGCTACCTAAACAATTATGGTCGGGGTTATAGTATGAGTCCAATAGGAGGATATGGAGTTAGAATGGATGGTAGGTTTAGTCCACTTACTGGTGGCAGAACCGGTTTTACCCCTTTCGGAATGAACTTGGATTCGGGATTGAGCCCAAATTTTGGAGGAAACTCTAATATCGGGAACAATTTAGGGTATGGCCGTATATTTAGTCCTTTCTATAGCGGAAACTCGATCAGATATACTACACCAATAGGCTATAACAGGGGTAGGGGAAGAGGCGGTTCTCTTATGAACTCGACTTCTAGGAATGTCTGGGGAAATGGAGGTCTGGGTAATGCTAATAACCCGGTCAGTCCTGGTGCGTTATTGGGATCTGAAAGTGGAGCTTTCGGTGTTTCCGTTGGAAACAGTGGCACAAACTGGGGTCCTTCGATTCCGGCTCAGGTTGGAGGAGCTGCTTCTGGCTATGTTACCGGAAATAATATTTATGAAGGTGGATATAGCAGCTTTGGATTAGGTGCAGCAGGATATGGAAGAAACAGCAATGCAGTTGTGAATCCATCCTCCACATTTAATGTATCAGCCGGCGGTTATGACGGACCCTATGTGGACTTATACTGCAGTGGCAGCGGTTCGATTTACGATGACTCTGCTTGGAGATCTGCTGCTTCTGAGATTGATGGTTCTGGCTCGTTCGGATATGGTCTTGGCAGTATTGCATTAGATGATCCTGTGAAGACTTCCGAGGGCTATATTGGAAGCTACAATGTTGCAAGTAGACAACCTAATAGAGGTTAGATCTTTGGTTATATGTCAGATTTTTGTTTATAAAGTTTTGCTGTCGATTTCCAATGGTGGTTTATATGTTTCAGAAGATATAATTCTGAATGAACTTGAAAAGAAAATATGTATTACTAGTTTCTTTTACATTTGTCATTAAGACCAGCATAGCTTGAATTGTTATATATCAACAAAGTTACATTGGCAGCATTGTTGATGTCTTTTTATTAGCTATATAGCTTCTACATTTTGGATTGAAAGCATCTCCGTGTTTGACACTTGTTGGGGTCTAACACCTAACACATGTGATCACATTCATTTATCATGTCCGATGTTCGTAATTTTGTCAGTGCTTCATAGCTTATACCAGTGTGCTTGTCTCCTGACTTCGATTATGCATATCTTCTAATTTTTTATCTTCAGATTATTGATACCTTTCTCAGAAATGTTTACTGCAATCCAAGTAGAATTATTATGTGCAACTAGCTATAATCAATGCGTAGGTTCTTGATTATTTTCATTTCAATTATTTCTTAATTTGATTTTATTTTCTTTTAGTTTATATTTAACATGAAAGATGCTTAAATGTGGACAATCTCTCCCATGTTGAATGTGAATGAATAATTACCTCTCTCTAAAATTAGGGTTTCCTGGATCTAAACCTCTTGGCCGCCGCCCCCCACTTCATGGGTCTCTCCTCCGCCATCGGAGCTCCTTTCCTCCGTAATGGAGCTTGTCTCTTCCCTTGTGGAAGTTACTCTCCCATCTCTTTGGGTTCATCTTCCTATTTTCCCACCCTTTTCCCTTCCTTTGTACCACCACCACCACCAATCTCCACCACATTTTCTGTTCAACCACCACCATCAACCTCCATCACGATTTCTGGGCAACTCTCCAGCAACCGCCAAGCTCTCATTTCACAAATCAAGTATGCTAGGTTGCTCTCAAATCTGAACCAAACTTCAACAATCTGTTTACAGATCTGTGGTCATGTAAAACGGCCTCCACCGGAGCCACCACCATTGGAAAAAATGGAAGTGCTGAGTTATTGTGTTTTTAAATTTGCAATTGTTATTGTGTTTTTGTTTTCTTGGTGTTATGTGTGTTGTGTTTTGTTCTCTAGTTTAATCTATGTTAAGTTTGCACTTACGGTGTTTGATAAAAAGCTTCAAAGATGGTTGGCTAAAGGGATTCATATTGTGAGTACTGATCCAATAGCTATTGCTGCAAACCAGTTTCTCTCCTCCACTCAAGAAATGGTTCCTTCACATGTGGTGAGTTTAACCGATTTCGAGAACCCGAATAGTCGATATGTGCGTCCACAAGCCAAAGAAATGATCCGTAATTGGATAGAGTTAAAAACTGTGGTTCCTCAGCCCACTTATCATGTGTGGAAGATTTATGCTTGGTTGCTTGGATTAAGCTACTGGTTTTGTAGTATTTTATTGGTTTTTAACTCCTTAAAACTCATTGTTGTCCAAATCTTAGTTGGCTTAGTAATTTGTGTTTTTAGAATGTGGATGGGGAATGTCCTAACACATATCTTTCAACGTTTGTACTCACTTTATCTTATTATCTAATGAAAAGATGTTGTTTACCGTCAAAAAAAAAAGAAAAAATGTGAATGAATAATTGTATCGTCATGAGTAAAGGACATAGTTATATATGTTCCTTTTCTTTTATAATGTATTTCAATTTCAATTTATATGATCCAATTTAATCATTACACTCATTTCCATTCCCATTTACAAGAAGAACGCTTGATTCATTATCGCGAACGAGCTTCTTGTTGATTAATGATCATCATATCGCCTATTATATTGCAAAATGGTTGTCTGTTTATCACATTTATGTTTTAGTGATGTTCATAATTAAGTTTATGAGTTTAGTTACTAACTATACACCGATGGTGTAAATATGTTGCATAGACATCCATACATCATTATCTTACCACATTCTTAAAACATATCACAGTATGACAAGATACTGAAATATGATTAGACATTCAAATTATAATTTATTGTACGTTACTCATTTTCTTTTATAAAATTCGCTTGTAGATCAAGGGAGACTGTTTACAAGTAATGAGGTATTATGAATTCATACATCTCCATCACTTTGAGAGAGATATATAAGCTCACAAGGAAATTTGTCATATAATAGCTAACGGTGTTCTTTCATTTGAACTATACATACTCAAAAATACAAAGCAGTTATAAGTGATTTTGTGTAAGGCGTGGTGGTTTTTCCCTTCTTTTTTCCAGTCCTTTTTCCTATTACAAAGGCCACAAGGCTACTAACAGGAAAAACTAAAGAACAACCTGTCCCAAAATTACATAGCAGAAGCACCAGACACAAAGATGATCACCCAAAGATGGACATCCATATATGATAAAAGAACACACAACAGGGAGTAGCACAACAAGCAGATCCACCCCACTATACCAGAAACGCAAAAGCTAAGGACATCTGCAAGCGCAAAAATCACGGCGAATCCATTGCACTTTGGGATTTTGTGTTTTGCCACTTCACGACACTCGGCAACAAAAATACATTCTGACCGAGCCAAACTGGGCAAAGACATTATGAAATCAACCAAAGTAGAATGGACAGCTAAAAAATCATGCAAGCCACTTCACAAGCGGCTGATGCCTCGCCTGCCCTTCAACAGAAAAAAAGCAGAAAATAAACCATCTCAACAGTTCTAACAGTTCAGGTCTGCAGTTCAGCAGGCGACAGTCAATGCTAAGTTCCAATACATGATCGCGGATTCAACCACCAATTGTTTAAATCACAGTCAAATCCTTTTGAACGGGCTTTAAGAATATTCCAAGAAAGGACCTTTGTCTCCTCTACTATTTTTTCATAATTATAACCAGTTTGATTAAAGATCATATTATTCCTCATTCGCCAAATTAAGGTAACAACAGCGAACCAGATAACACCCATCCTATCCCTAGTCGACTTGTTCCCGGGAATCAAATTTTTCCAAAGGGTTAAATGAGCTACTCCCTCCCTTGCAAGAGCAATCGTAATTCCAATCCATCTCACGACTCCTCTCCAAGACGCACCCAACATAGGACAATTGAAAAATAAATGTTCCTCCGTTTCCTGACTACCGCAACCACCAACGCAAAGGGCTGAAGAGTTAAGTTGTATCCCTCTTTTCAATAGATTATCCTTAGTCGGCAATCTCTCTTGGAATAGTCTCCAGCCGAGAGTCGCCATATTAGAGGGAATAAGCTGGTTCCAAACTTCCTTAAACCACTCACACTCGCCTCCTTATCCGTAGTTAAATAAAAAAGTCTACTAAAGAGAGTTCTCAGCGAATCCCCATCCATCCAAGGATCTTTCCAAAATAGAGTATCTTTCCCGTCTCCTACTTCTCTCCTAAGATGTTGCTCAAACCATCCGTTTCCTCCACTCTCTTGGTCCAACTTTATACGGTTCAAGTCTCTCCACCACAGCGAGCTATTACTATTATTCTCTACAAGACCAGATCCGTATTTCTTTTCTAACACCAAGTACCATAATGCTTCCTTCTCGTTCCTAACCCTCCACCACCATTTCCTATATAAGGTCCCCATCAAATAATCAAGTTTCTGAACAATTTTATTATTTTTTGTTGCACTTTTGCAATACAGCTTTACATTAATATTGTTTATGTCCTTATTTTTCAACATTAGTCAATTCTTGCCTATGATGGATGTTTGGATGTTGGAACTGTTTTGTGCAAGTTACATTTTTAAATATTGTTGTTGAATCATGTAGAATTATGTTGATTGGTTGCAACTTTGTGGTATGGCTCAAAATAATAAATTTAGGCTTAAAACATGAACGGCAAACATGACACTAATAGTAACTAAATACATAGTTGAATTGTGTCGGTGTAGAATATCAATATGTGGCAGAGATCTAACAAGTCTTCAATTTGAAAGCTTAGATTATTTTTAGCTTATCATCTTTAGCAGTTTTCAGATTATTTTTAAAAGCTGTAATAAACGGACGTAATATATTCTAAAAAGTGTTTATTTTTTAAAATAAGTGTTTTTTTAAAAAAAAATAGTTATAACAAGAGTTTAATTGATATGCACCGACGGTGTAAAATAGTTTTACACCATCGTCCAATAAATAACCATCATTTTGTCATGTCAAGAAAGTGGGGTGATGTGGCGGAAAATATGGTTGGTATTGGTTGACAGTGTAAAATTATTTTACACCGTCGGTGCATATCAATTAAATTCTTATAACAAATAGGCTCAAATAAAATTTAAAACAAGATACTAATAAGATAAGATTAATTATAAAGACGAAGACCCAGTTTGGATTGAATTATTTTATGTGGGCTTATCTACTGATATAAGTTGTTATATTAGCGTTTAGGTAAATTAAAAAAGTGCTTATTACAATTTCATAAGCTATTTATGCCATATTTTAATAAGCTCTCATAGGTCCCGTTTGGATTGGATTATTTTAAGCTTATTTGGGCTTACCTACTGATATAAGTGTTATAGTAGTGTTTGGATAAATTAATAAAAAGTGCTTATCACAATTTCATAAGCTGTTTATGCCATATTTTAATAAGCTCTCATAACATGTTTATCATTGGTCTTAACATGAAGCTTATGAAAAAAGACCCCGTTTTGAATCCCGCCTGCTCCATTTTACACAATATTAACATATTTTTTAGAATTTATTTTCTGAGGCAATCTTTTTTTTTGTTACATCAATCTTAAATTTATCTTCTTGTTTTTTTACGGTTGTTTTTATCTTCTTCACACTTATCTTTTTAAAAGCATCCCACATTTTTTTTAGAGTCAATATTAAATTTATTTATTTTTATGCAACGTCGATCTTAAATTTATAATTGCTTATGTGATGAGACATCCAAACACTTCAATTTATGTAAGTACTTTTTAATTAACATATCCAAACGTAAATAGCTTATTAAGCATAAAAACTTGTGACGTAAGTTCTTTTACTATAAGCACTCGTATAAGCTGTTTATCCAAACGGGCCCATAATATGCTTATCGTTGGGCTTAACACGAAGCTTATGAAAACGTACTCCGTTTCGAATCCCGCCGTCTCCATTTTACACGATATTAACATATTTTTTTAAATTTATTTTTTGAATTAATCTTAAACTTATCTTATTGTTTTTTTTTGGGTTATTATTTTTTTCTTCACACTTATCTTTTTAAAAGTATCCCACTTTTTTTTTTAATTTATATTTTCGAGTCAATATTAAATTTATTTATTTTTATGTAAAGTCAATCTTAAAATTTTAATTGCTTATGCAATTAGGGATGACAATGGGTAGGGTATGGGTAGGGTACTATAGTACCCGTCCCCATACCCGCATTTAAAAAAAAATACCCGTACCCATCCACATTCCAGCGTGGGTAAACAACCTTTCTACCCATGGCCATACCCTATGGGTACCTAAGTACTCATACTCGTACCCGTTACCCGTTACCCGCACTTTTACAAAAAAAAAATCGATCAATTATAAAATATCATATCATTTTAATAAAATGAAAGAAATTTCAAAGATTTTAATGTTGACTATTGAAAATTATAAACAAAATTAATACTAACCTCATGCTAAAATTCATATCTTTGTTGACATATTCACATTATATTTACATTATGTTATAAATAAATAAACGTTTTGATTAAAAATGTGTAATAATTTAATAGTGTTGTATTTATTTAAATTGATATACATATATTATTATTTAATAATATAAATAAATATATATTATGTGGGTATGGGGCGGGGTGGGTACTAAGGTACCCATACCCGCTCAATTTTGTGGGTAATTACCCATATCCGTCCTCGTACCCAAAATGCGGATTTTTACCCTACCCGTTGTGGGTACCCACTAGGTATGAGTCAAATTGTCATCCCTATATGCAATGAGACATCCAAAAGATACGGCCGACTCCATTTTACACAACTAGAACTTCGACCCATGCGGTGCGCGGGTTTAATTGACCGTAATATGAAAAAATAAGATTTAAAATTTTTAACACTAAAACATATATAAAAAAGTCGAGTGCCATTAAATATTAGTTCGACAATAAATTTGGATAAATGTTCATAAAACATAAATTATGGTATATTACGAAGGGTTTGTCTAACATGTGCAATATTGCACATGTTAAAGTAGCCAAAAGTGGTAATTTTTTATTGAAAAGCAATAATTATTTATTAAAAAGTTATATATTTAATACAAAATATACAAGTTCCAATACATGTTTACTATTTTAAACTTTTTAACATGTGCAGGTTTGTTTACGAAATACTTCTTTATAGACTACATTGTAAGTTTTATTCGTATTTTCACCGTCTTCGTCAATAATCAATATAGTCATCGCAAAAGAAAAAATTAAAGGGATGCGGGGTCGATTCTCATGCTAGACAAATTTGTATTTTTCTCAAGGCAAATGTTAAATAGTGCCACCGGGGCACTCTTTAAGAAAATAAATAGTAAGTTTTTTATAGAATTTTTATGGGAATACGTAAATCGCAAAAGAAATAATTAAAGGAATGCGAGTTTGATTCTCATGCTAAACAAATTTGTATTTTTTTAAGGCAAATGCTAAATAGTGCCCCCGGGGCATTCTTTAAGAAAATATAGAATTTTCATGGGAATACGTAAAGTCAACGCATTGAAAGTTGTAGTGTTTAACATTTTGAATAAAGAGTTTCTTTAAGTGGAATGCTTAAAGAGTGCCCCGGGGCACTCGTTAGCAAGACCTTTTTTTTTTTTTTTAATATAATGGACCACATGAAAAAGAGAGGAAAAATGAGAGGAAAATAAAGGTTTAGAGTTAGCATTTCGGAGTAAGTTTAGAATATAATAATAATAATAAATATTTAACATGATGAGTTAAATGTTGTGGGTTCGATTCTTGGTGAGATACTTTTTAACATTTTATTTGAATTAAGAATAATAATAACAATACTAATAGTAGTATAAAGCTAATAATAATAAATATTTAACCTGATAAGTTAAAAGTTGTGTGTTCGATTCTCGGTGAGGTATTTTTTAGCATTTTATTTGAATTAATCTTAGGGTAAAATGAGAAGGAAAATGAGCTGGAAAAGAATAGCAAAACGGAACAAACTTATAATATAAGAGATATTACTCACCACTAGACCAAACTTAGTGCCTAAACAATTTTTAAGTATTAATTATAAGGTATTGATTATCTCTTATATTATAAGTTTGTTCCAAAAAGCTAACCCTACACCTAATTATTTTCCCGCTCATTTTCCCTCTCATTTTACACAAAAATAATAACAGAAAATGTTAAAAAAGACCTCACCAAGAATTGAACCCGCAACCTTTAAGATCTATTTTGTGTTTTTTGTCACTGCAATACATCAATCAATTTGATATTATTTTGCAATCAACATCTAATAAATATGAAATTCTATATATCTATCACCATGTTAAATATTTATTAATATTATTATTATTATTATTATTATTATTATTATTACCTTCCTATTATTATTATTATTAGCTTCTTACTTTTATTATTATTATTATTATTACTAGCGGGTCAGGCAAACGTGTCCCGCGCCTGCCTGTGTCTAACTTACGCGCCTAAAAAGAGAGGTAGTTGTGAATATGTGCCTTGGCAGGATTATTATATTTTGATGATGGACAACGAAAATATTATATGCAAAATGCGGTCAAAGGATTCCCAGCGCTTAAAGACGTGGACTATAAAATTAGTTTTATGATCCATATATTTTTAGGGACTTTGTGTAAGTAGAAAAAGCTTTCATTAAAATAAACCACACACTCACAAAATAATTTTTATAAATATCTTTTTCTTCAAGTAAATATTAAGTGTAGCTCAAATGGTAGCTACCATGGACGTTATTGGAGTGGCCGGGGTTCGAACCCCGGATTCCACTCTTCTCCATATTTAATATGTGTGAGTCTTGCCATTTAGGCTACTTGACCCAAAAAAAAATATTTTTTGAAAAGTGTTGAGAAAATTATTTTAAATCTTTTTTAAAGGTTACGGTGGAAAAAAAAAAAATTTTAGTATTAAAAATTTTATATTTTATTTTTTCATATGGTTAATTAGATTTGCAAGTGGTAGTTTAACATAATATTTGCTGTTCAAAATTAAAAACAATAATCAATCATATACGTAGTTGCAAGTGAGTAGTACTTACAACAAACTTGGAGGCCATAATTCCAATTTTCAAATTTAAGGGGCAAAAATCATTAGATTGTGAAAATTGAGAACCAAAAATACTATTTTGTAAATTAAACCCTAGTTTTAACAATTTGCCGTTACATAAATTCTGATTCCATAGCGCTCAGAATTTATAAACTTGCGCGCCGTTTTATCACTCACTCTCAAGTAACAAGTAATCGCTTTTATACCCAATTTTCTTCAATCTTTCTATCAAACCCTAACAATTTCTTCTTTGCTTCGATCTTTCTTTCAAACCATAACAATTTCTTCTTTGCTTCAATCTTTCTTTCAAACCCTAACAATTTCTTCAGAATCCATCGCTCATAACAACATGATCAGTTCTTCTCATCATCCTTTTCATAAATCAAGAAACAACAAGATTGATCATCATCTTGATGATCCGTTTCTTGAGAATGAGAAGATGAAAAACAACGTAGGTTCAACAATTTACAAATCCCACAAAACATCTCATCACACAACCTCCAACCCTGTTCTTCAACAACCTCAAACAAACAATCATCAAAATCGCATCATCAAGATCACATTTTTCTTATCTTCGGTTCGTAATAAGGATAACAACATGCATGGTTCGAAGAATGATCGAGATGCTATTGATTTGTGTAGGTTTTTGCCCCCAAAAACCTACAAGACAAAGAAAAGGGGCAGGAGATTTGTTGATGATCATGATGTTCGTGAGGTTGCTCGAACACTGTTGGATATGTCTCGTGGGAAATCTCTACTGGATAATCACCCTCACTCTGGTAAAAGGTTGAAGCTTTCCGATTAAGAAGCAAGGTGTTGACGATCCTTTGTCTATTTTTGTTCATTGAATTGAATGTAGAGGAATTTATCATCTTTATTACTGTTATAACTTGTTCTGTTTGGTAGTTTTGGTAGTGGAATTTATTCGTGTCAATGAAGTATAGAATTGAAACACTTTGCGTTTTTGTATGATGTTTTTATGTTTGATTTCATATACTTGTTATTTTTTTTTATTTCATGTGTCATTCTTTCATGTGTCATACTTTGCGTCTATTGATGATGTTGTTGTTGTCTTTTAATTTTGATACAAGGAACTGGACCATAACTGCATGACTCAATGATACTTTTCCAAAGTCACCTAGATTGGTAATAATGGTTTCATTAAGGTAAGTTACTTCGTTAGCATTTTTGAATTATCACAAAATCTACTGATGGTCTCTCTGTTACTTTATTGATCATTTGGATTATAAGGTAAGTTAGCTTTACATTAAATTTTCCTAAAGGGGCTGTTTGCAATTTTCTTATCCGATTCCATCTAAATAATTTGATTGCTAACTATGCATTATTTCTGGTCATTTTGGTTTTTAACTGCTTCATTATTACTTGATATATTCTATTCAACCATCACTATATGTCATTTGTTAGACACAGAATTTGCAGTGTTGAGATTAGATATTTTGGTTAGTGTTTTGATTGATGCTCGGAAGATCCGACGCTCTTAGATCAAATTTGACAAAACCCACTTCGTGTTTGCGAGAAGCAACAACAGGGCTGTGTCTGAATTTTCAGATAAGGTTTGTTTTTCTGAGATATATTCTTTTGATGTGCATTTTCTGATCGGTTTTGCTCTGCTTTTATTTATGTAAAGATTTTATTTTTATGTGAAGATTGTGCTGAATTATGGTGCATTTAGACTGATTCCTTAATTGGAACTGTGAACATCATTGATTGATTTAGATGTAGTTGTTGATTTTTGATTTGATTTTGGTTGTTTGGTTTGAATTGAGATGAGAATTATGACTTAAAGTGAGTGGTTTTGTTAAATCTCAATATCGAATTTTGCGATTGATGGTTAATAACTTGTTATGATTGGTTATTGGCACAGATGGAATCGGATCTCTGCAAGCTCTTCATTCGAGGAATATCTTGGGACAATTACGAGTAATGTCTAAGGGAGTATTTTGCGACGTATGGGGAGGTAATTGAGGCTGTGATCGTGCGAGATCGCGCAACAGGTCCTGCTCTGGTTTTGGATTCGTTGTCTTTGCTGATCCAGCTGTTGCTGAGAGAGTCATTATCGACAAGAACATAATTGACGGCCGCACAGTGAGTTGCTTTATCTGTATATATCGATATATACTTGGCATTTTGTCCTTATTGTGTGTTTCGACTTGCTTCAATTGAAACTAAGCTAAAATTCTATTTCTAATGTTGTGTCTTACTCTAAGATTTTATATTCTTTTTGGTGATCAAATTATCATTTTCACTTTTGACTCTATTGGTTTAAAGTTTAATACTTGAATATTCAATGAACATTGGATCAAAATTGACCTCTTAGCAACTTTGGTAATACTTGAATTTTTGATGTACATTCAATCGAAATTGACTTGTTAACAACTTTGTTAATACTTGAATTTTTTATGTACATTGGATCAGACTTGACCTTTTTCTGTTTATAACATAAGAAACTGATAACAACTTGCAGATTTGATTGATATCCTGTTGAATTTTCAGGTTGCAGCTGTTCCTAGGCTATAACAGGGGTAGTGGAAGAGGTGGTTCTCTTATGAACTCGACTTCTAGGAATGTGTAAAGATGATAACAGAATTTGCAATGTGTAAATATGGTAACAATGCCAAAGTTTTGTTCTGCCAAAGACAGGTTGGTATGGTTATTGAAGTGCTTTAATGACATATTTTGCAATTGGGTAGAGACCATCCTTAATTCAGCTACTTTGTCAATCTCTATTACAGGCAAAATGCATGGATATTTTCATTGTAATGGTATAACCTTGCTTCAGTTTTCCTTCACATTGTTTATATGCTGATGATATAATGATACACTGTAATGGTAGAAACTCTAACCTTGCTGTGCTAAAAGATTTATTCAATAAGTATGCTTTAGAAGTAGAGTCTTCAGAAATCAGAAATTGTTCTTGCATTTATCATCACATCTCTTCTTCTTTATGGAATGGCATCAAATCTGAGATTAACTTCATCATGGACATGGACAACTCTAGTCATCTGGTTGGTGATGGTAGCTCAATTAATTTTTGGAATGATATATGGTGGTTTGGGGATCAGATCTTTAACTGCTCTAAATAGTGTTTCCGATTTGAAATTAGGCTGGGATTTATTACACTCAGATGTTCAATGGTGTGGTCCTCAGTCCTCATAACTTGGCTCATTTTACAAATACCTGATCATCTGGATCGATTTCTTACTGCCAAAGTTAAGGATTTTATTCTTGATTTTCATTGGCAAATTCCTCTTGAACTTCATAATATGTTTCCTAATCTCAGAAGTATTGTGGAACAAGTTATCCTTCCAGATAGTATTGTTTGGAGGGATATAGATTCTGGTATTTTGACTTTTAAAGATACTTATAGTAAGTTCAGCATTCTACTCAGCTTAATTGGGGCAAATATGTTTGGAGTAAAGACATTCCTCCCTCTAAATCTCTTGTGGCATGGAGACTTATCCATAATGGTTGGAACACCCACTGTTACTCAATCTAAGACGAAGAATCAAGGTCTTCGAGAGAGACTTGCTAGAGAAGCAAACACCGCTATGCTCGGAAGTTCATCAACGCTGCTCGATCAATAAAAACTCACAACAGATTGCTATGTCTGGAAAGGTAGCCTTGAATGAATTTGATGGCATATATTAATCTCAGGTCTTTGTTTACTCTCAATGAAGCCTCAAATTTTTGTTGGGACATGTTACATTCACAAGAATATTGGGCTATATTACTGAGAAGCAGGGTCTGTATAGATAAACAATTGCATCAATCACCACATTTTTTCATCCTTATGGAGTAGCTTCAAGTAAGAGTGACAGATGGTGTGATAAACAATCTTTGGCTCAAACATTACACATACCTGTCAATCTTCATCAGTTTCTTTCTGCTACTGTTGCAGACTTTATTCATGATCACCATTGCCATATTCCTTTTGATCTGGAGGTTATGTTCCCTAATCTCAGACACATTATTGATAGGGTTTCAATCTCAATGGAGCATAAGCCTGATGTGTTAGTTTGGATTCATACTGACTCAGGTAACTTGTCCCTCAAGGAGGCTTATTCTTTCAAAACTCATCATTCCATGGATCTACTGAGGCATTCTAGTTGTTAGGAACCATCCTACTGGCTTGATCTTCCTTTTTCCTTAGGTAATTGTTTTGTTAGGAACAAACTTGGTCCTTTTAGAGGGTTTTGGTTTGGTCCCCCCTCTATTTTGTGTATCTTTTCCTTGATAAAAAAACTAATAATAATAAATAATTGATTGCTAACTAAGCATTTTTTCTGTTTTTTTTGTTTGTTTTTAATCTTTAACACACCTCTTGGTATGGTTTTTAATCTACTTAGGCATTCTATTCAACCATGATTGTGTCATTTGTTAGACACTGAATTTGCAATGTGTAAGCTTAGTTCTGCAAAAGACAGGTTGGTATGGTTATTGAAGGGCTTTTTGTCATAAGCTTGAAGCTTATGTCACCCTTTACTACGCCAGGCAGGTTTCTAGTTGCTGGTAGCTAATCTGTCCTGCTTTTTTCTTTAATAATTATGCATTACACCTGAATATTGATGTTGTTTTCTTTTAATACACGTGTCCTATAGATAAAGAAAGTAAAGCTTCTATTCATTTTATCTTCTCCAAGAAGAATTGTGCAAACTAGTAAAGATTAAGGATTATTATAATTATAGAAATGATTAGTATGATTATTAATTCATTTTTAGAATCACTATGCATTACCTTTTGGAAATTTGCATCTTTCTCTGTGAATTTGCATATCTTACTAGGCATTGCTGAATTCAAGATTGCCCTCTTGGAAGACTTGTTCATGTTACTTGTGTTCTCAATTCAAATTGATGAGATGACTAGGAAATTTATTTGGCTAATCATGGAATTCACTTAGTTGCATGGTTGGAACACTCACTGTTACTCAATCTAAGAAGAATAATGGAGGTCTTAGAGTGACTTGCTAGAGGAGTAATCAATTTTTGTATTTAAAGAAGCTTCAGATCAAATAAATTTCGAGTATTTTTGTCTTAAACCAACAAATGGTACAACTTTTCAATCTAATTTAGGTATATCAGTGTATGTGCACACACACGCACAATGTCTCTTAATAAAGTTTTGAACTTTTACTAGAGTTCTAATGTTATGCTATAGAGTAAAACTAAAATCTCCCTTTCCCGATGATTATTTAAACTAATATGTCCTCTGAAAATTTTATTATATTTATAATAGTTTCTTTGAAAAAACTATTTTAAAGAAACTTCAACAATATTTTGGTTCAATGATTTTCTTCTTTCAATTGATTCGAGTTTTAAGAGGAATTCAATTATGTGTGAAGAAAAACAATTTGTGATTATCTGTTAGTTGTTAGAACTACACAGTTAGATTAGATGGGAATCATGGACTACTAGGCAGAATTCATTGCCGTAATGTCCTGTTTGGACATTGCTAAATGGACTTATCAGTACTTCTCTTTTAGATCAAGCACTGATGCTTGTTAAAAATATAGTGTTTGGATGAATTTTCTTTATCTGCTGTGACTTCAGAAAAAGCTCTGAGAAGAACTTATTATGAAGCTAACACAGAAAACTTCTCTCCATTCAAACTAAAAATAGAGTTTACTAAAAGTGAACTTATCACAATTTCTAAATTTGCAGAATGTCCCATTCCAATCCTACCTGAATCTTTTTCCTTTGCAAGTCATGGAAGTCAGAGAAATGGGGATACAAGTATTTCAGAAACAAATGAATTCTGAATTTGAATTATTTGAAACCGATGAGATGCCGCTCAGCATGATAATTTTACTACCAATGATACCCTGATGATGGCAGATTCTGCAACTGAGAATCACACTGTCGAAAGTTTTGATATTTATTTCATTAGTTAGTCTGTTATTGAGGAAAAACCAATTATTGAAACTCAGGACTAATCGATCGAAAAAGTGGGCAAGCCACTGAAAGGAAGATGATGAGATTAAACCTGTTAATTCAATTGCAAGTTCAAACCACTTGATTGTGTTATGGTGATTTGGGTTAGATTGTTTCTCACCGTCAGAATTCATAACTAAGATCAATTACCAACTACATGGTGTCTGGAACAATGGGAACTCTATATTATTATTGTTGAGAATTATTCTATGTCTAGCTTCATGAATATTTCTCAGACTGGTTTTTTTCTCTTTCAATACTATTGTTATGCACTGATTTTGCTTTCCAGACCAAATGTTCTAGCCTTGAACAATACTGTTAATGCATTCTCTTTTTATTTCTGTTTTGTAATAATCTCATAGTACTTTTTTTTTATCAGCTTGAATGATTTTATTTGCAGCTTAAAAAGAAACTATATACTAAATATCATTGTTGAATGGAGTCTTGTTTATGTCCATCATCTCAATTGTTAGACAATTCAAGCTAACACAGACACTTCATCAGTTATGACCACTGGACTCATTTTACAAAAATGGCAAAAGTATAGACCAGATATGAGGTATGTCAAACTATGATTTTCAAAGTAGTACTTGCACATATATATGTATACGTCCAAAAATGAGGTATGACAAACTATAATTTTTATTCTAAAATATTGCTTTATCAGCTAAAGGCACTGAGCATTCTTTTTGCTCAAACAAACTTATCATTTGCTGCTAACGATACAATCTGACTCTATAGTCTTCTTTTCACGTAATAATAAGTATTTTTGAGTGACTTGCAAGTATTGTGATCCTAAACCTGCCCAGAAACAACAATGGAACCAACAAAAACTAATATTGAAATGATAGAGGCAGCATACATCGAGGAAGTACATATTTGAAATGGAAAAAAAAAAACCATTTTTCTCTCGTTAAACCTGTTTTTTTATCCTGAATTATCTTTATTGTTGTAGACTTTTATGATCCCTTTTATATACTCACATTCAAATAGTTTGAGTTTATTTTGTGTAATCTAATCTGTTATATGTGAAAAATATCATTAGTGTTGTCATTTGTCTCAATTGAGGTTTTAGGCAGACATTAAACATTCTTATGCTGGTTAATACGTTGATTTCATTTTTGTAATGAATATGAATACTTTAAATTATTAAAAAGTGAAGCCTTTTATCAATCAAGAGGCTTTTTCACTTGTCATAGGGACTATTTGTTGGTCTACTAGTAGTAAGCTCATTTACTGTGTCAATGTTTTGTGGATTTCGTAGGTGGATCACTTAGAAGAGGTCAATGAAAATTATCAAAATAAAGTAAATATCTTTTATGTCATTGTGAGTTGTGACATAACAATTAAATTTTTAGTTCCACTTATGTTTAGATTCTATAGAATGCATTCATAGAAAGCAATTCTCTGTACTTGTTGCCAGTATTCAGAAGTAACTAAAAATAGAATGACATTTAGTATCTGTTGTTGAGTAGGACTTCCTTACTCTGTGTTGTTTCTTTTCCTTTTTAAGCAACTTCCCACTTATAACAGCGTTTATTGCTAATTCGGTCTTTAGTTTTACCCTAAAATAAGTTACTCTCACTCTGAATAACAAATAGTTTTTTTGAAAAAGGATGAGGATGACTACATGTTATCTACTAATTTCTCATGGGGAGGGATAATACTAACATTCTGATGGAATCAGGTACATGCGTGACTGGTTCTGGTCATGAAGAGAATGTTAAACATATATCCTTAAAGTGTGCATCAGTTCAGCAAATGCAGGTTTGGGTAAGTGGTTGGTGCTTTATCATGTAGGTTGCTGCTTTATGCCTTTATCACTTAAATGAGCCTGAGGTGGCCAAATGTGAAAAACGGTTAAGGATGATGATAAATCTGTGTTTAGATGTAGAGCGTAGAGGGCAGCAAGTCATGGTTAGCATTATTGTGGCTGAGCTGGATGGTGGCCGGACAAAGTGGAGGATGCTGAGTGCAATTTTAATGGATATATGTTTTATATGAGGAATTATGCAGGAAATGAGGAGTCAGCTGTTGCTTTGTTCATCAAAGGTGACAGGTGCTAAGTGGGAACTCTATCAAGATTTTATGTCTTGACTATGTTTAGATTTATTGCTATCATGGAGGTGGGGCAGGTATGGATGTTGAATCGATGAGGTTCATGCAAAATTATGGAGAGTATGGTGCTGTTCGGTGATCGTTTTGTTATATATACTGCACGAATATGGAGAGTGCTTGATTTTCTGCAATTTGTTTTGAACTGTTTTGGAAGCTTTCCTATACGCTAATGGCAACAGACATGTTAATTACTGTACGCTACCTGCAACAGATAAGTGCTCCCCATACGCTCCTGGGACCGTTAGATCTTTCGCGACGGCCCTCATCCTCTCCAATGCCAGCTATTTCTAGATGGCACATACGATTATAATTGTCTCATCCTATATAAAGGCAAGTTTTGGCACCAAGACACACAATTCAAACACTTTTCACTTCACTCTCTCTCGATCACATACTGATTTGAGCTTTAGAGTGCTAACATGTTTTGCAGGTACTTTCCCCACCGTGATTCACCGTACCTGAACTCCATTTCCACCATAACTACCTCAAGCCTCACCATCAGAATCATCCAGTTATGTTCGTAGCAGAACAAGAATGAAAATTGTCTCAACAATGTGTCATTGTGGAATGGAAATGAAGAGATTTGTCAAGTTGTATAGTATAGGGAGCTTGAAGGAAAATACTCGGACCATTTGGTCCCAAAGAAGAAGAGCTTTATGGTTGGTTGAAAGAGGGAGATAAAAATACAAAGTTTTTCCATGGGAAGACAAAGCAAAAAGGGAAGGTCAATGGAATTAAAAAGTCGAAGGATGGTGTTAGAAGAAGTCCCAAATTCTGATAGATGGAAATGAAAAAATTTGATAAAACTTTGCCAAGTTGTTAAAGGGAGATTGTGATCATGTTAGCTAGCTAAATGGAAAAAGAAAGACAAAAAAAAAAAATCAAAAGAGAGATCATGTTAGCCTTTAAGTTTCAAGCTTTTATGCATTAGAACGAAATTTAATGAAAGTACAATTAAAATGTATATAGTTATAATTAAACATGCTGAATTAGCATATGTACAATTGATTTGATAAGAAGTATAAGGGGAAAAGTACTAGAAATGATAAAACAATGATTAGTATGAAACATGTTTTCCAAATCTGGTGATGATGGTTTACACCTCTTTGCATTGCAGCTGAGATGAATATATGCCATAAAATTCATTCAAGGCTACCTTTCCAGTCATAGCAATCTGTTGTGACTTGTGGGTTTGTTATTGATTGAGCAGCGTTGATGAACTTCTGAGCATAACGGTCTTTGCTTCTCTTGCAAGTCTCGCTCGAAGACCTCCATTCTTCGTCTTAGATTGAGTAACACACTAACACTCAGTGTTCCAACCATGCAGCTAAGTGAATTTCATGATTAGCCAAATAAATTTGAATTGAGAACAGAAGCAAGTAAGATATGCAAATCTTTAATTCGGAAATACCTAGTAAGATATGGAAATTCATAGAGAAAGATGCAAATTTCAAAGAGGTAATATAATACATAGTGATTCTACAAATTAATTAATAATCATACTTATCATTCCTTTTAGTTACTACTATACTATGACAGTACCTTATTCATTGAATGTTGGTTGGAGCACAAAATATATTCTGATAAGCTCTCATTGCTATTCTGGTGTAATGTATTTTTGAACCTCCAAAATTTTCACAACGAGGCGATTCTGGCCCCCAATTTAAAAATAGCATTTTTGATCCCTAACTTCATCTTCAATTGCAAAAGTGAACCTCCAAATTTAAAAATAGCACTTTTGGTACCCTCCAAATTTCACAATATAACAAGTTTTGCCCCTTAAGTTTGAAAATTGTATTTTTGACCCTCCAAATTTGTAAAAGTTAATTACTCACTTGCACCTATAGGATTATTGTTTTTAATTTTGTTAATGTTTATTTATGTTAATAAGCATACCCCTTGCATCTAATCTCATACTTAAAAAGACATGTTTAGTATCCGTTTATTTGTTTGCGGTGGCATATCGTCGAAAGAACAACAACGGGCACGAGAAACTCAGTCGCCGGAACAATGTTAATATTGGGAGACAAGTTCCTAGCACCTTAAAAAGAAAAAAGAGAAAAAATAATTGTACCAAAACAAAAATTATTCCTAGCAAAATAAAAGAATTTTTCTCTTCCCCGTGTTTCATTTGTACGCCCTAAAATTTCGTTTTTGCCCCTAGGACTTTGACTTCCGATATAAGAACCGAAATTCCCAAATTTTTTGAAATCAGTTTCCTGCTCGTTTGGTTTTGGGTATAGACACAAGATATTGCTTATTGTATCTTACTTCTTCACATATACTCAATCTAAAGCTCTCTTCCAAAAATTTGTGTTTTTCTTTGGATTGATGGTGTAAAATCAGCATTGGAACATTTTCTACACTCATTGAGGCTGAAACATAAGGTCATTTTCGCTTTCAACTGTTTATTTTGTGCATTTTGTAGGCTACATTTGTGTAGCCCTCTCTGACACGTGAATCGTTCGGAAAATGCGTTCCAAAATTTCCTATCCTGAATTTTTTTCATGTTAGGCTTACTGCATTGGGTTTATGTTGACTGGATTTTTTTCGCTTAAAACACAATATATAGCATGTTGCTTAGTTTGAGCTACAATAGCAGAGCAAAATCATTAGTCTAGTTATATATAAGTGTTTATCATGATAAACATTTATGCTATAAGATGCAAATAAGCTATTTATTCAAAGTAAGATTCAAATAAGCTAGTTCGAGTTATATTTTGTAAAGTTTAAATATGATCTAATAAAAATAAAATTTAACAACTAAGGACATGTTTCAATTATGATATTTTTGAGCTTATGAAAAATAACTTATGCATATAAATAAATTTTTATGTTAATTTATAAGTTTTCACTAACGAAAATTGTATCTCTATAAGTTGTTTTTTCATAACTATCTTCATAAATTTATGAATAATATATTAAAACTTATTTATTTGCCTAAGCTATTTTGCATAAGCTCAAGTAAGTCAATCCAAATACCCTTAAGTTTAAGTTTGATTTTATCTGATAAAAAAAAAAAATCTAATGCTAAATAAACATAAAAAAATAATCAAACATTCCCCAACACTGGATGATTATCCTCTTGCATCCATTAGCACAAATTAGGCTCACTTACATTATCAGTTAACATCTTAGGAGAGAAAATAATGGACATTTACTCCTAAGTTACTTTTCTTTAATTTTTTTTTGAAAAAGAATTAACATTGAATAATAGTAATAATAATAATAATAGTATATTTAAGTATACATGGACGGATTCGGGGAATCCGCGAGAACGGATGCTTAATTCTCGATCACCGCTCCAAAGTGTTCGCGGGAGAACTTTTACCTCCATCCCCATCTCCATGGGAAAAAAATCTCCGTTTTCGGATCTTCGAACGTGGAGATATGCTCTGATGGATGCAAATTGACATCCTATGTGAAATGATAATTTAGTTGTTTGTTATAGTTTTTTTTGTAAATTTTCTTTGTAAATTTTTTTTACATAAAATTATGGGTCCGTTTGTTATAAATTTTTCTAAAATAGATTCTTATAGTGTTACATAATTTTGTGTAAAAAACATTTACTAAGAAACTTTTTATAAAAGCTTCAAATGAAATTTCGGTTTGAATACTTATTCTTAAAATGTTATTTTAAGTATTTTATCATTTTATTGAAACTTTTTTTGGATGTCAAAATTTCAAAAAAGTCACTTAATTTTGAAGATATTTCAATTAGATTTTCATAAAAATCGTTTTTTTGACTTAAAATAAACAATATTCATTCATTCAAATAGATAGAGTACATCGATGCAATACAAATTCAAAGACGCTAAAAACAAGAGTTTAATTGTTGTGCACTGTCAGTGTAAAGCTTTTTTACACATGCATTCAATGATGTGTTGCCACATCATTTAATGAATGTGATACATCATTTGTTTTTAAACACAATACATGATGTGTGAGTATATTATTGGACGTATATATAAAATAACTTTACACTGACAGTGTATGTAAATTAAATTCAAAACAAAAAGATAAATCTACGAACAAACTCATAGTATGCATGTTAATAGCATAAATCGGCAACTTGCATATGCATACAAATTTTAATATGACTATATTGAAGTGTCCGGAATATCCATACCTCCGGATCTGTAGTGTTTATGACACCAAAGTCGACATTGATTGAATCTGTACTATATGGGAATTAATCCTTGAACTTGAAACAAATAAACACCGCACAAAGACGGGACACAATAATATACCGCACAAAGACGGGACAACAAAATACACCGTACGAAAGCGGAAAATCAAAACAAACAAATATGTGAAAATCACTTATTTAAATGAAAAGAAAAAACAACTTAGAGGGGTGATTTTGAATAAAAAATTGACCCAAAATCACCCCTCTCTGGTGGATGAAGAAAAGGATAAACTAGGGTTATTAAAATCCTTTTTGAAATACAACTTGTTAAAAAAATTGTGATTTTGACTGTGTTTCAATTTAGAAAAAATCAATATATAAAAACTTGTAATATTTTGAAAAACGATTTTATAAAATCTATTTTAAAAAATACAAAGAAAAATTTATTTTTTTAAATCTGAAACAAACAGGCCCTATGTAACACTATAAAAATCATTTTTAAAAAGAGGCAAAACAAACGAGATTTATATCGTTATAAACTACTTCAATTGTTAAGAGCGCAAAATAATAGAGATTAAGAGTCCGTTTGTTATAAATTAAAAAATAAGTGATTTTGACATTAAATAATTTAGGGATTATTATTTAGAGATTTTATAAAAAATCAGAAACTATTTTGTGTTTGTTTGCCTTGATAAAAATTAATTTTTATAAAAAATAATAATTTTTAGCTTGTTTGGATACAACTATATATAAAAGTGATTTTTATCACGAAATTATCATAAAAGACACAATAATGATTTTAAAGATAAAAAGAGCTACACAAATTTTAATTGTATTGTAATATATCATATAAAAGTATGTCAGCAAAAACCAAAAATAAGATGTTATGCTACTACACCAAATTTAACCACACCAAGCAAAGACATCGTGAAGGTCTAAGGGCACCATCAAAACCGACTACAACTAAACTGCTTTAGCAAGGCAACAAAAACAAGTCTTGACTACTTAAATGTTAACTAGTATATGATTTGGTAATATGGTGATCATGGCAAACCAAAATTTATAGTGCTAATTGAAATCGACATATGCACCACGGTTCGATCTGCCGCAACTACTATCGGGAGGTGAACTGATCCCGTACCAGATTAGGTGGTCCAGTGAGCCAGGTACTGGTGGTGAAAACAAAAAAGAAACAAGAAGAATTGCTAACCTTCAGATGGAGGAACAATTCTCAAAGAAGAAGAAATGGCGGGAAGACATAAAATCTTATGAAAGGATATTTTTGTCTAAAAAATATTTCTTCCTTTTGACCATTGTTTTCTCATTCCTCTAATTTTTTTTTTTAAGAAGCTACCATTTTTAGCTTATTATTTTTAGCAGTTTTTAGATTATTACTAGATTATGATTATTTTTAAAAGCTGTAACAAACAGACACAATATTCTAAAAAGTGATTATTTTTTTAAAATAAGTGATTTTTTTTAAAAATAACTATAAGAAACGGGCTCTAAATAAAATTTAAAACAAGATACTAATAAGATAAGATTAATTATAAAGACGAAGGCTTCGTTTGAATTGACTTATTTTAAACTTATGTGGCCTTATCTACTTATATAAGTTGTTATATTAGTGTTTAGGTAAATTAAAACAGTGCTTATCACAATTTCATAAGCTATTTATGCCATATTTGAATAAACTCTCATAATATGCTTATCGTTAGGCTTAACACGGAGCTTATGAAAAAGAACCCCGCTTCGAATCCCGCTGGCTCCATTTTACACAATATTAACATATTTTTTAGAATTTATTTTTTGAATTAATCTTAAACTTATCTTCTTGGTTTATTTTTGGGTTATTCTTTTTTTTTTCTTCACACTTATCCTTTTAAAAGTATCCACTTTTTTTTAATTTATCTTTTCGAGTCAATATTAAATTTATTTATTTTTATGCAAAGTCAATCTTAAATTTTTAATTACTTATGCGATGAGACATCCAAAGTCAATCTTAAATTCCAATTTTCAAACTTTAAAGGCAAAAATCATTAGATTGTGAAACTTGAGTACCAAAAATATTATCTTGTAATTCAAACCCTAGTTTTAACAATTTCCCGTTACTTAACTTCGGATTCTATAGCGCTAACAAGTTATAAGCTTGCGCGCCGTTTCGTTTCACTCACTCACTCTCAAGTAACAAGTAATCGCTTTTATACCCAATTTTCTTCAATCTTTCTTTCAAACCCTAACAATTTCTTCTTTGCTTCGATCTTTCTTTCAAACCATAACAATTTCTTCTTTGCTTCAATCTTTCTTTCAAACCCTAACAATTTCTTCAGAATCCATCGCTCATAACAACATGATCAGTTCTTCTCATCATCCTTTTCATAAATCAAGAAACAACAAGATTGATCATCATCTTGATGATCCGTTTCTTGAGAATGAGAAGATGAAAAACAACGTAGGTTCAACAATTTACAAATCCCACAAAACATCTCATCACACAACCTCCAACCCTGTTCTTCAACAACCTCAAACAAACAATCATCAAAATCGCATCATCAAGATCACATTTTTCTTATCTTCGGTTCGTAATAAGGATAACAACATGCATGGTTCGAAGAATGATCGAGATGCTATTGATTTGTGTAGGTTTTTGCCCCCAAAAACCTACAAGACAAAGAAAAGGTGCAGGAGATTTGTGGAAGATCATGATGTTCGTGAGGTTGCTCGAACACTGTTGGATATGTCTCATGGGAAATCTCTACTGGATAATCACCCTCACTCTGGTAAAAGGTTGAAGCTTTCCGATTAAGAAGCAAGGTGTTGACGATCCTTTGTCTATTTTTGTTCATTGAATTGAATGTAGAGGAATTTATCATCTTTATTACTGTTATAACTTGTTCTGTTTGGTAGTTTTGGTTGTGTCAATGAAGTATAGAATTGAAACACTTGCGTTTTTGTATGATGTTTTTATGTTTGAATTCATATACTTATTATTTTTTTTTATTTCATGTGTCATACTTTGCGTCTATTGATGATGTTGTTGTTGTCTTTTAATTTTGATACAAGGAACTGGACCATAACTGCATGACTCAATGATACTTTTCCAAAGTCACCTAGATTGGTAATAATGGTTTCATTAAGGTAAGTTACTTCTTTAGCATTTTTGAATTATCACAAAATCTACTGATGATCTCTGCTACTTTATTGATCATTTGGATTATAAGGTAACTTAGCTTTACATTATATTTTCCTAAAGGGGCTGTTTGCAATTTTCTTATCCGATTCCATCTAAATAATTTGATTGCTAACTATGCATTATTTCTGGTCATTTTGGTTTTTAACTGCTGCATTATTACTTGATATATTCTATTCAACCATCACTATATGTCATTTGTTAGACACAAAATTTGCAGTGTTGAGATTAGATATTTTGGTTAGTGTTTTGATTGATGCTGGGAAGATCCGATGCTCTTAGATCGAATTTGACAAAACCCACTTCTTGTTTGCGAAGCAACAACAGGGCTGTGTCTGAATTTTCAGATAAGGTTTGTTTTTTTGAGACAGATTCTTCTGATGTGCATTTTTTGATCGGTTTTGCTCTGCTTTTATTTATGTAAAGATTTTATTTTTATGCGAAGATTGTTCTGAATTATGATGCATTTAGACTGATTCCTTAATTGGAACTGTGAACATCATTGATTGATTTAGATGTAGTTGTTGATTTTTGATTTGATTTTGGTTGTTTGGTTTGAATTGAGATGAGAATTATGACTTAAAGTGAGTGGTTTTGTTGAATCTCAATATCGAATTTTGCGATTGATGGTTAATAACTTGTTATGATTGGTAATTGGCACAGATGGAATCGGATCTCTGCAAGCTCTTCATTCGAGGAATATCTTGGGACAATTACGAGTAACGTCTAAGGGAGTATTTTGCGACGTATGGGGAGGTAATTGAGGCTGTGATCGTGCGAGATCGCGCAACAGGTCCTGCTCTGGTTTTGGATTCGTTGTCTTTGCTGATCCAGCTGTTGCTGAGAGAGTCATTATCGACAAGAACATAATTGACGGCCGCACAGTGAGTTGCTTTATCTGTATATATCGATATATACTTTGCATTTTGTCCATATTGTGTGTTTTGACTTGCTTCAATTGAAACTAAGCTAAAATTCTATTTCTAATGTTGTGTCTTACTCTAAGATTTTATATTCTTTTTGGTGATCAAATTATCATTTTCAATTTTGACTCTATTGGTTTAAAGTTTAATACTTGAATATTCAATGAACATTGGATCAAAATTGACCTGTTATAGTATTTTTGTAAGCTTTAAGTGTAATTACATGGCAAAAATAAGGAATTTAACTCAATTGAAGATGTTACAAGAGTTTGAATAAAAAGTACAAACAGGGTGAATTTATTAGAAAAATCATGTCACTACAACAGTGCATCGTGGCGTGATTTAAGCTGGAAAATACGGATAAGTTTGTGTTAACAACTTTGGTAATACTTGAATTTTTGATGTACATTCAATCGAAATTGACTTGTTAACAACTTTGTTAATACTTGAATTTTTTATGTACATTGGATCAGACTTGACCTTTTTCTGTTTATAACATAAGAAACTTAAAACAACTTGCAGATTTGATTGATATCCTGTTGAATTTTCAGGTTGCAGCTGTTCCTAGGGATGATCAGTACAATATAAACAGACAGACTGGTAGTGTACAAGGATTGCCTGTCCCTTTCGTACCAAGAAGATTTTTGATTGAAGTCTTACTGTCAACAATCAGCAAAAGTGATTTCAAGATGCATTTTGATCAATTCGGCACAATTACTGATGTTGTAGTTATGTATGATCACAATTCACAATGGCCAAGAGGTTTTGGGTTCACCACATATGATTCAGAAGAAGCGATCGATAGAGTTCTTTACAAAACATTTCATGAACTCAACGGAAAGATTGTTGAAGTCAAGAGGGAAATTCAGAAAGAACTTTCACCTGGTCCCACCCAAAGCCCATTGATAGGAGGATATAACTATAGTTTGAACAGTAGGGCTAGTAGCTACCTAAACAATTATGGTCGGGGTTATAGTATGAGTCCAATAGGAGGATATGGAGTTAGAATGGATGGTAGGTTTAGTCCACTTACTGGTGGCAGAACCGGTTTTACCCCTTTCGGAATGAACTTGGATTCGGGATTGAGCCCAAATTTTGGAGGAAACTCTAATATCGGGAACAATTTAGGGTATGGCCGTATATTTAGTCCTTTCTATAGCGGAAACTCGATCAGATATACTACACCAATAGGCTATAACAGGGGTAGGGGAAGAGGCGGTTCTCTTATGAACTCGACTTCTAGGAATGTCTGGGGAAATGGAGGTCTGGGTAATGCTAATAACCCGGTCAGTCCTGGTGCGTTATTGGGATCTGAAAGTGGAGCTTTCGGTGTTTCCGTTGGAAACAGTGGCACAAACTGGGGTCCTTCGATTCCGGCTCAGGTTGGAGGAGCTGCTTCTGGCTATGTTACCGGAAATAATATTTATGAAGGTGGATATAGCAGCTTTGGATTAGGTGCAGCAGGATATGGAAGAAACAGCAATGCAGTTGTGAATCCATCCTCCACATTTAATGTATCAGCCGGCGGTTATGACGGACCCTATGTGGACTTATACTGCAGTGGCAGCGGTTCGATTTACGATGACTCTGCTTGGAGATCTGCTGCTTCTGAGATTGATGGTTCTGGCTCGTTCGGATATGGTCTTGGCAGTATTGCATTAGATGATCCTGTGAAGACTTCCGAGGGCTATATTGGAAGCTACAATGTTGCAAGTAGACAACCTAATAGAGGTTAGATCTTTGGTTATATGTCAGATTTTTGTTTATAAAGTTTTGCTGTCGATTTCCAATGGTGGTTTATATGTTTCAGAAGATATAATTCTGAATGAACTTGAAAAGAAAATATGTATTACTAGTTTCTTTTACATTTGTCATTAAGACCAGCATAGCTTGAATTGTTATATATCAACAAAGTTACATTGGCAGCATTGTTGATGTCTTTTTATTAGCTATATAGCTTCTACATTTTGGATTGAAAGCATCTCCGTGTTTGACACTTGTTGGGGTCTAACACCTAACACATGTGATCACATTCATTTATCATGTCCGATGTTCGTAATTTTGTCAGTGCTTCATAGCTTATACCAGTGTGCTTGTCTCCTGACTTCGATTATGCATATCTTCTAATTTTTTATCTTCAGATTATTGATACCTTTCTCAGAAATGTTTACTGCAATCCAAGTAGAATTATTATGTGCAACTAGCTATAATCAATGCGTAGGTTCTTGATTATTTTCATTTCAATTATTTCTTAATTTGATTTTATTTTCTTTTAGTTTATATTTAACATGAAAGATGCTTAAATGTGGACAATCTCTCCCATGTTGAATGTGAATGAATAATTACCTCTCTCTAAAATTAGGGTTTCCTGGATCTAAACCTCTTGGCCGCCGCCCCCCACTTCATGGGTCTCTCCTCCGCCATCGGAGCTCCTTTCCTCCGTAATGGAGCTTGTCTCTTCCCTTGTGGAAGTTACTCTCCCATCTCTTTGGGTTCATCTTCCTATTTTCCCACCCTTTTCCCTTCCTTTGTACCACCACCACCACCAATCTCCACCACATTTTCTGTTCAACCACCACCATCAACCTCCATCACGATTTCTGGGCAACTCTCCAGCAACCGCCAAGCTCTCATTTCACAAATCAAGTATGCTAGGTTGCTCTCAAATCTGAACCAAACTTCAACAATCTGTTTACAGATCTGTGGTCATGTAAAACGGCCTCCACCGGAGCCACCACCATTGGAAAAAATGGAAGTGCTGAGTTATTGTGTTTTTAAATTTGCAATTGTTATTGTGTTTTTGTTTTCTTGGTGTTATGTGTGTTGTGTTTTGTTCTCTAGTTTAATCTATGTTAAGTTTGCACTTACGGTGTTTGATAAAAAGCTTCAAAGATGGTTGGCTAAAGGGATTCATATTGTGAGTACTGATCCAATAGCTATTGCTGCAAACCAGTTTCTCTCCTCCACTCAAGAAATGGTTCCTTCACATGTGGTGAGTTTAACCGATTTCGAGAACCCGAATAGTCGATATGTGCGTCCACAAGCCAAAGAAATGATCCGTAATTGGATAGAGTTAAAAACTGTGGTTCCTCAGCCCACTTATCATGTGTGGAAGATTTATGCTTGGTTGCTTGGATTAAGCTACTGGTTTTGTAGTATTTTATTGGTTTTTAACTCCTTAAAACTCATTGTTGTCCAAATCTTAGTTGGCTTAGTAATTTGTGTTTTTAGAATGTGGATGGGGAATGTCCTAACACATATCTTTCAACGTTTGTACTCACTTTATCTTATTATCTAATGAAAAGATGTTGTTTACCGTCAAAAAAAAAAGAAAAAATGTGAATGAATAATTGTATCGTCATGAGTAAAGGACATAGTTATATATGTTCCTTTTCTTTTATAATGTATTTCAATTTCAATTTATATGATCCAATTTAATCATTACACTCATTTCCATTCCCATTTACAAGAAGAACGCTTGATTCATTATCGCGAACGAGCTTCTTGTTGATTAATGATCATCATATCGCCTATTATATTGCAAAATGGTTGTCTGTTTATCACATTTATGTTTTAGTGATGTTCATAATTAAGTTTATGAGTTTAGTTACTAACTATACACCGATGGTGTAAATATGTTGCATAGACATCCATACATCATTATCTTACCACATTCTTAAAACATATCACAGTATGACAAGATACTGAAATATGATTAGACATTCAAATTATAATTTATTGTACGTTACTCATTTTCTTTTATAAAATTCGCTTGTAGATCAAGGGAGACTGTTTACAAGTAATGAGGTATTATGAATTCATACATCTCCATCACTTTGAGAGAGATATATAAGCTCACAAGGAAATTTGTCATATAATAGCTAACGGTGTTCTTTCATTTGAACTATACATACTCAAAAATACAAAGCAGTTATAAGTGATTTTGTGTAAGGCGTGGTGGTTTTTCCCTTCTTTTTTCCAGTCCTTTTTCCTATTACAAAGGCCACAAGGCTACTAACAGGAAAAACTAAAGAACAACCTGTCCCAAAATTACATAGCAGAAGCACCAGACACAAAGATGATCACCCAAAGATGGACATCCATATATGATAAAAGAACACACAACAGGGAGTAGCACAACAAGCAGATCCACCCCACTATACCAGAAACGCAAAAGCTAAGGACATCTGCAAGCGCAAAAATCACGGCGAATCCATTGCACTTTGGGATTTTGTGTTTTGCCACTTCACGACACTCGGCAACAAAAATACATTCTGACCGAGCCAAACTGGGCAAAGACATTATGAAATCAACCAAAGTAGAATGGACAGCTAAAAAATCATGCAAGCCACTTCACAAGCGGCTGATGCCTCGCCTGCCCTTCAACAGAAAAAAAGCAGAAAATAAACCATCTCAACAGTTCTAACAGTTCAGGTCTGCAGTTCAGCAGGCGACAGTCAATGCTAAGTTCCAATACATGATCGCGGATTCAACCACCAATTGTTTAAATCACAGTCAAATCCTTTTGAACGGGCTTTAAGAATATTCCAAGAAAGGACCTTTGTCTCCTCTACTATTTTTTCATAATTATAACCAGTTTGATTAAAGATCATATTATTCCTCATTCGCCAAATTAAGGTAACAACAGCGAACCAGATAACACCCATCCTATCCCTAGTCGACTTGTTCCCGGGAATCAAATTTTTCCAAAGGGTTAAATGAGCTACTCCCTCCCTTGCAAGAGCAATCGTAATTCCAATCCATCTCACGACTCCTCTCCAAGACGCACCCAACATAGGACAATTGAAAAATAAATGTTCCTCCGTTTCCTGACTACCGCAACCACCAACGCAAAGGGCTGAAGAGTTAAGTTGTATCCCTCTTTTCAATAGATTATCCTTAGTCGGCAATCTCTCTTGGAATAGTCTCCAGCCGAGAGTCGCCATATTAGAGGGAATAAGCTGGTTCCAAACTTCCTTAAACCACTCACACTCGCCTCCTTATCCGTAGTTAAATAAAAAAGTCTACTAAAGAGAGTTCTCAGCGAATCCCCATCCATCCAAGGATCTTTCCAAAATAGAGTATCTTTCCCGTCTCCTACTTCTCTCCTAAGATGTTGCTCAAACCATCCGTTTCCTCCACTCTCTTGGTCCAACTTTATACGGTTCAAGTCTCTCCACCACAGCGAGCTATTACTATTATTCTCTACAAGACCAGATCCGTATTTCTTTTCTAACACCAAGTACCATAATGCTTCCTTCTCGTTCCTAACCCTCCACCACCATTTCCTATATAAGGTCCCCATCAAATAATCAAGTTTCTGAACAATTTTATTATTTTTTGTTGCACTTTTGCAATACAGCTTTACATTAATATTGTTTATGTCCTTATTTTTCAACATTAGTCAATTCTTGCCTATGATGGATGTTTGGATGTTGGAACTGTTTTGTGCAAGTTACATTTTTAAATATTGTTGTTGAATCATGTAGAATTATGTTGATTGGTTGCAACTTTGTGGTATGGCTCAAAATAATAAATTTAGGCTTAAAACATGAACGGCAAACATGACACTAATAGTAACTAAATACATAGTTGAATTGTGTCGGTGTAGAATATCAATATGTGGCAGAGATCTAACAAGTCTTCAATTTGAAAGCTTAGATTATTTTTAGCTTATCATCTTTAGCAGTTTTCAGATTATTTTTAAAAGCTGTAATAAACGGACGTAATATATTCTAAAAAGTGTTTATTTTTTAAAATAAGTGTTTTTTTAAAAAAAAATAGTTATAACAAGAGTTTAATTGATATGCACCGACGGTGTAAAATAGTTTTACACCATCGTCCAATAAATAACCATCATTTTGTCATGTCAAGAAAGTGGGGTGATGTGGCGGAAAATATGGTTGGTATTGGTTGACAGTGTAAAATTATTTTACACCGTCGGTGCATATCAATTAAATTCTTATAACAAATAGGCTCAAATAAAATTTAAAACAAGATACTAATAAGATAAGATTAATTATAAAGACGAAGACCCAGTTTGGATTGAATTATTTTATGTGGGCTTATCTACTGATATAAGTTGTTATATTAGCGTTTAGGTAAATTAAAAAAGTGCTTATTACAATTTCATAAGCTATTTATGCCATATTTTAATAAGCTCTCATAGGTCCCGTTTGGATTGGATTATTTTAAGCTTATTTGGGCTTACCTACTGATATAAGTGTTATAGTAGTGTTTGGATAAATTAATAAAAAGTGCTTATCACAATTTCATAAGCTGTTTATGCCATATTTTAATAAGCTCTCATAACATGTTTATCATTGGTCTTAACATGAAGCTTATGAAAAAAGACCCCGTTTTGAATCCCGCCTGCTCCATTTTACACAATATTAACATATTTTTTAGAATTTATTTTCTGAGGCAATCTTTTTTTTTGTTACATCAATCTTAAATTTATCTTCTTGTTTTTTTACGGTTGTTTTTATCTTCTTCACACTTATCTTTTTAAAAGCATCCCACATTTTTTTTAGAGTCAATATTAAATTTATTTATTTTTATGCAACGTCGATCTTAAATTTATAATTGCTTATGTGATGAGACATCCAAACACTTCAATTTATGTAAGTACTTTTTAATTAACATATCCAAACGTAAATAGCTTATTAAGCATAAAAACTTGTGACGTAAGTTCTTTTACTATAAGCACTCGTATAAGCTGTTTATCCAAACGGGCCCATAATATGCTTATCGTTGGGCTTAACACGAAGCTTATGAAAACGTACTCCGTTTCGAATCCCGCCGTCTCCATTTTACACGATATTAACATATTTTTTTAAATTTATTTTTTGAATTAATCTTAAACTTATCTTATTGTTTTTTTTTGGGTTATTATTTTTTTCTTCACACTTATCTTTTTAAAAGTATCCCACTTTTTTTTTTAATTTATATTTTCGAGTCAATATTAAATTTATTTATTTTTATGTAAAGTCAATCTTAAAATTTTAATTGCTTATGCAATTAGGGATGACAATGGGTAGGGTATGGGTAGGGTACTATAGTACCCGTCCCCATACCCGCATTTAAAAAAAAATACCCGTACCCATCCACATTCCAGCGTGGGTAAACAACCTTTCTACCCATGGCCATACCCTATGGGTACCTAAGTACTCATACTCGTACCCGTTACCCGTTACCCGCACTTTTACAAAAAAAAAATCGATCAATTATAAAATATCATATCATTTTAATAAAATGAAAGAAATTTCAAAGATTTTAATGTTGACTATTGAAAATTATAAACAAAATTAATACTAACCTCATGCTAAAATTCATATCTTTGTTGACATATTCACATTATATTTACATTATGTTATAAATAAATAAACGTTTTGATTAAAAATGTGTAATAATTTAATAGTGTTGTATTTATTTAAATTGATATACATATATTATTATTTAATAATATAAATAAATATATATTATGTGGGTATGGGGCGGGGTGGGTACTAAGGTACCCATACCCGCTCAATTTTGTGGGTAATTACCCATATCCGTCCTCGTACCCAAAATGCGGATTTTTACCCTACCCGTTGTGGGTACCCACTAGGTATGAGTCAAATTGTCATCCCTATATGCAATGAGACATCCAAAAGATACGGCCGACTCCATTTTACACAACTAGAACTTCGACCCATGCGGTGCGCGGGTTTAATTGACCGTAATATGAAAAAATAAGATTTAAAATTTTTAACACTAAAACATATATAAAAAAGTCGAGTGCCATTAAATATTAGTTCGACAATAAATTTGGATAAATGTTCATAAAACATAAATTATGGTATATTACGAAGGGTTTGTCTAACATGTGCAATATTGCACATGTTAAAGTAGCCAAAAGTGGTAATTTTTTATTGAAAAGCAATAATTATTTATTAAAAAGTTATATATTTAATACAAAATATACAAGTTCCAATACATGTTTACTATTTTAAACTTTTTAACATGTGCAGGTTTGTTTACGAAATACTTCTTTATAGACTACATTGTAAGTTTTATTCGTATTTTCACCGTCTTCGTCAATAATCAATATAGTCATCGCAAAAGAAAAAATTAAAGGGATGCGGGGTCGATTCTCATGCTAGACAAATTTGTATTTTTCTCAAGGCAAATGTTAAATAGTGCCACCGGGGCACTCTTTAAGAAAATAAATAGTAAGTTTTTTATAGAATTTTTATGGGAATACGTAAATCGCAAAAGAAATAATTAAAGGAATGCGAGTTTGATTCTCATGCTAAACAAATTTGTATTTTTTTAAGGCAAATGCTAAATAGTGCCCCCGGGGCATTCTTTAAGAAAATATAGAATTTTCATGGGAATACGTAAAGTCAACGCATTGAAAGTTGTAGTGTTTAACATTTTGAATAAAGAGTTTCTTTAAGTGGAATGCTTAAAGAGTGCCCCGGGGCACTCGTTAGCAAGACCTTTTTTTTTTTTTTTAATATAATGGACCACATGAAAAAGAGAGGAAAAATGAGAGGAAAATAAAGGTTTAGAGTTAGCATTTCGGAGTAAGTTTAGAATATAATAATAATAATAAATATTTAACATGATGAGTTAAATGTTGTGGGTTCGATTCTTGGTGAGATACTTTTTAACATTTTATTTGAATTAAGAATAATAATAACAATACTAATAGTAGTATAAAGCTAATAATAATAAATATTTAACCTGATAAGTTAAAAGTTGTGTGTTCGATTCTCGGTGAGGTATTTTTTAGCATTTTATTTGAATTAATCTTAGGGTAAAATGAGAAGGAAAATGAGCTGGAAAAGAATAGCAAAACGGAACAAACTTATAATATAAGAGATATTACTCACCACTAGACCAAACTTAGTGCCTAAACAATTTTTAAGTATTAATTATAAGGTATTGATTATCTCTTATATTATAAGTTTGTTCCAAAAAGCTAACCCTACACCTAATTATTTTCCCGCTCATTTTCCCTCTCATTTTACACAAAAATAATAACAGAAAATGTTAAAAAAGACCTCACCAAGAATTGAACCCGCAACCTTTAAGATCTATTTTGTGTTTTTTGTCACTGCAATACATCAATCAATTTGATATTATTTTGCAATCAACATCTAATAAATATGAAATTCTATATATCTATCACCATGTTAAATATTTATTAATATTATTATTATTATTATTATTATTATTATTATTACCTTCCTATTATTATTATTATTAGCTTCTTACTTTTATTATTATTATTATTATTACTAGCGGGTCAGGCAAACGTGTCCCGCGCCTGCCTGTGTCTAACTTACGCGCCTAAAAAGAGAGGTAGTTGTAAATATGTGCCTTGGCAGGATTATTATATTTTGATGATGGACAACGAAAATATTATATGCAAAATGCGGTCAAAGGATTCCCAGCGCTTAAAGACGTGGACTATAAAATTAGTTTTATGATCCATATATTTTTAGGGACTTTGTGTAAGTAGAAAAAGCTTTCATTAAAATAAACCACACACTCACAAAATAATTTTTATAAATATCTTTTTCTTCAAGTAAATATTAAGTGTAGCTCAAATGGTAGCTACCATGGACGTTATTGGAGTGGCCGGGGTTCGAACCCCGGATTCCACTCTTCTCCATATTTAATATGTGTGAGTCTTGCCATTTAGGCTACTTGACCCAAAAAAAAATATTTTTTGAAAAGTGTTGAGAAAATTATTTTAAATCTTTTTTAAAGGTTACGGTGGAAAAAAAAAAAATTTTAGTATTAAAAATTTTATATTTTATTTTTTCATATGGTTAATTAGATTTGCAAGTGGTAGTTTAACATAATATTTGCTGTTCAAAATTAAAAACAATAATCAATCATATACGTAGTTGCAAGTGAGTAGTACTTACAACAAACTTGGAGGCCATAATTCCAATTTTCAAATTTAAGGGGCAAAAATCATTAGATTGTGAAAATTGAGAACCAAAAATACTATTTTGTAAATTAAACCCTAGTTTTAACAATTTGCCGTTACATAAATTCTGATTCCATAGCGCTCAGAATTTATAAACTTGCGCGCCGTTTTATCACTCACTCTCAAGTAACAAGTAATCGCTTTTATACCCAATTTTCTTCAATCTTTCTATCAAACCCTAACAATTTCTTCTTTGCTTCGATCTTTCTTTCAAACCATAACAATTTCTTCTTTGCTTCAATCTTTCTTTCAAACCCTAACAATTTCTTCAGAATCCATCGCTCATAACAACATGATCAGTTCTTCTCATCATCCTTTTCATAAATCAAGAAACAACAAGATTGATCATCATCTTGATGATCCGTTTCTTGAGAATGAGAAGATGAAAAACAACGTAGGTTCAACAATTTACAAATCCCACAAAACATCTCATCACACAACCTCCAACCCTGTTCTTCAACAACCTCAAACAAACAATCATCAAAATCGCATCATCAAGATCACATTTTTCTTATCTTCGGTTCGTAATAAGGATAACAACATGCATGGTTCGAAGAATGATCGAGATGCTATTGATTTGTGTAGGTTTTTGCCCCCAAAAACCTACAAGACAAAGAAAAGGGGCAGGAGATTTGTTGATGATCATGATGTTCGTGAGGTTGCTCGAACACTGTTGGATATGTCTCGTGGGAAATCTCTACTGGATAATCACCCTCACTCTGGTAAAAGGTTGAAGCTTTCCGATTAAGAAGCAAGGTGTTGACGATCCTTTGTCTATTTTTGTTCATTGAATTGAATGTAGAGGAATTTATCATCTTTATTACTGTTATAACTTGTTCTGTTTGGTAGTTTTGGTAGTGGAATTTATTCGTGTCAATGAAGTATAGAATTGAAACACTTTGCGTTTTTGTATGATGTTTTTATGTTTGATTTCATATACTTGTTATTTTTTTTTATTTCATGTGTCATTCTTTCATGTGTCATACTTTGCGTCTATTGATGATGTTGTTGTTGTCTTTTAATTTTGATACAAGGAACTGGACCATAACTGCATGACTCAATGATACTTTTCCAAAGTCACCTAGATTGGTAATAATGGTTTCATTAAGGTAAGTTACTTCGTTAGCATTTTTGAATTATCACAAAATCTACTGATGGTCTCTCTGTTACTTTATTGATCATTTGGATTATAAGGTAAGTTAGCTTTACATTAAATTTTCCTAAAGGGGCTGTTTGCAATTTTCTTATCCGATTCCATCTAAATAATTTGATTGCTAACTATGCATTATTTCTGGTCATTTTGGTTTTTAACTGCTTCATTATTACTTGATATATTCTATTCAACCATCACTATATGTCATTTGTTAGACACAGAATTTGCAGTGTTGAGATTAGATATTTTGGTTAGTGTTTTGATTGATGCTCGGAAGATCCGACGCTCTTAGATCAAATTTGACAAAACCCACTTCGTGTTTGCGAGAAGCAACAACAGGGCTGTGTCTGAATTTTCAGATAAGGTTTGTTTTTCTGAGATATATTCTTTTGATGTGCATTTTCTGATCGGTTTTGCTCTGCTTTTATTTATGTAAAGATTTTATTTTTATGTGAAGATTGTGCTGAATTATGGTGCATTTAGACTGATTCCTTAATTGGAACTGTGAACATCATTGATTGATTTAGATGTAGTTGTTGATTTTTGATTTGATTTTGGTTGTTTGGTTTGAATTGAGATGAGAATTATGACTTAAAGTGAGTGGTTTTGTTAAATCTCAATATCGAATTTTGCGATTGATGGTTAATAACTTGTTATGATTGGTTATTGGCACAGATGGAATCGGATCTCTGCAAGCTCTTCATTCGAGGAATATCTTGGGACAATTACGAGTAATGTCTAAGGGAGTATTTTGCGACGTATGGGGAGGTAATTGAGGCTGTGATCGTGCGAGATCGCGCAACAGGTCCTGCTCTGGTTTTGGATTCGTTGTCTTTGCTGATCCAGCTGTTGCTGAGAGAGTCATTATCGACAAGAACATAATTGACGGCCGCACAGTGAGTTGCTTTATCTGTATATATCGATATATACTTGGCATTTTGTCCTTATTGTGTGTTTCGACTTGCTTCAATTGAAACTAAGCTAAAATTCTATTTCTAATGTTGTGTCTTACTCTAAGATTTTATATTCTTTTTGGTGATCAAATTATCATTTTCACTTTTGACTCTATTGGTTTAAAGTTTAATACTTGAATATTCAATGAACATTGGATCAAAATTGACCTCTTAGCAACTTTGGTAATACTTGAATTTTTGATGTACATTCAATCGAAATTGACTTGTTAACAACTTTGTTAATACTTGAATTTTTTATGTACATTGGATCAGACTTGACCTTTTTCTGTTTATAACATAAGAAACTGATAACAACTTGCAGATTTGATTGATATCCTGTTGAATTTTCAGGTTGCAGCTGTTCCTAGGCTATAACAGGGGTAGTGGAAGAGGTGGTTCTCTTATGAACTCGACTTCTAGGAATGTGTAAAGATGATAACAGAATTTGCAATGTGTAAATATGGTAACAATGCCAAAGTTTTGTTCTGCCAAAGACAGGTTGGTATGGTTATTGAAGTGCTTTAATGACATATTTTGCAATTGGGTAGAGACCATCCTTAATTCAGCTACTTTGTCAATCTCTATTACAGGCAAAATGCATGGATATTTTCATTGTAATGGTATAACCTTGCTTCAGTTTTCCTTCACATTGTTTATATGCTGATGATATAATGATACACTGTAATGGTAGAAACTCTAACCTTGCTGTGCTAAAAGATTTATTCAATAAGTATGCTTTAGAAGTAGAGTCTTCAGAAATCAGAAATTGTTCTTGCATTTATCATCACATCTCTTCTTCTTTATGGAATGGCATCAAATCTGAGATTAACTTCATCATGGACATGGACAACTCTAGTCATCTGGTTGGTGATGGTAGCTCAATTAATTTTTGGAATGATATATGGTGGTTTGGGGATCAGATCTTTAACTGCTCTAAATAGTGTTTCCGATTTGAAATTAGGCTGGGATTTATTACACTCAGATGTTCAATGGTGTGGTCCTCAGTCCTCATAACTTGGCTCATTTTACAAATACCTGATCATCTGGATCGATTTCTTACTGCCAAAGTTAAGGATTTTATTCTTGATTTTCATTGGCAAATTCCTCTTGAACTTCATAATATGTTTCCTAATCTCAGAAGTATTGTGGAACAAGTTATCCTTCCAGATAGTATTGTTTGGAGGGATATAGATTCTGGTATTTTGACTTTTAAAGATACTTATAGTAAGTTCAGCATTCTACTCAGCTTAATTGGGGCAAATATGTTTGGAGTAAAGACATTCCTCCCTCTAAATCTCTTGTGGCATGGAGACTTATCCATAATGGTTGGAACACCCACTGTTACTCAATCTAAGACGAAGAATCAAGGTCTTCGAGAGAGACTTGCTAGAGAAGCAAACACCGCTATGCTCGGAAGTTCATCAACGCTGCTCGATCAATAAAAACTCACAACAGATTGCTATGTCTGGAAAGGTAGCCTTGAATGAATTTGATGGCATATATTAATCTCAGGTCTTTGTTTACTCTCAATGAAGCCTCAAATTTTTGTTGGGACATGTTACATTCACAAGAATATTGGGCTATATTACTGAGAAGCAGGGTCTGTATAGATAAACAATTGCATCAATCACCACATTTTTTCATCCTTATGGAGTAGCTTCAAGTAAGAGTGACAGATGGTGTGATAAACAATCTTTGGCTCAAACATTACACATACCTGTCAATCTTCATCAGTTTCTTTCTGCTACTGTTGCAGACTTTATTCATGATCACCATTGCCATATTCCTTTTGATCTGGAGGTTATGTTCCCTAATCTCAGACACATTATTGATAGGGTTTCAATCTCAATGGAGCATAAGCCTGATGTGTTAGTTTGGATTCATACTGACTCAGGTAACTTGTCCCTCAAGGAGGCTTATTCTTTCAAAACTCATCATTCCATGGATCTACTGAGGCATTCTAGTTGTTAGGAACCATCCTACTGGCTTGATCTTCCTTTTTCCTTAGGTAATTGTTTTGTTAGGAACAAACTTGGTCCTTTTAGAGGGTTTTGGTTTGGTCCCCCCTCTATTTTGTGTATCTTTTCCTTGATAAAAAAACTAATAATAATAAATAATTGATTGCTAACTAAGCATTTTTTCTGTTTTTTTTGTTTGTTTTTAATCTTTAACACACCTCTTGGTATGGTTTTTAATCTACTTAGGCATTCTATTCAACCATGATTGTGTCATTTGTTAGACACTGAATTTGCAATGTGTAAGCTTAGTTCTGCAAAAGACAGGTTGGTATGGTTATTGAAGGGCTTTTTGTCATAAGCTTGAAGCTTATGTCACCCTTTACTACGCCAGGCAGGTTTCTAGTTGCTGGTAGCTAATCTGTCCTGCTTTTTTCTTTAATAATTATGCATTACACCTGAATATTGATGTTGTTTTCTTTTAATACACGTGTCCTATAGATAAAGAAAGTAAAGCTTCTATTCATTTTATCTTCTCCAAGAAGAATTGTGCAAACTAGTAAAGATTAAGGATTATTATAATTATAGAAATGATTAGTATGATTATTAATTCATTTTTAGAATCACTATGCATTACCTTTTGGAAATTTGCATCTTTCTCTGTGAATTTGCATATCTTACTAGGCATTGCTGAATTCAAGATTGCCCTCTTGGAAGACTTGTTCATGTTACTTGTGTTCTCAATTCAAATTGATGAGATGACTAGGAAATTTATTTGGCTAATCATGGAATTCACTTAGTTGCATGGTTGGAACACTCACTGTTACTCAATCTAAGAAGAATAATGGAGGTCTTAGAGTGACTTGCTAGAGGAGTAATCAATTTTTGTATTTAAAGAAGCTTCAGATCAAATAAATTTCGAGTATTTTTGTCTTAAACCAACAAATGGTACAACTTTTCAATCTAATTTAGGTATATCAGTGTATGTGCACACACACGCACAATGTCTCTTAATAAAGTTTTGAACTTTTACTAGAGTTCTAATGTTATGCTATAGAGTAAAACTAAAATCTCCCTTTCCCGATGATTATTTAAACTAATATGTCCTCTGAAAATTTTATTATATTTATAATAGTTTCTTTGAAAAAACTATTTTAAAGAAACTTCAACAATATTTTGGTTCAATGATTTTCTTCTTTCAATTGATTCGAGTTTTAAGAGGAATTCAATTATGTGTGAAGAAAAACAATTTGTGATTATCTGTTAGTTGTTAGAACTACACAGTTAGATTAGATGGGAATCATGGACTACTAGGCAGAATTCATTGCCGTAATGTCCTGTTTGGACATTGCTAAATGGACTTATCAGTACTTCTCTTTTAGATCAAGCACTGATGCTTGTTAAAAATATAGTGTTTGGATGAATTTTCTTTATCTGCTGTGACTTCAGAAAAAGCTCTGAGAAGAACTTATTATGAAGCTAACACAGAAAACTTCTCTCCATTCAAACTAAAAATAGAGTTTACTAAAAGTGAACTTATCACAATTTCTAAATTTGCAGAATGTCCCATTCCAATCCTACCTGAATCTTTTTCCTTTGCAAGTCATGGAAGTCAGAGAAATGGGGATACAAGTATTTCAGAAACAAATGAATTCTGAATTTGAATTATTTGAAACCGATGAGATGCCGCTCAGCATGATAATTTTACTACCAATGATACCCTGATGATGGCAGATTCTGCAACTGAGAATCACACTGTCGAAAGTTTTGATATTTATTTCATTAGTTAGTCTGTTATTGAGGAAAAACCAATTATTGAAACTCAGGACTAATCGATCGAAAAAGTGGGCAAGCCACTGAAAGGAAGATGATGAGATTAAACCTGTTAATTCAATTGCAAGTTCAAACCACTTGATTGTGTTATGGTGATTTGGGTTAGATTGTTTCTCACCGTCAGAATTCATAACTAAGATCAATTACCAACTACATGGTGTCTGGAACAATGGGAACTCTATATTATTATTGTTGAGAATTATTCTATGTCTAGCTTCATGAATATTTCTCAGACTGGTTTTTTTCTCTTTCAATACTATTGTTATGCACTGATTTTGCTTTCCAGACCAAATGTTCTAGCCTTGAACAATACTGTTAATGCATTCTCTTTTTATTTCTGTTTTGTAATAATCTCATAGTACTTTTTTTTTATCAGCTTGAATGATTTTATTTGCAGCTTAAAAAGAAACTATATACTAAATATCATTGTTGAATGGAGTCTTGTTTATGTCCATCATCTCAATTGTTAGACAATTCAAGCTAACACAGACACTTCATCAGTTATGACCACTGGACTCATTTTACAAAAATGGCAAAAGTATAGACCAGATATGAGGTATGTCAAACTATGATTTTCAAAGTAGTACTTGCACATATATATGTATACGTCCAAAAATGAGGTATGACAAACTATAATTTTTATTCTAAAATATTGCTTTATCAGCTAAAGGCACTGAGCATTCTTTTTGCTCAAACAAACTTATCATTTGCTGCTAACGATACAATCTGACTCTATAGTCTTCTTTTCACGTAATAATAAGTATTTTTGAGTGACTTGCAAGTATTGTGATCCTAAACCTGCCCAGAAACAACAATGGAACCAACAAAAACTAATATTGAAATGATAGAGGCAGCATACATCGAGGAAGTACATATTTGAAATGGAAAAAAAAAAACCATTTTTCTCTCGTTAAACCTGTTTTTTTATCCTGAATTATCTTTATTGTTGTAGACTTTTATGATCCCTTTTATATACTCACATTCAAATAGTTTGAGTTTATTTTGTGTAATCTAATCTGTTATATGTGAAAAATATCATTAGTGTTGTCATTTGTCTCAATTGAGGTTTTAGGCAGACATTAAACATTCTTATGCTGGTTAATACGTTGATTTCATTTTTGTAATGAATATGAATACTTTAAATTATTAAAAAGTGAAGCCTTTTATCAATCAAGAGGCTTTTTCACTTGTCATAGGGACTATTTGTTGGTCTACTAGTAGTAAGCTCATTTACTGTGTCAATGTTTTGTGGATTTCGTAGGTGGATCACTTAGAAGAGGTCAATGAAAATTATCAAAATAAAGTAAATATCTTTTATGTCATTGTGAGTTGTGACATAACAATTAAATTTTTAGTTCCACTTATGTTTAGATTCTATAGAATGCATTCATAGAAAGCAATTCTCTGTACTTGTTGCCAGTATTCAGAAGTAACTAAAAATAGAATGACATTTAGTATCTGTTGTTGAGTAGGACTTCCTTACTCTGTGTTGTTTCTTTTCCTTTTTAAGCAACTTCCCACTTATAACAGCGTTTATTGCTAATTCGGTCTTTAGTTTTACCCTAAAATAAGTTACTCTCACTCTGAATAACAAATAGTTTTTTTGAAAAAGGATGAGGATGACTACATGTTATCTACTAATTTCTCATGGGGAGGGATAATACTAACATTCTGATGGAATCAGGTACATGCGTGACTGGTTCTGGTCATGAAGAGAATGTTAAACATATATCCTTAAAGTGTGCATCAGTTCAGCAAATGCAGGTTTGGGTAAGTGGTTGGTGCTTTATCATGTAGGTTGCTGCTTTATGCCTTTATCACTTAAATGAGCCTGAGGTGGCCAAATGTGAAAAACGGTTAAGGATGATGATAAATCTGTGTTTAGATGTAGAGCGTAGAGGGCAGCAAGTCATGGTTAGCATTATTGTGGCTGAGCTGGATGGTGGCCGGACAAAGTGGAGGATGCTGAGTGCAATTTTAATGGATATATGTTTTATATGAGGAATTATGCAGGAAATGAGGAGTCAGCTGTTGCTTTGTTCATCAAAGGTGACAGGTGCTAAGTGGGAACTCTATCAAGATTTTATGTCTTGACTATGTTTAGATTTATTGCTATCATGGAGGTGGGGCAGGTATGGATGTTGAATCGATGAGGTTCATGCAAAATTATGGAGAGTATGGTGCTGTTCGGTGATCGTTTTGTTATATATACTGCACGAATATGGAGAGTGCTTGATTTTCTGCAATTTGTTTTGAACTGTTTTGGAAGCTTTCCTATACGCTAATGGCAACAGACATGTTAATTACTGTACGCTACCTGCAACAGATAAGTGCTCCCCATACGCTCCTGGGACCGTTAGATCTTTCGCGACGGCCCTCATCCTCTCCAATGCCAGCTATTTCTAGATGGCACATACGATTATAATTGTCTCATCCTATATAAAGGCAAGTTTTGGCACCAAGACACACAATTCAAACACTTTTCACTTCACTCTCTCTCGATCACATACTGATTTGAGCTTTAGAGTGCTAACATGTTTTGCAGGTACTTTCCCCACCGTGATTCACCGTACCTGAACTCCATTTCCACCATAACTACCTCAAGCCTCACCATCAGAATCATCCAGTTATGTTCGTAGCAGAACAAGAATGAAAATTGTCTCAACAATGTGTCATTGTGGAATGGAAATGAAGAGATTTGTCAAGTTGTATAGTATAGGGAGCTTGAAGGAAAATACTCGGACCATTTGGTCCCAAAGAAGAAGAGCTTTATGGTTGGTTGAAAGAGGGAGATAAAAATACAAAGTTTTTCCATGGGAAGACAAAGCAAAAAGGGAAGGTCAATGGAATTAAAAAGTCGAAGGATGGTGTTAGAAGAAGTCCCAAATTCTGATAGATGGAAATGAAAAAATTTGATAAAACTTTGCCAAGTTGTTAAAGGGAGATTGTGATCATGTTAGCTAGCTAAATGGAAAAAGAAAGACAAAAAAAAAAAATCAAAAGAGAGATCATGTTAGCCTTTAAGTTTCAAGCTTTTATGCATTAGAACGAAATTTAATGAAAGTACAATTAAAATGTATATAGTTATAATTAAACATGCTGAATTAGCATATGTACAATTGATTTGATAAGAAGTATAAGGGGAAAAGTACTAGAAATGATAAAACAATGATTAGTATGAAACATGTTTTCCAAATCTGGTGATGATGGTTTACACCTCTTTGCATTGCAGCTGAGATGAATATATGCCATAAAATTCATTCAAGGCTACCTTTCCAGTCATAGCAATCTGTTGTGACTTGTGGGTTTGTTATTGATTGAGCAGCGTTGATGAACTTCTGAGCATAACGGTCTTTGCTTCTCTTGCAAGTCTCGCTCGAAGACCTCCATTCTTCGTCTTAGATTGAGTAACACACTAACACTCAGTGTTCCAACCATGCAGCTAAGTGAATTTCATGATTAGCCAAATAAATTTGAATTGAGAACAGAAGCAAGTAAGATATGCAAATCTTTAATTCGGAAATACCTAGTAAGATATGGAAATTCATAGAGAAAGATGCAAATTTCAAAGAGGTAATATAATACATAGTGATTCTACAAATTAATTAATAATCATACTTATCATTCCTTTTAGTTACTACTATACTATGACAGTACCTTATTCATTGAATGTTGGTTGGAGCACAAAATATATTCTGATAAGCTCTCATTGCTATTCTGGTGTAATGTATTTTTGAACCTCCAAAATTTTCACAACGAGGCGATTCTGGCCCCCAATTTAAAAATAGCATTTTTGATCCCTAACTTCATCTTCAATTGCAAAAGTGAACCTCCAAATTTAAAAATAGCACTTTTGGTACCCTCCAAATTTCACAATATAACAAGTTTTGCCCCTTAAGTTTGAAAATTGTATTTTTGACCCTCCAAATTTGTAAAAGTTAATTACTCACTTGCACCTATAGGATTATTGTTTTTAATTTTGTTAATGTTTATTTATGTTAATAAGCATACCCCTTGCATCTAATCTCATACTTAAAAAGACATGTTTAGTATCCGTTTATTTGTTTGCGGTGGCATATCGTCGAAAGAACAACAACGGGCACGAGAAACTCAGTCGCCGGAACAATGTTAATATTGGGAGACAAGTTCCTAGCACCTTAAAAAGAAAAAAGAGAAAAAATAATTGTACCAAAACAAAAATTATTCCTAGCAAAATAAAAGAATTTTTCTCTTCCCCGTGTTTCATTTGTACGCCCTAAAATTTCGTTTTTGCCCCTAGGACTTTGACTTCCGATATAAGAACCGAAATTCCCAAATTTTTTGAAATCAGTTTCCTGCTCGTTTGGTTTTGGGTATAGACACAAGATATTGCTTATTGTATCTTACTTCTTCACATATACTCAATCTAAAGCTCTCTTCCAAAAATTTGTGTTTTTCTTTGGATTGATGGTGTAAAATCAGCATTGGAACATTTTCTACACTCATTGAGGCTGAAACATAAGGTCATTTTCGCTTTCAACTGTTTATTTTGTGCATTTTGTAGGCTACATTTGTGTAGCCCTCTCTGACACGTGAATCGTTCGGAAAATGCGTTCCAAAATTTCCTATCCTGAATTTTTTTCATGTTAGGCTTACTGCATTGGGTTTATGTTGACTGGATTTTTTTCGCTTAAAACACAATATATAGCATGTTGCTTAGTTTGAGCTACAATAGCAGAGCAAAATCATTAGTCTAGTTATATATAAGTGTTTATCATGATAAACATTTATGCTATAAGATGCAAATAAGCTATTTATTCAAAGTAAGATTCAAATAAGCTAGTTCGAGTTATATTTTGTAAAGTTTAAATATGATCTAATAAAAATAAAATTTAACAACTAAGGACATGTTTCAATTATGATATTTTTGAGCTTATGAAAAATAACTTATGCATATAAATAAATTTTTATGTTAATTTATAAGTTTTCACTAACGAAAATTGTATCTCTATAAGTTGTTTTTTCATAACTATCTTCATAAATTTATGAATAATATATTAAAACTTATTTATTTGCCTAAGCTATTTTGCATAAGCTCAAGTAAGTCAATCCAAATACCCTTAAGTTTAAGTTTGATTTTATCTGATAAAAAAAAAAAATCTAATGCTAAATAAACATAAAAAAATAATCAAACATTCCCCAACACTGGATGATTATCCTCTTGCATCCATTAGCACAAATTAGGCTCACTTACATTATCAGTTAACATCTTAGGAGAGAAAATAATGGACATTTACTCCTAAGTTACTTTTCTTTAATTTTTTTTTGAAAAAGAATTAACATTGAATAATAGTAATAATAATAATAATAGTATATTTAAGTATACATGGACGGATTCGGGGAATCCGCGAGAACGGATGCTTAATTCTCGATCACCGCTCCAAAGTGTTCGCGGGAGAACTTTTACCTCCATCCCCATCTCCATGGGAAAAAAATCTCCGTTTTCGGATCTTCGAACGTGGAGATATGCTCTGATGGATGCAAATTGACATCCTATGTGAAATGATAATTTAGTTGTTTGTTATAGTTTTTTTTGTAAATTTTCTTTGTAAATTTTTTTTACATAAAATTATGGGTCCGTTTGTTATAAATTTTTCTAAAATAGATTCTTATAGTGTTACATAATTTTGTGTAAAAAACATTTACTAAGAAACTTTTTATAAAAGCTTCAAATGAAATTTCGGTTTGAATACTTATTCTTAAAATGTTATTTTAAGTATTTTATCATTTTATTGAAACTTTTTTTGGATGTCAAAATTTCAAAAAAGTCACTTAATTTTGAAGATATTTCAATTAGATTTTCATAAAAATCGTTTTTTTGACTTAAAATAAACAATATTCATTCATTCAAATAGATAGAGTACATCGATGCAATACAAATTCAAAGACGCTAAAAACAAGAGTTTAATTGTTGTGCACTGTCAGTGTAAAGCTTTTTTACACATGCATTCAATGATGTGTTGCCACATCATTTAATGAATGTGATACATCATTTGTTTTTAAACACAATACATGATGTGTGAGTATATTATTGGACGTATATATAAAATAACTTTACACTGACAGTGTATGTAAATTAAATTCAAAACAAAAAGATAAATCTACGAACAAACTCATAGTATGCATGTTAATAGCATAAATCGGCAACTTGCATATGCATACAAATTTTAATATGACTATATTGAAGTGTCCGGAATATCCATACCTCCGGATCTGTAGTGTTTATGACACCAAAGTCGACATTGATTGAATCTGTACTATATGGGAATTAATCCTTGAACTTGAAACAAATAAACACCGCACAAAGACGGGACACAATAATATACCGCACAAAGACGGGACAACAAAATACACCGTACGAAAGCGGAAAATCAAAACAAACAAATATGTGAAAATCACTTATTTAAATGAAAAGAAAAAACAACTTAGAGGGGTGATTTTGAATAAAAAATTGACCCAAAATCACCCCTCTCTGGTGGATGAAGAAAAGGATAAACTAGGGTTATTAAAATCCTTTTTGAAATACAACTTGTTAAAAAAATTGTGATTTTGACTGTGTTTCAATTTAGAAAAAATCAATATATAAAAACTTGTAATATTTTGAAAAACGATTTTATAAAATCTATTTTAAAAAATACAAAGAAAAATTTATTTTTTTAAATCTGAAACAAACAGGCCCTATGTAACACTATAAAAATCATTTTTAAAAAGAGGCAAAACAAACGAGATTTATATCGTTATAAACTACTTCAATTGTTAAGAGCGCAAAATAATAGAGATTAAGAGTCCGTTTGTTATAAATTAAAAAATAAGTGATTTTGACATTAAATAATTTAGGGATTATTATTTAGAGATTTTATAAAAAATCAGAAACTATTTTGTGTTTGTTTGCCTTGATAAAAATTAATTTTTATAAAAAATAATAATTTTTAGCTTGTTTGGATACAACTATATATAAAAGTGATTTTTATCACGAAATTATCATAAAAGACACAATAATGATTTTAAAGATAAAAAGAGCTACACAAATTTTAATTGTATTGTAATATATCATATAAAAGTATGTCAGCAAAAACCAAAAATAAGATGTTATGCTACTACACCAAATTTAACCACACCAAGCAAAGACATCGTGAAGGTCTAAGGGCACCATCAAAACCGACTACAACTAAACTGCTTTAGCAAGGCAACAAAAACAAGTCTTGACTACTTAAATGTTAACTAGTATATGATTTGGTAATATGGTGATCATGGCAAACCAAAATTTATAGTGCTAATTGAAATCGACATATGCACCACGGTTCGATCTGCCGCAACTACTATCGGGAGGTGAACTGATCCCGTACCAGATTAGGTGGTCCAGTGAGCCAGGTACTGGTGGTGAAAACAAAAAAGAAACAAGAAGAATTGCTAACCTTCAGATGGAGGAACAATTCTCAAAGAAGAAGAAATGGCGGGAAGACATAAAATCTTATGAAAGGATATTTTTGTCTAAAAAATATTTCTTCCTTTTGACCATTGTTTTCTCATTCCTCTAATTTTTTTTTTTAAGAAGCTACCATTTTTAGCTTATTATTTTTAGCAGTTTTTAGATTATTACTAGATTATGATTATTTTTAAAAGCTGTAACAAACAGACACAATATTCTAAAAAGTGATTATTTTTTTAAAATAAGTGATTTTTTTTAAAAATAACTATAAGAAACGGGCTCTAAATAAAATTTAAAACAAGATACTAATAAGATAAGATTAATTATAAAGACGAAGGCTTCGTTTGAATTGACTTATTTTAAACTTATGTGGCCTTATCTACTTATATAAGTTGTTATATTAGTGTTTAGGTAAATTAAAACAGTGCTTATCACAATTTCATAAGCTATTTATGCCATATTTGAATAAACTCTCATAATATGCTTATCGTTAGGCTTAACACGGAGCTTATGAAAAAGAACCCCGCTTCGAATCCCGCTGGCTCCATTTTACACAATATTAACATATTTTTTAGAATTTATTTTTTGAATTAATCTTAAACTTATCTTCTTGGTTTATTTTTGGGTTATTCTTTTTTTTTTCTTCACACTTATCCTTTTAAAAGTATCCACTTTTTTTTAATTTATCTTTTCGAGTCAATATTAAATTTATTTATTTTTATGCAAAGTCAATCTTAAATTTTTAATTACTTATGCGATGAGACATCCAAAGTCAATCTTAAATTCCAATTTTCAAACTTTAAAGGCAAAAATCATTAGATTGTGAAACTTGAGTACCAAAAATATTATCTTGTAATTCAAACCCTAGTTTTAACAATTTCCCGTTACTTAACTTCGGATTCTATAGCGCTAACAAGTTATAAGCTTGCGCGCCGTTTCGTTTCACTCACTCACTCTCAAGTAACAAGTAATCGCTTTTATACCCAATTTTCTTCAATCTTTCTTTCAAACCCTAACAATTTCTTCTTTGCTTCGATCTTTCTTTCAAACCATAACAATTTCTTCTTTGCTTCAATCTTTCTTTCAAACCCTAACAATTTCTTCAGAATCCATCGCTCATAACAACATGATCAGTTCTTCTCATCATCCTTTTCATAAATCAAGAAACAACAAGATTGATCATCATCTTGATGATCCGTTTCTTGAGAATGAGAAGATGAAAAACAACGTAGGTTCAACAATTTACAAATCCCACAAAACATCTCATCACACAACCTCCAACCCTGTTCTTCAACAACCTCAAACAAACAATCATCAAAATCGCATCATCAAGATCACATTTTTCTTATCTTCGGTTCGTAATAAGGATAACAACATGCATGGTTCGAAGAATGATCGAGATGCTATTGATTTGTGTAGGTTTTTGCCCCCAAAAACCTACAAGACAAAGAAAAGGTGCAGGAGATTTGTGGAAGATCATGATGTTCGTGAGGTTGCTCGAACACTGTTGGATATGTCTCATGGGAAATCTCTACTGGATAATCACCCTCACTCTGGTAAAAGGTTGAAGCTTTCCGATTAAGAAGCAAGGTGTTGACGATCCTTTGTCTATTTTTGTTCATTGAATTGAATGTAGAGGAATTTATCATCTTTATTACTGTTATAACTTGTTCTGTTTGGTAGTTTTGGTTGTGTCAATGAAGTATAGAATTGAAACACTTGCGTTTTTGTATGATGTTTTTATGTTTGAATTCATATACTTATTATTTTTTTTTATTTCATGTGTCATACTTTGCGTCTATTGATGATGTTGTTGTTGTCTTTTAATTTTGATACAAGGAACTGGACCATAACTGCATGACTCAATGATACTTTTCCAAAGTCACCTAGATTGGTAATAATGGTTTCATTAAGGTAAGTTACTTCTTTAGCATTTTTGAATTATCACAAAATCTACTGATGATCTCTGCTACTTTATTGATCATTTGGATTATAAGGTAACTTAGCTTTACATTATATTTTCCTAAAGGGGCTGTTTGCAATTTTCTTATCCGATTCCATCTAAATAATTTGATTGCTAACTATGCATTATTTCTGGTCATTTTGGTTTTTAACTGCTGCATTATTACTTGATATATTCTATTCAACCATCACTATATGTCATTTGTTAGACACAAAATTTGCAGTGTTGAGATTAGATATTTTGGTTAGTGTTTTGATTGATGCTGGGAAGATCCGATGCTCTTAGATCGAATTTGACAAAACCCACTTCTTGTTTGCGAAGCAACAACAGGGCTGTGTCTGAATTTTCAGTTAAGGTTTGTTTTTTTGAGACAGATTCTTCTGATGTGCATTTTTTGATCGGTTTTGCTCTGCTTTTATTTATGTAAAGATTTTATTTTTATGTGAAGATTGTTCTGAATTATGATGCATTTAGACTGATTCCTTAATTGGAACTGTGAACATCATTGATTGATTTAGATGTAGTTGTTGATTTTTGATTTGATTTTGGTTGTTTGGTTTGAATTGAGATGAGAATTATGACTTAAAGTGAGTGGTTTTGTTGAATCTCAATATCGAATTTTGCGATGATGGTTAATAACTTGTTATGATTGGTAATTGGCACAGATGGAATTGGATCTCTGCAAGCTCTTCATTCGAGGAATATCTTGGGACAATTACGAGTAACGTCTAAGGGAGTATTTTGCGACGTATGGGGAGGTAATTGAGGCTGTGATCGTGCGAGATCGCACAACAGGTCCTGCTCTGGTTTTGGATTCGTTGTCTTTGCTGATCCAGCTGTTGCTGAGAGAGTCATTATCGACAAGAACATAATTGGCGGCCGCACAGTGAGTTGCTTTATCTGTATATTTCGATATATACTTGGCATTTTGTCCATATTGTGTGTTTCGACTTGCTTCAATTGAAACTAAGCTAAAATTCTATTTCTAATGTTGTGTCTTACTCTAAGATTTTATATTCTTTTTGGTGATCAAATTATCATTTTCACTTCGACTCTATTGGTTTAAAGTTTAATACTTGAATATTCAATGAACATTGGATCAAAATTGACCTCTTAAAAACGTTGGTAATACTTGAATTTTTGATGTACATTCAATCGAAATTGACTTGTTAACAACTTTGTTAATACTTGAATTTTTTATGTACATTGGATCAGACTTGACCTTTTTCTGTTTATAACATAAGAAACTGAAAACAACTTGCAGATTTGATTGATATCCTGTTGAATTTTCAGGTTGCAGCTGTTCCTAGGGATGATCAGTACAATATAATTATAAACAGACAGACTGGTAGTGTACAAGGATCGCCTGGTCCCGGTCGTACAAAGATGATATTTGTTGGAGTCTTACTGTCAACAATCACCGAAAGTGATTTCATGATGTATGATCTCAATACACAAAGGCCAAGAGGTTTTGGCTTCATCACAGAAGAAGCGGTCGATAGAGTTCTTTACAAAACATTTCATGAACTCAACGGAAGGATGGTTGAAGTAAAGAGGGCAGTTCCGAAAGAACTTTCACCTGGTCCCACCAGAAGCCCATTGATAGGAGGATATAACTATAGTTTGAACAGTAGGGCTAGTAGCTACCTAAACAATTATGGTCAGGGTTATAGTATGAGTCCAATAGGAGGATATAGAGTCAGAATGGGTGGTAGGTTTAGTCCACTACTGGTGGCAGAACCAGTTTTACCCCTTTCGGAAACACCGGTCATGGAATGGAGATGAACTTGGATTCGGTATTGAGCCCAAATTTTGGAGGAAACTCTAATATCGGGAACAATTTAGGGTATGGCCGGATATTTAGTCCTTTCTATAGCAGAAACTCGAGCAGATATGCTACACCGATAGGCTATAACAGGGGTAATGGAAGAGGTGTGATAGAGACACGGTTGGTATGGTTATTGAAATGCTTTAATGACATATATTTTGCAATTGGATAGAGACCATCCTTAATTCAGCTACTTTGTCAATCTCTGTTAGAGGCAAAATGCGTGGGTTTTCATTGTAAGAGAGGGGTTAGACAGGGTGATATCTAATTGAGCAGAAGTATATCTAAGCTAGTTCATGATGGGTTGTTGCAGCAGATGAAAGGTACCAGAAATATCAATTTTCCTTCACATTGTTTATATGCTGATGATATAATGATACACTGTAATGGTAGAAACTCTAACCTTGCTGTGCTAAAAGATTTATTCAATAAGTATGCTTTGGCTTCTGGTCAAGTGGCGAATGCTTCAAAGTCAACCTTCTATGCTGGTTCAGTTAGTGAAGTCAGTTATTCATAGCATGCTTGTTTACTCCGTTTCTGTATATGCCTGGCCTGTTTCTTTGCTTAGAGACCTTGAAAAGTGGATTAAGAACTTTATTTGGTCAGGAGATGTTCATCATAGGAAGCTAGTCACTGTTGCCAGGAAAAAAAATTGCAAGCCTTATGAGGAGGGTGGTTTGGGGATCAGATCTTTAACTGCTCTAAATAGTGCTTCCGATTTGAAATTAGGATGGGATTTATTACACTCAGATGTTCAATGGTGTGGTCCTCAGTCCTCACAACTTGGCTCATATTTTACAAATACCTGATCATCTGCATCAATTTCTTACTGCCAAAGTTGATTTTATTCTTGATTTTCATTGGCAAATTCCTCTTGAATTTCATAATATGTTTCCTAATCTCAGAAGACATTCCTCCCTCTAAATCTCTTGTGGCATGGAGACTTATCCATAATAAATTCCCAACGGATGATAATTTGAGTTTGAGAGGTCGTTATGTGCTCTCAAAACTCTGAATCCACTTGGCATCTATTTCTTGATTGTCCTTATGCAGCTCATTTGTGGAACTGGCTCTCTAATCTGATTGGCTTTCAGCTGAGTTTCAATTCCTTAGAGGATATTTGGAAATGTTGGGATAGAGGATATTCAAGCCTCTTTTGTCAACATCATCAGCACCATCTGGTAGGAATCAACTGAGATTCAATCAACTGAAATGTTGTTGAACTATGTAGGGTGCTCAAAGCAATTGAGATTGCTTATCAGTTTAATTGGTCACATTTATGGATTGAGACTGATTCTTCATTAGCTGTTCTTGCTTCAAGTCTCATTCTCCGGTTCCTTGGGCCTTAAGGAATCATTGGTATACTTGTCAAGTGAAGCTAAGATCCATGAACTTCTTTTTGGTAGCACCGTGGCATGCTTCTATTTTTACTTCGTTGGTATACTCTGTCTGCCCCGGAGATTTTGGTAGCACTGTGGCATACTGGCATGCTTCTGTTTTTACTTCTATCTGGAAATGCCCGGCGCTGTAAAAAATGAGTGGTTTCGCTTTGGCAACTACTTCATGTTAGAGTCCCAACAAGGAATAACCTTGTCACTAGTTCCTTTATTGCGAGATTACGATGCTAGTATGGATGGAGATTTTTTCTTGGCTACATGTTCCGTTCGGCCTTCCTTATAATCTATTCTCAATCTTCAATTGTCTGATGGGGAAAGGAAATTGAAAGACGGAAAAGGGTATGATTATGATTTGCAGCTCGGTGGTTTGGAATATTTGGAGATGTCGAAATTCTGTTCTGTTCGAAAATGGCAGGGGAGCAGTTGCAGAGTTGGTTGAGGCAGTTCAGGTCTCTTTGTGGAAAAGGTGGTTAAGCGACTCAAGTTCATCTCACTTTCTATTTTCCGAATGGCAAGCTGAACCTCGACTATGTTTACTGCGCTGATCATGGACAGCAGCTGACCTGTGCTTTGGAGGACCTGTGACTTTCGGTTGCTTTTGATTCTCAGCCGTCTGTTCTCAGCCGTGAGTTTATATGCATTTTTATCTTGTCGGTAAATCATGACTCTATGGATGAAGAACACTTGTTCGAAAACTTGGAGGAAAAGGATGAAGAACAATTGCTTGATGACTCACAAGAAGATGAAAAGTATATATTGTTTTACGAATACATACATTATTCTTTTCTGTACTTTAGGATTAAAATAGAATCTACATGTTGTATAGAGCTTCATAATAAGGATGTAGTGTAGTTAATAGAAGTAATCCGAGTTGCTTATTTGTTGTAATAAATTACAATGCAATTTTTTTGATTCATACTACATATATATGATTCATGTTAATTGGTGTCAAATTGTTCTCTGAAGTCAATGATAACAGTTTTTAGTTTCTCTTTTAATAGCATGGCAAAGATTTAGATTTTGCCGCTATTAGCAGCTATAAAAGTGTTGTCTAAACTCAAGGACAACAAAAATTATCATTCCAAAGTTTATAATGCATCATGAAATATTTAAAATAAACCAACAAGACAACAAAAATAAAAAGTTAATGGGTTCACATATTCATAAAAAAAAAATTAGATACACGAAGTCGTAAAACTAGAGTAATCTAATTTACCGTAAAAGGTTATTATGCAGGCTTCACTGATGAACATCGTTAATACAATTTGGTTTGTGAGAAATCAAGCTAGATTCAAGGGAAAGAATGTTCCCTGGAAAAATGCAGTCACTTTGATATTGGCAAATGTTGCTTTAGCTGGAAACAATACAAAGCATACTTTCTACAACTCCATGAAGGACTTCAGAATTATAAAAAAATTCAGAGTTGAGATACATCCTCCTAGAGCACCTATAATTAAAGTGTTTTGGCTTCGTCCAATACTTATCTGGACTAAGTGCAACACGGACGGGGCTTCAAAATCCATATCTTCTTCATATGGATTGAGAGGGATTCATCTTTGACAGCATCGGCTTTCAAGTCATCTGCTCTCATTCCTTGGTCACTGAGGAATAGATGGCTGAATTGTCAAGCTCTTTCGCGAAATATGAATTATTATTTTTATTACACACATCTTTAGGGAAGGGAATGAGTTTGCAAAAATGTTAAGCAAATATTGTCTTAATATCAGAGAACCATCTTACTGGCTTGATCTTCCTGTTTCCTTAGGTAATTGTTTTGTTAGGAACAAACTTGGCATGCCTAATTATGGGTTTGTTTCCTTTTAGAGGGTTTTGGTTATATAGTTTTGGTGGTTGCAACACTTTAACTGTACCCCTCCTTTTTTGAAAAATAAAAAATATATAATTGATTGCTAACTATGCATTTATGTTTTTTTTTTAATTGGTATGGTTTTTAATCTACTGAGGCATTCTATTCAATCATGACTATATCATTTGTTAGACACAAAATTTGCAATGTGTAACCTTTGTTCCACCTCTAAATGGTGTTTTACACTTGATACGCAATCAGAGGTATCAATACAATACAGTGAACGACTCTAAATGCTTTAGAATTTCTAAGATACACCAGTTGATAAGAAATTCTAAGTTAAAACTTTGTGCTTTGCCTTGACGGAGTTTCAGCGTTTTTGTTTAAGGAGACGTTAATATTTTCTTCAAGTCTACCGCTCCTTAATTATATTGAATAAAAATATGTTGAGTTGTCCTTGCACAAATAGAGCCGTTGATAAGCTTTGATCCAAAGACGCTGATCCATTCTTTGATTTAGATAATGTCGTTGAAGGACACATAAAAATTCTTTGCTACCAAAGGAATTACCGTTTATTCCATTTGTCTTTGAATCTTTTGTTTGTTTCTGCACGTGAGCAGAAGAAGACAAAGTTGACTCCGAACTTGACAGTGACTCTTCAGAAGCTTCTGATGTTGATGTGTCATTCAGGTTCTATGCTCTTCAAAAGCAACATTCTTCAGATCCTGATTCATCAGAATCTGACTAGCTATCTTTTGACCTTCAGATTCTAGTTTTCCTTGCTAGAATCTATCTTCCATCTTTTGACAAATTGGTATAGCTTCTCTTCCAAATTTCATATGTTCTTCATGTCTTCATATAAATTTTAACTTTTGATTCTGCACACTTGAACACACATTAATATATCCAATTTGTTCTTTCAATACTTTACTATGAATATACCCGTGTGGACGCACGGGACGCGCCTTCGGCGCGTTGTATTTCGAATAGAGTGTTTGGTCCTCAAACGTGTCACGTGTGCTTCAGTTTTAGAAAGAAATCGTTTAAAGTTAGGTAAATTGTATATAATCAACATTATTATGCTTGAATAAAAACTTTAAAAAATATATAATCTAATGTACAAATAATCTACACATATTGAATATGTAACTGATTTAAACTCTTACAAATCAATGAAAGGTTAGCTATAATGTCTTACAAATCAAAGTAATAATGAGATATGGTAAAAACACCAACCTTACTGTCATCAGACACTTCAGCAGTGTTCTTGTTCTGCTAAAAAAACCAGGTGAATACAAAGAAAATTTCAATCTACAAATTGAAGTTTGTTGTATATAAAATAAAACCTTACCTCTTCGTGTTGTGTTGAACATAATTTATTTTCCAGAAGTTTTTTTGCTTTGAAAAAACCAGGTAAATGAAAAATTAAATTCCAAGTAAAATTACATGTATGTTCTTGACATGAATAAAAGCATAAAACAAAAAACCAACCTTTGGTTCAAGCTCCACCGAACCAATGTTTGTTTTCTGAACATAGAAAAAAACCAACAATTAAATGTATTTGAAATCGAAATTTTGGTAAACATATAATACGAACCAAATATATTGTACTGCAGCAGCCTTAGCTTTCAGAAAAACAAAATGTTGAAGTTAAACACAAACACATTGGTTAAAAAAATGGAAACTTTACAAAGATATTTACCTTTTTGTCTCCCTCACTTGAAGTAGAAGCATGCTTTGATTTCTTAAAAACAAAAAGTAAATGAGAAAACTTTGAGATCCTTGGTGTTATTTAAAAACCAAATAAATTAATGAAAAAATTTAAAGAGAAACTAACCTTTTTTGATTCCTCCATTGAACTGTTCCAACAAATCATCAAAGAATTAGAAAAACAGAAATTACCTAGAGGAAAAACTTTATACAATATCTTTTGGAACAAGTATAACTTGCATGAAGAACTTGGTATAGAATAAACACATGTGAGTGTGAATTTGAAAAAGTTCACATTGAGTCTCATTGAGTCCTACATTGCTAAGGACACATCTTGGGATAATGTTTATTGAAAGCTCACTGCTTGGGGTAGGCCCCAAGGGGTACCCAGTTTTGTAAACGGGGGACACCGCACACCATGTCGAATATCACACACACGCGTGCCGCCGCCGCCGTCCGCCGGGCCGGGCTTGATGATATATTAATTTTTTTAATACCGAAAAATAATAATAATTATTTTTCTGTGTGTATGTGCCAACTAGCCGTTACAATTTCGCACATGTTTAATGTGCGTCAAAAAACGGAATTTGAATTCCGTTGCCACCTCATCAGTCAACAAGTGAGTGGCCTAATAATCAGGTCCACGTTTTTGCCTTGCTGATGAAATTAGGCTCCCACGTTTTCCTCTGAAGCGGTTCCTCACTTCCACTATAAATACAGCCTTCAACTGTCATTTTATTCTTTGCTTTTATTCTCTGAATTTTCAAATTCCTTCTTCTCTCTCAATTCTTTCTTCTCAGAAAATATTTATTATTTCTTGTTGTTTCAGAAAGTGATTATTATCACTTCGAATTGATATTTGTATATCAATATTGACTGGTTTGTAAAAACCATCGAGGATGTCTTTCTGGCCGTTTTCTACAGTGCAGTAGATAACGTATTTTTGACTTGGCTGTTTTATCCTGGTGACTTCACGGTTACTAGTCTACCTTGCACAAATTTGGGTAGTGCCGTGAAACGTCTTAAAGAGAGCGTATCGAACCGCGACTCGGCCAATAATTTCTTCAGTGCTGGTTTTCTAAAACGATTTTTCTAAACCGAAAAATAACAATATCTTTCAACATTTTTGTGTAAGAGATGGAGTGTAAAATGTTTTAGCCGTTCAAGTTGATATACGCTCCGTTTGTTTTAGATTTTTTTAAAAGTAGATTTTGTAGTGTTAGAAAATTTTGTATAAATTTTTTTCATAAAGAAATACTTTATGAAAGCTTCAAATGAAAATTTTGTTTGAATAGTTATTCTTAAAATGTTATTTTAGGCATTTCATCATTTTATTGAAAAAAAATTTGGATATCAAAATTTCAAAAAATCACTTAATTTTGAAGCTATTTCAAATAGATTTTCACAAAAATTAGTTTTGAAATACAACTTTTTGAAAAAATTGCAATTTTGACTATGTTTTGAACTTCAATAATGTACATTTATGTTTTTTTTTATAAGCAAAAATATATTATAAATCAAGGAAGTACTATGGGTACTTCAACCATTACAAGAAGGGATTTAGATGCTTTGAGGGCAATCTAAGGGATTAAATCATAAATTTCTTCCCCTCCTACTAATAAACCAAACCCAAGAGAAATGCTTAATCATATCCAGTAAATTACAAAGGTTGATTGGGACACCCTTGAAGATAACATGATTTCTGAGAGACCAGATACACCAAGTTGTTGCGCACCAAACCAACTGTCTCACCTTCTGGTACTTGGTAGATTTAAGTGGCTCGACAAAAGCAAGAAAGTGAGCCCATCCCACTTCGTGCGAGACAGGGCTGTAGCCGAGCCAATCAAATATACTAGTCCACACACAACGCGCCAGCGGACATTCAAAGAGGAGATGATTATGATTCTCTGGCAGCAACAAAACACACATGAGTTGTTTATAATGTTTGTGATGATTCACTTATTAAACAAATCCTCTCTCGTCGCCAACTTATTAAGCATCAAACGCCAACCAAAAACACTAATCTTAGACGGGATATCATTCAGCGACAAATCATTTATCGCCCTTATAACATTATGATCCACCATATTGATTTGATTATTTGAGATTAAAAGGTTATAACAAGATTTGACCGAGAAATTACCTGATGCGTCCGCAATCCATCTGTGTTTATCTTCTTCATTTATATTCGGTTTGATGCCTTGGAGATAAGTCGAACAGCTCTGCCGTGTCTATGTTGGACAAATCCTCCCTCCAATCCCAATGTCACTCCTAATCGCCTCCCTCCCACTCGCCTCTATTTATAATAGTGACTTCCTTATTACTTTCGCGGCGAAATAAATGCAGGAACTCTAAGCAAAGAGGAGTTGCACCAAACCTCTTCTCTTGCCAAAAATTAATGGATGAACCATTCCACAACACACTATTTATATTGGAAGAGAACCACTCGTTATTATCCTCATTCCTCCCCCCTATGGAACAAATATCCCTCCACCACGGTGAATTGTTCTTAACAACAGGCCCATCATTACATAAAATATTATTTGGAAAAGGGTCATATCTAAAATATAAGAGATCGTACCATATGGTGTGAGTTTCATTAAGACACCTCCACTTCCACTTGCTAAGCAAAGCTTGATTGAAGTAGTCAAGTCTTTTAATGCCCAAACCACCTTTCTCTTTCGGCACACAGACCTTCTCCCAGCTTACCCAACAAAGTTTCCTATCCTCCAAACCACCACCCCAAAAGAAGTTACGTTGAATACGAATGATTTGATTTATCACCTTTATCGGTGCTTTAAAGAAAGAGAAAAAAATACAAAGGTAGGCTGGAAAACATAGAATTAATCAACGTCACCCGTCCTCCAATGGATAAAAGTTGACCTCTCCAATTTGAAAGTTTAGACTTTAAAGCATTTAATATAGGATTCCACGTAGCGCATCTTCTAGGATTTGCCCCTATTGGTATCCCCAAGAACCGGAATGGGATAGAATCAATATTACAATTGAGAAAAGCGGATGCAACCCTCATAAAACTTTCTTCAATGTTGATACCATAAATCTTACTTTTATGGAAGTTCACCTTTAAAAGAGAGACTAATTCGAAAGAATAGATTTGATACACCACAAATTTTTCCAATTATCTTCACCGACAAGAATTTTGTCGTCCGCAAATTGTAGAATGTTAAACTTCAAATTTTCACTAACCTTGAACCCCTTATATAATAATTAAGTTCCACTGCTTGATTCACCATTTTAGTAAGACTTTCCAAATTTAAATTGGGCAGTGTAACTCTTTTATGAAAGTCCATTTATGCCCCAAGATAATAATGAATTTAAACACTTAGTAGGCCAGGGTAATTAAGTCCAGAGGTGCAAATTTCAAATGAGAATGAATATGGGCATTTTTATACCCTTAATTTCTTGCCTTAATTAAGGGGGAGAATTTTGATTTAGGGAACAATAAAGGGTTTAAAGCAGTATATTACTTTCTTAGATTATTACTAGTAGATTATCATCAAAACTTAGAGTATTGAAAAATTCATTTTGTTCCAACAACAAGAAAAAATCATATTATTACTATAAGAAATATAATTCCTTGTCCTCGTTTATTCCATGATCAGCCAATATATACAAGAGTTGCTAGCTGTTACAAAAGCTAATCGTAAGGCCCTTGTTTAGGCTATATCTAAGCTAACTAATAATATACAGTCAACACAAAATAATAATTATTAATACACAATAATATACAATCAATGGTAAATCCAAACTAATAATGATTATTTCATAATCTATCACACCCCCGCAGTTGAAACGGGAGGTTCACGAACGTTGAGACTGTTGCGAAATTCCTCAAAAAGAATGAGAGGCAACCCCTTAGTGAAGATGTCAGCGATTTGATAACGAGAAGGGACATGACGAACACGAACTTCTCCGCGTGCAACTTTTTCTCTGACAAAATGAATATCCATTTCAATATGCTTTGTGCGCTGATGTTGAACAGGATTCCCAGATAGATAAATGGCACTTACATTATCACAATATACCAATGTAGCCTTTCGAACTGGACAATGTAGTTCCAAGAGAAGATTGCGTATCCAACATGACTCGGAAACAACATTAGCCACCCCTCTATATTCAGCCTCAGCACTAGAACGAGATAGAGTGGGTTGACGTTTAGACGACCACGAAATCAAACTGTCACCCAAAAACACGCAATATCCTGACGTGGATCGTCTAGTATCGGGACATCCTCCCCAATCAGCATCGGTATAGGAGACAAGATCTGCCACTGAGGAAGGATAAAGATGTAAACCGAGATGAAGAGTGCCCTGAACATAGCGTATAATACGCTTCAGAGCGTTCATGTGCTCATCCGTGGGATCATGCATATGTAGGCAAATTTGCTGAACAGCATAAGAAATATCTGGCCTCGTGAATGTGAGATATTGTAGAGCACCTGCAAGACTGCGATACAACTTCGGATCCTCATATGAATTACCGGTTGTAGTACTGACTTTCGGTTTAGTGTTAACCGGAGTTTTAGTTGGTTTACAGGCAGACATACCAGCACGGTCAATTATTTCTGCAGCATACTTCTGTTGTGACAAAAACAAACTGCCCTCATGGTGAGTCACACTTATGCCTAAAAAATAATTCAAAGAACCTAAGTCCTTCATAGCAAACTCGGAGCTGAGACTAGCGATTATAGAATGGCGAAGATCATCCGTAGACGCAGTCAAAATAATATCATCAACATATAATAATAAATAGGCCAAATCAGATCCATTCTGATAAATAAATAGAGAATTATCTGATTTACTATTAGTGAAACCAATAACGGAAACAAAATCAGAAAACCTCTTGTACCACGCACGAGGAGCCTGCTTAAGCCCATATAAAGACTTTCTCAATAAACAAACATAATCTGGATGCTTAGAATCCCTAAAACCCATAGGTTGATGCATATAAACTGTTTCCTTGAGCTCACCATGCAAAAAAGCATTTTTGACATCCAACTGATGAATTTTCCAATTTTTCGATAGAGCAAGAGTGAGTACAGTTCGAATTGTTGCTGGTTTCACCACCGGACTAAAAGTGTCACCACAATCAATACCAACCTGTTGAGTTTTGCCATCACCTACAAGACGGGCTTTATGCCTCTCAAAAGAACCATCAGAATTTTCTTTATGAGTAAAAATCCACATTGACCGAATAACATTAACATTTGGTGGACGAGGAACTAAATCCCACGTCTTATTTTTAATAAGAGCATTAAATTCATCATCCATAGCCAATTTCCAATTCGGGTCACGAAGGGCAACAAGAGGGCTACGGGGAAGTGGTGATCTCATAATTGTTGTATGATGAGCTTGGTTTGAGGTGTACCGTGGATTTGGCTTATAAATACCATGTTGGCTTCGTGTTACGGGACGTGGTTCAGTAGGGGGCTGCTGTGGAATTGGTGTGGGTTCTATGTGGGTAATTGATGCGGGCTGATGTGTGTGGCTCATGGGTGTGGGAGATAATGGGGGAGTTGGTTGTGTTCTATCATCTGGTGAGGCCATGGGAGAAGGGGTCAAATCAGGTGATGGTGTTGGATTTGTAGTGGGTTGGTTCAAAGATGAGGATTGATTTTGAAGATGGTGGACTATGTATGGAGTGAATCCATTATCTAAAAAATCATAGGCATCAGATTTTGGTTCATGCACCTTAGCAAAGGGAAATTTGGTCTCATCAAAATAAACATGCCGACAAGTTATAATTTTATTACTTGATAAATCCAAACACTTATAACCACGATGATTTAAAGGATATCCCAAGAATACACAAGGAGTTGAACGAGCTTGCAATTTGTTTATTGTAGTAGACGGAAAAAGAGGATAACACAAACATCCAAAAATTCTAATGTGAGAATATAATGGATCTTTTTGGTATAGAACCTTTAGTGGTGACTCGTTGGCTAATAGTTTACTCGGAAGTATATTATGTAAATATGTTGCCATTTGTAATGCATGATGCCAAAATGAGGGTGGTATGGAAGCATGAATAAGAAGAGTTCTCATAATATTATTAATGGATCGAATTTTTCTTTCGGCCTTCCCATTTTGCGAGGAAGTATGTGGACATGAAAAACGAAATGCAATGCCATTCGAATCAAAAAATTTCCAAAACAAATTATTATCAAACTCCCTCCCATTATCACATTGTACATTTTTAATGTCACGTTCAAATTGAGTTCGAATATGTGCTTGAAGTTTTGCAAACATAGAAAAAACTTGTGATTTTTTAGCAATGGGAAACGTCCACAAATATTTAGAATAATCATCCAAAAAAAGCACATAATAACGATGTCCCGAAGAACTCAATACGGGAGATGTCCAAAGATCACTATGAATAATATCAAAAGGCATAAATGTTATAGATGTTGATGCAACAAAAGGCAACTTAATATGTTTTCCGAGTACACAAGATTGACAAACATGAGACCTAGAGGTACGAGTACAACCAATCATTTTATTTTGCCGAAGAGACTCTAAAACTGAAGCTCCCGGGTGACCCAAACGGTCATGCCAAAGAGACGACGCTAAAAAAACAGAATGCTGAGAAATTTGATTTTGACTTGTGGAGGTGATGGGGTAAAGCTCACTTGTGCTATCACATCGCATTAGGCGTGTCCCTGTCTGTAAATCATTCACAGAAAAACCAAACGGATCAAAAATTACACACACATTATTATCAGTAGTAAACTTTCTTACCGACACTAAATTTTTAATGAGTTTAGGTGCATGAAGAACATTGTTTAAGGATAATGGTGGGTTTGGTGGAGGTAAGGATGTATGACCATAACCGCGAATTGGAATTGATTGACCACTACCAACAAGGATTCCATTATTTTTGCTCAAATTAAAATAAGACGAAAGATTACCTTGTGTCGACGTCATATGAGATGTCGCCCCGGTGTCCATGTACCAATCCGGATCAGGCTGAGAAAGGGACATCGTGTGCATTGCCGATTCGATGTCCGTTGGAGCTGTTGTTGCATAGGCTTGCTGCTGTTGTGGTCTCGGACCCAATACTCCAGGCTGTCTTGACTTAGTTTGATGAGCCCATGGATGTGTTGGGTAAGGACATGGAGGCATGGCCCAAGGAGCTTGCATCACCGCCCACCAAGGAGGTTGATTCCACTGCTGCTGATTCCATTGTTGTCCACCACCGCTAGCATGACTGCCCCATCGATTGTTATTACGTCCACCACTAGCTTGTCCGTTACCGCCACTGCCGCTGTTATTTTTGTTACGGTTTTTGGTGTTGTTGCGGTTTTTGTTAATCTTTGCACGGCCATTGGAATTATTGCTTTGATGTGGTGTTTGAAAAGATGAACCAACATCAGTAGAATAATTATTAGCAACAAGGGCAGTGGAACCAGATTCCTGCTTTGCACGCTCCAAAAGTGTGGTCTCCTCCAATGCGAGTTTGGACCGAGCTGTAGCAAAGGTAGGTAAGGTCTTCTTGTTCTGCATCACGGTGACAAAATTTGAGTATTGTTCTGTCAAGCCTTGAAGCATTTTCAGAACCATACTGTGATCATTGACCGGAGCCCCGACATTTGCTAATTGATCGGCAAGACTTTTAAGACGATTGCAGTAAGCATTTGTCGTCGAAAAATCAGCAAGGTTTGTGTTCGTAAATTCCTTATTAAGGTACATAGCCCTGGAATTTTTATTATCCTGAAAAAGATCAGCAACACGTTTCCAAGCATTTTCAGCCGAGTCATCGTCAATGAGAATGGAGGTGAGGATGTCGGAAGAGACCGTGGCGTAAATCCACTGCAAGACCACTGCATCAAGCCGCTTCCAGAGAGGGAGATCCTCGGCTTTGGTCTTCTCATATGCAGCTTTGTCCTTTTCATCCGTAGGAAGGATGATATGTTCAAGCACGTCATGGACTCGCGCTTGAACTTTGAATAACGCCGACCAAGAGTGGTACTGCCCAGATTCTAAATCCAATGTGATAGGAATAAGAGATTTCACATTGGTGATAGATAAGGCAGGATGGAATTTTTGACCATTGGTTGATGTTGTTGCAGACATGGTTAAGTAGAAAAGGATTGCGGAAGCAAGAGAAAGGAAATACTTTAGACTCGTGATACCATATAAGAAATATAATTCCTTGTCCTCGTTTATTCCATGATCAGCCAATATATACAAGAGTTGCTAGCTGTTACAAAAGCTAATCGTAAGGCCCTTGTTTAGGCTATATCTAAGCTAACTAATAATATACAGTCAACACAAAATAATAATTATTAATACACAATAATATACAATCAATGGTAAATCCAAACTAATAATGATTATTTCATAATCTATCAATTACATGAAGCAACTATCATACGTTTTAAATGAACTCAACAAAGCTAAGTTTTAAATGAAGTCAACAAAGCTAAATACACGTGAAGCAACCACCATTGTGAGTGTATTAACATACCTTTTTTTCAATTACCTTTTTGATGTTTTCCTTTTGAACTATATATATACAAGGGCCTGTTTAAAACAATTTTAATTTTTAGTTTTTAAAATGTATTTTATAAAAGTATTTTAGAAAATTATTTTTAAGTAGAGAAAACTAAAATTTTTTCAACCAGTTTTACTTTTTTAATTTTAAAAACTCATAAAAGAAAACAATTTTCCAAAACACTTTTGTAAAATTGAATTACTACTCAAGTTCTATGAAGCACGGACACCTCTCAAATTAGGCGTGTCGGTGTCGGACACGTGTCCGTGTCGGTGTCAGACACCGACACCGACACTTATGATTACACTAAATTATGTAATTTTTTCAAATTATTATCCGTGTCTAGGTGTCAGTGTCCGTGTCGTGTCCGGTGTCCGTGTCGGTGTCCATGCTTCATAAAAAAAGTGTTTTGAAAAGGGAATAAAAGAGACCCTAAATTTGCATCATTATGTGAAGTCCCCTCGTTTGGCTTCTTTTTCACCTTAACCCTCGTTTTTAAGCATAAATCTTATATATTAACAAGACGGAAAACAAAAAAAAAGAAGACGAAGTCCCCCATAGAGATCTATACACGTGGCATAGAATTGAGGGTCCGTTTGTTTGAGATTTTTTTTAAAAAAATCTATTTTTTTATTTTAGTGGTGTTTGTTTCAGATTTTTTCAAAAATCATTTTAGTAAAAAAAATTATTTTTTCTTCAAAATGAAAAGCTATTTTCAATAGCTTTCTTCAAAATCTATTTTTTTGAAAACCATTTTCTAAAAAATAGATTTTTATGATTGTAAACAAACGAAAAATAGCTTTAAATTTTTTCAAAATCTCTACAAAAGAATCTCTAGATTTTTTTCAAAAAAATCTACTTTTTTTAAAGCTTAAACAAACAGGCCTTGAAAAACTCGCCACATATCCTTCTTTTTATATTTTATTTTAAAATATTGTATTTATCTTTTATTCTTTTTATATTTTATTTTAAAAAGATGTTTTAGTGAATTTGTTGAGTTGATCGTAGTGAGGTTGATTATTTGCATCAACATGTAGAGATTTTCCATGAGACATGTTTAACAACGATTGCGCGACATCACGAACATCGGCATCATCAACAAATCTCTTGGAACGTTTCTTGGTCTTGTAGGTCAACAACATCTTGATCATTCCGTTCCAACAACGAACCCTTCTTCGAACCCTTTTCAGTATGCATATTGTTATCTTATTACGGACAGAAGATAAAAAAAACGTGACCTTCAAGATGCGATGAAGATCATCAAGATGATGATGTTGATAAGAAGTTGTGGATTCAGAAATTGTGTAACAAAGAAGAAGTTAGGGTTTCAAGACAAGAAACGGGCAAGTGAATTGCGCGAGCTTCACTTATATACAAATCCCTAAGTCCCAACGTCTCTTTTTTATTTAATACTTTCTAATTTATAAAATTAAAAAGTATTATAAAATAATTTGTAAAATTATGATTGTTTTAAAAGGATAATATTTTGTAACAATAGTCTCAATACAAAGTGCACAATATTAGTTTTTTTTTTTTGCCGCAAACCAACTGGACCGGGAGTAAATGTAAAGGGTGTATTTAACGAAAGTCCAAACATCATTTGATGATTTGTACAACGGCCCAATGCACTCGCGAGAGTCAAAGCCCAATTTTCCATTAAGGGCGAGACATCTATCCCTGGCGAGACATGGTTGTATAGGCGAGATTCCCACGATCTCCCCATCCTCCATTGTAACTGTCATTCTTCCACGATTTTACTCACTTATCTTCATCTTCCGTATGACTAGGAACAAATTTTAAGAAGAACCATTGTATTCAAACCACGTTCCCCATGATCACCTTGCAAATATGCATGTGATCAAATGTATAGAAGGGACGTGGGATTGACCAACAAAGAAAAAAGGGCGGGAAAAACTCTATTCCTGAAGACCTTATAAATACTTGTAACAATGATGAAAAAGAGGAGGAACAACCAAGAAATACTTAGATTGTTTTGTTATTTCAACGGTCCAAGTTATTTACTTTTTACACCTCTTTAAGTGTTCACCAGAACACCAACTTAATGCATTTCATTTATCACAAGTTTCAATACAAAGTGGACAATATTCAAAAACATAATGACTAGCATAAGACCGAGCCATCTGAGCTAACTCATGAGACACTCGATTCGCTTGTCGTCGGACAAAACTGACCTTACAATTACGAAACAAACTTAATAATGTTTTACACTTTCCAATCAAATGTCCTAGCATTCCTTGCTAGATTTTGAACTACTTGCAAGTTGCAAGCAATCCAACTTCTTAGTATTTTTGGTAAACAAATTTTGACTTTTTTTTTTGACAAAAGTAAACAAATTTTGACTTCTTCACTGAAAAAATGATAAATTATATTTTTGACCTCCAAAATTTACAATGAGACAATTATGTCCTCCAATTTAAAAATAGTATTTTGTATCCCTTAATTAACTTCATCTTCAATTGCAAACATGAACATTCAAATTTAAAAGTAGCAACTTTTGGTACCTCCAAGTTTCACAATATAACGAATTTTTCCCCTTAAGTTTGAAAATTGCAATTATGATCCTCCAAATTTGTAAACTTTAATTACTCATTTAAATTTCGTTAATATTTATTTATGTTAATAATCATAGCCCTTGCAGCTAATACTTAAAAATACATGTTTAGTAAACATTTGTTGGTTCAAAATCAAGAGGTCTCTCTTTTAAGGAGATGGTATCATGTCTAAAATGAGTAGGTATCAAAGTTTAAATGTATAAATATTCAAATAATATCAATTATTCTCAAAAGACGTGCATTTATATTCTTGATTTACATCAAAACTATAGTAATTGCATTTGTCATTTCTTTAAAGAAATGGAGAGGATTTCAACTCGTCTAAAATATAGATGATCTTATGGCTCAAAGAGCATTTACAAATATTGTTTCGTTTGGATTGACTAATTTTTTAGTGTATAAAAAAATAACCGATGCAAATAAATAAGTTTTCATGTTAATTCACAAGTTATCCACTAACGAAATTAGATCTTCATAAGCTGTATTTTCATAAACTACATTGGCAATTGTGCCTTTGGAGCGATAATGCCTCAAACCGCCAAATAAATAATTTCGTTAGTGGATAACTTGTGAATTATTCATAACTTGTGAGGCATTATCACTCCAGGGGCACAATTGTGTGTGGCTGGTTGCAGAGGCATGAAAACAACTCAGTAATTATTTATTTCCTGCAGCATCTTTGGCTCTCTTAGGTCGTTAGTTAGGTCGTGGATTGACTTGTCATCGGGGATCCTTAAAATCTGACAGATCATTTTTTTTCAGTTTACTTTTTCATCTAGTGGTCACAGAGTGCGCCGCTCCTTTCTTCAACTTATTTGGCTCTTATGTGTTTGGATGATTTTGAATGAAAGAAATCACAAGTTATTCAGAAACTCGGAACAGTCTTTACCCCATATGCTGGACAAGATCAAACTTTATTCGTGCCGGTGATTGAAAACAACAAATACTAATCTAGTTTCCAACTACCATAATTGGTTGTAACATTTTTTGACTGAAAGGACTAATGGGTTAATTAACATATTTCATTTTCGCTTGTTAAAAAAATAATTGATATTTAAGTAAATCAAAGTCTAATATGCATATGATAAAATCTAAAATTTAAGTACATCATATATTGTACTGTATTAGTTAACAAATACTTTTTTTTTTGTAAAAAAAGGGAAATTTTATTTTTTTTGTCATGTAATTTGAATTATAGGAATAGGTCCCCCTTAGAAAGAAAAGTTAACGGGCTGGGCTCATGAAAGAAACAAATTATTGGGCTTTTAGTGAGCATTTAAAGTGACTTTCTTCTTTTCGCGCTCCCTATACGTTCTCGTTCGCCTCTAAAAATTCAAAAAATACCCTTCTTGCTACGTAAGTAACAAACTTGGGGGCACGAAATTTGAGAAATAACAGTGTGCATTCTAAAACGCGACATAAAATAGAGGCGAAGAAAGAGTGACAAATACACACATATTATTTATATAAGGTTTTCGTATCGTAGGATGCAAACTGTTTTTTCTACAGTTTCTGTTATTTACACACTCACATTCTACAAAGCAAGGGGATATAATTAGAAGGTCGGGGACGCGTGCAAGACTTAGGGAGTGCAAAAAGAATTATAAATAAAAGACTCACTTTTATATTAATAATTATAAATTATTCTGCATTCAACTCACTTTTAAATCTAACCAATTTTACATAATCAATTCATTTAAAATTAATTTTTATCGACACAAATCCAAACAAATAAAATTACATTTTTAAAGAGGTAAACACATTTCTAGCATTTTATTTTATATATATTTTCTTTTCTTTTTTGTTTTAATAATTTAGTGGCTAAGTTCGCAAACCATAAATATAGAAAAATTCGAAGTTCAAACTTCTAATCTCTCCAATAATATTTCTAATAACTACGGAGTAAACTACTTTCTTAATAAAACCAGAAAACACACATGAATATGAGATGCGTCCAATAAAACGGGTAGGGACCGTAGGGTAGTATATAGTAGTATATACTACTAGTGGCTTATTGAGATAGAGATTGAGAACATGATTTTCAAAGCATATCTAACACTGTTACTTGTCTTTGAAGCACAAACAAAAGTCTTTTGTAATTGGGATCTTTCATTTCTAGCCATGAAATCCATCTATTGAGGGACCTACATTGCCAGCTGGTCCAATAGTATTTCAGTTTTAGATGGAGACTTTACACCACAAACATTTGCAGCAATACATTTTAAGCCACAAACTTCTAAATTCTAACTAATATAGCACCTATTTCCTTTGGCTTTCGTTTTCTTTTTATTTGGCTTTTATTTTTGTTACTAGTGTTTCATCTTTTCGGATTTTTAGAAATATATTTCAATCAAATATATTAAAATATTAAAGGTGAATAACTATGTATCAGTACACCGCAGAGGTAGATAATTCATATAGGTTTATAAATAGTGTTTAATGTAGAAAAATTAGTAACATTATTTATGAATTTATCAGAGTTCTCCACCTCAGCGGATGCACCGGTACATAAAGAATTCACCTGGTATTAAAAAACTAAAATCATAGCCATAGCCGCCTCATTATTTTTAGCTATAAAAACAATACAATTAGCTCCCTTTGAAGAAGTTGTTCTCCTACTTTGGTATATAATAGTTTCTAATTGGGGTCATTTATTCAATATCACGTTCGAATTATCTCAATATCAACATCACTTACTACTATATTGAGTCGGTCTATATATAAAACAAAAACTCATAGCTTCAAATGAACCTCCACTAATAAAGTGAAATTAATATCCTCATATTAGTCAATCTTAAAACTAGATAGTACTAAATTTAAAAGAACCATTTATCCATTTAGAATTCAAGTAACATAAACATTATCCACCATCAATATAAAATAAACTGATATAAACATAAACATAAATATTATTCACTTTTTAAATTTATTAAATAACTAATATATCTTATTTATATTATAAACATAAATATTTATAATGGCAAATATACCCTTGATGTTGTAGAAATGTTTGGAATTTTACGTTCGAATATCATTTCTCTTTTCAAAGCATATCCATCTAACTTTGCCTTGAAAGCAGAAACAAAAGTCATTAGGATCTTTGATTACAGACCACGAAATCCAGCTGCTGAGATCTAAAACATGACCCACATGCAACGTGTCCCAATAACATTTAAGATTTAGATGGACAACTTTAAGCCACAAATCTCATCACCAAAACATTCTCAGCCACAAACACATAATAAAGCATCTTTCTCTCACCTATTCTTTTTCTTACAAGTGTCCCTTCTTTCTTAACTCTTCTTAATATATTTCATTATAATATTTGCAACTTGTACAACCAAACATTTCCTATAGCCGCCTCTCAGTTTCTTCAGCTATCACAAAAACTCAAACAAAGAAAGATAGAACAAAAAAACACTCTTGGTTCCTTTTCAACAAGTTTTCTTATTTGCTTCATATAGTTTTCAATTGGATTCATTTGTTTGTTAAGTCTTCTTCATCAATCTTGCAAAAAGGTATTATTTTTTTTCTCATGTATTGTTATATTTTGAGTACTAAGGAGTGGTTTTATTTGATGTTCAAGTTTTGTAGTTTTTTGTATGGGAATTATATGTGGTGTTTTGTGTTTTGATCAAGTTTTAATTTTTTTTTTTCTGGGTTTTCTCTCTTTTAGTTTTTTGAGACTTGTTTTTGATGATTTTAAAGGTTATGTGAAGTGGGTTTTGATTATTTTGATAAGGGTAAAAAAGGGTTATGAGTGATGGTTTGATTAGTCTTTGATGAGAAATTTATATGAAAATTACTTTCTTATGCTTGGTTTAATTGAGTTTCATGAATCATGTGTTGGAGGATTTATGTTTTTTCATTTGTTTTTTACTCTCTATGTTCAAAGAGTTTTTGCAAAGTGTTTTTCCTTTTTGATTTTGCAACTTTGTGAAAATGGCTTTTAACTAGATGATATGTTCTTATGGCTTAGTTTCTTCAAATTTTGTGGTAAGAAGTAAGAACTTTTTAGTCTATTAGCTTGTTGTTCTTGGTTTTTTGGGTTAATTCTAGTAAGTTAAGTACTTTGTTCTAAAGAAGTATTGTCAAATAGCGGCTAGATTTGATGTTCAAATCGCTATTGTTCTACAATACCTTATTTAGTACAAAGTGTTGTCAAATATTGTAGCTTTAGCACTACTACTCTATCCTTCATTACAAGCAAAAGTTCACTTTTCAGATCATTGAACAATCGTTGAATCTGGTCTATATTATAGACCAGATACATCGGTTGTTTAATGAATCAGAAAAGTAGATTTTTGATTATAATTAATGATGGAGATGGTATTATTGCATAACAGAATTTGAACAAACTGTTATTTTCCGCGATCTACAATTGATAACATGTTCTAAAGGGATTATATAAGAAATCATGTTCAATTAAGTTTCCATAAATTGAGGATCTAGAGTGAAAAAGTGATTGATGAAACATAGGATAGTAATTAATTGAAGTTTACCTTTCATGGTAATCAAAAAGCTTTTGGATCTGAGTTAGAAAATTCTGCATATTTTCGATTATAAATTCCAATTTCTATATACTAATCTTGTTATGTTTTAAACATTTACAGACTATTTACCATGGATTGGTATTATGGATGTGGAACTAATGATTTCGTTGTACCGAGCGATCAAGATTTAATGGCTCAGAATCATTCACCGGAGAATTGGTCGAAATGGGGAATATCTGCACCTGAAGGTTATAACTCACCTAAAAGCTTTATGACCATGGATTCAAATACAACAGAAGTTGAATTCAATTTCAACGGCAAAAGTTTCAGTAATGGAGTCAAATTTGAATCTTCTTCCTATGATAAAGATCAATCTAGCAGTTCAAGTTTAACTGAACAATCTTTTCAACAAACATCACTCTCACGTCATCAAAATCATCAGCAGCAGCAGAATTATCAGCTTCAAGAACTATCATCAAGTTTCGAACAGACCGATGACATTTTCTTGTATGATTATAATCATTTAGCATCATGAGTATGCTTTGCATTTTAGCAAAGTCCAGTTCAAATTGAATGCTCTCTTGTGTTTTTGCATTCCAAATTTTACCATATTTATCTTTAGGTTTAAATATGTTTTTTGTCCTTGTAAATATACTATTTTTTACTTTTAGTCCCTTTAAAAATATCGAAATTGGTCTGCGTAATATGTAGAATAGTCGATTTTAGTCCTTCAAAATATGTATTACACAAGGACTAAAATGAGTATTATATTACACGGGCCAATTTCAATATGAACGAATTTTGCAGAGACTAAAACAAAACACTAAGGATCAAAAGCAAAAAATGCTATATTTGCAAGGACTAAAAATAAAATAAAAAAGATATTTTTACATGGACTAAAAACAAAAACTGATATATTTGCAGGGATCAAATATATATTTAAATCTTATCTTTATCATTGGAGCCAATACATAATGGTTCTTCCGAACTCTATAAGCATGAACTTTTATAGCAGGGTAAGGGCTACTATTTTCCTTAATGATGATTCTATCATGAAAATTATCTTATCTTATATTTTTTAATGTTGCATCACAAATGAATTTTTAAATGAGACATTCAATACTTACTGGCTACAATAGGCATGAAATTATTCCGATTCATGAGTATGTCGTATCTTACAGTTTTCACATGTTTCACATTATGCAGGGATTCTATACTCGAAGATTATCCATGTGCTGACAATCTAAACAAGTCCTTTTACTTTTATCCTGATAATCAATGCAGCAATTCAACCGGTAATAACTCTTTTTACACATTGTTATACGTTATTCTGAATAATATGTAGCCGAAAAGATTTCTTTGGTATGGTTGTACTAAATTGCTTAATACACATGCATTCTTTCAGGTGGATATCAGAAAGATACTGAAGCTTCTGAGTATGTTCCATGCAACTCGAATTCTGATGATTGCTTGAATATAGAGGTATGATTTCTTTTTACTTAGTAGATTAATGATGTTTTAATATCACGAATCTGTAGTTCCTCGTTTCTTTGTAAGATATATGCCACCGTATAGTCTGCAAAACTTTTGTAGTCAAATCCAAATTATCTTTTTTATGTGGCCTGCAAGTCATTTGCTATACAATAGTATAGATTATTTTATTCTGACACCAACCAAGCTTTTCAATGATGTCTTTTATTTAGTCTTCACGAATCACGACACAGAATGTGCATTATTCTCTTTCGTATATTTTGTTGGTCTAAAATTTTGTGCCTATTGATGTCATCTTAGTTTTTGTTTTATTTTAAGGGACTGTTTGGATTGGCTTATTTGACATTTACACTTGTGAGATTGTTTTGAAGAGCTTATGGAAACAACTTATGAAATGTCCATAAGCTGTTTTCAGTTTATCTCCACAACCTCTTCAAGATAACTTATGAAAATAACTTTTAACTTAGACACTAACACAGTGGTTACATTCAAATATTCCATTTTCTCAAATTGTCACCGGTGTCAATGTTAGTATCATCCCCCGTGTTTGTGCCTGTGTGACGTGTCAGTGCTTCATCAGTATCCTTATAGTTTAATGAAATATTTATTATAGTATCATCAGTATCCTTATAGTTATTTATCTTTTATGCCACAGACACTCAAAATCATGGATCTTTCCGAGCAATTCAGTGGAGATGAAGCAATGCATAAACACTCATCTATTGAAGAATCAACACTGCAGAATCTTGAAGCAATAATTTCACAGGTAACATAATTAAGAACTGAGAAATCTTTAGCATCTGATTTAAGTGTAACTATATTTGTTGCTAATACATCTTTTCCCTATCTCTCTTAACCAGTTCACTGATAAGACTCGAATTAGCTTCCGTGATGCACTTTACCGCCTTGCCAGAGATACTAAACAACAGCTTGTAGTTGACGATCTTGATGGGGATGTTAGCATGCAAGAGCCAATGTCATGGGCAGTTCACAATGAATCCCTAAGGTACATGATTTAGATTTGCTGTATACTTTTAATGCATGTTTGGATTGACCGTGAGATTGTCAGAATCACGCTCGGCCACCATGAAATAACTGGTTTTTTAAAAATTGATTTTGGATGATCATGTTTGAATGTTTTTACTTTAGAAACTAGTTTGACATAAATCAATATAGTTTTTTCAACGTACTTCTGATCACTTCTAGTTAAACTGAGGTTTGCAGGCAAAATCAATTCTACTCGAGAACATCCAAACATGTCATATAATAAGCAAAATCAATTTATGATTCAAACGTGTTACGTATGATAAATGATGACAACCTTATTTAAAATGTTACCTTGCTATTTATTTAGGTCTGAGGACGAGCAACCGATGGAATCAGAGACCAACAGTGTTGACAGAGCGGTTGCAAATCTCATGTTCAACGGAACCGCATATTGTGAATGTTGATCCAATTAAGAGGTTGTTTCATGCCAGAATTTGGTTAGCAATCCAATTTTGAGCTGCAAATTATAAGTAATAAGCAAAAAAGCAATTCCCTGTAAATTATTAAGCACTTTGTACCAGAAAAATTATATGTATTATGTAAGTTTTGTTCAAGGAATAGCTGTTTCCACCCAGCTCAATTTTGGTTGTAATATAAGTGATTATGTTTCTTAGATGTTAAGCTAGGGTCAAGATTCTTAGGTGTGTAAGTACACTTTTGCTATTTTGCTATGAGTGTTTATGAGTGAATTTATTAACTAGCTATTAGTGATTCACTAATCAGGATTATTAGGTGTTTAATACATTTATATTTTGGTCTGAATGTAAATGATTGAATTTATCAACTAACAGTTTGCAAACTTGGGTAAGGTCATATTTTTTATGTTGGTTAATAAGTTGATAGTTTGAACTTTTTAAACAAGATATTCTTTATAAGACTATCTGGTGCACGAGGCGTTCGTTCATTAGATATTGATAATCTGTGAAATTTTTTCCAAAATTTGAACTCGTGATCTCTAGATTTTATTGTTGTTCTAAGGCTCTAGATCTTATTGTTGTTCTAAGGCTCGCCATTGTAAGAGTTAAAATTATAAAAAAAGCATTCAATAATGATATTTTCAAAAAGAATTTAAAAAACTTCAAAAATTATTATTTTTTTCTAAATAAAGAACTTAAAAAGAAGATCAATGTTTATGATTTTGTTGGTGGTATATCTGAGCTAGGAAGCTAAGAATGAGAAGTACATATTAAGTCTCTTCAAGTAAAATAAATTGGTCCTAGGAATTAGTTTTTTTATGTTAAGAGTTTGTTTGGTGCGCAGGATAGAGAGATAGAATATGATAATATATCATATCCTATTCAAATCCCTTGTTTGGTGCACCAATTGGAAAAGATAAAATAAACCTATTGTTTATCCTATCCTATTGAGCCTTTGTTATTTTAATCCTTACTTTAAGCTGGGTTAGCAACATGATAGGAACGTCCCCCCTTCGAATCCGGTCGGTGAATGCATTTTGATAAATTTTTTATTCTTTTTTTCACCATATTTTTCTATTAAGTCATGCATATATATATTTTTTATTATTTTATTTTATAAAACCATACGTAGTAACATATTTTTCTATTAAGTCATGCATATATATATTTTTTATTATTTTATTTTATAAAACCATACGTATACTACTTTACATACGTATACTAATTTCATAGCTTATAATTTATATTATTTTAATAGTTTATAATTTATATATGCATTTGGTTCCAAAAAAAAAGTTTATATGCATTCAGGAAACAAGATAATTTCACTTTAATAATTTGATATTTATATATTATTGCAAGCACATGCATTCATGACTCTACAATACATACTATAGGATGATATGTCGGTGTCCATTAAGTGACTTCCACGAACCATTGTATTTCTTTTTCCTTTTCTCTCACCATACTTATATGCAGCTAAAATTATCTAATTTCTAAGTTCTAAATACTGTCGATCCGAGTATTTAGAGACTCTGTTTGAATATTAAAAATTGACTCTTAATAAAAAAAAATACAAAAATATTAAAAAGAGTTATCCTTTATTTAAATTGTAAATAATATAAAAAATACATCAAAAGTAATCATCATAGTAAATAATATCTAAAAGAGACATATTATAATCAATAACATTAAAATACCTAATATTATTAAAAACTTTCTACTAATGTTCACTTCTTTGTTTATGATCAACCACAAGTTACTTAAAAAGTTAAAAATTCGTCTATAAATTAAATTAATTGTTAATTTTTTTTTACATGTATAAATATTTTAATAGACCGATATTAAAAATTGGAGACCCCTAAACTTTCTACTAACATTAAAATACCTAATATTATTAACAACTTTATACTAATGTTAACTTCTTTGGTATTAGCAGCAAGGCTGAAGAAAGTAATGGGAAAATTAATCTCGAAAGTTCAGTCGGCTTTCTTATCTAACAGACAAATTTTGGACGGCGTGCTGGTCGTCAATGAGTTAATTGACTTGGCAAAGAGAAGAAAAGACAAATGTTTGTTGTTTAAGGTAGATTTTGAACGGGCCTACGATACGGTAAATTGGAATTTTTTAGAATACATGACGAACAGAATGGGATTCAATGAAGGATGGCGGCGATGGATCCGTGCTTGTGTGTTCCAAAGCTCTATGTCTGTTTTGATTAATGGCAGCACAACGGATGATTTTAGTGTCGGTAAAGGCCTGCGGCAGGGAGACCCACTCTCTCCCTTTCTCTTCTTGATTGTAGCTGAAGGGTTCAGTGGTCTTATGCGCAGTGCGGTGGATAGTAGTCTCTTTCATGGTTACAAGGTTAGTAACAATATGTCTTTTCATACTCTTCAATTCGCGGATGACACTATAATTGTGGGAGAAGGGAATTGGGACAATCTTTGGACTATTAAAACTGTCCTGCGTAGTTTTGAGATTGTCTCTGGTTTGAAAGTTAATTTTCATAAGAGCAAGTTGTATGGTATTAATATTGATGAACATTTTTTAAGTGCGTCCTCTGCGTTTTTACATTATGAAGTGGAATCTATTCCTTTTCAATTCCTTGGTATTCCGGTCGGATCTAATCCTAGAATAAGAGCTACTTGGTCTCCCACTGTAGATTCCATGAAAAGGCGTTTATGTGCTTGGAATGGTCGTAATCTTTCTATAGGAGGAAGAGTTACCCTTTTAAATTCAGTTCTTTCAAGCTTACCTCTTTATTTTTTCTCTTTCTACAAGGCACCGGTTAGTGTGATTAAGGAGTTGGTGAGTATTCAAAGAACTTTCCTGTGGGGTGGTGGAATGGATAACAAAAAGGTTTGTTGGGATCGTATTTGTGAGACAAAGGAGAAGGGAGGTTTGGGTATAAAAAATTTGGCGCATTTTAACTTCTCTCTTTTATGTAAATGGAAGTGGCGATGCTTGAACGAAACCACGACCTCATGGAGAGATATTTTGTTATTTCGATACGGACCTTTTGCCGCTAACTTTTTGTATGGTGAGGGGGTGGAGGGCCTTAAGCACGCTTCAATCTGGTGGCGCGACATTTGGAGTTTGGGTGGAGAGGGGAATGGTAATTGGTTCGATAGTAATATTAGTAGTGTACTTGGTGACGGAAAAGACATTGGTTTTTGGAAAGAAAAATGGTTGGGAATGGAACCTTTACGTGACTTATATCCTTCCTTGTTTCTAAAAACAATACAGCCAAATGCTAATGTTTCATCTATGGGGAAGTGGCTTAATGATTCTTGGTCTTGGAAGTTTGTATGGTCTGAATCACTAACAGAAGCGGAGGAAGCAGACGTTGGAGAGTTAAGGCTACTGCTGGAGCAGGTGAAGCCTTGTAGGGAAAATAAGGACAGGCGGCGGTGGATTCCAAATACGATTGGTTTGTTCTTGATTAAGTCCACTTATGCAGCTTTGCAAGACAGATCCACTTTGCCGGAACTGGATTCTAACACTTTGCTGGCTCTTAAGAAACTGTGGCGAAACAACGTACCGTCAAAAGTGATCATTTTTGGATGGTACCAACCAAGGAAGCTCTTTATCACAAAGGCATCATGTTGAGTAACTTAGAAAGGAGATGTGTTTTGTGCAATAGAGAGAATGAGGATTTAGAGCATGTTTTTTTCCACTGTCAGGTTGCTAAACAGGTATGGCATTCCATTTTCAAATGGATATACTGGAGCAACATACTTTTTGAAAATGTTCCCCAACATTTCACAATGTTTGAAGATATTTTTCAAGGTAATCTAAGCAATCGTTTTCATAACTTAATTTGGTTGGCGACTACTTGGAGCATTTGGCGAATACGTAATAACACGTTATTTAGAGGAGCTCAAGTTAATGTAACCAATTTAGTGGACCAAATTATTTACATTTCATGGTTTTGGTTCATAGGCCGAGGTTGTAATATTAATCTAGATTTTTTGGCTTGGTGTAACAATCCTATAGTTTGCTTTCAATGCATCAATAGTGATTGTCTTTGAATTGTAAAGGCCGAGTACCCCTTGTACTCCTTATAATTCAACTTTAATTATCAAAAAAAAAATGTTCACTTCTTTGGCAGTGACTCACTTGCACACTTACAGGGCCGACTTAGGTTATAAGTATGGTAGACAATAAACTAAACTAACTCGAATATAGTTTGGAAATCAACTCGATAATTAATTCGTTAAACTTGGTTCGTAAATTGATCTTGTTTAGGTTGGTCTATTTTTGAGTCTATGCTAACACAACTTACACAAATAAATAAGTTTATATGTATTATTATGAACTTTTCAAAATAGTTTATGATAAAATAACTTATAAAAGTTTCTTTATTTGCATAAACTATTTTCAAAAGCTAAAAATAAGGCAAATCTAAACGAGCCCTAAATGAGTTGAACTTGTCCATGGCACGGATGGGTCAGGAGACTTCTGTTATTTGAGATATTGAAAAATTTCTATTTACCCCAATATGTTTTTCTCAGGCCTTATCTAAGGGGTCCGTTTAGGCTGGACCAAAACATGTATTGGTCCATCTTGGACTCATCAATCTTTACCATTGATTTAGTAGTATATGTAAACTTTATGATAGTCCATCCACACACAATCACTCTCCTATTCCAGTTTCTCTCTCATCTCTTTGATGTTTTCATCTTTATTATCTCTTCTCTTTCCGGCAGTAGCAACAACATTAAAATTTCATCATCAACCCTGTAACAGTCCAGGTCCCACCAACTTAGGTGGTCTCGGCACTGCCACCTCACGATCTTTTCCACCCCTTCTCTAGTGGAGTTTTTGCCTTCCATGAGAATCGAGTAATGTACCATGGAATTCAAATACGTGTTCAATCTATTTCCACTAGCACAATTGGTAGTGGGAATGGATTTAACACGTATTCGAATCCCAGGGTACGTTGTTCGATTACCACGGAAGACAAAAACTCCACTAGAGATGAGGGTGAAGAAGATCTTGAGGTAAAACACCGGAATCGCCATGATGGGACCCGAAAGCTGTTACAAACCCCATGACAAATTGACAATGGAACTAAATTTCCCCTTCACAAGTTGGATCTTTTTGACTGAAATGACAATTTTCTCTGCCGTTGTTTTGTGGTAAGCATCAAATATTTTCATGAAAGTAAGCATATAGTGGAGACATTTTTCTAGCCTCCAAGTCGCATCAAAATCTTCAATATGAAGTATCATGGGAGGAAAACTTTGTTTATGAATTAATTTTAACATTTTTTTTTTAACAGGCAATTTTAACAAAATATTAATTTTCGTCAAATAAACAAAAACAAAATTACATTAACATTAAAAAAAATTCATGTGTTTCTCCCTTGGACTATGTTGTTTTGGATTTATGAGGAGAAAAAAACATTAGTGAAACAACTTTTTCTTTTTTTCTAAATCGGCAAATGTTAAGATTATTTGTATGTTTGTATTCATAGATCTGTGTTCTTAGAATGTATTGTGAAATGAGGAAGAAGACAGAGAGGGAGGAATTAAATGTGGAGAGTGTATGACATGATGGTGAGAATATAATATATCTAAGGGCTAAAATTAAGGGAGATTATATGGTGCAGTCCTCATATTGACTTTATGGGTGAAGTCAACTTAAAACAAAACAGATAATAATTTATAATGTTTTTTATTTGACCAAATTAAAAATGAAATTGAAATCCCTAAATCCCAAATTCCCATCCTAATTTTAGTCTTCCATCTTCTTGTTCTTCTTGAATTACCATTACCATTTCTCCAACATGATCTCTCTCTCAAACATTCGACTCTCTTCTCAGCTCTGCTCTCATCAGTTGGCTTTCATCTCTACTCTCGCCGCTGGTTCTCTCGAACGAGATTCACAAAAAGAGAAGAAAAAATGAATCGCGGTGGTGTTGCCGGAGCTAAGGGAAAGAAGATGGGTGCAACCTTCACCATTGACCGTGCTAAACCAGTTGAAGACAAGATCATGGACATTGCTTCTCTTGAGAAGTTTCTTCAAGAGAGGATTAAGGTCGGCGGTAAAGCCGGTGCTCTCGGTGATTCGGTCACCATTACCTGAGAGAAGTCTAAGATCACTTCTCATTGCTTTTAAACGAGGATTTGCAGAAGCTTTAAGCAAGGTAAGATAATGTGATGCTTAACTTGGATATGTTATTACTTATTAGCTCGAGATTATGATTTGATATGTACTGACAATTTTTTGTCTTTGTGCAGAAATGGTTTCCCAACTAGATGTTGGATGTTCAAACTTTGTTACTCAAGATGATTGATCAAGGATGCTTGTTCTTTTTTCTGCACTTTTTAGTATCAAACACTGATACATCATGTTATTTGTCCAATCTTATTTTCTTTCAGTACCATTTGTCCTTTGAAAACTTTTTTGGTATCAAATACCGATACATCATGTGATTCTGAGAGGAATGTAAGCTTTTGGATGATGATTCTTCAAACTTCATTTAATGTTTATTGTTGGCTATGCTGTTTTTTTTTACACCAGTTCTTGCATTAAGATTCCTATGAACAGGTTCTAATAAAGTTTTCAAAGGAAAAGATTCCTTAAACCAGTTCCAAACCTTTTATAGACTTGTTCCAAACTTCAAATCAATTCTCAACTTAAGCCCGTTTTGAATCAGGTTCAAACAAATTTTGAACTGGTTAAAAATGATTTTACATCAAAATGGTGTTAAAATTTATAAATGAACTAAAATTGGTATTGGATTTAAGTCTGCTATGTACCTGAACTGGTTTTAAACCAGTTCAAAGCTAGTTTAGGAAAATATTAAATTGGTTTGGTTGTCTATTTTGTTGGTTTGGTTCAATTTGATTTGAGGCCTAAAGTAAAGTTTAAAAGTGAGTCCTTTTAAACCTATATAGATGTGTTAGACTGCTTTGCAATTTAACAGTTTTGATTATTTAATATTCATGTTGCTATTTATAAATTCAGAATACTATTTGCATTTTAAAAATGGATTGTAAGTTGTTGTTCTTCTTTTGGATGGAAAAATGGATTGATAGATAAGAGTATAGATATATACTTATACCTCAATGTGTTGGCTTTACCTATTTTTCAAGATGAGAAGTAATTGTTGGTGGATCAACTGGCCTAATAATGTGTGAAAATTGGTTCCAAGCCTTTACAATCAATATAATTCATCATATAAGAGTAGGTGGGACAACTCTTTAATTTTGATGCAGATTTGAAAAGAAACAAATTTGGAATGCTTGAAGTAAGGGTAAATTGGAGTTGAAAAACAGGGGAGGAGGAGCAGCATGCATTGTCTTTGCTGTTTCCTTTTTTGATTTTTTGTTTTTTGAATTTTTTTTGTTTTGCTTAAGAATAATAAAGAAGTAATAAAATTAGTGTTTTTTTTATTGTCAACAATAAAATTAGTGTTTATTCTATCAAAAAAAATAAAATTAGTGTTTATGAATTCATAATTTATTATTTTCTTACAGCCTATCTGCATATTGTGAAAATTGTTGAGTGATTATAGGAGATAATCACTCAACTATTAAATATAAATAGATACTTACCATTATTAGTGATTCAAACCAATCAAAAAAGAATTGATTACTATAAAAGCCAAAAATGAAACAAAAGATTTCAAACGAAATAACATACTCAACAATTTAAATAACTTTATTCAAATCTTGTGCTGCATTGACTTCAGTCAATCATATGCAACATAATATTTAATTGGTCCATTTTGGACCAATATTATTATTGGTCCATTTTAAACGGAACCTTATCTAAGATTGTGTTTATTTCTTTGTGCATTAAAGAACTAGGCTTCCAAATATGCACGAGTTTGCAATTTTAGCGTTTTTTTTTTGTTACCGCAATAAAATGCATTTCCCTTTTTTTAAGTGAAAATTGCATATTTTTAATGCATATAGTATAATTTTAGGAAAATAAAAATAGTAGCTTTATTGATTCTATTAAAATCTATCTCTAGTCTCTACTTTATTCTATTTTTTTAATAGAAAACAAGCTAAATCTCGTCCCATAAGTTCTAACTCAACTGACAAAATTACCGAAATTGTTAGGCTGGACGTCGTGATCCGGGTTTAAACTCAGAATCTCACAATTATATGTGAGTTTAATTTCAATGGATTATCACTTCTTCTGAGACAAAAAAAAAAAGAAGCTAAATCCCAACAAAAAAAAGCTAGGGACGTCACTCCTATTTACCAACATGACTATGTATATTAAAAAAAAATTACATAAAAAAATCATATATACAAACATAACATATACCAGCAACCTGATTAGCTTCATACTCCACAAGTGATTGGGATGACTAACACAACCATCATGAATCAAATTCACAACAACCTTTGAATCAGATTAAACATCTAATTAAAGCCAACTTTAATCCCATGTAATGGAGCAAGCAATAGTAGAAGCAACATAGCAAAAAAAGAAAATGCTAGAATTGTCATGAACCAAGCCTCCACAAGCAACAATGGCACCATTGTTGGTTTTTATAATTTGTTCCTCTTGATCTCTTGAAAAAAAAAATCTATATCAAACAATAGTCAAATGACAATTAATTTCAATTATATCTTAAAAAAATAATTAATTGTGGTAATTTTTAGAATCCAGTAAATCCAGCATGTGATAAAAACAATAAAAACAGAATCACATTTATTACAAGTAAGAAATAAGAAATTTTAAACCGAAAAAATCATTTGAAATTCATATTGTTCGTATCTTTAGCACATTTATTCAACTGAATCAAATCAATTAATTAATCTAGAACGCTTAAAAAAATTTAATTAATCTAGAAGCTGGCTTCCATTCATGATAAACAAGAAAACAGAAAAACTAATCAATTTATAAAGAAACAAAAAATAACATCATACTTGATAGAAAGAAAAAAACAGCAATAAAATTCCAACGTGCATCCCCTACAATCCATCATTCTTCACACAAATTACATCTTGTATAATAATTTCCCTCAAAACACTAACAAACCATTTGTAATTTAACCTTAATTTTTATTCAAACCAAACCACAAAATTTTCTTCTCGCCCTTTATCTCATAATTTCCTTCTCCTAATTAAACACAATGGCATCACCTAATGCAGATGAGTCGATGCCATTGCCGACGCCACAACCTTCACAACAATCACCTGTGCCCGAGCCAGTTCCCATGTCGGTTTTCTTACAACCGGCAAACAGCAAAAGCAAACACAGATCAGCGAACAAATTATTTGGCAAATTCCGTGCTATAATCCGATCATTTCCCATCTTCGTCCCGTCGTGCAAGATGCCCACCATGAATGACACAATCATACATGGCACGAGGATAACTGGAACCCTTTTTGGTTACCAAAAAGGTAGGGTAAATCTTGCTTTTCAAGAAGATTCGAAATGTCAACCTTTCCTTATCTTGGAGCTGTCTATTACAACGGGAAAGTTGCTCCAAGACATGGGAATGGGACTTAATAGAATAGCACTGGAGTGCGAGAAGCACTCCATCAACGATAAAACAAAGATCATTGATGAGCCCCTTTGGAACCTATTTTGCAATGGGAAGAAAGTAGGTTATGGAGTGAAGAGAGATCCAACCGAGAGTGACTTGAATGTGATGCAAATGTTGCACGCAGTATCGGTGGCGGTCGGCGTGCTCCCGGATGAAATGTCTGACCCTCAAGATGGAGAATTGTCGTACATGAGGGCACATTTTGAACGTGTGATTGGGTCTAAGGATTCAGAGACTTATTATATGGTGGTGCCAGATGGGAATCATAATGGACCTGAACTTAGTGTGTTCTTCGTTAGGATTTGATATATTCAACGCTATATTCATATATAAATCGAGTTATTCTTCTATTAACATAGTGTTTTAATATAGTTATGGTTTAATTAAAAGTTCAAGATTTGTTAAAAAGATTTATTTGGTATGCATCTTGAACTTTTAATTAACATCTATAATGATATAGTCCGGTAAGAATTGTTCTAATTATTAATTATATGAAGGGTTGAGGGTAGAAGTACCCAGAAATTCAAAGGTTCAAGGTAGAATTATAGTTATTTTTCCAATATCATATATACAATATATAATTTTTTTATTTTTTGAATGATTTTGTTTTTATTTGATGTCGCCAACAACCACAAAAAATCAATAAGTAAACCGAATTTAACATGAAAAAAAATAGTGGAATAATACCTGAGACGTCACAAAGACTGTCCTTCAAGATTTATTTATATGTTGGAAGTGCACAAATCTCTTAAGAGTATACAATAGGTCATTTCTCAATAGAGGTAATACAATAAAATGAAATGAACACTGGAAATGTTTCTATAAACTCGATATGTATATATAAGGAGGAGAGAAAATTATAATTTTTTGATGTTTTATTGTTTTCTATATGCATGTGAATTTTGTTAGTATGGATAGATTGTCACTGATGGCATAAATAAATATAGTAGCCACTTATATATATGACCGGTTTTTAGAGACAAAAATATAGGGAGGAAAGTTGAGGCTTGAATTAAGTAAGTTAGGAATCAGTGGTCAAAGTGTAGTTAGCAAAAACAGGAAAATGACCGGTCAACAAGTTGATAAGCCCATGGAGAGATGATAGGTATATAATGGTTATAAGCAAGGAACAAGTCAACAAATTGATGAGTAGAAAAGGAAATATCAATGAAATTCCTCTGTCTATTTCTATTTTAACACTTATTCTAATCTGGTTTAGACGTCGGTTCTGACATTAAGTGGTTTCAGCTCTGTTCTGGACTGGGCCTAGAGCCCAACCGCTAAGGAGATTCTCTATATGGGTCGTCGAGATGGTACAAAGAAGAGCAGTGCAACAACAGTTGACCAGCGATCAGCGTTTGACTTTTCCGCGAAAGTGCAATGCTCGACATCAGAATGATGATCATTTACTGCTCATCATGACTCTCCAGCCGTTTTCCGACAGCCATTGATGTCCTTGATTGCCCATCAACGGTATTGACCCAATGCTAGGGGCTATATATACTTTACTCTCGCAGTGGAGTCAGATACATTACATTCTAACCTTAAACTCTGAAAACCTTTGCTTCATGAACTGACTTGAGCGTCAGAGCATTTGCAGGTCCACAACCCCTTGCGGTTTCACCGGAGACGAAGAACATCATCGCCGCATTTGGTCGACTCTGAGCAGGTAAGATCAAGCCTCTTCTCGATCGAAGTTGTGAGGGATCGAACTGTGGCCCTCCCTATCAATTTCAGCGTCAATCACTACTGAATCAACTAACACTTAATTATTTTTATTGCTTTAACATGTGTAATATCGTAAATGCGAGGTTTTTGGGATGGAAAATAGGAAACCATCCTTTATCGAGGATGTGTGCAATGCATGTTGAGCCAAATAATAATAAAATAAAAAATGATAACGATTAAATACAGGAACACATAAATGGTGTTGCAGCTTTTAATTTATTTTAAGAAACCTTAATTAGGAGAGGTTTTTATTTTTCTTTTTTTCTTTGAGGTAACCTTAGAAGATGTTGCCTACTGCAAAATTAGAGGGAGTTTCAATGTAATTTTCTCTACTATCTAAAAACACTAAAAAATCAACAACTTTAATGGGAGCAAAATTCTCTTAATGTTTGCTAATAATATTATTTTTGAAATACATGTAAGAAATCCATATAGTCAGCGTAGATTAGAATTAGAGAACCAAAGAAAGTATGAATGTGTAATGGATTAATTGAGAAAATGTGAGGAGATCAAAGATGGTATCATATTAATTGTTTATTGTTAGAGCATCAATAGATATTTTTAAAGAACCTACCTAGACATTTATACACTAATAATATAAGTAATCCATATAATATTTTTTTTAACTGCAAAAATATATTTATATAAATAATTCTCAAAGCAAGAACAAGTAAAGAGTACAAGTAATACTAGACCCACTACTGGATATAAGTACAGACGGTACTTCTCCAATATACATAAACCATAAACAAAGATCTTAGGTTTTAAAATACACCCAAGACACCACCACCAAAATAATTCCTAAACTACTTCATATCTACTAGTGTCAGCAGCACAACAAAAATGAAGCAAAAAGGGGCGGCTATCTAAGGAGGCAGATAAAAGGGAGCTTTTCCTATTCATACAGTACACATACTCCACCATATCCAGCAGCTACAAACTAATTAAGAGACCTATGCTTAATTGCATCCACAATCTCACAAGTCTTTAACTTAACCCCTTGGAAAATAAGAGAGTTCCTAGCAAGCCACAAGATCCACGTAACCGATTGCCATATCAAATTTAACCTTCCAATCTTTTCTTTGATTTAAACGGGACTGCAAAAGATTGAAAGGAAAGGGAGATATTACCCGGCACCGTTGTAATTATCCCAAGCCATGAGTGAATTTCCAACCACACCACCACCGCCAAAGGACACCTAGTGAATAAATGGTCCTCCGATTCGACCTCAGCCGAACACCAGGCACATTGAACTTGTGTCGGGGACTCCAAAACCCCACGCCTAGACAAATTTGCTCGAGTTGACAATCAATGTAACATTATATATTTTTTTGACAGATACATTATACTTATATAACTCAGACATATTTTACTATAATGATAAAATAATAAAATATCTTATACACACCACTCCCAACTCCTCTATATATAATAGGTTTTGGACGAGCTATCAAAATGCAATTGTTACCACCACCCCCACAAATTACATTCCCCAATCCAACTATTTTTGACTTATTAAATAAATATAGTTTTTACTTAAATGAAAATTTGGTTTAACAGTTATTTTGAGGATTAATTTGTGCATTTGTACGTGATGATAAATTGATACGTTCAAAAAAATACTTATATAATCATATGACTTTGGAGGAGATAAACATAAATACATTTTTAAGTGCTCTTTTAATTATAAAGTCTTCTTTATCTTGGATATCATTCCTCTACCTAAATTTTTTATAGCAAACAAATATTTGTGCTCATTTTTTTACTTATAAATTCAATGTTTGTGAGTTTTATGTAATATTTACTATTTTATTTGCAGAAAGAAAAAATTCACCGTTTACGTACTACCCAAAAAATTCACAATTTACACTACGCCAAAATTATTTTATTAAATAAAAATCATGTATAGTTTTATTTATTTATTTAATAATAATGTATAATTGAAACATTAAAATATAATAAATATCCTTGTGAAAATGAAAAATTTAATACAACCTGTAATTGAAATATAAAGAAGAAATTGTAATAATAATAATAATAACAATAATAATAATAATAATAGTAATCGTTCTATTCTCCCCTTTTTATTTTTATTTTTATAATACCCTTTTTGTATTAATACATATTATATATGAGTAAAAAGACATATAATTAGTGTTATCGGATGTCTTTATGATATCTACTAGCCACTACGATATATATAATTAATTTACCTAAAAAAATAATAATATAATTCTTATAAAACTTTTTATTTCTGATGGAGAAAGAAGGATGAATGGAGAGGATCCAACTACGTTTGTGTTATTGTGTCTTTTTAATTTCTATTTTCTTTGATGAGGTTTTGAATATAGAGATTTATATTCACTTTAAAAAGTTAAATTAGCAATTAAACTATTTGATTAAAACAAAATTCTAACAATTTTTTTTTTAAGGGATTCACAAAAGGGGATTAATCCTAAAACTAAGTAATTGTCAACTCAGCATCGTGGCAGCCTTGATAGAAAGAACTATATATAAATATAATGTGTAATTAACAAAAGTCAAAGTAAACTACGGTGAAAATTAAATTATTAAAAAAGAACATCATACTTGATAGAAATTAAGAAGAAAAAAATCTACCTAATCCCAACGTGCACCCCACAATCCATCTTTCTTCACACAAATTATACCATGTATAAAAATATCTAACAAACCATTCATAATTTCAATCTTAATTGTATACCAATTCACAAAATTTTCTTCTCCTCTCTCATCTCATTTGTTTCTCCTAAACACCAATGGCACCACCTCATGCAACTCAGACGATGCCATTGCAAACGCCAAGACCACCACTACCATTGGTCGCGCCTGCAACCTCCTCCACACAGACAGTTCACATGCCAATTTCGTTACAACCAGCAAATAGCAAAAGCAAACGCAGTTCCACCAACAAAGTTTTTGGCAAATTTCGTTCTATGTTCCGATCGTTCCCCATTATTGTACCGTCGTGCAAAATGCCCACCATGAACGGAAACCATGCAAGTGACATATTCATCCACGGAGGCAGGAGGATAACTGGAACCCTATTTGGTTACCGAAAAGCAAGGGTGAATCTTGCTTTTCAAGAAGACTCTAAATGTCACCCATTCCTTCTCTTGGAGTTGGCTATTCACACGGGAAAGTTGCTCCAAGATATGGGAATGGGACTTAACAGATTAGCTTTGGAGTGCGAGAAGCACCCCAACCATGACAAAACAAAGATCATTGATGAACCTATTTGGACGCTCTTTTGCAATGGAAAGAAAATGGGTTATGGAGTGAAGAGAGATCCAACGGATGATGACTTAAATGTGATGCAAATGTTGCATGCGGTATCAGTGGCGGTTGGCGTGCTTCCAAACGAAATGTCGGACCCTCAAGACGGAGAATTGTCATACATGAGGGCACATTTTGAACGTGTGATTGGGTCTAAGGATTCAGAGACTTATTATATGATGATGCCCGATGGAAATAATAATGGACCCGAACTTAGTGTGTTCTTTGTTAGGGTTTGATATATTCAGTTGGCTAAGTGAGAAGATGGGAAACAAGTTACAAGATGTTGAGTTGAATTTGTTTAGATATTTACATGACACAATTGATGCCTGTGTTAGTTATATGCATGTATGATTGCATGTGATTAATTAGAACAACTGTATATTCATATATAAATAAATATAGTAATTAATCTGCTAATAACATATATAATTACAGTATGATGATTTGATTTTAAACGTTCAAGTTTGATTATGTTATTAACAAGATTTATATGCTATGATATTAGTTGATGTATAGGTTTTGATCCGGTAAAGTGATTAGTAAAGTGGTAAGATTAACTTTTGATTTGTTATGCACCTATAATATTTACATTTAATTTATTCTTTAACGGTTAATATTATTCATTTTACACCTTAAGAGGAGCCAAATCCTTATAAATATTTTTTTTTGGACTAACCTTATAGATATTGTTTAATTTTAAGAGATTGATATTACTTATAAGATTCATTTTGAATAATTTTAGTTTAATTTTCATAGTTTAATTTTCATAGTACATCGGGAGCTTTTAATTAATATCTATAATGATGTATTCGTGTGAGAATTCCTCTAATCAGTACATAAATGAATGAATGAATGGTTGAATTTAGAAGTAGCGCTATAGGGCCTAAAGTAAATACCAAAAATGAGATTTTCTTAAAAAAAAAATCATTTTGTTAAACTATTTTATTTTTATTTAAATAAAAGACGTCTCCTAATTTGTTTAGCAAAATCAAGAACTTCATTGTCAATCACCACTCCATCAACCAACTGACTTCCTTCGTAAAAGCAGACCGATTAGGAGTGATCACCTTTATCATAACCTTTGTCATTCTTTCAGACAAAACTTTGGCCACAATTTTATTTAAAGAATAAAGAATACAATAGTGATATAGCCTAAACTTTCCAATGCACCTAGGGGTATCCACTTCTCGGATATGACTTTGCATCGTTTGTCAATGCTAAAACATTCAAAGATAAGCAATAGTATCAAAGTGACACTAATTAGCATCATCTTCTTCAATCATTTTTTTTAATTCATTAACTGCTTAAATTTAATTAATTGGTTAACTAATTTAATTTTTTTTAAGAAAATGAGATTATTTGAGTAAAAACAATCAATTAGACTACTTGTTACAACAATAAACAACAAAATCACATTTATATATAAAAAATTACGTATAATTGAAACATTAAAATATAATAAATATTCTTGTAAAAATATAAAATATTAGTTTATACTACCTAACATCTTTAATATAAGAAAATGTTAATTTTTTAGATACATTGAAAAGTTAATGTATTTGGTTTATGATATAGACTAGATACATCAAACTTTCAAGCTTTTCTAGTCACTACAAACATTTCTCTCTGACTTTTCACTAGCTCCATCTGCTACCAACCCTCTTCCCTCACAATCCAAATATTTGATAGCAAAATGTAGCTTTAGTGGTGGGTGGTGCGATGACTGGCTTGGCCATCCGCACTACTCCGACCACTAGTTCTCTCGGTGGTTGTATTGGCGGTTTGAGGTGGTGTTATCCGGATCTTTGCATCTCTGATGTGCTTCCGACTATGTTTCTTTTCTGATTTTCGACCATGAGTTGGTGTTCTACCAAATCTGATGTTTGCAGCCGAGTTTGTGACGATTCTCGGGTTGTTGGTAGCAGATCTGGGTTGTTATGGTGGTTGGATCCTGCACAACCATTCAGGGCCGTCTCCGAGTATTTAGAGATCCTGGGCAAATAATAAAAATTGGTTCCTAATAAAAATATGATTTTTTTTAAAAAAGAACATAATATATTTAAATTGTAAATATTTTCAATAAAGTAATCATTCATCCTTGTGACTAACCAAAAAAGATAATATTGTAACCAATATCATCAAAATATATTTTAGCTACTTAAAAAAAACTCCCTTCTAACCTTTTTTTAGTTGTTACTATGTTTTTTCTTTGCTAGACTTATATTATTATTGAGTTTTCTTATTACTACTTAAACACCCTAATTAATATAACTACCTAAAAAAAAAAATGAGGCCCCATTTTTTTGGAGGCCCTAGGCTAGGGCCCTGCTTGCCCTTGGCCAAAGACGGGCCTGCAACCACTCATATGGGTGGGCGTGTGGTTGTTGTAGTCTATGATAGTTTCCAAGTCTGTTGAGATTTGCAGGTCTCTTTGTATCTGGTTGACCTTTATCACGCTGGTGTTGACTGTTTGGAGGCGCTCTGCGAGCTGAAACTCGTCTGCCTAGGTTCTAGTTCTACTGGTGCTCCATCAACTTTTGACTCAAGGAACTGTTTTTTTGGATTCTGATGGGCCGGTCACTTTTGATTCGAGATCGGGAGTTAGTGTCCAGTGACATCTCTTTGGTCAGGTTACTGTCTTATCTGGTGGTCTGGAAGCCGAAGATTGTCTTTCTAAGAATGAGATTAGAAGTAGACATCTATTAGGTAGTGTCTGTTTTGGTATTTTCATTGGCGTTCCGCTTATATACGGAACCTTTGTTTTGTAACTCTCTTTTACGGGTCTCTGTTCGTCTTGTGCAGAGATCCGATTATTAATAGTATATTTGCTGTTTAAAAAAAAAAAATCCAACTTTCAAGTAATGTATCTAAAAATTAAAATATTTTTTATATTTAGGACTAGAGGAAGTATTTTTACAATAACTTGGGAAGTATTTTTACAATATTTTTTATATTTAGTATTTTGTTTCACCACCAATATCTGATTCACTGGACCACCTAATTTGATTTAGGAGTCAATTTTAACATGAAGTGGTTCTAGTCCCCTAGCATTTGTTAAAAGATTTTTTTTATTGTTCTTTTCACTTGAGGGATTCAAATCCTTTAATGTGTTTACGGGCATCATGATGTGTGCTTCTCTTACGGCATTGCCTCTTTTCTTTTTTGGGTGTACTCCTTGAAATTTGACTTTTGTCTAACCTCTTCATTGTGCACACATTCTGCTAATGGGGAGTAACTTTTATTTTAATATGACAAATGCTAAATAGTGTCTCCAAGGCACTCTTTAAGATCTTAAATAGTAAGTTTTTCATAGAAATTTTAAGGAAACGCGTAAAGTCAATGCATTAGAAGTTGTAGTGTTTACATTTTTAGATAAAAAGTTTCTTTAAGTGATGCTTAAAGAGTGTCTGGGGGCACTCATTAGCAAGACCGTTTTAATATAAGTGGCTCTTTGGTTGATTAATATTTTTTTTGGAAATTAAGTAATTTTAATTTTATTCCTAAAATATTGTTTTGATTTTAGTTTTTATAAATACAGTGTATATATATATATATATATATATATATATATATATATTTTTTGGTAAATAAGTATATAATGTGTGTTTTATTTTAGTCTGTGCGGTATTAATTTTTATTGAAGTTGGTCCTCGTAAAAAAAAAAGTAAATTTTTTTGTATACAGGAAACTACGGAACTACCCCTAGAATTTAAACAGAGTTACAAGCATATCCTCCAAACCCTTTCCCTGTTTAACGTGTATTCTTCTTTCACGTTGTTCTCAGTTCTCTCTCTTCGTCTGGCTCTCTGAAATGCTAATCACCCTCTCTGAGAGTTGAGACCTTGTGTTTAGTAAGTTTTTTGCTTGTTGTTGTTTGATTGTGTACATTTTTTTTTTGTTGATTTTAGGTGAGATAGTTGTGTATCCAATCTTAGTGTTTTTGTTTTGTTTTGGGACAGTAGGGGTTTGTGTGTATCCGAGGTTTTTAGTTTGTGGGGATAGTTGTAGCTCTTTTTTTCCTTTGAGCAAAAAAAAATTGACTTTTGTGCATATCACTTGTTTGATAATTTGCCTGAAAAGGATCATTAACAATTTACTTTTGTTTTAATTTTTAATGCCTTTATTTCTATGAGTTTTGCTTAGCTACTAGGATTATATATGTTTTTGATATTATTCAATTAGGCAGAAGATGAAAGTTTTGTATGGAAGTGTAATGTAGAAACTAGAATCCTAGGTAGTCAATCCCGGATAGCGGCTGACCCAGAAGGTGGGATGGCGGATGACTGCTATATAGTATTTTTTGGATAAATTACATAAATAATACTATAGACATATATTTAATGTAAAATTAAACAAATAACTGAAAATTCATGAAACATTCATAAATAGCAATAAATACTTGAGAAAGTTTTATATACAATTTCTGATATTGTAAGTGATGTGATATAAGTGTAAGATCCGTCATGATAATGTTTTATTATGACTTGTAGTCTGTAGAAGTCTAGCGAGAGAAATTCTGTTAAGGGATTCATAAACGGGGATTGATCCTGAAACTAAGTAATTTTGAACTTAGCATCGTGGCAGCCTTGACTGCATATTTTATTACTAAAAAGATTAGTTAGTTTTGTGGACTGAATTTGAGAATCATATCATCCTAATCCTCCCTGAATAACCATTCAGGGAATGAAGAACAAAATGAACTTCCTATTTGGTGTAGAAAATACGTTATCTTCTGTTCAGTTTTCATCTTTTGGTGTAGGTGCCTTGATGAGGTTTTATTTTTAAAAATGTATTGCTAACGTACTAATTCACGGTGATAGACGAAGTGCATTGTTTGGACCACCAGGAGAAGTTGTTAAATCGTGGGCCGGAATGGCTACTCAGACAATAGCTGAAACTGCACTGAAAATTGTCACCCCTGAAACCCTCCGCAATGCAGCAAAACAATCTCAACGTTGCCTCACTGTTCCTCTTCGTCTCCGCCGTGCCATTAAGAAATACCTTCGAGGTCCTTTATTTTTCTGGTTTTACTTTTTCACGTTGTATCTATATTTATTGATTGTATTCATATTTTTGTGATTGCAAATTTTCTTGGTGTTCTTGGGATTATAGAGCAGGCGGAGCCATATATGAAAAGGAAGGTGTTGAGATTGTCGCAGTCATTCAATGAAATCAAGAATGCCAATCTGCAGCTGGCAACCACCACATCGAGGGAGATAGTTGAAGACCCTTTGAAGTCTTCTGAACAATCAAAACGTTGGAAGATTACGAGCTCCTATGGTGACATTGGTCTCACGTACAGAGATGATGAAACAATTGCTTATGTGGCTTCTCGAATGCCTGCCGTTTACTCTGCTTGTTACAGAGTACTTAAAGAGGTAGGTCATAAACATAATCCTGATAGGTGGAGAATAAAGAAAAAATTTCAATGTTAGGGAGCTCACATCATTAAATAATTGAAGTTTGAACTATGACATAACAGGTTCAAATGGATTTGATTTTTATTACTACTTCTTTACTTGGTAGGCAAAATAATTAGACGAACTCTGTTCAAAGAAAAATAAAAAAGTAAAACTTTATGTGTGAAAGATGGTTTTGAGTTTTGCGTGCTTCCATGATACTATATGGAACATTAGGATTCTAGGGGAACTATACTTAAGTTGATGCTAAAATGAAGAAAATTAGTGATATGGAAGCAAGAACAATGCTGGCAAGTTTAAGGTCTAAATTTAATCAAACAGGGGACTGGAATTCATGTGTCAGATTGAATAATGATTGCTAATCCGTAATTCCGTATAGCATGTGGGAATACTCTCTCTCTCTCTCTCTCTCTCTCTCTCTCTCTCATTTATTTTCCAAGTTATAACATGTAGGTGTAGGATCAACTTTTATGATTCTGCTTGTGCAGTTTTTTTTTTGGTACAATTTAAGTTGTGAAGTATGAACCTTGACATATGTTCCCTTTAACTTTTTTACTATAATCTCAATGCTATGTCTTTTTAGGTTCGTAGAAGGCTTCCTGGTTTCTCCCCAACCAAGGTCTTAGATTTTGGTGCTGGAACTGGTTCAGCTTTCTGGTAAGACTCTTGAACTTTGTTCTGGTTAAAGGTTAACTGTGATATTATAAATTTAGCATTGTTTTTGAATTAATTTGTTGCCTTTGAAATCTGATGTCAAAGGGCACTGCGGGAAGTTTGGCCGAAATCTTTGGAGAAAGTTAATTTAATAGAACCATCACAGTCAATGCAGCGTGCAGGTCAGAGCCTCATACAAGGTAAATGTTGATAACTTTTTTGAACTATATATATATTATTGTGAAGGTTTTAAATTTAGGAGAAAGGATGAATACTAGTTAGTTTTAGTGGAACGATAGAAAGGTAAAGCCCAGCTTGGATTTAGATTTGAAGAGGGACAGATGTACATTTACCATTATGTTGAAATTATGTAACCGTAATTTGAAGCATATCCTTTATGAGAATTCCTCATAATTCGACATTATTCTTTAGAGGGTAGTATGTTTTACTATTTGGTATGAATTTATCAGAGCTAAAACATTTTTTCATTTGTATGAAAGATGCGCATTTTTCCATGTTCTAATATGCATACAGGGACGAGTAATCAGTAACTAACAACTGTTGTGTTATATAATTTATCAGGATGAGGTATTGTTTACGGGCTTCTCGTATTTGTAACTTTGGGCATTAGTGGTCTAAAATATAAGCAAATCTTACTACTTTTACTTTATTTAATAATGGTATTCCTAAAATACCCCTCAATTGATATAAGTATAATTTTGCAATAACGGTCTTCTATTTACATTGAACAAGTTCTATGAAGGGTACTTTCGAGAATACACTTTATTTTTGAGATAAAGAAAATTAATTGCACCTAACAATATTTTCTTCATCAGTGTAAAGTTGTTATTTTTTTTCTTATCATCAAGACTGGAGGGAGGAGTAATTTCATTGTATTTGTTATATAAGTTTTTGATTGATGGATAATGATCCTTATTCTTGAAATATTTAGGGTGTCTTGCAAATCTGATTGATTGAAATTGGGATTACTTTTACTATTTATCCTGCATTATGAATAAAAATGGTGACTGAATCTTGGGAAATATCAGAATATAGTTATAGTTTCGTTGAGGCATGATGAGGGATGATTTGAAGAAGCAACCTTTTAAGAATTAGGTCTTTAATTATGTAACATGTGATAGCTATGCTGAAGAAAGATGAGTTTATATTGTTTTTGTTCTGCTGTTGATTATATAGGTCTCAAGGATTTGCCACTTATTCATAGCTATGATAGCATTCAAGCTCTGTCGAAAAGTACTGGTAAATCAGGGAGAGAGCATGACCTTGTAGTTGCTGTAAGTTTGTTCTTTTGGATTATTTAAGTAAATTTGCAACAAGTTGCTTGTTCTTCAATTTTATTTTTCTTGGACTGAAACACAACTGCATTAAGAAAAAGTTGCAAGAGTAGCAAAGTTAGACTGAGTTGGGACAGCCCCTAACCAAGTTCTACAACTAGCCAGTTTTGACACATTAACTTAACTATGAGCTACGACATTTAAATCACACTTAACAAACACAACACTTGAACTTTGAAGTTTAATAGACTCTAAACTTGATATAACACAGAATAGTATTAAGAGGTTGATAATATTCTGAATAATGAGGATTAACCCTTTACAATGATCTTGAATAGAAAGGCAATCGATGCAGTGATGACAATTACAAGATATATTCCCACTATGATAATATCACTACTGGCGTGAGAAAGGTTCTCATTACCAGTCCCTGATTCCACTCTCAATCTGCCTGGTTTCTTCATGCGTGACCTCCCTCTTTTAACACTTCTCTTTCCCTCACTAGTCACTCCCACGCTTCCCTCCACTCCTTGGTTGCCACGTCGCCCCTCTGTCCCCACCAGCTAGTTTCCCCCTCTGTCCCCACCAGCTCCTCAATTCCTTCATCATTCCTCCTCTCTATCATTCCTAACGGTTTCACATGGGCCCCTCTACCCTCTTCCTTATTCCCCTTTTTACCGCTCCTCCTATACACATGCTTCATGGGCTTATCAAAGTTCTAACTTCTAACAACATCTCTCTGCAGTCCTGAATGATAGGATCAATGGCAGCCACATGAGCTTTTTAGTTGATACAGTTAACAACAACCACATCATCAGAGGTTAAAATGAGCCAACTATATCAATAGGCCTTAAAAAATATGAAATTAGTTCAAAGATAAAATGGAATGAAATATTAAAACCAAATCATTTTGGGTTGGCTAGTTAATCTGTTTTTACTTTAGTGAGTATGCTAAAATTAAAAATATAAAATATTCGTATACAAAAGAATTGCATCAGCATTATATACAATAAAATTTCAGCAACATCTTATCCAACTACATCATGTCAGTAGCTAGAACTGTGAGTAAAATTTTATACTTCACATGTAACATAAGTAATTGAGATATTTTTAGTTTATGCATATTTTATTTCATGGATTAAACTGTAATTTACAATTAACTGTCGAATATCTTAGATGGATTTGCAGATGTAAGTATTTTGCTACGTAGTTTATCAAACTCTACAATTAGCATTGAACATATGTATAAAGGATAATCAACTAGTTGTATACGGTTCATATGTTCAAATCGTAAAAAATTGACTACTTTTATTTTTCCATTTAAACAAACTAAATAGTTCAGCTGAATTCGTTCTGTATGTTCAGTTTCATTCTTTGGTTTTAGAACGTTCTTTTTTCCCTTTGTAATGCTATAAGGGATATACTTTTGTTTTATACTATTTATTCAAGCATTAAGCATATAAATTATTTGCGTATGTTTATGTAAATTAATACTAATTGTTTGTGCTCTATTTTTGTGGAATGAAGTCTTACGTGCTGGGAGAGATCCCTTCGCTAAAGGATAGAATTACCATAGTTCGTCAGCTTTGGGATCTAACACAAGATGTTCTGGTATGATTTCAGACTCATAGTTTTGTTGGCCTATGTAGGCAGGGATTGTTTGCTACAAACTTATTTTACTTACTAGAATGGTGTTATCTCAAGTATTTTTGGAAATTAAAACAGAGTCAATGGGAGAGAAAATGGAGTGATCAGAGCAAGAAAAATATGAGTTTTAGAAAAATTCTTTGATAAAAAATAACTGAGGGAAATTTTCAATCTTGTATCTAATGCTATCTACGTTTGTGAAATCAAAATCTGGTAGGTTTTGGTTGAACCTGGAACGCCTCATGGATCCAGTATTATAGCTCAGATGAGATCTCACATATTATGGATGGAAAACAGAGTAAGTTTACCTTATCGTTAAAGAAAATTCTAAACAATGATAAATAAGTTTTGTATTCCTGTCTTGTCCCATCATTGTTGGTTGTGCGGTTTACTTCAGATATTTTATACCTAATATACCTAATAAGACTGGTTTTTGTTATCTTTGCAGAAACATCGTAAATCTTCTAAAAAGAACAATGAAGTTTGTAAAGATTTGATTACTGAGAAGGCGGGTGCTTTTGTGGTTGCTCCTGTACGTACATTTTGTTCTTACTTTTTTACTGAAAAATTTGTCCACTTTTGCAGTTTCCCAATGTTAATTTTTATTTGATAATTTTTCTTCATGCAGTGTCCTCATGACGGTACTTGTCCACTGGTAAAATCTGGCAAATATTGTCATTTTGTTCAGCGCTTGGAAAGGACATCGTCGCAGCGTGCTTACAAGGTTTTTTCTTATCCATATTTTACTTTCTGTATTGGAGAGTTATGTTGTCCCAACATTCATAATTTCCCCACTTTTCATTGATATTAGGAAAAATTAACATAATTACCAACTTATTTCTGTTTTTAAATTTCATCACTTTGCAGCGATCGAAGGGTGAGCCCTTGCGTGGTTTTGAAGATGAGAAATTCTCCTATGTTGTTTTTAGAAAAGGACGGAGACCAAGGCATGTATTTTAAATTAATCTTTCATGTTTGAACTTCATTATTGAACAAATAGGAGTATAGGACAACAAACAAAGCCGAGTTCTTTTACATCAAATTTAAAACAGTCCTATTGATGTGTATCTCATGTTACTAAATTTTTTCAAATCAACTTTTTATGATTTCTTTCTTTTGATGGAATTTATTATATGGTCAAAAAACTATTTTTGAGGCATATCAATATGCTTTAATTCCATGTGTTGAATGAGCAAAAACAGATGCATTAGATAGTGAAATCATGTTTCAACTAACAACTGATTTACACGTTAAATGTCTATCTATATAATCAAAATATGGATCCTAATCTTGTTTTCAACACAGTGTAATTCTGATTTTTATTTTTTGATTGAACCATTGGACCAGTGAACCTTGGCCCCTTGATGGTATTACATTTGACACTCTGAAGGAGCAGCATGCGAAAAGAAATCCAGAGGAGCTTGAAATTGACTACGGTACTGCTCTATATCTTGTTTTCTGTTTAAATCAATGTAGTCAGGGTCGAGTTTCTACGTAGGATCATTAGGCTGGTGACGGGTCGTAAGCACGGGATCGTAAGACTCTACTCAAGGGCAAAATTGTAACTTCACATATATTCATATACATACAAACACAAAAAATATAATACATGAACAAAAGTTAATTAATATTGCATATATATATATATCATCATTAAAAACGAGCCTTTCAAATTTGGAACAACTATTCCCTGCTTCTTCAGATTCATATCAGATTGAATGCAGTTGAAAAGTAAAAACAGAGGTTGAAGATTGAGACATGAAGGTTGAAGATTACGATGGTGAGAGTGAAGGTGAGAGTACCATGGTGAAACATGGAAGTGAAAAACGATTTCGGTGAAGGTGAGAGTACGATGGTGAAGTGAAAAATACGCAGTTTGATTTTAGGGTTAAAAAACTATCCGGGTTATAAAATAACCCGACCCGGTTCGCAAAGCCCAATCCATTTAGAGATCAAATCAGCCAAGCACGTTTCTTCTTTACGATCCTGCAACAGGAACTCGTTCTTGACCACGAAGAAGTGCAAAAACGACCCCAATCAGAGTCTAAGCACGAGTGGCTGGCCGGAGCACGTAAAGTCGTGCGACCCTACGACCCGGCACTCGACCCTGACTACCATGGTTTAAATACTTCATTACAAAATATGTGGTCTGATAATTTAAAAACCAATTTCCTTTCATGGTCTATGATTTTGAAGAAAGCATTTTCAATTTTTCTTTCTTATTTTCAATAATAAACAAAAATACACATTTATTTTATTTCCTGTTTTTAAAATGTTTGTATTGGAAGCAGAAAAAATGATTTAAAGTCTTTTGGTTAGAGAAAATGTTTTCTTTTCCTATATTTTGCGACTTTACTTTAACCATGTTTCCTGTTTTCAAATATATAGGAAACAACTTCTTTTCGGTTCCAGAAATGTTTGTATAGGAAACAATGAAAACAACTTCTTTTCTTTCACTTTTTCTATTTATACAAATCATCAAAAAATAAGATGCAGTGTGTGAACATAATGCAGCAGATTTGGCTATGAGCAGTAAAAATAGGAAATGAAAACTTTTTTATAGTCAAACAGACCTTTAATGTTATATTTTTACAATTTATAATTGTTAGCGAAAACATGAAATTAAATGGAAATGTTTTCTGGACCGAATTGCAACTTGTATTTATCTCTTTTCATCTTTTCAGAGGACTGGATGAAGTTGCAACAAGCTGACGATGATGCTCCACGTGAAAAAGGTGTAGTAAAATATGATTCTGATGCTATTGAAACCGATGTCGACGGTGAAGATGATACTGAAGAGAATGAGGAAATTGAAGAAGAAACAGAGAGTGCTGATCTTGGAGGTGGCTGGGGAAGAATTGTGTACATGCCTCGTCGAAGGGGTAGACAAGTAATATTAAATGTGTGTAAATCAACCGAAAGGGATGCATCAGAGGGTACATTCGACCATATAGTTGTAACAAAGAGCAAAAATCCTACCTTGCACCATCAAGCCAAGAGATCTATCTGGGGTGATTTGTGGCCATGTTAAAGCAAAACCATTTGTGTTGTTAGTTGTCTGTTATTTGTTACTGTGCCACTCTTATATGTATGAGTGTTTTAAGGACCATATCTTAATTAAAATAAGAAATTTCTCATGTTTTTTTTTGAAGTAGCTCTTTTCATTATATGCATGATAAAGGGATAGCACTATAGGTGAAAATGAAGATATTTTAATTGTATAAAGATAGCTTAGTCTTTCTATTTGTTAAAATGAATAGTAAAATTGGGTAAATTGTCCTTCAAACTTTGGATTGATGAATTTTTAAAACTCCGTTTGAAAATCTGGATTTAATTGATGAACGTATAAAGGAGATGAAGAAAATGAAAAAATGAGAAAAAAAAATTAATTAGTGCAACTTTTTATAAACTTATAATAATTACATTATTTTGTGCGGTTTTCTACATAACTTTATTTCACTCCACTAATTAATGCAACTACTAATATTATAAACAAACCCAAAAGTAAGGATAAAATTAGAATTGAAATAATGTTATCTTTTACTTATAATACACATGCAAAATTTCTTTTTTACATGTTAATCTTTTTAACTTCATTTTGGATCTTATCGACTATTTTAATGTTTCCACGTACACGAGGAACTTGTTGCATATATAATTAATGTTATCTTTCCGCCACTTCAATTTTCTATCACTTTAACTTGTTTGCTTTTTTGTTATCATAGCACATCTCTTATCCAGAAATATGAGTTCTGTCCATGTCCTCTCTTCCACTACAATCCATGCACTAAATCACAATCTTTGTGACTCAAATTATCATACAATCAATCTAACACCATGGGATCTACAATTTCTTCCATATGGATACAATCAAAAGGGTCTTCTTTATCACCACTCTTCCGAATTAGATACAACAAATCAAATCCAACACCTTAAACACTCTCTTTCCATTACTCTTGATTTTTTCCCTCCCCTCACAAGTCGCCTCAAAATAACGGAACATGAAGATAACACGATCTCCTGTTGCATCGTGTGTAACAACGAAGGCGCACTCTTTGTTCATGCTGTAGCAAAAAATATTAGTGTCGCTGATATTCTGGGACCCTCTTATCATTCTCCTATTATCCCCTCATTTTTTGCACTTAACGGAGTTAAAAACTACGAAGGGACATCTCAACCATTACTTGCGGTTCAAGTAACAGAGTTAGTGGACGGCATCTTCATTGGCTTCACAATCAACCATGTGATTGTTGATGGTAAGTCGTTTTGGCATTTCATTAATTCATGGTCTGAAATCTCGAGAGGTTGTCTTAAAATATCCAAACTTCCAATATTTGAACGTTGGTTTCCAAAAGGTGTTGAATGTCCAATTCGATTTCCTTTCACAATAGATCTACATAACAATCACTCGAGTAATGATAATGATGAAGAAAAAATCAACCTACAATACAGATTATTTCATTTCAAAAAGGAAAGTATCGTAAAACTAAAATTCAAAGCCAACTTAGAGGCCAATACAAAGAACATATCTTCTTTACAAGCACTTCTTACACACATTTGGTGCTCTATTATACGTTCCAAAAAACTTGACTCAGAAGAAAAAGTGAATTTCGTGTTGGATATAGGCGTTAGACATAGGTTGGTTCCTCCATTGCAAGAGAATTATTTTGGTAATGCTGTGATAGATTGTGTAGTTACCATGCAAGCTGGTGACTTGTTAGAAGACATTGGGCTTGGTAAAGGTTCTTGGGAGATGAACAAGATGATTGCATTGTACTCTAATGAGAAGTTAAAAAATCACTATGAGAATTGGTTGATAACGCCGAGTTTTATTACCCTTAGTGTCGCGAATAGTAATTCAATCGTGATTGCTAATTCACCTTTGTTTGATGTATATGGTAATGATTTTGGTTGGGGAATCCCTGTGGGGGTTCGAAGTGGGGGTGCGAATAAAAGAAATGGAAAGATTATTGTGTATGCAGGTGTCGAAAAAGGTAGTATGGACCTCGAAGTGTGTCTTCCTTATGAAATTTTGGAGGCAATCGGAAATGATAATGAGTTTATGGAGTTTGTGTCCAATTAATGTGACTTTGATCCTTTGGTTTGTATTTATGTAACATAAGAATCATGATAATAAAGTCTTAGTTTTGTATTTTTTGTTGCCTATGTTTAGAAGGTTTCATTTTTAATTTGGATTACTTTTACTAAATAACAATGGAATTAAAGGGAGTACAATCAAAACATTAGAAACAAAACAGGGTGAGGATAGTTAGTGTTTTGTTTCGAAATAGTATTTTTTTTTTTCTTCTTCGTCAATAATCAATATGAGTGTGCTTCTCTCTTTGAAAAAGAGTGTGCTGATCTTGGAGTTGGCTGGGGAAAAATTGTTTTCATGCTTGTTAGAAGGGGTAGACAAGTAACAATGAATGTGTGTAGATAAGAGCAAGAATCCTACCTTGCATCATCAAGCCAATATATCTATTTGGGGTGACATGTGGCCATTTGAAGCAATATCATTTGTTTTGTTTTGTTTATATCCCTTCATAATTTGGGAGTATTTACTCATCAACTAATGATAACAAACAATATAAATGTATTTGTATGTTGTACCCACAACTAACTTATAATAAACTTTTAGATTTGCATATGTGGATTTGCATTTGGCTTGTTTTCATTGGTTGATAGGTAAATACTCTTAAATTATAAAGGGAGTTCTTCTTATGCTTAATAAAGGGAGTGAAAATGAAGATATTTTAGGACTAGAGAAATGCTATTAGAACACACTTTTTTACACATACTTGACACAATATACACCCTAAATGATATGAAAAGGCTACATCAAGTATGCAATATCTAACCCTAAATACCTCCCACTTACACCGCTTATTGACTTGATCCTTTATCTTTATTTTAAGTTTCAAGTTGGTCCCTTATCTTTTAAAAGTTTCAAGTTGATTCCTTATCTTTAGTTTAGGTTTCAAGTTGGTCCATTCGTAATATTTTTTACTATTACCGTTAAATTTGGACACGTGTCATATGTCCAAGTGTGCCACGTGTCCAAATTTAACGGTAATAGTAAAAAATATGACGGAAGTGACCTACTTGAAACCTAAAATAAATATAAGGGACCAACTTGAAACTTTTAAAAGATAAGGGACTAACTTGAAACTTAAAATAAAGATAAGAGACCAAAAGTATAATTAATGCTCTGTTTGGTAAAAATAATAGTTAGCTGATAAGCTAGTTGATAGGTTATAGGTTATAGTTTATACGGAGTAGCTTATAGCTTATAGCTAATAAGCTAATTGAAGTGTTTGATAAAATTAGCGGTTTAGTAGCTTATAGATGTAAAATGACATAAAAGGACATTTTTAATTAATAATAAAATTTATATTTAAGATATAGTACATTCGTTTTTATATATTCGTTTTTTCTAAATTGAAACACTAATTTTGGCATCATATAACATAAACATACATTATTGAAGATCAAAACATAGTCAAAATTGCAATTGTTTCAAAAAGTTGTATTTCAAAAATAATTTTTATGAAAATCTATTTAAAATAGCTTCAAAATTAAGTGATTTTTTGAAATTTTCATATCCAATTTTTTTTTAATAAAATACCTAAAATAACATTTTAAAAATAACTATTCAAACCAAATTTTCATTTGAAATTTTTATAAAAAAATTCTTTGTAAATTGTTTTTACACAAAATTATGCAATAATCTATTTTAATTTTTTTTTTATAATAAACCGGCCTTACATCTTTCCACTAAAACTCAAACTTCTCACCACTAGATCAAATATAATTACTTAATTTAATTTAACATGTTAATCTAGAGATTAAATAGTTTTTTTTTTTTTTTGTTTTTCACCATCAGTTTAATCTGGTTCGGGGGTCAGTTCTGTCATCAAGTGGTTGCAGCCCCCTCCCGATCGCAGTTGCGGGGGATCGAACCGTGGTCATCCCTACCAAGTTCAGCGCCAATCACCACTGAACCAACTAACTATCGGTAGAGATTAAATAGTTTAATTAGTAGTAATAGTTCGATAACCTTTTTAATTAATTTTGATGATTTTTTGTGGTCAACAGGTAATTTTAATGATTGAATGTTTACTAATAAACAAACAAATGGAGTGTCCATCCAATCCATATCCTCCGTCGTTCTGGTGGTTACAACAGTAAGACGACTGACTCTTTCCTTCTCCCCAACTCAATTGTCATGCTGTCTGCCTCACTGCTTCAACCTGGTTTGTTATTCACTTTCTCTCTATTCAATTTTTCATTTCTACCTACTTTCCAACAAATTACTGTGTTCTATATAATTTGGTAGCTATGGTATTTGTGTGTGTGAACTATGCAGATTCAGAATTCACACATCAGTTCTGATTTTCTTTCATTAGATATATTAGGTTTTAATTTATTTTTTATTTTTCCAAAAAATGTTATTTAAATTCATCATTTCACACATGTGGTTTCAGGTTTTCTAATTACATATAGACTTAAAATCAAGGTTAATCGGGTATGAATTTGTGGTTAAGTGTGTTTGTGAACTCAGGACTCGTTTGGATTAACTTATTTTTTAGCTTATGCAATATAAATTAGGTTTTATGCTATTTTATAAGTTCACACTAGTGAAAATTGTATTTTTATAAGCTATTTTATCATAAACTACCTTGACAAACTTATAAAAATACATAAAAATTGCTTAAGCTGTTTGCATAAGCTAATCCAAACGAGCCCTAAATGTTTTATAGTTGTAGAATTTTGTAGGCTAAACTATACTTATGTTCCCTTGAGTTAAGCTACAAACGTGTTAATTTAATCCTCGTATTAAATATCTTAATATTTGTAATTTAAAGGACTAAAGTGTTCAAAATTCATAATGAAACGAAAAAACTTAAGGGAACAAATTATTTAACCTTTGTAATTTAAGGACCAAAATGAAACAAAAAAAAAAATTTAAGGTACTAGAGTGAAACCTAAAATTAACCTAAGAGACTAAAAGTATAATTTAGCAAGTCCCAAATTGATGTTCAAATAACATTTCTATTTTTTATTGGCAGGTGATAGTAAACTAGTGATAATGTTAGTTTTAAGGATTGAAACTTGTTTAGTACCTGATTCGATGATCCCAGGAAGTTCACTAGAGTATTATATAGCAATGTTTTACAGAATTGAATTATAAACTAAATCAAACAAGTGTCGGAAAATCAACCCCTTTGGTTGAAATGTGTATATTATCATTCACATACATTGAGCTGAGCTATGTTATAAAGAATTGCTTATTTTAATACCAAAAGAAATGTGTATATCCACATGATGTCATAAGATTAATTAATCACTGAGTTCTAAATGATTATTATACTGTACTAGCAGAAAGTATGGAGGCAGCAGAAGCGGCAGTGGAAGCACCAGTTCCCTCCGAGTCATTCACGGACCAGATTTCCAAATACAAAACCATGATGACTGCAGCATACAAAAGCAAACCAATTCCATATTGGATACTTCTTATTCTTGGAATCATTGCAATGGTGGTGGCATTTCCTGCTTCCAGCATTCTATCTCGTGTTTATTACGAAAACGGCGGACAGAGCAAGTGGATCATTTCTTGGGTAGCTGTTGCCGGATGGCCTTTAATTGCCGTAATACTGTTTCCTACATACTTCATTACTAAAACCTTTCCTACGCCTCTCAACTTAAAACTGTTTCTGTCATACATTGTTTTGGGTTTTCTAAGTGCTGCTGATAACCTAATGTATGCTTATGCCTATGCTTACCTACCTGCCTCGACTGCTGCTCTTGTCGCATCATCATCCCTCGTGTTTTCAGCACTTTTTGGATACATTCTCGTTAAGAACCGAATGAACGCTTCTATAATAAATGCCCTTTTTGTCATAACTGCTGGATTAACCATCATTGCTTTGGATTCAAGTTCAGACAGATATGATAATATTACTGACAAGCAATACATCATGGGATTGGTATGGGATGTTTTAGCTTCTGCTCTTCACGGCCTTATTTTCGCGCTCTCCGAACTGATTTTCGTCAAGTTACTTGGAAGACGATCGTTCATCGTTGTTTTGGAGCAACAAATCATGGTATCATTATTTGCATTTCTTTTTACCAGTATAGGGACATTTGTAAGTGGTGACTTTCAAGGAATGACATCTGAGGCAACTAGTTTCAAAGGCGGTAAAAGTGCTTATTATCAAGTTCTCATTTGGGGTGCAATCACATTTGAGTTGGGGGTTTTAGGAGCAACTGCTGTAATTTTCTTGGCTTCAACTGTTCTAGCTGGTGTACTTAATGCAATTAGAACACCAATAACAAGTATTGCAGCTGTTATACTGTTGCATGATCCAATGAGTGGCTTCAAGATCCTCTCTCTTGTGATTACCTTTTGGGGGTTTGGCTCATATATTTATGGAAGTTCAATGGATGATAAACAATCATAAGAATTACTCACTACATTGGTCTGCCTCCATTCATATTATTTTCTAAAGTTCTTTGAGACAACATATGAGTATATCTCTTGTGTGTATATTAAATGTGTATATTTTATTTAATTATCTTTCTCAAAGTCTTTATCTTAGGTTATATTTGGATTTTGGATTGATAGAATAGAGTGGCACGGAATGGAATGACATAAAGTTAGATTCCATTGTTTAGATTTTATAAAAATCGGTCGAGTGGTATGGAATAAGATGGAATCCATCCCATACCATCCTTTCCTCTTATTTTCCATTTCGTCCAATTTGGAGGCTATACAATGAAATGGAAATTATAAATTTGATAATTACGATTTTGCCTCTCTTTTTATTATGTTTGGTTATTTCTTCTCATGTGTTTTTCTCTTGTGCTTCCTTCCTCCTTCATCTTAGCCAACAAAGGTATGCACAACATATGTATTAGTTTGAAAGTGGAAAAAGATACATACATCCTCAATGTACATTTCTACTTCTAAAGAATCGAAGATGGAAGACTATGGTTCATAGTTTATCAAAAATAACTATCATCCAACATGTATATGTTTTTGGAGGAAGGATTCTCTCTATTGTGTGTTTTCAATGGAAAGAGCAGTGTCAAATCTGACCATTAAAATTCTATCATCTATTTTTTTATAATATTTTTTACACGTTCTCTCATGACGTATGTTTTTGGCTTATGGTGTTTGGGTTGCAATCATTAACGATCACATGTTGTTAATAATGTTGGAAAATATATAGTACAATGACAATGTAAATTTTCTTTAAACACATTCTTTCAAAAAAAAAAAAAAAATCTTTACGCACATCTAATAAATTTTCTTTGCACACACAATGATTTTTTTTTACATGATTGGTAATTAATCTCTTCAAATATATCGTCAAAAAAAAGAAAATAGATTTATAATTTAATGTTCTTATCTATTAATATGAAAATGTCACACCTATTTGACTTTCTCTCTCCTCAAAAATTTTCTCCTCTCAAGCCTCCTATCTTCTCATGCATTTGGCAATTAATGTTATTATTACAATTAATGATTCTACTAATATTCTACAACAAATAAGTCAAAAATTCAAAAGTTTTCAAAATCAATATTAAATGTGGTTATTTCAATTAAATTTATTTGATATTGTTTTCAAAATTCGAATGTAAAAATTAATTGTGAATTGTCATGATTTCTTCCTAACTTGGCTATATAAGGTGGTGGTGATGAAAAAACTTTACTCAATACTAACAATATTTTTTTTATTCTTTTCCTATTACTTTGGCAAAAATCAATTTTTCGTTCTTCTTATTCTTATTTCTATTACATAAAGGATGAGAAGAATTGAGTATTTTTAAAAAAGAAAAAGAAATGCATGATATTTTTTTAAAGTTAAATTGAATTTGATTTATTTATTTTTTTTGACTCAAAAATAATGATATTCATTCATTTCAATAATTGATAAAGTACATCAAATGCAAATACAAATTCAACATAGCTAAAAACGAAAAGGATGAATCTGCGAACAAACTCACAACATCCAAGTTAATAGCATACAACGGCAAAATGTCTACAAATAATATGATATGCCTACAAATAATATGATATTACTAAAGTCACCGGAATGTCTATGCTTCCGGATCTGCAACATTGACGCACAAATCATTGATTGAATCTGCAATTCTTTGAAGTAGATCTTTCAATATGAACTGAAAAACACCGCAACAAGACGGAGAATCACACAACGCCGTACCAAGACGATGATCAACACAACACCGCACTTAGACGACGACAACACAACAACAAAAAGAAACTAAAAACACAAACTATGTGAAAACCACTTATTTAAATAAAAAAACAAAAAAAGAAGATAAAAAGGGGGTGATTTTAGGCCAAGAATGACCTAAAATCACCCTTTACCGGTAAAGTAAGAAAGAAGAGGCTCAAGAGAAAAAGGGATGAAAACTTAGGGCCGGCTGCAAGGTGATTTCATGAATAAATTGAATTTGATTGTTTTATAATGCTATCTATTTATTTGTTGTTTATTCTTTGTTTTCGTTATTTTTTTTAATTGTTTCAATGTTTGGTTTATTGAATTGTGTTCATGTTGTGGTTATTATTTTATTTCATTAGTATTCATGTTGGTTATTGTTTGGTTTCATTATAGGAATAACCTAATCTTTTGATTTTTCTTTTTAATTAGTACTGCTAATACTTTTGCCATTTTTATTATTGATTCGTAGAAGAAGAAAAAAAACATAACTTTTTCTAAATTCTAATACTTTTCTTATTTTCTATTTGATTTGCTTTGCAAAATAAGGACAAAGGTTTGCAATGATGTCTTGAATGAGTTGATTTGATGAAACATAGATATATGTATATACTTTTTTTATGGTACAAGTATTCATGCTATTCTATTTTAAAGTCAATATCTTATAATATCAGGGTTGCATTTTTACAGGATTATGCTCTCTTCAAGAACTACTCAACCATATGAGGCCCATTGGTGTAGACGTGAAAAAAAAATTGTATTCTAAGTCATTGAACTATTTGTTTTTTAGCTTGAAAACTTTGTATTTATAATTTATTTTATTCGTACTTTGTTCAAAGTGCTTAAAATTAACAAATTTGTTATTTGAATTCAAGATGACATCGCTATAATTTATTTTTAATATGTTTAGAGTTTTTGAAGATGACTAAAATTATTAAAGGATCAGAAATTAATATCTTGATGCATTTTTTTATATTGATCTTAATCAATGCATGCTACTCACTATTTGCTCTGTATATATGTTTTACCATTTACTTCATCGTCTATTCAGTGGTGGGAGGAATAAAGTAAGAAATTTCGAATAAGAAAATAATTTTTTATTTTAAATTGTTTCTACCCATCATTAGTTGGTTCATGGATGATTGACGTTGAACTTGATAGGAAGAACTACGATTCGATCCCTGCAACCGCGACCAGGAGGCTTGAACCACATGCCAAAAATGATTTGTATGTTAATTGGCTACTATTTTCAAAATTCTTAAATAATATTTGCTATTGATTACATATTTAAATTTGGAAAAGGGAATTATTATTATTTATTACCATAATATCAATTTATTACCATAATATCAATAATGAAGAGCCAAACAAAAACAAATTGTATATCATCCATATCTATATTTAGGTAAAATTACTCTTTCAGTACCGATTTGGTTTTTTATGTTATTTTTGTCTTTTTCGATTTTTCATCCATATTTGTATATAATTTTTCAAGCTTTAAAATTATAATATTTTTGGTCATAGCATACATGTATCAACAAGAATTTTTCTAATAGAATATCATTACGGTTTTTCTTGGAGATGGAAAATTCGTCCACTTGATCGTATCAATTTATAATTATTCCTCAATCAGTTAAAAGAATGAAATTGGCTGATATTATGACAAGGAAAATGGCAAAATGCTCATTTGTATGGATAAAATTGAACGAAGAAATCGAAGAATACTTAACCGTTTTATCTCTTTTTCAAAATGGTTCAAAGTATAATTCTTTTTTTTTCGATGATCCCTTCCCCTTAGGACAATACTAGGTAGCATAGATATATATCATTATGGTATATGTATAATGTTGCCATATGCCTATCTTGGGTAAAAAATCTATATCCAGCTATCTATATGTTAAAATGAATTAAAGTTTTCTAAATTAACATAAAAAGGGAGGAGAATAATATAAGATTTACCCATGCTTGGCACGGGTCAGGATCCACATATGGTCCGGAGACTAGACATGATATTTTTTAAATAGCATTTTTATTATACACCTTTTTATTTTATTTTATTTTTTATAATTATTATACACTTTTTTAATTATAATATATTATATATTAAATTGAATCAAAAGACACAAATATTATGTGTAACTTATTCATATTTAATTATGCATGTTATTTTTTTATTATTTTTCTATTTTATATTTTTAAAGTTAAAATATTAAATTGTTAATTTTTTATGACATATTTTTCCCGTGCTTGGCACGGGTCCGGAGACTAATTTGTATTAATTCTTTGGTTTTTAGAGTAGCCCATTAACTATTTGAGCTCAATCACTTATTTATGTTTTAATGTTTTTAAATAAGAGTAAAATTATGGTTGGAAATAGCACACCAAAAAGGATGGCTAAAATCATGGTTGGAAACTGATTCATTGCTTGTTTTGTTGGCTTTCAAATCTTCAAAACAGCCTTAACCTTTAAGAAATAGATGAAAGAATCCTATAAATCTCACTTTATCCCTGCAATTTTTTATTTATTATATTTATAGAGAAAGAAATCATTGTGCTGATATAAAAGCGAATATTGGTTTACTTCATCTATGAAATTTTTTATTTATTATATAAGGACTGATTATTCTAGAAATAGGCATGGTTTACTCCATCTATGCAATTTTTTGTTTCTTATATTTATAGAGAAGAAAATCATTGTACTGATATATTAGCGTATATTGGTTTATCTTTGCCTCATTCCTTCAAATTCTGTTTTTTTTAGTGTGGTGAGTTGGTTTAAAGTTGTTTATGGTGTTTTTCTTTGTGTGATGTTTTGCTTTTTTCTTTGTTTCAGGTGTAATATAGTCCTGTAAAAAATATGGACAATTTTTTGCTTTTCTCCTTCCCTTACCCCTAAAAAACACTCCACCAAACTCCCAAATCTTGAGCAAATTTTTCAAAATTTGATTTGCAACAGTCTAAGCATAAAATCATAAGGGTTTTGTATATCATATTCAAATGATTTTATCAGCACTGCTCTCTGCTTTTCATCGGGCGTAGGAGAATATTAAAAATAATCCGTTATATAATCAAAACTTTCAATTCCATAAGTTGACAATCAATGATAAATAATGTTCAAAGTGAAGATTGAAAACTCATTAATAAAAACTGGAAAGTAAAGATGTAGGCAAATATAATCTAAATAACTAAAAAGCAACATTTCATGTTCAAATTTAGAAGATATTAAGTAGCTAAAACCAAAATTTTGGCATAATCTCTCGCATCATAACTTCTGTCCAAGTAACACGGGCTTTTGCTTACAAATCAAGGTGCAACTACAATGCGTCCAGCCACTTGGTCAAGATCCCGTCTGCCAGTGGATGTAATTTTCCTGCCACTGATATTTAAAGACATTTTAGATGAATCATTCAAATGTGTGATACAAAGATAGTAATATGATGATGCAGAATAGAAAAACAATAACCTAGGATCAATAATTTCACAAGAATAGCAATGTGTAACTATTCACATCAAACAACAATGCAACCTCCATGATAAAATAAGCATATTAAAAAAGCTAATCAATTTCTAAAGAAGCATCGACTCATCTAAGGCTACTATTGACCATAGTTTTAAATCAGGGTCGGCTTAGTTTTGCAATCCATGATGCTAAGAAACATTGCGGTCATGAAGACATCAAAATCTTTGATGCTAATCAAGTTTGCATTTTTTTAAAAATCTTGCTGCTGGCAATAGATATAGATAGGTTCGATTTGACCTGACTTATTTCAACTTCTGTTCTTACAAGAGCAGGGCTAAACAATGTTTTTTTTATAACCTGAATTAAAAAATGAGCTTTTCTTTTATGTATTAAAACTAAATTTTTAGGAACTTTTCAAAAAGTAGTTGAGAAACGTCTTTCAAATAGTATTAGAGCTGTCATAATTTATCTATTTTTCAATTATTTAATTCAAATTCTATCATTCTAAAAAGAGATATCGTTTAAGCTAAAGAATAACAATAATTACAGAACAACTTTACTTTATTTCCATTGTTAAAAAAAAAAGTTTACTTATTTCTATACTCTTTCTTTTAGCTTTAATTTTAAAGTAGCTTTTAACGCCGAAATAAGCCAGACCAAGCAGAGTCAAGTAAGGAAAAAAGAGTTTTACCCCTTGGTGTCCATCTCAATGAGGTTCATGTTCTGCAACTGTTGAAGAATGTGACGAGCAATAGCACCACTACTCTTGCAAAAATGGGGAGGGCGACTTCCGTTCCTTTGGCTCCCACCATAAATCCTCTGAAATGCACCAACACCAAGACCCCCTCTCATGTAGATCTTCCTAACCATGGAAGCTGAAATCAAGATCGAATTGAGCACAAAAATTAACTCATTGCAAAATTACCAATACAACGAAGTATCCAACAAAGATCTTAGTATAAGTATCATGTTTAAGAACAATAGTGAAGCAAACTTGTGAGAGAAATAAATCTCACCAGCTCTAATGTAATACCAATCAGGATCATAGGGAGCCAATTCTTTGAATTTTGCAGTTTTCACAATATCGGTCCACTCAGGCAGCTCCATCTATATTTAGAACAAAAAGCGTGAAAATTAAAATAGAGACAAAACAAATCATGACATTGTTGAATAAAAACCAGAACCAATTATAGGCTGTATTTAGATTCTGTGCAATGTGACTGCAAGTAGTCAGCCACATCTGGATTGTTCGATCAACATCTAACAGTCCAGATTTCAATGCAGATTGTGATTTTTTATATGAAATCTAAAATATTGAGCTTGAAATCTGAAACAAGATCGTTCAGGCCAAGTGTAGATAACTAACTTAAGTCACACGGTTTTCCCAACAGAACAGGCGGGCTTTTTCCAATCCAAATAACTAACAACTAATCCAATTCCCAAAATAATGAAAAATTGTATGTTCGGTGAACTTATTAAGAATGTAAATTGCTTACATATCTAACAAAACATAGTTTATATAACCAATAGCATGTTTTTTCATATTTAATCAGAGGACAAAATAACACTTATAATTTTTAAGAGCTCTATTAGAAAATTGATCTGCATTAAGACTATAACACTAGTTGAACACACATGACTTAAACTAGTTGATAACAGAATCATGAAAAATCCTAAAGCACAAAAAAAAAACAATAATAAAATATATATTCACATTAGCAATTTAAGTAAATTATATGTAACCATTTAACTCACACACAATACACAAAAATATACTTTAAACTCAACTAAAAAAAATTCATGAAAAAGGGGTCAAAAGCATAAAACATTAAGAACCCATTTCATAGAACACATATAAATTGATGGGTTTCAAATAAATATCAAATCTTTTCAGAAAAAATAAAAAATGTTAGAAAAACATACCTTGCCAGATCGCTTGAGATGAGTGGAATAAGCCTTGACAAATTCATGAGGCGAAACATCCTTCACAGTTCTTGAAGTTGCCATGGCTGAATCTGATTGATTATTGTTTGGTAATCGAAAATGGTTATGCTTTCGCCGCTAGAGAGAGAGAGAGTGAACAAACGAACACAATGCCTAACTAGGGTTTTAATAAAAAAACACATTTTGGGCCCTTTTTTAAAATAAAAAAAAAAAGACGAAGTAAATATGACCCAATCGATCGGTTAGTGATTAGTAACATGAGAAATTCCACACATGCAACCCCCCAAATTCTCTCACCATTTTAACTTTCATTTTTTTTTATAATTAACCCACTAGTTTTTACTTTAGAAATATAGGCTCCGATAATTCAAAGTTGGACTGTAAATTAAATAAAGTCTAATCAAGTATTATCTTTACTATAAATCGAACTCAAATTTTTCGAAAACGCCCTTTACATGGGATAGTAGTATTAGTAAATTAGAGGTGTAAAATTTAATACATTGCAACAAAATGTAAGACTTCAGGTCCAAAAAAGAAAAATAAAAAGAATTGTAGTTGTGTGCAGAGAGATCAAAAAAATCTTTTTTGCATAAAACACACAAATATCGACATGATTCGTTTAAGTAACTAAAATGTATTTTATTGTTTTTGATTATGATATGAATATTTTTTATGTTAACTACAGTGATTATTATTTATTTTTTTATTTGCAATTTTTGAGAAAAAATTTTTAATTGAGGGGCCACTTTTTAAATTTGTATATAGGCTTTGGTAAAAATAGCGGTTAGCTGATAAGCTAGTTTATAGCTTATAAACTAAAAGCTATAAGTTACTTGAAATAGCATTTGAAAATAAGCTATAAGCTAGTAAAATAAGCTATAAGCTCATAGTAAAATAACTGTTACCAAACAGAGCTTTTAGCTTATAAGCTAAAAGCTATAAGCTAGTTTTTTGACCTTCTCAAATAGAGTCATAGTCTCCAAAAACTTGGGGACGCCCCTGTTCACAGTGACATGCCCTTTAATTTTCTAATAATACTTTACTTGAATTTTAAAATCTAGAATATATTTTTGGTGTTTGAATGGTAGAGTTCAAACACGCCACTATTTTCATCTAAATGCATAGGCAAAACGACTCTAAATCCTTCCTCATTGATTTATTGTTATTACAAAATCAGATAATGGGGAGGGGGAGGGTGGGCGAGTAGCAAACAATTTGTTATGTTGGTATGTGAAAATGGTGGTGAATATAAATAGTACAAGAAGGAAAGTGAAATGTCAAAGTACAAAATCTTTAAAATTTGAGTGTATATGTAGATTAAGGAGTTACTTTTGCAGCGGTGGTCTAATAAATCTTCGGCTTAATTGTATTTTTGGTCTTCCTATTTTACAAGATCTGTAATTTTAGTCTCTCTATTTTAAAATCAAACATTCTTGCCCCCTATTTTGAGATTTTTTGCAATTTTGGTCCCCCACCCCATTTTTTAACCACGTGGCAGGAACAATGCTTATGTGGCAATACTATGTGGCAAATTACATGTACACATCAGCAAATGTATTTTTTTAATAACAAATATAATTAGATAGAATTAAATAATTATATTCTTATTCTTATAAAAAAAAGGGAGCTTCTACGGTACATTAGGTTGTTAAATTGATAAATTTGTAATTTATTTTAATGCATTAATAAACTATCAGTCGATCATTGTATTTTAGAGATAATAATATCACAAAAAAAAACACAATTTCATTGTTTATAAGGATTACACTAAATTTTTAATATTTTTCATTAAAAAAATTCAATATTGACTATTATTATGCATAAAAATTAAAAAAAAAAATCAAATTTTATATTTTTGACAGTTTTGATAAATTATATTTTGTTATTATAATGTTCTTAATGATAGAAAACATAATTTATTTTAAAAAATATTCAATTATCTACTAATTTAATGGCCTAATGTACCGGTATATTAGAAATTATCAAATGTACCATAGAATTTCCAATAAAAAACATTTAAGTAATAAATGAAACATAAAAGAAATTAAACTCACCTTCCCCAACGCAAATCGAAAAAAAAAATAAAAAATAATAAAAACTCAAAAGGTGTCAAAATTAGAATGGAGGAACATCATCACCGGACTCGCACGACTATCATTAAATTTCTTCGAAGGATACTTCGCAGTAACCATCCCAACTTCAAAAACAACATCATCACCGGACGTGTTTTGCGCTGTTTTGTTTTTGTTTTGCACTGTTGTGCCCTCTGTTTCGTGTTTCTATTGATTTTGGAGAGTAAGCTTTGTGTTGGTTGTTGGATATTTCCTTGTTATCAAGTAGAACAGACCAAATCGAAATCGAACGGTTGAAGATTAAAATCCCCTGGAATCTGGAGTTCAGATCTCCTCCATTGGGTTATGCTCCAGTTATTCTCCAGTACCATATTAGATGAGTGACACGTGGAACACCAGTTAATTTACGGTTCAGATTAAAAAGGACCACAACTCTTCTTCTCGTGATACCCCATCCATCTAACCATCTTCCTCGTCTCCGTGGAAACAAATCGGCACTGTTGCAAAACTGACTTTCCACTGAAAAAAAAAATCATAGACCAAAATCCAATATTGCAATATGCAGCAAAACCAACATATCAGTATAGCATGAGAGGGCCAAGAAGTGCAGTCATGCTTGAATTTTTTAAACATTAACAATGGGTTGGATGAATTATGAAACTATGCAAATTGTGCAATGAATAAAATTGAAATATGTCTTTGTTCTTTAATCAATTATATCTGCATAAATTCTTTTGAATTATTTCTATGTCAAATCTACAAGATTGAGCAGCAACATTTCCACCACAACATGTTTTCATCTGGAATTGATTACAACCACAACAACTTTAATTAACAATTGAACCCTAAACCCTAAATTGAAAGAGGGAAAATGCAATATGACTTGAGAAGCCAATTTTAAAATCAAAACAGGGATGCAGTGAAGTAACAAGTAATGGAATTTGCTTTTCGTGGTGGTGGTAGCGAAACAGAGTTGAAAACACCGTGGCCGTGACTTTGAAACTCGCCGTGTAGGGACCGATAGAGAACAACGATGAGAGAGGAGAGGAAGCGTTGTATTATGGAGGAAGAAGAAGACAAAGCATGATGTTGTTACAAACCTTTTACAGATTGAAAAGGTTTCAACTTTTTACAGATCCATGGTGAAGAAGAAACATAAATGGGGTCATTGTTGTTGTCTCTATAACCTTCAACTTTTAATCTCACCCATTGAAAAGTTTAATTGCTATGTGTCACTCATCCGGATGTATACTGGAGGGTAATGGAGGATAAACTAATGGGGCAAGAACATTTGATTTTAAAATAGGAGGATCAAAATTGCAGATCTTATAAAATAGGGGATCAAAAGTGCAATTAAGCCTAAATCTTATCGTTGTGCATGGAGAACACAAATTACACAATCTTAAGTTGACTGAATTCTTTAAAGTTTTTTTTTTTGACAGGAAAAGCATTTACATTAGATAAGATAAATCAAATACAAACATAGAGACATACAATGTGTTAGGACATTCCCAGGGCCGGCCCAAGCCCATTTGCAGACTGTTCTGCATAGCTGGGCCTCCAAATTGGAGGGGCCTCAATATTGTTATTATTATGTACTACACCCCCAATGTAATCATAATCATACTATTGTACTCTTGATTATATTAAAAAGGCCCAAATAAATGCTATATGTTTTCATGGAAAAAACCAAAAAGGAGGCTCAATAAAAAGTAGTGGAATGACCCACATGAACAGTAAACATAATAGGAAAATAAAATAAAAAACGTGGCCACTAATATAGGAAAAGAATCAAATAAACGTGGTATCTTTCACAAACGTACAGTGCCGTGAACAACCATTAGGATTCCTGAATAACTTCACTGCACCGCCAACAACAAATCAACTAAAAACTTGTTCTAAATTTAAGGTTAGTTTACTATTACCAATTGCTAATTTTTTCATCTATTCTAATTGTTAATTTTTTTTATTGATTTATGATTTATTTGAGAATTGCTAATTATCTCTCCTTTTTTTTTTTACCGGTTCAACTTTAATATTGTTTATGCACCCGATTCAACTTCAATATGCTATGGAATCAATCACGAACGGTGAAAATTTCAGGTTCTAAATTTTCTTTCATTCGTTCTTTATGCCTCCTAAGTTTCCTAAATTGCCTCCTAAAAATAGAAAGTTTGATTCTGGAAGTCAGAAACGTAAGAAAAAGAGATGACTTGCTGAGTTAACTAAATCTCAAGAAGGAGCAATTCATAAATTCATTATAAAAGAACCACAAATTTCTGTTGAAAATCAAAATGTTCATGATAATATTGATGTTGAAATTCTTGAAAATGTGGTTACTATAGAAAATATAGAAAATAATGTTGAAAATGTCGATGATGATAATGTTGAGGCTACTGAAAATGATAACGTTGGTGTTGAAAATGTCGATGATGATAATGTTAATGATAATGAAGATGATGATAGTGTTAATGATATTGGGGAAAATATATATGATCCAACAATTTGGGATTCTCTTGATTCTAAAATGATCGATCTATTAGCTACAAAAGGTCCTAAAAGAGATTTAACTATTGTGAAGGGTCCTAAAGATAAATTTTCTAGACGTTTTACGGCTAATTTGTTTACTAGAGTTTTATCAAACGGAGAGAAGTGCAATAGAGATTGGCTTGTTTATTCAAAAGAGCTTGATAGAGTATTTTGTTTTTGTTGTAAAATTTTTAGAAGAGGGATGGGTAAAGGTCAATTAGCAAATGATGGTTTTGGTGATTGGGGACATGTTGGTGTAAGACTTAAAGAGCATGAGACGGGCACAGAACATGTTAAGAATATGACTACATGGTATGAACTGCGTCAAATGATGCAAACTTCTCAAACTATTGATAAAACAACTCAAAGACTAATTGAGAAAGAAAAGGATCATTGGAAAAGTGTTTTAAAAAGAATTATTTCAATAGTGAAGTTTCTTGCTAAACATAGTTTGGCCTTTCGTGGTTCTAATGAGAGATTGTATCAAAATAACAATGGCAACTTTTTGGGCTTAATTGAAATGTTAGCCGAATTTGACCCAATTGTCCAAGAATATGTTAGACGAATTACAAATGATAATCTTCATCTTCACTTTCTTGGGCATAAAATTCAGAATGAGTTAATACTTTTGCTTGCTTCTAAAATTAAGAATGAAATTATTAGAAAAATCAAACAAGCAAAATATTTCTCAGTGATACTTGATTGTACCCCCGATGTTAGTCATCAAGAGCAAATGTCTTTGATAATACGATATGTGGATGTTTCTTCAAATTCTATTAGCGTTGAGGAATCTTTTTTGGGATTTTTGAATATGAATGATACAACCGGTCAAGGACTTTTTGATGTTTTACAAGATGAATTGAAAAATCTTGGTCTTGACCTATTTGATGTGCGAGGACAAGGTTATGATAATGGGTCAAATATGAAAGGAAAACATATAGGTGTACAAAAGAAATTTTTAGACATAAATCCGAGAGCCTTTTATACTCATTGTGGTTGTCATAGTCTTAATTTGGCATTGTGTGACATGGCTAACTCTTGTCGTGAAGCTAAAGATTTTTTTGGCATTGTTCAACGCATTTATACTATTTTTGCCAATTCTACTAAGAGATGGCAAATTTTGAAAGAAAATGTAACAGAGTTGACTCCAAAATCATTGTCATCCACTCGTTGGGAGAGTCATGTAAATAGTGTTAAAGCTATAAGAGTTCAAATGTCAGATTTTAGAGAAGCTTTACTTGAAGTGTCGGAAGAGGATCAAGATTCTAAAATAAGAAGTGAAGCCAAATCCATAGCAAAAAATGAACTTGGTGATTTTGAGTTTTTAATGGCTATAATTATTTGGTTTGAAATACTATCTACAATTAATTCGGTTAGTAAGCTCTTTCAATCGAGAGATATGCTTATTGATGATGCTATGAGAAAAATAAATGGGTTGATTTCATTTTTTAAAGAATATAGAGAAACTGGTTTTAATAAAGCTTTGGATTATGCTACAGAAATTGCTATTGAATTGAATATCGACCCAGTGTTTCCTAAGAGGCGTATAATTAAGAGAAAAAGAAAATTTGATGAGAATTTGACTACCCCATCAGTAGAGCTATCTAAAGAGGAATCTTTTAGGGTTAATTATTTTCTTTACCTTGTTGACCAAGCAGTTGTATCTCTTACTAAGAGATTTGAGCAATACCAACAGTTTGAAAGTGTTTTTGGTTTCTTGTTTACTTCTCAAAATTTACAATCATTGGAAAATAAAAGTTTGGACTCTTGTTGTAGTAATTTAGAACAAATATTGAAACATAATGAGCAATCGGATGTTGATGGTAAAGAACTATGTGTGGAGTTAAGATTACTAAAAGAAATGTTGCCCGGAGGAAAAATGGGACCTGTTGATATATTAGGATTTTTGAAAGGCATGAGTTGTTTTCCTAATACAATTATTGCTTATAAAATTTTATTGACTATTCCGGTGACAGTTGCCTCTGCAGAAAGAAGTTTTTCAAAACTGAAGTTATTGAAGTCTTATTTGCGGTCTACTATGTTACAAGAAAGACTTAATGGCTTAGCAATGATAGCAATTGAGAATGATCTTTTGGAGAGTATACAATATGAAGACTTGGTTGATAAATTTGTTTCACAAAATGTTAGAAGGGTGGCTCTTTTTAAGTAGCTAGAATGTATTTTATTATTATTGATTAGAATACGAATATTTTATATGTTAGTTACAATGACGACTATTTTTTTATATTATTAATGTTATTTACAATTTAAATGAAGACTATTCTTTTAAATTTTTTATATTTTTTTACTAAGGGTCCACTTTTAATATTTAAGCCGGGCCTCCAAATCATCGGGACCGGCCCTGGACATTCCCCAACCACAATTGAAAACAACATAAACAATTAAGCCAACCAAGACTTGAGTATCAATAAGCTTTGAGAAAATAGAAGCCAATAGAGCAGTACCAAACAAATAACTTAATCCAATCACCAAGCAAATTTCTTCCACAAGTGATAAGTGGGTTGAGGAACATCAGTCTTTGAATCTATCCAATTACAGATCATTTCTTTGGCTTGTGGATGCGCAGATCGACTATAAGAGTTCTCAAAATCGGTTAAACTCACCACACGTGAATGATCCATCCATTGAGTGGAGAAGAAGAGACATGTTTGCAGCAACCACTATTAGATCCTTACTCAAAATAATTTCCATAACATCCATACATTTTTGAGGCCTTACATCAAACACCTTGACTACAAACTTGAAATAGACTAAACTTAATCAAACAATACAGAATACATAAAAACAGGACAACACAATAAAAATAAACGAAACACAGACATTTAATCTCAGAACTTCTGCTTCTTCTGGTGGCAGTGGCTCCGGTGGGGGTCTTCTTCCATAGCCATATAGCTCAAAATGGTTGGTTAGAAAAGTTAGATTCAGATCTGAGAGCACAACAGTGTGCTTGTTGACAGAGTGAAGATAAACTATGATGGAAATTGGCGGTGGAGCATAGAAAGGGAACAATAGAGATGAAGAGTTAATAGGGATAAAGAAGAAAAACCCACATTCATAGGAGAAGAACCTCCACAAGGGAGGGGACAAACTCCATTCTGGAGAGGAGGAGCTCTGATGGCAGAGGAGAGATCCCTACAAGAGTGGAAGTGACAACTCTCAACCATTGAGGAAGTGAGAATCAAGAAACCCTAATTTCTAGAGAGAGGGGAGAGCTTCTCTCTAGGAATTATCAATTTTATTCACCCTCAAATTCTTTAAAGTTTATAAATATGCAAAACATCTAAAATCGAAAGAGAATAAACTTATTTGTGATATGACATACAACATGCTCCTTCCAAGATGTGGCAGTTCGAGTGGAGGGATTTGGTTTGGATAAATCCAAATGTGGTTGCTTAATAAGTACAACATACAAATTGTCGTGTGCACATACAATTGCTAGAAATTTGTTGTACTATAAATCATTCATTTGGTGAAATTCATACCAGAAGAGGTTCTGATTTGATGATATTAATGTCTTTTAGTGGGTAGCCAAACATTGTTATCAAGACAACCTTAACTAGTAAGTAACAAAGCATTGTTGTTATCAAGACAACCTTAAAACCAAGCAGTGAAATAAAAAAGCAAAAACCCAAAGATGAGGAGAATGTCCACAATGTCAACCTCACCCATTGCATGGCACCAAGAACTTGTTAGTAAGTCTCCTATGTGTATGCTAGGCATAAGTCCAAAATGCACAAGTAATTAAGCTCATTATGTTAGAGGATGTGGTGCTCCTTAAATATAATATAAGGATATTATGTTAGTGGGTGTAGTGCTTATTAAATAGAATTATCATTATGTTAGTGTGTTTGCTTATTAAATAGAATAAGGATGAGGAATAAGGATCAAACCGATGAGTTTACCGGTTCAAGGTTCAACTGGTTGGACCGGGGTTCAACCGGATTTGACCGTTTTTAATTAAATATAATTTTTTTATATTTTTAAATTATTTATAAATCAATAATAAATAAAAAGTTATACAATATTCATAATTTCACAATATTAAAATGTCATAAATCAACATATAAAATTAAAACATTATATATATATTATGAAAAAAATTAAAACATTATAAATAATAATATATGAATTAATATTTATTAGTGGTTAGTACCAAAATTTAACATGTGGGTTTATTAGTTGTTCTTATAAGGAGGCTCAAGCCCACTTATTTTATAAGCCTAATATCATTGTTGCTATTTTTTAAATGCTAAAAGAGCAGCAGTTACTTGCAAAAGCTATCTCTCTCTTCTCTAGTCACTGCTATTGTTCCTTCATTTTTTTTCTTCCTTTTTTATCATTAATATTTGCTTCTTATTTCTTTTCAAATGAATCAAAACTATTAAATTTCTCTTCATCTTTTTGCAATATTACTTAACAACCTTGTTTTCCAATTCTTTCTTCCCAAGTTTCTATCTTTTTTCTTTTCAAACAAATCCAATAAAGTCGTTTGGTGTCTTTAGTTTAAAAAAAAAATCAGAACAACCAAAGCGCATGAACCGGCCGCTTCACCGGTTTGTTTCGATTCCGCGCCGATTCTAACGTTTTTCACCAGTTCTTCTGCTGCCCATATTTCAGGTTTGGCCCGGACCGCTTTGCATGCCCAGTTCCCGGTCCAACGGTCCGACCGGTCCAACGGTCCGACCGGTCCAGTTCTGACAACCTTGCCTCTCACTAAAGCATGGAACAACCTTAATGTCTTTTCTCTTTTATCATTACCGGTAAGAATAGAGTAGGTGTCTCCGTCTACTAATGGTTAAGTTGATTTAAGTCAATATCTTGAGTTAATGACGTTTTTTCTCATTATAACGATTCAAGAGTAAACATTTCCATATAAATAGTTAAAGTTGATTGGAAACTGGATTATAATGAATACAAGTAGAGTAAACATTTCCTTCTTTAAAATATTCAATAAAAAAATTATAGAAATTAAAAATAAAATAAATGCAACAAAAAGAATATATATGAATCTATCATAAAAATAGGAATAAAGCAAAAACAATAAAAGATTATAGAAAGTTTAGTTAATAAAAAATTTAATAAACACTATTTATGAACCTATCACTATTTAATGTGTACCGAAGAATTCAACAAAAATGTGTAAAAAGAATATAGGAAAAATAAGATATATATATATATATATATATATATATATATATATATATATATATATATATACACTATATATACACACACACACATAAAAATAAGAATATAGAATTAGAAGCATAAATAATATTTGTCATAATAAATAATATTCCTAATCAAATTTCTAATTTTTGATTAAAAAATATACACGGACCATTAGTTGTCACAGATACATAAAAACTTGGATAAATATTTGTCATTAATAATTATAATAAAATTTATTCATTTAATAAGTTTTACAAGAAATAATACAATAGTTTCATTCATATAACAAATTTTTTAAATTTTTTTATAAGAAAATTTTAAAATATTTTATTCTAAATAAATTTTATATCTTAATATAATGACAAACTTCACGGGTCTTTTAAACTAGTTTATATTAGAACTGGATTTGGTCCATTTTATTGATACAATTAAAGTAGTAACCGATTGTTTTACAAAAAATGAAAAACAACTATTATAAAAATAAAAAAGACTTTGTTATATTTGCAAACTTATGCAATTTGCCATTTTATGTTATTAACATGGATGATGTGTGTTTATTCGCAAATTTATTCATTATAAAAAAAAATATCGCAGATTTATCCTTTTTGTTTTTAGTAACTTTGAATTTGTATTGCATCCATGTACTTTATCAGTTTGAATGAATGAATATATTTTATTTTTAGTCAAAACTTTATTATATTTCTTTCATGATTTGTTGTTTTGAGTAGTTATTTTCTAAATTATTGTTTCTTTTATGTTTCCATTTTTTTTTTGGATAATTTATGTTTCCATTTTTATATACTTGGGACCTAAAAGAAAATAATTTTTTTCCTATATATATAATTTAAACACGTACTTACAACATTATTATTATATAATCTTCATTAATAATTGATGTTCGATTTTTATTATGAATCCTTCAATATAGTTGATATTATTATTTATATATATAAATGTTTATAAATTATAAAATCTGCGTTAATCAATTTTGTCTTTTTTATTCTTTGGTACAAATCAATTTTGTCGTTTTACTGGATGTATAATTTTATTATTTTTTATATAAATGTTTATAAATTAGGAAATATATTATCAAAAAATTAAATTAGGAAATCTGATTATCAAAACAAGTAAATTTGGAATTCTGCATCAATCAATTTTGCTTTAAAAATATTATCTCAACAACTAATTTTTAACAATTTTTAGATTTCCACCGGATGCAAATATTAAAGTATGTGATAAGGTGGGATTTTTGGCCAGCTAGTGTATATATATATATATAAATTATATATATTATAGATTTGTGCATACTCTCACCACAACAAGAATTTGTTCAAAACATATCTAAACAAAATATGAGTCCCTTTCGAGTGGTTTCCACAAGTACAATCAAGGCACCAAATGTGGGTGACTCACTTGACCATAAAATTGATTTAACCCCATGGGATCTTCAGTTCCTCCCATTTGGAACCAACCAAAAGGGGTTCCTTTATCACCATCCCTCCGTGGTAAACACATTGATACAAATCGAACATTTTAAACACTCTCTTTCATCGACCCTTGCATTTTTTCCACCATTATTAGGCCGTCTTGAAATAACGAAATACGAAGATAATACTATTTCATGTTCCATTGCATGCAATAATGCCGGTGCACTTTTTGTTCATGCCGTTGCTGAGAACACATATGTCGCTGACATTCTCGATTCCACCTACATTCTTCCAATTTTTCACTCGTTATTTCCACTTAACAGAGTTATAAACTATGAAGGTACATCAAATCCATTGCTTGCATTTCAATTAAATGAGTTAGTTGATGGTATTTTTATTAGTTATACAATGAACCATGTTGTCCTTGACGGTGTGTCCAATATGCATTTCCTCAATTCATTAGATGAAATCTCACGTGGTTGCCATCAAATATCTCTACCTCCAACACTTAAACGTTGGTTCCCAAATAACATTCAACGTCCAATACGATTTCCTTTCATGATAGAGACATCACAGAAGAATCATTCCGACGAAAAAAAACTCAACTTAGATGAGACTGTTTTCCATTTCACAAAGGAGAATATCGCGATACTAAAATTAAAAGCCAACATTGAGGCTCATACTAGCACCAAAAAAATATCATCCTTGCAAGCGATTTGCACTCACCTATGGCGTGCTGTCATCCGTTCCAAACAACTTGACCCAAAGGAAGAAGTGAATTTCGTTTTATGTATAAGCGTTAGACCGAAATTGGTTCCACAATTGCAAGAGGATTATTTTGGAAATGCTTTGGTACTTTGTGGAGTTACAATGAAAGTTGGGGAGCTATTAGAAGAAGGCGGGCTTGGTAAAGGTGCATTAGAGATGTCGAAAATGATTGCTTTGTACTCTGATGAAAAGTTAAAGAATCAATATGAATCTTGGACGCGAACGCCGAGCTATGTTAAGGTTGGTAGTGTGACCAATAGCAATTCATTGGTTCTTAGTTGTTCCCCATTGTTCGATCTTTACAATTTAGATTTTGGTTGGGGAAAACCTGTGGCAATTCGAAGTGGGAGTTCAAATAAAAGTAATGGAAAAATTACAGTGTTTGCTGGTGCAAAAAAAGGTAGTATGGATTTTGAAGTGTGTCTTCCATACGAGAATTTGGAGGCAATGAGAAATGACTCTGAATTTATCATGAGTAATGCTTCCAATTTGAACCTAGATCATCTTCAACATAGCAGACTGTAGAAATTTTGGTTGAAAAAAAAACAGCTATATATCTCTTTTAAATTTTGGGTTTTCATTCACATGCTTTTGTAAAAATGCTTGGTTTTTTATTTCTTTGTGGATTTAGTGCATTTGATGTGTGATGACTCTTAATCTCATGACATGCACGTACTATATATTATTATGTATAGAGCTGTCAAATTAGGGGGCCAAACACATTTGGGCCCTACCCCAATATGAAGGGGGCCCAAATATGTTAAGCCCCCTAAATAAAAAGTAGGCCCTAAGGCCTAAAATGAGCCCCAAGTTCTCAATTTTTCTTCGGAAATGAAATAGTTCAGAATTTTTTCTGGAACCAAATTTCTAATTTTTTTTTGCAAAAAAGTTCCGGAATTTTTTTCGAAAAAAATTCTTATCGGCAAAAAAGCACTGGAGTTTTCTCGAAATATATCTCGGAAACCTTTTGAGAAAAATTCTCGAAAATTTTTCAAGAAAAAAGTTTTGGATTATCTCGAGAAAAAATCTTGAGAAAAATGTTTCGGAAAGTTTTCGAGAAAAAAGTTCTAGATTTATCTCGAGAAAAAAGCTCCGGAAAGTTTTCGGGAAAAAACGTCGAAATTTTTTCAAGAAAAATTTCTGGACTTATCTCGAGAAAAATGTTTCGGAAAGTTTTCGGGAAAAAATCCTCGAAATGTTTTCAAGAAAAAATTATTCGGAAAGTTTTCAGGTCGAGAAAAAAGTTCTTGAGTTATCTCGAGAAAAATGTTTCGGAAAGTTTTCGAGAAAAAATCATCGACATTTTTTCGAGAATATTGTTCTAGATTTATCTCAAGGAAAAAAGCTCCGGAAAATTTTCGGGAAAAAAACCTCGAAATTTTGTCGAGAAAAAAGTTTCAGAAAGTTTTCGGGAAAAAATCCTCGAAATTTTTTCGAGAAAAATTTCTGGAGTGATCTCAAGAAAAAAATTTCGGAAAGTTTCCGGGAAAAAATTCTCGAAACGTTTTGTAGAAAAAATGATTCGGAAAGTTTTCAGGTCAAGAAAAAAGTTTTTGAGTTATCTCGAGAAAAATGTTTCGGAAAAAAATCTTCGAATTTTTTTCGAGAAAAAAATGTTTCGGAAAGTTTTCGGGAAAAAATCATCGAAATTTTTTCGAGCAAAAAAGTTCTTGGTTATCTCGAGAAAAATGTTTCAGAAAGTTTTCGAGAAAAAAAAATTTCAGAAAGTTTTCGGAAAAAAATCATCGAAATTTTTTCGAGAAAAAAGTTCTTGAGTTATCTCGAGAAAATTTTTTTTTATATATTTTTACTTTGTTTTTAAATTTTTGTGGGCCAATAATGAGCCCCATAAGGGGGCCAAGATTCAAACTAAATAATATGGGGCTGGACTTAAAAAAAAAAAAAACAAATCTACTAAAGGGGGGCCTAATATTTTGGGGCTTATAAGGGGGCCAAAAAATGGGGCCTTTTAATATGGGGCCTATTTGACACCTCTAATTATGTATGGTATCTATATGTACTCAATTTTATTTAGGTAAAATAAAAGGATATCTTCTTTTGCCACCCTACTGATTACGAGCTCGTGTGCCCTATGTCTTTTTCTTTTTACTTTTTTGCTACTTAAGTAGCGGACGTTATAAAAATGAAAATTTCTGAAAAATGTCATCCGCTACTTTTTTTTTTGGTCAAGTAGCCTAGTAGCTAGAAAATTCACCTTAAAAGTGAATAAGTGGAGTATCCCGGGTTCGAACGCGGGCTCTTACGCATATAGTGCGATGTCCCTACCAACTGAGCTAAGCTCACGGTGACATGTCGTCCGCTACTTAAGTAGCGGGCGTTATAAAGGTATGATGTTTTGGGCAGGATGTCCACTACTTAAATAGCGGACGAAAGTATTTTGGTAAATTCGTAGGGTACGCGAGAGAATTAGTAGGGTGACAAAAGTAAATTTTAAATAAAATTATTATGAATTAGAAGTCTAACAAATGAATCTTTAAGTCCATTTGTATATTGAACATATGTTACATACAGCAATGTTTGTCCCAACTTTTTTTGGTTTCATATATCCTTAGAAGAAGAATAGGGCGAAATACAATTTAGAACAAATACTTATATTAAAAAGCAATTTTTTTTGGTTGATAGACGAAATGACAAAGTTATTGAAAACTCACACACACAAAGTGAAGTGATTGAGGTTCGGACCCCGGTCATGACGTCTGACACTAGCAATTTTGGTATTTCTGCCAGTTGAGCCAAAATTTGTGGAAAAAAAAAACAACTTTTTTATAAAGAAGAAAATTAAGAAAAATGGACCGTTAGAATAAGGTGATAAAACTTACTTTTTGAAATCGACGCCCAAATGGAAATTTATAAAAACTTAGAGTCTCATTAAAATCATTTTTATTCCAACACAAGTCGTTAAGCGTTAATTGGAACAAACAATATATTTAAACCTACATTGTATAATTTTTTTTTACTTAATTTTATCCAAAATATGTCTACTAATATAAAATAGATACTAACATCTTCATTTCTTCTTGTGGAGAAAATGGATTAAAGAATGTGTTTGTACGGCTACAGCGTCAGTTTTAGTCAACGGTAGCCCAACCGATGAATTTCCTCTTGAGAGAGGCTTATGGCAAGGGGATCCCCTTTCTCCTTTTCTCTTCTTAATGGCTGCCGAGGGTTTACATGTGTTGATGGAGGCAATGGCGGAGCGTTAATTTATTCAAAGGGTATAGCGTCGGCACGACCTACCTGGTAGCGGTGTCGCATCTTCAGTTTGCTGATGATACACTTCTGATAGAAACTAAGTGTTGGGCGAACGTCCGTGCTCTGCGCGCTGTTCTTGTGCTGTTTGAGACAATGTAAGGCTTGAAGGTTAATTTCAACAAGAGTATGCTGGTTGGGGTAAATATACCAGATTCGTGGTTATGCGAAGCGGCGTCAGCGTTGAGTTGTAGAGTTGGAAAGATTCCTTTCCTTTATCTGGGCCTTTCTATTGGGGGTGATCCGAGGCGTCTTAGTTTTTGAGAACCGGTGTTGGCTCGTCTGAAGAGTCGTTTATCAGGTTGGAAGAGTCGTTTTCTTTGTTTTGGTGGTCGTCTGGTCTTGCTCAAGTCTGTGTTGACCTCTTTGCATGTCTATGGTCTTGGTAATAACATCACATTATCCCGTCCCCGATAGGTAATATCATTATCAAACTGCCAAGGTCTACCAAGTAAAATATGACAAACATCCATATCAAGAACATCACAAAGTACCTCTTCTCTATAATATTTGCCGATGGATATGGGAACTTTGCAGGACATTGTCAATCGTACTTGAGATCTCTTGTTGACCCAGCCAAGAGAGTATAGGTTTTCATGAGGCTCCGTGGGCAACTTGAAATAATCCACCAATCTTTTTGACACCAAGTTCTCCGTGCTCGCATTATCTACTATTAGGTCACATACTTTGTTATTCACGGAACATCGAGTCTTTTTGACACCAAGTTCTCCGTGCTCGCATTATCTACTATTATCTACTATTAGGTCACATACTTTGCAGGGACTAAAAACAAAATTCGACGAAACTACAGGGACCAAAAACATATTTAACTCTAGAAAAATTAGAAGGAAAATTTCGTTTTTTTTTCTGTGTCCAAATCAAATGAACCAAGTATCTATTTATAGACAAAAAATAAATGATGAATTTAGGTGAGAACAAAAAAATAAGAATGAAATAATTAACCAAAATAATAAGAAAGGGGACTCATTCCCTCTCTCACCGCTTGTTGTTTCAAGTTTCAACTGGTTGGACTCCAATTGATACACATATTTTTCAACATCCAATTCAACTATCTCATTATACACATTCAATTATTGAATTCATTTTTCAATTTTCCCATTGTAAGTGGTGTAATGTTAATTACTCTAGACATCTTGTTGGAGATTTTTGTCGGGCAGACACTGCAACACTGAACAAAAAGAAGGAGATGATGATCTAAAGATTCAAAGCGTGTGATTACACTAACCTTTAGGTTCTATTCGCCCCCACCAATTATAGTATATTGGATGCAATTGGGATTAACGGCGAATACCCTGCAGGATACTTTGAATACCCTTGGTGTGGTTTGCACTAACACAACAAGAACATCTCTGATAATATTTTACAGAATTATGATTCCCTCAAATACACTCATGCATTAATGAATTGAGGAATGATTTAGAGAAAAATATAAATGGGAAAGAACTTGTTGGATGATATTCAAAAAACATGTCTCTGTACTGTTTCTACGTTTCTCTATTTATAGAGAAATACTATCAGTTTTCAAAGAGAATAACTTCTCTTAAGTACGGTTATTAACGTTTTGAATTTGAAACATATCCATAACTGCTTCCCTAGTAAATTGGTGTTGCCAACAACCAAAGGACGCATGTTCGGTTCCTGGTGGTTACACATTTTGCTAAAAATCTGAATTTTGATAATTCAAATCAATTAACAAATAAATAGCAAAAGCAACAAATTCTGGGGATCAAAACCATGACATGCAGGTCGTCCCACTTACAAACCAACCACTAGAACACAATCAATAACATTGATATATTTCTAAACATTAATAATTATAAACAGTACATTGCATATTTCCAAGTGTATATATTTTGGAAATATTTCTTACAATCCCCCACCATTTACAAAATATAACTAAATCCATATTTCTGGAAATATCATGGTTTCAGATAATGGTATCTCACGATTTGAACCATTACTTAGTAAGCTAATGTGTTTCACTTATCCCGAATAGACATTGGTAGACAAGCTTTGAACCAACTATTCATTAGAACAAATGTGCATAACTTACACATGAAATCTCGGTATTATCAAAAGAATTGTTAACTTTGACACATTCAAAAAAGGCCTTGTGTCACATATCCTTTTCATGAGAATATAAGAGTCAAGCCCTTGAACTCTATGAAGCGGCTTCACTTCATTCTCATATAGGTAGACTATATCATAAATGCACCCATAATTATGCATTCAAGCAAATATATGTTATATGTCTATTAAGAAGAAAAACTTCATCCTACCACTTTATTCTTATGGTCCAAGTACTTACACTCTTTGGGATGTATCAATATTTAAGTACTTACAATCACTCTTATAGTGTACTTCCGTCATTGAACTCAAGACTTGATTTTACTCAAGTGTGAGTTGAGGTTCCACTATTGGTGATCAATTAAATATGGGCTTGAGACCCATCCCCAATGATGTTCTCAACACCATGTCCTTTGTCAGACCTTTCGTCAAAGGATCTGCAAGATTCTTTTCAGTTCTTACGAACACTATGGAGATTACTCCATTTGAAATTAAATCCTTCACATAGCTATGTCTTAAACCAATATGTCTGGATTTTCCATTATATACTTGGCTATATGCTTTAGATAGTGTTGACTGACTATCACAATGTATGGACACCGGTGCCATTGGCTTTGGCCAAATTGGTATCTCATATAATAAATTTCTTAGCCATTCAGCCTCTTTACTACCTGCAGCCAGAGCAATAAATTCTGCAGCCATGGTGGAGTCGGCAATGCACGTTTGTTTCTTTGAACCCCAAGAAACTGCACCTCCACCAAGATTGAAGATCCATCCACTAGTGGAAGCATGATCTTCTACATAAGTTACCCAACTAGCATCTGTATATCCTTCTAAAACTGAAGGATAATCATTATAGATCAAACTATAATTAATTGTCCCTTTCAAGTATTTGAATATTCTGTTAACAGCATGCCAATGGTCTTTATTTGGATTACATGTATACCGACTTAACCTACCAACAACATATGCTATATCAGGTCTAGTACAGGTCATGGCATACATTAAGCATCCAATTGCCTTTGAATATTCAAGTTGTGCTACAGGACATCCTTTATGTGGTTGTAAATTGGTATTTTGATCAAATGGGGTAGAAACTGATTTGCAATCAAAATGATCAAATTTCTTAAGCACTTTTTCAATATAGTGAGATTGGGATAAACCAACATTCCCACCATCTCTTATGATTTTAATTCCTAAAATCACATCTGCTTCACCTAAATCTTTCATATCAAAACTTTTAGATAAGAAAGATTTAGTCTTTTCTACCTCATTTAAATCAGTACCAAAAATTAACATATCATCCACATATAAACAAATCATAACACCCTTTCCATTATGAAATTTACTATAAATGCATTTGTCAGATTCATTAATTTTATATCCATTAGCAAGCACAACTTGATCAAACTTTTGGTGCCATTGTTTGGGTGCTTGTTTTAACCCATATAATGACTTGGTCAATTTACACACTTTATGTTCTTGTCCTTTGATAACAAACCCTTCAGGCTGTTTCATATACACCTCTTCATCCAACTCTCCATTTAGGAAAGCAGTTTTAACATCCATTTGATGGATTATAAACTTATAGATGGATGCTAGTGCCAACAACACTCTAATTGATGCAATTCTTGCAACAGGTGCATAGGTATCGAAATAATCAATACCTTCTTTTTGTGTAAATCCTTTAGCAACAAGCCTAGCCTTGAATTTATCAATGGTACCATCAACTTTCATTTTTCTTTTAAAGATCCATTTGCAACCTATCGGTTTGGACCCCGGTGGGAGATCTACTAGTTTCCAAGTTTTATTACCCATAATTGAGTCCATTTCATCCTGGATAGCTTCTTTCCAAAAGGTAGAGTCTTGAGACTTTATAGCCTCTTCAAATGTTTCTGGATCACAATCTAAATTATAGCAAATTGGTCCATAACTATTTATGGAATCATTAGCTCCTTCAACAAGGAACATAAAGAAATCTGATCCGTAATTTTTTACTTTACGAATTCTTTTACTTCTTCTAGGTTCTGAACATGTCAAGGTATCTTCATTAGATACATTGCTTTCTTGACTTTGTACATTAGAATGAACAATGTCTTTGGGATTTTGAATTGAGGTAAATCTATTTTCTTGAAAAATTGCATCTCTTGACTCAATTACCATATTAATAGGATATGAATCATTTGATTCAATAACCAAAAATCTATATGCTTTGCTATTTTCAGCATAGCCAAGAAATACACATTCAATTCCTCTTTCTCCCAATTTCTTTCTTTTTGGTTCAGGAACCTTTACAATTGCTCTACAGCCCCAAACTTTTAAATAGTTAAGATTGGGTTTTCTTTTCTTCCAAAGTTCATATGGGGTCATCTTATTCCTTTTATTTGGAATTCGATTTAATATATAACATGCAGTTAGCATGGCTTCCCCCCAATATCCTTTAGATAAACCAGAATAGGATAACATGGCATTTACCATTTCTTCTAATACCCTATTTTTTCTTTCTGCTATTCCGTTTTGTTGTGGAGAATATGGTGCTGTTGTTTGATGCACAATACCGGTGGACTCAAAATAATCAGGATGATAAAACTCTCCTCCCCTATCACTTCTAAAACATTTAATAAAAGTTTCAAGTTGAAGTTCTACTTGTGCTTTAAATATTTTAAACTTGTCCAAAACTTCATCTTTTGAGTGCATTAGATAAACATAACAAAATCTAGTGCAATCATCTATAAATGTGACAAAATATTTTTTACCACCAATTGTGGGCCAACCATGTAAATCACATACATCGGAATGAATTAAATCTAACACTATAGAACTTCTTTCAATTGTTTTAAATGGTTGTCTTGTGATTTTTGTTAACATACAAGTAGTACATGAATTTGATGTTTTATCAAAATTTGGAATTAAACTTGATTTCATCATATCAACCAATTTTCTAAAATTTACATGTCCTAGTCGTATATGCCATAAATCACAAGACTCAACAATATAAGCAGAAATCATATTATTATTATTATTATTGTTAACAACATTACACTTGAACATATTATCACAAAGATAACCTTTCCCTACAAACATGCCCCCTTTGGAGAGAATAAATTTATCTCCCTCAAATACAGATTTGAAACCATACTTATTAAGTAAAGGTACAGAAATCAAGTTCTTCCTAACTTCAGGAACATAAAATACATCTTTAAGAGTGAGTGTCTTTCCCGATGTGAATTCAATTTCAACCGATCCTTTTCCTTTGACTTGGACAGTTGAGGCATTTCCCATGTACAAAACACTACCATCTTCAGTAATGGTTTTGAATAGTTCTTTGTTTTTGCACACATGGCGGGTAGCACCAGAGTCTATCCACCAAGAATCAGCATCTTCTATCATGTTGAGTTCAGAAATAACAGCAACAAGATTGTCTTTTGATGCACTTGAATTCTTTTCTTTGTTCTTCCTTTTCAAGAACCTGCACTCATTTTTAAAATGTCCTGGTTTTCCACAATAATAACAACATCCTTTTCTTTTCTTTATATTGTTGTTATTATTATTACCATTGTGATTTTCATGAGACTTATTAAAATCTCGGTTTCTTTTCTTGGAATTTTTACTTGAATCCCCTTCCTCCATAACATGAACCTTCTCTTGAGCAGTTTTATTTTTAGTATCATCCTGTTTACGATACTCTTCTTCCAGACGAAGGTGATTTCCTAACTGCTCAAGAGAAATATCTTCCTTCTTATGTTTCAAGGATTTTTTAAAATCTTTCCATGATGGAGGAAGTTTATCAATTATGGAAGAAACAATTATTGTTTCATCCATATGCATGTTATGTTGTTTGTAGTTATTAAGAATTCGTTCAAGTTCATACATCTGTTCCATCACTGGTCTAGAATCTACCATGTTATAATTATTAAATTGAGAGACAAGAAATTTCTTACTGGTAGCGTCTTCTAACATATATCTTGTTTCCAATTTCTCCCATAGTTCCTTTGCAGAAGTGCTACTTTGGTAGATGTCAAAAAGTGAGTCGGATAATCCATTGAGGATATGGCCCATGCAGATGTAGTCATCATTTTCCCACTTCTGTCTTTCTCTTGTTTCAGCAATTCTTTCATTTTCCCTCTCTTCTGGTTTTGTGGTATTCAGAACATACACCACTTTCAAGGTTGTGAGAAGGAATTTCATCTTTTTCTGCCATCGGTTAAAGTGACCTCCATCAAACTTATCCAATTTCACAAAGTCAGAAGTCATTTCTTTGAGTGATGCCGCCATTGATACGTAAATAGAACCTAAAGATTGTTGGAGATTTTTGTCGGGCAGACACTGCAACACTGAACAAAAAGAAGGAGATGATGATCTAAAGATTCAAAGCGTGTGATTACACTAACCTTTAGGTTCTATTCGCCCCCACCAATTATAGTATATTGGATGCAATTGGGATTAACGGCGAATACCCTGCAGGATACTTTGAATACCCTTGGTGTGGTTTGCACTAACACAACAAGAACATCTCTGATAATATTTTACAGAATTATGATTCCCTCAAATACACTCATGCATTAATGAATTGAGGAATGATTTAGAGAAAAATATAAATGGGAAAGAACTTGTTGGATGATATTCAAAAAACATGTCTCTGTACTGTTTCTACGTTTCTCTATTTATAGAGAAATACTATCAGTTTTCAAAGAGAATAACTTCTCTTAAGTACGGTTATTAACGTTTTGAATTTGAAACATATCCATAACTGCTTCCCTAGTAAATTGGTGTTGCCAACAACCAAAGGACGCATGTTCGGTTCCTGGTGGTTACACATTTTGCTAAAAATCTGAATTTTGATAATTCAAATCAATTAACAAATAAATAGCAAAAGCAACAAATTCTGGGGATCAAAACCATGACATGCAGGTCGTCCCACTTACAAACCAACCACTAGAACACAATCAATAACATTGATATATTTTTAAACATTAATAATTATAAACAGTACATTGCATATTTCCAAGTGTATATATTTTGGAAATATTTCTTACACATCTTTTTGACGATTCGATTGTTGAAAATGCAGAACCACGTGTGATGAACCCAGAGCTGGAGGAGAATTTAGGTTAGAGCAAAGCTTCATAATCACTTGAGATAATAAGGAAGTGTAGATTTCTATTATTTTCTCTTTTGTTTATAGTGATGACTTGTGGGATTTTGAAAATATTTTTCTATGATTGCAAGGAAGAGTAGTAATTTCTCATGACCGGCAAAATAATGGGCCTGTTTGTTTCAGCTTCAAAAAAATAGATTTTTTCTTTATATTTTTGAAAATAGATTTTATAAAACCGTTTTTCAAAATATTTCAAGTTTTTTTATATTTGTTTTTTCTACATTCAAATACTAATTTTGACATCATATAACATAGACGTACATTATTGAAGAACAAAAAATAGTCAAAATCTCAATTTTTATAAAAAGTTGTATTTCAAAAATGATTTTTATGAAAATCTATTTGAAATAGCTTCAAAAAAAGTGATTTTTTTGAAATTTTGATATCCAAATTTTTTTTCAATAAAATGATGAAATACCTAAAATGAGATTTTAAGAATAATTATTCAAACCAAATTTTCATTTGAAGCTTTTATAAAAAATTTCTTTGTAAATTTTTTTTGCACAAAATTATATTACACTATAAGAATCTATTTTCAAAAAATCTATAACAAACGGGGCCAATAACTTGTAACTTGCAAATTGAAAATAAGGTGCCATGAAATAAAATGAATGGGATGGAGTTTAATTTTATGCATAAAGAGGGAATAGTTTTTTTGTTTTGTTTTACAAAGTAGCTGAAGATCGAACTCGTAACCTCTAACAAACTATCAAAATCACTTACCACTAGACCAAACTTAATGACTTAAAGAGGGGATGAATTGATAGTTGTGGGTTCATCCAAACTGATCAGTTTTGAAAAGATATATAAATGGAAAATTCTAGAGTCACTACAAGAAATTTGCCATATACCAACGGCTGCTTATAGTGACAGCGACTAAAACCGTTGGTATAGGCAGCATATACCCACATATCCTTAAAGAACCATTGGTATAAGTGTCCTATACCATTAGCATTGAACTTTTTCACTGGCCACAATAGCAACAGGTTAAATCCGTTTGTATAGGCACTTTTTCACTACTAGAAATTTGCTATTTTCCTGTGGATTTTCATGCGGAAAAAATCCGCAGGTATTCCTAATAATTAACTTTAATGCAAATTTGGCACTAAGCAGTAATTTCCTATTACTTATTAATATTAATAATTAAATTAAATATAAAAATTAAGAATTGGAAAACTAGCATAGAGTAAAATGGAATCGCATCACCAAAGCTCTCTTCGTCCGCCGCAACTTTGAAACTCTACGGAGCAGCTCCGGCCACCGCGACTTCGAATAAGCCACCTCCGGTCACCAACCACAAATCAACAATGCTTGAAATGCAAGAATTTCAAGTATTTCCACCGACTTACACTGAATCAGTTCCATCGTTTGTGTTGCGATTCTTTTCTCAAACTCTGCAAAGGTAAAACAAACTCCTATCCTTCTATTTCATTCATTCATTCTATAATCTGTATTGTTGATGCTTCTCTTTCATTTCCATTCTATTTTCAAACCTCAAACCGTGTTACCGTATTGTATCAAATTCAGTAATAGAAACTAGCAATTGAATGGTAGTTGAATGGTAGTAAAGCTGGAAAAAATGGTTTCACTAAGCCTTGATTTCTTGTGTCTCTGTTATGCAGTTGAATGGTAGTAAAACTAGCAATTTAATTATCTTCAAAATGCTGCCATGTTCAATCCATAATAGTCATTTAGTTGAATCAGTGGTTTTCATTTGATTTTCCATGTAACAGCTCTTTTATGTTCATAAGCAGGTTGGTGTTGTTGGTGTTCTAGTTTTGGAGGATTTCCATCAACTTTTCTAAAAGCTGGTCTTTATTATTTGATTACAGCAAGCTCAGGTCTGTTACATGGTTCTATGTTGTTGTGCAAGATGGTTTTATGTTGGAAGTTCTGCTGCACTTGTTGAGGTGTCTTGTGATCAAGGGGATTTTTGAGGTAATGTATTGAAATGAATCAAGGCTGCAACCTGCACTCCAATAAGTGAATTGGTGAAGCCTAACTGTTGGTCATGAGGAATTATTACTCTTGCTTTAATCATTTTCTAGATTGAATTTTGAAACATTTAATTAGTTAGTTAATGAATGATATTATTATGCGATGCAGATTCATTATACTGCGAGATTCGGCGATGAGATTGTATTTGATAGTAGTTATAAACGCGGTAGACCGCTCACTATGCATATGAGATCTCTTCGCCGCAGTCATCGTCATCTTCGCATTCAGTCACTATAGGTATCTCTTTTTCTCAAGTATTTGATTGTATTTGATTGTGTGTATATACGGATTATCCATCTTGTATCACTTCATTAGTTTATTGATGAACATTGTAGGGCTGTGTGGTGCGCAATTTTATGTGGCATGTTCAGTTTGGATTGGCATATTTATATATTACCAAGACTATCCTCAGGTAACAACTATGTCTGCATGATTGAGGAATTATATCCTTAATCATGTTTCATAAATGTTCTCTGTATATCCCTCTTTTTTGCATGGCACCAGATTTACCTATATTGTAGTAACATTGTAAATATTTGTCTATAATTTCTTGCATATTGAACCAGTTTTTCATAGGGTAGCAGGGGTAGTGCAAGCTTGATCATGTTATGTTAACAGTCCTTGTAGAATGAGGTGAAGAGGACTAGTATTTGTGTGTAGTGGGGCGGTGCCTTTTGTTAGTGAGGAGGCTATAAGTTTGTTGAGCTTGTGTTGGATTTAGTTTCTATTCTTTTGCTGTTATTTTGGTTTGACACAACCTTGATTTACATCATTTTGTTGAATAAATGGGGATTTCCTAGCTGTGGTTTTGTGGGGAATGATTAAATAGGTGAAGAAATTAGTTCATTGATATGTGGAGAAATCAATCACATGTATGCTAGTATTTGAATTAATTTGGAGTCTTTTAATTAAATAAAAAATAAAAAAATTGGAGTCTTTTTGCATTATGTAGTATTAGCATCTATATAGTAATGATGATGAATGATTTAAGCATTACAATTAGCCTAATCAGTTTTGAATAGAGATTTATTGTGAAATTGTTGTGATAATATCCTAGCGATTTAGTTAAGAAACCTAAATTGGAAATTAGCTAGGATTTTCTTTATATTAGTTGCAAATAAGCTAGGAAATAATTTGCTAGATAATTGGTAGCTAACTCTGTTTTACTAGAGATTAGCTACGAATTAGCTAAGAATAACCTCGTAGCTAACCCCAGTTTTTCTTGTAGTCGACTCTGGGTATAGCCGTTGGTATAGCCCCAATGTCTTCTCAAACGGTCAGGAAAATCATAACTATAGGTTATTGTGACAGTAAATATCTGTTGGTATAGGAAATTAAAGGTGACGGTTGTACACTACCGTTGGAATAGGTTTTTTGGGTATAGCAACAGATTTGTGCCCTTTACCTACGGCATTTTGCTGTCACTATAAGTCAATTTTCTTGTAGTGAGTACTTTGGCCAAAACATAATGTATCTGTACTATAGAAGATTTAACTAATAGAAAAGTACTTTTTGTCCACATATTATTTATATATTACAATATATTTTAAAAGTCAACTAAATTGAAAGTACTGATACATTTCTCTTTATAAATCTAACCTCATAAATCATACAAATTGTATTTCAATATTATTTAATTTAATAATTTTAAAAATCAATTTGTCTTCATCATTTTTTTTTTTGAATGGAAAATATATTATTAATAAACCAGATCTCTACACAAGACTGACAAAGACCGGTAAAATAGTAGCTACAAACAAAGATGCCTTATATATGCGGAACACCGATGAAAATACTAAAACAGACACCACCTAAAAGTGGTCAACTTCTAGTCCCATACTTAGAAAGACACTCTCAGCTTCCAAACCGTACCACCAAAGTAGATATTAACCCGACCTGAAAAGATCTCGAATCAAAAGTGATCGGCCCATTAAATTCCAATAGACAGCTCCTTGAATCAAGAGTTGATGCGGCAACGGTAGAATGATAAAAACCAATTCATCCCTCAAGAACACAGAGAGCAAATTCATGCCTTACTAAACCTAATGAACAATTTATAATTTTAGAGTTGATGAGAAGAATGAGATAATGTTTTGTATAGAGTATGTATCGCATACGGTGAAAAAGGATACACTATAATTAGGTATATGTTTGTAAATAAATAATTAATCTCAAAAGGGTCTTATATTTAAAAACGGAAGTAGTACTATTTTTTTTTTTTGTACAAATTTGAGAAGTAGTACTATTTTTTTTTTTTGGTCAAGTAGTCTAGTGGCTAGAAAATCCACCTTAAAGGTGAATAAGTGGAATATTTCGGATTCGCACCCGGGCTCCTACACATATAGTGTGATATCCCTACCAACTGAGCTAAGCTCACGGGGATGAAGTAATACTATTTTAATTCCTTAAAGGAGTATCTTGGCACTCGTTCAGTAATTATATTTGGACATGAACATTATTCTATTCTCTTCATTTCCACAAGATATATTAATTTAAATTTAAACTTTATTTATGAAGTAAATTAGCATGTTAAAAGACTTTGTTCTTATTTTTTTCGTTTACAATGGAGCTAAGGATTGAACCTACGATTTTTAGAATATTATTAAAATTCCTCATTACTAGACGGAACCTCGTTATAATTGTTAGAACTTAGAACAATTGAAGTAAGGTGAGATTGAGATAGAGATAGATATGAGGAAAGGTTATTATTTCTTATTGTAGAAAAAAATGATGGGTGTATATCTAAAAAGAAATTAAATTGACCATGATGAGAGTGAGGAATGAAAGAGTAAGAGGTAAAGTGGTAGGGAAAAAATGTTAAAATAATTAGACATGGAATTTTCTCAAAATGATAAATATAAACACAAACAATATGGTTGATAGAGATCATAAAGTACTTATCAAATTTAATTGAGGCATGAAAATGCACCGGACTTAAAAGAGAATTCTGTCACCACATGCATGTATACTCCCCAATTACTTCTTAGTAGCATCACACGTAAATTAGCAAGAACACATGAAGGATACTCAAGAGAAATTTAATTTTAATTATGATTTACACATGTAACTTATTTTCTCTATATATTGCTCTCTCTATATTCCAGACCTCGATTATAACCCTTATATATAAGGCATGCATGATATATTCATACTAGGCTACTACTGGTATGTTAACATTTCAATTTCTCGTCAAAGTTATAAACGCAATTCCTATTCATTAGGAATTACCAAGTAATTAAGAGCAACATTTTTTTTAATCAAATTAAGAGCAACATTTAACGTGTGCAGGGGGTTTTCGGGTTTTTCCAGGGGTGTGTTTAGTGTCTGGATAGGTTTGGGCTGGTCTGTTTAGCTTTTATTTTCTGCCTGGACCTGTTTTTGTTGAGATCTACTTCTGCCACCCTATCAGTTTCTCGCGCGCTCCACGCTTTTTCTATTTTACTCTTCCGTTACTTAAGTAGTGAACGTTATAAAAATGAGAATTTTTTTAAACATGTCATCCGCTACTTAGGCAGTGGACGTTATAAAACAAATTATGATATGGTGTTTTTGGGGTGTACTCTTAGCCTAAGGAGAGGACGGATGTATTTTGATAAAATTGTATGACGCACAAGAAAATAGGTATTGAAACAAAAGTAAATTCCGTTTTTGTGGTTTTTGTTTTTGTGCTTTGGATCTCTCATCTAGTTTTCCTATTTGTATTCTTTAGTGGGGGAATATGTACCCCTTATACTTAACTCCTCCATTTTTTATATATCTAATTCAATTTAACCTTTTAAAAAAAGTAATTATAAAATATAATAATAGGACTAAGTTAAGGGAATTAATTAAACAAAAATATAGTAATTTTTTGTTACATAGAGGGGTGATCAATGTCGTGCGCGGTTAAAAAATAATTAAATAGTTAAACCTTGGTAGTCTCACAAGGATCTCTGATTTAAATTTATTTTGTGTTGTTCGGTCTTGTATTGTTCTGTCCAGTACTTATAGTTGCAGATCATACAGATCCTACCATAATCGAGTGGACAAACCTATTTAAGGGAGAGTGGTTCTGTTCATTTTGCGCTACTAGTGTTCTATTTTTCCTTCTTTAGAGTTTCGAGTTCGATAGGTATAGTTTCTAAGCAAGAATCTTTATTGGAGCAACTTGTATGGGGAGTGAGGATTCATGTTTTAAAATGAAGCCCGCATCCGCAATTGCATCGTGCATCGCAGCAACTACTAAATGATCATAATCACAATATCTACAATATTGTTACCGCATCTTTAATCACAACTGCAATTTAAAACTATGAGGATATTTCGATAATGTGTGTAACAATATGAAAATGGGTGGATTAGCCATAAAATGCTTGAGAGGTTTTTTTTTTGGCACATAGCTTGAGAGGTTTTAACACGATTTTATTTGGAAAATGGGCGTGGAGAAACAAATAGGTTACGTTGGTTGTGTTTCATTTCTGTTTTTTTTTTTCTTTAGGTATTTGAGTCTTTTTTACAGTTTTGTCTGGTTACGTTGGATTTCTCTTCAATACCCTATGTACTATTTCATCTATATATTATACTAAAAGTTGGTAGTGCAATCCCTAATTCAACCCTAGCTCCTAAGTCAAAACCCTAATTCATTCTTGGCCAATGGATTGTTTGAGTGGTCATGATCAAACCCTAAGCAAACCCTAATTACTCACCTCTCATCCTTTGACATCTTGATATGCTTATTTATACAAGTGTCTTCTTTGCATGACATATAGGTTCCATTGTTATCTAACATGTGTAGTGTTTCACCATGGTTTTCTATCAAAACCATTTCCTATCCATAGTTTTCTATCAAAACAGTTTGCTATTTAATTCATCTCTTTCACCATGGTTTTCCATACTCTATAAAAACCCTTTCCAATCCATCAACCATCAACATCATTCACACACTCACTTTCTTCAAACCCACTATTTTCACTTTATTCAAACCACACCATTCACACACTCGCTTTCTTCAAACCCTCTCTCTAAATATATATTCAAACTTTGATTTTTTTTGTTGTTGTTGTTGTTGCAGGTATGTCAAGTGCAGAAGAAGACAACACAAATTACTGTGGTTGTATTTTTCGGCACGGTGGCGGCAAGGATGTTCAAAACTTAATTTTTCTTTATGGGTTTTGTAGAGGAAATGTATTGTCTTTATATGTTGATGATTTTCTGTAATATTGTCTAGAGAAGATCCATATTAATCTCTACTTCATGAAATCATTTTGTTATGCATAATTTGATTTTTTTGTTCCGTAAATCTCTATTTCATGAAATGTATATATATAAAAAAAATGTATATGTTGATATTTTTTTTGTACAAAAATTTCATAAAATATAAAAAAAAAAAAAAAAGAGTCTGTATATGATTTTTTTTTTTGCACAAAAAGAGAGTTACACAGAGAAAAAAAATTATTTTATGCATCAATCAATTTAGACCTAACAAAAAAAAAAAAGAAACATCTAAAAAAGGAAATCATAAAAAAAATTCCATTTATAAAAGGGTAAATATCAACAAGAAAAAATCAAATTAACTCAACAAACAAAATAAAGATCTGTCTAAACAAAAAAAAAAAAAAAAACCTAAATTTATAGTCCCTCCTCCATTATCAGGAGCAACCTCGCACAAAAAAAAAGGAAAGGAGAAGGAGGAAGAGAAAATGAATTCCCAAATTCATTTTAGGATTTGGTTATTTTAGGGTTGGATTTGTGTTTAGTTATATTAAATAAGTGTTTTTAGAGAAATTTGGAGTTTTTTGGGGTATTTTGAGCTCCGGCGCGGTGGTTGTGAGGTACGGCGGTGGCCGTCACGGTGGCTACGCCACCAGATTCTGGATGCTACGACGGCATCTCGCTGGAGATGATGAATAAACCAATGAACATCATCAGATGAGGAGAGAGATCGAGAGAGAAGAGAGAAGGTAAGGGAAGGAAAAGAGAGAAAATTTTTGAAAATGAAGGAATTCTGCTGGCTTGAGGGTATTTATAGTACTCGTGCTCCTGTGCGCGCTGGTGCTTCGTATTCGTATCCCCTCAGCTGTTGATTGCATCAGACCCTCCCAAGATCCAAACAGGGCCATCAGATCATTCAGACGGCCAAGATCGTCCCCCTGGTTGTTTTTCTTTTTTTTAGCGCCTTGGGCTTTCCCTTTGGGTTAGGCCCTGTTTCTGCTATATACACCTCTTTTCAAATATTTTTTTAATATTTATATTCTTCCTTTCTTTATTTTATTTGATCTATTGAATTTAATAAAAATAATAGTAACAATAACACAAACATCCTTTGTAATTTCAATTCTTTTAAATCGATTAAAGGAATTTTAATCTAATTATTTTCGGCCAATTACAAATTTCATTCTTTCGAATTGATACCGGTTTGGCATTTTTTCAACTTTTGCAAAGTTTTAAAATCACTATTACAATTTTTGTTTTACTCAAAATCACTATTACAAGTTATTACTCATAAAAATTATTATTCACGAGGAAATGACAATTTTGAACACCGATAAAATTTTAAAAATGACTATTATAAATTATTACTCATAAAAATTCATAATTGATGGGGAGATAATATTTTTTATCGCTAATAAAAGTTTGTGCCAAATATATACGGCGTTCCGCAAAATCCGTGCAACGCACGGGGCGGACGCTAGTTTCACTAATATACAGTATTCCATTAAAAAAAATCTTATAAATTGAAGGTTTAAATATGTTATTAGTCAAAAATGTTTAAATATGTTAGTGGTTACTGCAATTATATTGCATTTTGGTAATGCTTATAAATTTGCTTTCCCTCATGTTAGTTTGGCGTTAAAAAAAATAAAAAATATAATGGGAGTACCACATGGGGCCAATAATTTTTGTGCCATGTGGCACACATTTAAAGACTTTTTTACAAAAATTAAATTAAACTAATATATATAAATATAGATTCTAGTATAAATTACATAAACATAGCCTATTGAGTAGATTTATTGATCTCCGTAAAAATTATTACTAACAAATAATAGGCCGACGTCATATTAATATAGTATAAATACAAGCTCCGGTATAAGATTATAAAGAAAAAACCTGTATTAATATGAGTAAAATTATAGGTCTCTATTGAACTTACAAATAAATAGTTCCGCATATTAATATATGAGTAGAAATATTGACTCCCCAATTTTATCTAGCCTTCATTTCTTTGCAACCCGTAGTTAATATCAATTTTACCACCACTTGGATTAACATAAAGTGGATTCTAGTAAATAAACGATATATCAGAGCAAATGTGGTCTAAACCATATATATCAGAGCAAAAGTTTTACAATTGAAAGAAATCCTATATTAAAATAAACTCAAACACATGATAATGAATGAGGAGATTCACAAGCATATAACAATATTAATATGTCTCGTAAAGAAAAACCGAAAGAAACATAAAATTATTATGGATGAGGTCGGTTTTTGAACAATATATTGTCCAACATATGATATAATGAATTTGTTGAGCCTCTGAACAATCTGTGGTTTCTCTCGGACCACACAACTCACACACAAGCTAGTCAAACAAGCTGCATAAAGGAGCGACGTGCTCGAGAAATATTAGATAGAAGGTAGAGATATGAATGTAGAATGAAATGAGTATATATATAGAGGGAGCAAAATTTTGTCCCTTGCATTGCAATATTTAGTGGCGAAAATTTGAATTTAGTCGCGGAAAAATCCCTCAAAATGTGTATGTGTCAGTGGCACATTTACTGGCGGATTTTTACCTCACAAAGTGGAACGGTCAAATCACTTATTGTCGGAATATTCTGCCAGTAATTTTTCCAATTTTTTTTATCGCTTTGTGGCGGACTATTCCGCCACTAAATATTTAATATTTATCAATTTTATTTTTTATTTTTCTGATGCATTAATTAGTGGCGGAAATTAGTTGTTTTCTGGTGGAATATTCTGCCAGTAACTTAGTGGCGGAATTTTCTGCCAGTAAATGATTTTAAATTCTGTTTGTAAATGAAAGATTTCTTGTAGTGAAATTTCGTAATGTATATTATAGACATTAAATAACAATAGTGTTTTTAATTTGTTTAGAGGCTATGTAAAGTGAAGTATTAAACGAGGGTGGTTAATTTTTTTTCTTTCTGTGCAATGAAAACAGAGTGTGTTTTAATTTGATGAGAGGTTGTTTTAATTTTTTTCCTTTTTGCATAAAATATCAAACAATTAATTATTTCAAACATACTCCCCGGCAATAAAATATAAATAAAACTTATTTTTTAAGTTATTATATGATTAATATATCTAGTCTATATTATAACCTAAATACATTAATTATTCAATTAACTTAAAAAACAATTTTACTTAATTATATTTTGTCAGAATGAAGTATTTTTCTAACATTTTTTGTTCAAAGAAAAACACATAATCACATTTTAACTACATTTAAAAAAAAAAACAATATAGCAGAGGTTATCTCAAGTAATCAAGCTCTGAGCCGCCGCACAACAACAATACAAACCGTATTTTTTGCTTTTCTTCTTGTTCATCTTCTAAAGAGGGGTGATTTTAGATCAATTTTGATCCGAAATCACCCCCTATTGATTGTTTTATATTTCTTTTCATTTTAAATAAGTGATTTTCACACACGTTTCGTTTGAGTTTTCTTTGTTGTGATTTTCTTGTCTATTGTTGTTTTAGTCCCGTCTTAGTGCGGAGTTTTTTGTCTTGAGTTCCTGTCTTGGTACGATGTTTGGTTTAATCCCATCGTAGTACGTTGTTTGTTTTCTTCAGATTTGCAGATTTGCTTCGATCCAGATTCAATGTAGATTTAATGATTTTAGCGTTGTCAACGTTGCAGATCCGTTGTCATGAATATTCCGGACACTTTAATCTTATCATATCAATTGTAGGCTTTGTTAGAGACATTATGTCGTTTTATGCTATTAACTCGAATGTTGTGAGGTTATTCGCAGATTCATCCTTTTTAGTTTTTAGCGAATCTAAATATGAATAAATATTGTTTGTTGTTAGTAAAAAAAAACTACTACATTTTTTTATTTTGTCAAAAAATAACTACATTTTTTATCATATTTAGCGCGCACACACACTTGTAACGTACAAAGCTAAACAATATCAAGTCTCACATTCTCACACGAGGGAGTGTCTTCTGCCTTCAAACATGAATCAACTTTATTATTTTCCCTAGAAAGCACTAGCTTTCTCATATACATGACTTTCATGTACAATTGTTTTTTGTCTTCAATTTCTCAGCCAGCAATACAAGGATCAAGGATTTTGTCCGAGGATATGAAATTTTAGTGGTAACTCAATCTTTGAAAATTAGTTATATATGCATATTTTATTACTTCATTTTGTCAACTTCCATATATTTTCTTCAATCCCATTGCCTCTTTCGAACTTTTCTCCCTTGGATCACCCAAATTAATGAATCAATGATATCATCATTTTTTATTTTTTTTAGTTTTTATTTTTAATAAGATACTCAAAGGAGTTTGAGAATTATTTATACTACTAAAATCTAACACACTTAGCTAGCGATAAAATTAGAGACAAATTTTATCTTTTCTCATCTCCAAATTTTCTTCATTAATGTTTCAATTTTTCTAAAATGCAAAGGAACTCAAAGTTTCAAATCGTGACTCCTGCAATACCTTTTTTTATCTCAAATATAAGTAAAATATTTATGTATTCTAAATACTAATACTAATAACTAACAAAAATTTTCTACAAAAATTGGAAGTGTCTAATATTAATTAACAGATATCTTTACTATTTTTAATAAAAAATAAATTTTATAATAATAAAAGATATGAACAAATATGCTTAAAAAAAATAAAATAGAAGAAATATAATATTTTATTAAAATTATTCTAACAGGTGATCAATCTTTGAAAAACAAATTGGTATGAAATCTTTGAAATATGTTAGTGAAGGGAAAACAATTTTTTTTTTTTATAATAGAAGGGAAAACATATTTTGTTACAGTTGCATAATAATAATAATAATAATAATAATAATAATAATAATTTAAAGAAAGGAAAAGAGTGTGTGTGGTTTAAAATAATGGATTTACCAAAAAACCCATAAAATAATGAATTTAGCCATCTAACACGCATTAATTGATCAGGTATCATTTCCTTTTATTATTTTTTATTACTAATATTTTATTATTTTACAACATAGTAATAACAAACAAAACCATGTTGAATGCATCACAGAAATTAATGGTGGTGTGAAAAGAGAGAGAGAAAAAAAAAAGAAGCAACAAGAGAAGGAGAAAGAGAAAGAAAGTGTGATACTCTACAACAAACTACAACAATGGCATCTTCAAATTCACCATGTGCAGCATGCAAGTTTCTACGCCGTAAATGTCAACCAGAATGTGCATTTGCTCCTTATTTTCCACCTGATCAGCCACAAAAATTTGCAAATGTTCATAGAATTTTTGGAGCAAGTAATGTTACAAAACTTCTTAATGATTTACATCCTCACCAACGTGAAGATGCAGTTAATTCACTTGCTTATGAAGCCGAAATGAGACTTCGCGATCCGGTTTATGGTTGTGTAGGTGTAATTTCACTCCTTCAACATCAACTTCGTCAACTTCAAATGGATCTTTATTGTGCAAAATCCGAACTTTCGAGGTACCAAAACTTGAGTCTCGCTGCTACTACCGGTCATGGACTCATAACCGGCTTGACAGGTGAATCTGTCACAGCCGTGAATAATTACCACCACCACACGCAGAACGTTGGTGGTAGTAATAATAACGGTAACGGCCGTGACCGTGACCATCATTATCATCATCAATTTTTTCCAAGGGATCAACATCAACATAATTTGGTTAGAAATTTTGATGCTGGAATTGGAAACAACTATGATGCTAGTCTCTTGGCTATGAATATATCTGCCAGCTTAGGTCAGATCAATCAGCTTCAACACCATAGTGCTGCCGGTGGTGGTGGTGACGACCGCCGTACTATTAACCGCTCTTAGGGTTTCTTATTTCTATAGGTAATATAATTAATGATTTTTCATTTAATTTTAATGTCAGTCTTCTATCATCACTGAATCACATAACTGCATATGAAATATGCAATCATAACATTTGGAGACTTCAATGCTTTACATTATTTATGTATTCAACAAATTGCAATTTCTCATGTAATACTATACTGCATTTACTTTAGTCAATTAATTCATTTATAAAAAATTGCTCTATTATAATGCACTTACTTACTCAATTAATCTAGAAAATTGTCCATTAATTAAATCATATAGTATAATCTATATAGTGTATGATCAGTTTAATTAAAATATGCCATTAAAAAAAAAGTTTAATTAAAACATAAATATTTAAAATATTTCAACTTAACTATTTCTGTGCTGTGTGTATGTATAATATATATTGATCAAGAATTTTATTATGATGTGTATTTTTATATTTATTTTTTTATTTTTTCTGTTTTAAGGAGTTTTGACATTACTAGCTGGAGAAAAGAATTGAACCTGCAATATTCTTCATTTTTTGATGGACACTCGAAGAATATTATGTTCATCAGTCAAAGCTCAAGTCGGTTTTTACTTTTATTTTTTGTTTTATATGATTACAAAAAAAAATCTAGACAGAAAAATATATATATATGAGGTTCAAATGAATTTATGAATTAAGTAGCTGACCAATATTTTACTATTGTGATTATATTGTCTCTACAGAGAGAAAAAATAAGTGATCGGCGTTCATCTTCCTAAATGGAAACACTATCACTATTAGCAAACAGTTTATTTTAATCATTAATGATAGTTCAGTTTTGGTCAAACATATATGGTGTTAATAATTAGCTCTAATACATAGCACTACATGAGAATATTTGTTTTTAGAATTAAATTTTCTATGCTTTATGAGTCAAATACTTCTTCGTTACCAACTATTAATTGATCCAAGAGGTAAAGACTTTCTTCCCCTTAAACATGTGGTTAGGGGTTCGGTTCTTATCGCATGCGTTTGTACGGTTGCGATCAAGGGGAGAATCTATTTTATGTACTCCACAGGTTCTTCGACGGAGATTAGTTATCGTTAACAACGGTGAAAACTTCGTACTAATATCATTGTAAAAAAAAAACTTCTTAATTACTTTTCATTGTTTCGAAATTCGTGTTACAGTTTAGAAAATATATTATTGTATATTTAAATAGTTTTATACATCCTTTACCAAAAAAAAATAAAATAAATAGTTTTATACATCTGATTGAATATCTTTATTAGAAAATATAGAAAAGTTGAAATAGCAACGGAAATGTAGAGACAAAAATATATGAATTTATATTTAATATCAATATATGCTGTGTTAGAGAACTCTAATTTAGTGCCAATATTTTTTGTTTCCAACCGCAAAGTAGCTAGAGTTCTTTTTAAATTATCAATAGAAAAAGATATATAAACTTTACAACTTGTTTTTAAATACAGTCCATATTTTTTGTTTTTTTCACAAATTTTACCGCAATATAAAAATTTACAGCATAATGTATAACTATTCCTACAACTTGCAATATTCAAAATTGATGCCTATATATTATGTCTTTATTTCATTGTATATGATTATATACCTTTTTAAAGTACGTACACCCATTACACGGTTGAACTAATAGAAGCATATGAAAAAAATGATGATTATACCCTGGCTACAAAACAGAATAGCATTTATAGCAATTGCTTCAAGTTGTTAATGAGTAAAACTACTCACTCATACACACACACACACTATGTTTAATTCTCAATGTCATTCGCATTTATTTGACAGTGCCAACACTATGGACCTGTTTCTTCCTATCTGAACCCCTTTGTTAATTCCATTGGGTATGAAATGAATTCAGTGACTATGACTTGACCAATTCTTTTACTACCCTTTTATCCCTTTCTTCTTCACTATTCCTTGTTTCTATCAATACTTACACACACTCCCTTTTTTTCCTTCATATTACATGCACGCTTTTCTATGTTTATTCATATTCATCTAATTGCTTCAAAAAAAAAAAAAATCATATTCATCTATCTAATATGGACTCCTAAAATATGTTTTTTTTTAAGAAGCTAAATTAGCTCATTCAAATTAGTACTAGAGAGAATTGAACCTGAAATCACTTTCATATCTAAAATCGATACTATCAGATCAACCCAAAGTGGATTGACTCTTAAAATATGTTGAAAATATATATACCTCTTAAAATCACGGGTCAATCTAACTCAATTTTACAACAAAAATTAGCTTATAAAATGAAAACAATCTCTACTTATAAATCCATAATAGAATATCTCTCTTTCAATATGGAATTCATGACATATCTTCTTATGTCGAATACTATTAAAATTAGTGTGTGGATGACTCGATAACAAAAACTTGATAGTAGATGACTCAATGGAGTTCTTATATCATATTAGAATTTTGGATTGCATATAACTCAATATTTACAAAACTATTTTGAAAGAAAAGAACAATCTCTACTTGTACATTGTTGTTCCGACCATCTCTTAGTCGTACATTTATCTATTTCAGTAAAAAAAAAAAACTATAATAATTAAAAAATATTGATTAGATTTAACATTTATTAAAAATATGATTAAATAAATTGTTAGTCTCTAAATTTTATAAAATTTTGTTTTTCTTCTATTAATAAGTGGCATGTTTTGCCTTCTACAATATTATTATACATGCATTTTTAGCCCCGCTTTTAAATCAATATATATTTTTGATTAATTATTTTACAGATATATTTAGAACATTATAAAAAGTTCATCGAGAAAAATTCAAAAATTGATTTCTCAGTCTAAATTTTTGTTAGTTTTATCCTTATCTTTTGAAATTTTAAAAAACTTCATATTAATTCTTTTCATTTTGAAAAGTTCTAAAGTTTTGTAAATAACCATTCAAAGTTATTCAAAAATTTAAAAGTTTAAAAAGAAATGATTTTTTGGAAAATTTAGAAAAACAGTAGCGATTAAAATTGAATACATACAAATTTTATAGGACAAAAATATATGTCATTTTTTTGACATCTGAACCAGATTACGGGTCTAGTGAACCGGATAATAGTGGTAAAAAAAAACAAAAATTGAATTTTTTAAAGAACAAAAACAAATTTCATATTTGAAAATAATAAAGTTTATCTTTTGACCAGATTCAATGATTCAAATTGTGCATGAATAATACTTTTATTTATAAGTCTCAAAATGCTATTAATGAAGGAAGAATAAAAGAATAAAAGAACAAGAAAACTATACCCGAGAATCCACACCTACTGCATTTCTTTCACCTTTCATCTTTATTACTTCCTTAATTATATGCTGTTTGTCCCCTCTTTCCTTTTCCCTTTTCTTGCATCTGCTACAACTACTTCGATTGAGAAATCAAAAAGGAAATGTAACAAAAATTAATTAACTTAGGATGTCCATGAGATGTGACAATTCGACGTTGTTAATATCAGATTCATCGACACTGTTAATTTCAACTCTGATTTTTGTTGTGTACTTTTGGAAGTTGATTTAATACAAAGATTACTTGTAATTTTAAGTCATGAATAGTAATTTTATTATGGGTCATGCCAAAAAATGAAATAAAAGATAAAATTAATATTAAAAATGCAGTATAACTTTTTATACTTTAAAGGTATTGAATATACATATTTCGAGACAAAATGTCTATTTTAATATGTTTAATTAGTGTCACGGGGCATTGTTTAACCTTTTCCTTTTATTATTAATGTTATGGATAGTTATTTTGTAGCTACAGTTTGTTTTTTTTTTTGTTAGAGCTTGTGACGTGAAATACACATAAAAATTATTTAAAATTGGAGTTTTTTTTTTTTTTTGACAGCAAAATTGGAGTATCTTATAAAGTAGAGACAATGTCATAATAATATATAAAAGAAAAAAAAAAGAAGTGTTCTATTATATTTTATTTTTCAATCAATAAAAAGAATTAAAAAATACATATTCAAAAAACTAAATAGGGCACAAAATGAAGCCCACTTGGGTTGACCTAGTGATGTTGGCTTGGGTCCTTGAGGTCAGCGACGGATCCAGAACTTTTTAATAGTGGGGGCAATATATTTATATACAATTTTTTTTCTTCTTAAAATAGTTAATTTTAGTAGTTAGTTGTTTCTTTTATTAGAAGACCTGTTGAACTCATGATCTCTTTATCACTTCAATCCCTATAATATTTACCTCATAAGTCATTAAACCATTTTTTTTATATAGTCATCAAACCATCTATTGACTTCAATATAATTTTTTAATATTAAAAGCATAATATATCAATTTTTAATGTAAAAAATAATATAGCTAAAAAGATTTATTAACAAGAACTTCTATAATTTTTTACTAATTAAAATAACAAATAAATAAATTCATCGTAGGTAGAAAACAGTATGCATGTTTTTGTTTAAAAATGATATGAAACTAAGAGAAAGAAGGATAACACAAATGATATGGTGGGGGCACCTTCCATCAAAAAAAGAAAAATAAGATTATATATATATATATATATATATATATATGGTATATTTGAGCAAAATAAAATTGAAGTGGGGGCACATGCCTACACTATGGCCAACGTACATCCGTCCCTGCTTGAGGTATGCTCCTCTCAAGGTCTCAAGTTCGATTCTCACTTGTGCCAATTTCGGTGGGCTAACCCATACAAAGTAAAAATACTCTGGTTTTAAATAGGGACTCCGCAAGTGGCCAGCGGGATTGGTCCCCTCAGATTAGTCGGTCCTAAGGTCGGATACCGAGTTTTAAAAAAAATAGGGCACAAAGTGTACCACAAATAGTAAAAATAACTTGGGGGGAGCACCGCTAAGGACTCAAATCTAAAGACTCTTTTATGATTCAACCTAAAGTGCTAGTACGGTGAGAGAGAGAGGTAGTTGAGTTAAAGGTCAATGAGTTTGGGACTTGAGATGGAGAAGAGATCTCTTTGTCCGAGAGCTTAATTAATCTCTTGGAAATCTCCGTGGATTTATTTTTTTTGAACGGCAAATATATTATTAATAGAATTCAGGTCTCTGTACAAGACGAACATAAACCGGTAATAGAGGGGCTACAAAACAAAGACCAATATATGTAAAACCAAAACATACACCACAAAGAGGTCCATTTCTAATCTTATTATTAGAAAGACACTCCTCGGCTTCCAAACCACCAGATAAGATATCAATCTGACCCATAAAGACGCCACTAGACACTGACTCCCAATCTCGAATCAAAATCAATCGCCCCATCAGAATCCAAAAAGCAGCTTTGTGAGTCAAAAGTTGATGGGACTACGGTAGAATGACAACATAGGCAGATAAGTCTCAGCTCGCAGACCACCACCTCAAAACAGTCAACACCGACGTGGTATAGGTCAAATAGATACACAAGAACCTGCGAATCTCAACATATTTGGACACCAATAGAGACTCAATAAAAATCCTACAAATGTCAACAGATTTAGAAAACGGTCAGAATCAAGTATCCTAGAAAATCACTCACACACGACATCAACTACATACCAGCAACGCTAAAACCAAACGCCACTACATCTACATATCACCACCGCTACACCACCTCATCACCTCCAACCTCCGACCACCACCACCACACCAACACCCACCAAAAAGCCACCACCGTGACCACCTCAACAACACCACCCCTACATCACCTCCTTGTCAAAGACCACCACCTTTCACTGTCGAAATAACAACGCGAAATAGAATACACGAAACAAAGAACGAAAATAGAAAAAATACGAAACAGAAACAACATAAACTCATCGCCGGAAAAACAACGGATGAACAACTGTTGAAACAAACCATGAAACAGAAGCAACAGATCAATCAGAAACATAACAGATCTCGTCGGAAATTGCAAGATCTCATCGGAACTAAGAGCAAACAAAACAAAACCAGGACAACTAGAATTAGGAGAAAAGCAAACAAAACAACATCTCTCGATGCCAAGACAAATCGAACAAAACAAAAACAAAAGTGAAACAAAACAAAACTAGAACAGATTGAACAAAACTATAACGAAAACAAGCAAACCTCGCCGGAACAAAACAAAATGCGGTAGAACCGACCGAAAAAAGCTCTGAGAACCGAAAAGCACTCGAATCCATCAGAATACACAAGATCTCAATCACACCCTCAGACAGTATGGCTACATCGTGAAGGAACTTTGTGGATGAAGGGGGAGGGAGGCTGCAGATTTATTTTTGTTAGAGAGAAGTCAGAGAAAGTGTTTTTAGGGAGAGAAGTTCTTTGTTGTAATCTGTGTTATTAGTTTTAACTTTTCATCTCCGTTGAATTTGAAACCACTCAACAAGTGGTCACTATTCAGATAAGTCAATTTTTTAGGATGAGGTGATCTTCTCTGTAGAGGAAGAAATGTTACTTCCAAATAGTGTACGTAGAATACTTGGGCCTCTTCAAAAGTCGCGGTCTTTTCTTGGCAACTTATGCAGGATAAGTTGCCGACTTATCAAAATCTCTGGTAGCTAAAGGGGCTTCATTGAGGATGGTAGTGCTTCTATGTGTGTGTTATGTGGATTAGGGTCTGAATCAATTAATCACTTATTTGACGCTTGTAACCAAATCATACCAATTTGGTATGGTATTATTCGATGGATGGGTGTGTAGTTGGTACTTCCTCGTGGTGTTTTAGAATTTTTTTAGGCTTTTTTCGGCATACGCATGAGTAGAAAAGGTAGATTGAGTTGTTATTAATTTGGCATACCATTGTTAGGACTATATGGAAATCTCGAAATGACGTCCTCTATTAGGAAGGGACCTTTTATGTCGAGTGTTTGATTGATAGGGTGAAACTTTTATCTTGAAAGTGATTTCTAGGGGAAAACTTTGTCTCCACTGTTCCTTTTACAAGTGAGGTATCCGCCATACTTGAACTAGTAGAGTTAGTTGGGTGTAACCTTGGGTCTCGATGGGTCAGGGGATTTGAAGGCCCTCTAGTTGTTTTGTCATACGTGTAATTTATCCTTGCCGCTCTCCTCGTGGAGGTTATTTTTCTTCTCGTGGTGGTGCCGTTGAGGGGTCTAGTTTTGTTGGTGGTGACCTCGTTTTATCATACTTTTAGTACCTCTTTATTTTACTAAATTTTCTCGTATATTTTTGTTTTGTTTTTATATTTACATATAATATATTTTTCATTAAAAAAATAGGAAAAAATATCTAAAGTCAACATCCAACATTAAAATGATCAAAATGCAATAAAAAAAATAACCTAGACTCAAATGCCCCAAGCACCCCTGGGATGAATACACCATTGATGAAATTCAAAGTTAATGCAATTCACAAGAAGACACCAAATAACGTACAATCTTTTACGAAGAAAGACACTAAATTTGTTGAATGTAATTCATGTTAATTAGTTTTGATTTGTAACTTCTTTCTCAAGCTACTATGTTAATTAGTTTTTTTTTTTTTGAAACATAAAATTAAAGCTTAAAATGATATATATACTAGTAACATAGAGACCTATATCCATTCCACCACTATCTATTTAGTATATATATAAATGGTTGTATATTTTTGGCCCCCTTAAAATTCATGTAAAGATGCCACTATATGTAACTCTGTGTTAAAAAATATTAAAAGTTGCAGACTTTGACAGTGCATCATAAAGTACTTGATGAAAACCAAAAATAGAAAAAAGGTATTTTTTTTATAAAAAAAAGGTAACAAAGTGCATCATAAAGTACTTGATGAAAACCAAAAATAGAAAAAAGGTATTTTTTTTATAAAAAAAAGGTAACAAAATAATAATACAGTGCTAACGGTGCATCATCATATGATACACCACATTTGATCTAACAAACATGATGGATGATGCACCATACATGACCCATAAGGGCATACTCCCGTCTCATGACTATCAACAAGGTTATGAGATTAAACCTCAATTTTTTCACTTCTCAATATTCCATATCATTTTCTCTCTCTTCCACATAAAAATTAAACTATTATTCAATTTTTACTCCTATAATGGTTTAGTTTAAACCAAATATTATCTCAGCCAACTCACTTTCATATACCCCACATTCTTTATTCTTTTTTTATATTATTTAATTTTATATAATAATTATTATTATTTATATTTTTTTGAAATAATGAATATATTTATATATTTAATATTTAATATTATTATTCTTCGGTATTGTGGTGGATAATTTGGCACAATTGAAGGCATACCAAACATAGGTGCAAAATCATAATTTGATGGATTATGAGGTTGTGGTTTGTTGGGAGGTGTTGTTTGTTCACCGGCAAATTGCTTGAACTTCGGCTATGAATTGGATAATTATTCGTTTTAAATTGTTAAATGAGTAATTATTTTGATCAATTGCACAAAGAAAAACTAGCGAAAAAAGTGTAAAAATGAGTTTTTTTTTTTTATGTTGAAAGTATCATGACTATACCTCTATTTATAGAGTTTTAAAAATTATGAATTTTGATATTAAAAAAAATATTGAAAAAAATATGTTATGTACCCTGAAAGTATTAGAATAAATAAAAATATACACACTCAATCAAAATATGATACTCCCTCTGTCCCAAAATATAAGCAAAAATTAGTCAACAAAACTGAATATATTTGGTCCAAATTTCGAACCAAATACATTAAGTTTCATTGACTCATTTTTGCTTATATTTTGGAACTGAGGGTGTACATATATGTACATTAAAAAAAAATCAGAAAATAAAGACTCACCTCTCTTTTAAACAAATGTGGTACATTTGTTGGAGGTTGCCTATCAGCTCGCACCACGTGTCTCCAACTTTTTTCCCACTTTCTTACGTTTCTCTCATTCAGCCGATTGAATTTATTCAATCCCTCTCCCCTCAAACTAATTCAACTCCAACATTAAACTTCACCCTTGTATTTATTCAACCATTGTTTTGGAGTTTAAACCCCACCGTAGTTTGTGTCTGATCTCTTTAAGAGGTCCAATCATCTAATGATCTCTTTAAATTTGGAGATATTGTTTTAGATACTATATATCTAATGCATATCATTGGATAGTTTTGTTTTAAACTTTCTTTTAAATATTTTCTATTGAGACCCCCTAAAGGCCTAAACTAGCTATGTGGAATTCCTCCATTCCAGATTTATTTTATTTTATTTTTACTTTGATGTCCACGTTACAGAAAATGAAATCTTTCAGAGACGAGGTCCAGTCTGATCCGGTTTGGAATTATTATAAGGAAAGTAACATTGTTCACCACGATTAATATATGATTATTTAATTAATGCGTTTAATTTCATTTTCAAAAATGCGTTTCATCACAAAGAAATAAACAAAACAAATAAAATAGCCGGCTATAACTCCACATGGCACTAATTCATATTCTGACATAAACAGTTAATTAAAAAAATTATTTTGTCGTATGTAACACAATGCATCATTTGAACACAATAAATGGAATCTATGAAAGTATTGTAAATGTGGTGTGAGGGAATTAATTAGATAGCAAAAATAAATTATATTGTTATTTTTATTTTTATATATAAGTATAGAGAATTAGAGGGTGTGAGGGAATCTATGAACAACATGAAAGGGCGTATAGAAAGATTGGAATGTGATAGAGAAGAAGAACTCTCCTTTTTTAGGGAATTGAAGAAACGCCAGAATGAACATGTTCCTAGTTTCTTGCTATGTGCTTCTGAAGATTATGAATATGACACTAATGTTGGTAATGGTATGTAATTATCAATCAATTTCTTACTTGCCATATTGTTGTTTTGTTAAATGTTATTTATTACTTCCTATATGAAATCACCGTTATATATAAGCAAAAAATTATTTTTCAGATTTTTAGAAAACTGATAGTCTCGTGAGCTTAAGTTTTAGTTGGGACTTTGTATTATATATGTGGGGAGTTGAAGTTCGAACTCCAGTAATCTTACTTATCTGTTTTAAGGGTTGAATTTCTGGTCATTAGACTATTTCACAAAAAAACTAATATATCTAATGTATATATTATTTTTTTGGTGAATCTATAAAATTGTTGTTTTTTTATTTATAATAATCACCGGAGAAATTTTTTATTTGTTTTGTTGTTGTACTTGATCATACCCTGTTACAAGTCTCTGCTTAGAAATCTTTTATTACTTGGGAGTTTCAATCTATTTTGTATTGTTTAGTATGTGTAAAAAATAGGAAAATCAATTCATTTTCATGAGAAATAGGTTTTTTTTTCCTTTCTTTTTCATATGCTTTATGACTAATTGATGTTGTGCACAAACAAGATAATATTGTGTCATGTACAACTTTGTTTTTCAACATAAATAAAAATTGGCGTGCAAATTGATCATTATTGTTTCCATCAGCCATTTGATAATAAATCTCATCATTTGTCACTTGATAAAAAGTAAAATATAGTGATTCAATAGTAACGATAAACATGTGCATTATACAGTACATGAATATTTATCTATTTCTATCCAACAATAAATTGGTATTCTTGATTATATGTGCACCTAGAATTGACCATGATATACTAATATGTTATCTGAAAGACCAATTTTGTATGCATATACTATTTTAACGATAAATCAAAATAAAATCAATGACAAAACTAATATAAAGTAAAATTCAAAACAAATCAATGACAAACCTAAAGATACAAATGAGTTTATAGCCTTTAGATTTAATAATATTTTATTCAATGGTGAAGATTTACTCTACTATTATATAAAATGATGATTATTTTATTTATTTTAAAAAAAAGGGCTATAGTAGGTGAGTTTTAGTTGTGAATAGTGGAATATAAGAGCATCCACAATGGTGGATCTTAACCTTTTAAGAATCGGTCCTTAATAAGATCTATCATTGGAGCAGTACAATTTTGAATTCTTAATAAGAACCGATTCTTATATAAGAGTTCTCTCTCTCCTCTGGGGCCCACCTTAATTTTCATTAAAATATATTTTTTTATGGGACCCGCTTACTTTTATATATTATTAATAATTAAATGATTAATTAATATAGTAGTATAGGAGTAATTCAACCATAAATTTGCTGCAAAAAAAATTAATGTCGAGCATATTTGACAACGTTTTGGGCATGACGATCAACAAAATTAGTTATTTTTAAAATTATGTAATGTTATTTTAAATTATTTTTTAATTATGTAATTCTTAAATTTGGCAATATTATTTTAAATTAATTTTCGAATTTTAATTATTATTTTGAATTATAAAAAAATAGTACATATTAATTTTGTAATTTTATAATCCAATTAATTTAATAGTATAAAATATGAATTATTAAATAATAAGTTATTGTGATGTGGAGTTATTGACGGGACCCATTTAGAACTTTTGAAGAGGTGCTGGGTTTGAGAGATTGAGTGCTTATTAAGAACTATTATTAAAAAATAATAAATGAGTGATGTGTACATGTGGGACCCAGTTAAGATCCCAAACATGGGGAGCTCCATTGTTGATGCTCTAAGATTCACTATTTCACCATAGAGATAGAGCTAGGATTTGAGTTTTGTTTCGTGGGAACTTTTTCAATAAAGAGTTGCTATGAAAGAATCTTCCAACTCTTAAGCTAGAATTCTAAAATTGTAAGACATTGAACTCAAAGTAGTTAATAAGTTTATCTTAGGACAGATTATTTGGAATAATTCGAATTTAATTTTTGGTAAAAATAATTTTTTATCAAATTTTATATATCTCATATACGAACTTAATTTGTATTAATATCAGATCTTCTTTCCTTAAAAAACTAAATGGTTAATATAAAAAAATAATTCTAAAATTCTCAACAACTAGGTCAACCACAATTGGAGATTTAGATGATAGCAACATGTTGGCCGATTTGGATTTCCTGCTGCGCAGTAACTAATCATAACCATCAAATCTTAAATGAATGGCCGAAATTGTTTATAGTTGTTTTTTGCCTATGTAATTAAAACCATCCGATTTAAAATCAACGGTTGAGATCACTGTGTTAAATAGCTACTGTAGCTAATACTGGTCCATGTTGGCTGACTACTAAGATCATGCACCTTGCACCCAATACAAAAGTGTTCATGTACACTTTATTATATATTAATAATTTTGGCACTAAATTACTATCTGTATTTTGAGAACTTTTTAAATTTTTATATACTATCTTAGAGGAATGATGATTATCATTTCAGCATTTCTAACTTATTTTTTAAATTCAAATTATTTTTTAATATGTAGAGTATACATGTTTTGTAATATGTTATTTATTACTTTTCAGTTCCCATTAAACTTTTCCCAATTCCATTTGCAATTGAAATATATTTTGTCCAAAATACACATGGTACAATTATTTAGATGCTAACATAAGGTACCTATTCTCTGTTGTTCATATACATGAACTATTGAAATAATATAGTTATATGAAAACCAAAATTTGTAATAAATTATATTTGTTCCTTAATCTAAGAAAAATAATTATTGCAGGAAAGTTTTCACTCTATAGGATTCCTTCAGGGAGGAAAGAGCATGGACTTGAGCCTCTTGAAACAAAAAACAAAAGCGACTTTGATTGGTGAGTTTCATAAATACATATAGTGTTTTTTTTTTTTTTTTTTTTTTTTGTTGACTTTAAGATTAACACTCCACTACACATCTTATTTGAATATCTATTAGTATACTTTTGAAGTGGATAATTCTGATCATTTAAAAAATTAAGGCTTTAATGCAGTTTTGATCCCCCTATTTTGAAAAACTTGAACTTTTGATCCCCCTATTTTAAAAGCCAACTTTTTGATCCCCTATTTTGAAAAACTTGAAGTTTTGATCCCCCAGCTCATTTTGGTCAAATTTGTGATGATGTGGCAGTGTCTATGTGTCAACCTCATATTCCATATCATTATTATTTTTTAAATCATTTTTTTTTATCAGATCTTTAAGTCAAATGTTAAAACAATATATTTAAATCAAATATATTTGTTTATCAAATCTTTAAATCAAATATTAAAACAATGTATTTAAATCAAATATTTTTTTTTGATCAAATCTTTAAATCAAATATTAAAGCAATATATTTAAATCAAATATTATTTTTGATCAAATCTTTAAATCAAATATTAAAACAATAAAATAATTGACAATGATTAAAAAACGCAAATGATCAAAAGGGACGAATCGTAGAAGAATCAGACATGTATTAATAGTAACCCAGTTCCCAAATCATGGAACCCTAGTGTCACTCATCTTCGACGATCTCCGTCTCAGTCTTTCATTTTCTTTGATTCATCATAATGCTCGTGTTCATCATTCCTCTGCATGTAATCATTCCTTTGTTTGTAAGCATCTTATGAATATTACTAGTGTTTTGGTATCAAGTAATCTGCATCTGAGATGTTAGATAATACTACTAATGTTTTGGTATTTTGAATTCTAGTGTTTTGGCCAATTTATGTGTAATTTAGTCATTTTTAATTATATATTTGGATAATTTATTGGATTTTAATTATATATTTGGACAATATAGTGATTTTTAATTATATATTTGGATAATTTAGCGATTTTTAATTATATATTTGATAATTTAGTGATTTTTAATAATATATTTGGGTAATTTATTGGATTTTAATTATATATTATATATTTGGGCAACTTAGTGATTTTTAATTATATATTTTGATAATTTACAGAATTTTAATCATATATATGTATAGAGGTTAATTTTACTGTTTTTTAATTATTATTAATTTATTATTTTATTTTTTTAATACTTCTAAAATATAATATTTTATTTTAAAAAAAATAATGACATGAAATATGAGGTTGACACATAGACACTGCCACATCATCACAAATTTGACCAAAATGAGTTGGGGAATCAAAACTACAAGTTTTTCAAAATAGGGGATCAAAAAGTTGGCTTTTAAAATAGGAGATCAAAAGTTCAAGTTTTTCAAAATAGGGGATCAAAACTGCATTAAAGCCAAAAATTAATAAATGCTACTATATTTGTCCCAAAAATATGCAAAAATTAGTTAAAAAAAACTATTGTAATTAATTCAAAATTTAGACTGAATTCATTCATTTTTATTAACTAATTTTTACTTATATTTTAAAATGAAATGAATATCTATGAACATATTAGAATTATCTACATGTAGTGTACTACAGAAATTCATGAAATACATATAGTTTAAACATAATAAATTCTCCACAGAAATATCGTATTGCTTAATGACATTTTGGTTAATTAAATAAATTCTATATATCATGAACATTGCATTTGCATGTGGCAAACAGGTTGAAAACACCACCAGCAACTCCTCTGTTTCCATCCCTGGAAATGGAACCTAGTGCCAAACTTGTCATTCAGAAAGAGCTACCCATTTCTCAGCATATCTCAAGAGTAAGTCATTGAACACTTGATCTCAATATACAAATATAAAATTATATGAATTTGATATATTAATTGAGGTTTAAGCTAACATATTGAGAAATAGTAAAGAAAATAAATTCTCCCAAGTTACATTCTTTTTCTTTATATTTAAAAATTAATAATTAAAAGTATTCATTTTAATTTCTTAAACAAACAATGGTTTAATGCACGAGTTTTGAATATAAACGGTGGATGATCCGATAACGGAAACCTAATAGCAGGTGGTCCAATAAATATTGAAGAGACTCTGATAGCATTTTAGAATTAAATATTTGGTTTAATTCAATCCTACAAAACTAACTTGTAAAATAAGAATTGTCTTTAATGTATAAACTCATATACAGACACTCTCACAAGTCACGACCAATATAGGACTTCTAAGCACATATCTCATTTACTCACTTTGAAAAAGAAATTCACTTTCAAACATTATCTATTGATTTCATTTTTGTTGTTTAATTTCGCAATTATACTTTTAAATTTTATTTGTTAGAATGCTTTACATGTTTCTAAAAAAGTTCAAATTGGATGACATAAATATTGGTTTTTCACAACAGGCACTATTTGCAAAGAGTGATGTAGAGGCACAAAAATTAAAGGCAAATCAAACCAACTCAACAAAATCACCAAAGCTTCAAATGAGATCAATAACACCAAGTCATAACAAACAAAGACCAAACCTCATTAAAAATCCAATTGAAACCACAAATTACCACAAAAATAATGTCAAAAAAGAACATGATGCTACCAACATTACTAAACATCACCAAAAACAAACCAACAATGTTGATTTTCTTGCTATGAATCAAAAGAAAAGTATTGACACAAATGAAACACAAAGGAAACTTAGAACTAGAGGTGTATCACCATCAATGAAATCAAAGAGTTCAGAAAGTGTAATAGAACTATCAAATGAGACACCACAAAATCTTAGGACAGATAAAAGGTCAATGTCAAGTACAAGAGGAAGAAGTACTACAAGAGGATCTTCTTTAGTTGGAGGGTCTCAATATCAAGATCCTACTCCAAAAGCATGTAGACAATCAAGGTCACCATCACCAAGCATATCTAAGAATGGTTTGAATCAATTTGATAGAACACAAAAGAATGTGAAGACACAAAAGGAAACTTTTACTCTAGCAGCTGGTGGAAGTAATGAAAGTAGATCACATTTTAAAGGAAGTAAAATGGTTGAGAGAGTGGTGAATGCTAGAAAATCAAATGTCAATCATGCAGAGAGAGAATCAAAACTAAAGCCTATTAAAAATAGGGTATGATTCTCTTGTTTCTTATCATTTTATCAACTTTCTTGATATAGGAAATATGAATCAATTCTGTCGTACGAGACACTAACATATAGACACAAATACCGATGAAATATTTGAATGTAATTACACATGTCTATGTCTTGTTTGTGTCATACAGGCCTTTGATTTGATGTGAAGTATCGGTGTACATATGATGTGGACGGAGTTATTTTCACATACATTTGAAAGAACTTATGTGAAAATAACTCCGTTTACGTCAACATTGTTTATCAATAAATATGATTTGTTAAATAAAACTGGTCAAATGAATTTCTTACTTTTATTTTTAAAAATCAAACTATAATTCATTTAACTATTGTTTCAAATGATAACACAGGAAAAATAAGGCAAGAATACATTACAAAGGGATATTACAGCAATGATTAAAATTATTTTTCTGGATTTGCATGTCTTGATGCTATAGAAAAATGCCAAAACATGGAACAAACTAGTAATGATGAAGATCAAAAGAGGAAACATATTTTGAAATGTTATGTCACCGGTAGAAAAAACGTTTTTTACATCTGGCAAAAACGTTTTTTACATTTGGATGTTGTCAGATATAGACGCACAAGATGTAGTAAGTGTACATGTACGAAAAACTTGATTTGGTGTAGACGAACACATACTAAGAATGTTGCAATAACCAATTATTAATTTTTTTAATTTAATTGTATTATTACTAGTCTCTAATTTGTTGTATATGAAGTATATTTTTTTTATTAACCCTCTGGTTCCTAGTAGAAGGGGATCCCGATAATCTAAAGTTCGGTCGTAAGATACATAAAGTCTGACTAAGAATTGTTTCTACCAAGAATCAGACTCGGGTTCTTTTAAACAATTTATCCCAAGAGAAACTCATTAACCATCTGAGCTCAATGTTTTAGTTTGTATATCAAGTATTTTGATACGGTTCCACAACACTTATTTACTATTGATATTACTCAAAGTCCAACACATCAATCCCATTAACCTTATTCTAAAATTATTTAATTAACCATTCTACCCATAATTAATACTTACACAATTAACATATAAGAAAATAAAGTGATAAATAATAACGCAAATAAACACACAATTAATATTTTTTATGAAGAAGTTAAATTAGCCCACCTAAATTGGCACCAGAGGAAATTGAACCTGAGACATTGAGGGGAGCATACTTCAAGGATTCAAATCAACATCACTAGACCAACTCAAACACACAATTAATATTAAGTGAGTGACAAATTTCAAATGAGTGTTGGAATCTTTGGGTGAACTAATAATGGTTACACTGATGGTTATGCAGGGTACATGGATTTTGGGTATCAAACTCTGGATTATGGATGACAATGAGTGGGTGAGGGTCTTATACTACCCGGAGTCTAAATTCACACGTAAAACAATCACGCAAACCCAAGCTCAAACCCAAAGGTTGTATGGGTGGCAAATCAAAACCCACATTTATTGGGTTTGAGTTTTTCCATCCAAACCCAAACCCACAGCAAAAACATGCATAATTAATTATCTTCCCAAACTCGGCCCGAATTCTTTTTGATAAAATGCAAAATATAGCATAGTAATTAAATTACATAGTTCAACATAAGTAATTAACATAGTTTGGTAACATTAGTAATTAAATTACATAGGTAAACATAAATTACATATAGTGAGTTAAGTGGCCGAGTGAGTGCATGAGGTGTTCAAGCGGCTGAGTGAGTGACTCCTGTGAAATGTGAAAGAAAGTGTGAACCCTAATTTTGACACTTACGGTTAATTAGGTAATTTTACATATATTCGGGTGGGTGTGTGGGTTTTGGGTGTATGTTTGAGTGATCCCAAATTCACACTTAAACCCAGTCAACTCGGGTTTCGTCCATTGACATGGATTTGGATTCAGATAGGTCTCTTAGGTTTGAGTTTTCCTGTCATCCTACTCGGGATGCAAATGCTTATGGTTTTATCTTCGGCTAGTGGGGACATGAGTGATATGTTATCAATGCTTAGGCGCATGAGTGTGCAACAAAATAAAATTCAGAATCACCTACAGGAGGAATCAAGGAGGCGAGCAAATCGTCATATGGCCAACAACAATTTCAAACGCAACTAAACCAATATGGCCAAGACTTATCCAACTTCTAAAGCTGTGTCACTCCGAGATTTTTACTTTTGCCACTTTACCAATTACTCACGTGTACTACACATTTTTCATTTTACCCTTCTATTATTTAAGCAGCGGACGTTATAAAAATTGAAATTTTTTTAAAAATATTGTCCTCTATTTAAGTAGCAGACATTATAAAAGTGGTGTTTTTGGGGTGTCCGCTACCTAAATAGCAGACGGGTATATTTTGATAATTTCGTAGGACGCATAAAAAATATAATAGGGTGGCAAAAGTAAACATCGAATTCCAAGACCTTCACCAAAATCCAAATGAACGGATGGACTGAGATTGATGATATAATTGTTTTTCATTTATCTCTTATGCTTCTAGCATTTTATTTTATTTTGTTTGTGTTTTAATTCTATTGTACTTTGTCCTTAAAAAAAAAAATCTATTGTACTTTAAGATTATAATGTGAATTTGTTATCCATGTATTGTCTATTTTTTTTTTTTGAAGCAATGTATTGTCTATTTGGTATGTTAGAACGTCCATTTTGAAATTTTATGGTTGTTTATTTCTTCATTATGGTTTGTTAGTACCTTTTTATTTATTATGTTTAGGCATGTTTTATAATCGGATGTATTCCAACAAATGTGAGTGCACCTTCAATTGTAGTGTTGCATTGATAAGCGAAGGTACTTGCTTCATCACGCCCGGCCAACACCAAGTGCAGGCAGCTCTATAGAGCTGAAACTCAAATTTTTGGGGCCCAATTGTCCATTTTTTAGGGGTCAAATTTTAAAAACGTTAGCTTATAAATATTTATAAATATGAAATTTGCTTTTTAGGCCCCTCTATGTTGCTCTAAAGTTTCCTGACTTGATCAAATTACCCCTATTCAGTTTCGGAACTTACGTTTCGAAATGACTTTTTTTCAAAAAAAAATTGTAATTTCGGAATGTACGCGCCAAAATGTCTTTTTTTTCAACTTTTTATATATTTCGGCACGTAAAATCCGAAATTAGTTCATTTTGGCACCTACGCGCCAACCTTAATTAATTTCGGCACGTAGTTTCCGTGTCAAAAAGGTTTTTTATTTTCAATTTTATTATATTTCGGAAGTTACATGCCGAAATTAAGCGTCTCCGAATTGTAACTGTCAAACCATCAAAATCCAAAAAATTAGGGGTATTTTCGGCTTAAGAGTACTATACGGTTCCTAAAGAGCAAAAACCTATAAACATTTGATTATCCCAATGTTGTAAATTTGTTTCAATCAGCCCAGCGTTGTTGGCTTTGTTTTAATGTAGCAGGTTACCGTCTCAAATGCAGTGCATGCCAATTTTATTTATTTATTGGCATTTATTTATTTTTTTGACAAAAGTTATATTTTATTATAATGAAATGTTCGAATTCAGGACACTCTACTTATTCACCTTTAAGGTGGATTTTCTAACCACTAGGCTACTTGACAAGAAAAAATTAAATATAATTCTTTTTGTATGTTCATAAATTAAAAAAAAAAAAAAAATTCTTTTACACCAATTTATATGATTTTATCTATAGTTAGTGATATTTTGAAACAAGAAAAGAATACAAGTTCATAAAAACAATAATTTTTTATGCTCTTTATAATTCAAATAATTTTTTTTTTTAAAATTAACTATTTATTAAAAATATATTTTAGAATTATTAAAATTATAGCCGGACATCCAAATAGCTTGGGACGGTCCTAACTTAATGGTACAAATATTGTCTAAGTTCTTACCAGAAGAACAAATACCAATTTACAGTTGATTTTTTATAATATCCTAACAACCCACACTTTCTAATTTCTATGGACCTCGGTAAAAAGAGAAAGAAAACTATCATGAACACCACTTTTTTCAATTTTCACCAAATTAAACAAATTATCATTAGAGATTGATCATGGATTTTCCAGAAAATCTTTTCTATTCAACGATGAGACAAGGAAAAATAAAAGATACTAACACAGTTTTTAGATACAGTGCATTCGATTGTAATGTTGCATTGATAATATTGTGGCTTTTTTGTTGACAAATAATATTGTGGCATGTTTGATTGATGATTCTCATCTCTGGCCTTCTTTTTGATAATGTCAAAGGGGGGAAAAAGGCTCACCAAATACTAAACATCCTTAAATTACGATGGCAATAACTGCAGTCATTCAAGGAGAGTTTTACTTAGATGAGCTCATGTAAATGTCACTACTTTAATAGACTAAATTATATTCATTTCATGGATTTGGTTAATAGGTCGTGAGTTTAATGTCGATCTAGACTTCTCCTCTTGGTGTAACAATCATTTACATTGTGTTTGGATGTTCAAAGAAACAGAAAAGAGAGAAATAGTGAAGAGAGAAGTAAGAGAGAGGGAGAGGGAGAGGGAGAGGGAGAGGGAGAGGGAAAGGGAGAGAGAGAGATAAGAGAAAAGTTGAGTAGAAATTATGTATTGTTTGGATGAATAGAAATAGGGAAGGAGATGAGTAGAAAAATGAATAGAGAGAAATTAATAAAAATGATAAAAGACAATTTTATCCTTCATATTTAAAATTCAAATATAGTTGGGGGGCATTGTGGGAAAGTGCAACTCTCCACTCCTTCAACTCACGAATCTCACCTAGTGATGAGAGATTTCTTTTGGCATGAGATCCACCTGAAAAACTTCTCTCTCTCCTTGTTTCCTTGATATCTCTCTCTTATTTATTTCTCTCTCTCATAAATCTATCAAAACAAACATAGTGTTAGTGTGTTTTCAAAACATCTAAAGTGATGTTGTTTGAATTGTAAGGGCCGAGTACCCCTTGTACTCTTTATAATTCAATTTTTTAGTTATAAAAAAAAAGGGGGGAGTTTTATTTATACACATTAGACAAAACCTTCCTTTCAACCATAATTTTAAGCAAACCAATTTTAGTAGAATTTTGTTTTTCAAGTTCAAAAAGAACAAGCTAAGATAAAAGTGTTATTAAACATATATCAACAATCATCAATATAGCACGTGATCATCATTATATGGTAGGCTTAATTACACTTTTGGTCCCTTATCTTTATTTTAGGTTTCAAATTGGTCCCTTATCTTTTAAAAGTTTCAAGTTGGTCCCTTATCTTTATTTTAGGTTTCAAGTTGGTCCCTTCCGTCAATTTTTTAACTATTTCCGTTAAGTTTTGACACGTGACAAACTAATTTGGACACGTGGCACACTTAGATAGATGACACGTGTCCAAATTTAACGGTAACAGTACAAAAATTGACGGAAGGGACCAACTTGAAACCTAAAAAAAAGATAAGGGACCAATTTGAAACTTTTAAAAGATAAGGGACCAACTTGAAACCTAAAATAAAGATAAAGGACCAAAAGTGTAATTAAGCCTATATGGTATAACGGGTGATAGAAACTAACAAAAAATCTTGTCCAAAGAAAAATGAAGCCAATGATCATGATTTTTTCTACTCCAAAATTTTTGGTTTGGGGGAAGAGGAGAGGTGGTTGCACAACATTAAAGAGTTCAACAAAACTGAATACTTTTTCCTGTATTTGTTTGAGATTAATATGCATTTCGCAACAAAATATGCATTCTTCATCTTTGGCCTTCTTCTCCAAGTGTTAAGCAGGGAACAATATTCATTGATTGGATTCTTGAAATTTAAAAAAGCAAACCAAATTGGTAAACTTGGACCAAGAACAAAATTAACGAAATTAATTGATGAGTCAAATCTATGTTGGTGGTATTCATCTTACAATGATTCATTTTTCATAATTATATTTGAGCATATAATAGTTCTAAGATAGTCTCCGGACTCAATTATATGAAAAAGTAACTAATTACACGTAGACTAACAAAATAGTTGTTAACTTTGTTTAATTTTTTTGTAACAACAAAATAATTGCATTTGTCAAACTTTAATTTTGTTACATTTATTTAATTTGCATTGATGTATGGAATTGATTTCATTGAAGAGTATTTTGAAATAATAGTATCAATTATAATGACTTCTTGGACCACAAAAGGATTTCCTTTGTTTATAGTTGACTTGTGTCACAAGATTCTCTATTGCTAGTGTACATAACTAAGATATTCCAACACAACCTTACATGTATTAAGAGCTTGAATGTATATGGTAGCTTAATGGTAGAAAATTGTCTGAGTTCTTACCGTGAAAAGGAAACTATCATCATCACCTGCGTTTCAAACGTATCCATAACAAAATATACATGCCAATTACCACATTGGATGGCTCAAGCAATGAATGATAACAAGGATCATGTCCAATCATTCGTAAAACTTCATCTTTATTCATCTCTATAGCTTTCATGACAACCATAAGAGGAACCTATGTAATGGATATAAAAATAAAAATAAATATTTCGAAAGCCTAAATAGTTATATAATGCAATTGAAGGGTTAGATGTAAATAAGCCCTATTGAATATAGCTAAAGGAAAACCTTAGTAACTTGATCCAATTGTAACCACAACTTCTCATCTTGCATTGTGATAATAGTTTTTGTTTTCTTCATATCTTTGTTGTTTGTAACAAATGCAGTAACACTGAAAGCAAAAACTGAACCAAAATAAACTGTAAAACAACCTGAAATATAATAATTGGTCATCTAACGCAGATGATGTAAATGTACAACCGCTAGACGAAGAATAAGATAACCTCCAACAAAATAATAAAGAATAAGTAACTTATCCCATGACAACACGAGTTCATCGAAGAGTCTTTTGAAATAATAGTTTCAAATATAATGACTTCTTGAACCACAAAAGAATTTCTTGTTTGTTTATTGTTGACTTGTGTAACAAGATGCTCTATTGCTAGTGTATATATCTAAGATATTCCATCACATCCTTACCTGTATTAAAAGCTTGAATATATATGGTAGCTTAATGGTAGAAATATTGTCCGAGTTCTTACAAGAAGAACAAATACCAATTTACAGTTGATGGTTGTAATATCCTAACATCCCACACTTACTACAAACCTGGGTAAAAAGGGAAAGGAAACTATCATCAGCACCACTTTTTTCCAATTTTAACCAAATTAAACAAATTTTCATTAACATTATCATTTGTTATACATATTGATCACGGATTTCCCAAACAATCTTTTCCATTCAATGATGAGACAAGAAAAAATAAAGGATACTAACACATATTTTGGATATAGTGCCTTTGAATTTAGTGTTGCATTGATAATATTGTGGCTTGTTTTGTTTGATTGATGATTCCTTTCTTTTTGACAATATCAAAGGGGGGGGAAAGGCTCAACAAATTCCAAACATCATTGAATTACGATGGCAATAAGTGCACTCTTTCAAAGGGAGTTTTACTTATACACATTAGACAAAACCTTCCTTTCAACCTTAATTTTAAGCAAACGAATTTAGTAGAATTTTGTTTTTCAAGTTTAAAAAGAACAAACTAAAAGATAAAAATGTTATTAAACATATATCAACAATCTTAAACATATATCAACCTTATGGAGTATTCTATTTGTTATTATCGGTCTTAAGGAGAAATCTCTGTCATCCCTTTTTTGGTAAGTTTTTCTCACATTAGTGGACATCTTCCTTAATAAAAAAACAGAGAAAGAAACTTAATCTAATGTTTTGAATATAATATGCAAAGCAATTAAGGAGAGATCAAAGCTCATAAATACACACATGTCAGTATGCATATATGCAAATATGAAGAAATAATGCCCAATCTTAAACAATAATTAGTTATTTTCCTTCTCCGTTTGTGGATACAGTGATCCCTTTGTCAAAATTTTCCTCTTGTATTAAGAAAACCTGAAACAGATTGGTTGAATCATAATGTTAACTAAAACAAATGAAAAGCTATCCAGAAGAAAAATAAAAATGAGAAGGCATAAAAAGAATTAAGAAGTAGAATAAGGAGAGGTAGTCTAGGTAAGAAAAGAATTCTCCTATATTCTATTGCATCTTTAATTTCATTTCTATCTGTAAGTACTATCTATGATTCATTTTGATTATCATTTTTCATCAACAATTTGATTTCAGTAAGATTTACAGAGGAACTATAAGGAGTTTAATCTTTCAATTCAATAAGAAAGAACGAAAAAATCACCTTCTTTTTGCCTTCAACAATAAAATATCCTCCGGGATCAAGAGGACACTTACCTAATGAAAGGAAAGCTATAAATTAAATGTAAGATTATATAAAAGAAATGATAAATGCACAAGATTAAAAAAAATTAAATGAATATGATATCTTTCTGTTTCTAAACCATACGAACCAAATTTTGTAAGCTGTTTTTTCATTTTTGTCTTACAAGAGACAACAAGAACTCCGTAGCATAACCGGGAATCTTCTGATTACAAATTCGTTCTGTGAAGAAAAAAAATTGGAATAAATAAAATAGATTTTTGTCAAATTTATATAACAACATTATTAAATAACCTCTTTTTGTGTCGATATTATATCTCTTCTTCCTTCAGAGTATTCAATATCAATAAATATTGGAGCGGGGTAAACATAATAATATCGATAACTAAGAAATATCCAATATTCAATTTTAAACATTAAATCATACATATCATTATAATTGTTCTTACGTTAGATCGCATGATCGACATTCAAGTGGGATGTGAATTTTATCATCATGAGCAAGATAACTGGAAGCATCAACATGAGTATGATAGATCCGCAGAGAAAATTCTTTTTTGTCATTTGTAGCTAACCTGAGGGTGATAGATCCATTAACATTAATGATTTGCTTCAAATCAATATTCACAAAGTTGTTGAATGAATTTATTTGAAACTTTGTGAGTCTTCTAGCCTAAAACAAAAATAATTACAAACAATGATTAATATTACTAACTAGTGTTTAATCATATAACTATAATAACCTATGAATCACGAATTATAATTTGAGAAATGACATCATTTAATAAAATCATATATGTCAGTGAGACTCCGACAATGAAACATGTCTAACATAATAATCTATGAAATACATATAGTTTAAACATGAACATTTTGGTTTGTTAAACAAATTCTATATAACATAAATATTGCATTTGCATGTGGCAAACATGTTGAAAATACAACCATCAACTCCTTTATTTCCCTCTCTAGAAATGGAACCTAGTGTCAAACTTGTCATTCAAGAAGAGCTGCCTATTTCTCAACCAATCTCAAGAGTAAGTCATTCAACACTTACATTATCTCTATATACAAATATAAAATTATATGAATTAGATATATGTTAATTGAGGTTTAACACATTGAGAAGTAGTAAAGAAAAGAAATTCTCCCAAGTTACACTCTTTTTCTTTATATTTAAAAATATATAATTAAAAGTATTCGTTTTAATTTTTTAAACAAACACTGGTTTGATGGACTTTAAATGGTGCATGCATATAAATGGTGGGTGACCCGATAACGAAAAGTGAGAATGAATATAAAGTGATACTATTTTAGACACTCTCACAAGTTACGACCAATGTAGCACTTCTTAACATATATCTCATTTACTCACTTTGAAAAAAAGGTTTGGATTGTTCTCTTAAAGACATATCTATTTGCCACATTGGTCATTTCCGTCAATTTAGTCAACTAAAACTAAAGTTTCTTGTAAAAAATTGACGGAAAGAACACAAACAAATATGTTTTTAAGGGATCAATCTAGACATTTTTTTTCTTTAAGAGATCAATAGACTAATTAAACCTTAGTATCATTAGTTTTTGTTGTGGATGAAAAATCGAATTTTTGTCCTCCTTATCACTCGGCTCTCCATCTTATCCACCTCAACCATTAAGTAATCCCTACAAATGCATTTAATGCAGGCTCCCTAATTAATTGATTTAATTTTTGTAGTTTAATTTCTCAATTATTGTATTGAATTTCATTTGTTAGAACGCTTTAAGGTAAATCAAACCAACCCAACAAAATCATCAAAGCTTCAAATGAGATCAATAACACCAAGTCATAACAAACATATCAAATCTCATTAAAATACAAATGAAACCACAAATTATCATATCAATAATGTCAAAAAAGAACATGATACTATACCAACATTACTAAATATCACCAAAAACATACCAACAATGTTTATTTCCTTGCTATGAATCAAAAGAAAAGTATCGAAACACAAAGGAAACTTAGAACAAGAGGTGTATCTGTTGGGGAGTCCGGGGGAGTTCAGGAGAAACAATGAGGTCAATGTTCCAGGACCAAAAGAGAAGGAGACACCACATCCCAACGCAAAACATTAAGACATTAGGTTAATGAGTCATCTCTTTTATAAATCCAACATTCTTCCCATACATAGTCGATGTGAGACTTTATCACTCACACTTGAAACCCAATACTATCTCCATCTGTGAAATCAAAGGGTTCAGAAAGTGTCAGAACTATCAAATGAGAGACCACAAAATCTTAGGATAGATAAAAGGTCAATGTCAAGTACAAGAGGAAGAAGTACTACAAGAGGATCTTCTTTAGTTGGAGGGTCTCAATATCAAGATCCTACTCCAAAAGCATGTAGACAATCAAGGTCACCATCACCAAGCATGTCTAAGAATGGTTTGAATCAATTTGATAGAACACAAAAGAATGTGAAGACGCAAAAGGAAACTTTTACTCTAGCAGCTGGTGGAAGTAATGAAAGTAGATCACATTTTAAAGGAAGTAAAATGGTTGAGAGAGTGGTGAATGCTAGAAAATCTAGTATCAATCATGCAGAGAGAGAATCAAAACTAAAGCCTATTAAAAATATAGGGTATGATTCTTTCCTTTTTATCAATTTAAAGTGTTTTAGTTAAAGGAAATATGAATTAACATACACCAAATACGACGCCGACACGTTGATAATGATAATAATTTGAAAAACTAAAATATTTGAATGTGACCTTGTGTCAGCTTCCGACACCAGAGACACCTTTGATATTCAGTGTTGGTATTACATAGATTATTACAAATGAATATTATTTGCTAAAATAATTGGTCAAAAACATTTTTCTTCCTTTGCAAGTAGTTTAGTGGTTGAAAATCCACCCCTTAAGGTGAATAAGTGGGGAATTTAGACTTAAACTTCAACCTCTGCATATATAATATGATGCGCCTACCAATTGAGTTAAGTTCACATAAACTTTTCGACTTAATTTTAATAAAAAACCAAACTATAATTTATTTATCTATTTTTTTATTCGTATAATTTATTTATCTACTGTTTAATGATGACACAGGAAAAATAAGACAAGAATACATTACAAAGGGTATTCCAATGTTTCAAGTTGTTTTTTCTGGATTTTCATGTCTTGATGCTATTGAAAAATGACAAAACAGGGAACAAACTAGTGATGATGAATTTTGGTATTGTGCAGAAGATCAAAATATAACTAGCTTATATTAAGAATGTAACAATAACCGACGAAATATGATTTTGATTAATTTCTTAAAAATTTTAATTGTATTTTTAGTCTCTAATTTGTTGTATATAATAAGGTTTTAATCTTTCAAATTTATTTTGAAGTATTTTGATATTTCAATATTTTTTTTCCTCCGTCTCTTCAATGGAATTTCCGCAGAAAAACCTTCTAATTCTGATCTCCATTTCAAAAACTTACCTTAGAGTATGAAATTGAATGGAATAAATTTTTTTACGATAGAATACGGTGAAATAGTATGGAATGGAATAATTTCTTTTCAATAATTAACTGGTCTATTCCATTTGGGCAAGACAAGAAAGCAACTCGCCATAAGAGAGTACAGCCGACCCTAATTTTTTTAGAGAGGTTAGCTATTCTTTCTCTTGTTCATCCTTTTTTTATCGAAAATGGGTGGTTTTGAATCTTTGTTGACCCGAAATCACCCATACGCATCTCTTTTATTTGCTTTAATCTAAATAAGTGATTTTCACATAGACTAGATCTTTCTTTTTAATTTGTTTGTTTTTTTGTGTGATTTGGTCGTCTCAGTGCGACGTTGTTTGATATCTCGTCTTGGTGCGGAGTTTGTTTTCTATCCCGTCTTGTTGTGCGGTATTCGTTTGATTGAATCGGCATATCAACTTCGGTCAACTACTGATTCACAAAGTGATTAAGTTTGTCAACGATGCAGATCCGGAGACATAGATTTTTCGGTTACTTTGATTTTATCACATTATTTGTAGGCATGCGTAAGCCGATTTATGCTATTAACTTGGAAGCTGTGAGCTTCCAAGTTCTAATATGGACCACTTCTTCAAGTGGTCCATGGTGGTCAAGTCTTCAAAATTATTATAACGAAAACGAATTTTATAAAATCCACCATTGGATTTAAATTTTATATCATATAAATCATCTATAAATTTTGTTAGAGAAACTCAAAATCATTTGATATGTTATTTAGACCTATTAAGATTAACGGTTTATGGTTTTTGTTAAATACCGTTTAATTATCTTGATATGTCTCAATAACATATCAAGTGATTTTTAATTTCTCTAAAATAAATTATGAATAATCTATATGATATAAACTTTCAATCCAACGGTGGATTGTAAAATTCGTTTTCATCATAATAATTTTAATCACTTCATTCACTTGAGCATGGTGGAACACCGTAACATTAATCTACTTGGGACATTACAAAACCCTTGTAACTAACTTTGTAACTTGAAAAAAACTAATTGTGATCATAACAGAGGTTCAAACACAAATATTTTACAAAGATTATGGGTTACAGGACAAATGATTACATATGTAAGCTGCGAGCCAATCTTATAAAAATTTAATCTTTTATCCCTCTCACCCCATAAAGGGAGAGTATGACAAAATAATTAGATTTTTAGAAGGTTAGCTATAGTTAAGGTGTGAACTATGTTCACAAGTTAAGTTGCGAACTGCCAATAAAAAAAAATTGTGAACTGTATTTTTTTAAAATTTGTTTTTTTACAATGTCCACTACTTAAGATAGGAGGGGGTAAAAATGAAAACATGGGGCGGAAAAAAATCCCTTTACACATAAGCCTGAGTGAAGTTGAGTTGGTCTTGTATTTATCATTTGATTTGCCATCCATGCACTTGTGATAATGGTTAGCAAACTTTTTTAGTTTTTTAAATCATAGATGTTATAGTTGTTAATTGTTATTTGATTATTGGGAAAGTTGAATCCATAATTACATTATCACTCTTATATTGATCCCCAAAGGGTAGAATATGCGCAAGAGTAGTTCATAAACCGGCGGATAGGGTCAGAGGGCACCAAATGTTTTGTGAAAGATAAAAAATTAAATTTGATCTTCTTGTTATATATCCTTAGAGACTATGCTTGGAAGAGCTTTTTACTCTAGAGGATTTGCAAAATCACAGCAAATAAGTCTTCAAGGATAGTGTTTTACCTTACCTTTGGTTGATCCTTGGCTCTCTCTTTCTGAGGAGTTTTTTTGTTATCGTGGCGGTGCCTTTGCAGGCTCTAGTTTGGTGCTCCTTGTTCCTTTGTATTTTTATATGCTTGTTTGCATCCATATCTTATCTTAGAGATTGTTAGCTTATGGTGGAGTGTACTACTAGTACTTCTCGATGTTTCTGAACTTTCTATTGTACTGGTTTCACTTCTATATTTATATATAATATATTAGTCATTAAAAAAAAAATTCCTCAAGGATAGTGCTAAATATACTTTATTGGCTATGATCTTTTATTTATTTAGCAGGTTTATTGTGTTCGTCTGATTTGTGCCATTGTGATTTTTGCTAGCCATTATTTACAAAATCTTAAGGAGTTATTATGTCTTAATGCAACTAGCCATTCACCAATATATATATATATATATATATATATATATACACATGCACACCCTAGCAATTAAAAACTACATAAAGATTGTCATAATTGAGTTTTTACATCCGCTCTTTTAATCTAGGTGGAATCGAAACGTAAACTCGTAGAGTTTACTTCATATATATCTCTGAAATTAAGAATTTTATTTTTAATCTAGAAATTTAAGTGTTATGAATATTAATTAAAGAAAATTTAAAAATATAATATATTATTTATTTTAAATTAAAAAATCAATTTTAAATAATAGATAATCTACGCTCAATTGATTTTCTTTCATTCTCATGCACGAATTAATTATGACTATAGTCATGTATTTCAATATTAAATATTATTGGTGTTGGTTGAAAATATACATGTCGAAAAGTCATGATTCTCAACAAATAGCACCAACAACTATATACCCATCAATATATCTTGCAAAGAATAATATCTCATTAATTTTTTTCATGGGTATTAAATATGATTCTTTAAATCATGCATATCATCTAAGAATGACTATTATATATATATATATGATTGAAATATAAAGTGATTATATTGTAAATTTTAACCCCCGTTGTTTTATTTTTACGAAACCTCTATTACATTTATGCATCCATTACTTATTAAATAACTTATTATATGCAGGGGGTCGGGGTTCGAACCCCGATCATTGCAATTATCCAGCTTAAAAATGAGCTTTTGAATTAACAAGAAAAATATATTGAGATAGCAACAAACTTCATGTTTACAAACTTCATGTTTATAAACATACTATTACTTTGCCAATGGTACACATTAGTTTCACTTGTCACGTGCCTATATAAATTTTGTATTAAATATATTAATAAAACACGATTTTATCACCATCCACTATATATACAACACAATACATCTGAATCTGAGAAATTAAAGCAAGCGTGACATTGCCACCACTAGTACAGTATATTTTCCATGTACCAACCGCAGAAAACTCATCCATAAGACGTGTTTAATGTATACATGATGCAAGGGTTAATACACTTTTGCCACTCTTTTCAAATCCAGTATTTGTCGATCCCAAGACCATACCTTAGTTTGATAAATAACATAAGTAAGTAGAGATGTACATATCTAGCAAAGACATATATTGGTCGATTTGTTAAACTTTTTTGCTCTGTAATAATTTCAAAATAACTCACACTGACTGTCATCTCATAAGCCAGAAGCATAATCTGACGCATATCAATTCTCATTCCTTGATTTCTCATGGTTAATTTTATCTGATCAATGATACAATTTCTGACAGCTTCAATTCCCAAGATATCATACACTTTATTGACATGATTCCTAACAGTTTTACGTGCATTAACCCCTTCAAGACTCATAACCTGTCGAAGGCCCGGGCTGAGGGAAAAATTAAAACATTCAGATTAGAAAACAATGTTAATGTCATCTCTATTGTTATTATATTATTATTATTATTATTATTTTGACAAGAATAAGATGAATTTATCAACCTTTGGATCTTTACGGATCGAAACTCGTTTAACAGTTTTAATTCCGTGCAATAAAGAAATAAAATAAGAATTTCCCTATATATCCAAGCATCATACTCCATATAGTATAAGAATTTTACTAATATGTTTATGTTTTTGCACTTTCCACCCCCTGATTTTTTTTGTTATACACTAATTACTCAAAGATTCAGAACACTTTTTACTATTTTTTTATTCTTTCCTTCAAACTTCTCTCTAAAATTAAATTCTCTCAAACAAAGCACTAAACTAAATACGTACAACATAAATCCTCCAACAACCTTAAAACAACACTAAGGAATCAATAAAAAAATCTATGGTTTAGGGTTTTAAAATTTGGGATTTTCCTATATAACTTCAATAGTGATAAAATAGTTGGTTGATTATTCAATCGGGGGTTATAATAACATTTGTGTGTTTTGTTGGTTTCTTCTTTGTAGTTTCTAATTTGGTCCAAGTGCATCTTTGATGTTTTACAATTCTAGCTAAGCCATCCACAATTTTGTTTCAATTTTAGCCATGTAGAAACCAATATTTTTATGGTCTGTATATACTCAAATGATAGATAGAAAGAATTGATCAACATCAAGCAATGGAAAAAGTAAACACGTGATTATGTATTTGTGTTGATCAACAATTGTAAAACATGTATATGTAATTTTTTGCGTACAATGTAATTTTTGAATAAATATATATTGTTTATTAAAATATTGATTAAGAATTTACACCCCTAAGCCAGGGTCCATGCACCACCACTGCGGGAATGGTGCAGTCAACTAGTACCATAGACATGAGTTGTTATTCCCAAGAAGGCGGAAATGTATTCCCTGCAGCCACTATTTGACTGCAGGTGAATCTCATCCATCCAACTTTTTTAAAATATATTATTTATATGATTAAAATTTGATTCAATGGCTGTAATACCTTGACTGCATGACTGCATGGTATAATGACTGCACAGAATCCTGGTCCCAAGAAGGCTGATACTATTGTGCAGAAGGAGATGGAAGGAAAGAATCACTTCAAAGTATCCTCCATAATAAGCGTACTTGGATCGTTAGGTTTGGGACGTTAAACACACGTTTAATGTAAGGTAATCTATCACGTATGATTTTATTTGCTTTTAAATTTCTTTAGAGAAAACCACAAAAAATAAAAAATTTTAAAAATCACAAAAATATTTTTTATGGGGATGAAATGCATTTGTTTTAAGCCAAAAAAATATGTGCCACGATCAGATAAAAATCTTTTGAAAAATATGGTTGTTTGGATTTTGAAAATATCGATTTTGAAATAATTTTGTGTAGAATGAATGTATGATAAATTATTTACTCAGTATTTTCAACTTTACAAATATTTTTTAACCACTTTATAAGAAATATACAGGATAATCAATTTATAACATGTTTGAGTAGTGGTAATTAATTTTTTTATCCAAAGTGAAAAAGGTGCACCTTGTTAACTTAGACTCCGCTTCCATAGAACAATATCGTGGCAACGTAGACCTAAGTGGTCATATATATTGGATCTTGGGGAACCATCACAATTTTTAGGTGGGTCTAAGTTAGCAAACTCTTTTATATATATATATATATATATATATATATAGGGGCCATATCTAATGAGAATGCCTTCTTAATATGAGAATGGTGAGAATACTTATTAACCTTTATATTACTGATGGATATTTTAGCAAGTATACTAAAGTCTATCGCAAGTAGTAAAATAACCGTTTCCTCAGGGATTGTTTTAATCGACAAGAACAATGAAGCTAGTAGTAAAATATTTGTAAAAATGCATAGTAAAAAGGAGGGAGTTTTTGGTAATCAATTTCAATAGCATAAAAGTAAGGGAAAATAGTAAGATGTTGGTTATGAAGTTTTTCACAAATTTTATAGCTTAACAATAGATGATAAACTTATTATTAAGGTAGTGTCAGTCCAATTTTAGAACTAGTGGATAAGAAGAGGATGAAAATTGATTAGAGAATGAGACAGAGTGTTCATAGATTTTTTTTTTCCTCAGCAAAGTTCCTTTTTGCTTATAATCAAAGGAAAGATAAGAATGAACTTGTGTGGTTAGTAAAGAATGACATATTTTAAGATTATGATATATATGTTGAGATCAAAAGTGTATGTATCTAGATAGGTACTAGGGTTGGTACAGGTACAAGTGTGAAAAGCGCACAAGTGTAGAACGATAATAAACTTTGCTTTTCTTATCATAGGTTACTACTTCTAGTTTTGTACTTTTGTAAATAAATGAAAATACAATCAATGTGAGATTAAACAACTCAGACATAGGCAGATGTGTACTAGATGTAACTATAGATTCATTACCTATGCTTCCCAGGTTCGACGGTTCATGAAATTTGAGGATATAAGTCTGAAACTAACTCAGTTACCCAAGTTACAGGAGAATGTCTGCAATTCTATGTTCTTTGTTGGTGCTATAGCGCTGCTATTTGGCAAAATTTGTACTAAATAGCGTATTTTAGAATAATAGCATATTTCCATGATTTTATGTATGTCAATCATTGTCATTTACTATTATGTTGATTGGACAGTTCATTGCTAAATGGTATGTTTTTTTGTAGTGTGGACATTTTATGGTATTTACAAGATAAATATTACTATTTTAGCCAAGTGGTCATTGTAAAATTCCCTAACTCCCAAATCATAACAGTGTGTTGCTCTTGCTCATGTGGAAGAGTGATAAACATTGAGCACCTACTACTATATTCTCCAAGTATAGAATGAATCCATTAGTCTGCAATAGTGATAAGATGTCTGATGTTGAGCAATTGAGTTGACTTTGTGTTTTAGAGATTTGGTCACATTGTCTTTTGCATTTGTTTTTTGCAGATATGGTTGCAATCACAAAAAGAATGGCCACTGTGAAACATAAGATATTGATCATGTCCGGAAAGGGAGGTGTTGGCAAGAGCACATTTTCTGCCCAGCTGACATTTGCTTTAGCTGCTAGGGATTTTCAAGTTGGTCTTCTTGACATAGACATTTGTGGTCCAAGCATGCCAAAGATGCTTGGTCTAGAAGGTCAAGAGTTAAACGAGAGCAACTTTGGGTTGTCTCCTGTCTATGTGGAGTATAATCTTGCGGTAACATGTGATTTGATTAATGTGTCAATTTTTTGTTTATTTAGACTTAGGAATGCATACCTACTGCATTTAGAACAAAGTATTGAATTCTGTTTGTTTTAAATTTTGAATGTTTCCAACTCTATATGAGTCTCATAAAACTAAAATAGATTCAACTAAGGAATTGAAATTTTATAGTCTAATAAATTTATGCAGTGTAATTTCTCGAATCATTTTCACGATAAAAAATACATCATATAGAACCTTATATTCCAGGTCATGAGAAGTAATGATGAAGCTGAAACTTATGTTCCAAGTCATGAACCAGGTAGTGCAACAAGTAGTACTTCATCTAGTGTAAACCAATCTGTAATTGGATATCATGGAAGTATTGATTTTGTTGAGAATATGGCTGAATGTTTAATTGTAATGACATTTCATATTTTGGTTGAATTGTAATGACATTTGGTATTTTAGTTCAATGTCGAATTGTAATGACATTTGATTATATGTTGAATGGTACTTTGGTTGAATGTTGAATTGTAGTGGTATTTTGAGATTTTTAAAATAAAAAAAAAAAAGGATTTAAAATAATAAAAAAACGTAGGATTTAAAAATAAATAATTAAAGAAAGTAAATATTTCACATCTGGTGGACTTGGTCAGATGTAAAATGTCCAATTTAATTCATAAAATAAATTTGAAATGTGTATACTTACTACATCTGGTGGACTTAGGTCAGAGGTAAAAGGTGTTGTTTTTACATAAATTGTATTCTTTCTACATCTCGTGCGTCTACATCTAACCCCCGACAGATGTAAAAAGTGTTTTTGGGCAGATGTAAAAAGTGTTTTTTCTACTAGTGTATTTTGTTATACTATTGGTTCAATTTCATGTTTAGTCTCCCTTATTTTATTAAACTTATACATATGGTCATTCTTTATTAATCCAATATTCCGAGCACTATTACAAATTTGTTGTAAATTTGATCTTAGCGACTGTTTTTCCCCTAAAAAATAATCTTTTTTACTAAAAGAAGTGCCTTATTGCCTCAATATTGAATTTAATGACAAAATATCTCTTTTGATACTAAAATTCACATTTTTTTTACACACAAATATCGCAATTTTTATGGCAAAACACATGAGTTGAGACTAAAATTATAATAAATGTGAAAATGGAAGGGCCTAAAAGTTCGACTTAAAAAAAATTGCCTATAAAATGAAGATTCACAATATTAACTTTTGATGTATTTTGCAATTTCTTGTATATGTTATACTTTTAAATTTTAAATTTTTCTTAAGTGAATTGGACTTTCAAATTCGACCCCCCTAAACTAAATTTCTAGCTCCGTCCCTGCGGGAGAGGTGCAGTCAGCTAGTAGCATAAACATGAGTTGTTATTCCCAAGAAGGCTGATACTATTGTGCAGAAGGAGAGGAAGAAGGAAACAATCACTTCAAAGCATCCTCCATAATAAGGGTACTTGGATTGTTAGGTTCGAGTCGTTAAACACAAGTTTAATGGAAGGTATCCTATCACGTATGATTTTATTTGCTTTTAAATTTCTTTAGAGAAAACCACAAAAAATCAAAAATTTAAAAAATCACAAAAATATTTTTTATGGGGATGAAATGCATTTGTTTTAAGCCAAAAAAATATGTGCCACGATCAGATAAAAATCTTTTGAAAAATATGGTTGTTTGGATTTTGAAAATATCGATTTTGAAATAATTTTGTGTAGAATGAATGTATGATAAATTATTTACTCAGTATTTTCAACTTTACAAATATTTTTTAACCACTTTATAAGAAATATACAGGATAATCAATAAGAGATAACGGTAGAATTGAAAAAATAACCTTTGTAAACTTTTTTGTTTAAAAGCAGCACACTCCATAGTACAGAACAGGGAAGCTCTATAGTACTTATGTTATTCTACAAATTCACACATAGAGAATTTTGTAAACAATCAAAAGACAACTACATTATTAAACACTACAATTGAAAGACACGCCGTGCAAAGTGGAGTTGGAATCCTCTCTATTTCCTCAAAGAAATAGCAAATGCAATTATTATAGTTTTGATGTAAATCAAGAATATAAATGTACGTCTTTTGAGAATAAATATTTATATATTTAAACTTTAGTACTTGCATTTGCAATTTCTTTTAAAAAATGGAGAGAATTTCTACTCTTGCAAAGTGTTCCCATTAGAGTCATAAGGTACCTGAAAAATAAATCAATAAAGGTATATGAGTTACATTCACTAAATAATATAGGGTACTGCATAGTGTCTTAATTTTTTTTAAAATTAAAATACTTAAAATTAAGCATATAAAAAAAATTATTGAGAAACTATGCATCAACTAAAATAACGATAATTACCTTTTTGTGGATCTTAAAATCACTTTTAAACATATTTTTTGAAAATATTTTTTTAAGTCTTTTCGTTAAAAAAAGTCTAATGAACAGATATCATTAATGTAAAACTGTTTTACACCGACTGTACTTGCATATTCTTTAAATCATTAAAAAAGACAATTTCTCTTTTTTTTTTTTGGAGAAAAATAAATATGCACAAGTTCAAAATTGAGTATACTAATAAAAAACGTTGAAATTCATAAAGTTCTTTTACTTACCACATTGAATTGAACTTCAGGACCACCTAGACATAAACTTGTCTTTCACATCATAAAGGAAATTGAAGTAAGCATGCCTCCATGACCTCTTGAATAAAATGGAACCAAAAACTATCCAAAAGCTAATTGCAAATCCAACTCCCATGCCCATATAGAAAGATTCCTTAAACTCAGATCCTTTTTCATCATTTTCAGCCATAACTTTTGTGTCACCTTTAGAGTCTTCACCATGGTTGCATTTCTCAATGAGTGGAGTTCCACAAAGTTCAGGATTGCCCATATAACTAAGAGATGTAAAGCTTTGGAGTTGGGTTCCCGAAGGGATTTGACCCTTCAAATTGTTGAATGAGAGATTCAATACCTCAAGAAAAGACAGAGCAGACATGCTTTGAGGAATCTGTCCTAATAGTGTGTTATTTGAGAAGTCAAGTGACTCTAATGCTTTCATATTGCCAATTTCTTCTGATATAGTTCCCGTTAATTGATTTTGTGACAAGTTTAAGGATTGTAATGCAGTGAGTTTGAATATTTCTAAAGGTATTCTACCCGACAAATGGTTGTTAGAAAGGTCAATATCATGCATATACTTGTAATAGTCTAAGTAATTGCTTTTTGCTAGCAATGGAACATCGATTCCAAAGGTACAATCGGTGTCCTTATTATAAATAGTAAATTCATCCAGTGAAGCATTATTAGATATCATGGTGATGATATTATGAAGGCAATAAGGTATTGATCCTGTTAATTTGTTATTTGAGAGATCTAACACAAGGAGAGAAGATAGTTGACATATTTGTAGAGGAATATCGCCACTAAATTCATTTGATCTCAGTTGAAGTGCTTTCAAATTATGTCCAATCCAATTTGGTACATTTCCAGAAAGTTTATTTCCATGAAGATTAACAAGCACAAGTTCTTGGCAATTTTTCAACGACACGGGTATGTCCCCATGCAACTTAGTATCATAAATATGCAACGACAAAAGGTTAGTTAAGGAACCCATTGATTGTGGAATCCTACCTGTTAGATTATTTCTCCCTAAATTAATATGCTTAAGAAATTTCCAGTTTATCCAACATTCAGTGAGCTCTCCAGACAAAAGGTTTTTAGACACATCCAAGTATTCCAAATTGTTTTTCTCTGTCATGTTACGGCATAAGAGAGGAGAAAGTGATCCAGATAGATTGTTGTCTCGTATATTGAAAATCCTCACATTTGAAGTTAATTGCGGAAGGCCACCACTCAAACCATTTCCTACCAACCACACAACTTTAGAGTTTAACAAAACATTTGTCATGTCCCAAGGAATGTAATTCCGTTGTAAACAAACAAATGCAATGTCAATTGACCAACTCCAAAATATGTCTTTAGATTCTTTTGTAAATGAGGAGTTTTCAATATAAAGATAAAAGAGAGATGTTTGTGTGTACATCCATGGAAGAAGTTTAAGATTTGCATGGTCCAAATAAAGTTTTTGAAGTTCAAATGGAGGAATCCAATGAGGATCAAAATCAAAGACAAAGGAAGGTGAACCAATGAACAAACCTTGTAACTTTGATAGTTTGGCAAAATTTCTATCAGACAAAACTCCGGATAGAGAATTGTCTCTGACATTCAACTCTTCTAAATTTGAAAGTTGACCCAAACATTCAGGAAGGGTACCAGTCAAGTGATTTGAGGAAACACAAAAGGTTATTAAGGATGACAAATTCCCAAAAGTAGTGGGAATAGAACCAGTAAATGAATTATAAGAGAGATCAAGGTATATTAAGGATGACAGATTTCCTAAAGTAGTGGGAATAGAACTAGTAAATGAATTAAAAGAGAGATCAAGCCCATTTAGGCCCCCAAGCTGGCCTAACCAATCGGGAATTGTTCCACTTAACTTGTTGTCTCGCAAATCCAATGATTGCAAGTTTCGAAGATTCAATAAGGTTTCAGGTATTCGGCCATGAAAACGATTTCCTCTAAGATCCAAAAAAGAAAGACCACTTAGATTGAACAACCAAATAGGCAATTCAGAGAAGAAATCATTGTAGGAAATATCAAGATATTGAAGTGAAGTGAAATTGGCATATAGAAGAGATGGGTTCACATTTTTAAGATGGCTACTATGCAAAGATAACTCAACAAGAGAAGGAAACATAGTCAAAATCTGAAGCCAATGAGTTTCCTTATGGAGATCAATGGAATCCATGTAGAGATATTGTAAGGATGATGATAAGCGAAGAAGCCATCTTAAATCATCAATCACAAGATTCTCATTTTCTGACAAGTCAAGATAAGTAACTAATGACAAGTTTCTATTCACATGAGGAGAGCTAACTAATGACAAGTTTTGACAATCCATGGATAAGTGTATAGCTTTGAAGTCATTATTGCTCAAATCCAAGTAGTTCAAAAATTCAAGCTCAAATAAAGCAAGATGAATTTTACCTGACAAACAATGTGTTTTATCATCAGTGGAACAAGGGAAGCTGATATTTGTGACTCTGCCATTGATGTCACATTGAACACCTCTCCAATCACAACAATCTTCTTTGTTGGACCATGTTGACAACATGCCTGATGGATCAGTCAGTCCATGTTTAAAACATAGAAGTATTTGTTTGTCCTTTTGGTTGCAAGTAACCTTTGTCTCACATATTACAACTATATTGCATATGATTAAAAATGGTAGTAATAAAGAGAACAGTGCATTTTCGGAGGAGAATCTCATTCTCACCATGATATATCACTAGCAAATGAAGGTTTAAGATATTGTTATTGTTTTGAAGTTGCTTCACAATACAACCTTTGGATGTCTTATTTATAGATCGCACATGCATATTTAATGATATTTGGATATCTTTAAATTAAATTTAAAAATATTTAAAGTATTATTTAAAGATATTGAAGTTTTTATTTTTCATTCGCAACATTTTTTAGTCTCGGTTTTTTCTAATCTGTCTTTCTATAAATTAAAGGTATTTACTCATTAACCAATGAGAACAAGCTATATGCAAGTCCATATGTGCAAAATCAAAAGTTTTTATTGATTGACGGGGGAAGAATAGGCCTCACCTTTAGTCTAGTTATCCGTCGGCTAGACTCATTTGTAACTTTTGTACCTCAATTAATTAAATTTAAAGATATTGTCCCTTTACTTTTAAAATAATAGAAATTTCTTCACTAATGAATTTTGACTTATTTTTGTGGACATGTTAAATTGAATAAAGAAGAGGATAGACGCTCGTTTAATCATATGTTAAAAATAGGGTTAAATATGTTTTTAGTTTCTACATTTTGTGAAATTGTTAAAAATGATCCCTACATTTTAAAAATAGTAAAAAAAACCCTATAAAATTTTCCGCTATCAAGATTAGTCCCTGCGTTTATCCTTTAGGGACCATTATTGACAATTTTGTAAAATGTAGGGACTAAAAACATTAAAAGGTAGGGACTATTCTTGACAATTTTGCAAAATGTAGGGACTAAAAATATTAAACAGTATGAACTATTCTTGACAATTTTGCAAAATGTATGGACTATTCTCTACGGATTGGACTAATCTTGATAGTGCAAAATTTTATAGGGATTTGTTTGACCATTTTTAAAATGTGGAGACCATTCTTAACAATTTCGCAAAATGTAGGAACTAAAAATATATTTAATCCTTAAAAATATATCAAATGATTTATGTTTTTTTTAAGGAAACCGAAAAAAAAATATAAGAAAAAGAAAAAAAGAGATGTGTGTTTATGGAATCCCGCGTGATTTTGTGGGTGAATGGGTCAAAGCCCAAGTGTTACAGAGATAAATCCCACGTGATTACGTATGTTTGGCTCCAGGCCCCTTCTAGGGTGGGAAAGGTAAGTAGGTATCCCACTGTGGGAGAGTTCACTTAATGGTTAGATTATGGTGTACTACACACACTTGAACACTTTCTTATTCTCATCTTTCTCTTCTCTCTCACTGTGTGTCTGCCACTACCACCCAAAAAATCAATCCAGATTCATATTTACATACTTTTAAATTTTTTGTTTATGCTTTTTTTAATGAATCTGTTTTATTGTTTATTTTTTAAATTTGTAGGTTAAAATAAAGACTTTTTGTAATTTTTTCATTTAAATTTTTTGTTTGAACCATTTTTGCATAAATATATCCAAACATAAATCATTTTATATTGAAATCAGTTTTACAAAATCAATTATGTCAAAATCAATTTTTCTCACGGCAGAACCAATAAACATACACATAATGTTACGAAAGTGTGTTGTAGTGCGTGCTAACAAGATTGAAAGTGTGTTGCTTAATATGAAGAGAAACAGAGTTGCGACAAAGAGGAAGAAGGAATGAATAAATATCTTGATTCTTGAAGAAAACGTGTGCAAGCCGTGTGTATGAGTCAATGCATGAAAGTAGGGACATAACATTATAAACGTAGGAGTTGGGGTTAAATTCTCGGATACCCTATTTATCTATCTTTAAGGTGAAATGTCTAGTCATTAAACTACTTAACAAAAAACAATAATTCTTGATTCGTAAAAATAATGTGTGCAAGCCGTGTGTACGAGTCAATGCATGAAAGTCTCCCCATTCAGATTACATGCAGGGGAAGATGTTGAAATGCAATTTTCATTCAACGACGTGTTGTAGTGGTGGAAAGTGGAAACACATTTAAGTTATTACAGTACATATAGTTTTTATAAGTTAGCATTCAGTGTATAAAAATTATTGCATTCGACGAACCTTATCCTAAAAGTACTAGCTTTAGAGAATGTCCATCCAATCTCTTCAATATTATATGGGAGATTCTATGGTGAAGTCATGCATTTGACTTCTTTGGTGAAGTCACTTTAATTAACCAATAGAATGCTAACTTATGCCACGTTAGCGCAAGTCTATGGTGAATCTTTTTTTTTTAATGAAATTTTGCTTATTGCATATAAGTCCTTTTATTAGTTAAAATTATTTTAATAATTAAAATTTATTTCATTAATTTGGATTTAAATCATGTTTCCAGAAAATAACTTATCATCACCCAACTCATCATCATCCCCAACCAAAATCAAGAAATCATTACAATTTTGTCATCCTTCATAATCTTCACTTTCTCAAACCATAGAAAAAAATATTTATGTCCCAAAAACTAATTGTGACTTCATATATCAAAACTCATTTTCAATTAAGAATACCTTAAAACTCAGATCTAGAAACATATATCAAAATCTATCGTCTTTTTCTCTTTTAAAAAATCTCATATCTATTAATTAGTGTCACCGGAATTTGTCTTCGCCTCCAAAATTCATCATCTTCATTGTCGGAACAAAAGAGATACGAAGCTGCCACAAAAGAGACAGATCTGAAGGGAAAAGAGATTTTAAGTAATACTGCAAAACTGAGTACATGAAATGAGCGCAACAACGGCAAACGTCTGTTCGCTCAACAATGGCAAACGAACATGGAATGGGGGCAAAACAATGATTGTGACTTTTTTGGTGATGAACAGAAGTGCAGAACATGATGTTGTGACTTTGTTGTTGTTTTTTTAGTTGTAATTTTGTTTTTATTGATTTTTACAATCACAATTAAAATTAAAAATAATTTAAAGATTGGAGCAATTTTGTAACTTTTAATATGGTAAGGACTTAGTTGCAATATGAATAGATATAAAAATACATGGTAAGTATCGTATAAGTGATATGTACTATATAATTCAAAGTGTTATTGACTTAGTCAACACTGCTTTCTCATTGGTCAGATTATAACTTCACCGAAGAAGTCCAAATCAAGACTTCACCATAGAATTTTCCATATTATATAGCTATTACCAGTGAGTTGACTTTAATTATCTTAGTTCTTTCACTTCTTTATTTGTGTCATATAAATATAAATCGGACTCTTGTATTAGTGTAAAGATATACACGTGAAGATAATAATACTAAGTTTTCATCTTTTCTATTAGTTTATTTCTAACTCCTACTCCCATTTGCCTTTTACTAAAATACCAATTATATTATGTAAACCGATTATAATTATAGGGTTAGTTTGTGAATTTGTTTAAATTAATTAAAAACAAAAACCCCATTTAACCTCAAACACAGTCCCATGTTTTTTTAACACACAACCACAAACACATACACATCAAAGGTTTTTATTTACCTCAAATTATATATAGTTTCCGTTGTTGTGGCAAGTATGAGTGTTAATCCCACATTGCTTAAAATAGTGGAGATTGAACACTTTATAAGTGAGAGGACCATAAACCTAACGCCTTAAGGTTTTGGGTTAAAGTGTGGTGTCCAACTCACTTGTAGAGTTGTTCTTAAATCCAATGTGGATGATCCCCGGCTGCCCCCTCCACCCAACATCCGTTACTATTAATCCTATGTAATACAGTTTTCGTAATTCCCTCTACAATTAACCTTCACTAGTACAAATTGGATTTTTAATTTGTTTTAATTTGACTAGCTATGATCGATTCAATTGTGTTATTACCTGTACTAGATTGTTTGATTACTTAACAATGGTATTATAATTCACTTATACTGTTAGATTGTCCATCTTTTTATAATTCATAATTTGTGTCAATATATGTTTAAGATTCCAATTCTAGATTTGTTGAATTCAAAGAACAATATTAATGTTAATGTTAAGGAAGTTGTTTTTGTTATGTTTTTGTTAATGAGCAATTTACAGAATAAAAAAGAATTGAGTATTGTGATGTTATCTTCATGATTGTACTAGAAAACTATAAGAAACAATGTTAATAAGTAACTATGAGACATTTACTAAAATGAAGGAAGCATGTTTCTAATATTTTGTTTTGACATTGGAATAAAATATAAATTTACAAAACTAATCTTACGGCTTATGTCGGTTTGTATGATATAATTGGCATTTAGGTAAATATATAGTGGGAATAGGCTATATATATAAGGTTTGTTAACTCAGTCCTACCTAAAAACATGAAGGTCTAACTTAGTAAAGTGTACCTTTTCACTTTGGACAAAAAAACCATCCATATTTATTATTTAAAACTAGTAACTTGAGCGATAGTTTTGTAACTTTCATTTAAAATGTTCCTTAATTTGCACACACTTTGCTAATTTACACCCACTTTATTTTAAAAAGGGACACATGTGACTTAACATGGAACAGTTGATTTATCGGACAAAGGAAGTTGCTTGAAAGGCACATGACTTTCCCACTTTAATTAATTATTTTCTTTAATTAATTAAATGACATTGACATAACTACCCTTCTATTTATAACATGTTTGAGTAGTGGTAATTAATTTTTTTATCCAAAGTGAAAAAGGTGCACCTTGCTAACTTAGACTCCGCTTCCATAGAACAATATCGTGGCAACGTAGACCTAAGTGGTCATATATATTGGATCTTGGGGAACCATCACAATTTTTAGGTGGGTCTAAGTTAGCAAACTCTTTTATATATATATATATATATATATATATATATATATATATAGGGGCCATATCTAATGAGAATGCCTTCTTAATATGAGAATGGTGAGAATACTTATTAACCTTTAGATTAGATTACTGATGGATATTTTAGCAAGTATACAGTCTATCGCAAGTAGTAAAATAACCGTTTCCTCAGGGATTGTTTTAATCGACAAGAACAATGAAGCTAGTAGTAAAATATTTGTAAAAATGCATAGTAAAATGGGGGGACTTTTTGGTAATCAATTTCAATAGCATAAAAGTAAGGGAAAATAGTAAGATGTTGGTTATGAAGTTTTTCACAAATTTTATAGCTTAACAATAGATGATAAACTTATTATTAAGGTAGTGTCAGTCCAATTTTAGAACTAGTGGATAAGAGGATGAAAATTGATTAGAGAATGAGGCAGAGTGTTCATAGATTTTTTTTTTTCCTCAGCAAAGTTCCTTTTTGCTTATAATCAAAGGAAAGATAAGAATGAACTTGTGTGGTTAGTAAAGAATGACATATTTTAAGATTATGATATATATGTTGAGATCAAAAGTGTATGTATCTAGATAGGTACTAGGGTTGGTACAGGTACAAGTGTGAAAAGCGCACAAGTGTAGAACCATAATAAACTTTGCTTTTCTTATCATAGGTTACTACTTCTAGTTTTGTACTTTTGTAAATAAATGAAAATACAATCAATGTGAGATTAAACAACTCAGACATAGGCAGATGTGTACTAGATGTAACTATAGATTCATTACCTATGCTTCCGAGGTTCGACAGTTCATGAAATTTGAGGATAAGTCTGAAACTAACTCAGTTACCCAAGTTACAGGAGAATGTCTGCAATTCTATGTTCTTTGTTGGTGCTATAGCGCTGCTATTTGACAAAATTTGTACTAAATAGCGTATTTTAGAATAATAGCATATTTCCATGATTTTATGTATGTCAATCATTGTCATTTACTATTATGCTGATTGGACAGTTCATTGCTAAATGGTATGTTTTTTTGTAGTGTGGACATTTTATGGTATTTACAAGATAAATATTACTATTTTTGCCAAGTGGTCATTGTAAAATTCCCTAACTCCCAAATCATAACAGTGTGTTGCTCTTGCTCATGTGGAAGAGTGATAAACATTGAGCACCTACTACTATATTCTCCAAGTATAGAATGAATCCATTAGTCTGCAATAGTGATAAGATGTCTGATATTGAGCAATTGAGTTGACTTTGTGTTTTAGAGATTTGGTCACATTGTCTTTTGCATTTGTTTTTTGCAGATATGGTTGCAATCACAGAAAGAATGGCCACTGTGAAACATAAGATATTGATCATGTCCGGAAAGGGAGGTGTTGGCAAGAGCACATTTTATGCCCAGCTGACATTTGCTTTAGCTGCTAGGGATTTTCAAGTTGGTCTTCTTGACATAGACATTTGTGGTCCAAGCATGCGAAAGATGCTTGGTCTAGAAGGTCAAGAGTTAAACGAGAGCAACTTTGGGTTGTCTCCTGTCTATGTGGAGTATAATCTTGCGGTAACATGTGATTTGTTTAATGTGTCAATTTTTTGTTTATTTAGACTTAAGAATGCATACCTACTGCATTTAGAACAAACTATTGAATTCTGTTTGTTTTAAATTTTGAATGTTTCCAACTCTATATGAGTCTCATAAAACTAAAATAGATTCAACTAAGGAATTGAAATTTTATAATCTAATAAATTTTTGCAGTGTAATTTCTCGAATCATTTTCACGATAAAAACAACATCATATAGAACCTTATATTCCAGGTCATGAGAAGTAATGATGAGGCTGAAACTTATGTTCCAAGTCATGAACCAGATAGTGCAACAAGTAGTACTTCATCTAGTGTAAACCAATCTGTAATTGGATATCATGGAAGTATTGATTTTGTTGAGAATATGGCTGAATGTTTAATTGTAATCACATTTCATATTTTGGTTGAATTGTAATGACATTTGGTATTTTAGTTGAATGTCGAATTGTAATGACATTTGATTATATGTTGAATAGTACTTTGGTTGAATGTTGAATTGTAGTGGTATTTTGAGATTTTTAAAATTAAAAAAAATGGATTTAAAATAATAAAAAACGTAGGATTTAAAAAAAAATAATTAAAGAAAGTAAATATTTCACATCTGGTGGACTTGGTCAGATGTAAAATGTCCAATTTAATTCATAAAATAAATTTGAAATGTGTATACTTACTACATCTGGTGGACTTAGGTCAGAGGTAAAATGTGTTGTTTTTACATAAATTGTATTCTTTCTACATCTCGTGCGTCTACATCTGACCCCGACAGATGTAAAAAGTGTTTTTGGGCAAATGTAAAAAGTGTTTTTTCTACTAGTGTATTTTGTTATACTATTGGTTCAATTTCATGTTTAGTCTCCCTTATTTTATTAAACTTATACATATGGTCATTCTTTATTAATCCAATATTCCGAGCACTATTATAAATTTGTTGTAAATTTGGTCTTAGCGACTGTTTTTCCCCTAAAAAATAATCTTTTTTACTAAAAGAAGTGCCTTATTGCCTCAATATTGAATTTAATGACAAAATATCTCTTTTGAGACTAAAATTCACATTTTTTTTACACAAAAATATCGCAATTTTTATGGCAAAACACATGAGTTGAGACTAAAATTATAATAAATGTGAAAATGGAAGGGCCTAAAAGTTCGACTTAAAAAAATTGCCTATAAAATGAAGATTCACAATATTAACTTTTGATGTATTTTGCAATTTCTTGTATATGTTATTCTACAAATTAACACATAGAGAATTTTGTAAACAATCAAAAGACAACTACATTATTAAACACTACAATTGAAAGACACGCCGTGCAAAGTGGAGTTGGAATCCTCTCCATTTCCTCAAAGAAATAGCAAATGCAATTACTATAGTTTTGATGTAAATCAAGAATATAAATGTACGTCTTTTAAAAAATTGAGAAGATTTCTACTCGTGCAAAGTGTGCCCATTAGAGTCATAAGGTACCTGAAAAATAAATCAATAAAGGTACATGAGTTACATTCACTAAATAATATAGGGTACTGCATATTGTCTTAATTTTTTTTAAATTAAAATACTTAAAATTAAGCATCTAAAAAAAATTATTGAGAAACTAAGCATCAACTAAATAAAGATAATTACCTTTTTGTGGACCTTAAAATCACTTTTAAACATATTTTTTGAAAATATTTTTTTAAGTCTTTTCGTTAAAAAAAGTCTAATGAACAAATATCATTAGTGTAAAACTGTTTTACACCAACTGTATGTGCATATTCTTTAAATCATTAAAAAAGACAATTTCTCTTTTTTTTTTTTGGAGAAAAATAAATATGCACAAGTTCAAAATTGAGTATACTAATAAAAAACGTTGAAATTCATAAAGTTCTTTTACTTACCACATTGAATTGAACTTCAGGACCACCTAGACATAAATTTGTCTTTCACATCATAAAGGAAATTGAAGTAAGCATGCCTCCATGACCTCTTGAATAAAATGGAACCAAAAACTATCCAAAAGCTAATTGCAAATCCAACTCCCATGCCCATATAGAACGATTCCATAAACTCGGATCCTTCCTCATCATTTGCTATAGCTTTTGTGTCACTTTTATGGTTGCATTTCTCAACGAGTGGAGATCCACAAAGTTTAGGATTGCCCATATAACTAAGAGATGTAAAGCTTTGGAGTTGAGTTCCTAATGGAATTTGACCCTTCAAATTGTTGAATGAGAGATTCAATACCTCAAGAAAAGACAGAGCAGACATGGTTTGAGGTATTTCTCCTGATAGGGTGTTATTTGAGAAGTCAAGTGACTCTAATGCTTTCATATTACCTATTTCTTTCGGTATGGTTCCCATTAATTGATTTTGTGACAAGTTTAAGGATTGCAATGCAATGAGCTTGAATACTTCTAAAGGTATTCTACCCGACAAACGGTTATTAGAAAGGTCGATAACATGCATATAATTTCCATAGTCTAAATTGTTTCCTTTTGCTACCAATGGAACATCGACAGTAAACTCGATATTTTGTTTTCCGCTTAAAATAGTAATATCAAATTGATCACTTCCTAAAGCATTATTGAAAATCATGGAGGTAATATTATGTAGGCAGTGAGGTATTGTTCCTGTTAACCTATTATTTGCAACATCCAACACCATGAGAGAAGATAGTTGGCATATTTGTTGAGGAATATCACCACTAAATTCATTTGATCTCAATTGAAGAGCTTTCACATCTTGGCCAAACCAATTTGGTATATTTCCAGATAATTTATTTCGACCAAGATTAACAAGAACAAGTTTTTGGCAATTTTTCAACGACATGGGTATCTCCCCATACAATTTAGTATTAAAAATATGCAATGACAAAAGATTGGATAAGGAACCCATTGAGTGTGGAATAAGGCCAGTTAGATTATTTCTCCCTAGAACAACATGAATAAGTGATTTCCAATTTACCCAACAATCAGGGATCCCTCCAGATAAAAGGTTATTAGAGACATCCAACATCTTCAAATTGCCTTGCTCGGACATATTACTACATATGAGTGGAGAGAGAGATCCGGACAAATTGTTACCACTTATATGAAAAACATTCACATTTGAAGTTAATCGAGGAAGACCACCACTCAAACTATTATCAGCGAGCAACGCAACGTTAGAGTTTATCAAAACATTTGACATGTCCCAAGGAATATAATTGTCTTGTAAACAGACATTTTCAATGTGAGTTAACCAACTCCAAAATTTGTCTGGTGATGCTTTTGTAAAAATGGAGTTTTCAATAAATAGAGACACGAGAGATGTTTGTGTGTAGATCCATGGAAGATCATTAAGATTAACAGACCCCAAGGTGAGGTCTTCAAGTTCAAAAGGAGGAATCCAATGGGAATCAAAATGAAAGATAAAGGAGGGTGAATCCAAATACAATTCTTTTAACTTTGAGAGCTTGGCAAAAAGTTTATTGGACACAATTCCAGATAGATAATTTTTTCCAATATCCAACACTTTCAAATATGATAGTTTCCCCAAAGTTTCAGGAAGGCTACCAGTCAATTGATTTGAAAAAACACCAAGAGTTACTAAAGATGACAAATTTCCAAAAGTAATGGGAATAGAACCAGTCAATGAATTAAAAGCGAGATCAAGATTTTTTAGGCCTCCAAGTTGGCCTAACCAATCTGGAATTGTTCCACTTAACTTGTTGTCTCCCAAATGCAATGAATCCATGTTTCGAAGGTTCAATAAAGTTTTTGGTATTTTTCCATGTAAAAGATTTACACTAAGATCCAAATAAGAAAGACCACTGATATTGAACAACCAAATAGGCAATTCAGAGAAGAAATCATTGTCAGAAAGATCAAGATATTCAAGTGAAGTGAAATTGGCATATAGAAGAGATGGGTTCACGCTTTCAAGTAGGCAACTACTCAAACATAACTCAGAAAGAGAAGGAAACATAGTCAATATCTGAAGCCAATGAGTTTCCTTACGGAGATTATTGGAATTCATGTTGAGATATTCTAAGGATGATGATAGACGAAGAAGCCATCTTAAATCATCAATCAAAAGATTTTCATTTTCTGACAAGTCAAGATGAATAACATTGGAAAAGTTTCCACTCCTACGAGGAGGAGAGTTAACTAATGACAAGTTTTGACAATCCAAGGGCAAGTGTACAACTTTGAAATCATTGTTGCTCAAATCCAAGTAGTTCAAAAATTCAAGTTCAAATAAGGCAAGATGAATTTTACCTGACAAACATTGTGTTTTATTGGTTTTGCCATCAGTAATTACAAAGTCATCATTAGTGGAACAAGGGAGACTAAGATTCATAACTCTACCATTGATGTTGCAATGAACACCTCTCCATTCACAACAATCTTCTTTGTGTGACCATGTTGACAACATACCAGATGGATCAGTGAGTCCTTGTTTAAAACAGAGGAGTATTTGTTTATCCTTTTGGTTGCAAGTAACCTTTGTCTCACATATTACTATATTGCATATGATTACAAGTAACAGTAATAGAGAGAGCAACGCATTTTGAGAGGAAAATCTCATTCTGTGAATGTTTAAGATGTTAATATTTTATTAAAGTTGTTTCATAAATCTTCTTTAGATCGATGAGTGATTTATAGACCGCACGTTCATTGTTAAAAGACCTTGAGAATATCTTTTGATAATATTTAGTTTTTTTAAGGTTGCTCCTCCAAGAATTGAAGATAATTTATAATTAAAATGATTTTAGGAGTCTCATAAATTTACAATAGTCATTATTAAAATAGTTTTTTTTTGAATAAAAACAATTTTGTAATGACGAGAATGCCATTTAGAAAGAAAAAAAAATCATTTTATGAGTCTCATTAGTTTTTTCTAGGATTGTGTCCAATATAAATTTTTAACTTTTTTTTTTTTGTAATAGCCGTTAAAAATAGTGATTGTTTGTCCTTGGATTGACTTGGTTCTAGTCGTCATTAGTCTTCCACATTCTTATCAAAATTTTGTGACCAAATAAATTACTATCACAATAAACTGTATGCCTTAAATGTGATATTAGTTGTTTTCTTTTTTTTGGACAAATGTGGTGCTTAATTTGCTTCACTTATTAAAGTTGTTTCGGAATAAGAATTCTAATTTGTTTAAAGACCTTGACTTTTCTTTGAGAATATCCTTAAATGTTGATAATATTTTTAGTTTTTTCAAGATTGCTCCTCGAAGAATTGAGGATAATTTATAATTAAAATGATTTTACCAGTCTCATAAATTTACAATAGTCATTATTAAAACCATTTTAGTAATGACTATTATTATGCGATCTAAAAAAATCCATTTTATGACTCTCATAGGTTTTTTTTTCTAGGATTGTGTTTAATATAAATTTTAATGTTTTTCCCATAAGAATAGTGATTGTCTGTCCTTGGTTTGAGTCGTCATTGTTCTTCCAAATTCTTATCAAAATTTTGTGGCCAATCAATATTACAAACTGATAATAGATATGTGATACTGGTTGTTTTCTCTTTTGGACAAATGTGGTGTTTTATTTCTCCGCAATAAGAATTCCAATTGCTCCCCTTATTCTTATTTACCTTGAACACCTTTTATTTACTCTTTAAGATATTACTTCATCTGTCTCTAAATATATTACCTTTAAAAAAAAAAACACGGATATTAAAAAAAAATTGGAGAAATAATTTTGTTTGACTAATTTTCTCTTATATTTAATGTATTCGATGTTACTTTTTCAAATTACAATGCAAGTTATTGATATTAATGATGAATATATTTGAAAAATGAGTAATAATTCCACCTAGAAATTTGTAAAGGGTCTTATATTTAAGGACAATTTTTTTTATATAAAAGGCTCCTATAATTAGGGACAGAAGGAGTAATATTTTATTAAAGTTGTTTCATAAATCTTTACTTAGATGATATTGAATGTTGATGCAAGAGAAAGAAGAATTGTGAGGCCGTGGTGCAAATGGGGACTGGAGAAGTATGTGGAAAATAAAAGCGCCACCAAAAGCTAAACACTTACTATGGCGGATTTGTAGGGAATGCCTTCCTATAAGGGTACAACTTCGTCAACATTACATTCAATGTCCGTCTACATATCAGTTATGTGAAGAAGAAGAAGAAGAAGCAGAGGATGACTGACACATTTTGTTTGGCTGTGCAGAGAGTAGGCAAAGCTGGATAGTTGTGGGACTGAATTGTGTTATTCAACCGAGCTTCAAGAATTCCATGATGCTAAAACATTGATACATGATATTTGCACTAATGAGAACGAGCAGTAGCAACAGGGCGTTTTGCTGTCATGATATGGACCATTTGGAACAATAGGAATAACTGGATTTGGAATAATGAAAGGAGTGATGCACAACAATTGGGTAGGCAAGCCACAGTTTGGATGGTTAAAGTGTTGGGTCGCCACGAGGGGGGTAGCCAAGGGATCATCCACATTGGGTTCAAGAACAACTCTACAAGTGAGTTGGACACCACACTCTAACCCAAAACCTTAAGGTGTTAGGTTTATGGGTCCTCTTACTTATAAAATGTTCAATCTCCACTATTCTAAGCAATGTGAGACTTAACACTCACACTTGCCACAACAATTTCCCCCTCAAGTATGAGTCCATCCATACCAGGATATGCTCCCCCTCAAGCGGAAGCTTCTTCAGCAACACTACACTTGTACCGCCGTTGCCACACTGCACACGGGACACGCCGTCTGACCACCTTTGTCAGGAAGACTTTCGATACAAGGAGCTGGTCGAACCCTTCGTCGAACCATCGGCTCTGATACCACTGTTGGGTCATCACGAGGGGTCAGCCGGGGGATCATCCACATTGGGTTCAAGAACAACTCTACAAGTGAGTTGGTCACCACACTCTTACCCAAAACCTTAATACATGAAGTAACCGATGCGGCGCCAAAACCTTGATGCGAACTGACCGTGATTGCAAGTATACAGCCTTATCGCGTGTAGTTATAAAAGATTATCGATCCCACAGATACCAATAGTCGACCTACCGTTATCTAATGTTACGTTGTAAATCTAAGGCTAAATAGTAAAATAGAGGGTTTTGAATTGTAAAATATTTTTGGATTTTTAAAAGAAAGTATTTTTAGATTTTAAATTAACAATAAAGCGTATTACTAGGATGAGCTCTTAGTTGCTTCGAAGGGTTCAATACTTAATTCGCGCTTTGATAAAAGGGATAATTTTCGAAACTATATTGATTTAAAAACACTAATTTCAGCTCTCGCAAATCTTGACTAGTATTGTAGATTATAAAGGTGATGCTTAACTCTCGTTCTCACATCCACTAATAAAGTACATTTTGAAAACCAATATAATTTAATTAACTCCAACCCCAACTCCCGTTGCAAATTAAAGTCAATGTTCAGTTTTTACTATCTAGTAGAAATCTCACGCTCTCGCTCTATTGATTTTTACTTTAATTAATTCCCACTATCGTGACAAATTATAATCATCGTTAAATTAAAAACTGCTTAAGAAAACTATTAGTTCATCAATCCTAAATAGCTCTCGCGGATTCTAGAATTAATGCTCGGTTTTTACTATCCGGTATAAACCTCAACTCTTGTCTATGTTAGCTTATGCCTTAAATAATCCTCACTCTCGTGACAGATTATGAAACGTATTATTAAAAACCGATTGTTAAAAACGGGCGCGCGAACTAACTACCGAACCCCTACTAGCTCCTAATTACACATCCTAGCAATATTAAATTAGCTAGACAAAACTAAAACTAAAACTAAAACTAAAAACGAAATAAATAAATAGGAAAAATAAACATAAAGCAAATAAATAAATAAAGCATAAATAAATAAAAGCAATAAAGAAAATAAAAACAAGAAAATAATAAAATAAGAACCTGAATAAAACTCCGAGTATAATGCCGGTACAAAAGAAAATAAAATCAAACTTATGAGAAAGAGTTCCCGCACTAAGGCCTGAGATCTCTTTCTCCAATTGAATATCACAAGTGGTGTGCTTGTTTTCAAGTCAATTGTTGAAAGTTTTGTCTGTTTAGAATGTTGGAACAAGGACCTATTTATACTAATTTCACAAAAGACAAAAACATGAAGTAACCGATGTGGGACTAATAGTCGTTCAAATGAAGATGAAACATTTGATATGAAACGTGTTCCTTATGTGTCTGCTGTGGGTAGTTTTATGTATGCAATGGTGTGTACAAGACCAAATATAGCACATGTTGTTGGTACAGTCAGTAGATTTTTGTCAAATCCAGGTAGAGAGCATTAGAATGCTGTAAAATGGGTTTTAAGGTATCTTCGTGGTACTACTTGTATGAGACTTTGCTTTAGGGGAGATAAGTCTACTTTGGAAGGGTACTCTGACTCAGATATGGCTGGAGACATTGATTCTAGGAAGTCTACTTCGAGCTACATGATTAAGTTTGCAGGGGGAGCTGTAGCTTGGCAGTCCAGATTGCAAAAGTGTGTAGCACTGTCTACTACAGAGGCAGAGTTCATTGCCATTACCGAAGCATGCAAAGAATTGTTATGGTTGAAGAAATTCTTGCAGGAGCTTGGTTTTGTTCAAGACAAATATGTGTTATTTGTTGATAGCCAAAGTGCTATTCATCTTGGTAAGAATCCGACTTTTCATAATAGGTCCAAACATATTGATGTGAGGTATCATTGGATATATACGTGATGTTTTGGATATTAAGTTGTTGGAACTAGCTAAAGTTCATACGGATGATAATGGTTCAGATATGATGACCAAGGTGTTACCAAGGGGAAAATTTGAAGCATGTTGTGATGTCGCCGGTTTGGCGATTTCCTCCACATAGTTGTGAGGGGGAGATTGGTTGGGTTTTGGCTCCCTTCCTATGTGGAGAAAAGTCCAATTTTATTAGCCCATTATGTCTCAGTTATATAAGTGGAGAGTGGTCATACTAGGGTTATTAGAGAGTAAATTTTGTGAGAGAACAACCTTCAAAAAGAGAGAAAAGAGGAGAGAAACCAATTCCCGTTTTTGACACAGCAGTCTCACTAAAACTGAGATTCCCGATCCGTTAACCGTTGGAATTGGCTCAAATTTCGAGGGCATATTTGCAGCTTCAGGGGCTACACTTTCACCATTAGGATCGTCGAAATCAGGTCTGGATCGTGAGATATTTTGATCGCAGTGCATCAGTATTTTTGGGGATTTTTTCATATTCTTGTTCTTGTTTTGAAAGCTTTTGTGCTTTGTTGTGTAATTGGTTGTTAGCACTTGTTTTGTGCATCACTTTGAGACTCTTTTGTACCCATATTTGATTATAGTGGAGCTATTTCTTTGGTCTGGATGACCCATGGTTTTTTACTCTCACATCGAGGGTTTTCCAGGTTAAAATTCTGGTCTTTATTTTGCTTTATTGTCTGCCATATTATTTGTTGGTGATCCTCAAGGTTCTTACAAGTTTGGGGAATTTTATTTCCGCTGCGTATTGCTCGTTATTATTATTATTGTGTTAATTCCCCATCAGAGTGGTATCAGAGCTGATAGTTCGACGAAGGGTTCTACCGGCTCCCTGTATCGAAAGTCTTCCTGACAAAGGTGGTCAGACGGCGTGTCCCGTGTGCAGTGTGGCAACAGCGGTACAAGTGTAGTGTTGCTGCAAAAGCTTCCGCTTGAGGGGGAGCATATCCTGGTATGGATGGACTCACACTTGAGGGTGAGATTGTTATGGCAAGTGTGAGTGTTAAATCCCACATTGCTTAGAATAGTGGAGGTTGAACACTTTATAAGTGAGAGGACCCATAAACCTAACGCCTTAAGGTTTTGGGTAAGAGTGTGGTGTCCAAACTCACTTATAGAGTTGTTCTTAGAGCCAACGTGGATGATCCCCTAATTGCCCCCTCGTGATGACCTAACATAAAGTGCAACGTCAATGCCGGTTTTCATGATCATAGGCTAGTAACAAAGCGCAGCTGGTGCATTAGAAATGATTCAGGTCAGTTCGTGTGTGCAGGTACATTATATATATAAAGGTACACACTCCATTATGGAAGCTGAAGCACTAGCTGTAACAGAGGTAATGCAATCTGCTAGTCACATGAATTTGGAAGGCATATAGTTTTTTAAAGTGATTCACAATTAGTTTTGAATGCACTACATGCTAATTAGTAATTACAATGGAAATTCTTAATTTAGTGTAGATATGTACATAAAGTGTGAAGCGAATTCGGTTACTTATTTGCTAGCTAAGGAGGTTAATTCTTGGACTAGGCGCTGCATGTTTCATTTAATTCTTCCTTGCATTGAGAACCAGTTGATAACAGATGGTATTCTTTTTGGACCAAACAATACAAACCGATAACAGATATGTGATACTGTTTGTTTTCTTTTTTGAACAAATGTGGTGCTTTATTAAGAATTCCAGCTTGCTTCACTTATTCATTCTGATTTACCAATATCTTCTATTTTTTTTTGTTGGTAGACGAAATGACAAAGTCATTAAAAACTCACACACACAAAGTGGAGTGACTAGGGATCGAACTTCGGTAATGACGAACATACAAATTTACTTTCCATGAGTGATTTATATGTCGTACATATACGCAAGGAGTATCAATTGGTTTAAAGACCAGCTTGACTTTTATTTTGAAGAAATCCTGACACAATTATTTGAAGATAATTTTTTAAAATCAATTGCTAAAAAGGAGTTAAGGATATATATGATTCTAGTCCTCGTAAATATTCAAAGTTTCATTTTTAGTTCCCTAAAAAAATTCTTTGGATGTTAGTACCCCAAAAAATTTCCGTTTTAAAAAATATCCTTATTGTTAAGTTAAGGTTAATGGAAGCTGACATGACACTATGACGTGGGATCAAAAAACAAAACTTTTTTTGGACTAAAAACAAAACATTGAAATATTTACTAGGGCCAAAAACATATTTATTAAATCGGTCATTTTTGGACCGTTACATTAAGACCAAACTGTTAAAAATTTTAGCTTTAATTTTATATTTACAAACATTTACAATTTTAACTTCAAATATAAATCATCAAATATTGATCGGAGGATCTAATTGTCATGATTGTATGTAGTGTCTGTTGTGGCAAGTGTGAGTGTTAAGTCCCACATTGCTTAAAATAGTGGAGGTTGAACACTTTATAAGTAAGAGGACCCATAAACCTAACGTCTTAAGGTTTTGGGTTAGAGTGTGGTGTCCAACTCACTTGTAGAGTTGTTCTTAGACCCAATGTGGATGATCCCCTGTCTGCCCCCTCATGGTGACCCAACAGTGTCACCGCATAAAATCCAATTCCCCACAATCTAAGCCACCGTCATGCATACAAATGTGACATAGAGGAAGAACAACAACATATTGTTAGTGGATGTTTTGTTTACCAACGACGGCATACAAATTGATCTGGTGGTGACATTGTTAAGTTATTGTCGATATTTTTCATTGGTATTATTCCACGGTGTTTTCTTCTTAATTAGTCTCATCCTCGACTTCTTATTTTCTTCTTTTAGTTCTCGATCAACTTCCTCCACAAACATCTATACTATTTTGTTAAGTTCTGGCGCTGCAATCACCGTTTCCATCAAGGCTCAATCCAGGGGCAGCCCTAGGGAGGTGCAAACAGCTCTACAGAGCTGGGCCTCCAAATATTTGAGGCCTCAATTTTTTTTACCTAAGGGTGCAAATAGTAAGTCAGTGTAGTCAAGGAGTGTAAACAGCAAGTTGTCAACTACTTCCACCAGTCCGGCCCACTCAATTAGAATGCTGACTTGATGTCTACACCCCTAGCCTACCCTAAATTTCTGTTTGCACCACCTAGAAAATTGGTCTTTTATAACAATTTTTTTATTAAGGATCCACTTTTAAATAGAAAATCCGTTTTAACTTAAATGATGATTATTATTTTGAATTTTTTTTATATTTATTAGGGTTCACTTTAAAATTTATGTCGGACCTCCAAATAGTTGGGTCCGACACTGACTCAATCGAATCCTTTCACGAATCAAATTGTTTGGTTGCTGATATGATTTTTTGTGTTTTTGTATTGCGGAATTTGGTGGAATATATTTTGTGAAAAACACTCTCCTAAATATATTGCTTTATGAAGAATACAAGTTCTTATTTGAATTTTCTGTTAAAAATAATATAAAATCATTGATGTACCCTTTCCTAATAGCTTAAGCTTTTGGGATAATTGGTTATTTGACATGGTATCAGAGCCTCTATGACTAAGTGGTCTAGAGTTCGATCCCCGCTCCCCTCACTTTCTAATTAAAAAGTGGAATTTAAGCGTATGGAGGTGGGCTTATGCATTATCCACGCTTCAAGCCCAAGTGGGCGCTTGCGTGAGGGGGCGTGTTAGAAATAATATAAAACCATTGATGTACCCTTTCCTAATAATAGCTTAAGCTTTTGGGATAATCGGTTATTTGACATTTTCATCTGAATAGGTGCCAATATAACTTGTTAAACTTTTAGGGATTGAAACGGTAATTTATCCTACTTATTTACAACCAATTATACAGTTTGAATATTTGATCTTGTTTCACAAACAGCCAATAAGAGAGTTTTACATTGCATCTCCGACTACGACATCTCACCTCTATGTAATGGTCTCAGAGTTTGTTTCAGGCAGTAAACATGAGTTTGTTGATCTCTCAATGAATGATTTTTTTCTTTTTTAATAGGAAATTTCTTGGGATATATATATATATATATATAAAAGATAATTAAACTTCAATGAAAAACAAACAGTCAGCATATATAATTGGTAGCGTTTATAATCAAACTGAAATTGGCAATATATTTCAAATGATTGTAAGATGCTTTTTACCAAATATCCAAACTTTATTATAAGTTTGTTAGAAGACAAGTTAATTTAGTTGTTCATACTCCAAAAAGACGTCATGAACTCACGATCGAATACTCACCACCAAATATACAATATCATCTTATATCTTTATACCTCTTTGATGAAGGAAATGATATAACTTTTTTATAATAAAAATAAAAATAATAGTTAGTCAATGAGATGGTAATTAAGTAAAATCCATTTATAGCATCAAAAACCAAAATAATTTTTACAAAACTTAAAAATCAGTTTCAGCAATCTCTATTTTTAACGAAGAAAATAGTTTGTTCCCTCTCTTCATCTCCACCCCACTTTTGTTGGCGGTGGAAACAACTCTTATATATATAATTAAAAAATAAAACTCTTTTATCAATTCTTTAAAAATTACAAGATTTTTTTTTTTTCTCACCTTCTCTCTCCTCTCTGCCGTCGAACTCTCCTTTCGCCGGCCACCCCACACATTGTTCCTCTTGAGGTTTGTGTGTTTGTGTCCTCAATAAGGAGTACTCAAAAGATATCTAATTAGAAAATTATGTTACTGGAAGGCTTTAATTGCAAATTTATTAAATATAATAACCCAATTGAATCTTGATGAAAAATCACAAGGATTTGCATATTATTTTAATCTTTTTTCCATAATTGTTTTGTTTTACTCCTTGGTAGAGAAGAAAATTAAGAAATTGAGCTTATAGAGAATACATGATGTACAAGAAGAGATTTTTAGGATTCAAAAAAATATTATTGAACGAAAATACTTTGATTTTTGTTTGTATTGAAAATTTTTGGGTTAGATTAATGTTAATGATTCTTCATTTTTAGGCATGTTTTTATTGTGTAGCACGTTGCCTTGTTGATAAAGAAATCTATCTAACTTGACCAAACAAAACTATGTTTGTTATTGTTTGCCAATTTAAATGCCCAATCATATATAACTTATATATCAATTGTATTATTAAAATGATATGTATGATTAATCTTTTTTGTTTGATATATTATCCTTGATTTTTCAGGCTTAAAATTTTCAAGCAAGAGGAACCTGTGAGATTTTGAGTTAAATAAATTTTGGGGTATCATCTTTGGTTGGATAATTGAGGAGAGAGTTTTCAAATGGGTAAAGTAGAAGTTTTTGTCAATAACAAAGAAAGTGTTGTTACACAAATTCCTTTAGATAACAAAATTAGTGTTGTAGAAAATGATGTAATTGATAAAAAATATTATTTAGATTGTCTTCCAGATGAAGCAAAAGTGATATTGAAGTCATTGGCAAGTAAATGGAAAAATGTATTGGATCCAAATGCATTGGAAGTTATTCCTCTTAAAGGGGCAATGACCAATGAGGTATTCCAAATAAAATGGCAAACAATAGAAGGGGAAATGTCAAGAAAGGTTCTTGTTAGAATCTATGGCGAAGGTACTAACATTTTCTTTGATAGGGCTAATGAGATTAGAACGTTCGAATTCATCTCAAAGAATGGTCAGGGTCCTCGTTTGTTAGGAAGGTTTGCTCAAGGTCGCGTTGAAGAGTTCATCCGTGCAAGGGTAATCTTGTCTTTTAGTTTTTGTCATTGCTGATCTTAATCTTCGTAATTTAAAATCTTCGATAATTTCATAATTAATAGACCTAATTGTGGAAAGGAAATTATGGAATGAATGTAAAGCTCGGACAATGATTCGGTTAAAATTGAGTTTGAAGTAATGTGATTGATATTAATGCTTTATAGTTATTCATTTAAGTTTGTAAATTATTCGTCAAGAAATAAGTCATTTTTTCTTCATTTTACACACTATATATATCGATGAGATTGACGAGTTAATTCATTGATGTGGATTTATCAGACATTATCAGCACCTGATTTGCGCGATCCAATTATTTCTGCTCTTATAGCCTCCAAAATGAAAGAGTTCCATGATCTTGAAATGCCTGGTTCAAAGAATGTGTACCTTTGGGATAGATTGCGGTATGTGATATTCAAAAGAAGAATATGTTTATGTCTCAAATACGAATCCAGTCTAATACAATTTTATTTTAATGATTCAGAAATTGGCTTAGTGAAGCGAGGCGCTTGTCATCTCCCGAAGAAGTTGAGACATTTCGTTTGGACATAATGGACAAAGAAATCTCTCTTCTAGAAAAGGAATTGTCAGTATCTCTTAAACGCATAGGGTTTTGCCACAACGATTTACAATACGGTAACATCATGCTTGATGAAGTTACCAATTCTGTGACCGTAATTGTGAGTTTCTCTTTTTGCTAATTACTGAAATTATAATGCTGTGTTAACATTAACATCTTTGTGCCAAAATAAGTTCAATATAAAGTTTTCTTATAGGTCTTATTCGATAAAAATGATTTTAATACCGTACTTTGTAACGCAGGATTATGAGTATGCAAGTTATAATCCTATCGCATATGATATAGCAAACCACTTCACTGAGATGGCAGCCAACTATCATACCGAAACTCCGCATGTTCTTGACTTCAGCAAATATCCAGGTATGGAGTCTGAACAATTTATGTTCGAGAAATATTGAATTTAGAATTGATAAACGAAGTTGATTACAACGAATGTATGATCACTTTTATATTGATCCTACTGTAACCGATATAACCAACTATTGACTAATTATAACTAATAACTAACTTGTAACGTCTTTGGACAATATTCAAATAATTCTCACAAGTTTCCAAATATGGCTAACAACTTCTCGTCATCTTTTTCCATTGACAGATTTGAAGGAACGTCAAAGATTTGTGCAGACGTATTTGAGTTCATCAGGTATAAATACAAATTTTGTATGTTTAGGATTGTGTGGCATGGTTCATTTTATTTAACATAGCTAATTTTTAGAATTCATCATGAAATTATTGATGTTGAAAACAGGAGAACAAGTTAGTGATAGTGAAGTTCAACAACTACTAGATGAAGTTGAAAAGTATACACTTGCAAGTCATCTATTATGGGGACTTTGGGGAATAGTTTCAGTAAGTTCTCTTTTTCACTCTAACATTAGTTATTTTAAGTCTTAATCTAACGGTCTATAATCAGCTTCGCCATCGAGTTGGCGATAGAGAAACCAATTTGATAATAGAAGAGAGTAAAGAAGAATAGTTGAATTACTACACTCAAAGATTAATGATACTAGAGTTAATTTGGTTAATGATGTTTAGTTTTTTTAACTCACATGGGTTGGCCCGTGGTGAAAATTTGGGACCTTGGAGTATCTTCTCACAAGGTCTTAGGTTCAAATACTACCGATGTCATTTCTTATGTTGGGTCGGTCAGAGAGAAACTCAAAGATGAGGAGTTGAATTACTACACTCAAAGATCAATGATACTGAGTTTGGTTAATTAATTATGCTTAGTTTTTTTTAACTCACGTGAGTCGGTTCGTCAGTGAAGATTTGAGACCTTGGAGTATACTCCTCACAAAGTCTTAGGTTCAAAACATCGAGTGTCATTTTCTATGTTGGGTCAGTTCATACACAGAAAAGCTCTGACTTTAAATAGATTTTCTGTTAGTGGAGGTGAAATTTTTGTCCTCAAATTAGTCGGTTTTTAGATTTTAAATAATTGATAGAGTTTTTAGTGAGTAGAGAGAAAATTCTAAACCAATAAGGATTTTAGTAAATAATAGTATATTGTAGATTCTAAATTCTACGTTCACTATAGAAATGTGAATAAACATTTTAATGTCTATTGTCTTATCTAAACTATCTTCATTAATACTTTGTCCAGGGACATGTAAATAAAATTGATTTTGACTACATGGAGTATGCAAAACAGAGGTTTCAAGAGTACTGGTCAAGGAAAAGTAATATTTTGAGCCCTCATGGATCTTCCATTGATAATGTTATTGCTGGTAATGGTACTTAAGTGCATATTGGAGTTGTTGTTTATATTAATTACTACACTAATAATATTATGTTTTTTGATGTACATCAACTATGGTGCATGATTTTGAATTATATGCCAAAGACTGCAGCCTACAAAAAAACATTTAGAGATTAAAAATGTCAAATCGATCGTTAAAATTAGTGACTAGTGATATAACAACGTTTTGCAAATCAGTCTCCAAATTGTTCGCAATCATTTAGAAAATGATTTAGAGACTGATCACAAAATTTGGTGGCTAAATTTCAACAACGTCTATGGAGACTAAAATGATTCAGTCACTTAATCGTCGCTAAATAGCTAATTTTTATGGTGGTAATTTTTTATTTTCATTGCAATATAGTTGATAAAATCATATAGGAGTCTCAAACCCTTATTTATTTTGAATTGTCAACCAACTAAACAATTTGTGCCATTGCTAAATAATTATCCTCATTAGAATAAGGGAAAAAAAATATTGTTCTTCAGCATTATTTATATGGTATAGAAATACAATTTGTTAGGGTGAAAACTGAATAATTATCTCAATTTCTTTAAATCACTATAAAATTGATGTCCGTGTACTTTGGCCCAAATTAATATGCATACTTCATATTTAATCATAAAGTAAAGGGTCAAGACTAATTCTTAAAAATACTAATTGATGTCCCCTACATATAAAATGCAATGTCCTACCAATTGAGTTAAGTTCACGGGACGAGACCTATTAATTTGGTCATGAAAAAATTAAAATAGGATTTTATGTTTTGTCTCAAGGGCTTTTCCTTTTAAATCATATAGTAAATTATTCAACACGATATAATTTTAATTAAATTTACATCATATTGATTCTTAAGTTTCAAATTATGTTGCAGGGAAAAAAAATAATGTTGCAGGGCCAAAAACATTGGCATCATTTCTCAGTAAAAAATCAACAAAGAGCCCTCGAAGCCCTCGAATCTCCAGGAAGTTGAAGAAATTTTTTAGTCTTCGTTTATTCAAATCAAAACACTAGAGCACTGTATTAATAAGAAAATGTAAAAAAAATGTACTATACAATCGTGTAAAAAGTTTTATAATATTTTTTTATACATTATTTGTAAAAAGAATACAATTTTCTCCCTTCCTAATTTTTTTTTTTAGGAGAAGTTCTCTCTCTCTAAATAATTTATAACCTCAAATTCAAAAAAATTGAGATTATAAAAATCAACACATGACAAAAAGGAATAGGAAGATTAGAGGTGTATGCGGGTTGTGTTGGGCCGACTTTGGCCTAATCTATTACCCAATCCGTTCGATATACATTGGGTTGGGTTCATCATCAAACCCGCATTTTCACTATTAAATCGGAATCGAACCAACCCGGTTATTAACGAGTTAGGTTTGGTTAGCACTACAAGAAAACATGAATTTTGTGACGGATTCAATATTAACTTTGTGGCCGATTTATCCGCCAATAAATTTGTGGCCGCCTAAGCCGCCGCAAACTCAAGCAAAACCGCCGCAAAATAAAAAAAATATTAAATCTGAAATGAGCTAGCCACTTAGCGGCGGCCTAAGCGGCCGCAAAATAAAAAATATTAAATCTGGAATGAGCTGAGAACTTACCGGCGGCCTAATGTTTAGAAATTTTTAAAAAAAAAAAAAAAAAACCAGCTATCAAATTCTTTCTTCGCTGAGAAAAAAACTAACACCATATCTCTCTCTCTTTTCCATTTACTTCCATCTAATTTTGTTTGCACTCTCTCTATGTTCCTAAACTACTAGCCACAACAACTTTCTCAATTCATAATCTTTCTCTTTTTCCATATCTAAAAATAGTGTCATCTACCACTGATCTAAGAACAACCTTTGAAAAATCATTCTGCTCAAGAAGCTTCTTTCAACAACAAAACTAGAAGTTGCTAAAAAGTGTTGTTGTTACTGTTATTTTCATGGCCTTTTTTCTATTGGTTTGCTTACGTTTGTGGATGTGAGTGGAGAATGGTTGTGCCACTGAGTCTCTTTTTGTACTGTTTATAGTTGGTGTTGATTTTTTATCTCCCTCCTGGTTGTATATGTTCTCTTTTGCCTCATAGTACTCCTTCTTAGTATTTCATGTTTAGATCTCCCTCCTGGTTGTAAAATTGCTTTGTTTTGGAAGAAGAAATTGCTAGATCTTAATCATCTTTGCAAGATCTGTTTTCAATATGACCAACTTTTATTAATTAAGAAATAAAAATAAAAAAGAAGATTTGCTTTCCATTTTTTTTAAAAAAAAAAATATATATGTATTTTGCGGCGGCCTTGGCCGCCAGTAAATTTGCTGGAAGTCGTGCATTTACTTTGTTGTCGATTAAGCGACCGGTAAGTGTTACCAGCGACCATTTTTGTGGCCGATCTTGGCCGCCGGTAAATTGGTCAGATTTTTGATTTTTGGCCGTTTTTCACACTTTGTGGTTGCCAAAAGCGGCCACTAAATAACAATTTTCTTGTAGTGTAGGTTCACGGGTTGTATATAAAATTAAAATAGTTTTTTGATAGAAAAAATAGATTTTAAAAAAAAAAATCTGTAATACAATTTAATACAATTGTGTCTCATTTCTAGTACTTAAATTGAATAAAAACACTCATATAGTTCGATAATTTGGAAATGACATATAGCAACCAACATTAAAAAAATTCAATGGTCATTGTTCCACTTCGATTTACTACAAAAAATAAAATAAAATTAAACAATCAATATTAAAACAACATAACAACAAAATAGAAAGAACATATTCAAAAAATAGAAAAGAGGATGATAACTTGAAATAGAAAAGAAAAAATAAGAACTAAAAATAGAAAAAACATAACATGAAATTGAAAAAACAAGAACTCATATAAATAGGTTTTCATAACAATTAAATCTTGACTTTCTATACATGATATGGGCAATGATATTTAATTGTTGATTTACCAGTAGCATATAGTTTTCATGCAAGATGATAATTTCAATTAGATTAAGAAGATACAAAATAAGGAATTGAGAAATTTGCTCATGAAGTTTAGAAACAGAATAATAGTACGTATTGTTGTACGATAAAACCTTTCATATATGTGTTTAATGACCGGGTTGGGTTCACGGGTATGCGGATTTTAGAAGTCGAAATCCAATACCCGAACCAATTACATACGGGTATGACGGGTTGGGTCGGGTTCTACCCGCATATGAACGGGTTGGGTTGGATCGGCGGGTTTGCGGATTGACCTGTACCCATGAACACCATTTATATGCATCATGCAGGGAGCCATGACTCTGGGTATGGGAAAGATGCGCGACCGGCCAGGACCATTTATTTTATAGGGACACCAAACAATTTTTTGCAATATAGTTGTAATTTAAAAATCAGAATGTTACGGTTCGATCCCTTGCAACTGCGATTGGGAGGGGGTTGAAACCACTTGATGCTAGAACTGATCCCCGAACCAAATTAAACTGGTGGAGAAAAAAAAATCAGAATGTTAGGGTTGGGAAAATAGATTTCCTCTACTTCGATGGTTGAGAAGTTTCCTAAGAAGAAGATAAGAAGAAAAGACTAACTTAGCAATCTCCATATATATATATATGGGGTTTGCTTACTTAGACCACCTAAAAACATGAAGGTCTAAGTTAGCAAGGTGCACCTTTTCACTTTGGACAAAAAGACCAATTACCACTGCTCAAACATGTTATAAATAGAAGGGTAGTTATATCAATGTCATTTAATTAATTGAAGTGGGAAAGTTACGTGCCTTTCAAGCAACTTCCTCTGTCCGATAAATCAAGCGTTCCGTGTTAAGTCATGCGTCCCATTTTAAAGTAAAGTGGGTGTAAATTAGCAAAGTGGGTGCAAATTAATGAACATTTTAAATGAAAGTTACAATCCCTCAAGTTACTAGTTTTAAATAATAAATATGAATGATTTTTTTGTCCAAAGTGAAAAGGTGCACATTTCTAACTTAGACCTTCATGTTTTTAGGTGGGTCTAAGTTAGCAAACATATATATATATATATATATGAGGTTATTAATTTACACCCACTTAAAAACATGAAGGTGTACTTGACAAAAAAAAACATGAAAATGTAAATTGACAATGTGCATATCTACTAGTTGGACAAAAATAACCACTCTTTATTATTTTAAATAGTTTAAAATGACACACACCGGTCATCATTGTAGCAGATAACAACTCAATTGTGAAGGTTGTGTCGAGCAAGCGTTTCCCTATGGCCTATTGGGGATTACTCGCGAGGAAGGCCAGAGAAGAAATTGAAGTAAACCTATAAACACGGACACCTTTATGATTAGGCATGTCGCGGTGTCCGACACTCGTACGACATGTGTTGGATAGCTCAGATCGATGTCCAAAAAAAAAAAAATCAATTTTTCCTTTAGATTGACACTTCTTTGATCGGTGTCCGACACATGTAAGACACTCGTACGATACGTGTCGGACAAGTGTCCCCAAAATTATTATTTTTCCGTTGTTTATACTCTCCTTAGGCACATATCAGACATATTTGGAAAAGTTAACGATGTGTCGAAACAACATTATTGATGAAAGAGGGATTGAAAATATTACATTTTTATTACAATAGTTGTAGCTATTTCGATAGTAGATGGATATGTAAAGGTAAAATACTATCATATCTTGTTTTAAAACTTGAAATAACTTCTTCAACCTAGATTTACATGAATGTATTTTGATTTTCAATTTATATATTTTATAAATATGTAGCGGTGTCCTCTACATATTTTTTATATTAGTGATATCATGGTATCTGTTTCTATATCGTGTCGCGGTGTCCATGTCAGAATCCATATTTGATAGATACAAACCCTCAATTATATGTGCAATGGGTTTCACGCACCAAACTAGAAATGGTGCTGCTCACTTGTTGGGTAGATGGACCAAGAGTGAACCCCAACATGACTTGGCTTAATAGTTTACCCCCGAAGCCCCCCCACCCCCACTCTGTTTTGGATACCCCCACATTGTAAACCATCTAAAAAGATATGGTGTCTTTGTAATCTTTTATTTTGTTTAATGCATATTTTGATTCAAAACAAATAAATAGTTAAAAATGATATAGATAATTAAGTAATTTTTCATTTTGTGTTTGACTGAATTTCCCGATTTGCCGTTTGATTTTATTAGTACTCGTTTGTTTCAACTCGGTATGCCTAATTTTTTCTTCACAGGTATCAAATGATGTTTCTTTTTTTTAGTACAAATAAGGGAAAAGAAAAAGAAGAAATTAAAACAAAAGAAGTTATCTGGAGAACCAAATCCTGCTAGAGTCAGCTAGCAGGAGTAGACTTAGACCAACAGGACGTCAGGCTATGGTAGGAAAATTTTCATTGTTATGAGCACCATACTTAGCCAGGTAACCAGCGCAGACGTTGTCCTCTCGGAGAGTATGAATACGTACAACCTATCAATCTCTATTCAGGATATCTTTGATATTGTTGAGGATGGTTGCATAATGATGCCACTCATCAACGGTGCTTTCAGATTTGGGGGTTTAATGATGTTTTTTTAAATAGGCGTATTAATTAAATGTTCATTTTTAAATTGCCATATTCAGTTTATAAATGAGGAGAAATTCCTTTAAAAAAAATGAGGAGAAATTATTAGGTGAGTATTTACCTAAGAATTATGATTGCAAATAACGGTATGCATTTAATCGGGCACGGATCCAAGGCAATCCAATTGGGGGCAGCTGCCCCCACTTTATTTTTATTTTGTTTTGAGTAGTATGAGATTCATACTTTATGTGTCTATGTAAAATAGTGTATTGCCCCCACATATAGCAACTCATACATGAAAGGTTCCACGTTCTATGTTCTTATTTGTAGATACTTCAACATTTTAATATAATTAATGTGCGTATATATGTGTATAATTAATGATATTTGTACAATTAATTTGTAAAAAAATTTTTAGACAACCTTCTTATTCTCTCTTCTTTTGAGAAAAAAAGTAATAATAAATAGAAAAAGAATAAAAATACAACGAGAAGTATAAGAGAGAGTTGTTTCAAATTAGTTGCACAAATTTTATCTCTCGGTGTATGATAGGAAGCTAGAAGCTATAGTTAATATCTATGATCCTATATTTAATTATGATTTCAGTCAACTTTGCATTATGTTTTGCTATAGTTTACTAAGTTTACTATGTTTTGCTATAGTTTATCACTTTATCTATGGTCCTAATTTTTTTCACGCTCATTTTTCCTATCATTTTACCCTAAAATTAATTCAAATAAAATGTTAAAAAATACTCCACCAAGAATCGAACTCACAACCTTAAGATCTATTTTGTGCATTTTGCCACAACATTTTTTTTTTTTTTTAATAATTTTTCCACTACATTAGATCAATCAATTTGATATAATTTTGTAATCAACATCTAATAAATATGAAATTCTATATTTCTCTCTCACCATGTTAAATATTTATTATTTTTTGGGTAAATGGTGTTTTACCCCCCGCAAAGTATGGAGTTTTGGTTTACCCCCCTGTAAAATTATTTTTTTGGATTACCCCCCTGCAAAATGAAGATTCCTTCAATTACCCCCCTATGTTGACAACTAGGCATGAAATATTCACTTTTGCTGATGTGGCATGTCTAGGTGACGTTTATTTTATTTTTTATTAATTTAAAAAAAACTAAAAATTGATATTGCCACATAATAATTGTATTTAAAACAAAAATTAATCAGAAAAAAAAAAGAGAAAAAAAAATTTTTGCTTTCAATTTTCTTATTTTATTTAAAAAAATGTGAATTTTTATATTTTTTAAAATTCCATTATTTAAAAAAAATCTGATTTTTTTTTAAAAAAAAAATGCCAATTCAAAAAAAAGATTGTCATTTAAAATCTTTTTCTTATTTTTTTTAAAAAAAGTCAATTTTAATTTGTTTTTAAAATGTCAATTTAATTTTGTTTTTTAATTCCATTTTCTTCCAATTTCAACTTTCTGTTTTTTTTTAATGTCAATTTAAAATTTAAATTCAATTATTTAAAAAAAAGATTGTCATTTAAAATCTTTTTCTGATTTTTCTTAAAAAATTTCAATTTTAATTTTTTTTAAAAATGTCAATTTATTTTATTTTTAAATTCAATTATTTTTAACAAATATGTCAATTTAATTTTTTAAATTCAATTATTTAAAAAGGGTAGTCAACTTAATTATTTTAAAAAATTAAATTGACATTTTTTGAAAAAAAAATCGAAAATAAAAATTTAATTTTTTTAATTTCAAAATTGAATTAAAAAAATCAGAAAATTGACATTTTTAAAAAAAATCGGGAAATAATTTAAAATTGGCATTTTTTTTAAAAATAAATCAGAAAAAAATTTAAAAATGACATTTTTTTAATTAATTGAATTTTAAAAAATAAATTAATATGATATTTTTTAAAAAAAAATCAGATTTTTTTTTTAAATAATTGAATTTAAATTAACATTTTTTTTTAAAAAAAATTTAAAATTAAAATTAACATTTTTTTATAAAAAATCAGAAAATTGAAACCAGAAAAAAATTAAATCTTTTTTTTTAGTTTTTAATTTTTTTTTCTGATTTTTAAAATAAAATGTCAATTTAAATTTTTTTAAATACAATTATGATGTGGCAATATCAATTTTTTTAAATTAATAAAAAATAAAATAAATGCCACCTAGACATGCCACGTCAGCAAAAGTGAATATTTCATATCCTTGTTGTCAACTTAGGGGGGTAATTGAAGGAATCTTTATTTTGCAGGGGGTAATCCAAAAAATTAATTTTGCAGGGGGGTAAACCAAAACTAGCGTACTTTGCGGGGGGTAAAATACTATTTACCCTTATTTTTTTATAATAAATATTTATTATTAGCTTCCTATTATTATTATTATTATTATTATTAGTATATCTTTTATATTCTATGTTTGCTCCGAAACGCTAACCCTAAACATATTTTTCCCCTCTCATTTTCTCTCTTTTTCATGTGGTCCATTATATTAAAAAAATACAAATTTGTCTAACATAGGATGGAACCCACATCCCTTTAATTTTTTCTTTTGCGATGACTATATTAATAAGAGTCGGGAACAATCTGTTAAACATGTTAGGATATATCTTCTGTCGATATTGTTTTTACATGGTCCGCTGTATGTTGCAACTTCAAGAGTTATTTCAAGAGTTATATCTTCCTTATAATTCAATTAATATGTCTAGTATTAACCCTTAAAAACCCTAACCCTTTAAAAAAAACAAAAAGCATAAAAGGATCGCGCCCTTGCCAACCTTCCCAAGGACATTACAGAATTTTTTTTAAAAGGTGGAACAATTTGGTATTTTTTTGTACAACAGGGACTTTCAGGGAAAAAAATCACCAAGGCAAAGTAATAATAATATAAATTTTGTTGTGTGTCAACAAAAAATAATATAAATCTTGTTCTTTATTTTGCTGATCTTAATCATTAGTAATTTCTCTACATGCTTACGTTTTCAGTTCATTCCTATCTTCAATTCAACTAGCACAAATGTTAAACGCAAAATGTACACAAATTTGTTAAAGTTGTTTTGTAAAGAAACCAATGCTATTTGTCTGCTGATATAGCCCAATAAGTTATGTCCTATACGTGAAGAAATGAATCTTTGACCACAACTTTTAGAATCAATATCTTATTGTCCCTGAGAGTCTCATCAATGGAAGAGCTTTAGGGTCAAGAGAATAGGCTTTTTGAGAACAACATGATCCTTCCCATATAAAATTTATTCCCTTAAAAGGTAGTTGGAATTAGGTAGCTAAGGAATGGATTAATTATGTGGATAATAAAGAGGCTTTATTTGTTTTGGAGCCATGGAAGCAAACAAATTAAAGATCATAAATATGAATGAATGATTGAAAGTTTGAGAAATGGAGTAGTAGTAAATAAATTTGCCCAAGAGTAGTATTACTAGTATATATATATTGGCTATATTTGGTAAGAATGAAACAAGACTGGTTAATGCATCTTTCAAATTTTCCTTTACTTGCACACAAATCCATCTCAATACTTTATTTTTTATTTATTTATTTAACAACATTACAATAATCCGAGTCGAATTGAACTTATATATAACTGACTCGAAAAATTAAACTTAGATATCTTAAATAATATTGTCTTAGATTTGATCTTATACTTATAAAACGAGTGAAATGTCAAATATCCCTCTGAAATTTTAAAATTTGTCAAATACCCCCTGAAATTTGGGAATAGGCAAATACCCCTCTGAAATTCTAAAATGTCAATCAAATTTATCCCTACTCCGTTTACTCGGTCCATTTTGTTGACGTGGCGGTTAACGACATACGTGACACCTGCCAACGTGGTGCCACATCACAAGGGTAATTGATTAGGGGCTAATTGCTCTAATTTTAGTCAATTAGCCCACTGATTTTGTAAATTTTAGTCAATTACCCTCATGTGACGTGTATCCTGATCAATTACTTCCATCATGTGACGTGACTCATATGCAGTTAACAGACACGTCGTCAAAATAGGCGGAGTAAACGGAGCACGGGCAATTTGATTGACATTTTACAATTTCAATGGGGTATTTGCATATTTCCAAATTTCATGAAGGGTATTTGACAAATTTTGAAATTTCACGGGGGTATTTAATATTTCACTCCTTATAAAACACTTAATTGAGAGGAAATAATCACTAAAGATGGTGGGTCACATTTGTTAAATTAAAGTATTCTTATACGTATTCTATTTTTTATATATATGTGGTTTCTTTCCTTTCAACCTAATTTTTGTCATATGCAGAGTTAAGAATGAAACTTTTGACAATTTACTTATAAGAATACATAATTTATTATTGGTATTCATAAAATACATAATTTACTTCTAAGAAAAGAATTAGTTGGATTCTCCAATATGATAATAGTTAATGATAAATTTGATAGATACGGTATTCTAATACGGTTAAAATAATTTTATATTTTTATTTCTTTTGCTTTTACCATCAGATTAATCTGATTTTGAGGTCAGTTTTGTCATCAAATGATTTCAGTCCATTTTCGATTGTAGTTGCGTGAGATCGAACTATGATTTTCTCTGTCAAATTCAATCACCAATGAACCAATTAACGATTGGTTAATATTATATATTTATTTTATATAAAATCATCTATGAAAGGAGATATGAATGATTGGTGGGTGACATGGTTGAGTTAGAAAGTACTAAAGCAATAAAGAAGTCAAAAGTAATTATAATTTCAACAAATATTAACCAATATTAACATTGCTAGTTTAAAAAAAAAAACATAAGAGCATATTTGTTTTTATTCCATTTTGGAACTTTTTGTGTGGGTTCCAACACATCCACATAGCAACTTTATCTATTTATTCAAATAAAATAGAGTAATTAAAATTATAGTAAAAAAATAAGAGCAATTTGCTTTACTCCATTTGGAAATGTCACCGTGGGTTCCAACACATCCATAGATTGTTGTCATTTCACTGCTTGCCACAATCTCCCACTCCTTCCTTCCTATCTCAACCACGTGACTGCACTAATAGTAAATGGATGGATCAAAGCCTCTTAATTATAGCCTTTCATTCATTTTAAAGGTCGCATATTGATTACCACAAGTATCCCATAGATCGTAAATATGGAATTTCTCTAACATAAAAGACTTCCCTAAAGCCATGTTTCGTAAAAATAGCGGATATATGATTATCTAACTTGTAGTGGATGAACTTATAGTCAAAAGTTTATATGTTAGATTTTAGCTTATAGCGAATAAACTAGCTGATTGAATTTGTAGTGTTTGATCAAATTAGCGGTTGAACTAGTTATAACTTATAAGTATGAAATGACATAAAAATGATATGTTTAATTAATATTTAATTTTTCAAGTAATATGGCAGGGGTAAAATTTGAAGAAAAAATGATAAGCTATAAGTTCATAAGCTACTTGAAATAGCATTTGAAAAATACGCTATAAACTAGTAAAATAAGCTATAAGCTCTTTTTCAAAAACTGTTACCAAATAGAGTTTTTAGCTTATAAGTTACACGCTAGCTATAAGCTAGCTTATTGTGTTTGCCAAACAAAGCCTAAGTCTTTTATCGTAAACAAATTGCCAATATTATTATAACGAATACAAATTTTAAAAAATCTAACGTTGGATTGAAAGTTTATATCATATAGATGATCCATAATTTTTTTAAAAGAAATTGAACATCAATTGATATTTATTCAGGCCAATCAAAATTAACGGTATTCAATAAAACTTATAAACCTTTCATTTTGATGGGTCTCAATAAAATATCTAATTATTTTCGATTCCTTAAAAAAATTATGAATGATCTATATGATATAAGCTTTCAATCCAACGTCAGATTTTATAAAATTCGTATTCGTTATTATAATAATATTATTAACTTATACACCATAAAAGACTTGAAAAAGTCTTCCATATTAGACTTGCCCATAAATATGTACTTGGCTTTTAAAAAAAATATATATGTAAATTGGATATAAATGCATAATCTAACGAATTTCATTCGAAATACTTTGTTTATGTTCTATTTTTGAATAATTGTTGGAATTACTTTAATAATAACCACATATGCTCAAAATTAAATGATTAAAATCATAATCTTACTTTAGTGTGGAAGCCAAAATAAACATATAAGAAAGAGCATATATATGTACAAAACAGGATCTATGACATGTTTACTTACCAAGGATTGTAGAATTATAAAAATACCTGGATAGATGAATCACTAGATATGAACAAACTATAGTCTCTCGGCAGCAATCTTGAAACGCAAAGATAGAAGCAGATGACGAGCACCTGTTGGCTTGTGGTTCTTCCTCAACCGGTACTATAATGCCTTGAATTCTCTTCAGATGAGGAGAAGAGATTATTTGCTTACGTATGGTATATTGGAGACAATAGCATATATATAAGGTGATGACCCATTAGGTTTCTCATTATCCCGAAATGATCTTGACATCCACCCATTTGAGCCCATATCCAATTAATTAATTAATTAATTCTAAATAGAAATCCAATTAGCTTTTTAACTTTATTTTATCACTTAACCAATTTAGGCTCGTAATTGATAAATACCTAAAATAATTAATAAAAATATTTGCCCACATAATATTATTGGAATATTATAAAATATTCCAACAATCTCCCACTTAGGCAATAATCGTAATAATTATATCATTATTCCTTATGCGCGCATTGGAATGCCATTTATCTTTAGATTCCAACCTTACAATTTGGTTCATCTCATACATCAATAATTGGGCCACCGCTGCTGTTGTCACGGATGTATAACGTGACGGAACTCCGAAGACCACTATATCAATGCATTTGATCACATAGATCGATATGGATGAGTGGAATGAAAATTTCATACAATGTGATCGCTATATCATACATATTTTCAACTGGTCCAACTGAAGTCTTTAGTGAGATCAAACTGAAGTTTGCAAATTCAATATATGCACAAAGGATACAGAATCAGTTATAACAATAATAACCTTAAACTTTATTTTTGCAGAAAACTTAAACAAAATATATATCAATATCAAAAACCAAAAATAGAACATAAACAAAGTTGCACTCTAAACATATCGATCAATGATATTTTACAAAATAAAGTTTTTATCAGGTTAAGCAAGATATTAACAAATATTTTCATATTATCATCAATTCTAACTTTAATAACTTATATAAAACGCCTTTTTAAAAAATTATATAAAACAACATGTTATCATCACTAAAATATGTAGTATGAATTCGTCTAAAATATCACACCAATGGAAATTTGATGTGTGGAGCAAATATGATCAAGCAACCAATATCAAACGAGGAATAGAGATGATGATAATAATAATAATAATCCAAAGTAAAAATAACTAAGCGAAGGAGAAAACAACAAGAACAAACAAGAATTTGTTTCCCCAATTCGGGCCAACAATGACCTACTCTGGGGAAGAGAGCAACTCTCAGTTCAACTTACAATAATTAGCCTTCAATATATCCTAATTGTATCCAAGTCCCGAATCTCTTCTTGTGGCGGCCAAGAGACTCAATTTGATCTAGTCTACCTAAGGATGATTCGCCCAACCCCTAGAATTATATGAAAAGAAATCTCCTTTTGTTTCTCTCTAAAACTCTAGCCTTTGTCGTGACAAATCATAATCCAAATTTCCTTCACTCTTACTTACTCTCTTGTTCTCTTATTTTCTATGAATAAATCAACCTCTATTTATTAAAAAAGTATATATGCCTAAATAAGAGAAACAAATCTGCTTTAAAAAAACAGAATCCAAGTCAGATATCACAACAACAAAAAAACTAATTTTTCCACAAAATCAGCAAAACAGCACATCCTACAACCTGCCACGCGTGCGCCTAGCGGCTATCGCAGCCTGCCCTGCGCCTCGCGCAACAGGCAACAACAAATCAAGAAAACACACACAAGAATCGCGCATAGCGCAATATCACCTGCGCCTAACGCCCCGACCAAATATGTAACCAGAATTTCTGACTTCCGTAACTGAGATTTCAACACATTCTCAACAATGTGCACAAATCAAATACAATATTTTTATATTAAAATCAAATAATATAAAACGATGCCTTATAAATCAAAGTTTTTTGGTATTTAACTTTCTAGTAATCCTGAGTTCAACCTCGAGGTTAATAAAAAATTGTTTCTATTAAAAATCAACCTCAGATTCTCCCGAATATTTCGTCTCATCACACTAATCACTTGAGACGGATGTCTTCATTATACTTAAATAGTTTTTAAATCATGCATGTCATATATATCAATACAAATTAATGTCATATATATCAATACAAATTAATTAACGGTATAGCATAGTCATATTTATATGTGAATTCATCACTCCATCAATGTTACTTGATAAATGAACACAAAATTTTGTATAGAATAGCCATACCCCACCGATCGTTAGTTGGTTCAGTGGTAATTGGCGCTGAACTTGGTAGTGAGGACCACGGTTCGATCCCCCGCAATTGCGATCGGGAGGGAGCTGGAACCACTTGATGCCACAACTGACCCCCGATCCAGATTAAACTGGTGGTGAAAGCGAAAAAAAAGAATAGTCATACCCCAACACGAACCAGTATAGTTCGCTTGATTATACTTTTGACCCTTTATCTTTATTTTAGGTTTCAAGTTGGTCCCTTTCGTCAATTTTTTGCCACGTGTCCAAATTTAACGGAAATCGTTAAAAATTGACGGAAGGGGCCAACTTGAAACCTAAAATAAAGATAACTGACCAACTTGAAACTTTTAAATGATAAGGGGCCAACTTGAAACCTAAAATAAAGATAAAGAACCAAAAGTATAATTAAGCCTTCTTTTACCAAATTACACACTATTTTGACAAATAAAGGAATGAGTGGTGCTCCATGGTTAACAATTTGGGAAAAATTGTATAGCAGAAGAAACATGTTAAATTTGAACCATAACAATACTCCAACACATAGGGATGAAAAATTGATATATTCCCTTTAAATTTTATTTTATACTTACATATTTATATTCATATTCATTGCCTATAATATATTCTAGAAAAATGTAAGAAACCCATATTTGTGAAGACTAATTGTTTCGGACTAGCCAAAGACCGAAACATACAAGCAGTCCATTTGGACCAAATCTATCAACACCTCTACTAAGGCGTGTCGTCCTCAATTGATACCTCCACATGTCCAACATATCCTTCAGTACATCACTGGTAGCAGACAAATGACCCTTTTCACAAGATATTTGTGACTCATTTCACTTATATGGTGGGAGTCTCAAAACAGTTATGCACGTCATTCTCGTATATATGCATGTGTGCATTCATCCTCTAGGTACACATATACTATCCAATTTTATACGCACTTCCACTTTGAGCAAATACTGACTTGAGCGTTGGAGTGTGAACGGTACGTTTAGAATAGAATGTTCCTCTAGTGAATTTGACGGTGACTGATTGTACTGGTGATAGTGATTTGAGCTTCAAGTACCAAGAGAAAAGACACTTTCAAAAATGTTAGCACTCCAACGCTCAAGTCAATTTGACAACTCAAGAAAAGAGTGTATGAATTGGGTGAAAATGTGTTTGCCATGAAGGTGAGTACCAATGCATGTTTATAGGGGAAATACATATGCATAACTGGTTTGGTGGGATCCTCCATGTGAATGGAATGGGTCAGAATTATCTTCTACTTAGTGTCATTTATCCCCTGTGGCTAGCGCATAATAAGACCCAATGGACTTGCAAGGAAGCTTAAGGTTGTTCTTCATGTGTGGATGTCGTCGTGCAGAAGATGTCATGCTTTACTATGATATGAGATGTAATAGTGAGCTTAATACATAAACGGGTTGCTTATCTTATGGACCTTTGACCAGTCTGAAACAGTTGTCCTCCAAGTCATTGCTATGAATACTGTAAGGATTTGTATCTCTGTCAAGTCGGAGTAAGGAAATTGGTCATTGTTTATTTGAATAAACTCTTGGCAAGACGGAGCAAATATTTAGTAAACTTTGGTCTCTTAAATATTTTCCGTCACAATTTTGTGTGCTTTTTTTATCCCTACTTTTACATCATGTATCATTCAAAATTTTAATTTTTTTCTAAACTGATAACCTTTAGTTAAATTGGAAGATATCTCTTAACATCAAGTGCTCTTGAATAAAACAGATTGCTTTAATTTGTTCAATTCGTTTGTCCAAACACTTTTCTTGGAACTTATAGTTGATTATTTATAACTTTACAAAACTTTAGAAAACAATAGTTTTAAAATTGAGTATTATCGGTTTCTAAAATAATGATTTCCTTCACCTATAAACATATATTTAGGTCATTTCGTAATCAATGTAGTATTTCTTAATAGAATGGTCCAACATTTCGTGAAGAATGTTCTTATATCATCTTATAATTGAGTATTGAGTCTAAATCAACCTTACAAAATTAACTTACAAGATATAATTACTCTCATTTATAAATATATTCAAGTCATTTTACAATCGATGTGGAAATCTAACGATTAACTTGATTTTATCATTTACTACCTTTCTTTCTTTTTATCGTGCTTGAGTTGGATTGTTTTGGGGGCTTGCTTGGGTGATCAAATATACCACTTTGCCATCACCGGGGATGACTCAGATGCCACAACAGTCATTGCTACAGTGACACGTGGTATCCACTGCCCTCTATTATATGTATTATTATATTTTACTATAATAATGGTACTAATTGTGAGCAACTTTGCACCCAAAAAAAGATGTGATCTGAGCAACTAGTTCTTGTTAATTTTGATCTTAGAACATGAATCTGGGTGAGTTACATTACAACAGAATTAAATATGTCGCTGTTAGATAAGTCACAAGCCCACCAAAATGATACACCCAATTAAAAAATTTAATGATTGGAATCTCATCAACAACAACGAAAAATGATTGGAATCTAGATTCTATGTTAACCTATTAATTAAAAGCTATTAAATCAAAGGTTTATATTATTTTAAGCTGTGAAACCAGACTGCTTAAGTTGCTGTATTGTAGAATTTTCGACTATAAAAGAGGATATCTCATTTTAAAATTTATATTAATAATTTCAGTGTATATATATATTGTATATCTTTTTTAGAGCTTTTGTCATAAGTTTTTCGGTCGTAAAATGTAGCGCATAAAAATTTATCCCTTAAAATGACTAAATGAATACTTTTTGGGTTAAACGATCTGGCTCCTTTATGAGTGGAAGGTGCAACCTATTTTGTGCTGGAACCGGTAGAGTCTTGTGTGGTGGTTCTCCTAGGGCTTGGCGATCTTGGAGGGGTGTCAACTTTCTTTTGGTTTTCTCTTCTTGTTTTCTTCTTTTTCTCTCTTCTTGGGCGTCGAGTGTTTTGGAGTTTGATGGCTCTCAATCTAGTCAGGGTCGCCTTAGGAGTTTTTTTATTTAGGAGTTCTTTGTTTTTCTTTACTTTGAGGATCAGTACATCTTGTACTCCTTTTTGTAGACTATTTTAGTGTATAATTTTTTTCTTAAAAAAAACAATCTGGCTCCTGAATATAAAATGCTAATGTAATATATTTCTACCAATTAAATTCAATTATGTTGACCTCGCACTTTTACTTTTATTGTACTTAGTGAAAAAATTTAGGTTTAAACGATCTGTCTTTCTTTCTGTTTTTTGTTTGTATATCGCCATGTTTCGTTTTTTCTTATTTTTAAATAAATTTTTCTTAATTTCGGGTATATATATAAGATATCTGTGTTCTTTGGTGCAACATAGTTGGGACAGAAGAGTTTTACATGTGAAATAGAACATTACTTAGTTGCTTTAATTTTAAGTATTATCTATTAATGTGTTAAGTGTGAGTAAGGAGTCTTATATGAAACATTAGATAAAAAAAGTTATTGTTGTACAATATGCGTGCGTTTGATCTGCTAAAAAATAGGTTCTATTTGACAATTTTTATTGTACTCTGTTTGATTTGAAATTGGATGTGGAACTGGACAAATTAGGTATCAGGGGACAGGACAAAAACAAGAATTTTTGTCCCCAACTAAACCACATGACAACTTTTTGTACGTAGTACAACTATAAAAAATATGAAAAATATTCATTTTATTTTCAATTATAAAAAGGACAAAACTTACATGTATTTCCATACATGCATTTCTTACTTTTCCACTCACAAAGAGGTGGTTATTTGTGTTTTTTTATTTTGAAAAAATAAAAGAAAATTACTTTTTAATAAAAAAAACCACCTCTTTGTGAGTGGAAAAGTAAGAAATGCATGTATGGAAATGCATGTAAGTTTTGTCCTTATAAAAATATTATCACCCTATCTCTATTCGGTACCGTTTTGTCTTGTCCTGTATTATTTTGTTATGTCTTGTACTGTTTTGTCCAGTTCTTATTGTTTTACGAATCAAACGCACACTATAAATAAAAGAGAGCATGGGTGGTCTTTTTAGCAAATAAGGCGGTGCAAGTGCACTCCCTAGAATTTTTAATTTTTTTTGCACTATTCTTATATTTTTTTTTTTGTATTATGCACCCTTTGATTTTTTATTACTCTCATTCTTTCTTTTCAACTTCTCCCTAAATTTCTCTCTGAAATTAAATCACCTTAAACACAAAACACCAATATTCGTGCAAATAAGGATGATGTTTATTTTGCAATAAGCATAAAAATGGCATTTCCAATATGGATGAAATATACTTTCGTGGAAAATTAAAACGCGGAGGTAATGTTGAATCTATCACAATAGAAAATTGTTATCACATTGAATTTAGTTTTTTTGTCAAACGCATTCAATTATTTTATACTGTTGTCGACATGTAACTTTAAGCACTTAATAATCGTTTTAATGTAACAAATCTTAAGTTGCTCATTTGTATGACTAGCTTGTGTCCAACCAACTTCTTTTATATATTGTTGTGGACATACAACTTCTATCTCTTCTTTCTTTTCTCAAAAATAATGACACTTCTCTCTAACATAACAATTTATACCTCTAACCTAGGTTTTTTTACCTTTATGCCAAATTCCAATTTTAACCCCCCAACAAATGGGCCTAACTACTCACACCCTCTCACTGATGGGCCAACACCCTCCTTCTCACTCATTCTAATTAAATAAGTAAAACATAAACACATAAAAACACACCACATCACACATAATTACATAATAATGATAAAATAACACTAACGAAAAATCGGGGTATTACACATTGCACAAACATGGAAAATGAGCGGCTCTTGGAAGCTTCTAAACCAAAGAGGACATGAATGAACCGAATGCACGTCAGAATGAGAGGGCTCTCTTGAGGTCGTGTAGGTATGGTAGTACTATATAGTTGGACTAACTCATATAAGAATTAATTTGTACTACCTATATCAACAAGATGTATACCCTTCTTTTGGAGTAATTTGACATTTGAGTTTGTGCAATCAATTCCTCAAAAGTCTAAAAATTGTTATTTTCAATTTGAAACATTCTTTTTTTGGGTTTCTTAACAGTGTCCCGGAGGCACCAGTTAGCATGACCCTATTCTTTTTAGTAGATCATATCATATAACCATAAGAACTCCGCAGTTAAAGTTAAACAATTTGGATCATGCTTTGGATGGATGAGTGTGGACAAAAGCACACTGAAAAGACTTAGGTTGGTTTGTGAAGTCAGTCAACAATACCTAAAAAGAAAACTCATATATTACAAATGTTATCAAAGCATACTTCTCCCAGCATGTGGTTCGAAGGCTAACCATGCAAAATCGGCTGATTAGTATGTGAAGCCTGGGACTAACAAGGGAGAACAGTGATCATTGGTGCACAAGCATGGACAATGAGCGGCACATGATAACTTCCAAACAAAAAAGGATCCGTAAATGAACTAAATTCACATTGGAATAAGAAGAATTAGGAGGTCATGGAAGTATGGGACGACATTGTTGAAGGAATGCTTTTAAGAATAGATTTGTACTTTCTCTACCAACAAGACGCACCTTCTTTTTGGTAGCACAGACCATCATGACTCCATAGTTAACAATGCTTGACTCAGAGCACTCTTTGGATGGATGACATTCTAAAAAATATTTTGAAAATCATGTGCGAGTGAGAACAAAGCACACTAAGAAACTACATTGATTAACACTTTAAAAATGCTACGGTAGAACTTTTAGGATTACTTCAATAAAGGATGCCTAAAATTCGTTCTCATTAATTGGTTAGTGGTTTCTTGCACACAATTAACTCATGCATAACACCTGATTTTGCATAAAAGCAAAATCCAAAAGAAAGAATGATCTTTTGACACGGAATGTCATATGAAGAGATCAAATTATGAATCACTTAAAAGTGACTTTAAAAATCAAAAGAAATAATTGTAATTATTTCCACATGCAATGAAGAATAGTAACTACTCATAGTAGGTTTTGTTAGTCATTTTGTGTTCGAACTCCTACTACGTTAGAAGAGACACTTTTTTGTTCAAAAATTTCTTTAAAGTGCAACAAAATCAGAACCTTACGTCAACAAGATTATGTAGTAGACGCCAACTAAATTTCCATTATCATTAACACTGTAATTGTAAACTACCTTGGCTATATTTGTGGTCGTTACAAATTAAACAACTTTAATATTATTTCACTTAATTATTAGGTAAATTTAGTTACTATTACTATATATAGTATATACACTACATGTGTGATCCAAAAAAGTATATACACTACATGTATACAAAAAGGTTTGTATTTCTTTTATTTTAAAAACTCGGTATTCGGACTTATGACCGACTAATCCGAGGAGATCAATATCACCGTCTACTAGTCGGAGCTCTATTTAAAGCTAGAGGCTTATACTCTAGCTATGGACTAGCCCACCAAAATTGACACAAGTGAGAATCGAACATGAGATCTTGAGAGGAGCATACTTTAAGGACACAAGCCAACCCAAGTGGGTTATTATTAATGTTTGTTGATAATTTTTTTCAAAGAATTTAGCGGTAAAATTCTTAAATTTACACACTAAATAATTAATCATTTTGAGTAATATTTTGTTATTATTAATAACACATTGTATAAAAAGTAAAGTAGACATTGCATTATCTATGTCTTAATGGTGAAATTTTTAACTACTAAGTTACTTGAAAAAAAAGAATAAAGTAAAGTAGAAACATTTTATAATATCGTAAAATATTACATTGTGACCGCAAATAATACATTCAAAGAGAAACAGTTCATTTCTAGCCTAAGGAACATATATATGTTTAACTTTCCAAATTTGTTAGTGTTGCAAATTACAAACAACTCCAATTAATGTTATTTGGGGAAAAATGTTAGATACTGAAAATATCAATGTAGAAAATATTGAAAATTTGAGTACGGTGAATCCTATTCTTTAAGTATTCTAAATATCAAAATAAAAAGAAAAGTTTCATGCACAATGTGAAATTTCAAATTTGAATTTGAATCAAGATGTTAAAACTAATATCAGTACTGTGGGTTGAGCTACTCTCTTATCAACAACAGAAATTTTTTCCAATGGTCAATATTGTAACATGAATATTAGTGTATCATTATTTCCTCGCTATTCGGTACTTGCTAGAATTGTGAGATTTACACAAAAATAAATTGGTCCAAGTGATACGAAGTTTGGGCCCTTAAGTAATTGGTAAGGGGTTCGATTTCTGATTGTTGCATATGAAAAAAATTTGGTTGAAAGGGGAGAACTCATCTTGTGTGTTTTACAGGTTTTCTGAGAGAAATTAGTCATCGTTAACAGCAGTGAAAATTCAATTAGAAGAGGAGAATCCACCTTGTATTTTCATAAATTCTCCAACGGTTAACGGTGGAAATTTCGTATTTATAACATTTTACCAAAAATAAATATTGTGAGATTTAATTAAACCGATGGAAACCAACATAGTGTGGCACAAGTGGTAGATACTTCTGTCACTTAACCATTTGGTCCTGAGTTTGATTCTCGGTCGGTATGTATGGAAAAATATTTGTAGGGAGAGATCAACCCCTTAAAAAATGGATTATTTACCCAAGAGCGCTTAGATGAGATGACACGGTCACGGGTCTCTTCTAGGTTAATCAAGGTATTGAGTTCGATTCCTAACTTGAGCATGCAACAGCGTTAAAACTCTTAGATATAGTTTGCCGCTCATTTAGATCCTACAAAATTCGTTGTGCGCAGAGCATAATCAATTTAAAAAATAAAAAAAATTATTTTATTCAAAGTTGGAACCGAGCAATAAAATAATTTTTCGATTCCATTGAAATTATGAAAGGCAATTGTTCCCATAAAGAAGATACATTCTTGCAAATGAAGCATAATATTGTGCCTTCTTTTTTAAAAAAATATATTATTCTTTAAAATCTTTAAAAATATTAACTTTATGTTGTAAATAATTAACTTTCTTATGTAAACTTTATACTTCCTCAAATTCTTATCATATAAGTGAAAAATTACTTTTAAAATTTATTAAATAATTAGTGTATCTAGTCTATATTACATGACTTATACATCAATCTATTATAATATAGGAATTGGAGAGAATACTTTTTTAATCATTATTCATTCCATTATTGTTTCAATGATTTTACTTGAGCAATAAAATATATACATTGTCGAGTTGCCCCCTATTCCAATAAACACCAATATTGCCAACCCCACTATAGTAGCCATATACTAAATGCAATTATACGTGTACATGAATATGACGTAACCAATTAAATTCCATGTTGGTATAAATAATAGAACCCTTCCCATGCTACTACTTAGGAAGAAACACAAAACCTTCTTTCAAGTGTTCTTCCTCTTTTCTCTATAATACTATACAATACTCTTTTTTCTCAACTCTAATTAACCTATCTATCTCTTTCTCAAAAAAAAAAACAAAAATGGCAATTGAAAAATCAAACTCCTATGAGAATTGTAAACACTATATGGCTATGATATGTTTACAATTTGGCTATGCTGGTATGAATATTATCACTAAGGTTTCACTGAACCAAGGAATGAGCCACTATGTCCTCGTCGTTTATCGTCACGCTTTCGCAACTGCTTGCATAGCTCCATTTGCATTTTTTCTTGAAAGGTTCATATCATAAACATATTTTAAACTCAAAGTTGCATTTCTATTGCAAATTAATTCTAACTTGTATGGTTTCATTTTCCCAGGAAAGGTCAACCAAAGATAACATTCCGAATTTTCATGCAAATTTTCATCCTAGCTCTTCTCGGGTTAGTCTTGTAACATTTTTTTAGTCTTTCAAGAGAGAGTACGAACATGCAATTTTATAATTTGTAGGGACTGAAAACCGGTACATGGACTATAAATAAAATTTGAGATCGATAATAATAGGGTATAAAAACATATTTTATCATTTAATTTATGAATATATTAAAAGTTCTATATAGCATATGAATAATGTTTAGTGTAAAATTAAATTAAAGCTGCATATTAACCAATTATGTGATTATTGTATTTGATTAACAAAACAGGCCAGTGATTGATCAAAATTTCTATTATGCTGGGTTGAAGCTCACATCACCAACTTTTTCTTGTGCAATGAGTAACGTGCTTCCTGCCATGACTTTTGTTATGGCAGTTATATGCAGGTATATTAAAATAAAATGCTGATTAATTTTTAAGGGTATATTTTTTTAATTTTTTTATGGGTATATAATATTATATATATTTCATAAAGAGAATATTCTATATAATATGAAAGGAATTCATACTTTAAATTTTTTTAATCTTTTATTTTATAAAGTACTACCTAACTCATAGTTTAAAAATATAAAATCTATGCTTCAAAAAAAAATATATAAAATCTACCCTGCTAATTAAAATAAATTAAATTAGCGAAGGAAATATAGAGAGGGAAAACGTGGTATCCCTCTTTAATTCTATAACTAAATTTTGTGGAGCGAGAACCAAAGATAAATTTTCATCACTAATTTTTCCTTCCAAAATCCTTTATTCAAACCTCATTACTAGAAGGGAAAAAAAATAGTGTGATAAATTAGAGAATGAAAATCTAAACCTCATCATAGAATTTAGTGACAAGGGAAGTATAGAGAAAATTTATTTTTCCCATCTTGAATTTTAGTCTGAATATTTTTTTAAGTAGTTAATTATACTTGAGTTTTTCCTTTTTTTAAACAATTTATTTTATGAATTGCTAATATTTATTTTTAATATAAAAAGGATGGAGAAAATAAACATAAAGCAAGTAAGGTGTCAAGCAAAGATATTTGGAACAATATTAACAGTAGCTGGTGCAATGCTAATGACATTATACAAAGGTCCTATTGTGGAGATGTTTTGGGCCAAACATAGAAATCCTCAAAATGAAACTCATGAAACAACCACCACAGGATCTTCTGAAAAAGATTGGATTTTAGGTTGCACTTTCCTTATCCTTGCCACATTTGCTTGGGCTTGTCTCTTTGTTTTGCAAGTAAGTCATTATACATACATTGAAGTATATAGTAAAAGAATATGCACTAACTTTAATTCTCATACTTTATGTTTGAAAAAGTGTATAATTTTATAACATTTATGGTACAAATTATTGAGCAGGCAAAGGTTATAGAGACGTACAAGCATCATCAGCTAAGTCTAACTTCACTTATGGTCTTCATTGGTACTCTTCAAGCTATTGCTGTTACTTTGGTGGCTGAGCATAATCTTTCTGTTTGGAGGATTGGTTGGGATATGAGTTTACTTGCTGCTGCTTATGCTGTAAGGATCTTCCTTTTTCTTTAACTTATTGTGAGAATTTAATTTTGATACATTTTTAACGTAAAAACTTTTTACACTGTCAATGATATAAGTCATACATATGTATGATTTTAAAAGTAATTACGATTAAAGTTGAACTAATTTTATAATTTAACAATTATATGACATCGTAAAAGGTATTCACACATGATTTTTTTATCAAGTAGTATAATAATTAGACTCACACACTTTAAGTATGGAGAATTTGGGATACAAACTTTAATTCCTACAATAATGTCCCTTGTAACGGTCAATTGAGTTGCACTTACTTACTGACTATGTAATTGATACATCTAAATCCTTATACAAAAGGACTTGGTGAGCTTTCCTTTTTCAATTTATGATAAATTAATGACAAGTAAATTGTATTATGTTTTTCATACATACAAATATCGAGTTTTATTTTTAGTCTCTAAAAAAATTCTTTTTTAGTTCATCAGTCTTAAATATGACTAACAAAAATCCATGTCATTATTGTTTATTATTTAAGGTTAAAAATAAATAAATAGAGTAAAAGTAAATAATTCTTATATTTGGAGGACTAAAAATATATTAAACTATTTGTATTAATTATTTTTTTTCCTTATGATTATTTCTTTTAGGGAATTGTGACCTCAAGCTTGGCATACTATGTGCAAGGGCTGGTGATTAGGAAGAAAGGGCCTGTCTTTGCAACTGCCTTTAGCCCACTTATGATGATCATTGTTGCTGTCATGGGCTCCTTTATCCTTGCAGAACAGATTTATTTTGGAGGGTAAATTTCTATTAATACCCCTCTATCAATATATACACACATGGACTTATTCACATAAACAAAACATGCATATTTAAATTTAGTTACCATATTTTAAATTACTGTATATGTTCCTCCATAGCATATATTGGAAAGAAAAGTTAATAAGAATATTTCTCATTTTTCTCATTATTTTTGTACATTTTTTGTTATGCTAATTTTTCATTTCTTGTTCCTATTATTTAAACATATTTTTCCTATTAAAAAAACGTTAATAAAAATATATTTAGCTTGAATGATTACCTAAATATTTTAAAAAAATATTCACTATTAATTAACAGGCAACTAATTTTATATTATGAAATTTTTAATCAAAATAAAATATTTTCTTCAATATTACTCCAACTTGTATTTGAATTTGTCATGATTCTAACTAAAGAATTTGGTTTTGGACTTTGTGGATGCAGTGTGATGGGTGCAATCTTGATTGTGATAGGCTTATATTCTGTTCTATGGGGAAAACACAAGGAAGAAATAGAGAGAAAAGTAGATGATATTCCTTTGCCTATAAAGGGTACTCAAATAAGTGGAAATTCAGGGCCAGTGATTGATGACACAGATCAAGTAAAACAACATGGTCAAGTTGGAGATACTAACAACATGCTTTCTTCACTTGCAATAACTATGCCTACTAGAGAGCCTACTAATAATAATGTTAACCAACAATAAAATGGAATATGAATAGGAATGTCATTTACTTCATCTTCCATTATTCCCCATTTTGTCCCTTTATCAGCAAATTTTGCTCCCCCACCCCCCTTTTGTATTTGAGCAAATATATATAATTTTGTAACAAGTTCCAACTAATCCATGTAGAAAAGGGAATCATAAAGTTTTTCAATCTCTATCTTTTTTCTCTCTATCTTGTTTTTCTTTCTTATCGGTGGTTTTATCTAACATACACAAGTGATATAAGTCATTTACCATACATAAGTACATTTCATCTGATCTAATTGTGAGATTTATTGATTCTACGGTGAAAGCACGATAAAACACATGTCTCACAGGTGAACCATAAATTTTGGCCTTATTGGTATAGATATTGTGGAATATGTTGTCAAAGAAAAAGTTGTGGATTTTCTTTTATTCTATTTTATATTTTTTATTTTAATGAAGCCTGATTCAGATTCCACTGAACAGGTAGTGATTTGTGTTTTCTCATATTGATGTGTGTAAAACCATTTAACTTTGTTTGAGAATCATGCACCAAAAATGCTTCACTCTATTATTGATCATATATTTATGAAATTCTAGACTCAAGTGAGTGGAGGCAATGTTCTAAATTTTAATTCCACTGTTTGTATTTGCAGTCATAATCGTGCTTTTATTGCACTTGCATGAATTAATCTTTTCAAATAATGCGACAAAAAATATGATATACTCTGCAATATGTTTTTTCTTTAATGGCATTTCAAATATACTTTGTTGTGGAATATATTCTGCAATATTTTAAGAAAATATCTTTAAAATTCGTCAAAAAAAAAAATATATATCCTTACAATGTATCTAACATTTAGATACACTTTTTTTGAAGATATAACAGTTGCCGCAAACAAAAGCACAACATTATTAGTATCTAAATCTAATATATAATGAAATGCACCCTAATGGCTCATTAAATTATTAACACAGTCCAAATAGCCAATAGTTCATCAAACTACAATGATACATCATCCAAATAACCTGATACACAATTATTAAATGGAAAATGTTTTGTTAGAATAATAAGTTTATCAAATGAGTATTGTAGTTTTGAGAACTAATCCTAATTCGAATTCCTGAACCATTTTTGTGTCGTAGAAAATGCAAGTAATAGGCTTTCATTTTTTTTCACAAGGTCTCTTCAGCTCAAAAATTCCATTATATGATACACAAACAAAAAACTTAAGACTACATCATCATGCTTTATTTGTATTAGCCTTGTCATCATCTGCCATGTAAAAATTCACAATCAACTCCCCATGTTAACATCAATCTCTATTTGTAGAGGGAAAAGTTTTTGTATAAAGTTGCAAAAGGAAACACAGCTTCTAGAATAAGCACATTTACATAGAAAAATGATTTACATTAGTCTAATTTGAAGACAGCTTTAATTTCCCCTTGAAACAGAATCATCTTTCGGAAGAGCAACATAGTTCACTGGAATTATGTTCCCTCTGCCACTTTCTCTGCGATCCTTCGCACCTGAGGTTCCGTAACGGCCTGAAGGCGTGTGCATTCGGCGCCCAGTCGGTGTCCCAACTGTGGTGTTAGTATGAGTGCTCTGGCTCAGAGGCTTCTTTGTTGCAGATCTTGAACCAAACATTGTTTCTTGCTCTACAGCAAGTTGTTCATTAAGCCGCTTCTGCTCCTGTTAAGAACACCAGAATAAATAGTTGCGTAATCCAAAGTTTGAAGCTGACAACCAAACAATTACCATCCAAATTGACTTTTGAGGCAAAAATACTGTAAAGACTTGATTTATTTGAGAATTGGTATAGGACATTTTTCGATTGTTTCCTTCAAGTGAGAAGTCGCAAAATATATTCTAAAATTTCATTCCACCCCTCATAGTTTCTATTTCAATTTTCAAATTAACAATCATTTCTATATATATATATATAGCCTCAGTCCACTCAATTTAAGTCACTACATTGGCAGTAATGACTTTTCATTCTGTGAGATACATCATTATTTAAATCAACAGTGTTATGGTGAGGGACTATGTTTCAGAGACTGGGAATCAAAAGCAGTTGTCATATTTATAAGGATTAAGGAGTAAAACTAAATTTAAACTTCAAAACTTATTTCTTTGCATAACATGAGTATTAAAGAAAATACACTTATTATAGACAACGTTCAAATAAATTTACCAATAGTATTAAGATCAGCAGGAATACACACCCTTGCTGGGAAATGCAGATTGATTTTCATTTAGAATATAGTTTTAGTTCAATTATATAGAAGTAAGATTAAAATGAACAAAAGAGGCTGAAGAAAAAACTATGACTGTAAGTCATACCCGAGATTTTCGCTTCTCTTCTTCTCTCAATTGCCGTTGTACATTGTATTCATCCAAGCTTTGCAACAATGGAACCTGAAATAAATTTGAGTCAGAACCTGACTAATGTTTTCACATATTACAGTCGATAATATGCAGTCATCCTCACCTTTTCATATAAGAAAGGTATTTCTTTTTCCACCTCCCATGCTTTCACTTTTGCAGTCAAATTCTCTACCATAGCTGCTCGGTAAAATATTTGAAGGATAGTTAGTCTTAAAACCAATGAGGAAACTAGCAGCAAGTTACAACCTAGAGCTTTGCACTTATATGTGTTTTTTTTTCTGAAAAGAGCATTACTTTAAGCTATGAGAAACAAGAATGATTACTTAATCTTGCTAATCTTCCAGCTTTAGAACATAGAATAAAGGTTTTGAATTCACTTTCAAAATTAGATAGTCCTATAACACCAATAAGTTATATAGATTTTTACTGCCAACGCCCCCATATGAATAGCTCTTTGTTAGTCAATCATGGTTAGAAATTTTTAGTTGTCAGTTTGTAGGTTGCATATTCAGTAGCTACTGGCAAACGGAAAACCTTTGTGAACTCGCCTAGTTAAGATTTCTCATATAGATAAAGGTAATAGCAGTAACATATATTTTGACATAGCTGTCTAGCATCCCAAATTTAACATGTAGCTATCTTTTTCTAGTTAATTTATGGTTTGCACTCCAAGAGTTTTTCATTTATAGCACACCATTGAAATATTCATTGGTCAGATATAAGTGGATATTCCAATGGCTTCTTTCACATAAAAAATAAGGAAGGCATTTACCTCCAGCAATGTTTTAAAAATTGGACCGAAACGGAAAGTTCAACCTGCTGAACTAGGAACTGGCCAGTTTGCCAGTTGGTTCGATCGGTAAATGTGGTTGGTTCACATTTTTTGCATATATTTATTATACAGTATACTTAATACACTTTTTATTAGTCATCTATTTCAATCATGGTTGAACCTATTGAAGCATGACCTAGAGGTCTCGTCAATTTGGTTTCTGGTCCAATTTTGAAAACATTGAGTACAGGTACCTATACAACATATTCAAAAGTATATATGGTCATACTTTAAATTACTTCTATAAAATTATGAAGAGTTTCTATTCACTCAAGCTTGTCCACAGTTTAATTGGTCTACTATTTCAGTGTGTTCTGAATACCATTAACATCTTAATAGAATCTGATTCAAGCATACACAGCAACTAGTTCGCAGGTTTCCCTTAACATGAAGGCATAAAAATCTATTAAAATCATCAAGATTCTATATCAACTAAAACTACTACAAATGTAAAATTTAAAATAATGACTCACATTGAATCTTGCTGACAAGAATCCGTGCTTTCTCTGCACGCTTCAAATTTTTGTGTGCTCCTCTTACTGCACTATATCGATTTTCATCCTGGTATGACGGTGAAAATGGCAAATTGTTTATATTTTGTTATATTTCTCAAAATAGATCTAATAATCTACTAAACAATAAAAACAATAGCAAGTTTATCAAACATTTTTAATTGATTAACGGAATATAAAACATTTGTAGTTAGAACTGATGTATTAACTTCTGATATTCAAAGTCAAAGTACACAAATGTCATTGATAACCATCATGGATAACTTAGTATAGCTTTCAGTAACATTTATGATTTCATTTTCAACAAAATTTTCAACATAATGCAAAATGACCAAAGCAGAGAATGTTTAAAATCTAATATTCTTTTATGCATCAAACTACACAATGAAGATATTGAAACAAATTCAACTACGAATTGCTCAGAATCATCACATTGCTTAAATAGAGAACCTATATGGTGTTATACTATCCACATGCATATATAAATGATAAAATAACATTTTTGTACACTATGGTGATAAATTTCATCTACATCAATTTATAGCTTCTTTAAGAATAAAATAATTTCAAATAAACTTAAGAATGGTATCTACCCTTTCATATTCATCTAACCACTTTTCCTCCTCAGCAGCAAATTTCCATTTCTCCACCCTATCTAAGATATCTCTTCTGCTTAAAGCATGCTCTTTGGCCTTTCTGATTTGATCATCCATATTTTGAAGCAATTCAGACATATCAATATTACCTGCAAAGCAATTAAAGCTTATGTGATTAGCAATTCAGACATATCAATATTACCTTCAAAGCAATTAAAGCCGGTGTGATTAAATGAAAATAGAAACTAAGAACAGACATTATGAATGTGCATTCATAATGTCTGTAACAACAGTTACAGTGGGTATTTAAGAGGAAAGAAAAAGGAAACTAAAGGTATATTATATTCGTAAGTAGCCGCATTTAAATTTCAAGAAGAAAAAAAACCAACAACACTTGAGGCATAGTTTATGTACCAGATTCTATGAGGCTGGTCAGAATCTGTCTAGCAGATTCACTATCCACATCCATGTGAACTCCTCTGTAAATTTCTTCAAGTTCATTCTGCCTTTTAAACACTATTTCCTTCATCTTACTAGCTTTCAAAACATTTAAGCGCTGAACTTCAACCTCAACCTGCATAAATATAAATAATCAAGCAACTAAAATTCAAACTAGCAAGTAAAATTGCAATGCAAGTTCAAGTCATATAAGTTTTCACCTGCTTGATGACATCAGCAGAAAGGCACCCTCGGATTGACACTTCATCAACTGATGCTGAAATTAATCTGGTAACATGGCTAAAGGCCTTTTGCTCATCAATTGGCATCTCCATAAGATCCCATAACTCTACCAAGAATTTAGCAAGCTCTTGTATCTGCAAGAAAGTAAATTATATTCATAAATCTTCAAGAATCTGTTGGGAAAAAATTGCTCCATCAATAACAAAATTAGACATGCAATCCATTCTTATTTATTTACATGAATTAAAACAATAATACCCTTTCAACCTCATTATTCCATCCTTGCGTCATACTCCCTCTAGTCCTTATTATAAGAAAAAGTTTGTTTTTTAGGTTCATAGAATGATTGATGTATTTGGTCTATATTAAGAACTAGATACGTCAATCATTCTACTATCTAAAAAGTAAACTTTTTTTCTTATAATAAGGACTAGAGGGAGTATTAGAAAAAGAAGCAAACTCGTCCCATACACAAAAAGAATAGTTTCAATAATAAAGAAAAGAAAATATGTATGACTTAGTTTCGTTCATAGTAGTCAATCCCAGATAGCGGAGCGGCCAACCCCAAAACTGGTATAGCGAGATAGCATATAGCAGGATAGCCGCTATTTGAATTATTTAATATATAACTATATAATAATTAAGACTATATATATATATATATCTACATATTTTGATCTTTATACTAAATATATACATATGTAGTCACTATTTATTTAGACTAACAAACTATGAAAATAGAATACCCAATTTTTTGATAGAATATCACAAAATTTCTAAAAACAATATTTAATAATTACTGAAATAATATATTATTTTTACTATATTTTAATTAGTGACAGCCAACTATCTCCTTTTTGGAACATATGACATTTTAAGATAATGAAACAAACCATCACGCAAAACGACCAGATCATGCGATGGCGACAAACGGAGACACCATTTAACGGCGCTGATCCAGCGATTTCACCCATAAAAAAGTGATCCGTGCTCCATGAAAACACAAAAGCGGGCTATCCCCCCGGCTGGAGCGGCCATGACCTGCTCTGCTCAGCCCCTCCGCTATCCCAGCTGGAGCAACCGCTATCACTAACTGCTCCACTGCCTTCTCATTGCAGCACGCTGCCACTCCGCTCCACCGCTATAGCTCCACTATAGCCGCCATCAACTACTTTCGTTTATTGCATCTTAAACCTTTTTTAACATAAATTTCAACCTTATTTTATAGAGCATCGAGTTTTACTGTCTAATACACTTTCTTCTGATTGCATAATCACCTTATTTCAAATTCCAATTGCATACAAAACAGGATATTAGAAAATCAAAATAATTATGCAAGCTGCAAGAAAATAAGAGATAGAGCATCAAAAGATACTGCAATTCGATGCAAGAAATGAATGAGTTGACTAGGATACTTATGACCATTTAACACTAAACAGTAACTGTCGATACACCTTTTATAGTGATCATTTGCTGCATCAAATAAGATGATCCACCTGTACTACTTGCAATAGCAACAGTGAGACGCATGCAGTATTTTAATCTAGAGATCAGAAAAAGTGACCTTTTGTAGCCTTTGTTGCTTTTCCTGCTTTAATGAATGAATTGCCCCAGTTAAGCTAGCAAGAGTGTCGTTGCTAATGCTTAGCAATGCACCATTTGATGAATCACTCAAGCTTGGGTGGATGTCATTTAATGTCTTCGAAAAATCAATTGACATTACTTCTGAAAGCTCGCTAATAGTACTGATATGACTCTTCACTTTCTGCTGGCGCAACATCTGATTGGAGAGAAAAGAAGCAATATTAGGCTAACACTTAAAGAAAACTAAAAAATATATGGAAGAGCCGATATTATGTGACTATATTTTGAATTTGGTAGCACCTTTTCGTTTTGAAGTTCATCGAGGTGCGATTTAAGTTCCCCCAATTTCTTCGTTGTCAGATCACATTGATCAACATCTTGATCAGTGATACCTTTGGATTGTCCATAGCCTGCTATTTCAGCACATATCTGAGAAATTTGGGACTTTATTTTTAAAAATTCCTTGACTCTCTCATCCTTCTTCGACCTCAACTCCTCTAAAACAGGTCTGGTGTTGGCTAATTGCTGCTTCAGAGTGCCCTTTCCCTTTCAAATTCAGAACTGAGTTAGCTGAGTATTTATCTACCAAATTAAATTGGCAAAATTCTAATCGTGCAAAGGAGCGAACATGAGGATTTGGGAATGATCAAACAGGGATCGCAGTTATTGACACACAAAAATAGAAGAAATAATTAATCATAAAATCTGATAATGATTAGAGATAAAAAATGCATCTGTAAAATTCAATTTCATAAATAATTATACATGTTCATTATTAACAGTTAAAATACAGTCTTCTATCTAACTAAACATTGAGGAAAAGAAAAGTGACTTATAAATGCTAAAACTGTGTTTAAAAAAAATCCTCAATCACATTATTAATCTTCTGAAGTTGGTCACTTTAATCCTTGAAATGGTCATAAAATGCCTAATATGGCTGAAGATATTCGACTAATCTTTTAAAGTCAATCAATTTGGTCCTTGAAATTCTCACAAAACGACTGATATGATAGAAGATATTCAATCTGATGGACAGTTTTGAAATTTTGTTAATTTTAGGGATCAAAGTCAGACCCTTACAATTTCAGGGACTAGATTAGGGATTCACAAACTTAGCAAAAACCTAATGGAAAATTGTGCTTAAGAGTTGTGCTCAGTGTGACGATGGCGATGACTTATGGCGGAGAGAGAAAATCACGCCATACCAGCCATTATGTGGTGCCGTTATATCGGCCTATGGCGAAAATCCCACAATATCAGCCTAAATTGGCCATGGCGAAGAGCCCAAAAAACACCACCGATACCCGCCATTGTCGATATTCAATAACACTGACCGTGTTAATAGAAACAGCAACGGTACAAAAGAGAATGCCAATGGAACGTACCCGTGAGAACATCACACAATCCCCAAGAGAAGAAGCAACATTGGTGACTTCAGATTCAGCATCAGCCAACCACTTAACCAAGTCAGCTTTGTGCTTTCTGGTTTCCTCAACCTTTTTGTGATAAATGTCAAGACACTCTTGCTCCAGTTGAAGAAGCATATTGTCTCTATCAGTGTCACTCTCCCCAATCTCATCCCATATCATCTGAAAAACAAAACTTTAGATCATTAATTCATTCATTCACCAAAGATTACATCCACATATCCATCAACATTTGAACATATCACCCAATCAATAAGAAAACAAAATTATTTGTTCCTTCGTTGGAAGGGTACACCATATTATCCTAATAAATACTACCAAATTATAAAACATTAAAGACGGTTTATGATTAAAAACTAGCAAGATTAATCTCTAGTACCATTCATTCTATTAAAGATAACAAAATTAAAGATAACAAATTAGCCACCATTAAAAGGGGATTATCAATGTACCCTTTTCACTTGCATACATATTTTTAAGGTAAACCAAGATAACCACCAATAAAAGGGGATTATCAATGTACCCTTTTCAATTGCATACACATTTTTAAGGTAAACCATGATATCCACCAATAAAAGGGAATTATCAATGTACCTTTTCACTTACACATTTCTACGTAAATCGCCAATAAAAGTGGATTATCAATAAAAGGGTATTTATGCACGCAGTTGCAGAGACTAATATGCATATAGCAAATTGACATCTCCCACCAAATATTTTTCAAACCAGCAACCATAATCAAACTACCAATAAAATAGTTAAGAAACTCGAGTATCTACCACCCGTGTCATACCACATCCGTAACTGGGTAAACCTAAGATTGAGTAATACCTAAACTATTCAACAACAATAACAACAAAATCTAACATTTTTATGATTATTAACCGAAGCAAATGTGATAAAAAGGAAAACAAAACACAAAAGAAATGAACTGAAATGAAAATCTAAAATTTCCGCCACTGAAAATTCATAAAAATAATCATAATAATAATAATAAATATAAAGAAATTAAAAAGGTTGAAGTGGGTAAAGAACCTGCAATTGACGGAGGAGAGAAGCACATGTGGTACGAGAAGGAGAGAAAGAAGGAGGTGTGGACGCCATTGTTGTGAAGAAAGAGCAAGAAAGTAAACCCTAGAAAGGAAGAAATGGGAAATTGAAAACGGTAAGCGTTACGAGCGTTGATGAAATTGATTAGTAGTAATGATGAGCGAAAGAAAATCCCTTGATTTGAGTTTTCTTTGACGGAATAGAATTCTCCTCAAATTTGCTTTTGGGTGGCGCCAAACACACAATCTTTAAATTAATTTGTTTTTAAAAATAAGAAAAAATAGTTAATAAGTTCATTTTAAAAATTTTGGTCAAACAATGATTAAAAAATAAATAAGTTTTGGTCAAAAAAAAAAATGATTAGTTAAAAATGTAAAAGTCAATACCCAAAATAAAAAAGAGTTTAATAGATAAAAAATTGACAGGGTAAAAAAGTTTTACAAGTTCATCCAATAAACAAATATTATTTTGTCATATGAACTTCGATTCGTGCGGTGCACTGGTCTAATATGCTGTAATATGAAAAATAAGATATAAAAATTTTAACACTAAAATGAATATAAAAAATTTGAGTATCATTAAATATTAGTTCAACAATAAATTTGGATAAATGTTCATCCAACAAAAATTATGGTATATTACGAAATAATTTTTTATATACTACATTGGAAATTTTATTTATATTTTCACCGTCTTTATCGATAATCAATATTTTTAATCATTCTCAAGAAATAACTCTTGAAGTTGCAACATACAACTGACCAAAACACTGTCGAGACTTAACACAAATATTAAGAGATGGAGAGAGATATAGAGAGAAAGAACACACAAGAAATTATACTAGTTCTCATCACAAATCAAGAGTACTCATGTCCCCTTGCACTTCCAAGGGAGTTCACTGTAATCACAAAAGATTACATTCAAATGTTCAAGCACACAAGTAAGAGACTTCATAAATTGTTAAAGTTATAACTTACAACTAATAAGAGACTTCTTAATCTTACAATAAAAAACGGAGTATGAGATTAACACTTGTATAAACAGTGGTGTTATATAATTTCTAAACTTATCTAAGACTCAATAACACTTAAACTAAATTTGAGTGTGTATAAATGAATTCAGAGGCTCAGAGTCTTGTATATCAAAAGATATTAGCAGCTTAGAATATATTGAAGTGCAATAGTCAATTCTCAATGAATATGTCTTCTATTTATACTCCAAGTATTAGAGACATTTGAGAGATGACCGTTTGAGAAGATTCTAGATAGACAGTTGTGGATAGTAAGTCTTAAGGTATGAAATTGAATTTCTTTTCCAAAAGAGACAATTTAATTCCACTACTTCGTCTTTTCAAAACACGCTCCACTATTTGGAGTAAGGTTAGTACAAATAGTACTAAACGCTCCCATTATTGATAAGGTTGAGGATAAGGATAATGTATTATTTAATTATACCTTAACCATGAGCTGTTATCACTTAAAGAATGTCATAGAAGCTTAAAATCATAATAAAGATATATCTTGAAAAACAAAGTATCAGGTTCTTGATTCTTCAAGACTTGTCATCTTGAGCTTCTAATATTTTTCAGTGGCTCTAATAATCTTCAGAACTTGTAACTTTCAGAGCTTGTATAAAACTTTCAGAGCGTGTTCTTCAGAGATTAAAGATTATTTCTTCTCAAATAAAAATGATTAGAGTGTGTAAAAATTTAACTTATATACTCCCTTTGTCCCATATTATAAGCAAAAAAACTACTTTTTCTTGTCCCAAATTATAAGCAAAAAAAATCAACTTTTATCATTTACAAGGTTTACTTTTACTTATTCTCATAAAAATTTACTTTCTCTCTTCTTTTTCCCATAATCAATAACCAATCAAAATTCTTTTTAATGTTCCAATGAAACTTATTTAAAATAAAAACACAAAAAGTCATACTTCAAACTATCACATTTTACTTTTCTTAACAAGTGTGATTTGTTTTTTGCTTATATTATGGGACGGAAGGAGTACCTGCACACTAGATAAAAAATTAGTACTCCAATTGTTCACATAATACTTTGTTATCATCAAAACTTACAAGGGTTTTTACAAAACATATTTTGTTCCAACAATTTTTGGTTTTAGTCCCTGTATCGTTTTTTGTTTTAAAAAAGTCTCTGAATGTGCAAATCGTGTTGTTTTTAGTCCCTGTCGTCTATGTCTGTCTCAAAAATGCTTATGTGGCAAACATTTTCACATTTGGCAAGTATGATGTGACAAAATATGTTGATTCACGTGATGAGTAGATTAACGAGGGACCAAAACCAAAAAACAAACATTTTCAGAAAAACATAAAATTCCTAAAATCCCAAATTTAACTTTCAAAAATACTATTCAATCCCCCTTCTTGTGTTTTTTACACCTTCAAAAACGTGTGTAGATACAGGGATGAAAGTGTTATTTAAGCCTAAACTTGTTATTAGAAAAATTGACATTAATGAATACGTTTAGGGGTGAAAATAGGATAAGTCGAGTTAAGCTTCTGTCAAAAAATTAAAGATTTAAGTTTGACTTAGCATGTCATAGTCTTATTTTTTAAACTTGAGTTTGACATTTTCAAATTCTTATAATGGTATGTTGGCTTTTTTAAAAGCTTATTTTACATGAGCATTTTTAAATAAATAATTATATATTTGTTTAAATAGACTAAAGAACTAATAAACCAATGAGATTAAACTCGCTTTTGATAATTAACATGAAATTTTAGAAAATTTTACTATACATGATATCATATTTCAATTCGAATTTATAATAAACATTTATATATGCGTAAAATTAATGTAGACTAATAAACTTAAATTACCGAAAAAGTTTATTTATAATGTAATCCAAGGTACAAAATTTAATGTATGATAATATCTATACTATATATAAAGAGGATACAAACAAATTTGGGGTGGGACTTTTCATAATACTAACAATACCCTTTAATTTTTTTTAGCAACAAAACATTTTTATTAACAAACTCATCATAACATAAGACATGTCTTTATTATTTATTTTGGACATAAGTTAGATACAGACAGGCGCGTTCCGCGCCTATCTGACCCGCTAGTAATAATAAAAACATTATTCATATTTACTTAAATAAATCAACTTAATATGATTTTTTACTATGCCATTTTTAACCAAATAGACTTCTAAAAAAAATTAATCCACTCTATATAAAAAACAATTTGGTCCAACTCCTTCACTTTTACTCTTATTAAAATTGAGAGTAAACCGGTAAATTTGCACATTTTTCATTTTAAATTTTAAATTTCAAACTTATCTTTGTATAATTTTTGAAATATTTTTAACCACTTTACTCTTCTTTTTCTATGTATTTTTCTACATTTTCCTATTCTCACCCTTTTTCTCTTCTTTTTCATTTTTTTCTCTCCACCATCTCACTTTCTCACTCTTATTTTTCCCACTGGTTCAATTTCTTTTCTAACACGTATTAATATTTTTCAATCTATCATTAATGATTTCTCCTCTCTATCCAAGGTCATTTATACAAAATTATTATTATTTTTAGATCTTTAAGTTAAATTAAGATTAAGGGGGCATATTAGATTGAAATTTTGAAAAATAATTTTGACAAAAAAAAATAAAATAATTTATTCCATTAACTATACACGACACAAATATTATCACTGATGCATAAAGTAAACATAGCAAATAAGTTTGAGAAAGAATACATTAATCAAGATGAACAAAAGTGTTGAATCCTCCTTCAAGAATGAATCGCCAACCCTAGCCTTCTCAAAAACGAGTTCTCTTGTATTTTCTATGTAAAATTTGACCTCTAGGTCAGTTCTGGAAACCCTTGTTTATAGAAGAACATGAAATCATAATCTGATGCAACGAAGTTGCGCGAGGCGCATGCTGCAGGAACTTAATTACTTGTTTTTCTTCAAAGTTGCGAGAGGCACAACACATCGTGCACAAGGCGCATGCAATGTATCGTCCTAAATCCCCAAAGTTATATTTAAATAAAATCTATAATTTTTAAATACTACGTATGGGGTCACACATGCAACAGCTTAACATCACCTATTAATTAATTAGTCGCAACAGAATTACTTTAAAACATCAAATAATAACTTCAATGATTTAAATGATCAACAACTTTGAAAGGGAAAAGAAACATCATCTTTAAGTTCAAAACAAACACAACGGAAATTAATTACGATTGTCTCCCAGTGTTACACTATTAAAGCGACTCAATAAATGAATTGAAATAGACGAAGACGACTAACTACGCCATTTTCTGCAACCACGCAACTTAGATTAGTCTTATGCCTAAGTATCTGCACCATAGGGAAAGATGCACACACAAAACAAAAGAGGGGTGAGAATACATTCACCCAAGGAATGGTGCGCTAAACAGTAAGACTGTGCAGATAACTCGTCAGCAATTATATAAAGAAACACGCCATAAAAACGTCATCACAAGAACTAGGGCTGGGTATCGGACGGGTTCAGGCAGGTTCGGGTCGCAAAATGCACATCCAGAGCAAACCGAAGAGTGCACTTATAAACCCATTCTTTACCATCATGAACAACGGTTTGAGCGGGTGGCGGTTTGGACGGTTCGATTCGATTAACATTTTCTCCATTTACAAGTTAGTAGGATGATTTTCCCATGAAGATAACAATTGTCGCTCAACTGAGACAATGAAAAATGTGATAAAGAAGGAAACAAATAGAAAAGAAAATTTGATATTTGATGAATGATAACCACTAGCTAAAAATACTTACATGTGTTGTTTGATTTTTCAAATGGGTTGCTGAATTTCAATTTTAAGTTGGATGGAGTAGAGTGTTTTCTTAAGCAATATGATCTGGAAGAAAAGTGTTTCAAGAAGAGAAAATGACGTTTATGATTTTCTTTCTATGTGTGATAGAGGACATACTTGAAATTCTAGTACGGGAGGTCCCAATGTGGTGCACGATGTTGCAACACTGGTCCTCCTGAACACACGAAATTTAAACGACAGAAAATAAATAACACAAGTTATCTGTTAACCCAGTTCGGTGCAACTCACCTACTCTAGGGGATACCAATTCAGGAAGGAAATCCACTATGATAAAGTAGTTCAAAGCTCTCCGCAAATGCCCCGTTTACAGCTACTTAGACTTCTACCTAGGAACGTCCTAGATATGAGACCCCTTTCACTGCCCCTCAATCACACAACCTGTGTTTTATTCTTGATCTAATGAACAAACCAAACTCCATGCTTAAAAGCTTGGGAGTGATTTGCGATTACAATAATTCCAACCAAGTATCGATGGATACAAGAAGGAATAACAACTTCTACGTATCGATGAGACACATGAGAGAATTACAATGAACAATAAACAAATAAACTCCTGAAGCTCTAATAGCTATATTTCTTCAATGGTTTCAGGTCACTTGAATGAATAGGTCTTCAGTCTTTATATAGAGATACAAATTCCCTTGTCTTGAGAAGATATAGGGAATTAGTTACACAACTGTCCTTTGATTTAAATTCCTTAAACGATAATTTGTTGCATAACAAATAATATTTGTTTGCTTTATCTTTTTAAATCTCCAGCTGTTTAATCTTCTTGGCTTGATAAAATATAGGAAGCTTGTTGCACAGCTGGCCTTTGATTTAAATCTCTTTAGATAAGGATAAATCGGTTACATCACAAATAATATTTATTTGTTTTTATCTTCTCAAATCTCCAGCTATAAATCTTCAAACTTCAAGTAACAACCTCGTTTCTTGCTGAATAAGTAAGCGCGAGTTTGTTTCTTCAATCATTCAGACATATCCGTGCGCTAGATAAAGATATAGATAAAGCGCGCTATCAGGACGTGGTTCCCAATGTTACAACATTGGGACCAACAATTGGCCTCAGACTTATTTTACCAAAAATGAATCCAATCTTCAAAACTCAACAATCTCCCCCTTTGGCAAATGTTTGGGCTAAAATAATCTAGTACCTAGCCACTTGTTCTGGGAAGATAAAACATCAGAGGCCTGCAGCGGATTCTTGTAGTCTTGGCCTCGCACATAACACGATCTCGAAGGAAGAAATAAACTTCCTCAAACTGAGAACATAACCTCTCTCAGAGATCATTCAAGGAAAAGCTTCCTTTAACAGTTGAGTAAAATAAATTCTCTGGTGAAGTTCAAAGTCACATTGCAGAATGTGATGACATTGGACTTCACATTCAGTATGCATCTTCACAAGCAGATTGAGAAAAATAAATTCTCACAGATATGCATACACGCACATCAGATATATATTTTGTACTCCCTCTGTATATCTCACTCCCCCTAAATATCATATCAGATACTTTAGGTATAAATAAACACACACATAGAAATACTACTCATATTTGCCTTATCAGAGCAATATTAGTCTTCATCTGGTATCAGAGCTGCTTTCATATGTCAGAATCATTAGGGACATATATATACTCAGCTATCTATACTACTGCAGGTGGCACCAGATGTGCAAACATTGTGCCCACCATTCATATTAGACCAAAAAAAGCTAGAATTTTACTCCCCCTTTTTAGCCACAAATTTTGACAAATAAAGTCAAATATACTGCATCGTAGAAAACCAGATAATAGCAGTAGATAGTGCATATCAGAGTGCATATTATAGACCTAGCACAGATAGTGCATCAAATCCAGGGCGTAGCCCACAAAATACATAAAGAGTCTGTAAAAAATTACAGGGAAATTCTTCATAATCCTTCACTGTCAGTCTCCACCACTTCCTCAGTGTCATATTCATCCTCCTGATCAGTGTTTTCACCATTCCCTGCATTCACATCAGCATCAATCTCCTCCTCGGCTTGACTATCCTCAAGTTATAGTGTCGTAATGATAGCATCTAGCTTGGACCTGTTTTCCTTCAGCTGGGCAATCATCTGCTTCCTAGCCATCTTCCCTGTCTCATCAGTGTTGGATGTCCCAACCTTGGTTACCAGATTCAACCCTTCCAACATCTTAGCACTAATGGTGAGAGAAGAGTTCCTCTTGCAGACTATATCATCTCTGATGATCTCAGGGTGTTGGTTAAGAATTATACCACACAACAAGGTAGGAAAAGGTATAGCCATTTAGCAGCAAAGGTCTTGGCTTCCTTCATGATTCTTTCAAATATATAGGTTCCAAAGTCATAGTTTAATTCATTACCAATGACATAAATAAACCTAGCCAAACCTGTAGCCACATCAGAAGTGTGGGAAGTAGGTACCGAGTTTGCAGCTCCAATTCTGTTGAGAATGGCATACATGGGAGTCAAATTTGTTGCGGACAACTTCCCTTTCTTTGGCCACACCTTCACTTGATTACCAGTGATGGCTCTAAACAATTCATTGTCAGACACCTCCAACTCTGGTTGAGGTTCTTCACTTCTACTAAGGTACTTGTTGATCACAGTGGGGGAGAAATTTACACATTTACCTCGGATATATACCTTCAAGTATTCCCTGCTCATAGGGTCATCACAGTCTTCAGGAATGTTTGCTAGAAATTCCTTTACCAGCCTTTCAAAGTAGTCACCAAATTCTGACACAGTCCTCCTTAGTCCAGCCTTCTTAATCAGGTTCATCACATCCCTGTTCTTCAAGGCTTCCTTGCTCATCTCTCTCTCAAGACATAGTCTTCTGTTGTAGACATAAGACCATCTTTGCACACCTACAACAGAGTGAAAGGATATGTTGTCCATGGGTGCTTCACCAACATTCTGAAGAATCTTCATCCCTTTGAACTTCTTTCTTCCAGAGGCTACAAGGGTAAGCGCACTCTGACTCCCCTCAAGTCTTTCCTCTTCTTCTGAGTCACCAATGTCAGTGACATTGTGCTCCACATTGTACTCAGAGTTAGAGTCTGTTGGAGGAGTCTTTCGCTTGAGTGTAGGCTTCTTAGGAGGCGTGCTCTTTGGTCTGGTTGGACCATACCTCATTGGCTTCTTGTCAGTCTTCTTCACAGGAGTCTTTTCTACGCTTGGTGTTCTTGTAGTCACCACAGCTCTCGCACTCCTTGTTCTCTTGGCAACACTTTGAGGAGCAGCCTTCTCGGATGGTGGACTTTCAGCATAGGTCTCCACATCCACAAGGTCAGGGTTATCACCCATATCCTTGTCTCTAGAGCTTTTCTCTCCTTCTTCACTTTCCTTAGGTTCTTCACTCTCTTCAGGCTGAGTACTTGTGCGCTAAGGAGTATATTTATATGGAGAATAAGCGATGAGATATTTTCTAAAGATGTTCTAACATTTTAGGAAACTTTATGTATGGTTCTGATTCTTGAGAATTATGTGATCTAAGCCCGTATGGAGTTCAGCCCGTTAAAGCTTGGAGTATTTATATGAAGGACGAAAAACCTAGCAGCTTCATCAAAGCCGTCATTGAAGAATAACATTCTAGGGTTTTGAGTCTTGTGTTATCTTGTGAGTCTTTCTTGTATCCCATTGATGCAAGTTTAGGACTTTGTGTTTTATTGAGTTGTAATTTTGTTAGTTACTCATAAGCTTCTAAGTACGGAGGTAACTTGGTGTTTTGAAGTGTGTCTTTGCAAACCTTATTGCTTTATTGTAATCACTGTTGTGTGATAGTTGGAGGTGAGATGGGATCTCATACTTAGTAGTTCCTAGGTAGAAGTTGCACAATTAGGTGTCTAGGATATAAGTTTTAAACGGGGCGTATACTAAGGGCTTAGATCTAGCACTACATTAGTGGATTTCCTTCCTGGATTGGTATCCCCAGAGTAGGTTCGTTTATGCCGAACTGGGTTAACAAATCATCTGTGTTCATTATTGTTTTTCTGCTTACTGTTATTTAAATTATTGTCGTTGTTGTTTAGTACAAGGTTGGAACATTCGTTACAACACTGACTTCGTAGAAGTGTTGGAACACTGTATTCAACATTAGTTCCTGGAGTGCCAGATTTCAATTGGTATCAGAGCAGACACCCTGTTCTGGATTGGGTGAAATTCAGGGCGTGTACATCTGGTAGAAATGGAAAAAGAAGGATGGTTCGTGAACAGACCTCCTCTGTTGGATGGAACTAATTATGACTACTGGAAGTCTCGCATGGAAGCCTTTCTAAAGTCTATAGACAGCAAAACATGGAAAGCGGTTTTGATAGGATGGGAACCACCTGTTCGACAGGACAAAGAAGGAAATAAACTTGAAGAGCTGAAGCCTGAAAGTGAGTGGTCCAAAGAGGAAGACGAGCTGACCCTTGGTAATTCAAAGGCATTGAATGCATTGTTTAATGGAGTCGATAAAAATATGTTTAGACTAATTAAATGTTGCAAAGTTGCTAAAGTGGCTTGGGAAATTTTGATAACCACTCAAGAAGGAACATCTAAGGTAAAGAATTCCAGATTACAGAGGCTCACTACAAAGTTTGAAGAACTCAGGATGAAAGAGGATGAAAGTGTGCATGAATTTCATATGACCATATTAGATTATGTCAACACCTTTGATGCTCTTGGTGAGAAGCTTCCTGGGGAGAAAATGGTGAGGAAAATGTTAAGATCCTTACCAAAGAAGTTTGACATGAAAGTCACTTGCATTGAAGAGTTTAGAGAACTAGACACTATTAAGCTTGATGACTTGGTAGGTTCTCTTCAAACATATGAAATGTCAGCTAATGAGCGTTCTGGAAGTAGTGGAAGCAAAAGCAAGAGTATAGCACTCGTGTGAAATACTGACAATGAAGATCATCAGGGTGATCTTGATACTGATGAGAGTATTTCAGATGCCATGGTATTGTTGGGAAAACAATTCAACAATGCATGGACAGAAAGATGAAAGGAAATGTTCCAAACATCATATTCGACATCAGCAAGTCTGCAAATAACTTCATAAGGACAAAAACTGATGATAAAGTGGGACAATCCAAGGGAGTCCAATGTCATGAGTGTGAAGGTTTTGGGCACATTAGAACTGAGTGTGGCACATTTCTCAAAAGACAGAAAAAGAGCATGACTGCCACATGGTCTGAAGAAGAGGAATCTGAAGAAGAAGTTGAGAATGAGGCAGCTAGACATGTGACTGCCTTAACTGGAGTGGTTGAGTCTGATTCTGATTCAATTGATGATGAAGTGTCATATGATGAACTTGCTGGATCCTTCAAATCTCTGTGCATTAGAAGTGAAGAGGTGTGTGAACAACTTGAAGTTGAAAGAAGATTGGTCATTCAACTAAAGACTGAAAGGAAGTGTCATCCAACCAAAATAGGAGCTTTGAATGATGAGGTATCTCAATTAAACTCTCAACTTTAACATTTAAAGAAGCAAGTTTTAATGATGCTCCATAGTACACATGCTTTAGATGAGATTCTGGAAAAACAAGTTGTTGGTAAGCCACAACCCATTGGGTTGGATTATGAAACTCGCAACAAGAAGCAGCTGTATGATCCAGATACGAAGTTTATGACTGCTGAAGGGAATCATTACTCTACAGTGCCCAGGCAGATGTTTCAACATCCTAAGAGACATCTGAAGACTCAAATGAACAGATCACGTTCATGTACATGTCATCACTGTGGTAAGAAGGGACATATTAGACCTTTTTGTTACAAACTTTATGGGTATCCCAAACACTTCAGGGAGTTCCCTCCTAAACCTCCTATTTTAAAAACTAGAAGTGAATGGAAACCTAAAGGTGAAAGTGTTGCTCTCATTGCTCATACTTCGTTTAGAGCTTCATCAAGAGAAGACTGGTACTTCGATAGTGGATGTTCTCGACACATGACAGGTATCAGTAGGTTTTTAGAAAATGTGGAACCTTATGCCACAAGTTTTGTTACTTTTGGAGTTGGAGCCAAAGGTGAAATCGTGGGTACAGGGAAGCTAGTCAAACATGGTTTACCAAAGCTAGATAATGTCTTATTGGTTAAAGGTCTTACAGCTAACTTGATCACTATTAGCCAACTATATGATCAAGGATACAAATTAAATTTCACACAAGCTGAGTGTATTGTCACAAATGAAGAGGGAGTAATGATAATGAAGGGGGAAAGGTCCAAAGACAACTGCTATTTATGGACATCACAAAAAGAAGCTAATTCTTTCACTTGTTTATTGAGCAAAGAAGATGAAGTTAAATTGTGGCACCAGAAACTTGGTCATCTCCATCTCAGAGGAATGAAGAAAGCTATCTCTGAAGAAGCCATCAGGGGATTACCTAAGTTACATATTGAAGAAAAACATATATGTGGTGAATGTCAGATTGGTAAGCAAATCAAGATATCTCATCCAAGGCTCCAACATTATGTTACTTCATGTGTACTTGAATTATTACACATGGACTTAATGGGACCTATGCAAGTAGAAAGTCTTGGTGGAAAAAGTTACGTCTTTGTTATGGTTGATGACTACTCAAGGTTTACTTGGGTAAGTTTTATTAGAGAAAAATCTGGCACCTTTGAAGTCTTTCAAGAATTGTGTAAACAATTACAAAGGGAGAAAAGCAGTGGAATTGTAAGAATTAGAAGTGACCATGGAAGAGAATTTGAGAATGCTAAGTTTCTTGAATTCTGCACATCAGAGGGTATTAAGCATGAGTCCTCATCTCCCATCACACCCCAACAAAATGGTGTGGTTGAGAGAAAGAATAGAACATTGCAAGAATCTGCTAGAGTGATGATTCATGCAAAGAACCTTCCTTTAAATTTCTGGGCTGAGGCAATCAACACAACATGCTATATTCATAATAGAGTCACATTAAAAACAGGAACCATTATGACTCTTTATGAGCTTTGGAAGGGAAGAAAGCCAACAGTGAAACACTTTCATGTGTTTGGAAGCAAATGTTATATTATGGCTGATAGAGAACAAAGAAGGAAGCTTGATCCCAAAAGTGATGAAGGAATATTCCTTGGTTACTCAACCAATAGATGAGCCTACAGAGTTTTTAATTCAAGAACCAGAGTTATGATGGAATCAATCAACGTGGTTGTAGATGACTCACCGTTAGAAAAGGCAATGGATGTTGAACAAGGTGCTGCAACATTTGAACCATCAGAAGAAGTTGACAGCAGCAGTAAGAACGCAAATGAGAAGGCTGATGAACCTATAGATGGGTCACAAAATAATCCAACTAACAAGGAACCATCTGTAAGGATCCAGAAAAATCATCCAAAGGAGCTTATCATAGGTAATCCTGATCAGGGAATTACTACAAGAAGGTCAAATGATGTGGTCTCTAATTCGTGCTTTGTCTCAAAATTTGAACCAAAGAATATAAAAGAGGCCCTCACTGATGAATTTTGGATATGTGCTATGCAAGATGAGTTGAATCAGTTCAAGCGTAGTGAAGTATGGGATCTTGTGCCTAGACCTAGTGGATTAAATGTAATTGGTACCAAGTGGGTGTACAAGAATAAATCTGATGAGCATGGAGTTGGGACAAGGAACAAAGCCAGGTTAGTTGCCCAAGGATACACTCAAGTGGAAGGTCTTGATTTTGATGAGACTTTTGCTCCTGTGGCTAGATTAGAGTCTAAGATTACTCTTGGGAGTAGCTTGCATTCTAAAGTTTAAGCTATTTCAAATGGATGTGAAAAGTGCCTTCCTTAATGGCTACTTACATGAAGAGGTTTATGTTGAACAACCTAAAGGGTTTATAGACCCAACTCATCCAGATCACGTTTACAAATTGAAGAAAGCTCTATATGGGTTAAAACAAGCTCCAAGGGCATGGTACGAAAGACTCACTAATTTTCTTATTGGTCAAGGATACAGAAAAGGAGGGAATGACAAAACTCTGTTTGTCAAGGAAGAAAATTGTAAATTGATGATTGCTCAAATATATGTGGATGAAATTGTTTTTGGTGGAATGTCGGATCAGATGATTCAACATTTCGTTATGAAGATGCAGTCTGAATTTGAAATGTGTCTTGTTGGTGAACTAACTTACTTTTCGGGTCTTCAAGTGAGGCAAATGGAAGAAACCATCTTCATCTCTCAAAGTAAGTATGCCAAGAACATTGTGAAGAAATTTGGAATGGAAAATGCTGCACACAAAAGGACACCTGCACCTACACATCTAAAGCTTACTAAGGATGAAAATGGTACAAGTGTTTATCAAAGTCTCTATAGGAGTATGATTGGTAGCTTGTTGTGTCTTACTGCAAGCAGGCCTGATGTCACGTTTGTTGTAGGAGTTTGTGCAAGATACCAAGCAGAGCCCAAGATAAGTCATATCACTCAAGTCAAGAGGATTCTGAAATATGTGAATGGGACAAGTGACTATGGTATTTTATTCTCACATGGCAATGATTCTAGACTAATTGGCTATTGTGATGCTGATTGGGCTAGGAGTGCTGATGATAGAAAGAGCACATCAGGTGGCTGTTTCTTTCTTGGAAGTAATTTGATCTCATGGTTCAGCAAGAAGCAAAACAGTGTCTCTCTATCAACAGCTGAAGCTGAGTACATAGTAGCTAGAAGTAGATGTTCTCAATTGTTGTGGATGAAGCAGATGTTGAAGGAATATAATGTTGAGCAGGATGTTCTAACATTATACTGTGATAATTTGAGCGCCATAAATATTTCAAAAAATCCAGTTCAACACAGTAGAACAAAACACATTGATATTCGTCATCACTTCATCAGAGATTTGGTTGAAGACAAAATTGTTACTCTTGAACATGTGTCTACAGAGGAATAGTTGGCAGACATTTTTACTAAAGCATTGGATGCAAATCAATTTGAGAAGTTGAGGGGAAAATTAGGAATTTGCCTATTTGAAGAACTGTAGCAATTACAGTTATTAAGGCGTGCAGCAGTTATAACCAACTCCCTCTATTTAGTGGTGCACGCTATTCTAGGAAAACAATCATATACTTTCCTAAACTTTCCCATATCCCACTATTTTCTCTCTCTAACCTCTATTCACGCACAAAATCCCTACAACTTCACTCAATCAACTTCACAAAACTCCTCCACTCTCATCTTCTTCACAAACCACAAAAACCTTTCCAACTTCCATCACACCATGTCTACTTCGCAAAAGCCATTCTGACCACTCCAAATCAAAGGTTGAAGCATCTCAAATGGTGGCGATTGCAAAACCCTTGTCGACTGTGCATGCAAGTGAAGTAGAGAAACGGTCGACTCGAATCAAATTTGTCGCGAAGAAGGAGAAATCAACGAAAGTAAGTAATTCTCCAACTTCTGCCTCTAGTAAAGTCGGAGGCAAAAAGAAAACGAGTTCGAAATCTGTACCGAAGTGAGCTTTTACCATGACAGATTTGTACATAAACCCAAATTCCTTTGCGTTTGATAAAGTTGAAGATGTTGCTAATTCTGGAAATTTAAGTGTTGAAACATCAAGGGATGTTGTTGCTGACTCTGTAACCCTAGATTCTGAAAAATCCAAAACCCTAGGTTCTGAAGATCCCAAATCTGATGATCAATTAGGGGAAACTGTTGAGAATGTTGTTACTGCTACTGTTGATGAGAATGTTGTTGAGAAACCTAAGAATGTGGATAATGCAACTCTTTTATTGATGATTCTGAGTTGCTGTCTCAAAAACCAGCTGGTGATATCTCTGATGTGGTGAAGGATGTTGGAACATCCAGTGTTCCTGTAACCAAAGATGTTGTGCCGGATGTTGAAACATCCTTGGCCCAACCTGCTGCTGAACAGATTTCTAATGCAACAGGTTCTGAGACCCAGACTGCTACTGAGAAAATTGTGACTGCTGACTTAAGAGGATCTGAAGGTATTGAGAAGACTGTGGAAGCCAATACTGAAGAGAACAATTCTTCTGAAGATATTGTTAATGACAATCATGTCATTATTGATATTGATGCTCATGAGGAGCCCCTTGACCAGGCTTTAAAAACACCATCAAGGCTAGGTTGAGAGGAAGTACAAGTAAAACTGCCCCTGTGACCAAGACTGTGGCTAAAGAAAAGAAAGGTAAAGATGCATCAAGTAAACCTGTGTTGTATGGACCAGGTCGTGGGTAGAGCAAAGGCACCCCTATTAAATCAAATAAGAACAAGCCCCATAAGAGAAGGCTAGCTTATTCTTATGACTCTGAGTACGATGTTGAGAAGGACGTTGAGGACATTTCTCCTCCTGCAAAAAAGACTAAACTAAGTGCCAAGAAGACCTCTTATGATGTTGAAGATGCTCCCATGGATAATGTTTCCTTCCATTCTGTTGCTAATGCCCAGAGATGGAATTCTGCTTATCATAGAAGGTTGATTTTGGAGAGAGAGCTAGGAAAGAAAGCTCTTAACTGTAATTAAGTTATGGAACTTATTGAAGCTGCTGGGTTGAAAAGAACAGTCACTGAGTTTGGTGATTGTTTTGAAAAATTAGTCAAAGAATTTTTGGTGAACATCCCTGAAGGATGTGATGATCCCCTGAGCAAGGATTTTCAGAAAGGCATGTGAGAGGAAAGGTTGTGATCTTCTCCCCTCAGGTGATTAATAGGTATTTGGGTAGAGATGAAGGACCCCAGGCTGAAGTAGAAGTTACTGACAATGCCTTGTGCAAGGCAATTACTGGTGGACAAGTCAAAGTGTGGCCTACAAGGGCTAAAGTACCTGCTGGGAAGATGACTGTGAGGTATGCATTATTGAATCGCGTGGGTTCAGTAAACTGGGTTCCGACTCTGCATACATCTGATATATCAACAGGTTTGGCAAAATTTATTTACATTGTTGCTAATAGGATTCCCTATGATTTTGGTAAATATATTTTTGAACAAACCATGCGACATGGCAAGTTTGGTGCCATGAGTTTGCCCATTGCTTTCCCATCTTTACTCTGTGGTATTATAATTAATCAACACCCTGGAATTGTATCTTCTGATGATTTGGCTAAGAAGAGGGAATCTCCTCTGCTTTTTCACTATAAGTTGTTCAGTAAACAGCGTGTTCCAGATATTGTTGGAACATCCTCCAAACCTGCCCCTGTGCACATGACAAGGAAGGATGTAATAGCTAGGCTGAAGGCTGCTTGTAACGAGTTTGATGAGAAAAAGCTGGAGTTTATTTAGATGTTTGATGCCAAGAAGAAGGTATTTGAGGAGATGATTGCTGCCTTGGAAAGTGAGGAAGATGATGTGGCTATGGATACCAATGCTGATAATCTGGAAGCAGATGATGTGGGTAATGAGAAAGATGCTGATGATGTTGAGACCGGTGTTGAAACATCTGGTGGTGATATAGACAAGGAAGCAAAGACTGCTAGCAGCTCTGATGACTGATCTTACTGCCTTGTTCTACTATCTTGTGTTTTTTATGTTTCTATTTTGACTTCTTAATCATGGGCGCTGCCCTGCATATTTGAGCACTCTTGTGCTATGCTGGTCTGTAATAATCTGCACCTATGTTCTTTTGGTACTGTTTGATATCCTGCCTGAAGATAGTTTGTCAATTTTTGTGGCTAAAAAGGGGGAGTAGTATGTATGTGTATGTTCTCTGCTATATATGTTATGGATGTGTGATGTGGAATCTGATGTTGAAACATCCTGATAGTATGCGTAGTGATGCATGTATGTGTAGTTATGCATGTGATATATGTTTGAGGGGGAGCAGTAAAATGACATATTGAGGGGGAGCAAAATTTTTGAAAAAGAGTCTATTAATGTTTTTGCTCTTATTCTATTGTTGAGGGGGAGATGGTGTGCTATCTATAACCTATGCATGTGATGATGTTCTGATAAATGTTGAAACATCCAGTTACTGGGAATTTATTTTTCCTATGTAGCTGAGTTTTTGTGAGAGTTTATTTCTCTCTAGTGGCTTATCCTGTGAGGCTAGTTGTGTTCACTATTCCGCTGTTGTGTGCCTCTGATATTTCTGAGTGATACTATATTTTCTTATCTGCAATTTATTTTGAGGAGCTAAAATGAAAAATTTGCATTGAAGAAATGATGTTTTGTTTCATATGTTGATCTGTGAAAACTACATCACTTTGTATCTCTCTGGAATGGTTGAAGTAATCTCAGATTGTTTTAGCCAAAAGTTTGCCAAAGGGGGAGATTGTTGGATATTGAATTGGCCTCATTTTGCTAAAACAAATATTCAAGCAAGATGTTGGTACAACCTGTGTACCAATGATATGCGCGCGTTTCAATAAGGAAATCGCGTTTTTAAAAGCAATCCACGTTTTTATACTTGTGCGCCAAGGAGTATATTTATATGGAGAATCAGCGATGAGATATTTTCAAAAGATGTTCTAACATTTTAGGAAACTTTATGTATGGTTCTGATTCTTGAGAATTATGTGATCTAAGCCCATATGGAGTTCAGCCCGTTAAAGCTTGGAGTATTTATATGAAGGACGAAAAACCTAGCAACTTCATCAAAGTCGTCATTGAAGAATAGCATTCTAGGGTTTTGAGTCTTGTGTTATCATGTGAGCCTTTCTTGTATCCCATTGATGCAAGTTTAGGACTTTGTGTTTTATTGAGTTGTAATTTTGTTAGTTACTCCTAAGCTTCTAAGTGCGGAGGTAACTTGGTGTTTTGAAGTGTGTCTTCACAAACCTTATTGTTTTATTGTAATCACTGTTGTGTGATAGTTGGAGATGAGATGGGATCTCATACTTAGGAGTTCCTAGGTAAAAGTTGCACAAGTAGGTGTCTAGGATATAAGTTGTAAACGGGGCGTTTACTAAGGGCTTAGATCTAGCACTACATTAGTGGATTTCCTTTCTGGATTGGTATCCCCCAGAGTAGGTTCGTTTATGCTGAACTGGGTTAACAAATCATCTGTGTTCATTATTGTTTTTCTGCTTACTGTTATTTAAATTATTGTCGTTGCTATTTAGTACAAGGTTGGAACATTCGTTACAACACTGACTTCGTAGAAGGGTTGGAACACTGTATTCAACATTAGTTCCTGGAGTGCCAGATTTCAATATCCTTTTCCCAACAATTTGGTGTCTTCATCAAGTTGAACCATGTCGGAAAATCGCACCAACGCTACTACCATAGATGAAGCCATTCTCCTTCTTACCAACGTTCCCTTCATGAATCCCAAAATCGTATGACTTCTCAAATAGAGGACATACTCAAAAAATTAACCGCCCTCGAACCTTCCACCGCTTCTGATTCAGCCACTTCGTGTCAACCTCCACAACATCCTCCATACAACACTTCACCTCCGACAAGTCCTCATCCTATGAAGCTTGACGTTTCACGTTTCACCGGTGACGATGCTTTAGGGTGGATCTTTAAGATAACCCAGTTCTTTGAATATGATGACACGCCAGAATTAGAACATTTGACAGTAGCTTCCTTTTATATGGAAGGACCGTCGTTAGAGTGGTTCCAATGGATGTCTCGCAACAGTCAAATCTCCTCTTGGCCTACGTTGCTACACGCGTTGGAGGCTCGTTTTGCTTCATCATAATACGATGATAAAAAAGGTGCTTTTTTTAAGCTCACACAGAAGAGGACAAACAATGATTACTTAACGGAGTTCAAATCGTTAGTTAACCGCATTGTGGGACTTCCACCATCTTTCCTCTTGAGCTGCTTTATTTCTGGGTTGACATCGGAAGTTTGTCGGGAAGTTCAAGCGCTTCAACCTTTTTCTCTCATACAGGCTGCAGCTTTGGCTCGCTTACAGGAAGAGAAAATCAACGACAATCTTCGTTCGAATCGTGGTAAAAGTATTCTTCCTAATCCTTCTCCTACAACTTTCCACTCCAAACCCATATCCACCAATACTTCTCCCAAACCCAACTTACCCAATTTCAAACGTCTAACTCCCTCTGAGATGTCTCTTCGCCGTGGGGAGGGCCTTTGTTTTAAATGTAATTAGAAGTTTAGTCCGAGTCATAAATGTTCGTCCAAGTTTTTTCTGTTAATTGTGGATGATGATGTAACTAGTGCACCTGATGATGTGATTATCCCGGCATAACCCGAACTTTCTTTTGACCCACCACCTGACCCGAACTCAAAACAAACCCATATTAGTTTACACGCCCTATCGAGTCACCTTGCTCCAGAAACTTTGCGTTTATTGGGTCGGGTTTCTGGCCATAATTTGGTTATTTTGGTAGATGGGGGTAGTACCCACAATTTCATTTAGGAACGTTTGGCTAAGTTTCTTGGGCTCAAGGTCAGCCCACTTTCTCTTTGAGAGTGATGGTGGGTAATGGGAATGAGATTGAATGCCACCAGATTTTCTCATAAGTCCAGATTCACATTCAATCTCACACCATCCTCGTTGACGTTCATGTTCTTCCCTTATGCGGCGCTGACATTGTATTAGGGGTACAATGGATGAAATCTTTGGGTCCTATCATGACAGATTCTATTGATCCCACCATGAAATTCATCCATCAAGGTAAAATCATTGAATTAAAAGGGGAAAGAGATTGCGGTTTTCACCTTATTACAGCTCATCAAGTGCGTCGTCTCCTTCACACTGATGGATCTAATGCTTTGTTTCACATCCAAATCCTCAATTTAGAGCCCCCTTCAGCACAACTTCCTGAACCTCAGCTGCAATCTATACTTCATCACTATGCTCCTTTATTTCAGCCACCCACTGCCTTACCTCCATTTCGTAATACTAATCATGCCATCCACCTGTGCTTTCTCCATCTTTATCACGGATTTATGGATGCTCCCATCCCATTAAAACAACCTTCCATGATTAATTGTCGAGAGATTTGATAAAGGCCACCATTCTGGATTTCCAGTAGTCATAATTTGATCCATCCAGAAGAGGAAGTCTGTTGACAAAACCACCTTCCTTGTCCATTATGCCAGAAAGTAACTTCCCTGGTCCTCACCCACATAGAACAGTGCGCCTGCTCTGATGCCAATTGAAATTCTGGCACCTACTGGGGACAGATGTTCTGACAGAAGCTATATCACTTGTCGTATGTAACCAGTTCCAATGCTAAGACAAATGCTTTAGAGTGTGTCCATAGTAGTGATAAATGAACAATAAAAACAACAGACAATAAACATAAATAACACGGAGTATTGTTAACTCAGTTCGGCGTAAACAATGACCTACTCTGGGGGCTACCAAGCCAGGAAGGAATCCACTATAATAGATCTAGATCTAAGCCCTCAGAAAACATACAAGTTTACGACTTATCTCCTAGACTCTACCCGTGCTAACTCAACCTAGAAACTCCTAAGTTTGAGACCCCGTCTCACTTCCTTTCAATCACACACCCTATGATTATTGCAGTATTACAATCAGTATGGTTTCACTCACCAAAAACAAACCATCTCCGTACTTAAAAGCTTAGGAGAAGTTTCACAAAATACAACACAAAACAGTCCTAAGCTTGCATCAAAGAGATACAAGAAAGGCTCACAATACACAAGACTCAAACCCTAAAACTATATTCTTCAAATACGGCTTCACTAGTCTTTAGGTTTTTAGTCTTCACATATATATATGACCTTGAGTTAGCATGGGCTAGGTCTTCATCTTGGGCCTTAAAGTTCAGCTGATCTTTTGCAAAGTCCAGCACACATAAAATGGAAAGAATCACTTGTTTCCATAAATGGCGTAGCATCTTTTGGAAATACTTCTTGGTGTAGCCGCCTTATAAACCCTTGTTTAAAGCGTGCGTCTTGATACACAAGAAAGACGAAAATGTTGCTACAGAGAATCCTCAAAGATATGGCGCGCAAATAAACATTAATTACCGGCATGACAGATGTTGTACCCACATGCTACTGCATCTGGTCCAACATCTTGCTAGAACATGTTTTTGCAAAATTAGGCCAACATACAAAACACCAACATAAATGATTGGCAAGGTCGCTTACAAGTTGATTCTGCCACCAGAGTCCAAAATTCATCAAGTTTTTCAATGTCCAGTGTTGAAATTGTTCCATCAGAGAAAAGTGATATTGTTTTACATAGAAATTTTGACAATGTGAAAGTTGTTGTTATTAATTATAATAATCACAAATATATTTATAGAGGTTTTAGAAAATGTCCATGAAGAAAGACAACTCTTCAAAAAATCTTATAATAAAAAAATTTATAATGTATTTAAAATAACAATGGTTCATAAAAAAAGAAAATTCTATATTCTGTTCAAAATTGAATCGGTTGATACGCATGATCGGATTTAAAAGGGTCTGTTTTCAAAATTGAAACGTTGCACTGTTTGGAATTTCAAACAGCAACAGATCATTTTAAATCGGTTGTACGACCAAAATGATTTAAATTGTTCTGACAACTATTTTTCAAAAATAAGCTTTTTATAATTTTTAAGAGCTTGCTTCATATGGACTTTTATATTTAACTTAGAAACTTATTTGTAATTAATTTTAAAATCATTTCTGAGCATTCTAAGTTATAAAATTATTAAAAGTAGATCAAAGATAAGGACCATACTTACAATTAATTTAAATAAAAAGCCTAAGTCTTGGTCTTCATCTTGATTTCTTATCTTGAGCATCCATAAGCTTTCTTCTTTTGTGATGTGAGTTTGTTATCATCAAAACCCAGTCAAGTTCAAAAAGGAAATCTTCTTCACATGACTTATTTGTAAATGTCATAACATAACATCTTCATCATCATCATCATTTGGAACTAATAAAAGAGTCAAAACACGAACTTATGAAAACGGTCCCCTTTTACTAACCTAACTTTTTTGGGCTCTATTTATACATTTATTGTAAATTTTATCTCAACGGATATTTGCCCCCTTAAAAATGATAATTTTTTACCAAAAAAAGTAATATATTATGACAAAACATATGAGTTTAGACCAAATTTTGAATACAGATAAAACTGGAGGGACCAAAAAGTTCAACTAAAAAAAATTATATTAAAAAACTAATTTTTAAAAATGAGAAGAGGTGAGAAATAACGTAGATTGGTGATATTGTTTGATGTATAAGAGACAAAGAGAGAAAGAAAAAAGAAAAAAATTTATTTTGAAAAAAGAGAAATAATTTTATTTTTAAAATGACAAAATTAGTCATCATTAAAGGTGTTGGCCCCACATCATTTGAGTAACAGTGCAAGGGTAAAAATGGAACAAAGTAAAAAGTGGCTTCAGTGCTTCCTTTATTCTTATTTTAGAAAGAAAAAAATGTTTGATCTACATCGTTTTATTCTCTCTTCCCTATTTTCACCGAACCAAAAAAAAAACTAGACATTTTATCCTGCATTTCACCTTAAACAAAGACACCCTTAAATTTAATTATTTTTATTTGGGTTAAATATATTTTTTGTCCCTATAGTTTCGCAAAATTTCATTTTTAGTCGTTGAAGACTTTTTTCGTACTTTTTAGTCCTTGAAGATTTTTTCGTCAGTGTTTTTAGTCCCTATTTTTAATCAAACTCTTGTATATCTTGTATACTTTTATATTTTCTAATGATTTTTTCGATTCATGTTTATAATATTATAAGAACATCTCCGATAAAAATTTAGAATTTTTAACATAAAATAAATTATTTATGACTTTTTATATGCAAAAAAACTAAAAAATTCATATTTAATTCTTCTCTTGTTAAAAAAATTTAAACTTTTGTAAGAGAGATTCATATAATGTACTAAGGGTATTCATCTGGGCATGTTAAAACCACAATACACAACTTATCAGGTAGCCTTGCTGTTTGTAGACATCGTTGGTAAGATTCATGGAATGTCACGCAGTTTGGTTTCTCATCGTGATCCCTTGTTCGGGAGCAAATTTAGGCAAGAGTTGTTCAAATTAAGTGGTACTAAACTAAGAATGAGTTCCTCCTAGCATCCACAAACGCATGGCCAAACAGAGGTGATTAACTGAGTTATTAAGCAATACTTAAGAGCATTTGTTCACGAGAAACCCAACACTTGGGGTAAGTATTTGTTGTGGGCTGAATGGTCATATAATACATCCCAACATTCTGGTACTACAAAAACTCCCTTTGAAGTTACCTTTGGCAAACCACCCCCCCAGTACTATTCCTCAATTGGATGGCACTTCATCCATTGCTGATATGGATGAATTATTCCTCAATTTGATTTTAATGGGCCGGTTACCCGTGAAATTCCTACTTCAACTTCGATGCACCTACATGTTATGGAATTCCCTAATCTCTAATTCTAAATTCTCCAAAAAGCACCTTAGTTTCTCCACCACACGCCACCTCCACTTTCTAAGCTACAATGACCCCTTATATGCAAGTGCATTCCCACATTTAACAAACTCTACTATGTTTTCACTAACATAACAACTATGTTCTCGCAACTCGAGTTTTCACTAAATAATTGTGGTGGAGATTATCATCCAAACACTTCAAATTTACATTTTTGGCTTATGGAATGATATCCTATTTCTTGTTGATTATGACGAAGACTATGAATATTATGGAATTCCATTAGAAAATTTAAGAATAAATTTCGCTTTTCAAAAGCCACAAACGCTTAATTACATTGATAATGACATATGATTTTGACTACAATTTTGTTAATGATAATTATAAGGTGGTGGTTGTTTTCCGCTACTATATATCTGTGATAATATTAATAATTATATGATAAAATTAAAGTGAAAGTTCATATATATAAAGTAGTGTAAAACAGCCACAACCTTGTAATTATCGGTAACAATATCATAGATAAAGTTGTGTGCCTTATCAATGGGGCCAAGAGTTTGTGGCTTTTGAAAACCTGGTAATTTCTTAAGTTTTCTAATGGAATGATTCCACAGTATAATAAAGATTACATCATAATTGACAAGATAAAATATATCAATTCAAGAGTCAACGATGTAATTTAAAATGTTTGGATTATAATTTCCATTATAATTTTTTCTTGAACTCGAGTTTAGAATGTACTTGGGTAAGGGGTCATACTAGTTTAGGAAGTAGAGGTGGCATGTGGTTGACAAACTAAGATGATTATTTTTTGCAAATTTGGGATAGAGATTTGGAAATTTCATGACTTATAGACGCAACAACAATGAAGTAGGAGCTTCACGGGTTATATACTTAATTTTGTTTACAATGAGGTCAAATGGAAGAGTGGGAAGAGGGTGTGCATGAACCAATGTGATAGTAAGTGATTAAAGACAAGAACCAATTTGACATATTATAAGAGTTTTGAAATATTCATAATTCAAGGACCTATTTGAGAGTGTCCAACAAAGTTAGAGACTAATTTAGTGATTTACTCGGTGATATTTGGTTTGCTTGCGCTTGGGTTGTGTGGACAGAGAGAAATCATAGATTGTTAAGAGGATCAGCAAACACTTCTCATGGAATGCCACACAGTTTAGTTTCTGATCGTGATCCCTTGTACGTGATCAAATTTTGGCAAGAGTTGTTCAAATTAACTGGTACTAAACTAAGAATGAGTTCCTACTAGCATCCATAAACGGTTGGCCAAACAGAGGTGATTAACTTTGTTATTGAACAATACTTAAGAGCATTTGTTCAGAGAAACCCAACACTTGGGGTAAGTATTTGTTGTGGGCTGAATGGTCGTATAATACATCCAACATTCTGGTACTACAAAAACTCCCTTTGAAGTTACCTTTGGCAAACCACCCCCTAGTATTATTCCTCAATTGGATGGCACTTCATCCATTGCTGATGTGGATGAATTATTAGGCAATCAGGAGACCATGTTAGTTAATTTGTGCAGAAAGTTAGCCAAAGCACAGACAAGTATGAAGAAGTTTGCTAACTCACATAGGCGTGAAATTAATTATGAAGTGGGAGACTTAGTCATGGTAAAATTAAGGCCTCATTGCCAGACTTCTATCATCACTGCACCTTACTCTAAATTGTACAATAAATTTTATGGGTCATTTCAGGTGTTGGAAAAGATTGGCAAGGTCGCTTACAAGTTGATTCTGCCACCAGAGTCCAAAATTCATAAAATTTTCATTGTTCAGTGCTGAAATCGTTCCATCAGAACCCTTCTACTCTGATTCTTGTGGCAACTTTGCCACCTAACACGATGGACAACCTGAAGGTGCGTGGAGAAAACACAAGAAGGGGGGGTTGAATTGTGTTTTAGATATTTAAAAACTTTTCAAGATATTTAAATCTATCAGAGTCTTTAAGCACAGCGGAATTGTTCACACAATTAACTTAAGGCTAAGTGAATGATGAAGGAGTGAATGAGAGAGTGAGAGAGAGAAAGACACACAACAATTTATACTGGTTCCCCTCACAAATTGAGAGTACTCCAGTCCCCTTGCTTCCAAGGGAGTTCACTATAATCACTAAGATTACAATCAGATGCTCAAGCACACAAGCATGAGACTTCCTTGCTCAAGTCACACAAGACTTAAGACTTCCTGCTCTAAGTCACACAAGACAGAGAGACTTCCTTGCTCTAATCACACAAGATCAGAGACTTCCTTGCTCAAGCACACAAGCTTAAGACTTCCTTGCTCAAGTCACACAAGACGAGAGACTTCCTTGCTTCTACACTCAGCAGAAGACTTCTTTGCTCTAATCACTAAGATTGAGACTTACTTGCTTCTACACTAAGCAGAAGACTTTCTTGCTTCTACACTAAGCAGAAGACTTACAATTACTCACGCATGAGTAATACTAACTTCTAAGCTTAAACTTATTACAAACATAATAACTTCAGAGGCTTAAGCTAGTTTATATTCTCACTTCATTTGAGAGATGTTTTCTATTACAATTCAAATTCTCACTTTATTCTGAGAGATGTTTTCTAATGAAGATCGTTAGTCATCAATTCTTTCTTTTGTATATTTATATGAGTTGAGAAAGACATTGAGACGTTGGTGAAATTCCTGTTGTAAAATGGACAGCTGTAGTCTTTGAATATCCATTGAGTAAAGCCACGTCTTCTTTTGCAGTGAAGCTTCACCTTTACTGTTTGTCCAAAGTACAGTAATAAGGTACAACTAGCTCCTAGAGAGAGTAGGATCACATCCTTTGTGACCGTTGTAATTAGTTGTCCTTAGAACAAATCATCAGGCTTGATAAGAGTAGTTGATGTAGCCCTTATGATGATTTGGGGAATTCCTTTGCTTCTGATGGACCTTTGATAACTTGGAGTCTGATTGGTCTTGAATGAATGGTCTCTGATAGTCCTTCGTAATTCAGCTTCTGAACATCTTCATCTTCTGAATAACTCATGACTAGCAGATAGCTTCTGAACTCTTGTAGGCATCTGAACATCTTTGAGCTTCTGAACTTCTCTGAGCTTCTGAACTCTTGCAGACATTCTGATCCTCTTTGAGCTTCTGAACTTTGTTTAGCTTCTGACCACGTTGTAGCTTCTGAACTCTTTCAGAGTGTAAAGATTCAGACTTCCATAGGTTTCATCATAGTCTAAATTAAATGTGCTCTTGATATAACGTTGGATTCTCCTGCACACTTAATTTAAACATTAGTAACATCAATTGTCCATTTAATACTTTGTTATCATCAAAACTTAAGGGTGTGTACTAACACATATTTTGTTCCAACAATCTCCCCCTTTTTTATGACGACAAACATAAGTATTAAATACAATTCTTCTTTTCATAGTGTGATAATCTTTGAATAAAGTTGCACCCTTACTCAAGAACTATCTATGAATAATAAACTTCAATTAATAAATGTATTCTCCTTGAAATTATGCTCTTAATGAAGATGCAAGATGAAGCAAATATTTAAATTAAATGACAATAGGATCAGAGGCACTAGAAACGTATACACACACACACTTGGTTTTGATGGTTATCATTAACAGTTTCAGAGTTCAAAATATTTTTCAAACAGTTCAGAGCTTAAAAAATCTTTTCAAAGCAAATAGCTCAGAGCCTGAATCAAAAAAAAACTTGAAAACAGTTCAGAGCTCTTTAAAACAGTTCAGAGCTCTTTAGCACAATATTTTGAAATCCTCAAAGATCAGATTGTCATATCAACGCATGTACCTCATGCTACTATTTTGACCACTCTCCTACGTTCTCTCTCTGAAGCACTACAAAGCCCTAAAAAGCTAAGTAATTTCACTTCTTCCAACAATTGATTTACCAATATTCTTTCTCCCCCTTTTGTCATTATCAAAAAGAGTATAAGCAATTTAATTAACAAGTACAACGTCCAATACGGTCAAATCAGGAGTGGTTGAACGCATTTAAGACCTTGTCGGTGAAATGAGCTTATAAAAGGAGAGAAGCCTAGCCATTTTATTCACACAGAATAATCTTAGGTTATTGATAGATCTCTTGAGAAAAAATATGAAACGCTCAGAGAAGAAGAAAGTAGTTTCAAAGAGATTCAGTCAAGCTAGGAGAAAACATAAGAAGAAACCAATAGAGACAAAGCCAATGTCTGTTACAGAAGAACTCAGTTCAGAGTCTGAAGAAAAATCTTTGGACTCTGACTGTTTTAAGTTCTGAAGACATATATTCCTGAAGAAAATCAAACTGATATCCAAGGCTCTAGAGGGGCTAGAGTCTTTTCCTGAGGAAAACCAAACTGATGCATCAGAATCGGTTTCTTCAAGAAAGACTCCTGGTTGAATGGCTTCAGCCAAAACCTCAATATTTCCCCTCTGCAAAGGTCATGTAGGCATGTAGCCACAAACATGGCCTTTGAAGCAACCAGAAGATATTTCTTAGAAATTTTTTATATGTAATCCAGAACACAAGTTCTCAATGAAATAAAATTAATTACTTTGGCTTGTTTATTTTTGATTTCTTATTTATTGCTTCTCTTGTTATGTAGTTTGATTCTTTAAGAATAACCAAATATTGTACTCATTGAAAATCAATTTTATGAATGAAACTCAAGAGTTTGAAAAGTCAATTTGCAAGATTGTTTGTTTAACTAAAATGAAAGTCAGTTCAAGAATTAAAACAAACAAAAGACATGCTAAACAGAATCAAACCAGATATACAAGCATCCAAAAAATATAGTGACTAAATATGTCAGTTTTAACACAGAGATAGAAATTGTATAACACTATGAACTTTGTCCTATCAATGTGCCTAATCAAAATATTAATCAGTTATGAAGTCATATAAGCAATCAAAGAAATCCTAAGGTTGGGGTTGACTACAGAAAGACGCTAGGGTTATCATGATGTTTTTCTGATTATTACTTCTTCCATCAATCCCACAAACTTGTCCACTTTGGCTTCAATCCTTCTGATGTCATTCTCATAGACAGGGTTCCTCGGATACTGTTGATTACCTCGATCACCTCTCAGATTGTCCACTATTGAGACTAACCTTTCCCTAAGGTTTTGCCCAATATGTTCTCTTGCAGTAGAGGATTCAGGATGATCCCTCTCTGTGTCTACTTGAGTCTGAATGTCCTTCTTAGCATTGATAGCTTTCCCTTTGTCAAAATTCTTCTGTTCTTCCACAACTGCCTTCTGAAGATTTTGCAACTCTTTTACCAGTTCCTCTGTCAGACTTACCCATCGAGCAACATACTCAGATGAAGGCATATCAGATTGCCTTTGGTCATAAAGACCATGTATTTGTTTAAACAAGTCGTTGCATTTGCTCAAGACAACAGGATTGTTTGATTTGGATGGGTGAGGTTCATTGGTTAAGGGTGTATTGATGAGTTGAGGATTTGAATGGATAGGTATTTGTTGTGTTTGTTGAGGACTAGGGCTGGTTTGGAAAAAGCCTTTGAGGTGGAAATCTTCTATAAGAAGTTCTTTGACCATAGCCTCAACATGGTTTGATGGTGGGAGGTTCAGGTTTTCTTCTGAAACAACGTGTTTAGAATGCTCTGAAACATCAGAGGAATTTTCAAGTTCTTCAGTGAATTGTTGTTCAGGTTGTGTTTGGTTTTTAGGTTTATGAGGGTCTGAAGATGTTTGAGTCATAAATGGCTGAGCTATTTTATGCTTAGATTTGGCATCAAGAAGTTCAAAACTAGCTAGGATTTCATCTAACTCATTAGGATTAAAATCAACTGATGTTGATGATGAGGATATATTGATAAATTCTGGTTCAGGGTGGGTTGTTTCTGGTATAGGAGGTTTTGATTTGACAGGTTCTGATATAAGTTGTTTTATGGTAAGATTGTCTTCGGAACTTGCCTGGTTATAATTTGGAATAGGTTGGGTTGATGATGAGGTTAAATGAGTGTCTTGAGTAGTTACAACAAAAGGTTTGGATAAAGATACATCACCTGATTTGCCATGATTTGGGCCTTCAACAATCTTCTTCCCAGGCTCTTTGGTAAGTTTCTTTAGTCTGACACTACGAGGTTCATCATCACTTTCTTCACTATCTGAGCTTTCAGCCTTGGTCTTGGTCTTCTCTTTTCTTCCTTCCTTTATGGTTTCACTCTTATATTCTTTCACTAGCCTTTTCCTCTTTTTCTTCAATTCAGCTTTCTCAATCTCAAATCCTTCTCCAAGGTTATCCAGTAGTTGAATGTACTGATTGACAATGCCACTAGAGACCGTAGGTATGTCAATTTTACAAGTCTTCACTAAAGAAGATCTTGAGTGAGATTGAGGTACAAAAGGATCTAAAGGATGCACCTCATGTCCTGACAACAAATTCATATGAAGGAGACTATGAACAGACACTGTGGAGGCTCTGATTTCTCTTAACAAACAGTCATGACCTGCAGCTTTGATTATGTCTATCACTCCACATTGATAGAAAATCTCACTGAGTATCCTTGGGTAGATGACATGTATATTAGATTTGGTCTGATTCTGAGTGTTAAACACAACTTTGCATAGATGATTGAAGATGTATTTAGCCCAATTTAAATCATATTTCCTTGTGAGAAAATAGACAAAGTGTCTATGATCCCATGACAATTGATCAGAATTTTCACTTCTTGGAAATATAGAGCTCAACGTAATTTTAGCTAATACTCTCTGAGTGGGCTTCAGATCACCAATCCTATTGCTCTCACAACTTTTTCCTTTAACGTAGCATTGTTTTGTCATAATCTCCAGAAACTCGCAGTTCTTTGCTTCATTGTGATCAAAGGTGTAGTAGATGTCTTCATTGGGGATGGATAGCACCTTAGCCAAGTTTGAAGCAGTGAGAATTACTTCAAAACCGCACACAACAGAATGCACCTCAGTTTCCTCAATGATTCTTAATCCTAACTCTTGAGGGGTTTTGTTCTTATTTTCAGCCTTTTCTTTTCTCCTTGCAGCTAGCTCCTTATCATAATCTTCAACTGTCTTCACCTTGCTTTTGATCCAGAAATCTTTTACCAGAGTAGGATAGATTGGACCATTTAATAACTTCATGTATCTAAAGCTCCCACTATGATCAACAAAGAACTTTAGAACATCAAAATGATTCTTTTCCAAACTATCAAAGTCCACTGGTTGTTCCATAACCAGGTTCAGAGATTTTCCCTCTATCTTAAGAGACAAATCTGTAGAAAACATTTCCTCGCAAGCAGTAGTGTTGATAGGGAAGTTTTTAGGAAATGTAAACAAGGAGTCTGAAGTTGATGTAGAAGTAGATGCCATTTCAGAAGGTTAGGGTGTAGAGTTTGCTAATGCGAGAGAAAGAGTTTGTTCTAGTTTTGAAAGACGAGGGTGAGGGATGTGATAGTGTAAAGTGTGCACGTGTTTAAGTGATTTTGTTTAAAACAATAAAACAAATTAAAAACACACAATACATTAATTAAAAAGTAAAACGAACTAATCATTAACTGTTTCTAAATCAATCAGAATGTGTGTACGTGTTGTTCTTTTAGCGCCAAAACGTTTCAGAGAAAAAAAAATTCAAACGTTTGCAATTCATTTCCTTGTCAGAGGCTTAACCTTCAGATGATGAGATCCAAAGTACTTCAGAGTCTAAAAATGAATCTTTCAGGACACAAAAATATATATTCAGACAAGATTTTTCAAGATTTTATTTCTGAACACTTTGTTCAAATAAATCAGGTGTCCTAAAGGAATATTTTTAACCTTTGAGTGTTATTCCTCTGAATTGTCATTGAGACTTTAAGAATACTCACCTTGCATTGAAGCTTTCTTGTTTCAATTGTAGTCAGTATCATAGCCTGAACAGTTACTCCTCCAAGCTGAGTTACTGTCATCTTCAGAACAAGCTTCATATTCTTCATCATAAGGATCATATCTTCTTCTGTTCCTTATGAATTTTTTCTTCATCTTCTTCACCATCAGATTCATCAAAAATGTGCCTTCTGTGCACAATTGCTCTCCTTCCATTTGCAGTCACATGAGTCCATGTGAGTGGAGAGTCTATTTTACTCATTTGTCCTGCAGCCAAATAAACAATTTTGTATGATTCAGGATGTCTTGGTCAAAGTCATAACTTGATTGTTCAGACTCTGAGTCCACTTCAGACTCTGCTGCTGCTTCAGTTCTTGCTTGCATTTCAGGTCTTGATCTCCGTGGTAGCTTGACTTTCTTTTCTTCTTCAGAAAGTTTGTCCAGCTCTTCCCAGGTTGTCAATTTCTTCATGCTAGCTATCTCTCCTCCATTCTTCTTGAATTCAGACCATCTTTGAAATTTCTTGGAGAAATTATCAAAGTATTCTTCATCAGATTCTCCCTTAATATCTTCAAGCTCCATTGCTTGCTTCCCTTTTCTGGCTGCTTCCTTGTCTCTTGCACTTGAGGTACAAACATCAGATGTTGATGTAGATACTTGCTTGTTGCTCGGATCTTCATTCATATTAAGTCCATCTTCCATTCCTTTAATGAGATCAGCAGCAAGTTGATGAATCTTCTGCTTCCAATCATTCACTTGTTGAGCCATGGTGTTTTTCTCCTTTGGATCTTGACTGTCTCACGGTTAAGTGATTTACCAACAGAACCGGAGCTCTGATACCAATTGAAGGTGCGTGGAGAAAACACAAGAAGGGGGGGTTGGATTGTGTTTTAGATATTTAAAAACTTTTCAAGATATTTAAATCTATCAGAGTCTTTAAGCACAGCGGAATTGTTCACACAATTAACTTAAGGCTAAGTGAATGATGAAGGAGTAAATGAGAGAGTGAGAGAAAGAGAAAGACACACAACAATTTATACTGGTTCCCCTCACAAATTGAGAGTACTCCAGTCCCCTTGCTTCCAAGGGAGTTCACTATAATCACTAAGATTACAATCAAATGCTCAAGCACACAAGCATGAGACTTCCTTGCTCAAGTCACACAAGACTTAAGACTTCCTGCTCTAAGTCACACAAGACAGAGAGACTTCCTTCCTCTAATCACACAAGATCAGAGACTTCCTTGCTCAAGCACACAAGCTTAAGACTTCCTTGCTCAAGTCACACAAGACGAGAGACTTCCTTGCTTCTACACTCAGCATAAGACTTCTTTGCTCTAATCACTAAGATTGAGATTTACTTGCTTCTACACTAAGCAGAAGACTTTCTTGCTTTTACACTAAGCAGAAGACTTACAATTACTCACGCAGGAGTAATACTAACTTCTAAGCTTAAACTTATTACAAACACAATAACTTCAGAGGCTTAAGCTAGTTTCTATTCTCACTTCATTTGAGAGATGTTTTCTATTACAATTCAAATTCTCACTTTATTCTGAGAGATGTTTTCTAATGAAGATCGTTAGTCATCAATTCTTTCTTTTGCATATTTATATGAGTTGAGAAAGACATTGAGACGTTGGAGAAATTCCCGTTGTAAAATGGACAGCTGTAGTCTTTGAATATCCGTTGAGTAAAGCCACGTCTTCTTTTGCAGTGAAGCTTCACCTTTACTGTTTGTCCAAAGTACAGTAATAAGGTACAACTAGCTCCTAGTGAGAGTAGGATCACATCCTTTGTGACCGTTGTAATTAGTTGTCCTTAGAACAAATCATCAGGCTTGATAAGAGTAGTTGATGTAGCCCTTCTGATGATTTGGGGAATTCCTTTGCTTCTGATGGACCTTTGATAACTTGGAGTCTGATTGGTCTTGAATGAATGGCCTCTGATAGTCCTTCGTAATTCAGCTTCTGAACGTCTTCATCTTCTGAACTTCTCTGAGCTTCTGAACTCTTGCAGATATTCTGATCCTCTTTGAGCTTCTGAACTTTGTTTAGCTTCTGACCACGTTGTAGCTTCTGAACTCTTTCAGAGTGTAAAGATTCAGACTTCCATAGGTTTCATCAGAGTCTAAATTAAATGTGTCTTGATATAACGTTGGATTCTCCTACACACTTAATTTAAACATTAGTAACATCAATTGTCCATTTAATACTTTGTTATCATCAAAACTTAAGGGTGTGTACTAACACATATTTTGTTCCAACACAACCAACCTGTTATTACTCCTTTGGTGATTTTGGGTACGTGTTGGACTCAAACTATTGAGCCTCGTAAGGAGGTACTGGTACAATGGTGTGGTTTACCTGCTGATGACACATCTTGGGAGGATTAGGAAACTCTCAAAACTAATGAGGTGGGGAATGTTAGCAAAGGAGATACAGCTGAAGTGGGCCATTATGATGCTAAGGGAAAGCCCAAAAGAAAAACTAAATTGCTAAAATACCTAGAAGATTGCAACCTAGGTGGAATATCAAATTCTATTAGGAAGAATTGAGTTGACAACTTCTTATTGGCTAGTCCCAATCTTACAAATCATTCTAGATAATTACTTTTCATTGTATTCAGTACTATCCTTCTGTTTTTTATTGGATCATCCAAATTCTCTCTCTCTTAATATTCTGTGGAGGTTTCTAGTCCTCGAATTCTAAGTTTATCATATCCTTTTCCTAACATCTCGTTACATTTACTTAATTAATCAAATATATTATCCATCCCATATTTTCTAAGTTTAATATGATATTTCGAAAAAATGATTTGAAATATATATATATATATAAAATAGAGTCCATTTAATATAGTAAATCTTATAAATATTTTAATTATTATATGATACTAACTTTAAAACCAACGGTCAAAATGTTGCTTATATTATAAGGAAGCAATTCAATTAAAAGTTGCATATTGTACCCAAAAAAAAAAAAAAAAGTTATATAAAAAGGAAAACCATTTAAATTATATTTTATACTAACTTTAAAAATATCTCAGTCAAAACCTAAATTTAATATTAGGCTTTGGTCAAAAGTAATTTACTTATTAAGCTTGATATTAATGACTCCTCAATATCTTGATTCTATAAATATAATATCACTATAAGAAATCTTATACTCTGATTCATTTATCAATTGTTCATATTCAAATGGAACCCTAACTTTTCACTACAACCATGTATACCATGCAAGGTACGTACCTTCATTCTTTCATATCAATCTTCTATAACTCTTGGTTCATGTGATTCTATTGATTCTTTTACACATCAAGTTCTTCAAAAAAAAATTTAATTTTAATTTTTTGATTATAGCATGAAAAACACTAAAGTATAGATCTCTTAATGATGATTGAATATTTTAATTTTAATATTTATTTGATAGATTATTTTTCTCCCATTTTGTATGGTCTTAGTTGCAAAAGCCAAGCCTTTGGAGAAACTCAAGTCTGATAAAAAGGTTTATAATGAGATATTCAATTTCATAAATTTTTTCTTCATATTATATATAGATTATGAATATCATATTTGAAATGTGTTGACAAAAGAATGAAATTTTCAAGTTTATTGTACTTTGATTTTAATGGGCCGGTTACCCGTGAAATTCCTACTTCAACTTCGATGCACCTACATGTTATGGAATTCCCTAATCTCTAATTCTAAATTCTCCAAAAAGCACCGTAGTTTCTCCACCACACGCCACCTCCACTTTCTAAGCTACAATGACCCCTTATATGCAAGTGCATTCCCACATTTAACTAACTCTACTATGTTTTCACTAACATAACAACTATGTTCTCGCAACTTGAGTTTTCATTAAATAATTATGGTGGAGATTATCATCCAAACACTTCAAATTTACATTTTTCGCTTATGCAATGATATCCTTTTTCTTGTTGATTATGACGAAGACTATGAATATTATGGAATTCCATTAGAAAATTTAAGAAAAACTTTCGCTTTTCAAAAGCCACAAACGCTTAATTACATTGATAATGACATATGATTTTGACTACAATTTTGTTAATGATAATTATAAGGTGGTGGTTGTTTTCCGCTACTATATATCTGTGATAATATTAATAATTATATGATAAAATTAAAATTGAAAGTTCATATATTGTGTACTAAATTTTGGAAAACATTCACGAGTTCCCTACTTTTGGTAAAATGAAACTTTTGAATGTTTTTTCAAAAATTAGTACCCAAAGTATGAACAACCTTCACTTTAGTTTTATTGACATAATTATCGATATTATCATATATATAAAAAGTAGTGTAAAACAGCCACAACCTTGTAATTATCAATAACAATATCATAGATAAAGTTGTATGCCTTATCAATGGGGCCTAGAGTTTGTGGCTTTCGAAAACCTGGTAATTTCTTTAGTTTTCTAATGGAATGATTCCATGGTATAATAAAGATTACATCATAATTGACAAGATAAAATATATCAATTCAAGAGTCAACAATGTAATTTAAAATGTTTGGATTATAATTTCCATTATAATTTTTTCTTGAACTCGAGTTTAGAATGTACTTGGGTAAGGGGTCATACTAGCTTAGAAAGTAGAGGTGGCATGTGGTTGACAAACTAAGATAATTATTTTTTGCAAATTTGGGATAGAGATTTGGAAATTTCATGACTTGTAGACGCAACAACAATGAAGTAGGAGCTTCACGGGTTGTATACTCAATTTTGTTTACAATGAGGTCAAATGGAAGAGTGGGAAGAGGGTGTTAATGAACCAATGTGATAGTAAGTGATTAAAGACACGAACCAATTTGACATATTATAAGAGTTTTGAAATATTCATAATTCAAGGACCTATTTGAGAGTGTCCAACAAAATTAGAGACTAGTTTAGTGATTTACTCGGTGATATTTGAGTGGTTATATATATTGTTGTTGAGAAATTAAATCTGTAAAATATGTTGCGAAAATGGTGTTGGAAGTTGTTGGTAGACAGAGGGGGTCTGTGGTTTAGAGTGCTAGCAGCCCGTTATGGGATGGAGGGAAGCAGGGTGAAAGAGGGGGGGCAAAAGAGTGTCTTCGTGGTGAAGGGAGATTGTGAGAATTAGGGATGGTGTTAGAGGGTTAGCGAGAGGATGGTTCGGGGAGAGCATTTTGAAAAAGGTGGGGGATGGGTATGATACCTTGTTCTGGTCTGACCCCTGGTTGGGTGGGAGTGCTTTGTGTGAGAGGTTTAGGCGTTTGTTCGACTTGGCGGAGAATAAAGGCTCGGTAGCTGAGATGACTTCTTTAGGGTGGAAGACTGGAGGGGAGGTGTGAGTGTGGTGGAGACAGTTCTGGGCGTGGGGGGAGGAGATGTTGGGGGTGCCAGACCTTATTTCTTTATGTCTCTTTGCAGGAACAATCTTCAGATAGGTGGTTGTGGCAGCGTGATCATGCCAACGACTACTCCATTCGCGGCGCATACCAACTTTTGACTTCTTAGGACTCAGTCACTTTGAATGTTAGTCACAATTTCATATGGTACAAACATGTTCCCTTGAAGGTGTCCATCTTCGCATGATGTTTACTGCGTAACAGGTTACCCACAAAAACAAACCTGGTCACCCGAGGCATCTTATCTCCTGCAGCTCACTTTTGCATTTTTGGATGTGGAGAGGTCGAGTCGACCCAACACTTATTCATCTCCTGCAGTACTTTTAGTTCTCTTTGGGCATTAGTTCGTTCGTGTATCGGCATTCCGTCGGTGGATTCTACTACTTTATGTGACCACTTTGTTTAGTGTAGTTATTCAGCGGGTGGATCTCGAGCGGGCCGATCTTTTTGCAACTCATTTGGTTTGCTTGCGTTTGGGTTGTGTGGACAGAGAGAAATCATAGATTGTTAAGAGGATCAACAAACACTTCTAATCAATTGTTGGGCAAGATCAAGTTGATTTCCTACAGGTGGTTGAAGACGACGAGTGTCATTTTAGCTTCAAACTACCATAGTTGGTGGTCTAATCATTTGCTTTATTTGGGCCTTGTATGATTTGTTTATGGTTCTCTTTCCTTGACTCTTTGTAAACCTTTGTAGTCTTCCTCGGTACACCTTATGCTGAAGAGACTGTTTTATTAATATATATCTCATTTTAGCTTGTTCAAAAATATATATTGAGAAAAAAAAATGGAGAGGAAAAATAACTTCAACGCAGTTAAATAATATTACGAGCAAATTAGAATGTAGCACGAAGACCGTAGAGCTTTTGGAGGTCTTATAAGTAATTGTTCTTATTTTCAATCAATTAGTGAGATAACTCGTTTGGTTAGAGATCCAAACATCATTTTTTAATAACAAGTAAATGTTATCATGGTTTATAGAGCAGTGAAGGAAAGTGAAAAACATGATGTTTTGTCGATTCACATGTTTCACATTTAAACAATTACAAATCCTTATTCCAAAATAACTTAAGGAAACATGTGTTTTAAATAATGAAATGAAATCTATGATGACTTGTAAGTTTAAGAGTTCAATCTAAGAAGGTGGGTGAATTATGTTTCAATATTTTTTTGGTTATTTTGGAGATTTTGTAGATTAATTCCTTTTATTTTTCTTGAAAGTTATGACAAATGTATGATTCAATATGTAGAAAAATAAAAGAGAGAAGGGAAAGAGAAAGACACAAGAGAATTATAGTGGTTCCCCTATTGGTACATCCACTCCCTTCACACCCTTGAAGGAATTCACTATGTTAGAATATTTATACAAGCCTTACACCAAGACCTATCCTACAATCTTTCTAACAGACATAAGATAGCACCCCACTATCTTTAACCACAAGAATATTCACCAAACCATATGATGAAATTCTTATACAACACAAGATAGCACACCACTATCTTTAACAACAATTCTCAACAAAACGATGATGAGAATTTACAAACAAGTGTTGAAGAATATACAATAATGTATGGTTGTTATCATATCAATATCACTTTAATAATATATATGTAACTTAGTGCTCAGAAATCTTTTTGAATATGGAAATATAATCAAGGTTTCACAAGATATATGTATGAAAGTTTATGAGAGGAAAGTGATATTGTTTTACTTAGAAAGTTTGACAATGTGAAAGTTGTTGTTACTAATTATAATAATCACAAATATATTTATAGAGGTTTTAGAAAATGTCCATGAAGCAAGACAACTCTTCAAAAAATCTTATAATAAAAAATTATGTATTTAAAATAACAATGGTTCATAAAAAAAGAAAATTATGTATTCTGTCCAGGATATATTAAATCGGTTGATATGCATGATCTGATTTAAAAGGGTCTGTTTTCAAAATTGAAACGTTGCACTGTTTGGAATTTCAAACAGCAACAGATCATTTTAAATCGGTTGTACGACCAAAATGATTTAAATTGTTCTGACAACTATTTTTCAAAAATAAGCTTTTTATAATTTTTAAAAACTTGCTTCATATATGGACTTTTATATTTAACTTAGAAACTTATTTGTAATTAATTTTAAAATAATTTCTGAGCATTCTAAGTTATATAATTATTAAAAGTAATAGATCAAAGATAAGGACCATACTTACAATTAATTTAAATAAAAAGCCTAAGCCTTGGTCTTCATCTTGATTTTTTATCTTGAGCATCCATAAGCTTTCTTCTTTTGTGATGTGAGTTCGTTATCATCAAAACTCAATCAAGTTCAAGAAGGGAATCTTCTTCACATGACTTATTTGTAAATAACATCATCATCATTTGGAACTAATAAAAGAGTCAAAACACGAACTTATGAAAACGGTCCCCTTAAAAATGATAATTTTTTACTAAAAAAAAGTAATATATTATGACAAAACATATGAGTTTAGACCAAATTTTGAATACAGGTAAAACTGGTGGGACCAAAAAGTTCAACTAAAAAATATTATATTAAAAAACTAATTTTTAAAAATGAGAGAAAGAGGTGAGAAATAACGTAGATTGGTGATATTGTTAGATGTATAAGAGACAAAGAGAGAAAGAAAAAAGAAAAAAAATTATTTTGAAAAAAGAGAAATAATTTTATTTTTAAAATGACAAAATTAGTCATCATTAAAGGTGTTGGCCCACATCATTTGAGTAACAATGCTAGGGTAAAAATGGAACAAAGTAAAAAGTGGCTTCAGTGCTTCCTTTATTCTCAGTTTAGAAAGAAAAAAATGTTGGATCCACATCATTTTATTCTTTCTTTCCTACTTTCACCACCGAACCAAAAAAAAAAATAGACATTTCTCTTCAAATTCTCTTTGACCAACTTATTTATCCTACATTTCACCTTAAACAAAGACACCCTTAAATTTAATTATTTTTATTTGGGTTAAATATATTTTTGGTCCCTATAGTTTTGCAGAATTTCATTTTTAGTCCCTAAAGACTTTTTTCGCACTTTTTAGTCCTTGAAGATTTTTTCGTCAGTGTTTTTAGTCCCTATTTTTAATCAAACTCTTGTATATCTTGTATACTTTTAGATTTTCTAATGATTTTTTATATTCATGTTTATAATATTATAAGAACATCTCCGATAAAAATTTAGAATTTTTAACATAAAATAAATTATTTATGAATTTTTATATGCAAAAAAACTAAAAAAATCATATTTAATTCTTCTCTTGTTAAAAAAATTTAAACTTTTGTAAAAGAGTTTCATATAATGTATTAAACATGACCGCGGAAAAAAATTAAAAATTTCGAATGATATGCACGATTTAAGCACGGGTGGAATGAAAAGTATGGACTAAAAATACTGATGGAAAAAACTTCAGGAACTAAAAAGTGTGAAAAAAATCTTCAGAGACTAAAAATAAAATTCAACGAAACTGTAGGGACCAAAAACATATTTAACCTTTTTTATTTTTATCATCAGTGTTGGAATCAGTGGACTGGTTTCGGCACACTCCCGTTCGCAATTGTAAGGGTCAAACGATTGTTCTCCTACCAAGACCAGCACTAACTATCGATTAAAATAAATATTTTTAAATCAGGTTTCTTAACCTGCATAAGTTAGTAAATTGATGGCATAGCGTGTGAAATACGTGGCTTCGATGCTAAGCAACACGCGTACAACCCAATACATACAGCGCTGATACAACTGCTGACACCCCCACAAACACTTTACTTACTCACTGCGTTAAACCAAAGCCTTCTTAATGACACCAATTTCTTCTTCATTTCCAATCCAATCTCTTCTTTCTTTCTCATTCTTCATCTTCTTCTTCTTCGCTACCTTCACTTTTCTAGAATCTTCCGCAGACTGTACCCACTTCGAACACGCGCCAATGAGTACCTTATGCGGAGGTATTCGCGATTCACATGGCTCTCAAAACTCTGCTGAAATTGAATCCCTTGGGAGATTCGCTGTTGATCAACATAACACCAAACAGGTTCTTTATTCCTTCTCTTCTCTTCTATTCTATTTTCTTTTTGTTTTTCATTTACTTTTGTTATGATTAAAAAATTGATTATAATTTATTCTATTTAATTAGTTTTTTTTTTTAATTTCGAATTTTTGTTTCTTTTTGTAGTTACTCTGTAATAAACGCTCTTTGTTTTGTTGGTTTGTGAATGAAAAATAAAATAGATGCATGTCGTGATCATATTCACGATTAATCACTTAACAAAATATTAATTTATTTTGAATATAATAAGCCCCTTTGGACTCGAGTGGTTAATGAACTTTCCACGGACAAATTGTTAGGGAGAAACTGAGTTCGATTTTCGGTGGGAACAAGATTTTAACTACCTTGTGGCAGAACTCTGATTACCTGGCCCCTTCTCCAGGAACTAGATAGTTAATAGAAAAAAACTTAATTAGGCTATTAAAGCATAAATGTTTTATATATAAGCTATTTTTATAACAGAAGAACTTTTTCAATATAAGCTATAAGTTGTTGTTTTCATATGCTATCTTGAGCTTATGAAAAAAGTTGAAAACATTTTATAGACATGTCGTAACCACGTTTATGCTAGTATATAAGCTCAAGTAAACAAATCCAAACATGCTCTAAGTATCTCACGTGTTTATTTTGATTTTCATAACATTTTGTTAAAAAGAAAAAATCAACATCACATTTTGTCAATTGTGATCTTGAAGCATTGTTCTTATGCTAATCATATCTTGAATTTTATCTGTTGTGACTTTAAAGAATTTTGCCGATCCTAGAAATGCTTGGGAGATCATAACCTCAAGTATGATTTGGTTCCTCTGTTGAGTTATTCACTTTAGAGGGTAAAGTATATAATCTCATCAATTGATGAGAAAAATGACCGTTGATATTGTAATTTGTAACAAATCTATGATTACACACGAATCAAACCAGTTAAGATTGTTGATATTTATATACTTGTGCATTAAATATCAACAAGTTAAGATCTATGATTACTCTTAACAGTCATTTTTCTCATCAATTGATGAGATTATATACTTTACCTTCTAAAGTGAATAACTCACTAGAGAAACCAAATCATACTTGAGGTTATGATCTCCCAAGCATTTCTAGCATCGGCAAATCTATGATTTGTTCCCCCAATGTTGTTATACATGTGCATTAAATATCAACAACTTAAGATTACGTACTTTTACTGTTTAAAGTGAATTGCTCATTTCATATAAGCTATTGAGTGGTATCTGGTTTGATTCTCGGTCAGTCAAAGTACAATATTGTTCCCTCAAAATGCTGGTTCATGCCCGAAAAACGCTTTTAATTACAGTAATGTTCAGACCCTGTGTTGTGTGGATTGGACAAATGAATGTGTTGAGTCTCATAACATATAAGGGGAATGTTAAGAAATTGGGTAGCTCACTTGTGTTTGTCGTCATTAGGTTGTTCTAATGTACTTGTTTATTGGATTGCTGAGATTTGTTATTTTTGTGTTGAAGAATTCACTTCTGGAGTTTACAAGGGTGGTAAAAGCACGTGAGCAGCTTGTTGCTGGTACACTTCATTATCTTACTCTCGAGGTTATTGATGGGGGTGAGAAAAAGATCTATGAAGCCAAAGTCTGGGTCAAACCCTGGATGAACTTTAAAGAACTCCAAGAGTTCAAGCCTGCTGGTGATGGTGGTGCTCCATCATTTACCTCTGCAGATCTTGGTGTGCTAAAGGGTATGCCATTTTGTGTAGACGGTATATTTCTTGATATGACTAACAAGCTAGCTATTAATATGGGTGTTTGAAGGGGTGTAGTAGCGTACTCCCTCCTTCCCTATTTATTTGTTGATTTTTTAGCAAATATTTTCTATTTTATAACTTGTTTTCAAATTTCAAGGTTATATGTACTTCTTTTTGCATCAATTATATCCCTACTTTGTCAATTATTTACACTTAAATTAATGAAAAGAGATGGTAAATGAGTGAGTGGAAGGCTCACAAATGGCCAATATCTGTGCATTTGAGTGATTAGAGGAAGGCTCGCAACTAGCAGTTAGTGTTAGTTTGGTCATTGAGGTAAGTGATGAGGAGTGAGGACTAATCTTATCCAAGATGGAGTGTTATCATTGAATTGAATCTAAATGCGTGAAAAATTCTTGAAATTGAGAAATATTACAAATTAGACGATTTCATATCTTATAGGAATGTATGATCTCATATTTAGTACTACATCAGGATGTGAATTTATAGAGTTTTCGTTACTTTGGATTTGCATACTGGTATTTATCCGTGGGAAATTTCCATTGAAAATGTAGAAATGTGGGAGTGTGGCCTAGTTTTTATCAGGGATTTCCCTTAAAGTTTCAGTTATTTTGCAAGTAAAAAGCACAATCTATCCGTTATAATCATAGTTATTAACTGATAATAGATGTATAAAGTTCCTCGACATTGCTTATGATTGCTTCATTTCTCTTGTATTTCTTGTTGAACATATGAACTTCAGGTGTTTGCTAATATCATCATCTGCTTCTGTTCTGCTTTTATTATCAGATGGCCACAAGCCAGGGTGGCAGTCTGTGCCAACACATGACCCTCAAGTTCAGGATGCAGCAAATCATGCTATTAAGTCCATCCAGCAGAGGTCAAATTCACTAGTGCCCTATGAGCTCCATGAGGTTACTGATGCAAAGGCTGAGGTCAGTGCCTTTGTATTGTTTGTTTGAAAAAATGGTTTTAAAATGCTACATGGTTAAGTTGTCGGTTGTAGTTTGATATTTATATTTTCAGCACTAGAAAAATATCATATAGAAGGTCTCATTTATTTCAAGTTTTATAAAAATAATAATCGAAGTGAAAATTAGCTGAAAGCAAGAAACAATAATTGTTTTTTCACCTTTTACACGACTTTGAAAATAAAAACAAAGTTTTCTTTAATTAGAATTTAAAAGTGAAAACAATAAATAAAAATAGAAACATTTACTCAAACTAGATAGGCTCTAAAATTTCTTTGTGCTCGTGAGAAAAGCACCTGAGTGGATGTTTTATATCCTTTTCTTTCCATATTTTCAAAAAAAACTTATATTACTTCAATAAGTTTGTAAATATCTTTTTAACCAAAAATGCATTTTTCCTTAAGAAAAAAATAAAATTAAATGCTCCCTTATTATTTCTCGGAAACTTTATTTAGGCCATGGGAGAATGTTGCTTAGGACCCAATATGAGAAAGTGGTTTGTGATTCTTATGGTTACTGTAATTGGATTTTTAGTGTGTTTATATATATTGAGCTAGTTAGTTCTTATTGCTCTATTTTTTATTACCTGATCATCTTATGTGCCCATGCTTGTTTATGAGAAACTTATATGTATAATATTTATCTGAAAAGTGCATTTAGCATTATGCTATGAACTGCTTATAATATGCTTCTGAAGCTGCTTTTGTCTTATAAATTTCTGAGACCAGCAGGGCATTGATTAGTAGTGGTCAGTCAGTTTAAGCGACGACTTTGGTATTATTTCTGTGGTTGATAAGAAATTGTTATATATGTTGATTTTTTTTTAATAATAATCCCTTCTCAAGTGTTTCAACCATGTATTGATCTTGTCTTTAGGTACTATATTCTTACATGCTATATAATCTATCGAAGATGGAGTGTTACCATTGAATTGAATCTGCATTTGGGCTATTTACCGGATTCTTGATTTATCATCACTGATGGATGTCTAAATTGCTGTGCAGGTCAATGATGATGTTGCCAAGTTTAATTTGCTTCTCAAAGTCAAGCGGGGAGAGAAGGAAGAGAAGTTCAAGGTAGAGGTGCACAAGAATACTGAGGGTAGTTTCCATCTTAATCAGATGGAAGCCGATCATTCCTAATCCTGATATGAAGCTTGGTCGCGGTAACAATATAGGCCTTCTTGGACCCTAAATTTGCACTTTTTATATATGGCATATATCATGTATCGTTTATGACACACACAACTAGTAGTACTTTTCTAATATTGCCCTTGTTATATATGTCTCAACAACTGTATCATATCAGTGGTTCCCCATTTCTTTATGCCTTGGTCACAAGGAAACAACTGATCAGTTACAGTAGTTAGTGACTATGAAAATGTGTTTGTTTGCTAGGGATTATGATGGATGTAGCTTGTGTTAGGGAGAACTATTGGGATTTGGGAGGCTTGTAACCTTATACTTGTACCAACTAAGTTCATGGATATAAAAGGGTATTGTAAGTGCGAAAGATTTCCAAAATAATGGAATCAAAGAAAATACTTTAGGTGTCTATGCATGGATTTGAAATTCTAGGACGTTTTCTTATGATTAGATGTGTTCCAAGTATGAAAGAATGCTACTTTTTGTTAGGAGCTGTTTCTTCTCATTGGTGCATTGTTTACTCTAAATAACAACAATCCAAAACTCCAAAAATTCAAAATGCTTTTAAATCGTTTTCTCTCTTCCCTTATGTGCCAATTGAAGTTAGATTTATAAACTTTTATTGAATGATATGTTTGATAGTAGGAACTTCAAAGTATCCTGAAAATAATTTGAGTACCATATTGTATCCAGTTTAGAGAAACTGGTGAGGGATATTTTTATTTTCTAGGGTGTTGGTTGTTGAACACAGTGGCTCAGAAATGTTAGCTGGTATATATTTTGACTAAAGAAATATGTTATGAATTTTTATAAAATATACAACTATAGTGAAAAAGTTTTTCCCAAATACATAAAAGCTTATATAAATTACAATTACAAGATTTTATATTCTGAAAATGCTAGATGATATTTTTATTATCAATATTATAAAATTTGTCACTGTACATATCTATATAGGTAACTAAAAGATAATTTAAGAGAGAAGTAAAAGCAAGAGAAATAGATAAAAAATGGTTGCGAGAGAAGAATTTGATGCTTCCATGAATTAAGAGAGAAGAAGAGTAAAGTTAAGAGAGAAAGTGTGTAAAAGTTAAAAGTTGAATTAGTGAAAAGTTAAAAAAATAAGAAGATAAATTTGTGGTAAGTAGATATTAATGAGAAGATAATATGAATTTAGATTGTAATTGATGAATCAAAATAATTCATTAATCTATTTATTAATAATTCACTTATTTATTTACCTTTTAAAATTCAATTTAATCTATTCATTAAACTTAAAAATCATCTCATCCATCTATTATCAATTTATCATCATTTTAATAGATTTTGGGAAGAAAAAAAATCATTTTAAAAAAGGGTCTCTTTGGGTTTGGCTTAATTTTATGATTAAATCAGTTTGAATAAGCTATTTTTATACATTATACACATGTTATTTATTGAACCTATAAAGTGAAATGTTACTTATAATATAATTGAGATCGGAAGAAGGGTGGTAAAGTGGGCCGCTCTGCCCCGTTTAAGTCCGTCCGAAAGTGGAATGGGGTGGGGCAACTTAGGTATATGGGCTCAAGTCCGCCCCCGTTTATTTGCAGGGTGGCGGATTGGCCCGCCTTACTCTTCTTTTTTTCTTCCTTTTTTTAATAGTTTGAATTACTACATTAATTACAAAATTATTAAGCATTGCTCCAACAATACCAAAAACTATTTTTTAAAAGCGCATAATAGAACTTCAACAAATACCAAAAACAAACACATATTAAATTAAAGAGTGACACTATAAGCACGACTCATTTCACGCACGAGAACGCTACTCCAATGTTCATTATTGCTCCATCAAACATACTAGTAAGTAGTAACAACATGCACTTTGCAATATATAAAAACTAAATAATATCAAACACTTTAACTGCACCAAGATTGGACCTTTCTTATTTATCCTTAATCAAATATTAAAGTGCTAGTTACTTTAGTTACTTTGATTTTAAATATAAGTAAAAGTTGGTCAATAAATATATGTAAAATTGGTTAAAATAAAGTTCAGTTATATTTGATATAAAATTTACATCAAATGGCGGGTCGAACGAGCCGGAACGGACGGGCCGAGCCCGTTTTGCCACCCCCTAGAAGAAGTATGATGAACACTTGATGTCTTTAGTAAAATAAAAAAGTAATGCCTAAAGGTACATTTGCAAATGTTTACAACTAAACTTCTCTTATTGAGTTATCAAAAGTGAGCAAACAATACATTTTATGGAAAATGCTAAAGAGTGCATTTAGCATACATGTTAAGAAAATTATAATAAAAAATTAATTTAAAAAATGATGTACTCAACCTTTTCAAAATTTAAAAACTGTCGATACAAATTTTCTACATTTTACATGTATAATTTGTGTCCTTAAGCCACTAGTTAGCATAACCCAATCTTTAAATTGTTTGAAGTTAATCACACCACTCAATGAGTACAATCTCATCATATACATAAGAAACACTAAAATCTGAAACAGAAATACTAATGAACAAAAATGTCATCATATAATTTCAGTTAATCAATTCAATTGAATATTTTTTATTTTTGTTTCCTCTCTAAAGTAAAACCGGTTAATCAATTAAATTAAGTATTTTTTCATTCAAACCATTCTTGCTATGAATCAATATAGAAGGATTCAAGTTTTTTAAACCATTTCTTGCTGGGAATCAATATATGCTTAACTTATATTTTTAAAAAATTTATGCGGACTATTGATTACCTGTCTCCCATACGGGTCAACCCATATTTTAAATGGGCTATGAAGGGGCGAGCTTAAAAGCCCTGAAAAATTCAGGTTTGAATTTTAAAGCCCGAGCCCTACGTTTTAGCGGGCTTGGCGGCCTAGTCCATACGAACTAGCCCATTTTGACTAATAGAGAGGGATAGAAAGAGAGAGAAGAAAATGAAGGAGAATAAGTAAATGAAATGGTGGAAGTATGCGAAAGTGATGCGTAACAAATGTTGGTTGGAAGAAGGAAAAAATACGGAGAAAGTGATGCATCATAAATGTTGGTTGGAAGAGTGAAAAACCATAAGAAAATGTTGCATTATAAATGCTGGATGGAATAGAGAATAGAATGGAAAAGTGATACCTAGCAAATGTTGCTTGTTAGAAGAGGAAAAAAACATTGAAAAGTGACATGTCTTAAATGCAAGTTGGAAGAAGAAAAAAACATAGGGAAGTGATGTATCATAGTGGAAAAATATATAGAAAACATTAATTACATGTTTAACTAGTGTCCTTGAGCCAGTTGTTAGCATAACCCTATCTTTAAATAGTTTGAAGTTAGTCACCACTCAATGAGTACAATATAACTTCAAATCATTTGAATTGAATTAGTTTCCAAACTTTATTTTTTTTTTTAAGAAAGCAATTAATAAACCTTGATAAACCTAATAAGTTTGGTAAAAAGAAGATAATGCCATCAAAGTTTGTTTACATTGGCTCTCTATTATGTCAAAAGATGCATCAACATAATTCATTATCTATTCTTCACAAGATGAGGTTGATTCAGCATACCATGTTCTATACATGCAAATTTTCTTCCAATAATTTGCCAAATTTGTTTACTACTTGACACTTAAAAGATATGCAAAACTAATATTGAGCTTCCATCTTTGAAAATAATACAAACATGCATTAACATTACAACCAAGACTGGAATAAGTAGCAATGTAGTTACTTGCAGTTCCAAAACACTAGGTTTGGTTGCATAAAATCACTACATATGATTCTGATATACACAACATCCTAAAGTACAACAAGTTAACATAACTTGTTACAGGAAAGATACAATATAACAGCTTCAGAAAACATAGATAAGGATTAAACAAAAGGGACATTCAGAACCCTTTTTTTCAGTCAACATAAGACAGCTAGTTTATGTACTTGTTCTAAACTCAAATGAGTTTTTAGCTAATCTAACCTCCCCCTCTCAAAGACTACAATTTACCCTTCCTCGTCATAATCTTCATCATCCTCATCCATTCGCGTACCTAGCTGTGCAAGCTGCATTGAATCAATGGCCATCTTGTCCACCTCAGAAAGGGACCAGCCCGGAATTTCTTCATGATGCTTGATGTCTGTTGGAGGAGGTTCAGACAAGGAGGGATTAGCAGGTTCAGGATCAGCTGGTGTGAGATTAGCAACTGCACTAGCCTTTTTGTCATCACTTTCGTTCATATTGGCATTCAGATCAATATTAAGGAGTGAGTCGGAGTTATCAACAGGAAGAATAACAACACTCGTCTTTGGTAACTCATTTGACTCTGAACCATCAAGTATAGCCACATTTGTATCTGTAGTAAGTTGGCTAACTTGCTGAACAGAAGGACAAGGCTCAGACTCAGTGTCCTGATGATGTCCCTCCCTTGGTATAGCCCGTCCTCGACCTCGACCACGCCCTCTACCTCTACCTCGGCCTCTTCCTCTACCAGTCGGGCTAGTGTGGCCCAATTCAAGCTGAAATAAAATAAAAACAACACTGAGCAAACAAGACATAGAATTCCAATTTCCTAGCATAAGGGACTGCTAGATATGTGATATTCTTCACACTGGACATTCATTCCTACAAGATTTCAGGATCGTCTTGTGTTTACACAAATGGAAAACAATGATGATAAAAAATAGAGCTAGTGAAAAGAGTACAAAATAATTAATCATAATTATTTTTAAAATCCAAGTATGCCAGACATGAAATTTCGATGAATGAGGGAGACACCTGCACATGAAAGTATTCATATGTTTTTGGGTGAAAGCATCTATTGAGAGAATAATATACAAGTTTGTGTTTCTGGAGAGAAAAGCACTTAGTTTAAGACACATGATTGTGTGATTGATGCTGACCATATTGTGCAGAGAAGTGTTTAAGAAATTAAAATGCAGGGCTTTCATGCATGTTTAAGAAAAAGAAAAATTACCATTTTGCCCCTCTTAGCTTCTTCATCGCTTTCATTACCATCATCACCTGCAGCTTTCCTGGAAACATGGTTTAAGTGCATTAATAACTACATGTAAATCAGAAAGGTAAAAAAAAAGACAATGAATACGAAGCTATCAGACTTCAAACCTTCTTTTTGAAATGGTCTGATCATCAGCACCAGCATCAGAATGACCATGACCATGGCCGTAGTCAGGAACCTTGCTGACTACATCCTTCAGAAAGTCAAAAACATTATAGCTTTGTACACAATGTTTTCTGCAGTTTACATTTGCTACTTGTTAGACTTGATTTTAGAGCTTTTGTCTGAAGATAAAATGAGTTCGGAAGGAAGGCACGAGAAAAACATAATAGATCTTGATTGTATTCCATTTTGAGATGTTCAATAAAATAAATCAAATTGTCTAAAACGGAAAATATTTAGAAGAAAAGACAGAATAAAGCATTATCATCCATCATTGTAGATGTAATCTTAACAAATAATCACACTGAATGTTACTTTAGATATGCAATACAACAATGACCATTGCTTATAAAATGAGTTCACGGAGCTAATCAGCTTACAGCATTAACAATAAATTATATAACCTCAAAGAACTAGACAATTGAATGCAAGTGAAACCCTAGCCATTAGGAATTCCATATAGGATTCCTCCGCGCATTGAACTTTGTTAAATTACTCTTGTTTACTTTCAATTAAATTACATATTTGTAACAAAAGCGAATTTTAAATAATAGATTAAAACATTAAAACAAGTCCATTATAGAGAGTGGCGACATTACTCTAATTTCTTGAGTTAGTTCTAACACACTAAACGGGGAAATCAGAAAAAAGTAATAAAAAGCATACTATACTTACAAATGCAACGAGTTCATGGTTTTCGCTCCTCTTTGAAGAGTTATTTCATAAGTACGATCACAAAGATCTTGCAGAAATAGCTCCAGAGCTTTAGCTGTAACAATGAATTCAACAGCAATGTCAACAAAACAAATAAACACCATCTTAAAATTAACAACATAGTAAATCAAATTCAAAGCAACTCACAAACTAAAACAGGCACAGCTAATGCTATCTTTCCAACATCTTCATCAGCTTGCATAATCTTCTTTATCCGAGCCTGCAAATTCATGTATACATCACATTAACTCGCATCCCTAACTTCCTTCACAAGAATCCACTACTCATAAAACCCATCATAATTCTTTCAAAACACTTCATAGAAATCTCAACTAATGCATACGTCAAATAATTCAAAATCACAAAAAATCCAATCAAATCCAAACTAAGCTAAGCAGCTAAAAAATGGAAAATTCACACAACTCGATAACATAACAAAACAACTAAAATCGAGAATTCAACCTAAACCCATCAGAATTCTCTCAAAACACTTCATAAAAAGCTCAACTAATGGGGCGAGGTGGGTAGCTCAACCGGTTTGAGCTAAGAGTTAAAGATCCACGGTTCAAATTCTGGCAAAGGTGAAAAATTACTAAGCTAAATTAGCCCACCCAAATTGGCACCAGAGAAAATCGAACCAGAGACCTTAAGGAGGAGCACACTCCCAGGTCCTAACTCAATACCATCGGACCAACACAAGTGGGTCACAACAACAATTATTAACTTCGGTCATTTTAAAAAAAAAATATATTCAACTAATGCATACATCAAATGATTCAAAATCACAAAATCCAATCAATTCCAAACTAAGCTAAGCAGCTAAAAAAATATAAAAATCCACAAAACTCGATAATATAATACCCAGATCACTCAAACCCCATCAATTTCAACAACCAAACAGCATAAAACAAAAAATAAAATTTCCATATAAACTAGGTTACATTTAATTAAGCTCAATTACCATATATACAAAAAAAAAATGAGCAGAATCAAAATCAGCAAAAATATTACTTTACTTTAAATTGTAAATCAGCATAGAAGAAGTAAAGTAAAAAGATCAAAACTTTGGAGATAGAAATTGAAAATACTCACAGCAGGGAAACGGGTATCGAGCTTCTTCTTCATGGTAACAGACAGAAAATGAAGAGAAAAGAAAAGAGTGAAAACGAACGAGATCAACTGAAGAAGAAAAATGAGAGCAAGAAGGTGAAATCAAAAGCTTTGAAGAGAAATATTGCTGCTAATGTCAACGCGATGAAATCAACAGAACCCATTTTCAGATCCAAAGGTACACAACACACTTCATCGTATCTCTCTGTCTTAGATTCGTTCAACGTAAGTGTTACACGCCTGTTACGGAAATTTGTGTCACGGACCAATGGTTTCAGAACACCGAATTAGATGAGTATATATACTCTACATAAATATAATTCGCTTAAGGTTTCATTATAGGCTTAATTAGTCTATTGGTCCCTTAAATACATTTTAGGTTTCATAATAGTCCCTTAAAGAAAAAAAAGGTCTAGATTGGTCCCTTAAAGATACTACCGTTTGCCACATTGGTCCCTTCCGTTATTTCATCAACCCTAAATATATTAGGTGGACCAGCATTATAGGTGGTCCACCATATACTCCAATGTATTTTTTAATCTTAACCATTAGATTTTTTTATTGAACAAATCAAGCCATTAGATTTGTATGTCCACCGGATCCGATAATACACCACCACCAACCAATTTTTGTTTCTCTTTCTTCTCCAATCCTTCATCATGTTCTTTATGTTCTTCAAAACTTAATTATTTAAGCCAAAAATTTCAAAACAAATACAGAACAAATAAATCTCAAAATTGTTCAAAAAATACCCAGATCTTTCTATCATTAACTTCTTTGAAAAACAAAATTGAGGTAAATGAGGTTAGGAAGTGGGTGGAAAGATTGTGGAAAACATAATACCCAAACATTTATATCATTAACTTCATCCTTTCTATCATTTTTTTCATCAAAAAGGTGATTTAAAACACATACAAAAATTGCTGCAACTTTGTTTGGATGTTTTATGAATAAAATTTCTGGAAATTAAACCCATAACTTTTCAACACAACAAGAACAACAACAACAAGGACAACAATGGCAGAAAATTGGGAATTTTTTGAAGGTACTACATACTCCTCTGATTTTTCAAGAATGAACAACAATGTGAGATTGGAACTAAGCCCCAATTGGAATTTAGGGTTTCAAATTTTCAGTCGATTTCGACAGTGATCAAAAGATGGAAGATCTAGATTTGTTTGAAGGTTGATTTTGGATATGGTAAATGATGAATTTTTAGCAAGTGTACTAAAGTTGTCGTTAAGTAATAAAATTTATCGATCCACAGGGATTGTTTTAAACTTGACAAAACAATTGAATTATATCTACGTACTAGAAGCAATAAGAAAGGGGGGTTTGTTTGTTTTGATTTGTTGCCTAAATAAAATATTTAGACAAAATATTTAGAAAAGATTCAAATAAAATATTTGAATGGAATTAGGGTTGTTAGAGAGAAACAAGCGATTGGACCTTTTGGTTCATCTAATCCTAATTCATCTCGGTGATTCCATGTTTATTAACGAACTACAAATTTAGTTTCACGATCGATTAAATTAAATAACCATGCCCAATGTCTTGGTAACATAGTCCTCTCCCTTGATCATAAATCCCAAATCTCTAAGGTGATTTATTATCAAGTGAGGAATTCGCGCTTTAATCTTTGATCTTAATTAGTAAACCAAAATCTCTTAAGTGAAAACCAATTTTACAATAATTCCTAGATCAATAATTTATTCCTATCTTCATAGTAAAACAAATTATAAACATCAATCACACAAGTCGTCACATATGTAAAGCATTAAGCACAAGGAAAGATTGATGAAACTAACTTCGTAATTAATTAATAAACATAAAAGAAATCACATGGTTCGAGATAATTCGGGATTAGAATCCCCTAAGGCCAATCATAAGGATTTAGCCGGACATAGCTAAAAACAAATTAACAAGAATAAAAGTGAAAGAAAGCATTACAAGGAGCTCTGAGTTTCTTCCAAAAGTCTTCTGTTTCTCGCCGTAAAATTCTGTCCCGAAACTCTTGCTTGAGTCTCTTTATATAGAGATGCAGCTCCTGTTGATTTACTTCAGTTTTTCTTCGATCTTGATAGGAATTAGTTTTTTTAAACAAAATTTGTTTTAAAACTAAATATTTTCCAATCATATCTAACACACCGATTTGTTAACAAACTAATTCTTTTTTTAAATCTTTTCTTGTGTTTTCAGCAGCCTTGTACTTGACGTAACTTCCACTTATTATTGTGCAAAAACATAATAAAAACGTACTAAAAACCTTGTAATTAGGTCTTGAAATAAGTAAAACTATAGTAATGACGTGGAGTCATCAGTAAACATGAAGAAGAATAGAGGAAGGCGGAGGACAGTGCGGAGGAGGGAAGAGTTGATGGAGGGAGGAAGGTGGTGTTCGACGACGAAGAGTGGATGAAGGAATGGACGGTGGAACAATGAAGTAAAAACTCAGATCTACAATTTCTTCATTTTCTAGGTTTTTGAAGGTCTGTATTTTTTTCTTTTTCTAAAGAAGTTTATGAAGATGATGGAGAAGGAAAAAGAGGAAGGAAAGTAACATAAATTAGGTATTGATGGTTCACCGTAAGATATAATAGACTTGTAAGATCTAATGGCTTCCTTTTTAACAAAAAAAATTAAATGGTTAAAATTTAAAAAAATTAAAAGGTCTTTGATAGACCACTTACATTGTATGACATCTATAATGACATTAACGTTTTTTAAGAAAAATTGACGGAAAAGATCAATGTGGCTAACGGAATGTCTTTAAGGGACCAATCCGAACATTTTTTTCTTTAAGGGACCATTATAAAACCTAAAATGTCTTTAAGGGACTAATAGACTAATTAAGCCTTTCATTATATGGTTTATATTATGTACCAGATATGTTAGTTATCCAACAAACATAAAAAATGAATTTCAGAACACCAAATTAGATGTGTATATATACATAAATATATTTTTCTGGTCTCATATATAAGCAAAAATTATCTATTTAAATTCACTAAAAAAATAATGTGTCTAGTCCAAATTGTAGACAAGATACATCTTTTTTAACTTAAATAAATCTAAAAAATTAACTTTTGTTTATATATGTGGCCCGAGGGAGTATTTTGCATATGGTTTCATATTCATTGAATAATTGATGTATATGGTCAATATTATGTACCAGATACGTTAGTTATCCAACAAACTTAAAAAATGAATTTTTACTTTTATATATATATATATATATATATATATATGAGACTCAAGAGAGCATAAAGAAGGAGATTAGCTCAAAGTATTTTTTAAAGTAAAATGCTAACAAAAAACGAAGGATATTTGTTAAGGAATAAAAAAAGTAATCTTGTTTTGGAAGTTGGGTAAACTCTTTAAAAAGTTTTTAATGAATTTGAAAAATGAATTTTTCTTATATATGCAACTAGGTGGAATATAAAGAAGGAGATCAAGGCTATCTGTTAAGGAATAAAAAAAGTTATCTTGTTTTGGAAGTTGCCTTTAAAATGTTTTTTAAAATATTTTTTAAAATATTTTTTCTCATAAAATTTGATTGGTTTTTAAGTTTTTTAACAAGAGCACTTAGGGTGACCTATATTTTAAGGATCTTGCTAATGAATGTTAAAGTTAGACATTTTAATTTTTAATGTATTGATTTTATATATTTTTAGAGAAAATTATTAACTAAGATCTTTAAAATGAGTCATCGAAGCATTCGTTAACATTTTACATATTTTAATTATATTAAGTTTTAGTTAAAACAATATAATATATAATAAGTTTTATTTTTTGACATTATATATAAACAATTAATATAAAAAAAATTCACCAAAAAAAATAATACATAAAATTCGAACCCGAGACACTTCACTTATTCACTTTAAGGGTGAAATTTTTACCCACTAAAATCTATTTGACCAAGAAAAAAACATCTAGAAACAAAAAAATTATATTATATTTTATAGTGTTGTTCTTGTCGGGATATATGGGTCATATACATTGGGATACACTTTCCTCCCCTTGTCATGACCCACAATCTCAAGGTACAAGCAACTGCCTCATTCCTACCATTTTCGGAGATCGTGGTTACTTGTTCAAGTGGTGGTGTGTGGGTATCTGTTGGTACGACACAATATCTCTGTGGGAGTTGGGCATATCACGATACTAAACCTATAAGTCTCCCCGTTGGGCTCATTTATGTTAGTATTAGGCGAAGTGTGTTTAAGATTTTTTTGAATAAACAGCGGATAATCTTTCCATTATGGATTTCGAACACACAACGTCCATTTGTCGCATTTCCTGGTAAATTTCTCCTCTTCTTCTTCGAAGCTAGGTGGACTGTATTAAGTTGATTTTACCGTGCAATTAAAACATGTTTTGAAATAATAATGGTTAGTGGTAGGGGCTTATCGGCCGATACACATGTCCAAGTTTGGTTGGCGTTTGTGAAAGATTCCTCCTTTTATTTGTTGGATTCTTCCTTCCCTGGACCTATAAATTATCGCCCTCCACTCTAAGCTCTTAACATGCATTTCTTCATTTTGATTAAGTTCACTTACTCATTCCATTGTTCATTTTTCTTTTCATTTTAGAGTTTGTTAGAATGAGTATTCCCATTGTCCATTTTATTTCTATGGTTCTTGCCTATTATTCTCCATCTTCATGTTGTATTACTTTCGGATTTTACTTCATTGTTCTTTAGAGTCTTCTTCATTAAAGCTCTTCTAAGGTATTTTCTCTTTCTTTTATAATTCTCCATTCTTTATTTTACTGTCATTGTTTCTGTTAATTGTCAATATTCGAGAACTTGATTATGATACAAAGGGGGTTGCTAATAGGCCGCAAATATTGCTTAATAAAAATTTTGATATTAGTATTTCTTAAACAATTCATTCATTTGCACACAAAATTCGTGCCGGTTTTTGAGTATATTTCTTGCACTAGCATGACATTGGGAATTTATGTATGGTTTAATAGAGATCATATCATTTTGTGCCAAACAATTAATGTCGTATATGTAAATTCCAAATGTCATGCAAGCTGGGCGGAGGTGAAAATGAAGTGTAGGTGTTGGGTGGAGGTGATGGAGCGGGTGTTGGTGGTGTGAAGCCATGGTTGAAAATGGGAGTGTGAGTTGGTTGTTGTTGAAAAATTTGTGTGTGTGAAAAATTTGTGTGTGTTATAATGCACTCCCTCACGTCCAGCACTATTGGGCTTGGAGCGCGGATATAAATGGTTGATACTCTGGTCGAATACCCGTTAGCAGGCGGTCCAGCGGATCGTGGATAGGCTCTGATACCATCTTAAAATTGAGTGTTAGGCCTAACTCAATTCTAAGATCTACCCTAAAAAAATAGAAGCATTTTTTTAGAGGGAAAAAAATGCTTCTATATTTTGAAGACAAGAGTATTTATACTGGATTTTAAAAATAGAAACATTTATATATTGTTGGTTTAGTTAATTAGCGGTAGGAATTTCGCATTATATATGTAGGAGTATGAATTTGCATTTTGAACACTTCAATTATATATTTTAAGTGTAAAATTTAAACACCTGTTAGTTGAACAAAAAATATTATAAAAATAAGTATATTATTTTTTGGTACAAAAAGAGGGGCAAGGCCCCAAAGAAAAACTAAGTACTTAAGCGAACATTTTGGGGCATGCAAGTGCCGGAGAAGTCATAAAAAGAAGTATTTATTTGCAAGATTAATAATAACAAATAATAATAATTCTGTCAAATAATAATAATAATCTAGTCGGCCTGTAAAAATAAATGAAATAGTTTTTTTTTACTGTTTATGGAAAACAATTAAATCTTTTGTAAGAAAGAAAATCGATACTATTTTTTTTGTTGAGATTTCACATTTAATTGATTGACAGCTATGTGTTGGAACAAAATATGTGTTAATACACACCCTTAAGTTTTGATGATAACAAAGTATTAAATGGACAATTGATGGTACTACTGTTTAAATTAAGTGCAGGAGAATCCAACGTTATATCGAGAGCACACTTAATTTAAACTCTGATGAAACCTATGGAAGTCTGAATATTTACACTCTGAAGGAGTTCAGAAGCTACAACGTGGTCAGAAGCTAAACAAAGTTCAAAAGCTCAAAAAGGATCAGGATGTCTGCAAGCGTTCAGAAGCTCAAAGGAGTTCAGAAGCTCAAAGATGTTCAGAGGCCTACAAGAGTTCAGAAGTTGTCTGCTAGTCATGAGTCATTTAGAGGATGAAGACGTTCAGAAGCTGAATTACGAAGGACTATCAGAGGCCAACCATTCAAGACCAATCAGACTCCAAGTTATCAAAGGTTCATCAGAAGCAAAGGAATTCCCCAAATCATCAGAAGGGCTACATCAACTACAATTATCAAGCCTGATGATTTGTTCTAAGGTCAACTAATTGCAACGGTCGCAAAGGATGTGATCCCTCTCTTTCTAGGAGCTAGTTGTACCTTATTACTGTACTATTGGACAAACAGTAAAGGTGAAGCCTCTCTGCAAAAAGAAGACGTGGCTTTACTCAACGGATCTTCAAAGACAACAGCTGTCCATTTTACAACGGGAATTTCTCCAACGTCTCAATGTCTTTCTCAACTCATATAAATATGCCAAAGAAAGAATTGATGACTAGCGCTCTTCATTAGAAAACATCTCTCAGAAGAAAGTGAGAATCTGAATTGTAATAGAAAATATCTCTCAAATGAAGTGAGCATATAAACTAGCTTAAGCCTCTGAAGTTATTATGTTTGTAATAAGTTTAAGCTTACAAGTTAGTAGTAAGTCTTCTACTTAGTGTAGAAGCAAAGAAGTCTTCTGCTTAGTGAAGAAGCACGTAAGTCTTCTGCTTAGTGTAGAAGCAAGAAAGTCTTCTGCTTAGTGTAGAAGCACATAAGTCTCAATCTTAGTGATTAGAGCAACGAAGTCTTCTGCTGAGTGTAGGAGCAAGGAAGTCTCTCTGTCTTGTGTGACTTAGAGCATGAAGTCTTGAGCCTGTGTGCTTGAACAAGGAAGTCTCTGATCTTGTGTGATCAGAGCAAGGAAGTCTCTCTGTCTTGTGTGACTTAGAGCAGGAAGTCTTGAGTCTTGTGTGACTTGAGCAAGGAAGTCTTGAGCTTGTGTGCTTGAACATCTATTGTAATCTTTGTGATTATAGTGAACTCTCTTGGAAACAAGGGGACTGAAGTACTCTCAATTTGTGAGGGGAACCAGTATAAATTGTTGTGTGTTCTTCTCTCTCTCACTCTCTCATTTACTCCTTCATCATTCATTTAGTCATAAGTTAATTGTGTGAACAATCCGCTGTGCTTTAAAGACTCTGATAAGATTTAAATATCTTGGAAAGTTTTTAAATATCCAAAACACAATTCAACCCCCCTTCTTGTGTTTTCTCCACGCACCTTCAATTGGTATCAGAGCTCCGGTTCTGTTGGTAAATCACTTAACCGTGAGACAGTCAAGATCCAAAGGAGAAAACCACCATGGCTCAAAACATGGATGATTGGAAGCAGAAGCTATATCAACAAGTTGCTGATCTTAGCAAGGAAATTGAAGATGGACTGAGCCTAAATGAAGATCTGAGCAACAATCAAAATCCTTCCACATCAGGGGTCAAACAAACTTATAATATTGTATCTACAACTACTACACTTTGCCTCATTAGTGATGATAAAGAAAGCATTCAGTGGGCAACAGTAAATGGTTTGTTAGATCAATATGAGGAGTTTAGGATGGAGGAAATTGAGAGTATTGGAGAAATGAACTCAAGGCTTCAAGCCATCACAAGCAAGCTTGAAGACCACAACAACAAACTCAGCAACAAAGAGCTTGTAAGCAAGTTGCTGAGAAGTTTGCCTCTGAATTGGAATGTAATTTCAAACACTATAGAGGAAAATGAAGACATCAACTCAATGAGTCCTGAATCATTGATTGATTTACTCATAATCCATGAATTGGCTCTGAAGGATTTGCAAGAGTTGAACGGTGAAGAAGCAGAAGCAGCAAGGAAAGGAAAGCAAACATTGGAACATAAAGATCTTGTTGAAGGACCTGATGAAGAGTATCTTGAAAGGTTTTCAAGAAAAATTCAAAGATGGTACAACTTCAAGAAGAATGGAGGAAGACTGGCTAAAGGAATGACAACCTGGGATGTACTAGACAACTTCTCTGAAGATGACTCTGAAAGAGCATCAGGAGCTGAAGGATCAAGTTCTGAAGATGGATCAGACTCTGAAGACTCAAGTTCTGATGAAAAGTCAGAACCTGATAGCATAAACAGCATTCAGAGAACAGTAAATCAGGTATATTTTCGTCTTCCCAAAGCAAAATTGATCAAGCATCTTAATAAGACCTTACTTAAACTCTCTAACAGTCAGCAGAAGTATAAAAAGCTTAAAGCAGACTATGAGAATTTAAGTAAGCAAGCAAATCACTCTGAAGATCTTGTACAAAAAGATTTTATCAAAAAAAAATCTTTAGAATGATTATGCAGTATGTTACAAACCCTTTGAGCAATCTCCTGCCCTCAAAGAGTATTGTAACATCAATGCTGATCAAAATAAAATTGTTTCCATGCTCTGCAACCTTAAGACTCTGAGAAACCTCTCAACCTATGAAGGATAAGCCTCTGAATAGAAAATGGATTGGAAACGTTTAAGTATTTTTACTGAAACGTTTTGGCTCTAAAAAGAACAACACGTACACACGTTCTGATTGGTTTAAAACAGTTAATGATTAGTTCTTTTCTTTTTGATTAATTTTCTATGAGTGATTTAATTTGCCTTTAATCAAAACCACTAAATCACTTGCACACACTGCATCCTCACAACCTACACTTTCGTTTTTCTCAAACTACAGTAAAACCTTCCTTCTTCCACAAATTAGCAAAACCCTAACTTTAGAAATGACAGCATCCACATCGTCCTCAGATTCTCTATTTGCGTTTCCAAATAACTTTCCTATCAATACTACTACTTGCGAAGAATTGTTCTCCACAGATTTGTCTCTAGAGATGGAGGGAAAATCTCTAAATCTGGTTATGGAACAACCAGTGGACTTTGAAAGCTTGGAGAAGAATCACTTTGATGTCTTAAAGTTCTTTATTGAACATGATGGGAGTTTTAAATACATGAAGATGCTAAATGGTCCCATCTATCCAACGCTAGTAAAGGATTTCTGGATCAGAAGCAAGGTGAAGACGGTTGAAGACTACAATAGGGAGCTGGAGGAAAAGAAGAAGGAGAAGTTGGAGAATAAGGACAAGACTCCTCAAGAATTGGGAATGAGGATAGTTGAAGAAACTGAAGTGCATTCTGTGGTTTGTGGATTTGAAGTAATTCTTACTGCTTCAAATCTAGCTAAGGTATTATCCGTTCCAAATGAAGGCACCTACCATACCTTTAGCCAAAGTGAAGCAAAGAATTCAGAATTTCTAGTAAACATGACCAAGCTGTGCTACGCTAAAGGAAAGAGCTGTGAAAGCAATAAGGTGGGTGATCTGAAGCCTATTCAAAGAGTATTATCCAGAATAGTTCTAGGATCAATATTTCCAAGAAGTGGAAGTACTGATCAACTTTCTTGGGATCATAGGCACTTTGTCTATTTTCTCACAAGAAAATTCAATTTAAACTGGGCAAAATACATCTTCAATCACCTCTGCAAGGCTGTAAGCGCTACTCAGAAGCAGTCTAAGCCAAATGTTCATGTCATTTATCCTAGAATCCTGAGTGAGATATTCTATCAGTGTGGAGTGATAGATGCAATTAAGGTTGCTGGTCATGACAATCTGATTAGGGAAATCAGAGCTTCTACAATCTCTGCTCACACTCTCTCTAACATGAACTTACTAGCAGGAAAGGAAATACAGTCCTCTGATCCATTTGAACCTCTACCTCACTCACAAGATTCAATGGTAAAGAAATTTAAGGTTGACATACCTCCTGTCTCAAATGGTATTGTCAATCAATATATACAACTGCTAGAAAGTCAAGGTGAAGGGTTTGAGATTGAAGAAGAAGAACTGAAGAAGAAGAAGAGGAAGAGGTTGGTGAAGATAAAACTAGAGAAGAATGAAGCTGCAAGGGTAGAGAGCAAAGGAAGGATCAAATCCAAGGCTGAGAGTTCAACTGTGATAGCAATGGATAATGAAGTAAGTGAAGATGATGATGAACCACTATGTGTCAGATTGAAGAAACTCACCAAGGAGCCAAGGAAGAAAAATGCTGAAGGCTCAATCAAGGACAACTCAGGTAATGTATCGTTGTCTACATCTGTCATTGAAAACACTCAAGAGACTCAACCAATACCATCATCAACCCAACCCAGAGATTCACCTCTACATTCTTCTGAAAAGCATTTAGGTGGTGAATTATCTTGTCCAAACATAACCAAAGATCCTACTCAGAACCCACTCACCCATTCACCCTCTGAGCAGACTCAAAACCTCACTCCAAACACTATCCAAACAAGTCATGAAGACAATCTCACTTTAAAACAAATTGTGTCAGGACATGTTCATTCAGAACCTCCCATACCAGAAACAATCCACACTGAACCACAACCCTCATCTGAACCTAACCAAACACAACCTAAACAACAAAATACTGAGGAACTTGAACCTCATTCTGATGTTTCAAGACATATTGAACTTGTTGATTCAGAAGATATCCAACATTCCTCACCATCAAACCATGCTGATGATATGGTCCGAGAGCTTCATGTAGAAGATTTTCATCTTAAAGCTTTTGATCAACAGCAACAACAACCTCAATCATCACCTCAACACACCTCTTCACCCTCAAACTCTGAACCTCATCCAACCAACTCAACTAACCTTGAAATCTTGAGTGAATGCAATAGTTTGATTAGACAGATACATGGTCTTCCTGAGCTAAGACAGTCTTACATATCTTCATCTGAACTTGTTGCACAATGGGTGAGCTTGGCTGAGGAATTGGTAAAGAAGCTGCATAGTCTTCAGGGGGCTGAGGTTGAAGAACTGAGGAGGATTGACAAAAGGAAGAATAAGGTGGTTGAAGAGGTCATTCAGAATAAAAAGGACACAGAGAGGAATCACCCTGAATCCTCTACTGTAAGAAACAACAATCTGAATGTATCTGCTCAAGGAGATCTAAGGAGCCACCAAGAGCATCTAAGAAATCCAGTTTATGAGGCTGAACTTAAAGAAATCAGAGCCGAAATGGGCAAGTATATGGTGATGATAGAGAAAGTTAATGGAAACCAAACAGAAATCTTGAATGCATTAGCTTCTCTCTGTAACCAACCACAAAACCCTTAGGATTTCTTTGAACGCTTATGTGTTTATCTGCTGTTTAATGTTTTTGATTAGGCATAATTTTAGGTTCAGATTTTGTATGTATTAATTTTTCTTATAAATATTCATCATGATTATCTGAACCGTTGGCATTTTGTTTGATTTAATTCTGGAAATGACCTTATTTTTTAAAACAAACAAATCTTGGACAATCAATATTTCAAACTCTTGAGCTCTTATTTATAAAATTTGATTTTCAATAAGTACAATATGTGGCTATTCATAAAAAATCAAATTACATAACAAGAGAAGACATATTAATAAGAAATCAAATTACATAACAAGCCAAAGTAATGAATCTTATTCCATTGAGAACATGAGTTTTGAATTACATATTAAATTCCTAAAGACTACTTTCTTGAAGCCTCCAAGGGATGACCTTGGAGAAGGAACTGATATTCTTGAAGAAACCATGCATCAATTTGGTTTCCTTCAGGAATGTCAGTTTGCCATTCTTAGGCTATGTACTTAAGTTTCATTTTCTTCAGGAATATATGTCTTCATAACTTAAAACAGTCAGAGTCCAAAGATTTCTCTTCAGACTGTGAACTGAGTTCTTCTGTGACAGACACTGGCTTTGTTTCCATTGGTTTCTTCTTATGTTTTCTCCTATCTTGACTGACTCTCGTTGAAACTACTTTCTTCTTCTCTGAGCGTTTCATTTTTCTCTCAAGAGATCTATCAATAACCTAAGATTATTATGTGCGAGTAAAATGACTAGGTATCTCTCTCCTTTATATAAGCATATTTCAATGGCCAAGTCTTAAATGCGTTCAACCACTCCTGATTTGACGGCATTGAAAGTTGAAATTTTTATTAATTGCTTATACTACCTTTTTGATAATGACAAAAGGGGGAGAAAAAATATTGGTAAATCAATTGTTGGAAGAAGCGAAATTACTTAGCTTTTTAGGGCTTTGTAGTGCTTCAGAAAGAGAACGTAGGAGAGTGGTCAAAATAGCAGCATGAGTTACATGCTTTGATATGACAATCTGATCTTTGAGGATTTCAAAATATTGTACTAACGAGCTCTGAACTGTTTTAAAATTTTAGTTCAGACTCTGAGCTATTATCTTTGAAAAGATTTTTTTAAGCTCTGAACTGTTTGAAAATATTTTGAACTCTGAAGCTGTTAATGATAACCATCAGAACCAAGTGTGTGTGTAGACGTCTCTAAGTGCCTCTGATCCTATTTTGTCATTTAATTTAAATATTGCTTCATCTTGCATCTGCATTAAGGGCTTAATTTCAAGGAGAATACTTTTATTAATCATAGTTAGTTCTTGAGTAAGGGTGCAACTTTATTCAAAGATTATCACACTATGAAAAGAAGAAGCTTGCAAACCTTGTTCTTTATATAGTGAAATATGAATAATTTAAGTCATATAATAAAGTAATTCTGAAACTGATTAAAATTAACTATGGATACAAAATAGGGGGAGCTTACAAACCTAACCCTATGGGTTATCAGACTTAGGGGGAGCTTGCGAAACTAAGGTGTCTAATGTCAACATAGCTGATTTTTATCAACAACAATTGTATTTAATACTTATGTTTGTCATCATCAAAAAGGGGGACATTGTTGGAACAAAATATGTGTTAATACACACCCTTAAGTTTTGATGATAACAAAGTATTAAATGGACAATTGATGGTACTAATGTTTAAATTAAGTGCAGGAGAATCCAACGTTATATCGAGAGCACACTTAATTTAAACTCTGATGAAACCTATGGAAGTCTGAATATTTACACTCTGAAGGAGTTCAGAAGCTACAACGTGGTCAGAAGCTAAACAAAGTTCAGAAGCTCAAAAAGGATCAGGATGTCTGCAAGCGTTCAGAAGCTCAAAGGAGTTCAGAAGCTCAAAGATGTTCAGAGGCCTACAAGAGTTCAGAAGCTGTCTGCTAGTCATGAGTCATTCAGAGGATGAAGACGTTCAGAAGCTGAATTACGAAGGACTATCAGAGGCCAACCATTCAAGACCAATCAGACTCCTTATCAAAGGTTCATCAGAAGCAAAGGAATTCCCCAAATCATCAGAAGGGCTACATCAACTACAATTATCAAGCCTGATGATTTGTTTTAAGGTCAACTAATTGCAACGGTCGCAAAGGATGTGATCCCTCTCTTTCTAGGAGCTAGTTGTACCTTATTACTGTACTATTAGACAAACAGTAACGGTGAAGCCTCTCTGCAAAAAGAAGACGTGGCTTTACTCAACGGATCTTCAAAGACAACAGCTGTCCATTTTACAACGGGAATTTCTCCAACGTCTCAATGTCTTTCTCAACTCATATAAATATGCCAAAGAAAGAATTGATGACTAGCGCTCTTCATTAGAAAACATCTCTCAGAAGAAAGTGAGAATCTGAATTGTAATAGAAAATATCTCTCAAATGAAGTGAGCATAGAAACTAGCTTAAGCCTCTGAAGTTATTATGTTGGTAATAAGTTTAAGCTTACAAGTTAATAGTAAGTCTTCTGCTTAATGTAAAAGCAAAGAAGTCAAAGAAGTCTTCTGCTTAGTATAGAAGCACGTAAGTCTTCTGCTTAGTGTAGAAGCAAGAAAGTCTTCTGCTTAGTGTAGAAGCACATAAGTCTCAATCTTAGTGATTAGATCAACGAAGTCTTCTGCTGAGTGTAGGAGCAAGGAAGTCTCTCTGTCTTGTGTGACTTAGAGCATGAAGTCTTGAGCCTGCGTGCTTGAGCAAGGAAGTCTCTGATCTTGTGTGATCAGAGCAAGGAAGTCTCTCTGTCTTGTGTGACTTAGAGCAGGAAGTCTTGAGTCTTGTGTGACTTGAGCAAGGAAGTCTTGAGCTTGTGTGCTTGATCATCTATTGTAATCTTTGTGATTATAGTGAACTCTCTTGGAAACAAGGGGACTGGAGTACTCTCAATTTGTGAGGGGAACCAGTATAAATTGTTGTGTGTTCTTCTCTCTCTCACTCTCTCATTTACTCCTTCATCATTCATTTAGTCATAAGTTAATTGTGTGAACAATCCGCTGTGCTTTAAAGACTCTGATAAGATTTAAATATCTTGGAAAGTTTTTAAATATCTAAAACACAATTCAGCCCCCCTTCTTGTGTTTTCTCCACGCACCTTCACTATGTATATAGTAACGTTCAAAAAAAAACTATGTATATAGTAATTGACAGCTTAGTTAGTGTTGGGTTGATTATGTGAGATAGTTGTTTGAGATTCACGCATCATATAACGGTTATAAAATCCCCTTCTATAAAGAATGAATCAATGTTTCTCTCGTCACTCATCAATCATGAGTGGAGTAATTGAATCTTATGCAGTACAGGCATAGCAGAGTAAAGCTTGTGTGGAGTATTGTTTAGGATACCAAATTCTATGTGTAGTTTTCAGTAAGTGAATGTCTAAGGGAAAACAGTGTTCTGTTTTCTTTGGTAAAACATCCACACATAAACACAAAAATTAGAATAAAAAAAGTCTATAAAAAGGACTAAGAAAGTTATACCGATGGTGCTGATTTTGGCTATTGGAGTAGAGGTTTGAGTGTTGGAAACGAAGGCTCCCGGCAAAGAGTCAGATTCATGGGCAATACGTTGAATCATTGTTTCCAATCGGGACCTCACAGAGTCACAATTGCAAACATAGACAGTGGATCTATTAGAATCAATTATGTTTATTGTATATTCATTACACGTTATTATTTGCTTGTCAAATATGTAATTATATTGATTAGGCTTTATTAGTTTCTATATCAGAATCAGAAACAATTGTATATGTATCACAATTCTCATCAATAATAATCAGGGGATTACAATTCTTATATGGTATCAGCTTTACAGATCCAAACCTAAACTTCTTTCTCTCCACCGCCGCTTCCCTTCCTTCAAACCCAGCCATGCCTGCGAGCACCAATCCCCCCATAAACGATGATGACGACACTTCGTCGGTGTCAAACCCACCTGCTCCTACGGCATCAAAATCAAATTTTCACACCGCTTTCTCCATTACCAACGTCAAAACCATCATCCCGGTCACGTTGGATAATGATGCTAATGTCTATCTATCCTGGTCTGCACTCTTTTGGGTGCAAGCCCGCGTTCACAACCTTCTTGACCACATCATTGCACCCTCTGATGAAACCGCCCGCAAAGTCGTGGCTGCCGCCAAGGAAAAGGATTATGATCTTTGGAATCGCTTTGATGTTGTGTTATTACAATGGATGTACGCAACTTTCACACAAGATATCCTTACCTCTACCCTTGTGATTAATGACATTGCTGATGAATGTTGGAAACGTATCGCAGACATGTTTAATGATAACAAACACGCTCCTATCGTTCAACCCTGAAAATCAATTCAGCAACACCAACCTGGAAGATTTTCCATCTGCCAAAGCTTATTGTAACCACCTTAAGCTCCTCTCTGACCAACTGACCAATGTTGGCTCTCCTGTTACTAATACCTGTTTGGTATTAAAAATGATTGTCGGTCTCACCAATGCGTATGTTGGATTCGTGACATATGTCCAACAACATGACCCTCTTCCCACTGCTGCCGCTGCAAAATCACGATTAGAACTTGAAGAAACAACCATGCTTCAACGTGCTGCTCGTGAGTCTAGGTCTTCTAACACGACGACACTTTTGGTCAAAACCGCATCAAATGAACCTATCATCCCTCCCACCCCCACAAGTCAAAACTGTGCTAACCAAGGAAGAATGAACCACCGCAACAATGGTGGACGGAACACCGCCCGGGGTGGTCGAAACGGGCCTAACCATTTTGGTGGTGGTGGCCGCAGACAACAACAGCAGCAGTGGCAGCAATGGGGCAGCCCTTGGCAACAGTGGGCTCCCTGAAATATCCCATCATGTCCTTACACGACCTACAACTGGAGGATGCCCAACAATACCGCCAACCCTCATCAAGGTGGAGTTCTTGGTCCAAGACTTCAACAACCTGCTTTCAATGTCAATACACCCAGTCCAACTGACATTGACAATGCATTATGCACTCTCAACCTTGCTCAGCCGGACCCATCTTGGTATGTGGACGCAGGAGCCACTTTCCACATGAAGTCCTCGCAAGGTAATCATCTTATTTTAAATTGAGCAATAATAATAAAATCATCGTAGGAAATGACCAATTTGTTCCAATTTACGGTCTTGGTTGTACACAAATAGCAGCCCCCCACCCTCATCTTGTCCTAAACATTGACTCCATGCCCCACATTTAATTAAAAACATAGTGTCTGTTCGTAAATTCACCACAGATAATAAAGTTTCAATTGAATTTGACCCGTTTGGTTTTTCTGTGAAGGATTTTGAGACGGGGATGCCTATAATGAGATGTGAGAGCCAAGGTGACCTTTATCCCTTCACTGCCGCAACATCGTCCAATAAAGTCGAGCCTACCTCTTCATTTGCAGTTTTGTCATCATCTCTTTGGCATGACCGTTTGGGTCATGCGGGAGAAAATGTTTTACATTCCCTTAAGCAATATAACTTGATTGAATGTAATAATTCTAGGAAATTACATTCTCATTTTTGTCACTCTAGTCCGCTTGGTAAAAATATTAAATTACCTTTCATGATTTCTCATAATAGAAGTTTATTACCTTTTGATATGTTGCATAGTGATGTATGGACGTCTCATGTTTTAAGTTCTGTTAGTCACAAATATTATGTTCTTTATTTGGATAATTATTCAAATTTTCTATGGACTTTTCCTATGTCACATAAATCCCATGTTTATCCATTGTTTCAAAAACTGAGAGCATACATCAATACACAATTCCAACGTGGCATTAAAACTATTCAATGTGACAATGGTAGTGAATATGTAAATAGGAATTTTCGAAAAATGTGTGAAGCTAAGCGAATTGTTTTTCGTTTATCTTGCCCTTACACATCTTCTCAAAATGGTAAATCTGAACAAAAAATACGCTCCATTAACAATATTATTCGGACGTTATTAGTTCATGCGTCATTACCCACGTCTTTTTGGCATCACGCTTTAGAAATGACGACCTACCTTCTGAATATATTACCATGCAAATTTATCAATTTTGAGTCACCGCTTAAAATGTTGTACCACAAAGACTCGTCCTACTCCCACTTACGAGTGTTTGGTTGTTTATGCTTTCCTCTTTTTCCTTCATCCAAAATTTACAAACTTCAACCTCGGTCCACAAAATGTGTATTTCTAGGGTATCCGTCAAACCATCGAGTCTATAAATGTTTAGACCTCTCCTCAAATAAAACTATTATGTGTCGTCATGTCCTGTTTTACGAAACCACTTTTCCATATGCAAAACTGCATCTTCCCCAACCTAATGCATACACTTTCCTATACAATGACTTGTCCCCCTACACCATACAACATATAATGGACCAAAACCATGAAGGTGTGAAATCACAAGAAGGGGGTTTGAATTGTGTTTTGAGGATTTAAAAATTTCTTCAAGATTAACGAATCTATCAGAGTCTATTTTGGCAGCGGATAACTCAAATACACAATATAATCAGAAGCAAGGTTGAGAAGGTGAGAGAGAGAGAGAGAGAGAGAGAGAGAGAGAACACATAAAGATTTTATACTGGTTCCCCTCACAACTTGAGAGTACTCCAGTCCCCTTGTTCTTTAACAAGAGAGTTCACTATAATCACAAAAGATTACACAATTTGCTCAAGCACACAAGCAAGAGACTTACACTATTTGCTCAAGCACACAAGCAAGAGACTTCAACAGATGCTTAAGCACACAAGCAAGAGGCTTACTCTAATTTGCTCAAGCACAAAAGCAAGAGACTTTGAATCGTATACAATAAGATTGCTTACAAATGTACACCTAGGACTAACTCTTACAATAGTTATCAAAACATAATGCTTTGATGTTTGAGTGAAGATTTCTGAGTTTAAGTCTTGTGTAAATGTTTGCTATTGAGTTCTTTGAATTGAATGAACACTTTCTTCTTGTTCTGTTGTATGCAGTTCTTTCAAGTTTAAGCTCTTTTGAAATGTCCGATCATTCAACTAGTCATCAATTCAAAGAGGTCTTGTATTTATAGGCTAAAAAATAAAGACGTTTGAATATGACCGTTGTGGAAGATCAGTTTGCCCGTTTGAAAGATACTTAGACCATTTTTAACTTATTCCACAAATGGCAAACTGCTTATGCTTCTTTGTTTCTTGAAGATAGTTCCTTTGCACAGAAGAGGTAACTTTAGTACCATTGTCTTGATACTCCTTTCTTGACTTGTTGGACTGACACAAAGTAGCATCCATTTCGTCTTTGTATAGATTTTAACTTGAGGGAGATATCTCTAGACTTGATTCCATCAGATGAATATGTTTTTCATTCTTGTGTAGCTTCTAAGATTACACTTAAATTGCTTCTGGCAGACTCTTCTTGCTTCTTGGACTTTTCCTTGCTTCTGAGAATCTTGTAGCTTCTGACAGACTCTTCTTCAGACTTGGTTCTCTCAGAACCTCTGAATGCTTCAGATGCGTATATTTTGCTTTGAGCTTCTCAGATTCTATCTTCATTGTTAATTGCATACTTTCATTTAAGACCATTAGTGTTTTCAATTGCATATTAATATTTTGTTATCATCAAAACTTTATCAAGCTCTTGGGGTTTGTTCTAAGAACCATTTTTGTTATAACAAACCAAATCGTCCCATCTAACCCACAACCGGCCAATCAAACAAACCATGACATCTCTCCTTCTCCGAACTTAAACAAAAATACACCAGATATTCCCTCACCTTCGCACCAATTGGACTCAAACATAAACCCAAACGTAACATAACTTACACCACCCTCCTCTCCCACATCATCAAATCATCACGATCCAATACCACAAAATCTCCCTCCAATTTTTCAACCAACTAAACACGCAGACATCAAACCAGTAACTAGAAGCCAACATAGCATTTTTAAACCAAACCAAAAATACTATGCCCTCCACACCCATGTTACAAAATCTCCTATACCTAGAAACCCCGTGTCTGCACTTAAAGACAGAAATTGGAAATTGGCTATGGATGATGGATTTAATGCTCTAATTGAAAATGAGACGTGGGATTTAGTACCCCGACCACCTGATGTTAATGTTATTCGGTCTATGTGGATTTTTAGACATAAAGAAAAATCTGACGGTACTTTTGAGAGGCATAAAGCCCGACTTGTAGGTGATGGTGCAGGTCAGCAGGTTGGCATTGACTATGGAGAGACTTTTAATCCTGTGTTAAAACCAGCAACAATTCGAACAGTTCTTAGCATTGCTACATCTCGATCTTGGCAAATTCATCAGTTGGATGTCAAGAACGTTTTTCTACATGATGAACTAAAAGAAATAGTCCACATGCATCAACCCTTAGGTTTTCGAGATCCAGAAAAACCTCATCATGTATGTCTTCTCCGCAAGTTACCATATGGGCTCAAACAGGTTCCTCGAGCTTGGTATAAGCGATTTGCCGACTACGTCTCATCTACCAGCTTCTCTCAAAGCAAGTGTGATCACTCTCTTTTCATATACAAGAAAAACACTCATATGGCATACATCTTACTTTATGTTGATGATATTATTCTCACAACCTCGTCTGATGGTTTGCGACAATCTATCATTTCATTACTTAGTTATGAGTTTGCTATGAAAGATTTGGGACCTTTGAGCTATTTCTTGGGCATTGCAGTCACTCAACACCAACAAGGGTTATTTCTATCACAGAAAAAGTATGTTGAATAAATTCTTGCAAGAGCAGGTATGTCCTCTTGCAAACCATGTCTAACCCCGGTCGACACAAAACCTAAGATGGTTACTTCTGGTTACTGTGTTTTTCTTGGTGATAACGTGATATCTTGGTCATCTAAACGGCAGCCCACCTTATCTCGATCTAGTGTCGAAGCCGAATACCCTGGAGTTGCCAATGTGGTCTCTGAATCTTGTTGGCTACGCAATCTTCTCCTTGAGTTACATTGTCTCATTCACAAAGCCACCATGGTTTATATATTGTGACAACGTCAGTGCAATCTATCTCTCTGGTAACCCGGTCCAACATCAAAGAACAAAATATATTGAACTGCATATTCATTTCGTTAGCGAAAAGGTGGCTCGGGCCCAAGTCCGAGTTCTGCATGTACCATCACTATATCAAATTGCGGATGTTTTCACAAAAGGTCTTCCCTTGATATTGTTCCAAGATTTCCGTGACAGCCTAAACATTTGTCCACCTCCCGCTTCGACTGCGGGGGAGTATTAGAATGAATTATGTTTATTGTATATTCATTACACGTTATTATTTGCTTGTCAAATATGTAATTATATTGATTAGACTTTATTAGTTTCTATATCATATCAGAAACAATTGTATATGTATCACAATTCTCATCAATAATAATCAGGGGATTGCAATTCTTATAGGATCGTGTTGTATGTTAGTAATAAATCCAGCATACGGGTCCGTGAGTCCAGAGATCATTTTCAAGATGAAGCTGGTGTTGGTGACGGGAGAATCAACGTATGCTAATTGATTGGTGAGAAGTTTGAGGCGATTGCAGTAGGCCTTGGTGGATGAAAAGTCTTCAAGGTTGGTGTTGGCAAATTGATTTTTGAGGTGGACAACCCTTAAGTGTTTGTTTTCGTGAAACAATGAGCCAATTCGATTCCAACAATTTTCAGAGGAGTCATCAATCACAAGAATGGAATTGAGAATGTCTTGTGAAATTGTGGCATACATCCATTGTAGGACGACCGCGTCAAGTCTATTCCTAAGATCAGGATTGTTGGTTTTAATTTCAGCTGTTGTTTGTTTAGCCGTCTCATTGGTAGGAGGAACAATGTGATCAAGAAAGTTATGAACACGTGCTTGAACTTTGAAGAGGGCGGACCAAAAAAGGTATAGACTTGAACCATTATCCAAAGTTACCGGAACGATGGATTTCTCAATATCCCTTCTTCGGATATTTTACTAAAATTTAATTTAATAAGAAATGAAATTTGCCTATATGCATTATCCAAATTAACATCAAAATAGCCACATAAGCTTTTTTTTAAAAAACAAAAATAGCCACATAAGCTATTGTAATTTGTAACAGAGTTGGATAAAAAATTATAACAGGACAAAACATTGCCTGTTTCTTGAGAGGCTACGTTGCCCAGGTGCCGGTACGGTACGTGATACGACATTTTTAGAAAAAGTAAGGTACGAGTACGTACGTAAATTTATTTATTTTTTAATATAATTATATAATTAAGTAAAATAATATAATTATATTGGCAAAACATATACTTAAATATAAAAAATATCACACTATAAAACAATTCAAATTGTTCAAAAATATAAGCTACATCACAAATAGATCTTATTCATCTTTACCAATATTGCCCCTTTTTGTTGTTCCTTCATTATATGTATTAATATTTCTCTTTCTCGAGAGAAGATGAAGATTATAAATAAAAATTAAATCTTCAACTCTCTTTAGATGAATAAATTCAGTGGCTACTTTGTAGTTGTTTTTTAACAATAGCTGCTACTTTTATATCATAAACAAATAAAAAATTTAACTCCTCCTATGAAAAATGAATAAAAGAAAGAAAAAAAGTATTTTTTTTTTATTCGTGTACCATGCGCGTACCACGGGTTTATCCGTTGCAAAAAAAAAATCAGGTACAGTGTCGGTACGTACCAAAGGTGTATAGTATGTACCCGATACTCGCTTCCTCAATTGGAGTACCCGTGCATCATAGCCGAGAGGTCATTTGGATAAAAAATGATAGGCTAAATTGCACTTTTGGTCCCCTAAGTTTCAGAAACTTGCAATTTTGGCCCCTTATGTTTTAAGAAAGTTGCGATTTTGACCCCCTATATTTCAAAATAGCAATTTTGGCCCCCTAAGTTTCAGTAGTTGCGATTTTGGCCACCCATGTTTCAAAATAACACTTTTGGCCCCCTATCTTTAACCCCTTTTGCAAAAGGTCAATTTTGATCGAGTCAAAGTTGATGTGGCAAGTCACTTAAGTGACTCAGCTGCCACGTCAGTAATTTTTTGTCATCTTATAATTAAAAAAACTAAAAGAATAAAAAATTAAAATGAAGAAGTCACGTTCTTTAAATTTATTCTTTCACTAACACACATATATAATCTTAAATCCTAAAGAATTAACCTAATCCTTCGTGACGTTTATTCAAAAGGATTTTTCACTATACGTAAAAAAAATAACCTAATCCCAAATCCAAAAATAGGAAACAATGGAAATTGGAAACCCTTCGTGCTTTTTGTTATGTCATTTTAATTATGTTATTTTGATTATGTAATATGTAATGACTTGATTTGTTATGTCATTTTGATTTAGAAAAATTGTCTTGAACTTCTATTTTGAATGTAATTTCTTATATGTAATAAGTTTGACTTGTTATGTTATTTTAATTATGTTATTTTAATTATGTTATTTTGCCTCTGCAGTTTATGCTTAACAAGTTTATATATTATTATGCCACATCAACTTTGACTTGGTCAAAATTGACTTTTTGCAAAAGTGGTAAAGATAGGGGTCAAAAGTGCTATTTTGAAACATAGGGGGTCAAAATTGCAACTTTCTGAAACTTAAGGGGCCAAAAATGCTATTTTGAAACATAAGGGGTCAAAATCGCAACTTTTTGAAACTTAGGGGACCAAAAGTGCTATTTTAAAACATAATGGGTCAAAATTGCAAATTTATGAAACTTAGGGGAGTAAAAGTGCACTTTAGCCAAAATGATAAGAGTACAAAACATTGAATGACTTAAAAACCTATTTATTATATGAAAAAATTTAAATTTAAAGTACTAATAATATTTTACAAACTTGTTTTTTTGACAAAAATCTTTTACAAACTTAAAATAGGCAACATTTTACTGCTACTAACTAGTACTTCAATTCTTTATGGTCACAACTTGCATTAATGATTGGTTTTCATGGTCGCAAACTTGCATCCACCGTCAAGTGTTACAGTGAAACAACAGGAAACAGAGTTTTCCAATTCATATGACGTTAGACGTAAGTCATTTTCATGGCATGGCATCCAATTCCGGTGCATTATTAAAATATAATAATAAAATTGTAACAATTTGTACTCAAATAAAAAAAATAAGGAAAATGCTAACGAGTGTTTGAGATACTCTTTAAGTATTCTATTTATAAAAATTATTTATTCAAAAATTTAAACATTTTAATTTTTAATGCAATGACTTCATACAATTTCATAAAAAATTGATAAAAACTTATTATTTAAAGTGCTTAAAAAGTATCTCAAGTCCACTTGTTAGTACCAAAAAATAATAATTGTAACTATTGATTCGACAACTTTCTTCCGTTTTTAATCAATAATTACAAAAATATACTTTCACTCTTCAACATATAAAATTTAGATATGTTTCTTTTATTTCAATAGATAGGAAAATTGTATAAAATACGTAAGATTAAATATTGAATTTTTGTATTCATCTTAATAGATGGATTTTTAGTCTTTAGGCTATTTGGAAAAAATAAAAAATAAAACTGTTTTTTAATTTTAAAAACTACCTCTTTGTGAGAGGAAAAGTAAAAAATGCACCTAAAGCAATGCATGTAAGTTTTTTTTTATTTTCACCACGAGTTTAATCTAGTTCGGGGGGTCAGTTCTGGCATGAAGTGGTTTCATCCTCCTCCCGATCGCAGTTGCGGGGGATCGAACCGTGATCCTCCATACCAAGTTCAGCGCCAATCACCACTGAACCAACTAACGATTGATATTGCACGTAAGTTTTGTTCTAAGTGAAATATTCAAAGTTGAAAATGTCATTTTCCATAAAATAAAAGAATATTTATTATTCTTCAGTAATTTATTTTATCTTTTCAGATAAGCAAAAATTTTGGATCTCAAAATCCTACTTATAATTATTATTTGATTTAATAATTTTCTAGAATTGTCGATAAAGACACAAGAAAGTGCCACGTGTATATAAAGATAGAAGAAAGAAAAAAAACAAAACTTTTTGTTGTTAAAAAAAGGTGAAACAACTTTATATTATTAGAAAATACACAGCAAAATCACAGACAAAAAATTAGAAAGAGAAAATAACAGAAGAAGCAGAAGAATAAGGAGAAACAAGTTCACACATAATCGCGATTCATCATCTTCACGGTCTCTGTTTTTGTTCTTAGGTTAGTTTCTTTGATCCATTTTTTCTCTTTATGCTATGCATCAATTGGTGTTAATTTTTGAGAAATTCTCATAATTGGATCTGTTTTTTTTTTTTTTTTGTGTTTGATCTGAATCTTTGTTGTATTGGGGGGGTTTAGTTTGATGAATTTATGATAAAGTTTGGATTTTTTGGATGAAATTTTGGTGGGTTTTGAACCATTTATTTTGAAAATGTTATCCACTTCATAATTGATGGATATTTTCTTATGGGGTGGAAATAGGAAATTTGTGTGAATTTCCCCAATTTTGTAATTTTTAAGGGTTTTGAATTGTTATATTAGAAAATCTTGGCTTCAATTATTTTATCTGATTGATTTGAATTAATGCTTGGTTTCATTATGGATATTTTTTAATTTTGTTCAAGTTGGTGAATTAGGTCAATTTGAAATGGATTCAATTTATAATAATATGATGTCAATCACATCTTCAACCCCTCTTGAAAAGAGATTTATTTTTTTATTTATTGTTGTTGGTTAGGTTTTTATTTTATTTTATGTGAAAGACAGATAGAAATGGCTTTTGATCTTAATTCTGGTTTTCTGGAGATTCTTGTTAGTTTTGACCTATTTATAGATCCATGAGTTAATTTTGATTAGTGATCCTTTATGATTTTTAATTAGATTTATCATGGTGTCAGATTTGTGTGCTTTTGTTTCTTAAAGGATCTCAGTTTTCTTAATTTTATATATTTTCATTATATCTCAAATTATGAGTAAAATTATTGTTCTTGAAAAATTATTGTCCTTGAAAAATTATTCTCAGTAGGTACTAGGAAGTTCTGTATATGATATCTATTATGACCAAGACTAATTTTTCAATTGTACAGTCATTTTTGTCAGTTTCGAGATTAAATGCATTGCTATTTATCCATTTATTTTTATTATATTTAAACTAATTCAATTAGATAATATTTTGCTTGATAGCTTTGACATTACCAATGTTAGACAACGACTGTTTTCAATTAAGATACCAATTTCATCGGGTTACAATTGTAGTGAATCTTTATAGTCGTAAATTTTGGTTATAATTTATGAAAAATGCTAATAAGTGCCCTAGTCTAGTTCCCTTTAACCTTGTTATACTATTCTTCTATTTAAGTAAATGTGAATTTCCTTGTATGATTCAGTTATACCTTTATTATTTTAGCACATTAGATGAATATTGGTTCTAAATTGTTTTTGTAAATATATGTGCAGGACAAATATCGCAACAAATAGAATGTCTCCATCAATGAAATCAAAATCCAAGTCCAAGGATAAGACTTCTGCAAAGGCTGTTAAGGAACAACACAAGACTTCTCCAAAGAATTCCGGATCTACTAATGATGAGAATGGCATTCCTGCTAGTGTGTGTGATCCTATCACGGAAACAGTTCAAACTCTAGAAACGTCGTTGGCTGATTCTTTCGCAAAAATAAATGACACAGATGATCATTCTAGTAGTCCTCAGGGAACAGTGTCTGAGTACGATTCAGTTTCTAATAACGGAAGCTGTTCTGGTGAATCAGAAGACACTAAAGAGAAAGCTGCAAGCTCCTCTACGCGGTTGGATATTATACCTGGTTGTGATAATGACAGAAGGGATAAGATCCGACTGAAAAATGAGAGGAAGCATCAGAGGCAGAGGGAAAGGAGAGCTCATGAATTGCACGAGCGATGTGGTATGTATCTTATGTCGAGGAAGCTAGAAAAACTTTCAGAGAAGTTAGTGGCGATGGGATTTTCTTCTGAGCAAGCAACATTAGCTTTGAAGTTAAATGAAGGCAAATTAGAAGAATCAATATCTTGGTTGTTTGACGGAAGCGAAGCGAAAGATACTACCAAGCTTGCAAGTGAAAGTAATTTGAAAATTGACATAAGTGAAGAGCTTCAACAAATTTATGCTATGGAAGTAAAGTACAATTGTTCAAAGCAAGAAGTTGAAAGAGTAGTTGTTGCCTGTGAAGGTGATCTTCAAAAGGCAGATGACACATTAAAATCTCAGAAGCAAGAATCTCCTGTGAATCAGTCAGAAGATTCTGCTCAAAATAATAGTTTGATGAGAAATCATGGATTACAACCAGCTTCGGTTTCAATACAGCAGAGAGGGAATGAAAGTGATTTCAACTATTACAATGTATGTGGTGCTGATTCCATGTTTCAAGATCCTGAAAATAGGAATCCACAGTCTTTACACATGAATCATCAAAATGAACCGACACAGAAAAGATGGGGTGTTAGTGTTACAGCATCAAATCCTTCTAATATGTTACAATCCATGCAAGCAATGTCACCATATGTTAACATGGAGGCACAGCCGAGTGCTGCCTTTAGGAACGAAGGAAGAATGATTCATCAAGGAGTAGGAAGAGAACCGGTAGTCATGATGCAACATCCTCAATTTGCCGATGCCAAACAAAATTATCTGAATTCTATGAATGCCGCCATACCTTCAGCAACATCTGGTTGGTATGTAAACAATGTTCCGGCGTATGAAAATACAAGGTTGAATGGGAATTTACTACTACAAAATCACGGTATGGGAACTGCGGGCACAGATCGCTTGCAGCAACTTTGTCAAGCTCCTTATAAAGAATATTCGCATGGATTTGGGCCGGTAGACTCATCAATCTCATCAGGTGGAATGGGAGGTTTCTATAAACCGATGGCATCGTTGCCTTCACCTGCAATGCCTTCTCACTCTCAACATCATGGTTCATGGAACACTGCCGCATCATCACCTTCACTTACAGTTCCACCTTCACTTGGATTATTTTGTGGTCATCAGAATCCATCAGCCAGATCATTCAGCTCACATTCGCATGTGGATTGGAATACCGGGGGCATGGTGCAAGAATTCGACTACAACAATATAGATTGGAGTTTGGATTGCCCGTCGTCATCCAGATCAGGTGATGTTTGGCTAGGGTTCTCATCGTCATTGAGAAACAGTGCCGGGAATAGGATGGCCAGTTCTTACATGACAGGATCGCGAAATGTTGGCACAGCGAGGGAAACTTCGTCGTCTGCTGGCTTGCGAGATTGGACCTCACCGTTTGCTGGGAAGGACATATTCAGTGTTCCTAGGAAGATTGTTACCTTTCCTCCTATGTAGTTATGGAAACATGAAGTGATGTCTTGATATGGTTGTTTCTGGTTTTCAGTGAAATTCATCTTTTGATTTGTGGTTTATGATTTTTTTTCCTCACTTGCATGTGTTTTTTAATTGAAGTTCTTTTATAATGCTCTGGTTGTGCCTTATGCATGCATGTGTGATGTTCCGAATCCATTGATGAGCTGTAGGAGTGAGAGGCTAATAAGGAGGTTTCAAATTCAAACCTTAAAAACTAAAAATAACCATTAATTTACTAAATTTATCTATTAAAAAATTATATATCCATAGCTTAAGCTTCTTAACTTTCTTAAATGTTATTTGTGTTGAAATTTGTAACTTTTTATTTGGGACTAAATCATTCTACAATAATTTTCTTAGTAGTTAATACAAAATAAAAAAAAGTCAGACCTTGATAATTAAGGGTAAAATATAAATGTAGTTGCTTCTACTCAATGTAATTAAATAAATAAACAACGAATGTAGACTTCACAGTTGACTTTTATCCTATTTACTAGTATTTATTTAGGAATTTATTTCAGTTTCTTTTATCTTTCACGGCAACAAAAGACCCAACATCCAAGTCCAAGTATGCAAAAGGATATTGAAAAGAGAACTTCATCAAACTGGTAACACTTTTGTCAAAAAAAAAAAAACTGGTAACACTTGGTGAAAAGTTGGTTGAACAAAATACAACTTAAGTTGAATATAAAATTCAAGAAATTTACTTGTAAGGGACACAAGATTCTCCAATCCCAGTCAAGTGACTATTTTCTATCTATCTTTGGAATCTATATACATTATCCTTAAAACATAAGTATTGAAACAAATTGATAACAACCGTTCAACAGAGTCCCAAGATATTCTATACACCAAAATGTTCATGTTCAATACACTTGGTCGCCAATCACCGTCAACTCCACCACCAGAACTGTCTAAACAGATATATCTTTCGCATCCTAGTATTGTAAGTCAAGAAGGCTCTCGCTTTGATAGGATCAGCATTTAAATATTCAAATGCATACATCTGTTTACTTTCTTCCAGCCCATCTATCTCCATCACAGCCTGTAATAGTTCAGAGGTATCAACTGAATATTTGCTGTGCTCAATCGAATCAGCCAATCGTCGGATGCTTGATGCCACTGTCATCAATGCATCCTGAAGTTCATCTGAGCTACGAGACCGTTTTGAAGGTTGCCTTAGAGGTGGGAACACTGGAGGCTCATCATAGCCATCAGGAATCTGGCCATAATCTGGAGGCCCATTGTATGACTCTGTTCCATCTGTATCGCTCATGTTTTCTGAACTAGGAGATGCAAAGGAGGCTGACTCATCCTCATAATTCTTTATGTCCACCACTTGACCATTACCATCCTTCATCTTTGCCCAACGACTTGCTGCTTGATAATTTCCGCAAACAATTTTAAGTTGTTCATACATCTCTATTTGTTTTCCAAGAAATCCTTTTGCATTTGGGTGTGCCTATCAAATGAATTAGAGAACATTAAAATGTTTCGATTTAATTTTTAGCATTCAAGATGTGAGAAAGATTAAAGATACTCACCGCAACATATCTCTTCCAAAGCTCATCACGATCACACTCAATCATCTTTGTATCTGGATTCCACCTGAAACCATCTTGACTTAGAATATCTTTTATTACTCTATACCTCTTCTTAAGTGTCTTCAGACGGTTGATAACTTTCTGATTATTCAAGTTTAAGTTAAAACATGTATTTACAGCTATACAAGCTGCAGTATATGCATTTTCATTGAAACATTTTTCAATTCTGTTTCCACTTTTTGCTTGAATAACCAGAGCTTCAATTAGACACTTATCCATTGTATTTGACCACACAACATTTCTTCCCTTATTTTTCATATCCCTTCTTTGTCCTTGCAGATCATAGTGCTCCATTTCTAGATGCAAACAACACAGAAATGGATACACTGTTAAATTTAATATAATATTACAATACATATTTAATATTGCTACTCTCAGTTACTTAAACATTAAGAAAAGTCTTGGGGCGGCAGTTAAAGTTGGTACCGTGTGACTAGTATGTCATAGGATTGAGACTTGGAGTTAGTCTCTCTAAGATGTAAGATAAAATAAAACAACCTATAAAGTCCAGTTGCCATTACAGGAGCGTCATAGCCCTAGGACTCCTTATTGTCATTTTCTTATTAAAACGTAAAATTAAAAGGGGAAGAAATGGTTTGAAATTTGAAGTAACAAAAATCCACCGCTGGTGTGTGCTTATTTGTGTACAAATGCACATGTAATACACCTCAAAGGATGCATCAGAAAGCAACAACAATTAGATTCCAACAATACAAGCTTATAAAAATAAAAGATTCCATCAATACAGTATTTTACCTAAAAGAAAGGAATTAAGGTTACATAAGTATAGTATTTGTATTAAAATCACTGATATTCCAGAAATGCTTTATTCATTGAACAAGAAAAAATGTTACAATTGAAATCATATGCTAATGTGTTCTTCATCAATTCTGAACAAATAAAGCATTTTTGATAGTGATGTGCAAGGTTCCAGGACTGGAATTTTATTTATAATGTTCATCGATTACTTCAAAACCAATCAATAAAGGTACAACAACTCAAGGTTTTCAAACTCGTTAATATGAAGTAACAAAGGGACTGAGAGGGTATACAGGTAAAACACGAGATCATATGTCATATAACACAACAAGATATTCAAACAGTTTTAAAGAAATGTACATATATAAAAATAAGTGAATACTTTTAAAATCTAACTCTAGTTAGAAGTATCGAAGAGATGCCTGTAAAATATTTAAACCTGCCAATAAAACAGGTCATATACATTTAAATTTAATTTCATAAGCTCTGAATCTATCCATATACTTTAAATTAATTTCATCAGATGGATGGAGTGTAAGAAAATCATTTAAGTAGAAAAGTTGTACATAGCAAATATAAGCATTCAAGCATATTAATATCACAGCCACACTTGACAATGCACCTAATGGACCCATAAGTAATAACACCTTAGCACTGTTCAGGAGATACAGACACAGACTCAATCTAGAAGTATATATTAGAGCGCAATGCTCATATATTTGAGACATATTTCAACCCTAAACTTGTTACATATTTTCATAATAGTGATGAAACTTGTTATAGGACCTAATTCCCTAATAAAGACCTAACTGTTACAAACGCGGAACTTAAAGATCCCTGAATGCATTCGGCCTAGAATATATTATAATCAACATAAAAAGCAGGGGGAAAACCACAAAGTTTCTAAAGTTTGTAATAACGCCACAAATATACTACAGAAATCGAACATTGATTACACATACACATAATAGGTACTTCTTAGAAAGGAAATTAAAAACTTCATTCACATTCTATTATGAAGTAAAACATGCTACTCCTTTCATATTTAGTAGATTAAAAGAAGAACTACAACTACAACAAATAACAATAACACATTGCAACATTTCACAATCACATTAACCTAAAACCCAAAACGGAGTCAATGCAGCTGAAAATTCACTATCAACATCTTGCAACAACAATTGTACTATTACACAACGGATTTACAATTTACAAAAACAAAATAAAAAGGTAAATACAAAGTTTGAATTTGAATATCACAAATAAATTCCTTTCTTAAACTCAAACTCATTCAAACTGAAGCATCTATGGAAAACTGAAAACAAGAACTAGTGAATGGGAGAATGTTCAGAACGGTTACCTGATTAGGAGAAATGGATCGTGGAGAGAAGCATTAGCGGCGTCAATGAAGTGAAAGAGAACGGCTGCAAGAGGTTAGATAGATATAGTAAGGGTTTTTTCTCGGGAAAATATGATGGGAAAATTTCGTTTGTATTTTCCCAAACAAAAAGAAAAAAGAAAAAGTGGATCAAGTTCACCGCGGTGAAAAATGTTGATTGAAGGACCTATAATTGAGAGCCATGTGTACCACAATAATATAAAAATAAAATGTCAAATTACAAGGATGTGAGCTTGACTCAGTTAATGGCAACATCACATTAGCGGCGAAGCAGAAAATAAAAATTGGATGGGCCGGTGAAAAAATTATAACATATAAATTAAATACAAAAATTATATTACATATAATAATTGAAGTTGTAATAAGTATAAAGTTGATTACTCAAGATGAAATAACATGAGTTTATTTGTGTAAAAAAAAAGATGGTCGTTAAAAAATTAAACTGTATACCTTAATATAATATCTACTTTTAACATGCGCAAGCACGCACACACGCTGTTTCCATAAGTCATCTACGATATTTTATGAAATACGCTGAAAACAACTTTTATATTCATGTAATAATTTGTTTCCTTAAGCTCTCACAAACAATCTCACAAGCTCTTATGCAAGTAGATAAGCTCAAATAAGTGAATCTAGATAGGCCTTTAACGAATTCCAAAACTTATACACATCCATCAGTTGCTTGAATCCTTTCATTTGGCGTAGCATTTGATGGAAGATCTCTCTTGTAAACAGCAAATGTGAGGATAACCCCTAAACGGTTTGTTTTCAACAACCTGAAAGGAGCTGTTAAAACCCCTCTGCCCGATTCTCTTGCACGCAACACATTTTCACGGTCTTCCTGTTGATGAACAAGTTAACAAAAGCAAATACAAAGTATAAACAATAACTCCACATTTAATCTCCCAAAAAAATTATTACCTTTCCAGAAAGAACGTTAATAAATATGACATGTGAAATTGTATCCTGCGCAAAGATAACAGGCGCATATTCTTCATGAATAGGCGATGGTTCCAATGCATCTGCTACATAGTCATCCTCATGAATTGGATTATGTTCCAAAGTATCCATCCTCTTAATACTCCACCCTTGTTGCTTCTCAAATTGTTCCCTTTCAGATTGAAGCACCCTTACCGCATATGCAACACCGCTTGTAAGTGGCCTCTCAAAAGCAGTTCTTTCTGTATACTTTGCAAATATTTTCTGCATATATCACAACTACTAATATCAGATTCAAAGAAAAAATATATACATTCAGGGGCGTATCCACTCTTAGGTGACGGGGTGCATGTGCACACCCTGAGATTTTGCTAATTACACCTATATATATCATACTATTATTATGGTTTTCCACCCCAATCATATTTAAATCTTGCACCACTCAAAATTCTCTCACCGCATCATGTACAGAAATTTTATCTTTGTTCACTGTCTAGTGTCAGCATTAGTCTTTGATCACCTTGCTTTTGACTTTCTATGTTAATTTTTGTCATTTACTTATGTTATTAGTGGGAGTTTTGATATTTGTTATGCAAAAGGGCAAAACTAAGGTTCCAACCCATGTACTTGGCTTCAAAAATGACAGACGTAACCACTAAGCTAGAGAATAGAATATGTTTAGTTTTTGCATGTGTTATTACATAATAATGCTCATAAAAAAAAACATAATGCCGAGTTTTTTACTATAATCGGTCGCAAAGAGTAATTATATGGAATTTTACTATAGACGTTTTTATTTGGTTTAAAATTCGAGACTTCAAAGTTGAGTGTGACTATTTCAGTAGTATTAGCCACTTTGTCTATGGATAAAAAAAATTAAAATTTTTGCACCTCCTGACTCAGGGTCCTGGCTCTGCCACTGTATACATTCACTTTATTTCTATTGGAAAACAAAAATTCAGATGGTAATGAAGACTTAAAAATTGAAATTCTAGGAAAAGATAAAGCTACTACATAGTCGTACCCAATTGAAAAACTAAGTGAATTCATTGAAATGGTTAATGAGCTCCAATTAGGGACAAATTGTTTGGTAGAACCCGAGTTCAAATCCTGACCAGAACAATATATGGTCAGACTTTACTTACTTACCCCTTGATCGAACACTAAATTACCAGAGTCCCTTTTCGAGGGTACAAGAGGGTGAAGACATAAAAAAAAATAGTACAGAATTGAATTAGATCCTTAATTGTAATACAGTGAAGAGAAATTATGTACCTGATCAATAGCAGAAGGGGTTTTGGCATGATGAAAAGTTGAGATAAGAATAGACATAGCTTGAATATGATTCATACTAATATTAAACTGATCTTGTAACATCCTAGCTCTTTCATCACACATACTAGCTAAAGTCTCTTTCCTTTTTTCAGTGACTTGTAAATTCATAAAACAAAAGATCCACAAAGACACTATACACCAAATCAAAACCCATACTAACAACAATTTCTTCCACAAAACTCTCCTAACTCTTTTAGACCCAATACACTGATTGTTGATGAATTTTACATGTACTACCTAAGATCTTCTCCCACCAATTAAGCCACATCTTTCCACCATCTCCTAAAAATCCCATCTTTATACTATCCATACTAACAAACCAGTTTACATAAATTACAGATACAATCCAACAACATAGCACTAAAAGTAGATGCCCAACTTTTAGACCAAACCCAATTACATGTAACAAACTCATCCACAATAGTAACCAACACAACAAGTTAACTACAAATCCAAAATCCAAAGAATCTTGTGAACTAGTGAGAGACGGAAGAAGCACAATAAATATAGTGATTAGTGAAGAAAAACCACCTTGTAATCAATACTATTACTATACTATACTATATATACTAAAGCAAGCTTTAAATTGCCCATGTGGCAGCCTAACAATGCTCCTCTTTTTTTCCTTTCTTCTAAGCAATAGTTGGTGCTTATGTGGCATTTATCATTGCCTCATTGCATTAATTGTGATGATGTGTATGACAAACATGCTACATGGTATATCACGTTTTTGAGGAAAACTTTTCAACTGATAAGGCAGTTACAATGTTAGGAAGTGTTCTATGAATAATATTCATATTCTATTTCTGTTGCACAACTCATGTATTCATTGCTATAGTCCTATTCTTTTTTTTTCTTTTCTTTTTTGATATCATAGTCCTATTCTTTAGTATTCTATAATTTTACAAAAGAAATATTAGTTTTAATTATTTATTATTATTAGTTGCTTGAGCCATATTTAACTTCTTCCGTTACAAATTAAAAACAGAAAGCCTTGATGACAATATTATTATGATCTCATTACTTGAAACTTGGGGTCTATATAAAGTTAATCTTCCAATAGCTACTCATCACCAACAACTTTACTAAGAATATAATTATGGAAATGGAAATATCCATGTAAAATAATCTTCCAATAGCTATGTATGTATGTATGTACCGGTGCTCTTTTCATGACGAGAAATTTGATTAAATTTTGAACTTCGCCAAGGTTATGCCGAAAAGTTTGTGTTTACAAAAACCAAATATACTAACAATATTATGTGCAACGGCGGAGCCAGAAAATAAAAATTGGGTGGGCCGGTGAAAAAATTATAACATATAAATTAAATACAAAAATTATACTAGATATAATAATTGAAGTTGTAATAAGTATAAAGTTGATTACTCAAGATGAAATAACATAAGTTTATTTGTGTAAAAAAAAATTATCATTAAAAAATTAAACTGTATACCTTAATATAATATCTACTTTTAACATGTGCATGCACGCACACATGCATACATGCTCACCCATATACACAACACACACGTCACAAAAGACACATTAGGGTGGGGTGAGACACGATCATAGTCATAACATTGGATTCGTGGTGGTGTACTGTAAAAAGTCAACTATCACAAAATTAAGTTCCATAGCAGTACCATTATAATATTTATAAATCATAAATCATTTGGTATACATATCAGATAGATCTGCTTTCTCCATACCTACCATACCTATCACACCTCTTCCTCTGGCTTGTTAGTTATGTGGATTATAGACTAACAAAGCACACTCATCGTTATTATGGATGCAACACAAACGTGGGTTCAATGTACTGTTGATTGTAAAGACAAGCATGATGATTTTGGATATCGAGTCATACAATTTAAAGAAAGTTACATCTTCACTGTTCATCCTACATTCTTAATACCAAATAAATTATACTTTTGTAGTTTTTCATGGATTAATGGAGCTAAATATTTTGACATTTAACCAATCGTTAGTTGGTTCAGTGATGATTGACGCTGAACTTGGTAGGGATGACCACGGTTCGATCCCCGCAACTACGATAAGGAGGGGGCTGAAACCACTTGATGCCAGAACTCACCCCCGAACCAGATTAAACTGATGGTGAAAAAAAAATTCTTTTGACATTTATGTTAAAAAACGAGATGAGGATGATTGCGACAAAGAATGTTGTTGGAAAATAAATATAATTAAGGTGAAGACCGGATCTATACAACGTTTTAAATGAAATCCTAATGTTGTTGAAGGACATAAGCTAACTGGTGAAGAGAATAATAATCACAATGTGTAACTTGATTAATATATGTATTTTTGGAACTCACATAGATTGAAGAATAAAACTAATGAATAATATATTGTGAGTTTTACTATTGTCAATCCTTTCATATTGTTGACAATTAATATGTGGTTGAGTATTTTGTTAAGCTGGAAATAACAAATAATTAACTTTGGACTAATACTTGTACAAAATTGATATAAAAAAATTATTATTTTTATTATATATATATATACACACACTAAAATGACAATGATATAATTCAAAATAAATAATACTAATATATGTAATTTTATATACTTGTAGAGAGGTGACGTCTAAGGTGAGAACTTTATTAAGTCCCTCGCCAGTGAGGCATTTAAAACATATCATTAGATTTAATGGATGGTTCAGATTTATTAGAGATGAAATTGTCAACACTTATATCTTCTCACACACGATCTTTGTCTCACCTCTCCCCCACCATTCACACTGGTTTGTTTGTTTTTCCTTCGTTGCCTCCTCCTTTCCATTGCATTACCAGATCTGCAATTTCTCACCCCCTGCCCCGTCACTTCCATCTTCTCTCTGCTACTATTTCCTCTTCTACCCATCTTCTTCATTATTTACCTCTACACATTAAATCCCTCTTTTTGTGTCACCACAAATTAAAAGGGTTTGATTGATCTTCCTAATTTATAGCAAAATTTGTAATGGCTTGATCAAAGAGGACAACGATAACAATAGTGTTGTCAGAGTAGGAACAATGCAAAATGAGGTCTTGTGTTGCTGTTATGACTAGAACTTTCTGGTTGACACGTGTTTGTTCTTGAAGTTTTATTGACAAAAGTTGGATGAGTAATGAAAATTGGAGTTTTTAGCAGTGTAATGGAAAAGAGAAAGGTTACTTTGTAATGAAAATGGAGAAAATTTTGTCAAAAAGAGAAGAAAAAATAGTGTGGAAATGGAAGAAACAAGGACAAAATTATGTGTGAAAATATGTACATGTTCTTATTATTTTCAAGAAATCTGAATCATCCATTAAATCTAACGGTGTTTTTTAAATGTCTCACCGGTGAGGGACTTGATAGAGCCTCACCTTAGACGCCGCCCTTGTAGAGGTATCCAAGTAATTTCCAATTTTTTGGGGTGGGCTGCGGCCGGCTGGACCACCCCCAGCTCCACCTTTATTAGAGTTAGAATTCAAATTTCAAATACTCCATTTTTTCCCAAAATTTTATCTTTCGTTTTCTAATAATGCATTTAACCCAAGAATTTCAATTCACCTATTTATTCTCATGTTTCCTAAAATTGAGTTAAAATATCTAAAATAATTAAGAATTTCAAAGATTCACACATTTCATACCGCCAAATTAAAAAATCCAGTCCCGCCAAACGCCATTTTACTTGCTTATTAATTAAGGAGCGGGTTAAAATGACTTTTTTCATTTTCACTTTTCAGTTTTCACAACGCCCCTAACAAAAAAAGTTAAGAAGTCGCCACATTCCACCCATTCTAACGCAGTGTTCCTCCTCCGTATAGTTGAGAACCAAGGTTTGGTTTGAGCACTATCTTCGTCATTATTTACCAAAGGTAACATCTAAACCATTTTTCTCTTCCTCGCAAATCATTGTGGATCCTTTCTTCTTTCTTTTTTTTATTGTAGGTCTATTGGCCAAGTAAAGTTATTTTTTTTATATTTTTTTATATGTAGTAACTTTTTGTGTGTTAACCCTGGTTATGGTAATCTAGAATTTGGCTTGATGTTAGTAAAGTCCGATCAATAATTGTTTCACTTAGAAATCAAATTCAGATTTTGTTGAACTATATTTTCTTTAGTGGAACACAATCACACATTAACCATGTAATCCTTTTTAATTAAAAAGTACGAGCACAAAGTCACTTTACATGTCTACTATTAGTTTAAAAATAAATGTTGACGACTAGCGCTACTAAAAAGTACAATTATATGATGTTAACTAGCACCACTTTTTAGTAAAGAGTTCAGGTGAGTTAGGTCTCGAGGGATCAAAAGGTTCAACTGTCAAGTAAAGTCCCATGGCGTAGATAACACTTAACAAATGTATTTATATATTACCCGCTAACAAGGACTCACATCGAAAAGACGAAAATTGGATTCAAACTCATGTCATTGTGAGATTTGAGTTCATTCTTTACCAACTAGACCAATCTACATTTGCAACTAACACTACTAAAATGTCTTTTACTCTTTTACAGTATGTTCTAGTTGTGTTATAGAATGAAAATTGAATACACTTGCTATTAGAGAATCGACATATTTTTTAAACAAACTCATTTTGGATTGTTGTTTCTTTTTCCCAACATGATAGGGGATCCTGAAAGTGCTAGGAGAATGTCTACCGATGAAGGATATGATTTTGCGGAGAATGTAGGTGTTGGGGGCATGACAAAGGAAGAAGAAAGTGACAGCTTTTATACTTACCATTCTGAAGAACTCAAGAGTCCTATAAGTTCGTCGGATGACGAAGAAGTAAATGGACCTAAAAAACCTGTGTTCCCTCGATTTTGCGAAGCGGCAAAGTTTGGTTTTCTTGGTCTTGAGCTAGAGATGTTGTTCACTAACCTATCAAGTTTTAAGACAGCTGTGAAGGATTACACTATCCATTTGCAAAGGGAGATAAAATGGGTCAAAAATGACAAGACTAGAGCTAGGGCAAAATGCAAGCAACAAGATTGCAAGTGGGAGATCTTTTGTAGCTGGAGTGAGTACATTCAAAGTTTTCAAATTAAGACATTTGTTTCGAAACACATATGTAATGAAAAAGGAGTTAAAAATAAACAAGCTAATAGTAAATGGGCTGTTAAGAAACTAGAGGGCAAGATCAGAACTGAACCTAGCCTTAGTCGCTGTGAAGCACGTGCCTATTTAAAGCGCGAGTTTGGGGTGGATGTTGATGATTCAAAGATTTCTAGAGCTATGAAACGGGCTAGAGAATTGGTTGAAGCGAGTGAAGATACGTCACAATCTGCTCCAGCTGCACAAATAGTTCAACAAGATATACCTGCAAATGTTAGTATGATTTCGTGTTTATAGTTTCTGGTTTAATAGTTTACATTTGTTTTTATAATGACTTTTAATGCATGCTTTAATGGCTCCAAATGCAGGCTTTGGTCTAGATTTAGGAGGATTGTGGTTTGAATTTTTTGTTTGATGCTTTTATTTTTTGCCTTATGTGGTTTATAGTTTCTGATTTTGATTGTGTGAATGGACACATAGTAGGTGCAAACTATTTTCAGATTTTATTTCCATACACTCATGATGTAAATGCACATAGTAGGTGCAAGTTTTTTGAATTCTAAAAGGGTCATCCTATGAATTAATGCAATCTTGATATGGTTGATTCCATTGGAATTACTCTTATTTGAATCATATATATGGAAGATTCCATTTGAATTCATATTACTGCATTAGGTTTTATAGCTTTGTACTTTTATTTCATTTGCATCAGCAACATGATTAGTTCTATTGCCTTTGTCAATTGTGCTTGTCATTTATACTTGAAATCTCCACTTTTGAATAATTTCTTTCTTAGACAATTTGTCCATCAGTTTTCATTGGTATAGTACTGCTCTGTCAACCCAAACCGTTGTTAAACAGTTCAATTTGCGTTCAGTTTTCTTTCTTAACTGAATCCTATCCATGCCTTACTGATTTGGTAGAGGCTGTCAAATAGTATTATATAATAACAAGATCAACAACAACAATAACAGAGACTTTTCCTTAGTGCCAGCTACATGGATAATTGACAACATGGATGCTGTCATGTAAAAGTTAGAATACGTAAAAGTCTTCATTTCCTTGCCTTGTCATTTGATCTTCCTTTGTTGCAAAAGTTACAACAAAGGAAATAGGCATTTATTCTAACACCCTTACTCTGGTAAAATGTTTGAGATAGTTACATCATTAATGGACAGAATCTTGGAGGTCATTCTTCCAATTGAAAATGCAGGTTGTTTGGGTTTTGGAAGGGTCATTGTGTCACTTGCCAACATTACAACAACAGTTGACATGGTTGGTCTATCTGCCACGTCTTCTTGAATACACAACAGACCAATGTTTATGCACAAGTAACTTTTCATTTCCTTCCAAGCAGCATGCCAAAAGTCTTACAAGGTTGCGATGTTGCAATTTAGCTATAAACATTAATTACTTCTTTCTTTAACTCCTCTGAGCCTTGACCAGAATTTTTTGAGAGCCTTTTTACTGCTATTTGTCTTCCATCAGGCAGAATTCCCTGTAGACCGAGCCAAAGCCACCTTCTCCTAACATGGATGTTTCTGAAAAGTTATCAGTGCAATGTTGAATTGTGATCAATGGAATTGTAGGCAGGTCTGCATCAAGTGTTTCCTCATATGCAGGTGTCAGCCAATCTACAAAAGTAGTTTTTATACTTCAATTAAATGACCATATTTGAATGTGTGAAGTAAGCTAAGCTACCAAAAAAAAAATCTAACATTTATTATTGCAGGAAGTTACCTTTTCTAACTCTATTTTTGTACCAGATGCATAGTAGAATTACTGCACTGAACCAGTCCGTACCTACTCTCAGTAGAACTCAAATTGAAACCATCCATATAGTACAATTGGTTGGTCTCATTAGTTGCTTTTCTAATCAAACGTTTCATAAAATCTTCACCTTTCGGAATCTCTATTGCACTAGACTTTTTTGGTTCCAAAATGAATCCAATAAGGGTATGTTGTGAGTTGTGACTTTTCCAAAGAAGTTCTCAATTGAGTACCTAAAAATGCAGAAGCTATAGAACATAGTAGCCGAGACTCTATTAAGGCAACAGTCAAGAACCTCTCTGGCAGCAGCAGAGACACAAAGTTGACAAAAATATCCAACCACATCACCGCGGCAATCATAGAGACCATACACTGTATCTCGTTTGGTTGTGTTGTCCCCTATGCTGGTGTAGTTATGACCTTTGCTTGTGGCTGTATCAGCTGATAAATATGAGAGGATGGTATTGAGATTTTTTTGGTATGCATTGCTAAGAGGCTGTTCTCTTGAGCAATCACAATCATCTCCCACATAAGCGGGATATTTGTAATGATTTGTTTGAAGCTTAGATATAGTAGGAACACAAAAACTATTGATGTCAAATTTAGTTGTGTTTCTTCCATATTGAGCACTATGGTCCTTCCTTGGATCCAAATATTATAATTTACAAATCCCGGTGGTCTAAAATACTGGCAGTTCTGCGCCCACGACACAGGATTGTCTACAGTTCAAAAGCGTTGTGAAATACGATGTCTGCAAGGGATAAATGTTACCCTACCTCCCTGAAGAAAGCCTAACATTGCCGGAAGTAACATCTCAGGACGGCCAACTCCCCATAGTGACTGTCATCATGGGAGGTATCCCGGTAACAGGTCAGGATTCATACAAATCCATCAAAAGAAAAAAAAGTCTACTCTTCATGTGTTTCTGTTAGTATAGTATTGTTTTTCCTCCTTTAATGTGTTTCTATTAATATGACAGAAAATTTATTTAAAATTTGTATAGGCTTAGCCATACCGTATTTTAGTTATAACAAAAAGAGCCAGAGAGTATATGGTTAGTTAGAAAGTGAATAATGAGTGAGATTATTACACTGATGAACTCAAACTTTTAGTTTATGAGTATATTACTCATAACTCATTGGATAAGTGTATTTTGTTTCATAACGTTAATAATATGTATCTTTTAATTTGTTGGTTAGCAGAAATCATAGACGGATGCAGGTGAAAGTAACCAATGGTATAAGTCATAACTTTGTTATTTTTCGCAAAACTATTGCTCGTGATAAACAAATCGAAAGATACGAAAGTCAAAACCTAAATATAGTAGAATGACAATTTTGTATTCACCAAGAAATAGAAGAAACAAAAATAAAAATCCAGATATATATATAATAGCTAAAAAGAAAATTTTACATTCACCAAGATATATATAAAAGAAACACATTAAAACTTGTAACGAAAGTCAACATAGGTACAAGAATAATGTGAGATGAAACACATTTCACAAGGGAACATCAGAAACAAGCCTACGACACATAGGGCATGTGTTCTTTGACCTATCGAACCAACTCATAATACATTCGTCATGATAGATATGCGAACAAGGCAACTGAATTGCTTTCGATCCAACCAAAAACTCCACAAGACAAACAGAACACGTCATTGCTTCAGTAACTTTGATCCTTGGAAGATTGCGATAAAAATGTTGTCTTTGATTAGTTTCAACGTTTCTTGTACTAGATTGGACTTGATTACTGAGTTGGTTGATGTTGTTTACTACATCAAAAATCTGGTGACCATCAACATAAGCGGACGATGAGACATTACGATTGTGATTTCTTGTTAATTGGTTTCGGCTAAGAGTGTGATAAGAAGATAGAGGAGGGAGATATAGATCAATAGCATCAAAAATCATAACAGAATCAGTAATATCTACCCTCTGCACTCTTCTTGTAGGAAGTTGTTGTTGTTCCATTGTTTTCACTGAATTAATATTGTAGTAAGTAATAAGTAACAAGAGTGAGTGGTGTGCAAATTTATATATATTTCCCGTTTAGGGTTTCAACGGTAAACAAATTAGACAGCTAGTATTAATTTCACAGCTTGTCCATCAAGTTTCTTAATAAATACACAATCCAGCTGTAATAATTAATTTTACTAGTAAATCTGTTTTCTTTTTATATCAAATCTTTTTTTTTTTACACACTAGTAAATCTTCTGTAATTGATTTGATAAATTGGTCATAATTTACGTTTGATTATTTAATGTAACAGTAAGAAAATTAACGACTTTTTTTTAGGTTTACCTCAGTAGATAGGGATAAGAAATATGATAAACAATTTTTTTTATTTTTTTTTGTAAATTATTTTGTAACACTTTAATTTTTATAAATTAAAATTTTAATATATATGTGATCAAATAATTTTAAATAAAAATTATGAACAAATGAACAAGTTAAATTTTTTATATAAATTGTAATCAAATAAATAACTCAATTATATATATATCAGATAAGCTAAATAAATATATGATATATCTTAGATGTAAAAAAATAAAACTGATATAGTAGATTTTTTATTTTTAGATTATATAAATTACAAAATTATCCTTGTGAGCTAGATATGATACAGTTATCGTATCAGTTGTCCTGCGCTGTGCACCAAACGGACACTAAGATAGAATTTCTAGTCAATAGGCTTCCACACAAAAAAAAAAAGGAAATTAATGATTTCCTTTTTGAATTATTGTGTCTATTGTTTAAACTAAGTTATTGGACTCAAGTGGTTACGAAATTTTACCAAAGGACGGATCAATTGGGATAATCTAAGTTCGATTTTGTGAAACAATTTATTGGTCAGACTTTACTTACCTCGCAGCCGAACTCCATATTACTAGGGTGCCCTTCCCGTAGGAACCAAAGGTTAACGCAAAAATAATACTCCCTCCGTCCCAAAATGAGTGAGCCAATTTGACTACAGCCACTATTCACATATCTTGTTTTGACCATATTTTTTTACTAATAAATAAAAATAAATATTACCATATAAGATGTTGTTGGATTCATTCGAAGAGTATTTTCAAAATATCAAATTTTTATTATTATACAATTAAAAATATTAATCGTCAAAGTTATACACACCTGCGGCAGTCAACTGACTCGGTCTTTATCAAAGGAGGGAGTAATAGTAGGTGCAAACTATTTTGCGATTTTATTTCCATACACTCATGATGTAAATGCACATAGTAGGTGCAAGTTTTAGATTCTAAAAGGGTCATCCTATGAATTAATGCAATCTTGATATATGGTAGATTCCATTGGAATTTGAATGACTGCATATTGGAATTACTTTTATTTGAATCATATGGAAGATTCCATTTGAATTCATATTACTGCATTTAAGTTTGTTTTTATAGCCTTATACTTTTATTTCATTTGCATCAGCAACATGATTAGTTCTATTGCCTTTGTCAATTGTGCTTGTCATTTATACTTAAAATCTCTCCACTTTTGAATAATTTCTTTCTGTGAAGCCGAACCGTTGTTGAACAGTTCAATTTGTGTTCAGTTTTCTTTCTTAACTGAATCATGTCCATGCCTTACTGATTTGGTAGAGGCTGTCAAATATTATATAATAACAAGATCAACAATAACAACAGAGCCTTTTAGAGCTATATAAAACAAGAGCAATAACTTGAACATAATGTTTGAATTTTAAAACTGGACAATTATAGGTTTAAATCATTCACATGTCTTGTATATGATAATCTGCAGGATAGATAATACGAGTTATGCAGCACTATCTGATAATCATTCACATGTCTTTAAATTTCTTACTCAATCCTTGACTAACCTGTATAGTTTACACGAAATGTTTCTTCGAAAATAAAGTAGTCACATGGAAATAAATTATCACACTCATAAAACAAAGATTTGAAAGTTTACGAACAAGACATGTTGAATCTGTTCTATTGCTATCAGCCAATTTTTTCATTTCTCTTGCTTTACAGCCTGAAGTGTTCTAGTGCAGAATTACCATCTAGCCCTTTCCCATAGTAGTGTGAAACCAATCCTTTAACCGACGTTTCCTTGTAAACTGGAGGATTCTCTGGTGTCAGCAATTCACTTATAGGTCGATATAGTTTTGAATTCTCGGGGGCAAGATGCTGCCTGAAAAAGCATGCTACTGAAACTCTTGGACCAATCTTTTGTGCCAGAACTCTGTGCTTAACGCTGAGAAACTTATCGTTTGTGATTAACTGCAAGAAAATGTTTAGGCATTGAAAACCAATTCGGATTAGCTTCTATATATCTCATAATATTTTAATTGTTGATGATTTTATGTTTTGCTTCTAAAGGACTTGAAAGCTTATTTTATGAAATGTACTAGTACAAATGAAACTGCATAGAATCACATGAACTAAAAAAATGTTAGACTGGTGTAAAAATAACATAAAAATGTTAGACCGCAAATTGATGTTATAAGATGACACATAAATAGATAGATAGATCAATGTAGTTAGGTTTTCGCACCAGGGCGTAGGTTCGTGCGATACTACGAGCTCGTCAAGGTCATGTATGATATTTTTTATGTCTTTGTGTATATATGTATATGTGAAGTTACAATTTTACCCTTGAGTAGGATCTTACGAATCGAGCTACGATCCTCGAGCTTACGATTCTCCACCAGCCTACAGATCCTACGTAGGATCTCGAACCTGGCTACATTCTGATAGATAGACAAATGTTATGTTCTATGAGAAAATGGATAGATTTACCTGCATCATGTCACCGAGGTTAACGACCAAAGCGCCGGGAGTCGGTGTGACATCAACCCATTGATTGTCATGGAAAACTTGGAGGCCACCAAGTTGATCTTGTAAGAGAACAGTGAGGAAACTACTGTCAGAATGAGCATTGGTACCAAAAGTCAATTCTGGCTCAGGGCATGGTGGGTAATAATGGGAAATTAGGAAAAGTCCTTCTGCACAATCTATGTCCTTAAGGTAACTGGAATTGAGTCCTAATGCTTCAGAAAGCAATTCAAACAGAATCATGCCCACATTGTTAACATGCTTAGAGTACTCAATTGTTATATCTCTGCAAGTAATTAAAGTTAAATAATGTCAGGGTGGAATATTTAATAATTGTTTAGTTTGTGTAACTATTATTAACACTGATTTTTTCGTATGCTTATGGTTAAATGCAAAGTTTCTGCTTAATTTTGAGTACAAGTGCGAAACCATAAAAGGGTGGTTCCGTGCACAAGGCTCCCACCAGCTTTGCATGACAGTAGTCATCATATATGCTGTGAGGCTGCAAGTGTTACCGAATATTGTTCATGGCAGGTATCAGTGGCAGTTTTTGGCCTCTCCGCCATGGCCAATTTTGGCGGATATTGCAGTATTTTCTGCCATAGGCCAAAATATGACTGCGCCACATAGCAGCCGGTATGGCAGGATTTTGGCTCTCCACCATCGGCAACACTGGAGGCTGCAGAAGAAGTTTGGGACTAGTGCAGGATCTGAATTTGTGGAAGACTAAAAGCTATAAAGATGAAGTAAACCGAAGCCATTGAGGCGAATTACCTTTAACTAATAAGTACTTTCTGTAATTAATAGTTACAAATAATTTTGACAAAAGAGTATTTGAACTTTGAAAATAACAAATAAATATACCTGCAAACTATAGGCAATTCCTGAGGATCAAGAGGTTGAGGGGACATAACACAAGAAAGACTATCCCTCCAATTAACAGCTGGAGTAACATACAAATCAAAATTGGTATTATAATAAGCCCTTTTACTAATATCACGAGAATAAAACTCTTTCTTAATTTCAGTATCTTGTTCATGAAATCTAAGCACCCCATCAATCATATCATCCATAACAGTAGATGGAATACCATGGTTGACCACTTGAAAAAAACCCCATTTCTCACTTGCATACTTTACTTTCTCAATTATCTCAAAACGTGAACTTGATGATGATGAATTACTTGTAAATAAAGGTCCAAAGTCTATGATTGGAATACTGAGTTTGGTGGAAGTGGAACTGGTTTGTTTGTTATTATCATCATGTTGATGAATCTTATCATTAATGAAAATCTTAGGGACTTTGGTAAAACCAGCATCTACAAGTCCTTTTACACCTGCTTTTGATTCATCAAGAAGCTTCAATTCTTTGTACCTATCATAAACATGTTCATGGTCTTGTTTGTTTTCTTCTAGATTTGTGTTCACCATGTTATTTTTCACTGCTTTTTCTTTAACACAACAAGAGATGACATAGTATGTCTCTAAATAATTGTTAGCCTACCACCAGCTGAGGCCCACTCCAACAACAGGCCCAAGAGAGTCATCAACAAACCTAGCCACTTCAAGGACTAAGAGTAATGCGTGGCAGCATCTTGTCATAAAGGACAAAGTCATTTCCATTTCAATAGTATAACTAATTTCCTTTTATTTTGCTGCCACTAGGCCGTTAGTATTCTTGCCTAAATCCTACGATCTTATCTTGTACTAGCCATCAGAATCATACACTATGACTATTTAAACCCTTGAGGTCATGAATAAAAGCAAGCAGAAAAATATTCCTTTCATTCTTATCTTATTCTTGAGGAGGATAGCCTTGTCCTACTAAATCAAGGAGTAAAACCCTAACAATAATACTACTATTTTAAACAATGCAGGTAGACCATGATGCTTACACGAAGACCGAGGTTGACATATAATATTAAAAAACAGAAAAACGTATCAAACTGTACAAAATGCTTCCTAACTTAATAATTTCGACATTTCTACAAATTGAGTTGAATTTGTGGACTAAACTATGAGACTTTTTGTTACACTAAAAAAAATACCAGGTTACAATCAAATTTACTAAAAATTTAACAGAACTTGTTATTTTCACAGTTTTTATACACCTTCATTACCCAAGTACAAAATACTATCAAAGATATGAAAAACAAAGCAGTCCACCATTTCTTCTTCCTTGCACTTTGTCCCCACCTCTGCAGTGCTGCTTCCTTTTTTTTTAGGGATGTAACTAGATTTTTTTCGGGTGTGATTAGAAAAAATCAAAATTTAATTATAATGCTAAAATCGCCTTTGTTTAAGTGTATGTAAGCTAAGTTCGTGTAAGCATATGAAAAATAAGTTTGTTGAAGTGTATGTAAACTAAGATCGTATATGTAAAAAATGAGGTAATTTAAATTACTTAGAATTTTAAATTTTTTAATTTTCAAAAAAAAAAATTAATTTAATCATATTTTTTATGTCATTATATATAACTAATTTAACCGTTAATTTTATTTTTTCTTAAGCAACCGTTAATCATCATTATATATATAAAAGTAGTTAAGTCTCCAAGTAACCTTAATTTAACCCTACTAAAACGCTAATTTAAAAAAAATGTCCTTAGCATGATTTGAACTTTTAACCTTTTTGAAAATGTTTCATATATTAGCACCACTATGACATATCAATCAATTTGAAATAGGTTTGTAACCAACATGTATTGAATATGCAATCCAATCAATTTTTCCTGTGATACATGTTCAATTTTTTTTCGAAGTCTCCAATTTTTTTATTCACCTACCTCAGTAGAAATCGAATCCATGACATGTCACAACAATATATAATTTAATATTTTTCGCCGCTATGCAAGTACTCCCTCCGGTCCATATTATAAGGAACAATTTGAAAAAATTACACATACCAAGGAAGCACATTATACATAGTTATTTTTATTTAATACTCTTTTAATTTTAAATTTTTTCCATGTATACCCTTATTTAATTACTCTCAATTCAACTAACTTACTTATTTTTAATATTCCCACTCATAATAAATAAGGGCACAAGTGAAATTAAACATCTAAAACATTTGAAAATTGGTCAAAGTTTCTTATAAAAAAAAGGATCAATTTTTTTTTCTTCAAATTGTTCCTTATAATATGGACCGGAGGGAGTATTTATTTTGTTTAAATAGAAATATATTTTTATTTTATAAAGATATATTATGAATATTTATCGTATATGTTTTGTTTTTCCTATATATATATATATATATATCTCAAGTTTAGCTTTCACAAATGTTTACTCTAACTATTCATTCTCGCCGTGTTTTATATTTTCCTCTCTATATATATCTCAAGTTTAGCTATCACAAATTTGTGTTTCTATAGCTACTATGACTGATCAAAATATTGAATTTCAACTTGCGCTACTTTGTTTAAGAGGTTTTTTAATTTAATTTTATATACTCTAACTATTCATTATCGCCGCATTTTATATTTACTACTTCTTTCTTTTTTACACATAACACCATTGAATTCATATCTAATAACTGACTTCTTTTTTTACACATAGCACCATTGAATCCATATCCAATACATGTGTTGGTTTCCGTGTTTATATTTCTCTCTTCTCATTTTCTTTCCTACCAAACACACCCTTAGTGATCCAAACGGAAAACAATTTTAAATTTTGGTTGAAAAAATTAATGGCAACATATATTTTAAACATGGATGGTCTGCATTGCATGATTTTTATAATATTCAATATGGTGCTTGAGTGATTTTATTATACACTGGAATGTTTGGACTGATTTTAAAAGACAGATTTAATTGTGTCATTTATTTTAAAAATTTATTATAGTTCTTTTTATATAATATATAAAAATCTATAAAACTCATGCGCGGTCGGTGTCTAGTTTTATTAAACACAATAAATTAAATTAGTTAGCTTAACCTAGTAGTGTTTGTTTGTAGCTAAGCATAACCTAAAGTGTGACATTTTGTTACAAAAAAAAAGTGTGACATTTGAATTTTTTATTAATCTTTAGCACACATTTTAATTTGCTTCCGGTATTAGAATTTAGAAGGACATTTTTTTCTTCAACGATTTGTCTGATCAATTTCAGTGTTCTACTACGGTTAGTTTCTCTTCTTCAAATCTTTTTTTCTTTGTTGGTAGATGAAATGACAAAGTCATTGGAAATTCACACACACAAAGACTCTGTTTGGTAAACATAAAAAGCTGGTAACGGTCTTTTCATTACGAGCTTATAGCTTATTTTGACTAGCTTATAGCTTATTTTCAAACGCTATTTCAATTAGTTTATAGCTTATAGCTTATTGTCTTTTCTTCCACTTTTACCCTTATTATTTTAACTAAAACCCAATTTTACCCTTTAGTACTTATTTTGATTATTATTTTGGATTAATATAATTTAGTCAAAATTATCTTTTTTGAACAAGCATAATCAACATTATTTTAATATTTATTATATTTTTATTACAAAATTTATATAACATTTGTGCTACATATGACGAGTAAACATCCTCACAATTTTTTTGAACTAACTTTTCACTCTCTACTTTTACAAAATTGACTTTTTACCCCAGTTAATTATAGAAGCTGTAAATTTTTTCGACTTGTTCACAAAATTGACTTTTGTAAAAGTAGTATATTTTTGCACCCACATATCTATACAAACCAGCTAATTTACTCTATTAAATATTTTTTTTTAAAAAGTAATATACAACTCACATAATGTACCAAAAAAAAAACTGACATGCATTGTGAAATCTCGAATCAAATTAGTATAATTATTATTATTATCTATTCATTGTATATGTTGCAATTAAGTTTTACAAAAATATAATTGATATATACATATTAAATATATTTTACTGTAATGTTTACTATTTTTATAAAAGGTAGAAATATTTAAAATCATTTTTTTAAATAAAAATATTTTTAATAATATCTTAAATATTAATTGATATAAATTTTATTATAAAGTGATAATGCCCTTTCATGTAATTTTACATTATCTTATCAGCTATAAGCTAATTTTACCAAACACTTCAATTAGCTATAAGCTATAAGCCATCAACTATAAGCTATAAGCTATAAGCTATAAGCTAACCGCTATTTTTACCAAACAGAGCCAAAGTAGTGTGACCAGGGATCGAACCCCGGTCATGGCGTCCGACATTGGCAATTTCGATATTTCTACCCTTTGAGCTAGGATTTGTGGACCAAATCCCTATCTTTCTATTTCTTTCTTTTTGGTTTATTCAGCTGAATTCCATGTAGATAGTATTTACTTTTCTAATTAGTTTTCGCTTCAATAAATAAAAAAGATAGGGTTTAATTTTTGTTTTTGGTAAACTTTTTTGCTTTAAGAACCATTCTAAATATGTTAATTATCCTATATAATTTGAATCACTCAAATTCTGTATGTGGAATTTACAGACACGTTTAAGGCATTGTTGGATTGCATTTTGATAAATTGTTCAATGAGTTGTTTTGTTTCAGTTCATTGTTGTTCCAGTAATAAGTCATTTCATAAACATTTATAGACGATGGTAAATCCTTTAATCGTCTATAAATATTTATGAAATGACGGAATAGTTTGATTGTTTATACTTTAATTATAGCTAGAGTCTATGAATTGTCCATCTTTGTTGTTTGATGAAAGTTGTGTTATACACTTATACATACTCACTGGTTAAATAGTAAATTAAGGTAATCTATATAATGTATTTCTACTTTTCTACTTATAAATTCCTTTTTATTAATTCACGTAATTAATTTAATTTTTTCCAAAATAATTTTTGATTTTACTATTCCTTCTTTTGAGACTATTATTAAGCTCAACTTTACCAATCATTTTTCTTAAGTACGGGTCTACTACTAGTTTCTTTATAAAAAATAAAACAATCTTCTCAGCATTGCGGTTCAAGACTCTTAAAACAAGTTTTTGAAATAGTTAAAAACCAAATAATCTGGTTTTGAACTGTTCATTAGTAGAAGTTCTGTACAGTTAAAAACCAAATAATCTGGTTTCGCACACCAACAGTTTAGTTGAAACCCTTTTGGTTTTGTCAAACCTTGTGCACCCAACCACAGAACCAGTTTGGTTCGGACTGAATCCGGACTGTTTGGTTCGGTGTCCATGTCTAACTGATTCGCTAGTGGGTGTCCAATATATTCTATAAAAACAACATTTTGTATAATACATCAACAACAACAACAACAACAAAGCCTTTTCCCACTTGATAGTGTTAGGCACATGGATAATTGATACCATAGAATGCTGTCCTGTAAAAGTTTCAAAATAGACCATTTATCTCTTATTTTAGTAGTTTGTTCCATGTAGTATTTCTCATCTTCCTCTGCCTCTAATTATATGTGCAAATGTAGGATATTTTCCAAACCAGCATAGGGAATGTGATTTTGTCTAATTTCAGAAGTTCGACGAGAGTCTTCATTTCCTTGTCATTTGATCTCTGTCTTTGTTTACAACAAAGGAAATAGGAATTTATCCCGATATCCTTACCTTGGTATAATGTTTGAGACTGTTACATCATTAATGGAAGGAGCGTTGGAACTTTTTGAGGTAGAATTATCCTCAGAGGTCATTCTTCCAATTGAAAATGCAGGTTGTTTGGGTTTCGGAATGGTCATTGTGTCACTAGCCAACATTACAACAACAGTTGACATGGTTGGTCTATCTGCCGCATCTTGTTGAACACACAATAGACCAATGTTTATGCACCGCACAACTTCATTGTCTATACAAGTTTTTGCAAGTACCGAATGCATAATATCCAAACAGTTTCCTTCACACCATTTTTTCCATGTCTGCAAGTTATTGTGAATATTGTTAAGATCTAGTTAATACGTTAACATTCTATAAATTCTTGGTCTGATAAGAATGAAAAACTCACATATAAAAGAAGACTTTGACCATGTTCTGACAGATAGAATCCGGTATTCTTTTTCCCACTAATGATTTCTAAAACTAGTACTCCAAAGCTGAATACATCAGATTTCACAGAAAATACTCCTTCCATTGCGTACTCGGGTGCCATGTATCCACTATTGGAAATCAATAGAAGTTTGTTATTTTTCTTGCACATCAAGGAATATATGACAAGTAATTTCATTTTCCAATCCAATTGTTTAAAAACATGTTTGGGATAAGTATAAGTTAACTCACTAGGTGCCCATTATTCGTCTTGTATTCGCCTGGTTCTGGCCTATTTCAAATGCCCTTGCCATTCCAAAATCTGATATTTTGGGATTCATTTCATGATCTAATAGAACATTGCTAGCTTTGAGATCTCTATGAATTACCCTTAGTCTAGAGTCCTCATGGAGGTATAAAAGACCTTTTGCTATTCCATTGATAATGCTTAAGCTTAGTTTCCAATTGAGTTCCTTTATTTTTTCATCATCTGGCAACAAAAAGATATCTCAGCAAAATATCAGTGTCTGGTATAGAAAGCTGAAGGGCATGTTTAGTTTGAAAATACCAGATAGCCGCGTTGGCCTTAGCATGGAAAATATGCACCAGAAGAATTATTTATTTATTTATTCACTCACTTTTCTGTATTTAGGCATTTTCTTTTACAAATGTTTCATAAGATAACTTGAACTTAGTTTCATATAAAGAACTAGAAAACAAAATGAGCTATAACTTTCTTGGGGATTATGACTTGTTGCTTTCATTCTCCAAGTCAAGAGATATCATCTTACAATTTTTAATACACAATAAATTCCTACCTTATTCCCAACTACTTCATAGCCCACAACATTAACATTAACAATTGACTAGTCTCTGTTGCATGTTCTTTTCTTTTGTTTTAGTATTGGAGCGCTGGTCTATGTGGAACTTGAACTTGTTAAAATGTAAGCAATATTCCTTAATTCCTTAATTTTAATAAACCATTAGTACTTATCATTTTTTTTTACACTAAATATCGACAGAAATGAACAGAAACAAGAGTGAAGTGGGGCCTTATAGCATAAAAATGCCGGTTGTTCGAGGGTCGGTTAAATGTATATCATTAGAGTAAAAGTGAGAAATGGAGACCCATGGTAACAGCAGCTCTAAAGGTATCTAAGGACTTCTTTTTGTTTTTGTTTTTGATTTGTCATAGTCGGCTGGATTTAGCTCCTCTAAAGTGAGAAAATCAAGGGTTGATATTTTAACCACCCATTATTTGTTATCTATTTGCATATAATATCATTGTCGATTTTTTTTATGAACGGTTGATACTGCTCACTTTACTATTTAACAGGAGCCTAATCCTTGCAGGCCTATTTAATGGTGCGGAAAAAAATCAATGTGAGTTGCTTAATGTTTGCTTTGGGATGTTTTATGCATACTAGTAAGTAAGTAGAACTCATAAAAATATCAAAATAAACATTGTAATAATTAAAAATTTAGAAGTTGCCATCAACACCATTCAGTGGAGCTATTTGAAAACATACCAAACAGGTGAAAGTCGAGACTGGCATTTGGCATAAACTCATACACAAGTAGCTTTTCATTTCCTTCCAAGCAGCATGCCAAAAGCCTTACAAGGTTGCGATGTTGCAATTTAGCTATAAACATCACTTCATTCTTGAACTCCTCTGAGCCTTGACCAGAATTTCTTGACAGCCTTTTTACTGCTATTTGTCTTCCATCTGGCAGAATTCCCTATAGAAGTTTGAAACCAAACTAAAATCTTAAAGAAAAAGTGACCATATTTAATAACCTATATTAAAAGTTCTAAGTCATTAATACCTTGTAAACAGATCCAAATCCACCTTGTCCTAATTTAGATGTTTCTGAAAAGTTATCAGTACAATGTTGAATTGTGATCAATGGAATTGTAGGCAGGTCTGCATTTAGTGTTTCCTCATATGCAGGTGTCTGCCAATCTACAAAAAATGTTTGTTTAATATATACTTGAACTAAATCACCATATTTAATATCAATATGTAAGTTAGCTACCAAACAAATTATAACATTTATCATTGCAGGAAGTTACCTTTTCTAACTCTTTTCTTGTACCAGAAGCAATATAGAGTGGAACATAGTAGAATTACTACACCCAGAACACTAAAGCCAATGATCAACTTTCTTGACTTACTAGTACTCTTCTTGTTTGCTGTAATAGAATAGAAGAGGAATATGATTTATATCTATTCATTGAAAATGGAAGGTAATTAGTGAGAATGCAGTTCCGGAAACACTGAAAACAATGTTTAGTTTTTTTTCTTCTAATGTTCAATTCATCGGTGAAAATGGAAATAGGAAACACCACAAGTAAACATGCCCTATAAGTAACTGATGCGTTACCTGTTTGTGGATCAGGCACAAGTACCGAAGGTGATTGATTGTGAAGATAGAACATATTATCATCATACCTAATCAGACAGCTAGCAGATGAAACCTGCCATCCCAACTTATGTTCACAACATGTGCGAACCTTTGCTAACATAAACTCCAAACACTGTCTACACCTTTCATTTGTAAGATCTCTACTGCATTGAACCAGTCCGTACCTACTCTCAGTAGAACTCAAATTGAAACCATCCATATAGTACAATTGGTTGGTCTCAATAGTTGCTTTGCTGATCAAACTTTTCATAAAATCATCACCTTTCTGAATCTCTATCGAACTAGAGACATTTTTGGTTCCTAAATGTTGCCATGAAGGGTCTGTTGTGACTTTCCCAAAGAAGTTCTCATTCGAGTACCTAAAAATGCAAAAGCTATAAAATATAGTAGCAGAGACTCTATTCGGGCAGCGCCCAAGAACTTCTCTGGAAGCAGAAGAGACACAAAATTCACAAAAGTATCCAACGATATCGCCGCGGCAATCATAGAGACCATACACTGCATCACCTTTGGTTGTGTTGTCCCCTATTCTGGTATAGTTATAACCTTTGCTTGTGGCTGAATCATTAGATAAATATGAGAGCATGCCATTGAGATTTTTTTGGTATGCATTGTTAAGAGGCTGTTCTCTTGAGTAATTACAGTCATCTCCCACATAAGTGGGTGATAATTGAGCTTTGGTAATGATTTGTTTGAAGCTTAGATATAGTAGGAAAGCAAAACATATTAATGTCAAATTTAGTTTTCTTCCTTCCATATTGAGTACTATCATAATATGGTGCTTGCTTGGCTCCTAATATTTATTTATAAGTCCTAAGCAAATGATGTTGAAATGATAATAATTATTGTTGAGTCATGAATTTATCTTTACCAAGTCCACTCTTCATGTGCTGTCGAAAAAAAAAAGTCCACTTTCTCACATTTTTTTTAATATGAAAGAGAAATAATTTAATAGTTTGTATGACTTGTAAACTTATAACTACTTTGTTTGCCGGCCTAAAGTTTCCATTGAATTGTTGACCTCCCTAATAAAAATTTCCTGGTGTGACATGCTTTGTATTGTATAGACAACATAAATATACAAAATGTAGTCAAGTTTTGACTAATGATCTGTCTACTAACTAGACTTTGTTTAGTAAATTTGTTTTATTTTCTCCTATTAAGGCTTTATCTCGGCACATTAGCTTCTGGCGAAGTGACTCGAAAATTTCTCTTCCGACCCCCCACGTTTCTTTATACCCCAAAAATCCGATGTTGCCCTTGTAAAAAATTTCGGAACGCAGAAACCGAAGTTTTTCTAGTTCAAATTTAGGAAAATTTCGGTTTCTAGGACCTGGAATTATTTTTCAAGGCAAAAAATTTCGGTTTCTAGAACCCGAAATTTTTATTAAAGGGCAAAACAGGAAATCCAAGGGGAAAAAAGAAACCTGGGGGGTCGGAAGAGCAATTTTCAAGTGACTCACCGGGAGTTGTTGGGCTTTAGTTCGTGGGTAGAAGCGGGCTCATATTTTAATGTGATGTTCTTGCAAAACTATATGAGATTTACTTTTATCACCCTACCCGTTTCTCGCGCGCCCTACTCCTTTACCGTTTTATTTCGAGTGGACAAAGGCGCAGCAGAAAATTTCGAGTGGCAGCAGGGAGAACATTGTTCTAGAGGGCGATACATGGTTTCATTTGAGAGCTCTTTGCACTGATGTACTTGTTTATTGATTATTATTTCCTCTTTTAATGTCTTTACCGTCGACTCTTTCAAATTGTAAATTGACCCTTCCATCTCATTTTGTTTTCAGTTCTATAACAAATTAAAATTGTGTTTCACAAATTTCTTTTAGATCATACTATTCAGATAATTAAAATCAAAGGTCTGAGCTGAAACTGAAGTTTGGATCGATTGGTGTACAAAGCTCAATTCACACAGGTACCTTTTCCACCGTGATCCACCATACCTGAAACATGTCACTCCTCTTTGATCTCATTCATACTGACTTGAGCGTTGGAGTGCTAACGTGTCTTGCAGGTACCTTTCCGCACCATGATCCACCATACATAAAACATGTCACCACCATAACTACCTCAAGTCTCACCATCCGAGTTATCTCATTTTGATCCAGTCAGAATAACATCCAAATACCAACAAAAGTCAAGCAAATAAAGAAGCATGGAAATGTTAAAGTCTCCAACACTTATAGAGTAATAAATTAACTAAAATTTAAACTCAAGTTCATCATCAAAGTCTTTAAGTCATAAAATCATCCTCAAATTCTTCTTCTTCTTCAACATAATCGTCATCGACCTCCAGCTCATTATGTTCAACACCATCTTCTTAAATTTTTTCAACATCTTCTACCACCAATTCTTGTGCCATTTCTGTCTTAGATGCACATGCAGCTGCCAATTCTTGTGCCATTTCTGGCAACTTGTGACCAAGTTAAATGATCATTTTCATGGATCAATTCTTGTTCCGGTTCACCATCTTCTCCCATCTCTCACAAAAACCATTCAGTAATAATTATCATTGTAAATTTAAATGTTAGTATAATAACCTTATACTCTTAAAATGTTAGTTAACTTTAATGCTTACATATGCTCAAAAGTGCTCAAAAGTACTCCAATTGCGCTCACATCCTGAAACATTGCAAGTCAAACTCAATACTTTAATCGGCAATAGTTGCAAATGTAGAACCTCTGCTCCATTCATCTTCCACCACTCTGCTGCATTGAAAAAAAAATTATTTTCATTATTATTTACACAAACTTTGTTTAGTGCTAAAATTGTAAGAAATGAAGTTCCACTTACTGACAGCTAATGTCGAACTTTGTCTTATTGCTCCACACCTATTCCACAGAAGCCTCCAGCACTCTTTCTATATATTGGAATTTTCCCTTGAGAACCGTTGGGGGACGCAATAGCGGGATTGACCCTCGACGCAGACTTGCAACCTGCGACGTTACCTGCAACCACTATCCCAGCTGGAGCGGCCGCTATGGTTAACTTCTCCGCTCCCAGTCATCCCATTGCGGTGAGCATCCGCTCCACTATGCTGCTATAGCATGCTATCGACTGCCTTACATTTGAAGCATTACTTCTTATGATCCATCGGCATGAATCCCATGGTTTACATCTTCTATTTCCTTGTCATTTCCTATGATGGTCACTTTAGATACTTAAAACTGTGTTACATAATTTTACAGGCCAGTTTATATGTGGCAACTAGCATTGCAATGAGAAAGATGGATTATCAAGCTATGAGGTAAGATATTCTTCCAATTACTATTAATCAATCTATTTGTCTAATCTGTTTGAGAGGGAGACATATTGAAGATAACTCAATCAAAATGGGAAGGTGAAGTGGCTAATAATATCAACCTTTTTATGAAGAAATTAAGAGTTGATATTACATGTATATGTATAACAAACCATGACTTTGTTGAAATGCCAACCCTTCATTTCCTCATTTTACTCTCTACTTACTTCAAAAGAGACAAATCCTTTTCTTCCATACTGGAAATTTATTGCAGCTTTTTGGCATTCTACAAATCTAATTATGTATAATGTGATTGGCCCTTTTCTGGTTATTGTATTTTATATAATGTGATTGTTTATGAAGTTTGATTGAACACATTAAAATTCAAAAAATTTGTTAATTCCACGGGATGTCTGATTCTACCACTTGAGAAATGTCGGTATGTACTGGCCTTGAAAAATGAATCTTGGTCGTGTTGTATCTTTTTCGTGTTTTATTTTTTGAAATTTCGCATATGTCCGTATCAGTAACGTACTATGTATACAGGTTTCTTTGCTCGCTTCTTTAAGCTCATATTTCTTCTTCTTTACTTGGTCCACTTGATCTTCGAGATCTTTGACCCAAATCTCCACACCCTTTCTTTATTGACTTGAACAATGCTAAGAGGATTACAAATACATCAAATACAAAGATAAAAAAGAGAGGGAAGAGATAAAGTTCACAATTTGATCGCCAGAGTGTCTTTGCAGGTACTTGCAGCCGCATCCCGTTGTGAACAACCATTTGGAGCTTGGATATCCAACCTTAGTATGAATCTCAGACGGACCCTATTATCCAATGATGGTGGGCGGTGGCATAGGTAATATACTTTTTCCTTTATTACTTTTCGATTCGAACAAATTTAGTCTTCAATTTTTTACCACAATCTTTGGCATTGCTTGGTCATTCTGTCACTTCTGAAACATAACTGCAAATGCTATGTGAGATTCATTTCTCAAATCACTAATTATGCTTAGTCTAAGGAGCCTTTTCGATCCCGAATAAAATCATGAAACCAAAATGCTTGACATTTAAGCCGATAGTATCTTCTTTCTTAGTAATAACTTTTAAATAAACATTTGCAATTTTTTTTTTAAAAGAATCAACTATCTAGCTGAAACAATAGTTATAGGTACTTCATCAACATCATCCTTAGAACTATTTAAACTTGGATCTTCTTCGGACATTCTTCCAACTGAAAATGCCGGTTGCTTGGGTTTCGGAAGGGGCATTGTGTCACTGCCTAACATCAGAACAACGGTGGACATGGTTGGACGATCTGCGGCATCTTGTTGTACACACAATAAACCAATGTGTATGCACTTCATAACCTCACTTTCAATGTATGATTCTTTGAGGATTGGATCAATTGATTCCAAATTTTTCCCTTCGCACCAAAGTTTCCAAGTCTGCATACAGATATGAATATTTAGACACAATTGAAACATTGCTAGAAAAATGTAAATACACATTTATATGTCATCAAAACTCTTAGAATTGGGAGTTGAGAATAACTCAACCCTACAAAATCGACTTGTAAGGTGAGGATTTCCCTCACTTATAAACATATATTCAGGTCATCTTGCAACCGATGTGAGACTCTTAATAGACCCCCTCGCGCCCAACAGTGTTGGGCTTCGTATGTGGATATAAATCGTGGGTGGCCCGATCAGAAACTTGTTAGCAGGTGGCCTAGCAGATCCTGAAGGAGGTTCTGACACCATCTTAGAATTGAGAGTTTGACCTAACTCAATCCTACAAAACCAGCTTGTAAGGTGATGAATGATGATGGTCCTCACTTATAAACATATATCTAGGCTATCTCGCAACAGATGTGACACTCTTAACAATAACATTTTGGATAGTTGGTTAATGACATGCTATGCCATTAGAACACCTATGTTCAAGTGCTCTAAAATTTCATACCTATTTTCCCCCAAACAAAAAAGTTAAAAATAAGAACAAGGTATTATTTTTTGGGTGTATATAATCTATGTTTTATAACAATAGGTTCTCATTTAAAGGGCGTGCAAGAGATTTCACCAAAGTATAAACTATTTATGTCTTGGTATAGTTAGGTTATTAACTTCTTTCACCATCTAATATCAATTTATTGATGAGATGTGATCAGCAAAACTCACATATAATAGAAGACCTTGCCTATGTTCTGATTGAATGAATTGACCATTCCTTTTTCCGTAAACAATTTCTAATAAAAGAACTCCAAAGCTGAATACATCAGATTTTACTGAAAATAATCCAGCCATAGCATATTCTGGAGCCATGTATCCGCTATTTAAAATCAAAAGAACAATGTCAGTTGTGAATGATGTGAAATTTTATAATATTTATTTGAAAATCAAAGTTGCTAATAAACGCTTACTAGGTGCCAATAACTCTTTTTGTTTTTGTCTGACTTTGGCCTTTTTCGAATTTCCTTGCCAATCCAAAATCTGATATTTTTGGCATCATTTCATCATCAAGAAGAACATTGCTGGCTTTCAGATCTCTATGGATAACTCTAAGTCGAGAATCTTGGTGAAGGTATAACAATCCTCTTGCGATTCCATTGATAATACTTAGTCGTAATGTCCAATCTAGTTGCTTATTTTTTTCTTCATCTGCCATGAAAATGAACATTGTATTCATGTTATTCAACATTGTATCAGTTGTTTTATAGGAAAACTGACATATGTAAAATGCGCCCATTTAAAATTATTCCTTATAATGTTCCAATCTTTATGTTTAGTCCAAAATCCTATTAAATTGGAGCAATTAAAAAGATTATAATCATAAGCAAATGGGTTGAATAAAACATACTGAAAAGGTGAAAGTCAAGGCTTGAATTTGGCATGTACTCATATACTAGTATCTTTTCGCCATCTTCAATGCAGCAACCTAATAGTTTCACAAGATTTCTATGTTGCAGTTTAGCTATGAAGATCACTTCATTCTTGAACTCCTCGGAACCTTGATCAGACGTATCTGCAAGCCTTTTGACTGCAATTTCTGTCCCATCAGGTAAAGTACCCTAACAAAAGATAGAAAATAAATTAAAGAGATCAGCAATGTCTCAGTTTTGAAGCAAAGTTATATAGGCATAGGACCCTCGGTTTGTTGATCTATTTCATTCATACCTTGTAAACAGGACCAAATCCACCTTCTCCTAACTTAGATGATAATGAAAAGTAATTAGTGGCTTGTTGAACTACAGTAAAAGGGATCATAGGAAGGTCTCCATTCAATGTATCATCTCTTTGGACATTATCATTAAAAGCTACAGGAGTAGTGCTCCTCAACAGAAATCCACCTATCAAAGATACTAGTAAGTTTGAATAAAGACTTAATATCATAGTTAAATTTGTGAAATATGCTTAGAGAACTTTCAACATCTATGTAATTCGGTATAGTTAATTACCTTTACAGAACCCGTTCTTTCTCCAGTAGTAGTAGATACAGCAACATAGAAGGGCTACTGCCACCAGCGCGCTTACTAAGGCGATAACCAAGGTTTTTTTGTTACTAGAATCTTCTTGATTGGCTGCAATAATGACGTGGATTAGTATGTTGCATTTATTTTTTTCAGTTTATATGTCAAATGCATTTCACATGCACGTGAATATACGAAAAAGTTCTAATTAATTTTCAATTAAGACTTTTGCAGTCTCTCGGCGATCAGAGTTTCAAATAAAGGTCCGCGACTGCAATTTGGGCTGCAACATTACAGTTTTTTATGTTGACAAAATCACGATTGAGGCTGCATCTGCTCACAATTATTTACACTATAAAAAGTTGCAGCGCGATCACAACCTTTACGTACTGCTATACAAAACCTCACAACTGTTACATACTGTTATATAAAACCACCTCTGCGATTACGACATACCTGGATTTGGTTTAGAAGATGATCCTGTTTGGCCATTTAACATGAAGAACTTTTGATCATCAAATTTGATCCCACAACTTGGAGCCACAACTTCCCATGACACCTCATTCCCACAACACTTGGGAACTATGTCCAGCATAGCCTCCAAACACTGTCTGCACCCGTCATTATCCAGGTCTCTACCGCACTGAGCAAAACCATACCTTTTCTCCGTATTACTCAAATTAAACTCACCCATTGCCCATGATTGGTTAGTCTCTATAGTCATTTTTCGTATCAAAATCCTTACGTAACCCTCTACTTTTGTAAGATCACTTGAGTCCTTAGTTTTTTTGGTTCCAGTAACATTCCATGTTGGTGTTGTAGAAACTTTTCCAAAGAAATTCTCGTTAGAGTAACGGATAATGCATACATCATAAAATATAACAGATGTGAGGCTGTTTGGACAATGTTGAACAAGATCTCTTGCAGCAGTGTTGACACAGAATTGACAGAAACTTTCTGAAATGTCAAACCGGCAATCGTAGTTTCCATAAACATCATCACCAGTATCATTGTTGCTACTGCTGCCTATGGTGATGTTGTTAAATGTTGTTCCTTTGGCAGAATCGGAGGCTATCCATGAAACGAAGTTGTTTACGTTGGATTTGTATGAAGTGGTTAGAGATTTTGCTGTTGAGTTTTCACAAAAATTGTACAAGTAAATTGGAACTTGTGCACTTGTTTGTGTGAAGTGGAAGACAAGAAAAAGAAGGAGGAACATGAAGCTAAGAAATTTCATATATGTCATGGTGTGTTCTGAGTTATGGTGCCTGCATAGTATAGTAGTAGTGATGTAATTAATACTAAATGATGGAGCTTGAGTTTATTTATTTTTCAAGAGGTTAAAAATAAATAAGTTAATTAGAACTACTTCCTAAGTAGATTTTTTATATAAAAATGGAAAGGATTCAAAAGAAAGGTTCAACTCTTTGAAATTCAACCATTTAATTTATGAACATTCTATAGCAGTCTTTCAACTTTCATGATAAAGGAAATTCTACTGTAGTAGTCTTTACGCGCAACAAGTTGATACCTAACTTGAGAACATATCGTCTCTAGTAATTGAGAGGGTGCAGTTTAATGACTTAAAAAAAACCAGATTTTATGAAAAGTAGTTCCAGTTACTGAACTGAACCATTTATATGGTTCAGTGCAGTTCATGAACCATGAACACCCCTAGTTTAATCCGTGCCTTTCATTTATTTTTTAAAATTAAAATTGCATGTATTAAAATAATTGCATGTACAGCAGGCGATCTGTTTTCACCTAACTTATTTATGTGACACTTGATGTGTCTATATGAAAATATATGCCACATGAGTCCCATATTTTGACTATTAATTAAGATCTTATTATAAGTCAGTATGATTTGAAAGGCTGCAAAGCTAATCAACGAACCATTAAACTTGATTTAGCTTAACTTATACTCCCTCTGTTTTCAAATTTCAATACAACATTAATTATTGGTTTGTTAATAATATCCTTAATTATGAGTAGGCAGTAGTTATAAGCATCGACTTATTCACCTCCCCTTTAAGTGCAAAGTCATACGTCTAACATTGTGATTATGTAAAAGAAAATGTGAATGAAAGTCAGTAAAAGACTACCACCCGAAACATTTATATGGGATCTGGATCCTATGTAGTCAGTGACTGCGTGCAGTTATGCAGTTATGCATTTTTTATCGCCTAATCTAGATCAAAATATACCTTTATCATGGACCTTCAAATCGAGATCAGACCGTTAAAAACACATGATTGCACGACTGCACATAGTCACTGACCGCACATAATTCGGGTCCGTTTATAAGGGAAAACGTTTACTGCTTTTAATGTCCCAGCTGAAGAAAAAGATGAATTGATTTGTAACTAATATGTTGATTCAATCTTCAATTATTGGTGCTAGTTGCTTGCCCAAACCATCTATGGAATTCAAATAAAATTTTCACAATTAATAGATTGTGTTCAAGTTGTTATTGAACTCCTCTAAGACAAATTATTTGGAAGAACCCAAGTATGAAAACAATTTCTGACCAGATTTTACTTACCTTACAGTCGAACTCTAAATTATCGGAACTTCGTTCTCCTTGGAACGAGTTAATATAAATAAAAAAAACATAAAAATGATCAATGTGGGTCCTTCATTGTCCTACCAATTCAATGCTTTGTTCTAAATGTTACTACTGCCATTAATGGAAAGGAAGCAGCAAGATATGTAATGTAGATCGAGTAGTTGTGTAATCTTTTACAAAAAATTTATTTATTTGATCTGCTCCAGTGGCTTATGCTCCATTTGCTCCAGTCTATCATTTAGATTGTAACATTTGGCAAAAAATAATTTAATGGTCCAGATTTAAAAGAGGACTATAATTATTTGTTTATAATTTATTTAATTTAATAAAAAGAAACACCAAACGTTGGCTCTTCTTCCCTGCCTTGCTGCTGTCACACTCTGTTCGTCCAGCGTCGCATCACCCTTTCTTCCATCAGTGAACCTCTGCATTCTGCTTGTTGCATCACAATTTTTTTTAATAAGAAGCATCGCACTTTTTTAACTCAAAAGAGAAAACTTTTTGACAGAGAAACCCAATGTTGTTTGTTTCCGTCTCAAGCTCCGTGGCAACAAAACATGGGTTAATTAAGTACAAAAGCTTTTTTCTTATTTCCATGGCACAAGACCAAAACCTTTTGAAGGATAAACTTGTTTCCATGGCAGAAATTGCAAAAAAAAACTTTTATGTGATAAATTTTAATTTTTTTCTTAAATCTTGATCCAGTTCAGTCTCGTCGGAGCCTTCTCCGGTGAACAACTTCTCCGATTCATTCTTGTTAGAACCAGTCCAGATCTACAAGATTTCATTTCTGAAATGCCACCACCATTGTTACAGGTTTCCGATACCAACACAAAGAAGAACAGGGATTGTTTCTCTGTGACATGGATAAATTGATGTTTTTAATCTCACCCATTAAAAGTTTAATTGCCACATGTCATTCATCGGATTAAAAAACTGGAATAAAAGGAGGATAACGAAATAGAGTGGATCTGGACTCGTTAGAATACACCTGTACTCATTAAGTTGAACATAATTTTAATGAGAGGAATTGGTTTCCTCTGACCCACATTTAACCTGTTTGGGGTAGGGCGAGTCCACTTGAGTGATAGGGTTGAAACTCTTATCCTAAGTACTCTGCATTTAACTCGTCTAAAGTGTGACAAACTAACTTGATTGATCGAATTGAAACTCTCACCCTGCCTCTCGGTGGGCTAGTGGGTTGGTCCGTCAAAACAAAATATTTTTTGCCATTCACATCTTATAAAATGACACCGACAACTCGAACATAGTTATAAATTAACCAAACATGATATTCGATCTTTTCTTAAAGGGTTAAATTACTAACCATTTGGTTATTTAATTTGTATTTTTTGTTTTTCAAATTTATTTGTAGTTTCTTATTTTTGCTAAGATTTGTAGTTTCTTTAAAATGTGCATTTATGAATCCGAATTATTCCTCAAATGGTAACGGTTATAATGCATGCATGCTATGGGAAACATATATGGATTTGCTTTTAATACTCCAGCTGATGAAACAGATGGATTGATTGGTAATTTGTGCATTCAATCTTCAATTATTGGAGCTGGTGGCTTAAAAAACTATCATTGGAATTCAAATAAAATTGAGAGAAATGGGTCCATCATTAATTTCTTGCCAATCAATCATTGCTTACCAATTGGCGAATCCTCAAAGTCTTACGGCTCGGTTGCTCAAAGCCAGATATTTTTCTAATGCTAATTTTTTGGACGTCAATATTGGACATAATCCTAGTTTTGTTTGGAGGAGTCTATGTTCCACTAAATTTATTATTAGAGAAGGAAGCCGATGGAGTATTGGACAAGGTGATAATATATCTCTTTGTATGATCAGTGGTTAAGTGATGGTTCTATATTAAATGTCCCTTGTCACTCGCCCTTTGTTGATCATTTATGTGTTGGTGACATCCTAAATCCCCAAGAAAAATCTTTGAATATGCCATTGATATCTTCTTTATTTGACGAGGATAGTGTTGCTAAAATTCTTACCACGCTATTATTTTCAATGATTACGGAGGATCGACGTATTTGGTGTTTGGAACGTAATGAGGATTATTCAGTCAAAAGTGCTTACAAATTTTGCAGTACTAATTTAGCTGACACTTCCCACCTTCAAGACCATGGCACTTGCTTTGGAGAATCTGTGCATCCCCAAAAATAAAGAATTTACTGTGGCGAATTTGCCGTCATTGTTGTCCTACACGTGTCTGACTCCAAGACAAGGGGATCGAATGTCCCACAGACTGTGTTTTATGTGAGGATCATGATGAAGATTCTTTTCATTTGTTTTTTAAGTGCAGGAACTGTCTCAACATCTGAACCAAACCAACTTTGCACAAGCAGTATTGCAGGCCTCAGAAGAGCAGTCCGATGTTGTTGCTGTCATATTCACCTTGCTTCAGCAAGTAGATAAAGACAAAGCTGACATCTTTGCTGTAATTATATGGAGCATTTGGAATCAACAAAATGATAAAGTTTGACACAATAAAGATACACCGCAACAGACTGTTATTTTGCGAGCAATGAATTTTCTTAATGATGATTGGAAGAATATCATAAGTGTTCAAACTTCTACTTCAGTAGATATGCAGGCTGAAACGACGCTAACTAGGTGGAAAAACCCATCTCCGGGGAGAATCAAATGTAATATTGATGCTGCCTTCCCATCTAATACTAATCGCATTGGTATTGGAATTTGTATATGCGATGAGACATGTGCTTTTAGTCGTGCAAAAACTGAATGGTTTGAACCAAGGTGTAAAGTTCATGTTGGAGAAGCTCTTGGTTTTCTGTTTGCACTTCGATGGGTTCATGAACTCAATTTGGGTCCTGTTGATTTTGAACTAGACTCCAAATTGGTGGTTGATAGTTTTCGTTATCATAGAATTTTTTTTACGGAGTTTGGTGCTATTATTCAACATTGTAAAGCAATTTTTTCCTCTTTCTATGTAAACTCTAATGTTGAGTTTGTAAGGAGACAAACAAATGAGGTTGCTCACGCCCTTGCTACGGCGGCCCCATTTTTAGCTAGTGTCCAAATTCTAGTTGATATTCCCGATTGTATTGAACACATTTTAATAAATGATATGCTATAAGCACTTTATCGTAAAAAAAAAATGCTTGTTGAAGATACTATTAATATTTTTACCATTAATGGAAAGGATGCTGCATATACATGAAGGTCAGATAGTTGCATGTCACAACTAATTGATGGAAGAAGAATTTCTTGCACATTGATGATAATTAAATTAACAGAAAAGATATTTGAATAAAAAAGTTAGACAAAAATTCAACAACTATACATTTTTGTCATTTTTTTAATATTTTCTGACTTGTCTCGTACTGTGTGCACAAACTCAAGGTGTCTTGTCTATCCGTTGTTTGGAAAAAAATTGTTTCGATAGCAACTCTTAAATTAATGGTGCAAAATGCAAATCTTTTTTATTGACGATCTAGGTGGCTAGAGCTGGCCGGCCCGGCTCAGCCTGGTCCGGTTCGCTGGGCCTAACAAAATAAATGGGTCAGTCCGATTATTATTGGACTACCCTTTATCAAGCCTTGATCCGGCCCTCGTGGGTCTTGTGGGCTAATGGGTCAGCCCGGCCCATTTTATTTTCTTTTTTTTAATATTTTTTATATCATTTTGATGTATTAGTTTTTTATAATTATCAATTTTATAGATATATTATTTGATGCAAGTGTAAATAATTTTTACATCAACACTAAATATCAATTAAACTCTAGTTTTAGGTAAATATACGTTTTTATTAAGCTTACACATTTAAATATATTTTTATAATAATTTATCAATTAAATGATAATTTTTCATTGATAATATTTTTACAAAAATGACATAAATGTGTTTTTATCAATTAAATGATTGGCTAATGGGTCAGCCCAAAGTCTGATAGGCTAGCCAAACTCAGCCCGATTTCTATATGGGCTAAATGAGTTTGGCCTGAAAAAACCCGATAACATTTTGGGTTACGTTTTTTAAAGCCCAGCCCATCTAAGACCGTGGACTTATGGCCCGGCCCATTTTGACAGCTATCCTAGTGGCTCATCGGGAGGAATGATTATGGTGACTTTTTGAGAAGAAGAGGAGATAATATTTGAAAGAACATACTTTCTTGATATGACAACCTCTCACTCGTTTAGAGGAGATAATGACTCTGTTTGGTAAAAAATAATGGATACCTGAGAAGCTAGTTTATAGCGGATAATTTATTAGCTAGCTTTTAGCTTATTCGCTTTTAGCTTATAGCGAATAAGCTAGCTGATTGAATTTGTAGTGTTTGATAAAATTAGCGGTGAACTAACTTATAAATATGAAATGATATAAAAGAGTATTGTTAATTTACAATAACATTTATATCAAATTAATATTTAATATATTTAGAATTTATTAAATATACTAATATAATATATTTTTTATATTATGATTATGAAACTAATGGTTATTCGTTGAAATTTGATTTTCTAAAAGTTATGGTTTTTTTAAATACTAACAGTAAAATTGATTTTTTTAAATAAAAAAGGTATGATTTATTATTATTTTTTGTTATAGCACAGTAATTATAAGGGCATATAATAAAACATTAACAACGTAAATTTTTTCTTTGACAATGAGCCATATACAATTTCTTTTGAAACAGTGAGCGACATAAATTAAAAACTCAAGTACATTAAAAACTCAAGTAAATTAATTATAGTCTAAAACAAAACTGTACGTCCTCTTTTTTTTCTTTTTAGTCAAAAAAAGAGAAATGACGTACAGTTTTATTTTAGACTATAATTAATTATAAGGATAAAATAGAATTTTAGATAAAATAGTAAGAGTAAAAATGAAAGAAAAAATAATAAATTACAAACTCAAAAGCTAATTGAAGTAACGTCTGAAAAATAAGATATAAGCTAGTAATATAAACTATAAACTCCTAATGCAAACAGAGTCAATATCTGACAACTTCAAAATATAGTTCTACACATTTCTTCTCTCAACTACTTATATTTAATGCTATGTCGCTAACTATACTTCTCTAGATTTTTCTTGGGACTAATTTCTTGCTCCATTTAGCCATTGCTATAAGCAAATATTCATTTTTTAAATTCATTAAACAACTGATATCAACTGTTCCCTAATTTGTTCTATCACTTGACTAGTCCAATGGACAAAATCAACTTGTTTACAATCTGTTGATATTAGTTTGAGAGTTAAAACACATCAGTTAATAGTTATGGTCATAATAAGTTCCTTGTGGTCCAGAATAGGGGTGCTCGCGGTGCGGTTCGGTTCGATTTTGAGCCAAAAAGTCATCCTAACCGCAAGATAAAAATACATGCGGTTCGGTTTGGTTCGGTTGGTTTTTAAAAAGTCATCCAATCCAAATCAAACCAAACCAACGCGGTTAGGATCGGTTCGGTTGGTGCGGTTTATCGCGATATAAAAAATATGACGATATATTACCAACTTGTTACGAAATAAACATAGGAAATTTTAATTTATTTATTGTTTATGTGATATAATATGCATATACAGAAATTGCATATACATAAGAACTTGTTTTTAATACCAATAATATAGTTTTGGATCGCGTTAAATGATATGTTTTCACAGCGTACTGTTTTATGGACTCAATTTGGGTTGAGCTTGCTAAGTTGGACTAGGTAATATGTTGATTGCTATTAATTGATATAGTTAAGTTAAATATTGCGGTTTGGTTCGGTTTTCTAAAATAAAAACCGCAAACCGAACCAAACCGCGCGGTTTAGATGAAAAATTATCCGTGCGGTTTAAACTAAATGCGATTTTTTGCGGTTTCGGTTTGGATTAGTTCAGTTTATGATTTTACTTTTAAATTGGTTCAGATATGATCACCCCTAGTGCAGAACATGTGAATTATCACACTTCAATTTGAAGAAGTAACACATCAACCAACCTTCTCTTCTATACTAATGGGAAACTTGACATGACATGAAGGAAAATTTAAAAACTTGGGAAAACGAAACATTTTGAAACTGTATATATCAATATATGAAACTGTATAGAAAGCCAAAAATGTTTCCGAATTTAACTCCATAATCTTATTCTAATTACATAATCTACTTTAGAATGAAGTGATTGACAACTACATGGCTATATAAGCAATAGTTTCACATTGATTACAAAGAAATACTTTTGCTTTGATAGAAAAATATTAGTAAGTTAACGGTTATGTTAGTTTTCAAAGGTCGAAGAATCAACCTCCGTTTTAAATTTTCTTTAGTGTGCCTTAACTTACATACCAAGTTACCTATGCTACAAGGCACTATACTATTAAACTCGTGATTGATTGGGCGGCACAAAACTCATGGCCTATTTTCCAACCAAATTGTAGGAAAGAAAATTGCTTAGCTTTACGGCTAGTGATTACGATGGAGATGTTGATAATCAGAAAAGCATTATACGATATGTTTTGACTTTTGATGCTTGGTTTTGCTCCAACAACATGTGATTGTTTTAAGATGCAATCAATTTGTCCCTTTGTCAACTCCTGTAATGTGACCAAGTTCCTGTCACTATAGGAAAATAAAAGGGCTATTTCTGCTGCCAAGGAAACATGAATGGCTCTCTTAGTTGCCTTTTTTAATTTCAAAATAAAAAAACCATCATATCTTCAGTTCAATGCTTAGGTAGAATAATGTTTTGTCAGACTTTACTTACCTCATCAGTTTGATTCCTGAATATTAAAGGATATAATGGATAAATTGAAGCTCCATAGGATATTTTTAAACCGTCTCAAACCTGTGTTTTTGGTAAACAGTCGCTCGAGCCTAAAAGTTTTTTGATTTAATTTCTTCATCAATATCTATTTTACAATGACATTTTTCACATGTGAAAACTAATAATAATAATAATAAACTTATGTGATTTGAGAAAGTTCCTACAAACTAGAAGCTAATTCAAACTACAACATAAGATCAACTATCTAGGAGTAAAACTAGTTACCGTAAGTTCATTAATCGAGTTATCGTTATAACTTTTTGAAGTTGAATCTTCATTGGGGAGTCTTCCGACAGAAAATGCTGGTCTTTCGGGTTTTGGAAGGACCATCATGTCGCTCCCTAGCATGAGAACAACAGTGGACATAGTTGGCCGATCTGCAGCATCTTCTTGCACGCACAATAAACCAATGTGTACGCACTTTAGAACTTCGCTTTCGATGTATGTTTTTCTTTGGATCGGCTCGACAAATTCCCAACTTTTTCCTTCACACCAGAGTTTCCAAATCTGCATACAAATATGAATATGTAGAAACTTGAGTTGCAACAATTTGTTAGAAAATGTTGTGAAATGAAACTAATTATATGTGATTTAAACAACTTACATATAAGAGAAGACTTTGCCCATGTTCTGAAAAGAAGAATTCACCATTCCGTTTTCCATAAACGATTTCCAATACGAGTACTCCAAAGCTGAAAACATCAGATTTTACCGAAAACAATCCAGCCATAGCATATTCTGGAGCCATGTAACCGCTGTTCAAAATCAATACAACAGTCAATCGTGAATCATACGACATTTTTCAATATTTGTTTAAAAAAACAGTTTCCAATAACACTTACTAGGTTCCCATAACTCTTTTTGTTTCTGTCTGACTTTGGCCTTTTTCGAACCTTCTTGCCAATCCGAAATCTGATATCTTTGGATTCATTTCATCGTCCAAAAGAACATTGCTGGCTTTCATATCTCTATGGATTACTCTAAGTCGAGAATCCTCGTGAAGGTATAACAGTCCTCTTGCGATTCCGTTTATAATGTTTAGACGTTTATTCCAATCTAGTTGATTATGATTTTCCAAATCTGGCAAACAAACCAACATAGTAAATTTTATGACTTAGCATTAAATTGGAACCAAAGATGAGATGAATAGAGTTTTTGCCATATCATACTGAAAAGATGAAAGTCGAGGCCGGAATTTGGCATGTACTCATACACTAGTATCTTTTCATTTTCTTCAAAGCAACAACCCAAGAGTTTCACAAGGTTTCTATGTTGTAATTTAGCTATGAAAATCACTTCATTCTTGAACTCCTCTAAACCTTGACCGGATGTTTCTGAAAGCCTTTTGGCCGCAATTTCTGTTCCATCCGGTAAAGTACCCTAATGAAAAGATCGAAACGAAAGAAATGAGAATAAGACTATTTAAATTTTTTAACAAAAACTATATATATGCATTGTTTGGATTCTTTATTCAAAATTCTTTCAAACCTTGTAAACAGAACCAAATCCTCCTTCTCCTAATTTAGAAGACAATGAAAAGTAATCAGTGCTTTGTTGAATCACAATTAAAGGGATAATTGGGAGGTCTCCATTCAATGAATCATCTGTTAGAACATGATCACGTCCAAAAGCTGTAGGAATATTCCTCGACATCAATCCGCCTATACCATAGATTAGCTAGTAAATTTGAATAATGACTTATTATAAAAAAATAAGTTTGTGAAATGAGGTTAAGAACTTAAAAAATGTGTGTAACTTTTCAAAATTACCTTGACTTAACCTATTATTCCTTCTCCATGAGTAGTATACACCACAAGTTAGTAGAACTACTACAATTAGTACAGTTACTAAGCTGATGGTTAAGGTTTTTTTGTTACTTGAACCTTCCTGCTTGCCTGCAACAATGACATGGATTTAGATTTCCAGCATAATCTTGAATTAGCACACTTTCAATACACAGTTTAAAGAATAAAACAAGATCAACATAAAATTAGATTCCTTAAAAGGAGTCTAATTTCTTTTGAAGTAAAAAAAATACAAAGTCATAATCATAGAGAGTAAGAAATTGAAAAAAGTCCAAATTAACAAGCCAAGGGAGAAATTTTCTCCATTCTCAACATGATCTCAGATATACAAATCTAGAAAAAAAAAACACAAATTTTATACCGTCCAGAAGTATACTTTCAGACAAATCACCCTGTTCCATAATATGATCTCAAATGTACAAAAAACACAAATTTTATACCGTCCAAAAGTATACTTTCAGACAAATCATCCCATTCGACAACAGGATCTCAAATTTACAAATCTATAAAAAAAAACACAAATTTTATATCGTCTAGAAGTATAACAAAATTTTGTTTGAAGAAGCTAAATTAGTCCACCCAAATTGACACCAGAGAGAATCGAATCTGAGACCTTAAGGATACTTTCAGACAAATGATCTCGTTCAAAACATATCTTACCTTGATTTGGCGAAGAAGTAGACCATGTTTGGTAAAAATTCTTATCATCAAATCTAATCCCACAACTTGGAGCAATAATAGCCCACATAACTTTTTTCCCACAACACATACCAACCCTATTTATCAATTCCTCCAAACACTCTCTACACACAGAAATATTAAGATCTCCAGCACACTGAACCAAACCATATCTTTTCTCACTCTTACTCCAATCAAACTCGCTTGTCGCCCACATTCGATTATCATTTGTAGTCTTCCTTGCCAAATTCCTCAACAAATCCTGAGCTTTCACAAGCTCTGATGGATCCTTTATGAACTTTGGTCCAGTTATATTAAATGATGGAGTTAAGTGAATTTCTCCAAAGAAATTCATGTTTGAGTAACGTAGTATGCACATATCATAGAATATAATAGCTGAGATACCATTTGTACAACCTTGTAAAATTTCTTTGGAAGCAATGCTAACACAGAATTGACAGACATTTGAAGCTATATCGCCGCGACAGTCATAGTTTCCGTAAACTGTATCAATTTGATTGTTGCTTCCTATGGAGGTTTGGTTAGCTTGGTCTGTTAAAGAAATAGTGGTCATCCATGTTAGGACCTTGTTTATGTTGGTTTTGTAAGAAGTTGTGAGAGGTTTTGTAGTTGAGCTGTTGCAGAATTTGTATAGTGAAATTGGAGATTGTGGATTTGGAGATTGTGAATTTGTTGGTGTGAAGAGGAAGAGAAGGAGCAGGATGAAGCTAAGAAGAAACTTCATAATGCTCATGGTGGTAATGACTAGTGAATTTATTTTTTATATAAGAAGAAACTCTCTTCTGTTTTGTTTTTTTTTTTTTTTTAATGACTAGGTCCAGAATTTGCTTCGTGAGTTGATTTAGAATTACGGAGCAATGTGAATCGTTAGTTGGTTTGGTGGTGATTGACGCTAAACTTGATAGAGAGGACCAACTGCGATCGGGAGGGGGCTGAAATCACTTGATGCCAAAACTAACCTCCGAACCGTATTAAACTGGTGGTGGAAACCAAAAAAATAAAATTACGGAGCACTCTCTTTTGTTTTTAAGTGTCGTTGGGGCTTCTGCAAGTTTGTCTTTGACCAAATACCGAGTGTCTTAAATTTAAACTTGAGGTGAATTCCACATGTTTTGTTCAAGTGGTCTGATGGCTAGAAATTGAACATGTCTTTTTAAGTATCATATCATGCAAACCTAGCCGAGTGGCTAGGAGGCTAAAAGTGATATTTTTAAATTTGGAGATTCGTTTTTGCAATTTAAAATGAAGTTAAAGGTTAAAAATGTTATTTTCAAATTTAGGGAGCTAAAATTATAAAATTTAAAAGTGCAATATAGCAACAACAAAAAAACAAATAACTTTATGAAATGTAATAAAATTTATTAATTAGTTTCTTCTATGAAGAAAATTTAAGGTGAAGAGATAAAAAAATTATTGAATTTTTATATGTATACATAAATAATCTTAAAATGTATTATAAAAAAATCTTAAAATGTCAATTATAAAGGTGAGCTTCACCACCTCTTTGCTGCTCCTCTAATACTTCTTGTGTTGGTGGATGCTTTAATAATATTTGCTGATTCAAAAAAAAAAAAACAATTATAGAGATTTTGTGGGATTCGAACCATAGTCTTTTCTACTAAATTTAGTGTCAATCACCACTGAATCATCTAAGAATGGAGATATTTTGATAATACTAGTATGGCAGTTTAAAGTTGAACCATTTTACTATGTATGTACTATTATAGCAGGGGTCGTCATTAATTACTTCTTAGCTAGTTCATCCCCTCTGAGTCTGACCCATTAATATCCCATGACAACTGGGTTTTACAACTTTCACGAGTTATGACTCAAAACTTGTGGCTAATGTTTATTCTATATAAAAATTATCTACAAAATTTTAATTGTCTATTTAAGCCACATGTATATCTAGTATAGCAGTATCCACCTTTGAGGTAATATTTAATGCATGTTTTTAAACACATTTTGCCATTTAAAAATAAATTTAATAAAACTAAGATGTGATAGCAAAAGAGTGAAGTATTTACTAAAAGAATTAGTAATACCTCGATGTTTTATTTTATTATCAATATTGTGTTAGAGATATTATTACGGTCAAGGTTGTAATAAAAAAATCTAAATAAATGTTATTAGACTTCAGATTCGTTTGGATTAGTTTATTTTTGAGTTTATATATTATAAATTGAGTTTTATGTTATTTTATAAGTTCTCGATCACTAGTGAAAACAATATTTTTATAAGCTATTCTATCATAAACTACATTGAAAAATTTATAATAATACATAAAAATTTAGTTATTTGCATAAACTAAAAAATAAGCTAATCCAAATGGACCATTGGTCTAGTGGTGAGAAATTTATATAGTATGATAGAGGTCCTCTGGACTCGATCCTCAACATCATTGTAAACAAAAAAAAAAACTCTAAATAATACCACTTCAAAAGTCTCTAAGCAATCCGTTACAAGCTAAGAAACCATTTCTTTTTTATACGCGTCGTATACACTAAACCATTTCAAAGAATTATTTGAGTTCTACAATATTATATACTGATTTAATGATTTATACTCAAAAAATATATATGATAATTTCTCAACCGGATTTCCTGTTTTGCCCTTAATAAAAATTTTGGTTTTTAGAAATCGAAATTTTTCTATATTGAAAAATTTTCGGATTCTAGAAACCAAAATTTTCCCTAAATTTGAACTATAAAAACTTTGATCTTTGTGTTTCGAAATTTTTTACAAGGGCAAAATCGAAAATCAATGGGATATAAAAGAAACATGAGGTCAGAAGAGAAATTATCAATATACTCCCTCCGTCCCATTTTATAAGAACTACTTTGATCAAATGACACTATTCATTTATCTTGTTTTGACCATATTTTTTTAATAATATATAGATATAAATATTAGCATATATGATTTTGTTTGATTTCTTTTGATGAGTATTTTTAAAATATCAAGTTTTTACAATTTTTACTAATAGAGAATTAAAAATATTAGTGATCAAAATTATGAGTTGGCATACATGCAATAGTCAAAGTAGTTCTTATATTTTAGGACGGAAGGATATATATTACAATTCAAAAGAGATCAATCCAAAATTAGTTTAGTTTTCAAAAAACAAATTGGTTGATTCATTATATTGTACGTACGGAAATGGATTGTCACGCAGTTACAGCTGTGGACCGTTCGATTGAATCAATGCAAATTAATTATTGTGTGTTTAATATGATCCATCAGATCTGAATTGAATGACTGTGATTTACTACTGTGAGAAACCGTTGAAAAATCCCACAGCAGCAAAACCCGATCCTTGTACGTACTAGTACCAAATTAAAGTCAGCAATGAACCCCTATATATTAAAAGAAAAAACAGCCAACTACAAGATGACAGCGTAAATAACTGTGATGTTAACATCAAATGAGTTCATACGTATGTTTCTTCACAGTTGACCTTGAAGTGGTTTTGAGCCACCTAAGTTTTTGTTAAGAGAAAAAATAAACCGCGGAACAATCTTGAATTTGCCATCATGATGTTTTTTTGTCCAAAATAATGATAAACTTTCACATTTAATTATGATGATAACAGTCTTATCTTACACATTAACATTACTATCTAATAAAAGACCTTCTATAAGTAGCTCAACAAATTAAAAATAATATATCCAAATTGTTATATTGAACATCACAATCGAAGTTTATACTCCGATTACTCCACTTATGTGTCTAAATTTTTAATTACTTATTATTTTGATTAAAAGTAATAAAATTTTAACTATTAAACTACTTAACTGAAAAGACCCAAACACACATTTGATATGTTAGAACGTGGGTGGATTAGAGCCGCAAGATAAGCTAATGAGTATTAGATATAAATTTACTTATTTGAGTGCTCTAATTGATTAAAATTGAAATAAGAACACTAAATGATTAAAATTGAAATAGGTTTGAGTACTATCCAATCCGGGATCACTATCGGTGTATATGAGTTCATTGGACCACGACACGACCTACAAATTTAATTTGTTGGAAAGATGAATCTGTGTGTTTGATGAGTTCCCTAAAACAAAGGTAGTTTGGTGTATTTTAGTTCGGTTGTTAGAACATTACTCCCTCCGTAATACTTTATAAGCAAAATTGACTTTTTAGATTCATTGTAGATTTGATGTATTTGGTTCATAATAAAGACCAGATACATTAAATCTATAATGAACCTAAAAAGTCAATTTTGGTTATAAAGTGTTACGGAGGGAGTATATTATATATAGAGAGAATTGAAGTTTGAATTTCAGTCATCCACTTATCTATTTTAAGGGTAAATATTTTAGCTACTTGACTACCTAAAAAAAACACAATAGAAGAGGTATATGAGATAGACTCTAAACAAGTAAAATAATTTTTTTTTTCACTTTTACTAAAATAAAATATTCTTGTACTATAAAACTAGTTTAGAGGTCGTACGAGTGCATTGACTTTTATTCCATATTTAAATCCGTCGTCATATTAAGGTAGAAAATTTATTTAGAATAAACTATTTAAAAATTTGTTATAAAAATTTGTTAAAATATAAATGAAACTATTCTAATATTTCTTGTAAAACTTATTAAATCAATAAATTTGTTTTATAAAAGTTATTGACGTGTATTTTTTTAAAATAAATTATAATTAATATGTTCTAATTATTCAAATTCTTATTTAGAAGATATCAAAATGTTAATAAATTTAACTTACTAATTTGTGATAAACATATGTTCCGTGAAAGTCTTAGGCCCTCCCCTTACTCTAAGGTCAAAGTCTTTACCGGTACAGAGAAGAGATAAGAACTATTGTTCGCTCGTACGTATCAGTCTATTAGATATTCTTTTTTTCCCTAATCATGTTCCAAAAGGTCCCAGTACCTACTTTAGTCATCTATCATTCTTCTTCCTTTCTTGCTATTAGCAATTTATTTTTTATCCCCGGTACAAAGAATGGAAGCAGTAAAGCTCGTGAAATAAAGTTAATTTTCTGCGCTGATAAAAGGGCATTTTTTTTCAGTAGTTGTATTACCTGAGTTATTTTTTCAGTACTTTACCAATATATCAATAAAAAATATTTATCCAATTTATTTTATGTATCGATGATAACTAATTATTCTATTGTTTAAAAAACATATTTGTGAATGCACATACCCGTTGTACAACTGTCTCATGATCCTCAACCGTCCTCTTTGTCGATTCACTAAGAGCAAACCAGAAATCATGAAAACATAAATCATGAAAACATGAATCATGAAAAATCGTGTTTGTTTCTATCTTCAACTGTCTCCGCACCAATCAACAGAAAATAATATTAGAATTGACGACGTCTGCTGGAAACAACAGCAAGAGGGATGTATGGATGGTGGCATCGCGACTCCAAATTAAGGAATCGATCGCACCATTGTGAGACCAAGGCTACATTGCGACTGAGTTTCGATTGAGAAGACGGTGGGACCGGTTGGGGGCGGCTGTGTAGAGTCTGCTCTGAAACCCTATAGAGTCGATGGAGTTTTTCTCCTCTCACACCTTTTACAAGTATACTTAATTAATATACTTTTGACTACTTTTTTGTAATAAATATACTTTTGACTATTGATTAGTTTATAGGGTTAAATATCTTTTTGGTTCCTATAAATATTTTAAATTTTGTTTTTAGTCTTATAAAAAAATTTCAGTAACTTTTGGTCCCTTAAATATTTTCTATCATGATTTTTGGTCCATGCTTTTCAATCAACTCGTATATATTATTCAAAATTTAATTTTTTTTTTGGTGATCAATGTTTAGTACATTATAAGAATCTATCTTCAAAAATTTTAATTTTTTTTTAACAATGGATGAATTAAATATTAATTTTTTAGTTTTTTGCCCATAAAAATTCATAAATAATTCATCTTATGTTAAAATGTAGAATTTTGACAATACTTGTGTCGGCAATTTGAATCTTTTACACGTCTTTCAGACGCTATAATAAAAATAGAGTGTAAAAGAATATAATTAAAATGAAATAGTATATATTGTATAATAAAAGATATTGACAGAAAGATAGTCATAAAATAGATAAACTTGACAATTTTAGTCATATTTCTTCTCTTTTGATATAACAAATGGATTTACCAATTTATAATTTTTTTCCTTTCCTAAAATCAATTAAATAGTTTTTAACTCCATTTAGAGTTGTAAAAATTTCTTCATAAAATTAAAAACATTATTAAATGACTTTTAACCAATGTTTTAAGAACCAGACCGGAGGTCGAACCATTGAGACTTCCGATTCAAGGGTCAACTGATCGAACTGGTTCAACTGTTATTGAACCGTTCATATATATATATATATATATATATATATAATTTTCCTATAGTAATAATTAGCAATGTCCTTAATAGTTTTCCTTTTATTAAAGAAACAAATCAATAGTTTTTAATTATTTTAAAAAATTAATTTTTAATTTTTTTTGAACCAAGCGGTTTTCTGAAACTGCTCCCGGTTCAAACTGGTTTTTTTTCAGTTTTTCACCGGTTCCCCAAACTAGCAGTTCGGCTTGGTTGACCGGACCGATACTTGGTCCGGTTCAACTGTGAACCGGTCGAACTTGCCGATCCGGTCAAATTTTAAAGTCATTGCTTTTAGCAACATCAACATGCATGTTGTGTTTGTATGTTTAGCACACTTAGTAAATAGGTCATATAATAAACATACCAATGATAAGTATTCGTTATTATGAGACTCTTAATACACCATTCAGATGTAGCACTATTGAATTTGATGTATGGATATAAATTGTGGAGGCCGATAACGAATACATGATAACAAACGACTCAACGGATCTTACAACAGACTCTGTTACCATCTTAAAAATTGGATTTGGCTTAACCTAACCCTAATTTATAAGGTGATATTTTGTAACAACCCAAGTCTTTGTTAGTAGTAAATTATCATTGTTTAAGGGAATTGAGAAAGTGAGGAACATTCTAGTATAACTGCACAACCCCCACTACTTAAACAACACACCCATTTTCTGCATCCTTTCAATTCCATTTTTCAAAAACCTCACAAATTCCTCTCTCTCTCTCTCTCCCTATCCTTCTCCCTCCCACCCACCCACCCACCAGTTTCTTCAATTGCATCCAAGAAATTTAACACCAATCTTGCATAATTTGTCAATTCCTTTTTTCCTCAAAATTAAAAGAGAAGGAGACAACCTAACTTATAGTACAAAACAAAATATATAAAGTTCGTAAATTTAGAGTAAAAAAATATGTTCAAATTATTGGGTACAAAACAATACACGAGAGCTCAGCAAATATCCTAGTAGAGCCTTTGTGTACTCTGTTGAGTTTGACACTAAATACAGTATCATGTCGGTACAAAATCTATTCCAATTTTAATTTTAATACATTTACATTGGTGATTGATGCACCTCGGTTCTGTAGGATTTCGACAAATCTTATGTCGACAATCTGAATCTCTTATACTAGGGGTGATCATATCCGAACCAATCCAAAAGTAAAACCGCAAACCGAACCAATTCAAATCGAAACCGCAAAAAACCGCATTTAATTTAAACCGCACGGATAGTTTTTCATCTAAACCGCGCGGTTTGGTTAGGTTTGCGGTTTTCATTTTAGAAAACCGAAATACTTAACTTAAATATATCAATTAATAGCAATCAACATATTACCTAGTCCAACCTAACAAGCTCAACCCAAATTGAGTCATAAAACAGTACGCTGTGAAAACATATCATTTAACGCGATCAAAAACTATATTATTGGTATTAAAAACAAGTTCTAATGTATATGCAATTTGTGTATATGCATATTATATCACGTAAACAATAAATAAATTAAAATTTCCTATGTTTAATTCGTAACAAGTTGGTAATATCGTCATATTTTTTATATCGCGATAAACCGCACCAACCGAACCGATCCTAACCGCGTTGGTTTGGTTTGGATTGGATAACTTTTTAAAAACCAACCGAACCATTATTTTTTGGCTCAAAACTGAACCGTACCGCGAGTAGCCCTATCTTATACATCTTTCAGCCGCTGTAATGAAAAAAAGAATGTAAAAAAATAACTAAAATGAGATAATATATTTTGGAATAGGTAAAGAATGAACTTTAAAACGGATAAAAACTAACTTGACAATTTTAGTCATATTTCCTCCCTTTAGATGTAACAAATGGATTTATCAATTTATAATTTATAAATCTTTTCCTTTCCTTACATCAATTAAATAGTTTTTAGCTTTAATAATAGAGTTGTAAAAAACTCTAACAAAAAAAATAGAGTTGTAAAAAACTCTTCCTAAAATGAAAATATTATAAAATGTTTCTTAACTACATCAACATATTGTGTTTGTCCTTCAACACAGTTACTAAAAAGGTCACATAAATCACATATCAATGATAAATATTCATTAGGCTTAAATATGAAAACGGTCCCTGTAATTATGCCTTGATTTGATTTTAGTCCCTGTAAAATAAAAATTTTGATTTTAATCCCTGCAAAATCTCAAAACTTTTAAAAAGATCCCTGACCTAGAATTTTTGCTGACATGTCCAACTTATAATGATTTGGCAGATACTGACGTGGCTTTAAGCATTTCATTTTTAATATAAATTATCATTTTTATTTAACTTCTCAATTATTTATTATTTATAATAATTAACATTTTTAATTAAAAACTTTGTTTTTTACTTAAATCAAAAGTGAAACAACCTATATAAAATAAAGAGCTTAAAATCCAAAAATTCATCTTCGTCTTCAACAAAAAGAGAGAACAAGACGGATCCCCACAACTATTCCAAAAACAGTGATAGAAAGAGATTCAAATTGATTTTCAAGATGGAAATAAGACACTCATGCCTTTATCACAATCCCTAACCACCCGTGATCTAGTTAAAACTTTTGATATAAAAAACAATAACCCACACAACAATGACACCATCATCAACAACAACCTCCTGCACCGATTGTTCTTCTCTTATGTTTTGTTTGATAACAGAACCAGGTGTTGAGAGCTATTACGCGATTCCGTCATCGATTGCACAATCCCTGTTGACAGCTATACGAACCCTGATTTTGGTCTTTTTAAGTTAAATTCTTTTTTTTTATTATAAGTTTATTTTTATAAAAAATGAAAATTTAATTTTAAAATGAAAAGTTAAATGGAAATATAAATAAAAATATCCATGTCAGCAAAGTAACACAGTCAGCATCTGTCAAATCATCATAAATTGGACATGTCAGCAAAAAATTCAACTCAGGGACCTTTTTAAAAATTTTGAGATTTTGCAGGGGCTGAAATAAAACTTTTTATTTTACAGGGACCAAAATCAAAATGAGGCACAATTGCAGGGACCATTTTCATATTTAAGCCTATTCATTATTATGAGACACATTCCACAAACCCCCCCCCCCCCCCCCCCCCCCCCCCCCCCTCCCCCAACACTATTGGGTTATTTTATAGATATAAATGGTGGAAACTTGATAGTAGACGGTCGAACAGATCTTACACCAGACTCTGACATCGTCTCAGGAATTGAGTTGGGCATTACGTACCTAACCTAACAAAAGTGGTTTGGATAGTATGGTTTTCACTCACTTATAAACCCATATGTGGACCACCTTTACAAGTGGTCCACCGTGGACAAGTGATATAATGTATATGAATTTTATAAAAAAAATTGTTGGATTGAAAATTTATATCATATAGATTGAAAAATTGAAAATCATTTGATATGTTATTGAGACCCATCAAGATTACGGTATTTAATAAACCGTCAATCTTGATGGGTCTCAAAAACATATCAAATGATTTTTAATTTTTCTAAATTTTTTTTATGAATGATCTATATGATATAAACTTTCAATCCAACGGTGAATTTTATAAAATTTGTATTCATTATAGTGTTATTTATGACTGGTCTACCATGGACCACTTGATATATTAGAATTTGTCTTCAAACTATATCTTTCATCCAATATTTTTATTGACAGAAAGACGCTTAAAGCATTTCATTAATAATAATATTGTGAATACAAATAGGTGTATCAGTAAAAATGTGGAAACTAGCTAAGGATGGAGCTACCCGTGCTAAAACATGGGCGGCCACATTGGCTTGTCTCCGAATAAACTCGACCTTTGAGTTTTGAAAAAAGGTATTGTGCAACTGCTGACAATCTCTGATGACATCTCCTAACTCTGATATGTAATCATTTTTACTATGGAATTTTGTAACAACAGTTTTTGCATCAAGTTCAAAATCAATATCTTCCAACTGTAAGTCACGGACCCATCTAAAAGCGTGCAACAGTCCTTGAGCTTCGCCCATCTCCACATCACAAGTAGGGGAAAACCACTATGTTTTGGCGAGTACAAATCTACCTTGATCATCTCTGATGCACGTACCTATTCCAACTTTATTGAGGTCTGAAGAAAAGGAGGCATCAATATTACATTTGTAGCGCCCTAAGCTTGGTTTGGTCCATTTTATATTTGCTGGTTGTAATTGTCGGTTGATGCTTTCTGCCTGTTCTGTTTGAGCCGACTACCACTCCGTGAGAACCGTGCAAGCCCTATCATAGACTGCAAATGCTGTTTCGGTTTGGTTTCGCCACAATTTGTTGTTGCGTGATTGCCACATGTTCCAGAGTACTGTTACAAATATGGACCTTTGCTCCGATGCCAACACCTGTAAAATAGAAAACACCAGCTCTGCTATATTATTATAACCTGTCAATCGCTGCTGAATGATAGGCCAAAAACCGGTATTGTACCATGCCTGCTTTACAGTGTCACAAAACATAAAGACATGCAAGCTGTCTTCTATCTCATCATCACATAGTACACAATTACACGAGCAGGTAACACCTTTTTGAAGGAGACGGATTCTGGTAGGGATACAGTTCCTGCACAATCTCCAAATGAAATTTTTAATTTTTGGAGGCGCTTGAATTTGCCAAATCAGATTCCAGTTGCCTTGAACTTGAAGATGGGATATATCAAGAGTATCCTCAATACAGTAGCGGTAAGCACTTTTAACTGAGTATTTTCCATTCTTTTCAAATCTCCAAATGATTTTATCTTGGAAAACCGAGTCATAGAGAGGAGTTTGGAGGATTTTAGATCCTTCCTGATCTCCCAAGATATTTGAAATAAGGAGGAATTCCATTGTTTCACAGTGGAGTCTAGTATATCAACAACTCTCATATCACTAAGGTTCACATCTGCATTATTTGGTATTGTTAAAATAGACCCATCAGTGATCCATCTGCTACCCCAAAGAGGGATGTTGTGACCAGTTCCTATGCTCCATTTGTAGCCATTCCTAACAACGAATTTTGCACTTCAAATACTTCTCCACACGTAACTTGGATTATGACCAATGCTTGAACTCAAGAAATCACTATTAGGGAAATATTTAGCTTTGAAAAGTTTAGTGATTAGACTACCTGGACTAGTGAGAAGCTTCCAAGCTTGCTTCCCAAGCATTGCATAATTAAAAGCTGTGATGCTTTTAAATCCCAAGCCACCCGCGCTTTTGTGCATAGCTAATCGTTCCCAAGAAAGCCAATGGACGCCTTTTGAATTTTCTTTGTTATGACCCCACCAAAACGAATTCATCATCTTTTCAATTTCATCACTTAAAGAATGTGGAATTAAAAAGATACTCATTATATAGGACGGAATGGTTTGAAGAACTGACTTGATCATAACTTCTCTTCCTGCTTGAGAGAGACATCTGCTGCTCCAAGAATTTATTTTTTTCCAAATCCTGTCTTTAATAAATCTGAAAGTAGCTTTTCTGCTCCTGCCTACCATGGAGGGAAGGCCAAGATATTTACCAGTCCCGAGCATTTGTTGAACCCCTAGGATATTTGCAATGGAGTTTTTAACCGGATCCAATACATTTCTGCTGCAGAAGATCTCAGATTTTTGGAGATTTATTGATTGACCTGAAGCCTCTTCATAGATAGAAAGTATATTTTTCAATTCCAGCGCTTCCTTTTCCGTGGCCCGAAAGAACAAAAAGCAATCATCTGCAAAAAGAAGATGCGAGATGATAGGAGCATTTTTGCAGATTTTGACACCATGGATATCGCCTTTGCTCTCAGCTTTATTAATGAGGGCTGATAAGCCTTCGGCACATAAAATGAAGAGGTAAGGTGAAAGAGGATCACCTTGTCTTAGACCTCTCCCAGAGACAATAGGACCAACTAGTTTACCATTAAAGTTAATAGAATAGTCCACCGTTTCCACACAAAGCATAATCCAAGAAATCCACTTTATCTTTCATCCAATATTTGGACTCCTAATATTGGAGCGGTTTAAAATATTAAAATGAAAGAAAAGTATAAATTTAAGTGTGACTAAAAACACAAATGTAATGACATGAATATAATTATGGTCATAGAAGTAACATAATTATTTTTCAATTTAAATTTATAAGTATATTATTATAGGCAGTAGGGTTGATACGCCAGAATTGAAGGTCTTGTCAATATCTCTAAAATTAAAAGAGAAGAAGAAAAATTCATTCATTACCATTATCTTAGAGTACAAAATCAAAACTACAAGGTTCTTAAAATTACAAAAACTATATAATAAATTATTGGATATCAACACAATAACTAAATGATAGCTCATGAAATATTCTAGCAAGGTATTGTGTGGGTATGACACTAATCGAGAACCATGTGGTTATATTAAATTTTTAACGGTTTAATTACACTTCTGGTCTTTTATCTTTATTTTAGGTTTCAAGTTGGTCCCTTATTTTTTAAAAGTTTCAAGTTGGTCCCTTATCTTTTTTTTAGGTTTCAAGTTGGTCCATTCAGTCAATTCTTTTACTGTTACCGTTAAATTTGAACACGTGTCATCTGTTCAAGTGTGCCACGTGTCTAAATTTAACGGAAATAGTTAAAAAATTGACGGAAGGGACCAACTTGAAACCTAAAATAAAGATAAGGGACCAACTTGAAATTTTTAAAAGATAAGGGACTAACTTGAAACCTAAAATAAAGATAAAGAACCAAAAATGTAATTAAGCAAATTTTTAACACTTCTACATCGAAATACAAACACTTCAGTTGAATATTATTGTGACAATATTGTTTTCGACAATCAAAATCTTCAAGACAACTAAAATTTGCTATAGTGAAAAAAGAGAATAAAAATATGTAACTAAAATGAGATAATATATATATTGTGTAAGAAGTCAAGAAGAAAATCTGAAAAGAAATGGCTTACCATCTATGTTCTTTGAAACCACAAATATGGATAGAAAGATAATCATAAGGTAAACAAGCTTGGCAATTTTAGACATATTTCTCTTGTTTGGATGTAACAAATAGATTTATCCGTTTTTTTTATGCAGTTAATGTAATTTTTTTTTTGACAAAGTCAATGTAATAGTTTCTAGGGTCTTGCTAAACGGTGCCCCCGAAGCACTCTTTAAAATTCTATTTAACAAAATAATTTATCCAAAAAATAAAATATTTCAATTCTCAATGCGTTGACTTCACACATTTCAATACAAAATTCACAAAAACTTACTAATTAAGGTGCTTAAAGAGTGCCCCGGGAACACTTAGCATTTTTCTGGTTTCTTATATAATTGTAAAAAATCTTTCCTAAAATTAAAATCTTTATTAAATGTCTTTTTAAGTACATTAATGTGTTGTGTTTGCCCCTTTAGCACACTTAGTAAATCATAATAATTTACGTATTACTCCCTCCGTCCCATTTTTATTGTCACATTTGACTATATTGCACTATTCACATATATTGTTTTGACCGTATATTTCTACCAATAAATAAAAATAAATATCAGCATATAAGATGTTGTTGGATTCGTCTCGATGAGTATTTTTAAAATATCAAATTTTTTATAATTTTTACTATAATACAATTAAAAATATTAATCCTTAAAGTTATGCATCAGCATGCGTGAAACAGTCAACTGTGTCAATCAATTTGGGACAGAGGGAGTATTAAGGAATTCTTAGCACAATTCTTACGCATAACACTATTTGACTTTGTGTGTGAATATTGATAAAGAGGATTAAGTCTATCCTTACTACTCCCTCCGTCCCAAATTGATTGACACAGTTGACTGTTTCACGTATGCCGATGCATAATTTTGACGATTAATATTTTTAATTGTATTATAGTAAAAATTATAAAAATTTGATATTTTAAAAATACTCATCGAGACGAATTTAACAACATCTTATATGCTAATATTTATTTTTATTTATTAGTAGAAAAATATGGTCAAAACAATATGTGTGAATAGTGCAATATAGTCAAATGTGGCAATGAAAATGGGACGGAGGGAGTATAATATATAATAGTACACAAGGTTGTGAAAACTGGACCGGACCGGCCGGTTCGACCGATTCAACCGGGAACCGGACCTGCATCCGGTCCGAGCATCCCTAAAAACCAATCTGCTTGGGAACCAGAATTTAAACCGGTAAAACCGGCCAGTTTTCACGGACTGGGCGGTTATTTCATTTAAAAAAAAAATTGTTGTTTTTTTTTTTACAGAGATTTATTAGTTTTTTTAAATCAGAAACATATGTTTGGACGTTTGCCTTCTTGGCTTTCTCTTTCAATCAGAAACTGAAACACAACCTTCACTTTGTTTCTTAATCCATCATTTTTTTGAAATTAGAAACTTCATGTTCAAATTATAAATCTAGATTGAATTAGAAAGAAAATTGCAGAGGTAATACAAAGATTTGGAGGAAGAAAATGAAGGAAACTTAATTTTGTTTGTGTTTTCTTAGAACCCATATGCAAGAGAAGGAAGCAAAAGAGAAATAAATGGGAGAACAAAAGATGAGCAAGAGCATTTCAGATCTGAAGATGAAAAACTTGGAAGACAGGGTGGCTGCTATTTGGTTATATGATTTGAGAATAATAACTATATATTTTAGGGTTTAATAAATGATGGATTGGGCTTATATCTGAATAAGCCCATGATGATATGTTTATTAGCTTTTTTTTGTTTTTGAATGTATATTATCTTTTAAATATACTCTTTTTTTTCTTACACAACTTTTAAATATACTCTTCAATTTAGGAAAAAAAGAAAATATAGTCTACGATCAAAACAAATAAAATAAAATAAATAATTGTATGTGAATTGCATAACAACTAATGCACGTGAACATATTCTTTATACATTATTGTTTCTTTTTTCTTTCTTTTTTTGAAGCACATTTGTTTCTTATTTTATTTTTATTTTTTTTCCAATAAAAGAGACTTGCTTGGAGAAGCAAGCCCTCAAAATATATTGATAATATAAAAAAAGAGAGTACAAGAAAAGAGGGGGGGCAAACAACCTAACCCTCGGAAAAAGAAACACTAGCAGAACCTAAAATAGGGCAATCCAAGACGGTTTCTACCAAAATCTCCTTGCAAAATAGGAGGAACAAGGTCCCACCAAGTAAAACCTAGTAAAGATAAGCCTAAATTAGCCAATTTATCCGCACAATGATTTCCTTCTCTGTATATATGCGAAACATAGAAATTCATTCTGGAAATCAGCAGTAAACAATTATCCCAGCGATTCCTTAGAGACCAAGGCACAATTTTACCAGAGGAAAAAGCAAGTACTACTAACATAGAATCTGACTCTAACCAAAGATGAGACCAACCTTTTCTGGCTGCAGTTTCAATAGCAATCATAGCACCAATCAGTTCAGCATTTAGAGATGTGCTCACACCAATATTAAAAGCATAAGCACCTAAGAAAGAAGACTCAGCATTTCTAAAGATACCTCCACAAGCAGAGATCCCTGGATTACCCGATGAAGCACCATCACAATTGCATTTAATCCAGTTTAAGATAGGTGGCTGCCAAATAACCTCTTTGATTCTAGGAGCATTGCCAAATTTCAATTTTACCTGAAACTTTTGGAGGAGCACAAATTCATGAATGTTTGAATAAGCTTTCAGGCAGGAGTTGTTTCCTGACAAAGAGACTGCAGCAATGATAAGGTTAATGATAGATCTCCAATTAATTTTCTTATCATTGAATCTTGTTTGATTTCTAGCGTACCAAATGAAGTTGACACAATTAATAATAGCTGCTACTACAACCAAATTACACAAAGGAGACCATCTTGAGTTACATAAATTAAATGTCTCAAGTAAATCATTAAACTGACAATTGACATTTAGACAAGAGCCAAGCCAGTTCCAAATGTTTCGAGCATATCGGCATGTCAAAAATAAATGATCATTTGTTTCCATTTCAGATTCACAAAGACTGCACATTGAAGGAAGATGACAACCTCTTAAAGCAAGACTGTCATCAGTAGGTAGTTTATGCTGCAAGCTTCTCCAAACCACCATGGACTTTGAGGGAGGTATATATAAATTCCAAACAGTCTTAGTCCAGCTTAAATGATGGCCATCAGAACAATGAAATGAATAAGAATCCTTCATGGTTAAATCACCATCATGTGAATGTTTCCAAAAAAACTTGTCCTCTTTTTCTCTTAGAGGAATAATGATATTGTCAGTTAAGGATTGCAAAGCAGGATATGCTAATAAAAGACAAGTAGGAATCTTCCATCTGTTATTATCAATAAAATCCTTTACTTTAGCTTTAAGTAAAGGATGCAGATGCTGAGGGATATTAAGAGAATGAACCAGGGGATCTCCACACCAAGGATCTAACCAGAAATTGATCATTTCACCATTACCTACTTGCCAAGAAGAATTTGAGCAAATATCATAGAACTTATGTTTAACACTACTCCAAACAGAAGAAAAGATGTGATAAGAAATAGGATTGGAACCTTTTAAAACTCTAGAACGTAAGAACTTTGCCCACTGCATGTCAGACTGAATGAGCTCCCAACACAATTTTAGATTAGCAGCCTCATTAACTTTAGACAAAGATCTAATGCCTAATCCACCTTCATTAAAGGGAGTACAAACTTTATGCCACGCTACGGTTACTAATTTTCTTTGGTTCACATCACCACTCCATAGGAAATTTCTCATCCATCTCTCAAGATCTTTGATTAAAGTTGAGGGCCAAGAGTATACAGAGATGGTATGTAACATCATCCCTTGAATGACGCTTTTTATTAGCTGCATCCTACCTGCCATGGTAAGATGAGAAGCCTTCCAAGCTGAGAGCTTTGATTTGATCTTGTCTGCTATAGGCTGAAGATGACATTTCTTTGGCTTTCCTTTGAAAATTGGAGTACCAAGATAGACGAATGGTAAAACACCAATATTGAAGCCTAATTGATTAGCAATGTAATGAAGTCTTTGTGAAGAAATAGCACCTGCATATATAAAAGATTTTCTGGGATTAACAAATTGACCCGAGGTTTCAGCATACTTAAAGAAGAGGTCAGAAAGTGCTTGAATATTTGTTGTTGAAGCTTTGCAAAACAGCATTATATCATCAGCATAAAGAATATGAGAGGGCACATCCATGTGTCTAGAGCCTTTTATGAGATTTAACTTGCCATCTCTAACCAGTTTTGTGATGCTTCTACTGATGACTTCTTCTGCAAGACAAAAAAGAAGAGGGGAAAGAGGGTCTCCTTGACGAACCCCTCTAGTACAGTTGAAAAATCCATGTTGCTTGCCATTTATAGAAATAGACATTTTTGCTGACAAAAGAATTGAATGGATCCATTGACAAAAGATTTGATTGAAACCAAAAGCTTTCAAGACCCTCAGCAAAAACGACCATTGAAGAGTGTCGAAGGCTTTGGCTATATCTACTTTGATGGCAAGGTTGCCACCGAAACTTTTCTTTTGCAAAACGTTGATTGCTTCTGATGTTAAGCAAATGCAATCCTTGATACTCCTTCCTTTGATAAAACCTCTTTGCTGAATGGAAGTTATAGATGGCATAATTGAAGCTAGTCTATCTGCAATTATCTTAGAAATCAACTTAAACTTGAAGTTAGCAATAGCTATAGGTCTATAATCATTAACACTATCTGCATTATCAGTCTTAGGTATTAAAACAAGAGTATTTGAATTGAAATTAGGCATAATCCAACTAGATGTGAAAAATTGCATGACAGCTTTGATCACATCTTGCTTGATTATGTTCCAAAAAGTTTGAAAAAAAATAGCTCCAAATCCATCAGGACCTGGAGCACTATCTTTATTTAAAGAAAAAACTGCATTTTTTATTTCTTCATTTGAAGGCAACCTTGTAAGAACACTATTAACTCTATCTGTGATGAGGTTGGGGATAACCTCCTCCACTAAACCATTGTCGTTATCAGGGACTTGAGCATTAAAAAGTGATGTAAAGTGATTAACAATATGAGCGTTGACATCATCTGGATTATTTAGAGAGAGTTCACCATTCCTAATGGATGTAATTTGATTGGTGGCTTTCCTAATTTTGGCTAATTTGTGGAAGTAAGCTGTGTTTCTATCTCCATCACAATGCCACTTAACCTTGGATTTTTCATGCCAATATAATTCCTCCATATGAAGAGCGTTTTCAAGACTAACTTGAGCTATTTTTTCCTGGTCAAGAAGATAATCAGTGGGGTCATTTGAATCTAACAGAGCTTGAATAGAGTCCACTTTACTTCTAGCCAACCTAACTTTTTCATGAATGTTTCCAAAGACAGTCTTGTTCCATGATTTGAGTTTCAGTTTCAAAAGCTTAAGTTTCTCATTAAGCACATACATAGGACAACCAACAATATTCACATTCCAGCTATCTTGGACAACTTTGAGACAATCAGGATGTGAAATCCACATTTTCAAAAATTTAAAAGATGAGGTATGTTGAAGATCAAGGTTTTTGAATTCAAAAAGGAGGGGAAAATGATCAGATTTATTCTTGGTTAAAGTGGAAACATTGACAGAGTTGCAACAATCAAACCAGTCCTGATTACAAATTACTCTATCTAATCTCTTTTGAGTGTAATGCCTACCTCTTCTACCATTAGCCCAAGTAAAAAAAGCACCATGAGTTTGAAGATGAATAAGACTATTAGAATCTGTCCAGCATTGAAAATCAGTCATAGGTATTGTAGCAGGAGAAGAGTTACCTCTATATTCATGAGAGCCAAGAATGGTATTAAAGTCACCAAGATAACACCAAGGCATCCTGTATTGAGATTGAACTTGTGTCAAAGCATTCCAAAGATTTCTTCTGTGTAAGTAAGAAGTGGAGGCATATACTGCAGAAATGCCAAGAGTTTTACCATCCAACTCCAAAGAGATGGAGATATGTTGATCGTCCACAACTAAAAGGGTAGGGTTTAAAGATAATGAGCAAAGACACCAAAGGTTAGGGGGATTATTAGGTCTAGAGTTAACAACAAAAAGTTTCAAACCAATTCTATGTAACCATCTCTGAGATAATCTATCTACGGTCGTCCAAGGTTCTGCTATAAAACAAACATCAGGTTTAGAATCCAAAATCAAGTTTTTAATAGCTAGCTTTGAAGAGGGGTTAGCTATCCCTCTAATATTCCAATACAAGCACTTCATTTGAAAGGATTGGGGGAGCCAACCTTTGATCTGGTGATGTAACTGTTCTTGTGAGAAGATGTTTTGGTAGATTTGACGTTAACAAGTTTCTTAGCATTCCTAGACGTAACAAGTTTAAAACCATCGTTTTCTGAGGTTCCAGGAGATACATTGTCGGCATGCTTGTTGACATCTAAGGAGTGTTGAAAGTTGTCAGGAGGCTTATCTAAGTTAAGCAACGGAGCAAAAGCATTTTGTTCTTCCATCTCGGCTAAGTTGGCCCATGATTCCTTTAAAAATTGAATATCATTTTGCACAGGTAAAGGGATATGCTCAGAGTCAACAGGATCTTGTGAATCTTCATTGGCAGCTTGATCAACTTGAGTGTTGTCTACAAACTCAGAATGTTCAGGACTGGAATTAACTTCATGGACGTTAACAGCAAGAATGGGAGAGTCAGGAGCCAGCTGATCCACATTTGCTAAACCCTCAGGGATATTTGCTGAGTCAATTAAATCCTTATTAATCTCATCTTCTAAAATTTTGTCAGCTTCAATTCTTTCTTGTTCATGATTGACTTGAGTATATTGTTTTGATGCAGAACCATCTACATTAATGATCTCATCCACTTTCTCTTTGGAATGCACTGTGACATACCGTTTAGGAGGTTCAGCGGCAACTTTCTTAGGAGCTTCTTTACTAACAGCATCTTTTCTTCTCTTGCAATTTTCAATCTTATGACCAATAAAATTACAGTAATCACAAAAGGGTGGTAAGTTTTCATATTCTACATCCACAAAGAATGCAAAACCTTTTCTCTCTACCAGAACTCGATAAATCAGATCCTGAGCGAGGTCAACATCAACTAGCACTCTAGCATAGTGTCCAAAGGTTCTTTCCAGCATAGGTTTATTTGTATAAGAGTCAGTGCAAATAGGGATACCTATGCTACTAGCAATAGCGAATAAAATATTTTGTCTCCAATATTCTTGTGACAGTCCAAAGATACGAATCCAAACCTGAGCTGAAGTTTGTTGTTGAACTCCTGGATTGAAATCTGTCGTCCAAGCAAAGAGCTTCAATAACCCAGGAGAGAGATTCCAGGCCCCAACAGAACGAACACGTCTCATGTCTTCTAAGGATGAAAAAGAAAATTCATAAAAACCTTTCCCTAGAGAAGTCAGACCCCATTTTCCAATGGAGTTCCACAACACAGATAACTTTGATTTCAGGCTTTCGACAGCAATCGGCGACGATCCTTTCGGCAGCATGATTCTTCCATGAAGATTGTGTTTACACGCATCTATACCGGCCAAATAATCCTCTTCAGGGATGGCAATTGCAACATGATCACCTTTAACACAAGCTTTGGGGAATTGATTTTGCGGAATGTCACACACGTTTGTCAAAGCCTGAGCAAACGTTCTTTGCTGGGGAGGAGGTAAAATCTTGGTAGAAGAAGTATCTTTCGAGGACTGAGATAAACAAAGCCAAGGAATAGTAAAAGGAGGTTCAGCGGCGGTAGTTAGGTTATCGGCCATGGTGATTTGATGGTGGTTGGCGGCGAAGATGGGTTAGGTTTGCGGAAACCCCAAATCGCTGGTTCGTATCATCCCTCCTCTTTCGTTCAGCACATTTGTTTCTTAATTACTTGATAAATTATAATAAAATATATATTTTTTAAGGCAAATTCTATGGTACATGTGATAATTCCTAATGTACCGGTACATTAGGTAATTAAATTAACATGTAAATGCATTTTTTTTAAAGGAAGTTATTTTTCTTATCATTTTAAAGGATTATAGTAACTAAATATTATTCATCAAAACTGTCAAAAATATAAAATTTGATATTTTTTGAATTTTTATTCTTCATAATAGTGAATATTGATTTTTTTCTAAAAAATATTAGAAAAATTAGTGTAATGCTTATAAACAATGAAATTGTGTTTTTTTCTTGTGATATTATTATTTCTAAAATTCAATAATCGACTAATAGTTTTTTAATTCATAAAAATAATCGTTAATTTATCAATTTTCTGACTTAATGTACCGGTACATTCGAATGATTCGAATGTACAGTAGAAGCTCCATTTTTTAAATATTATGATATAAAATAATAAAATATATATATTTAATTAAAAACGGTCCGACTCGGTTGAATCTCGGTCTGACCAATTAAACCTTGAACCGGTAAACTCGCCGGTTCGATAACCGGTCCGGTTCTGATTACCTTGATAGTACATATATCGGCTTTATCAACAACAAAAAAATCGAATCCACAGAGACATGGAAACGGTTAATCCGTTTAGGATTTTCAATTATATAGATAGTTTGAAAAAGATATTGTTTATTTTGCATATAATGAATGGTCGTTAAAATATTATATTAAAGAGTTGTGTTGGGATTATATATCATTAGCTTATCACTTAATATATATATATATATTTTATTTTTACTCATCTTAATATATCTATTTCATTGATTATATATTTCATATTTTTCAAAATATGTTTGCACATATCGCTCATCATACGTTTACGTATCCGGTAAAAGATGTTAATTTCGTTATACCTATTAACCTCCGATGTCTCTCGATTAATCAATATATATAACGGATTTATGGTTCAATAGTGTTGTGATTATAAAATTAACCTTATGTCTAATAATTAACTTTTATAGATGAATCTATTCCAAATCATTTAAATTAAAAGTCTTTCTCACGCACTTTCTAAATCAAAAGCTCAATTCCAAGGTTTAAAACCGAAAAAGTACTTAAATTTGGGAATAGTTCATAAACAATATTTCGAAACATACTTCATATATAATCAACCAGATCACACATTTTCATCAAGATCACAGATATCTAACCTATTTGCAACACAAGTGAGAGTTCAATTACTCGTAGTTATGAGAACTAACTTACAAATGAAAAGAAAATAGTAGATATTGCACACAAGACTTAAAAGCAAGCTCTTATGCTCTCCAATAGTGGAAAAACACCTTCTCTAACCTTACTTTCTCGATTTTGTGGTTCTCTAATATGATATATTAATTAAGTCCTGTTATGAATGCTATTTGTAGGAAAACTGAAGAAAAAAAATCCTCGACGGGGCAAGCATTAAAGGTGAGAAAATATAAGAAATGAGAGTTTGAAATGTGTTTTCTTTTTCTAAAAATATTTTTAAGTTAAAAATAGTAATTTGTAACATAGACTAAGTATGAAAGAGATAGAGAAAGATAAACACAAGGATTTTATACTGATTCACCCTTTAATCTAAGGGCTAAATTTAGTCCCCCTCACACTTAGTATATATGGGGAGGGATCAAATTACACATAGGTCTAAGTCTTCCTACTCAGACACCTTGCCTTACAACTAAGGACTTGCTTAATCAAAGTTAATACAAAGATTGGTTTGATTGTTTACACTTGAGACTCAAAGAGTGGTAAACTTGAATAAAGCACATTGTTTCTAACTCTTTGGATATTCTAATATACAAAGTTTGTAAGAATATTTTAAGTGTTTTTGTGTTATTGTTTTATATAATAATATTTAAGTAGTTGTAAGCTTGTGGGCTTGTATATTATTGCTCGTCTTCCAAAGCTCAAACACACACACACATACTCCCTCCGTCCCATATTATAAGGGAAAAATGACTCTTTTTTTTGTCCCAAATTATAAGGGAAAAAACAACTTTCAAAAATGTTTTTTATTTATTCTTATAAAATTAAATGCAAATTGCATTTAATTTTTTTTCTCTCTCATTTTCTCAATAAACAACAGCCAATCAAATTTGTTTTTACATCTTCCCATGCAACTTATTTCAAGAAAAACTCACAAAACCATATTTCAAATTCTCAAGTTTTAGTTTTCTTAATAAGTGTGTTTTTTTTTCCCTTATAATATGGGACGGATTTGTTTTCAAGGTTTTTGGGCTCCACCATCTCAAGTCAAATCTATAATCTCTTTTAAAAATCATTTTCAAGATAAAGATAGTGATGTTATTATTGCCTCTATACCTAAATCAGGAACAATATATAGTTGAAAGCCCTTACCTTTGCCATTGTTAATTAATGGCAATCATTTATCTTCTTTAGAGACCATTAATTAAATCTAATCCACATGAGCTAATGCCTTCTTTGGAATCAAATGTTTATGTTGATACAAATTTGTCATTTTCCAAAATTTGATCTATTAAACATGGTTGAACCAAGACTTTTTTTTTTAGAGAATTCACGAACTAAGACTTTTTGAAACTTACACTCCATGTTTCTGTGGCTGAGTCAATTAAGGAGAACAATTGTAAGATAATTTACATATGTAGAAACCCATTTGGAATTTCATGGACTATATTTCATTAAATAATTAATTACCTACAATAAGTATAGAGGATGATTTTGAAAGGTATTGTAAAGGAACATGTCATGTTGGTCCATTTTGGGATCATATGTTGGGTTACTTGAAGGAGAAGGTAGCTAAACTAGAAAAAAAAAATTATTCTTGAAATATTCTTAAAAGATGATGATAGTTTTCATGTCAAAAGAATTGTTGAGTTTTTGGGTTGTCCTTTTAGTCGAGAGGAGGAAAGTCATTGTGTGATTGAAAACATTATCAATTTATGTAGCTTTAAAAAGATGAAGAAATTGGAGGCAAATAAATTTGGAGAGTTTTGATGGAAAATTGAGAAAAAAGTACTTGTTAGGAGATTGAAATAATTACCTCTCTCCTTCAATGGTAGAAAAACTCCCCAAATATCATAGAAGAAAAATTAAGTGGATCAGGTCTTTCATTTAAAGTATGCCCATAATAGTACTAACATGCTAGTGAATGTGTTGTAATAGTGAGTATTTTATAATTCAAGTGGTGTAACACTCTTTTAGCTTGTATTTAGAGCATTTTTTTTGAGTGGCAAATATATATATATATATAATTATACACCAAAATAGTCTACAAAAAAGAATACAAAATATACTGATTCTCAAAGTAAAGAAAAAACAAAAAAACTCCTTACAGCATCTAATTTAAGATAAATTTTGTTTATAAAAAATGGTGAGGTTATTATCTTAATAAGTGGCTATGTGCAAGAACTTTGTATTTATCTTAAACGCAGGACCATAATTGTTACTCTAATATTCTTATATGAGTTTTTAGCTAATATATATGAACAAGTTGTATATGATGACTTGTTAATAACCTATGAAAAATGCGAATTTTACAAAATTCACTGTTGGATTGAAATTTTATATCATAAAGATCATGCATATAAATTTTACATTGCCTAGATGCATGTACGATACCAGTACGAGATATACGACATTTTTTAAAAAACTAATATATAAGTATGAGCATAAATTGAGGTACGAGTATGTACCGGTACTTTCCGTCAAATGAAATACCCGTACATCATATTTTAACTCTATTACATCACTTTAAATTTTTAGACCCAAACAAATATTTCCTAGTTAATATTATTTAATTTTTAGTTCCTCCGTTATTTTTTCATCTAAAGTTTCCAATAAAAAGTAACAATTCTTCAAAAAAGTAAATAAAATATAAAATACAAATTTGCCCAAAAAAAAAACTAAAATACATATATTTATATAGAAACAATAATAAAATTAAAAAAATTAACTTCTCTCTCTCTCTCTCTCTCTCTCTCTCTCTCTCTCTCTCTCTCTCTCTCTCTCTCTCTCTCTCTCTCTCTCTCTCTCTCTCTCTCTCTCTCTCTCTCTCTCTCTCTCTCTCTCTCTCTCTCTCTCTCTCTCTCTCTCTCTCTCTCTCTCTCTCTCTCTCTCTCTCTCTCGTAACTGTTTTTCATCACAATTTCTCGTTGCCGTCGTAACCAACCACAACCATCTCCATGAATCGAAGGATGGTACGCTTCTAAATCGAACTCTAAACCTCCGTCGACGGTTAAATTAGAACTCGTCCAAACGCCGGTGTCTCTCTAAACCTCCGTCTCTGTCTTATGGCCGTCAAAATTCGTTCAATTCGTCGCCGTTGGAACTCGTTCAAATTCGTTCAACTCGTCGCCATTTGAAATCGTTCAACTTGTTAGCAAAGTCGTTCGATTCGCAAGGTTAGTCCTAACTTGTTCAATTTCAACTCGTCAACAAAGTCGTTCGATTCTGCACTTTCATTGTTCGATTCGCTCTTCCTTTGTGCACTTTTTCTAGGGTTTTGATTTTTTGATTTGATGCTAATTTGATTCTTTAACATTGATTTTCTAGGTTAATTGTGATCAATAGTGCATGTTTAGGTTAATTAATTAGCATCAACAAATATAACATTATATAGAAGCTATTGTTGATTTGATGCTAATTAATTTGATTCTTAACTTTGATATTTGTTATTTGGATTTTAAGTTGTTTCATCATTTGAATAGTATTGGATTCTCTGAGCTTCATTGATCGGTTCAACTTCAATCGGATAATCTAGGTTTGATTATTAAGCTTCATTTTCTCCCTTTTCTGATTTGTTTTCGGCTGATTAGTAGAAAATGATATGAAATAAGAATGAGAATTGTGATTAGTAGATTGGATTTAAAGTATGATCAATATCTTTCAGTAGTAATAAGATGTAACGACGGTATATCATGCACATTTAATTTAGCTTTTTTCGATTTTTTAATGGATGATAATTAATTTATAATTAGCTTGGTTTTGGGCATGGCTTCATAATTAGCATTTTATAATTATAATATTTTTCTAAAAAGCTTGAAATTGGCTGCGGAATTGCTAGGAATATGTAGCTAGAGATTTATTTTGGCAATATCTTAGCGATTTAGTTGGGAACATAAACATTGGAACATTATTTAAATAGGTATTAATTGGGAACTAGCTAGGATTTTCATTATATTAGTTGTAAATTAGCCAGGAAAGTTTTTGATAGTTGATTTGCCGCCCAATCCATACTACGGCCTATACGACAGCTAATTTACAACAAATCCGTAGCAAACTCGGTTTTACTAGAGATTTGCTGCGAATTAGCTAGAAAATACGTCGTAGCAAATCCTGTATTTTCTTGTAGTGCAAATCACTAAAAAAAAAAAAATCTTCATCTATTTAGCACATCCCTGCACAATTGAGTTAGTTTTTACTCTAATGCCTGCACATTTGTTTACTGTCATGTTGCAATTGGACTAACAACGTACTCATCAACAATTTTTTATACTCATCCGGTTTAAAAAATTATGATTAAAGAATGTGTGCTTCACCTTATAAAGCAATTTGTTGATTCTTCATATTTCTTCAAACACATAATTTTTGTAGATAGAATTCATTGAAACAGATATTTATGTTTCATATTTAAGAAATTAATAATTGGATATATCTTAAACAATAAATGCAATTATTTATTGTAAAAAAAAAATGCAATTATTTGTCCAATCTAAAAATAATATTTTGTTCCGTTTTGCTATTTTTAACCCTAATTTTTTTTCTGCTCATTTTACCCTAACATTAATTCAAACAAAATGTTAAAAAATACATCACCAAGAATCGAATACACAAACTTTAATTCACCATGTTAAATATTTATTATTATTATTAGCTTCCTACTACCATTATTATTACTAGCGGGTTCCGCGCCAACCTGTGTCTAACTTACGCGCCTAAGAAGAGAGGTAGTTAGTGAGGAAAGTAAATTGTGCAGTTACTATTGTGTTATTTTAAGTGGAAGTTAAGGGCAATCTTGGAAAGTCATTTCTCCTCTTTATCTATTAGTGAAGGGTAATTTTGTCATTATGAAAAAGTCACCCCAAACTCATCTATCCTCTTTATATATAGTATATGATTATTATTATTATATCTCTTATATTCTAAACTTGCTCCAAAATGCTAACTCTAAACTTTTTTTTTCCTCTCTTTTTCATGTGGTCCATTATATTAAAAAAAATACAAATTTGTCTGGCATGAAAATGGAACCCGCATCCCTTTAATTTTTTCTTTTGCGGTGACTATAATAATAAGAGTCAGAGACAATCTCTTAAGCATGTTGTGATATATCTTTTGTTGACAATGTTTTTATATGGTCAATTGTATGTTGCAACTTCAAGAGTTATTTAAAGAGAATGATTAAAAATATTGATTATCGACGAAGACAGTGAAAATATGAATAAAACTTCCAATGTAGTCTATAAAGAAGTATTTCGTAATATTATACTATAATTTATGTTGTATGAACATTTATCCAAATTTATTGTCGAACTAATATTTAATGGTACTCGACTTTTTTATACGTTTTAGTGTTAAAAAATTTATATCTTATTTTTTCATATTACGACTAATTAGACTCATACACCGTACGGGTCAAAGTTCTAGTTCACTAAAAGAAATGTTTTTTTTTAAATGCTACGTGACCACGTTTTGAAAATGCTATGTGAGTATTTGGTTTTCACCACCAGTTTAATCTGGTTCGGGAGTCAGTTCTGGCATCAAGTGGTTTCAGCTCCCTCCCGATCGCAGTTGCGGGGGATCGAACCGTGGTCCTCCCTACCAAGTTCAACGCCAATCACCACTGAACCAACTAACAATTGGTGAATGCTATGATATGTGAGTATGTGACCACTTTTATAGAATAGTGGATCAAAAGATAACAATACGTGGCCACTTTTATAAAGTAGTTAATTTATTTTCTTTTAAACAAACCATTATTAAATTAATTAATGTACGACAAAAAAAATAATTAATTAATGTATATATTATGCAATCCTATCCTATAAATAACCGAACAAGGGTAATCAATATAGTATAGCAAACTAGAATTTGTAAATTTTCTCCTTCACCTAATGGCAATGGCATCATCATCAACCTATAACACACATTTCATAGAAGAACAATCAAAAGATGTTCAATTAGAAGCAATTAGTGAAGAAGATAGTAAATTCAAGGAGCTAATCCTCTCACTTCCTAAAGAATATTATGGTGTCCCCAACCATTATTTTTATTTTTTTCAAGGTTTTTGGGCTCCACCATCCCAAATCAAATCTATAATCTCTTTTCAAAATCATTTTCAAGCTAAAGATACCGATGTTATTATTGCCACTATGCCAAAATCAGGAACAACATGGTTGAAAGCCCTTACTTTTGCCATTGTTAATCGTAATCATTTTTCTTTAGAGAATCATCCCTTACTTACATCTAATTCACATGAGCTAGTGCCTTCTTTGGAATCAAATATCTATGTTGATACCATTTGTCATTTTCCAAAATTTGATCTATTAAACATGGTTGAACCAAGACTTCTTGGAACTCACATTCCTTTTGCTTCTTTGGCTGAGTCAATTAAGGAGTCCAATTGTAAGATAATTTATATATGTAGAAACCCTTTTGACACTTATGTTTCATATTGGAATTTCATGAACAAAATTTCATTAAATAATTTTTTACCTACAATAACTATAGAGGATGATTTTGAAAGGTATTGTAAAGGGATATGTCATGTTGGTCCATTTTGGGATCATATGTTGGGTTACTTGAAGGAGAAGTTAGCTAAACCAAACAAAATTTTATTCTTGAAATATGAAGATCTTAAAGATGATATTAGTTTTCATGTTAGAAGAATTGCTGAGTTCTTGGGTTGTCCTTTCACTCAAGAGGAGGAAAGTAATGGTGTGATTGAAAATATTATCAATTTATGTAGCTTTGGAAAAATGAAGGAATTGGAGACAAATAAGTTTGGAGAGTTTGGGTGGAAAATTGAAAAAAAGTACTTGTTTAGAAAGGCAGAAATAGGAGATTGGATTAATTATCTCTCTCCTTCAATGGTAGAAAAACTATCCAAAATTATAGAAGAAAAATTAAGTGGATCAGGTCTTTTATTTAAAGTATGCCCATAATAGCATATGTGTGTTTTAATGGTAAGCCTATGCTCTTACCTTAAATAAGTGGTTATATGCAAAAACTTTGTATATTAAGCTTAAATGCAATCTAACTTTTTTTTTGTAAATGAATTTCTTACTAAATAACATTTTCCTATTTTAAATCAATCAATGTCATAACATTTGCAAACCAATTTCGCATTTGTTTAATTCTATTGCATCCCTCTTGATTTTCGGACAAAGCATCTTTCAAATAGAATTAGTATATATATATATATATATATATAACTTTTTTTTAGCGAAACAAACTTAATGCATTTCATTAATCGTCAAAAGTTCAATACATGAAGGAATAATGTCAAATCTACGGAAACTAGTCCAATAATTGACTGCCGTAGTTAGCGTATGAGCAACCAAATTCACTTGTCTCCTAATAAACTTAACTTCTATTGAGTTTTGAAGATTGACTTCATTTTTGGTAAAATAAGTCTGAGGCCGAATGTTGGACCCAATGTTGTAACATTGGGAACCACGGCCTGATAACGCGTCTTATCCTAATCTTTGTTTAGCGCGCGGATATGTTTGAAGGATTGAAGAAACAAACTCGTGTTACCTTATGCAGCAAGGAACGAGTTTGTTATTTGAAGATTAAAGATCTACAGTTGGAGTTTTAAAAAGATAAAAACAAATTGAATATTATTTGATTTGTAACAGAATTCCTTATCAAAGGGAATTTGATTAAAGGATCCAGCTTGCAACAAACGATCTTATTCTTCATGAAGTCTGATGGATTCAGAACTCTATATAAAGAACGAAGCTTCATTCGTTCAAGGTACCTGAAACTATTGAAGATCTAAACGCAGCTAGTGCGAGTTAAGTTTTAGGCATTAGTGTTATTCTTTCTTGTATCACGATTGATACTTGAGAAGAATAATTGTGTTCACTCTAAAACTTTTAAGCACAGAGTGTGAATCGTTTTTAGAACAGAATTAAATCAACACAGGTTGTGTGGTTGAGGGAAGTGAGAGGGGTCTCATATCTAGGACGTTCTTAGGTATAAGTCTATATGGGTAGTTGCTAGGTGAGAAGCTGTAAACGGGGCGTTTGCGGAGAACTTTGAACTACTTTACCATAGTGAATTCCTTCCTGGATTGGTATCCCCCAGAGTAGGTGAGTTGCACGGAACTGGATTAACAAATAACTTGTGTTATTTAAAATTTTGTCGTTTTATTTTGTGTGTGTTCAGAAGGACCAGTGTTGCAACATCGTGCACCACATTGGACCCTTACGTGCCAGAATTTCAATTGGTATCAGAGCAGGTACCCTATATGATTGGGTGAGCTCTAGGGAAGATACTTTCTGGCAAGATGGACAAAGAAGGAAGACTCATGAACAGACCACCACTTCTCAAGGATGATTGCATTCCTGAAATCCCTTGATAGCAGAACTTGGGAAGCAGTTCTCAAAGGATGGGAACATCCCAAGGTCAAAGATGCTAATGGAGCTGACATTGAAGAATTAAAACCAGAAGAAGAATGGACTACTGCGGAAGATGCACTAGCACTGGGGAACTCAAAAGCATTGAATGCTTTATTCAATGGAGTTGACAAGTACATGTTCATGCAGATCAAACAATGCACAACAGCCAAAGAAGCTTAGGAAATCCTCATCACAGCTCATGAAGGAACAAGCAAGGTGAAGATGTCTAGACTCCAAATTTTAACCACCCAGTTTGAAAGTCTGAAGATGAAAGAAGAAGAAACAGTGCATGACTTTCACATGAGCATACTTAATTATGCAAACACCTTTGATTCTTTAGGTGAAAAAATACCTAAAGAAAAACTGGTAAGGAAACTCCTCAGATCCTTACCACCCAGGTTTGACATGAAAGTCACTGTCATTGAAGAATTCAGAGAAATAGGAAGTATGAAACTGGAAGAACTAGTAGGTTCCCTTCAAACCTTTGAACTCTCAATGAAAGACAGAACTAAGAAGAAGAACAAGAGCATTGCTTTTGTTTCCAATGCGGATGAAGAGTAAGAGAGTGACAAAGAAGCTGATGAAAGCATCATATATGCCTTAGTATTACTTGGAAGATAATTTAACAAAATACTAAGGAAGGCGAAGCTAAGGCCCAATGTGAAGCACATTCAGCCCGACATTATCAGACAGAGCAATATGTCAAGGAAACCAAGAACTGAAGATAGGAACATTCAAGGCAGATGATTTCAATGCCATGAATGTGAAGGCTATGGACATATCAAGGCGGAATGTCCAACTTATCTGAAAAAGCAGAAGAAAGGCATAAATGTTATATCATGGTCTGATGAAGACTCTGAAAGCGACAATGAAGCAACCAAGTCAGTAAATCCATGACTGGAAGATGCGTGTCTGATTCAGATTCTGATGATGATGTTTCCTATAATAAACTTGCTGCAACCTAGAAAGGGTTGTGCATCAAAAGTGGAGAACTTTGCAAAACAAATGAGGAACAAAGGAAGGCCATTACACAACTTGAAAAGGAAAAGGAAGTACACCTGTCTATCGTAGTTAATCTTCAGAGTGAAGCAAGCTTGCTAAAGTCTTAGTTTGAAAGTGTGGACAAACAACTAAGATTGCTAAACAATGGCACAGACAGGTTAGATGGAATTCTGGAAGCAAATCAAAGGACCAAGCAAGGCAAAGGATTGGGCTATCATTCTAAAAAGAAACAAGCCTCTGGTCGAGTCAAGAAGTTTGCTCCAACCAATCTTTGGTTTGGAACTAAAAGGCAGGGTCAAATGTCTCAACATTCAGCACCCCACCAGAGAAGGTCTAGGAAGTTCCAACATGCTGGACACATCAGCGACCTCCAAAGTATGAATCACGGAGATGTTATCATTGTGGTAAGTATGGACACATAAAAGCTTACTGCTATAAGCTTCATGGGTATCCATACAAAGTGAGACACAAGTCAGCCCAATTCCTAAAAAGGCCAACAACAAGAAGCTTTGGAAAACCAAATCCAATGTTGAAGTCAAAGCTCTTATTGCTCACACATCCTTCAAAGTCTCATCAAAAGAAGATTGATACTTTGACAGTGGATGCTCTAGACACATGACTGGTGAAAAGAAATATCTCATTGAGATTAATCCATACACCACCAGCTTTGTGACATTTGGAGATGGTGCTAGAGGAGAAATCAAGGGGATTGGAAATCTGATCAACAAAGGATTACCAAAACTCAATGATGTACTGTTGGTAAAAGGACTGACTGCTAACTTGATAAGCATAAGACAGTTGTGTGACCAAGGGCTGAAGGTGAACTTCACCAAGAATGAATGCTTTATCACTAATGACAAAAATATAGTGATCATGAAGGGAGCAAGATCCAAGGATAACTGCTACCTATGGGACTCAAGAGATAGCTCACTCATCTGTCACTAACTTAGTTAGCAAGGAAGATGAAGTAAGGTTGTAGCACCAGAAGCTTGATCATCTGCACCTCATAGGAAGAGATTGTGGTGGCATATTAATAGTTTTTTGTTTTTGATAGAATCCACCCTTATACTTTTTTGACATATCAATATTTCATCCCAAAAAGGACAGTATGTAACTGCAATAACACATCATAATACAAGTTTCTCAACTCAAAATACCTCATCGTGAAAAGTAGAAGAACCAAGAAATCGGTTACCATACTCTGCCTCACATGAAAACCAAATATTTAAAAGCAAGGAAAAAATCAGAGGTAACTGAATCATGTCCTCTATTCTGCATATTTTAATCAAGACATACATGCTGCTATATTTTGATCTTCCTCACATGAAAACCAAAGCGTGATCACCAAAAAATCTATACTATTTTGACTTTCTTGGCTCCGGTCTTCCATACTTTGACTTTCTTAGATTAAGGTCTTGATTAAACTATGAAGAATAAAATATTTTCACTTCCTTTTTTGGTAATAACAATATTTTTATAGTGATGGCATGAAAGAGGGGTACAATCTAGAAACATGTCAAAGAGAAGAGAACAAAAGGCACATTGGAGAGAAACATATCAAGTTAGTTCATTATGACATCATGCATATTTACTCCAATTTCCACTTTCTTCGTTATTCTTCTAGAAATGTCATTGTTTTTCCATTTTTTTTCCTTTGCAATTTTTTTGATAGAATGAATATTGGTTAAAATGATAAGAAGAAGTTGACTCATATCACATAAGGGTGTAAGTTCGACTTCTGCTGCTAGCATATGGATCTTTTTGGTGGCCAATTGGTAAGTACTGTGTTTTTTTCTTTGTTATTTTTTTTTGTCTCTATCTATGGTAGGTTGAAGTGAAAAATCAAGAGAAAGCATATAAAAATAGAATTTGAACAAGATGATTTAAACCGTGATATTTTATTTTGAAATTTTTCGATTATTATTGGAGTATGTAATCTTTTATAGCTTCATTTAGTTATTGAAGTTTAGATGTTGGGGAAGTTTTTACTTTATATGTTTTGATCCAATATTTTATTATCTTCTCTGTTTTACATTTTGCCGATGCTTATATGTGGGAATCAAAGCATTGTCTTAGATTTGGAGCCCACAAATGGTCAAAAAAATTGGAAGCAATTATATTATGTTTGTGCCAAAACTTGGTAAGTAAGACACCAAACTATATTCTCATTGTTAGTTAATTAACTTATTTTATCATTTTATTGTATTTTTTGTGTGATGATAAAACTAAACTATGATAAAACTCAAATACTTCATAAATATTTCATGGCTTTTGTAGTTTTGAAGAATCAATATGGATCACAACTCTCATCTTGACATCAAAGGGGTATTGAGGGAAGAAATTTGCATATTTGATCTCACTCCTTTTTTTCCTCTGATATATGAAAATGGATACTTGGTGGATTTAGATAAATGTAATGGATCACACAAACGAGCACGGAACGTGCCCGTTTGACCGCTAGTAATAATAATAATAATAATACTGTAATTAATTCCGTGTCAATATGGCTTTTTGAACAATAGAAGGATAGTTATGTTAATGTCATTTAATTAATTAAAGAAAATAATTAATTGAAGTGGGAAAGTCATGTGCATTTGAAGTTTGAAGCAACTTCCTCTGTCCGATAAATCAAGTGTTCCATGTTAAGCCATGTGTCATTTTTTAAAATAAAGTGGGTGTAAATTAGCAAAGTGGGTGCAAATTAAGGAACATTTTAAATGAAAGTTACAAAACTATCACTTAAGTTACTAGTTTTAAATAATAAATATGAATGATTTTTTTGTCCAAAGTGAAAAGATGCACCTTATTAACTTAGACCTTCATGTTTTTAGATAGGTTCAAGTTAGCAAATTCCATATATATATATATATATATATATATATATATATATATTTCCTTTGCTTCACCGGTAAGGCTCATTGGTCTTCTGGCCAAACATATAATCGATTCTTTGACCGGCTTTCGAAAAAGCACCTTTGGGTGATGACTTTTCACGCTTAATGATAGAGACTAGTCTGATAGAATGATTCTTCTTGTTAGACGCAACTTCTTTTTTAGTAACACAGTAGGAATTCATTCACTCAATATATATATACAATAATATATGTGGTTTTGTTTCGGAGAAATTGATCACCACCTGAACCAAACAGATTAGTTGATCGAAAAAGTGATGTGAAAATATTCAAACCATACGATTTTTTATAATTTTTAGTTTGAGTTGGTTCGGTTTTCGTTTTTCTATTAGTTTGAATTTGATGTACAATAATATATGTATGTTTTGTCTTGTTCATCAGTTGTTGTTATTCTCTGTGGTTCAGCCTTAACATACCCTTTACCATAAACTACATGATAGCAGTTTTTTCTTTTTGACAAAAAGAAACTCAATGCATTTCATTAATCAAATAGTTATGAATACAACGAGGAATCGACTTAAAAATACGGCAACTAGACATAGAATAGGCCGCCGTTGCTAAAGAGTGAACAACCATATTCATTTGTCGCTTAACAAACTTGAACTCAAAGTTGTTATTCAACAATAATAAATCCTTAATATGAGAAATCAAAATACTAGACTCGGATAATCCATCTTGCCTAGGGTGAATAGCATCAACTACTACATGATAGCAGTTAATACCGATTTTATAGCATTAATTTATTTAAAAAGTTAATTTTTTTGGTTATATTTCTAGAACTATCTTCCTACTTTGTGTTAAATTTCTAATTATAGGATACTAATTACAAGGTTTTATATTGTAGTCCGCATCTGCAATTGTGGTCCTAGTATTGTCGATGAAGTAGTCTTTGCAACCGCATCAAACTGTAATAGCGGTGTGATTTTCATTCACATGAACGGCTGCATCATCAGAAATCACATCAAATGATTTCGCCCATGTTTGTTCAAATTTCTCACAAAATAATAAAATGTATGAACCTCAAATTCTAATTTGCATCAAATCTAATGAATAATTTTACTTTTAATAATCTCTCAACCGGGTATTTAAAGCACATTCAAATTAGTGTATGGAATAAACGAAGACTCTCCAATGTTGTGTAAATCATTAAATTGTGTATATAGTATAGTGGCATAATGATCTCATTTTATATAGTTTCTGAAATTTCAAAATAATTTCACGCAACATTGCGCGCTATAGCAACCACAATGACTACAATCACAACAACCACAAATGTTACTACGTCTGCAAGCACAATTATACATTTGATGCACTTTAATTTATGATGAATTTTTTTTTTGAACAAGCCAAAATGATGTGTGTGTGTATATATATATATATATATGAACAGTCACCTCAGCACAAGATGTACCGGGGTAGACTACCAAAGTTTACATAAATTCACAGGAAAAGAACCATAAGTAAATCGTACAAGACCCAAACTATGGAGTTTGAAGCTAAAGTAACACTCGTCGGCTTCAACCACCTAAATGAAAAAAGTTTGATCTTGTCCAATAATTGTTGAGTATGATGAAATTATTGTTGAAATTGTTTGGAGTCTCATATTAATCAATTTCCAAACTATTGAGTATATAAATGTATTTGCCCGCACTTTTTCATTTATATAAAAATCACTTATTAGATAAACTATACATTAGGTGATTCCAAAGACAAATTCTTTTAATTAATAAATGAGCAAAAAGAAAATTTTAAAATCAATACTCTTGACAAAAGAGAAAGTGGAAATGACCACTGTAGATTGCAACCAGCTATGCCACGTAGGATTCAAATTGGTGGGTCATCTCCTTCTATTTTGGTTGTTTATATTTTTTGATTTTATTTTTGATTTATTTTGAGTTGTCTCTTGATAAAAAGGACACGTGAAGATGTTAATGTAAATTTCATCTACGTGTGGGCCAGCTGCATGTACTTATTTATTTATTCATTTTATTTTGAGCTGTCTCTTGACAAAAAGGACACTTGGAAATACTGTAATACTAACCCAAGATAATTTCATCCCTAAATAACACCTACCCTGGTTATGAAAAAAAATTCCCTCCAACATATTATTCCTTTTTAAAATTCAAAACCTTAATATGTTTCTAAAAACAAAACTTGGTGAGCAAGTAGGAGGACAATATGGTCATATTTCATAAAATCTAAACACTATAAATTATCTTCCTCTTCTTTCATTTCCTTCATTCTCTTTCCTTCACCACTACACAGAATCTGGATTTGCTTATTGTCATTCTTTTGCTTTGCATTGGTTCCTTGAGTCTGAAAATGATAAATTCAATTGATTAGATCTCATCCACAATCAAACTTTTAGTGAAACATGAATACATGAATAAAGCAACGCCATGCTCTATTTCTATGTGCAATTTTTAAATGTGTTTGAGACTTAAGTTTGGTGATTAATTTTGTTCTCTATTTTATTATAGGTGATACTCACTTCTTTCAAGGATCTTGCTTGTGTTTCACAAAGGTAAGTAAAAAAAATCTATCAAGTTTAGTTTGGTATTTATTTGGGTTTGTTGTTTTTCTGCATTCATATAAAAAAATTGTGCTGCAGTTTACTAACAATTACTTTTTTTGATAATAGACAATGTAAACATGAGATTACTAACAACAATTTATAATTGCATATTATTATAGAGAAAATCTAACATAGCTTCATTGACAAACATATAAGCATACAAAGTTTAGAGCTAATTTTACAGATACCTTTGAGTATAAATATAAGGAAATCTTCAATAGAATAGTTGTTCTTTCTTCGTTGAACCACCGTCCCTATGCAAGTCTTTATATTGCTTCAATTCATTCTTTCATGCCCCTCAAATGTGAAGCTCACAACAACCTACAAGGTGCACAATTTATTATGTTACTTTGTTTGAGACCTAAATTTTGTGATTATTTTTGTTCTTTGGTGTTTGTATAGGTGCAACCTACATGGAGCAGTAGGATCCAAGAAGAGCATACACAATCAAGACTTCTTTTCAAAATGTATTTCACAAGTGAAAAAATTAAAGATAAATTTTCTCTGAATTTTTTTTTTTTTTTTGAAATTTATGTCTTTCATATTGAAAAATTTGTTTTAGAAATATAGTATAATGAAACTCACAAAGTGCTCAAACTATGCCAAATATCTACATATGTATTAAAGATGCAAAAGAATACAATGATTTGATAATCCACAAGAAGCAATATTATCATGTCACTTGCTTAAATCAAATTCAGAGGCATATGATGCTAAGAGTATCCCATACTGGAGTCACTTATTAAGGTTAACTAACTATTACTTATTTTTGCACAATTGGAACATGCTTGTGTGGTAGACATCATTTTTCAGTTTAAGGATTAATTGAGTAAAGAGCCTTTGCTTTTAAAAAAATGAATTTAATCCAACAAATCACATCCCTTTTAAAAGTGATCAAAATCTTAAAAGATATGTGGCAGATTGCATTATTAAAGATGATAAAGAATAAGAAATCTAAGCTGATTCTTTGCCATTTTGAAGTGGTGCATATTCAAAGGCAAGTTCAACTTCTTCTAAATCATGAGCATCTTGGCTATTTTGTACTTCAGTTTTTGTCTTATTTTATCTCTGCTGAAAAGAAACATGTTAATTAAATTTATGATATCATATAATCACAGGATTAAACTAATTGTAACCAAATTCATTATTCTCCTTTGCTAAATTAACTATGTAACAGATCTATTAATGAAATTGAAAGGCATGTGTGTGGATGTTATGCATGTTTATGTTACCCACCATTAAATATTGAACTTCCTTTTCATACAGCTCACTCGGCATGTGTTGTGTGTTGAAGAACTGAAAATCATGCCGGAGTAAAACCGAATTAAAAATTATCAGACAAAATAAGCAGTATACATTTTTTAGGAAGAAAAAATTTGCAGACTCTGAGTAACTAGAGTCACAACCCCCAAAAGAATAATCATACATCAGAATGTGAAGAAAAAAAATAATGAAATTAATTAAATAGAGTAGAAAGGGTAGTGTTTACTTTGGCTTCCATTCTCTTTGGGATGGCTCAACCCAGTTGTCACTCACAATTTTTTTAAATCAACTTTGTTCTCTTCCTTCATTGAAAAAAGAAAGCAAGTGTAGATGTTGATTAAAAAAGAAAAAAGACATTTGATGCAAAATTGAACAAATTCAAAGTCAAGCAAATCAGCAGCTACAAAAAGAAAAGTAGTAATATTAGTAACTTCTAACTAGCACAAAAGTAAAAATACCATATATTAAATTGCAAAACAGGAGCCAAAGACTTATGAATGATTGAAACAACGGACATGTAGGGTTAGGTTGTGTCCAGGATTTTTAACAATCAATGAAAATGAAAAGCATGTCTAAAGAAGCAAGGAGATCATAAAAAAATAACCCTTACAACGGCGATTAATTCCAGCACGGTGGTCGCTGATAACAATGAGCAGATCGTGAAATAAAACAGCCAGAAAGAGGGTACATATGATGAGGATAACAGATCGGTACTCAACTCTACGGAATAACTCATATTTGGACTAAATGGAGCTTTGACGGCGATGGTTCGGTAGCAACATAGAATAGTTCTTTAGCGATTTTGTCCAATGGATAGATAGATTAAGATATTGGAAGAGATAAAGGAAACGAAACCTGGTCAAAGCTTGCGGCGGCGGCATGAGAAGAGGGAAAGAGATGGAAGAAGCTGGCATTAGGGTTACACAGAATGGAAAAAGATACCGTAAGAAAGGAATGGTGTGGGTTAATGAGATATATTGGGCTTGGCCCAATGTGTGGTTAGTACAAGTTGGTTTTTATTTCAACCTAGGGTGTAAATAACATTATGTATAAAATTGCATTCTTATTAAATGAAATTAATAAAACAATTTCTTTTCTTTTTGGTGAATGAAAAGACAAAATTCAAACCTAGAGTTTATGTCACTTAATTTTCAAAAATATGTACAAAAATAAATACATTTTCATAATTTATTTAAAATAATATATTTTTATTTAAATATTAATTGTTATTTTGATCTTGAATTAGTTTTTGAATCTTAGACTTAAGTTTATCTTATTCGTTTTGGTGTTTGGTTGAGTTTTCTATTTATAATCGCTAAATATTTGTTTGTACCATCCATTTTTTTATGTTTTTAATCTCATTAGTAATTTATAATCGCTAATCGCTAATCTTGATCTTATTGATATTTAATCCAAGAAAATACTTTGTATTTGTATAAAGCATATTTATATTTATTTTCATATCAGGGATTTTTTACAAATAAATTAGAATTACCTAATTATACATATTTGTATTTTTTTTTTATGAAAAAAAATATGTATTGATATTAGGAATGTAAATGGATATTCATATGGGAGGATAATGTGATATTTGTGTCCACTCTATTGAATAAATATAATATTCAAGTATGTGCGTTCGGATATCCGCTATGCATGTGATCCACAAATATTGAGATACCCACGGATATTCACATATATCCATCGATGGCATTCATTTTAATAAAACTGATTATTAAAGAAAAATATTTTTAGCTTCTTTTAAAGACATAATTAATATTAACACATAATATTCACATATTTTTCTGAATAGAATTTTTATCGAATCTAAAATTAGCAATTTGATTTTCGTGTTATGTAATGAGTTTTTTTATATCCTTTTAGCTAAATATCTGTTTCGACCTTTGAAAAATGTTTCATGTGGAAATTTCCATAATTTTGTTTTAATTCATTTTCTAATGTTTACATTAAAAAAAATCTTACTGGCATTTAAAAAAAAAGTCATCCGTGCAAAAGCACGGGTTAAAAACTAGTAGATATAGACAAATTCACAGAGGAAAGACAAAAAGAGGTGCGTTGTTTACAAGGTTTGAAAAATCTGACAAACTCAGTACTACAAATTCGTGAATGTCAATTAGCTGGATAAAATCAGATTCAATATATATATATATATATATATATATATATATATATCTTATCCATACACACAACCAGGGACGGAGCCAGAAATTCAGTTTAGGGGGGACCAAAAGTAAAAGTATAATTCAATAAAGAAAATTTTAAAATTTAATAGTATAACATATACAAGAAATTGTAAAATAAATCAAAAGTTAATATTGCGAATCTTCATTTTATGGACAATTTATTTTAAGTCGGACTTTTTGGCCCTCCAATTTTCACATTTATTATAATTTTGTGTAAAAACTGTGAATTTTAGTCTCAATAGATATATTTTGTCATTAATTTCAATATTGGGGCAATGAGACATTTTTTTAGTAAAAATAAATTCAATTTTTATGAGGAAAACATCTGCTGAGATCGAATTTACAACAAATTTACAATAGAGCCCAAAATATTAGATTAATAAAGATGGACCATTTGCATAAGGTTAATGAAATAAGGGAGATTAAAAGTGAAATTGAACCAATATTATAGCAACATACTAGTATAAAAAAAATTATAAAAAATTTAGGGGGGACCGTGGCCTCTGCTGGTCCCCCTACTAGCTCCGTCCAACCATTTCCATTTATTTAATAAAATAAATATGGTGCATCTTCTTTACTACTAACCATTTTCACGAAGCAATTTGAATTTTGTCGAATAATTCTTCCACATTAAATATCTTTTGCCGAAAAGATCTACACACCTTGAGAAAGCTTTCACACGTAGAGGAAATGGTTGACGGTACAACCGATGTTACACCAAACCACCTATGGACCAATGACCAACAAGCGAACATGACACAAAAAGATGATTTTTCGATTCGACTTCTCCCTCACCCCAGACACCATGATGCCGCACCACTTGGTTAAATCCCTCTACAACCTAAATTCAAAGACAAAATAGTCTATTAAGTCAACAAAAAATGTCGTATATTAATATAGGAAAAAAATCTTCAATTTAGTCTTGGAACCATCAATATATCTCTCTTCAATTAAGTTCCTAAACTATAAATGATTACTAAAATATTAATAATCCATCAATTTAGTTCATAAATTATTATTTTCTCTCTTGTTTTTAAAAGAATTGAGAGACTAAATTATCCTTTTCTCTATGTTTTCAAATTCATTGTTTTGTTCAATTTGTTTCCTAATTAAGCTAAATCTTTAACCAAGAATACAACCAAAGCAAAAGCAAAGTCACTGTTTTCCTCTTTTATATGTGCATGCAAATCCATTTCTGAATCTTAGCTGGACAAATTCAGTTTATTCATTACAAACTCAGATACACACAGAAATAGCATTTCATTCATTTTCAAAGCAAAACTCACTCTCTCACTACAAACCATTTCTCATTACAAACCAATTCAAGATGTCCATTCACCATGGCCGTGGCAGTGAAGCTAAGGGAATACATTTCTACCAACCTATTCAACTTCCTCACTTGCAAGATCAACAACTAGTAAGACACATAAATTCACTTCCTTTTCATTTTTCAGTTACAACTCATTAATTGGTTTTTGATAATGTTGTTGCAGATGATACCAAGGAATTTTGTAGAAAGATATTGGAAAGATGTATCAAATCCAATATCCCTTTAACTTCCAAATGGATCTGTGTGCAAAATGTTTTGGCTACAATTGGGTGATGATGTTTGTCTTCTAGATTGGAAAAGATTTTCACGGTCGCTTAGATGCGGAGATCTTTTAGTTTTTCAATACGAAGGAGGATCAGATTTTCATGTCACTATATTTGATGATAGTAAATTAGAAATTGACTATTCAAGTATGATTTTCAATGATGAACAAGAAGAAGCTAAAAAGGGTGATAATGATGTTATTGAGATTACAGATGAAAGTGATAATGATACAAAACAATCCATCAAGAAAGAGAAAACGAACTCAAATGATAGTGCTACTACTTCTACTGCACCTCAAGTGAAAAAAAACAATCACAAGAGAAAGAAAAAAGTCTCAGGCATGTTAATTAATCTACTTTGATGATATCTTTGTATTTGGTAAAAATATTTTAAATATATTGTTCATTTCATTCATGAGAATATTATAATTTTTTTATTTGCAGGTACTAATCCAAGTTTTGAGCTTATACTGACCCGTACCTATGCACAAGGCTATTTATTTGTAAGTTTACTATTGAAAATTTCTACTAATTTTTACTTTAATAATTAATATATCTCTTAACAAAAAATTATAAATTGAAACAGAGGATTCCATGTGAGTTTTCAAGAACATACATGGAAGATTTTGAAGGGGGTGCATTTATAAGAAGGGTTGGTGTGGATAGGATTTGGATGATAGAGGTGAAATATGACCAGGGATTGGATTTTTCCACTGTGACCTGTGGTTGGAAAGCATTTTCCGAGGATAATAATTTGCAAATCGGTGATATTTGTAAATTTACGCTGACTCGATCCGAACCACTTACTTTTACCATTACTATTACTCGGGCCGGAGAGGAATCAAGTCCTAACAAGTAGCAAGGTTTTTCTTTCTTTCTTTCTTTCTTTCTTTGTTTATTATTTGTTTGTTTCTTTTCACTTTTATGAATTTGTTGATGTTTTTGATATTTGAATAACATTTATTGGTCAATTTTTTTTGCTAACTACATAATTCCTTTTTAAAATGGATATTTTGAAACTAAAGTTTCATCTTTTGCATGAATATATACATACATAAAGGAATATTTTGATTACTAATTATATTCATGAATTTTTTATATGTTGGTTCTTGCAAGGTTGACATGCATTGTTAAAGGATTTGTTACTTGAAAGCTTGTATTTGAAGTTACAATTTGAAGAAGTTGCTGTTTTTGGCTCTTTGTTGTGTTATGTATTTTTTCAACTTCAAGTTATGAGTACTTCTATACTCTACTTGGGTATCTGTATTCTTTTTAATGAAAATTCTGTATCCGGCCTTAACACCGACTAATCCGAGAAGATCAATCTTACCGTCTACTAGCGGAGGCCCGTTTACTCTGGCTGGACTAGCCCACTGAAATTGGCACAAGTGAGAATCGAACTTGAGACCTTAAAATGAGCATACTCCAAGGACCCAAGTCAATACCACTAGGCCAACACAAGTGGGTGTATTTGTATTCTTGTAACTTATGTCTCTTGTATTTGATGTAATTTCAAGAAGCAACCGCTAAATTTGAGTTTTATTAGACTCATTGTTTCATTTATATATTTCTCATTCCTAATTATATGAATTGAAATTGATTTGAACAAGGTTTTAAGCAATCTGAGGAATTATTTACATTTTTTTCACTTATTGATCTAAATTTATAAGTTATCACATGATTGAAGGATATCTATTGTAGTGAATGTATGAGATTTTAAACTCACTTGGGTTGATCTAGTGGTGTTGGCTTGACACCTTGAAGTGTGTTCTTCTCTATGTCTCAAGTCCTGATTTCTCCTAGTGTCAATTTCGGTGGGCTAGTCTATACAGAGTAAAAAAAAACTCCGACTTTAAATATTGGCCCCCCGCTAGTAGACGGTGAGATTGATCTTTTGGATTAGTCGATCCTAGGACCGGATACCGAGTTCTCAAAAATGTACGAGTTTTTAATAATATTTGTTGCAGGAAATATAACCTTGTCAATTCTATTTGATTTCTTTCGTATATTATAATAAACCATCAATTTAGTCCTTAAACTATATAAATATAGTAAATATTCTCTAAAGTATAAAAAATTCTATCAATTTAGAGACTAATTTGACTCATTTTCATATCTTTTTGAAACTAAATTGACAGATTTCATATAATTTGAGAGAAATTAATAGTTTAAAGATTAAATTGAAGATTAATTCTTACTTATATATGTATCGGATAGGATTGAAGTAAATTGATAAAGTATAATGTAGAATACCAAAATTTACTATTACCTTAAAATTAGAAAGTAACCGAAAAGATCTTATCAATTTATCGATTACTTTCTAATTTTAAGGTACGTAATAGTAAATTTTGGTATTCTATATTATACTTTATCAATTTACTTCGATCCTATCCGCGTGTTCTTTCAGCATCAACCTCTTTTACCTTACTATTACCTTAGCATGCCATAATGTACAGACCACCGCGTGCCATACCAGAAGAACACCCTTAGATCCATCCTTATTTCTCTTTCCTACACGCATTGAGAAAGATTTCACATATAGAGGAAACGGTTGAAGGCACAACTTATGTTACACCAAACCACCAAGCCAGCGAACATGACACAAGAAAATGATTTTTCGATTCGACCTCTCCCTCACACCATAGACACTACGATGCCGCACCACTTAATAAAATCCCTCTACAAGCTAAATTCAAAGACGAAATAGTCTTTTTCGTCAACAAAAAATGACATATATTAATATAGGAAAAAATAACGAAATAGTTTAAACTCACATTATATATTGACAAATGAAAACCCCCAAATAATATTATTCTCAACAAATATTTGAATCTATACAAAGAAGAAAATATACATGATTCTAGCTTTGTATTTGATTTTGATTTTTATGAGTTTATAATGCAAGTAGTGAATGCTTTGCAATGTTTGAAAAATAGAGACAGAGTTAAACTTTAGTTAAATTGGTGAAAGTCAGAAACGTGCAAGCTAGTACTCAACTAGCTGGACAAAATTTGACTATAGTAATAGTAGTTAATTTTCATATTCACTGCAAATTTTATTTTTTTTCCATATTCACTGCAAATCATATTTTATTATTTCTTTTCACAAAAACACAATTTCAGCTTCCAACTTTTCAGATCACGCAAGTTACATTTAAGGACACCTTAAAGAAATTAATGTTAATTGTATAATGCAAACTAAGAAAGAAAGATAGTGTGTGTCTATATATATATATATATATATATATATATATATATGATGGATGATATGATGGACCATTTTTACAATTTGTCAACCTATGTTTAAAATTAGCACAAATTTTAACGACGGTTGATAATACTTTTTGAAAATAAAAAATTACGAGTCTCCTCTTTTTTACAGTTAAAAAAAATGATATGATTGAAGTCAGTTCAATATACCTTATATTTTTATTACCTGTTATTTTTATAAAATCAGTATCAATTAAATTATTATTTCAATCCTTAAAAAAAATGACCCTTAACTCAAAATGTTAATCAATGCGTTGTGTGGACGGAAAGAAATCACATATTGCTCAGAGGTTTAACATGTACTCCTCATCATTTGTTGGATAAGATCAAACTCTATTCCTATAGGTGGTTGAAGACGACGAATGCTACTTTAACTTCAAACTACCATAATCGATGGTCTAGTCATTACTATGTTTGTGCCTTGTATGATTTTTTGAAATAAAAAATAAAAAGATCAAACCACCGTATCTTCTCCTTTTAATATTTATTTTCTCTCTCCTCTAAAAATGAATTATTATTTGAGAAGCTACTCTCAGCGGACTAACAAAATCATATTACAGAACAGCCACTAGTATCTATACTATACTATATATAAAAAGGACACAAAAAATTTTGGTGTGGATTTTTCATAATACCAACAATACCCTTGAATTTTGTTTAGCAACAAAAAAATATTAGGGTTTAATATGTTTTTGGTCCCTATAGTTTCGCAAAATTTCATTTTTAGTCCCTGAAGATTTTTTCGCACTTTTTAGTCCCTGAAGTTTTATCAGTCAGTGTTTTTAGTCCCTACTTTTCATTCAACTCGTGCATATCATTCGAAATTTTAAATTTTTTAACGCGGTCATATTTAATACATTATATGAATCTCTCTTATAAAATTTTAAATATTTTTAACAAGAGATGAATTAAATATGAATTTTTTAGTTTTTTCACATAAAAATTCATAAAAAATTCTAAATTTTTATCCGAGATATTATTATAATATTATAAACATGAATACAAAAAATCTTTAAAAAAATGCGAAAGTATACAAGAGTTTGATCAAAAGTAAGGACTAAAAACACTTACTGATAAAACTTTAGGGATTAAAAAGTGCAAAAAAATCTTAAGGGACTAAAAGCGAAATTCTGAAAAACTATAGGGAACAAAAACATATTTAATCCAAAAATTATTAACATAAATTAGACACAGACGCGGAAGACACATGTACAGCCCGCTAGTATATAATAAGACAAGGGGAGAAAAATGGAAACCCAAATGGAATAGCGGAATCCCTTAAAACAAAGATTTTCTGCATCAATGGAAAATGGGGAAATCCCTTACTCTGATTCACATGGTACCATTGAAGTGTATGAAAAATTGAAACTGATTACATTGTAAGTGTTACTTCATATTTATATTTATTTATCTCATATTGTTGTTTTCTTTAACATTGGAACTTTTAATTAAATTAATCTCATTATTGCTAATATCTTCAAATTCTCTTAATTCTAATGTTGATTATGAATTCAGATTGCTGTAAATTAAATAAACCTTCTGGTTATTTTGAATATTTCTGTTTAAATTGTTAATTAAAAGTGTTTCTTCCAATTACATCCTAGAATGTAGAAACTGCTACTACATTGTGTTTTATATCACTAGTAGTAGTAAGTATTAAGTAGCCAGATTTTGTTTTAAGGGATTTTGATCATCCCTGTGTTTTGATCATTGTTGGATCAGTGTTTTATATCACAGTGCCACTACTGTTTCCATGTTTCAGGGTACTGCATAAAGAGAAGCATGTTTTACTGCATTCTTGGCAGATGTCGCCGTTGAACAAGGTACTGCGTTTACTGCCTTCTTCACTGTTTTCTTAAAACTTTTGGACAACCTTACAACCTTGCGTTTAGCACCTTATGGCGTTTGGCAATTAATCTTTCGATCTGATTTTCATCTGATACTGTGTTAGTTTTTTCTCCTTGCCATGACTGGAAGTGGAACCGTGGACCATCAACTCCTTAACTGTTACCTCAGCTAGCTTAACCAGTTGAGCTACCCACCCCACCCTATCTGATTAATTATATTTGTTCATAGAGTACTTCTGATCTCATTTTTGTGTCAATAATCATACCGAGAATTCTAATGTTGATAGCATACTACATTAAAAAAAACATGTTACATTATATTTAAAAAATGACATTTGTTTTATAGCATACTATATTGACAAACTAATAACGTCAGATATATTTTCAGCTCAACCGAGAATTGAACAACTGGTTCATCACCCTTCAATAGTATTAACTATCTAGGTGAGACAATGGTTAGTGTTACTTCATCAACAGAATAATTATCCTTAGAACTTTTTGAAGTTGGATCTTCATTCTTGGACATTCTTCCAATTGAAAATGCTGGTTGATTAGGTTTTGGAAGGGCTACTGTGTCACTTCCTAGCATGCGAACAACGGTAGACATGGTTGGTCGATCCGCTGCTTCTTCTTGTACACACAATAAACCAATGTGTATACACTTCAAAACTTCACTTTCAATGTACGTTTTTTTGTGGAACGGATCGATTAATTCTAAACTTTTTCCTTCACACCACATTTTCCAAGTCTGCATACAAATATGGATATATCTTAGACATTTGAGATAGTGTAGTAGGTTCATAATATGTTTATACATTATCAATTTTTTGATGAAGGTAAGGAAAACTCACATATAATAGAAGACTTTGCATATGTTCTGAAAGAAAGAATTCGCCATTTCTTTTTCCATATATTATTTCTAATAAAAGAACTCCAAAGCTAAATACGTCTGATTTCACTGAAAAAAACCCAGCCATAGCATATTCTGGAGCCATGTATCCACTATAAAATCAATAGAACACTGTAAGTTGTGAATCATGTAAAATCTTATAATATTTGTTGTAAATTATAATTGCCAATAACACTTACTAGGTGCCAATAACTCGTTTTGTTTTCGTCTGACATTGGTCTTTTTCAAATGTCCTTGCCAATCCAAAATCTGATATTTTTGGAGTCATATCATCATCCAGAAGAACGTTGCTGGCTTTCAGATCTCTATGGATTACTCTAAGTCGAGAATCTTCATGAAGGTATACAAGTCCTTTTGCAATTCCATTGATAATGCTTAGTCGTAATTTCCAATCCAGTTGCTTATGCTTTTCCTTATCTGCCAAGCAAAGGAACATTGAATTCATATTATTGATAATAACAATGCCAATGGAGATTATGATTAACTTTTTGCTTCATAGTTGTTTTACATGAAAATTTACTCAATAGAGCTTGTCAAAAATATTCAACGAAAAAAATATGGTCCATAAAGTAAATGTGATGAATAAGCTTGTCAAAACGTACTGAAAAGGTGAGAGTTAAGGCTTGAATTTGGCATGTATTCATATACTAGTATTTTCTCATTTCCCTCTATGCAGAAACCCAAGAGTCTCACAAGGTTTCTGTGTTGCAGTTTAGCTATGAATACTACTTCATTCATGAACTCATCTGAACCTTGACCTGACGTTTCTGAAAGCCTTTTCACAGCAACTTCTGTGCCGTCTGGTAAAGTACCCTGATAAAAAAGACGAAAATGGAATAAAATAAAATAGAATAGAATCGGACTATGTCAACGTTATAAACCAAAACTATAAATGCAATGATTGAGTTTTGTATCCAATTTATTCATACCTTGTAAACAGGACCAAATCCACCTTCTCCTAATTTAGAGAACTCCGAAAAGTTATCTGTGATCTGTTCAATTACAGTTAAGGGGATTGTAGGAAGGTCTACATTCAATGCATCATCTCTTTGAGCATGATCACGGAAAGATATAGGAGTAGCAGTCCTCAACAGTACTCGACCTAGCAAGGAAGCTCGTGGTAAGTTTGAATACAGACTTATTGTCACAGGCAATTTTGTGCAATGAATTTAGAAAACTTGTTATAATTACCTTTACTTAATCCATTCTTTCTCCAGTAGTAGTAGACACAACAAATTAGTAGAGCTACTGCCACTAGTACACATGCCAAGATGATTATCAAGGTTTTTTTGTTTCCTGAATCTTCCTGTTTGTCTGCAAAAGTAACATGGATTAAAATGATGAATTTCTTTTCTCAATTTATAGGCTGAATCTAGTTCATACAATATACCGCAGAGTTCTATTTTTCGAATGCATCAGATTAGGAAAACGGAGTGAAAACTTATAATTAAACAATTATTCAAAAATTGGTTAACATATTTTGCAATTCGTTGTTTGTTGAAATTGTGTATATACATTTTTTCTTGGAGGGGTTTCAAGAGACAAGAAGAATGACTATACCAGGGGGAAGTTTATCGCGGTTGCAGAGACCTTAAAAATCTTTATTCAGATCTTTGAGAGACAGAATTTATAAAGCAAGTCTTCATTGCAATCATCAAATAAGTCTAACTCATTTTTGAGGTCTACGCAATCACGAAATCATTCTGCAATTCAAAACCTTGAAAAGATACCAAACTAACAAACCAACCGTTTATTTTACCTGGATTTGGAGGAGAAGGAGATGGTGTTTGCTGTTGGTAGAAATTATAATCATCAATCTTCATCCCACAACTAGGACACACAACAACCCATCCGACCTTCGTTCCACAGCATCGAGGAACTCTATCCAACATAGCCTCTAAACACTGTCTGCAACCGTCCTTACTTAGCAATCTATTACACTGCACCAAACCATACCTTTTCTCGGTGTCACTCCAATTGAACTCACTCGCTGCCCAATTGGCAGTGGCTGCTATACTCATTTTTCCTATCAAACTCGTCATGCTATCCTCTACTTTCGCAAGTTCTGTTGAGTCCTTAGCGAGTTTAGTTCCGGTTACATTCCATGAGGGTTCTACAACAACTTTTCCTACGGAATTCTCGCTAGAATAACCTATGATGCATAAATCATACCATATCATAGCCGAGTCACTGTTGGGACAACGTTGAGCGATTTCTCCAACAGCACTGTTGATACAGAATTGACAGAAACTTCCTGTGATGCCAACCCTACATTCGTAGAAACCATAAACATCGTCGTGATCACTGTTGTTCTTGCTGCCTATGGTGTTGTTGTTAGATAATGTACCTGTGGTAGAATCAGTGATTATCCATGCAAGGAAGTTTTTAACGTTGGATTTGTATGAAGTGTTGTTGGTTTTTTCTGTTAGGTTCTGGCAAATACTATGCATGTAAAATGGTGATTTTGATTGTGCATTTGATAGGGTCATGAAGAGGAAAAAGAAGAGGAGAATGAAGCTAATGAACCTTGTAGTACATGTTATGTTGTGTTGTAACGTTTTCATGGATTTGAGGTTTTTGTTTTCCTTCAACATTTCCAAAGGATTTTAGGAAACATGTTAGCACAAAGGTTTCTGTATTGTGTAGTGATATCCTATGCTGTTGAAAATCCCTTGGCACCAGAAACTTTTGATTAGTCTTTTTCTTGTATTTTATTGTGTGAACCAAAAAATAATTCTACTAACTTTGTTTATTTAATGCCTCACATATGTAGAAAATTCAAACATGAGGATATGTTAGGCAACTGCATATTAAGAAATTATTTCTATCACAAGACTTGGTTGATCAAAGAACGGTCAATTTGAATTTTCCTTTGCACTTGTTAACATTTTTTTTGGATGCTTTTAATCTTAAAAAACAAATAAATAAAGGATTAGACATGGACAAATTAAGGGTCATAACTTGACAAAATTGATATTTTTTTAATTTCACATTTTAAGTTTATTTAATTATTAATGTATTTGGGTTTAATATACCCATGTGCATTAATAATAAATAATGAACTTAAAAATAAAAATGTGCTTATATAAATTCAAAGGAAGTAATCAACACATTTGACTCAAGTTAATAAGTTTCACTTTAAAGAATGTTAGTTTAATTTCTTGTGCAAATAATTTTTTGTCAGATTTTACTTACCTTATTGTTGAACTCTGGATTATCGAATCATCTTCTACTGGGAGCCAGAGAAAAATCAGACGGAGTAATATTTTGTCCAACAAATATAATAAAAGATAAATCACTAAGTTTGGTCTAGTGGTGAGGGAATTTGTGTAGTATACTATCCTCAGCCTTATTGTAAACTAAGAAAAAAATATAATAAAAAATAAATTAAATAGGCTCTTTATTTTATATATTATAATTAAATAAAGGATCATGTACAGAAAGAAAAATGAAAAAAAATGTAAAGTTTTTTTTAAGCCACTAGATTTAGGGTTTTTTTTGTCAAGTAGCCTAATTCACCTTAAAGATTCAAACACGGCCTCCTGCACATATAGTGCGATATCCCTACTAACTGAGCTAAACTCACGAGGATTAAGCCACTAAATTTATTCTAGTGATGAGTGATTTAGGTATAAGCATGGGATTTTAAATTTGATCATCATTAACAACATTGTAAAAAAAAAAAGGTAAAGATTTATGTAAAATGGTCACTTTTTAAAAATTTAAAACATTACTTTTCCTACTATTATTAATTTTTCATCCAAGAGGGCATTTTGGGCATTTTCTTTAAATAAAATGAACATTATCCATAAATTTAGAATATCTAAAAGCTATCATTCCTATTGCACATATTTAGGCTCTGTTTGGGAAGACCAAAAAACTAGCTTATAGCTTTTAACTTATAAGCTGAAAATTTTGTTTAGTAACAGTCATTTTACTATCAGTTTATAACTTATTTTACTAGCTTATAGCTTATTTTCAAATGCTATTTCAAGTAGCTTATAGCTTTTAGCTTATAAGTTATAAGCTATAAGCTAACTTATCTGCTAACCGCTATTTTTACCAAGCGTTAATCCACATATGCGTTTGATTTGCAAAACAGTAGGTACTGGACAGGACAGAACAGTACAGGACAGGACAGAACAAGATAATACAGGACAGGACAAAACTGCATTGGAGAGAGATAGAGAGATAATATTTTTTATATTCGAAAATAAAATAGGCATTTTCGTATTTTTTATAGTTGTACTGTGGACAAAAAGTTGTACTGTGGTTCAGTAGGGGACAAAAATTCTTGTTTTTGTCCTGTCCGTTACTGCCTATTTGTCCAGTTCCATAAACAGTTTCTGAATCAAACAGGATACAATAAAAGTTGTCCTGTCCAGTCCCCTGTTTTTTAGCAGATCAAACGCACCCCATTATTTTGAGTAGGTTCTAAAACAGTAGTAGTATTAAATTGAAACAGAGATTAGTCTCCAAATGAGTATTATTTTGAGACTTGTTGTCAGTGTCAATGTGTCATCATACGAGAGATTAGCGTGTTTAAGACTATGCACAGATTTCGTGTCAAACTTCTTCTTCTCCTTGTGACTCACCTTGGTAAATAAATTAGCTCTCAAATCCCTAACTTTAGAAATTACAGTGTAACCATTCACTTTAACTCACTACTTTAAACTACGATCCAATTTGTGCAGTTTCTATATTGAAAAGTATTGTTTCCATAAACACCGCCGATTATCTTGACAATGGAGGAAACATGGAAATCCCTTACAACCAAGGTTCTCTGCATCATCATTGAAGTGTATGAAAATTATGACATTGTAAGTGTTAATTCTTATAATTAGTATCATTATATTATCAGTATATCATTGTGTGTGTCTCACTAATTGTTTTCTATAACATTTTTTGTCCAATATATTTATCTTTTATTATAGAAATCACCCGTGAAGTTAGCTCAGTTGACAGGGCCGGTTTGAACCCTTAGTGACCTTTTAGAGTGGAATTTCTAGCCAAAAAAGCATATTTATAAGCGCTTATTGTATAAGCTGCAAATTAAGTTGTTTGTCAAACATAGCCTTACATTCAATTGGAACTTTTAAATCAATTTCATTACTTTGGAATGTTATGGACAAAATTTGCATTATACTTGATGTTACTCGAATAATATTTACTTTGTTGCAAGTATTGGGAAATGATAATGGTTTTAATTTTTTTTTAATTGTGATGTTTATGATGAATTCAGATTGATCTAAATAAACCTAATGGCTGCAAAGAACAGTCTTAAGTCTTAACACAGTTTCAATGGGAAACTAACAATAAGAATACCTTTGAAGCACTCTAAATGCGCCACCCTGTTCCTGTACATAGCCTAGAGAGAGAGAAAATGCAATAGTGTATAGGGTTAAACAGTGTTTACCCCTCGTAATGTTAGCGAATTTCTCCCGTGGTATTTTTTCTTGTGATTCCGACCCCATAATGTGAATATTCTGTCCTTTTAGTCCCTCACTGAACATGCTGTGGCTTATGACTGTTTGGGTTAAATAGTGTTTCAAAAAAAGTGGATAAAGGACTAATTGACCAATCTTGCTTGGATTTTGATATGCGTAACGGTATTTCGTTATTAGTGACCACAGTAGAGTATTGGATTCGGACACTCAGAATTGTATTGCAAAACACAACAAATGATTCCTTTTATCTCCTCTGTACTTCTGCTGCAAATTAGTTAATTTAGTTAGTCTATCGCGTTTCACTTTATGTCATGAAATTTTGGGTACATGGAAACAGTGCTAATAAATTCTTCTTCCGCACTAACATTAACCTCACTGAATGTTTCAATTAGCTTGATTCAGAAGATATTGATTTTTTCCTTTTGTTTTTTATGTTATTGTTGTTAGATATGTACTCCCTATCAATTTTAAATTGAACTTGGACATTATTAAACTAAAGTGCGAATATGCATAATAATGTTTGACATTTTAAGTATCTAATCAAGATTAATATCTCTGCCCTTTTTGTTTTATGATATGTCATTTAACTTCATAGAAATCAAATCCTACTTCTCATGTTTCTGTGTATTTTAGTTTTGAATGTGTGATGTTTGCATGTATAGATCGTGTGACATGTTATCTGGTTATTTTCTTTATCTATCTCAGGTCACAAGGACAGTACGTTTCCATATTTCAGGGTACTGGATAAAGAGAAGCATGTTTTATTGCAATCTTAGCAGATGTTGCGGTTGAACAAGGTGCTATGTTTGCTGCTTTCCTCTGTGTTTAGCCTTTTAATCTTTTGCAATTAATCTTTTAATGCTTAGGAGTTAGGTAACTTGGGACTGTCATTTGGTTTTGATTTATTGCATCTGATTAATTATATCTGTTCATAGGGAACTTGTGATCACATTTTTGTGTCTGACCACTCTCTCCCCTCAACTCTGAAAAACAGTGTTTGTTTTGTTTCCTTATTTCTTGTTTCAATTTTAGTTGATGGGTTAAACATTTATAATACACCTATGAAACAAGAAAAATGAGATAATTTCAAAACTGTATTTGTTATTATTTTGGTTTACTCGTTGTTTGGAAGGACTGTGAAGATTAGAGACTCTTGATTTTGATAGATTTGACATAGATTATGGAATAGAATGATTCTTTTGGAGTACATTATAAAAAATAGGTACCAAAAATTACCTGTTTAAAACGTATCCTACGACTTATGCATACATTAAGTGAATTGATTCACTTCCTTTATGGGTTACATGTTACTTCCATAGGATTTTAGTGACTTCTGATTCTTCTTAACTTTAAACAAAATACGAATGAAAGAATAATTCGGGAAGGGTTGGAATTATTACTAATTGGGCTGACAGCTCACAACGGCGTCATATGAGATATGAACTCCATCCCTTAAATTTACAAGGTCAAACTCTTACCATTGGGCTGACAGCTCATTGACCTTTAAAACAATTTTTTTCTTTTCTGACTTAATATTTTTCTAAAAGAACTCATCATTTTCTAATCTGGCTCAAGCTGAAACACATATTAACTATCTAGGTGAAACAATAGTTAGGGTTGCTTTATCAACATAATTGTCCTTAGAATTTTTTGAAGTTTGATCTTCCTTCTTGAACATTCTCCCAATTGAAAATGCTGGCTGTGTGGGTTTTTGAAGAGCTACTGTGTCACTACCTAGCAAGTGAACAATGGTGGACATGATTGGTCGATCTGCTGCATCTTCTTGTACACACAATAAACCAATGTGTATACACTTCAATACTTCACTTTCGATATATGTATTTTTGTGGAACGGATCAATTAGTTCTAAACTTTTTCCTTCACACCAGAGTTTCCAAGTCTGCACACAAATATGGATATTTAGAAACTTGATTTGAAACATTTTGTTACAAAATTATAAAATACATTAGTGTCGTCACAGCTCTTTGGATAGTTGGCTACTTGGCTCATACTATGTTATTAGAATTTAGACCAAGTGATCTGAAATTTCAGACTTGCTACCCATGTATATATCATCAATATTTTGTACCCAACAGCCTCTCATTTAAAGGTATATTTCATAGAAATATAAAATTTTGAGCTTTGAATAATTCGGTCATTACACATTTCTTTCTCCATCTGATAATAATTTATTGATGAGATGTGTGATAAGGAAAACTCACATTGTACAAGACTTTGCTTATGTTCAGAAAGAACGAATTCACCATTTCTTTTTCCATAAATTATTTCTAATATAAGAACTCCAAAGCTGAAAACATCGGATTTCACTGAAAATAACCCAGCCATAGCGTATTCTGGAGCCATGTATCCACCGTAAAAAATCAATAGAACACTGTGAGATGTGAATCATGAAATTTTTTCTAATATATGTTTTAAAAGAGTTTCCAATAACCCATACTCGGTGCCAACAACTTTTTTTGTTTTTGTCTGACATTGGTCTTTTTCAAATGTCCTTGCCAATCCGAAATCTGATATCTTTGGATTCATTTCATCATCGAGAAGGACTTTGCTGGCTTTCAGATCTCTATGGATTACTTTAAGTCGAGAATCCTCATGAAGGTAAAGCAGTCCTATTGCAATTCCATTGATTATGCTTAGTCGTAATTTCCAATCTAGATGCTTATGTTTTTCCTTATCTGTCAAGGAGAGTAACATTGTGTTCATGCCAATTATGATAATTGATAATAACACCAGCATAGACTATCATTCACTTTTACCTTTATAGTTGTTTTACAGGAAACATCACTTGATATCATATATCAATTTATATTACACAATTGAAAATTTTCTCATTTATGAATATTATTTTTTATTGTTTCAATTTTGGTATTTAGTCCCAATTTCCAAACCTTTTTTTATTAATTATAACTTACCGAAGCAAGTAAAAGAATATAATCATTAATCCAAATGGGATGAAAAAGTTTTGTCTAAACATACTGAAAAGGTGAAAGTCAAGGCTTGAATTTGGCATGTACTCATATACTAGTATTTTTTCATCTCCCTCAATGCAGCAACCTAAGAGTTTCACGAGGTTTCTGTGTTGCAATTTAGCTATGAATGTTACTTCATTCTTAAACTCCTCTGAACCTTGACCTGACGTTTTGGAAAGCCTTTTGACAGCAACTTCTGTGCCATCTGGTAAAGTACCCGGATAAAAAGATGAAAATGAAAGAAAATAGGATAGGGCTATAGCAATGTTATTATAAAAGAATACTATAAATGCATTGAATACTTTTGGATCCAATTTATTCATACCAGGGCCAAATCCACCCTCTCCCGATTTAGATGACTTTGAAAAGTTATCTGTGGCCTGTTGAATTATAGTTAATGGGATTGTAGGAATGTCTCCATTCATTGAATCCTCTCTCTGAACATGATCGTGAAAAGACACAGGAGTGGTCTTGAACAGCAAAACACCTAGCTCGTAAGTTTGAATAGTCACTTATTGTCTACTACTACACCATGCATGTAACTTCTTTAATTACCTTTACCTAATTCATTCTTTCTCCAGTAGTAGTAGACAAAACATAGTAGAGCTACGCCCACCAGTACACTTACAAAGCTGATGATCAAAATTTTTGTATTACGTGCACCTTCTATCTTGCCTGCATCAATATTGTAGATGAAAATGTTGCATATTTTTCTTCTCAATTTATATGTCGAATTCATTTCAAACTATACTGGAGAGTTCTAATTTTTCCAATGCATCAGATAAGAATTAGAAAAAGAGAGTGAAAGGCTTACAATTAAACAATTATATAAAAAATTGATTAATATATTTTACAATTTGTTGTTTGTTGAAATTGTGTTTTTACATTTTTGCTTGTTTGTCAAATATTAGAGCTTCCTGTATGGTTCCTGGATGACCTCTTGATAATAATGATAAAAAGCATAAGTCCCAAGTTTTAAAATAATGTGATCTTAACAGCATTAATTTTATATATTCTCTGTGTATTGGAAGTTTGTCATGAAATAGATTAATTTTTAGAAGATTAAAGAGACAAAGAAGAATGACTTTACTGGGCGGAAGTTTATCGCGATTGCAGAGACCTTAAAAATCTTTATGGAGATTTCTGAGAGACAGAGTTTATAAAGCAAGTCTTCATTGCAATCATCAAATAAGTCTACAATTATTTTGCATTTGTGACTAAGCCTTTGTAACAAACATTAAGATTTTTGAGGTCTACGCAATCACGAAATCATTCTGCAATTCAACACGTTGAAAGGATTCCAAATTAACAAACCAACCATTTATGTTACCTAGATTTGGCAGTGGGGAAAGAGATCCTGTTTGCAGTTGGTAGAACCTATAATCATCAATCTTCATTCCACAACTAGGAGATGCAACTACCCATGTTACCTTTGTTCCACAGCACTGAGGAACTCCATCCAACATAGCCCCCAAACACTGTCTGCACCCATCCTTACTAAGCTCTCTATTACACTGCACCAGACCATACCTTTTCTCAGTGTCACTCCAATTGTATTCACCCGTTGCCAAATGGGGATTGTCTTCTGTAGTCACTTTGCCTATCAAACTCATCATTTCATTCTCTGCTCTCCCGAGTTCTGTTGAATCCTTAACATTTTCGGATCCGGTTATATTCCATGATGGTGTTACAATAACTTTTCCCGAAGAGTTTTGGTTAGAGTAACCAATGATGCGTATATCATACCATATCATTGCCGAGACACTGTTGGGACAACGTTGAGCGGTTTCTCTAACAGCAGTGTTGATACAAGATTGACAGAAACTTCCTGTGATGTCACCCCTACATTCGTAAAACCCATAAACATTGCCATGATCACTGTTGTTGTTTCTGCCCATGGTGTTGTGGTTATATACTGTGCCTTTGGCAGAATCAGTGTTTATCCATGAAAGGAAATTGTTGACGTTGGATTGGTACGAAGTGCTGTTTGTTTTTTCTGTTGAGTTCTGGCAAACACTGTGCCAGTATAATGGTGATTGTGATTGTGCACTTGATAGGGTCATGAAGAGGAAGAGGAGAATGAAGCTAATAAACCTTGCAGTACAACTGTACAAGTCATGTTCTGTTGTAAGGTATTCATGGTTGAGTTTTTTTTTTTTTTCCTTTAACATTTCCCAAGAATTTTAGGGGACATGTTAGCACAAAGGTTTCTGTATTGTGTAGTGATATCCCATGCCGTTGAAAATCCATAGGGACCAGAAACTTTTGATTAGTCTTTTGTATTTTATTGTGTGAAACTTTTTCTACTTCTCTGTATATTAGAAAATTCAGATATGAAGACATATTAGTCAACTACAAATTAATAAATTATTATTTCTATCAAAGACTGCAAGTTAATCATACTACCGTCAATATTGAATTAGCGTATGAAGCATGAATTTGAAACAGACACCTGACATAACACCAATACATATTTATTTATTATAATTAAATAAAATATGAACATTATATAAGAAATATCTAACAAGATACGATGGTTTTTCATCGTTATTGATGTATCTATTATCCAAAACGTGCTGTTTTATCTTGAAAATGCCAGAAACATGGAAATCTCTAAAAAGAAGCTTCTCTGCATCATAAGATCGAGCTTTATCATTAGAATGTATGAATATGATGACAAAGTAATTTACAAGTGTTAATTCATATATATATATTAGTATCATCATATTTATTTTTACCATTGTGTCTCACAAACTGTTTTCTACCATTTTCATTTGATTGATGTTTGGATTGACATATTTAAACTTATCTACAAACATAAACACTTGTGAGACTGTTTAAGAGAACTTATGAAAACAGCTTATGACATTTTCATAAGCTCTTTTCAGCTTATTTTTATAAGCTCTCCAAGATAGCTCATGAGAATTAGCTTGGTTCTGAATATATTGATTTGTTTTTCCTTCTTTTTTTTATTGTTCGTGTTGTTAGATATGCATCAATTTTAAATTGAACTTGGAGATTATCAAAATAAAGTGTGAATATGCATAACAATGTTTGATTTACAGAAAGCAAATCCTATTTCTCAGGTTTCTGTGTGGTTTTTTGTTTTATCTATTTCAGGTCACAAGGCCAGCACCGTTTCCATGTTTTTTGAAGTTTGATCTTCATTCTTGGACATTCTCCCAATTGAAAATGCTGGTTGCGTGGGGTTTTGGAAGGTTTACTGTGTCTCTCCCTAGCATGCGAACAGCGGTGGGCATGGTTGGTCGATCCGCTGCATCTTCATGTACGCACAATAAACCAATGTGTATGCACTTCAAGACTTTCACTTTCAACGTGCGTTTTTTTTTTTTTTTGTGGAAAGGATCGATTAATTCTAAACATTTCCCGTCACACCAGAGTTTCCATGTCTGCATACAAATATGGATATTTAGAAACTTGATTTAAAATATTTTGTTAGAAAATGTAATAATACATTAGTGCCATCATGGCTCTTTGGATAGTTGGCTCATAAAAGTATGAAACTAATTTTCTCTTGGAATATTTTGGTCATTGCACATTTCTTTCTCCATTTAATATTTGGGTCAATTTGTTGATGAGATGTGATAAGGAAAACTCACATATAATAGAAGACTTTGCATATGTTCTCAAAGAACAAATTCGCCATTTCTTTTTCCATAAACTATTTCTAGTAAAAGAACTCCAAAGCTGAAAACATCGGATTTCACTGAAAATAACCCAGACATTGCGTATTCTGGAGCCATGTATCCACTGAATAAAATCAATAGACCGTCAGTTATGAATCACGTAAAAAAAATTTAATTTGTTTAATGAGTTTCCAATAGCTCTTACTAGGTGCCAATAACTCTTTTTGTTTTTGTCGGACATTGGTCTTTTTTAAATGTCCTTGCCAATCCAAAATCTGATATTTTTGGATTCATTTCATCATCCAGAAGAACATTGCTGGCTTTCAAATCTCTGGTATAATCACATTTCTTAATTTGTGTATGGTCAAACGACTTACATTTTGGGACGGAGAGGGAGTACATTATATGCCTTAAACTCGGAATTTGGGCAGTTTATAATGAAAAGTCTTGTTTCTGAAAATGATGCCGTTTTATCTTGAAAATGGCGGAAACAAGGAAATCCCTTAAAACGGAGGTTCTGTGCATCACAAAGTCCAGCTTTGTCATCGAAAGTGTATGAAAATGATGACATTGTAAGTGTTAATTCCTATAATTAGTATTACTATATTTATTTATACCATTGCATGTCTCATAAATTGTTTTCAATAACCGTTTTTGTCCGATCAAAAGTCTATTTGAATTAACTTATTTGAATGTATGTAGTTACATAAGCACTTATAGGACTGTTTCAGAGAACTCACCAAAACAGTTTATGACATGTTCACAAACTATTTTCAGCTTATTTTCATAAGTTTTCCAATATAGCTTATGAGAATAGCTTATGAGAATGGCTTCTAGGTTATATAAGTATGTTACATGCGCGTATGGTATAAGTTGCAAATTATGTTACATTCAGTTGAAACTTTTAAATTTATCTCATTACTTTGGAATAGTATTGACAAAATTTGCATTATCCTTTGTGTTATTCAAATAAGTATAAACTTTGTTGCATGTAATGATATAGGATAATGGCTTCAAGTTTCTTAATTGTGATATTGATTGCTCTAAATAAACCTTATGGCAGCAAAGAACAGTAAACTCCCAATTCTAAGATGGTATTAGAGCCTCTCCAATATCCGTTGGGGCAGAGCCACCATTTATATCCACACACCAAAGCTCAATAGTGTTGGGCGTGAGGTGGTGTATTTAACAGTAAACTAATAATAAGAGTACTTTTGAAGCACTCTTAAAGTACATAGCCTAGGGAGAGGAAATGTGAAAGCGTTATCTCCATAAATATAAACCCGTATTTTGGGAGATAAAGTCTGAATTGAAAGAACCTAACACATTCTTCTTCGGTACAAACATTAACCTCACTGAGCCAAGATACTGACTTGTTTTTTTATTTTTTTATTGTTATTGTTATTAGGTTAGATATGCATGAATTTTAAATTGAACTTTGAGATTATTTAAATAAATTGTGAATACGCATGATAATAATGTTTGATTTTACATATCTAATCAAGATTAATAACTCTGCCCTTTCTGTTTTACGATATGCCATTTGACTTTACAGAAATCGAATCCTACTTCTCATGTTTCTTTGTGGTTTTAGCTTTGGACTGTTTTTTTTTTTTATCAGGCTTGAATTTCTGATGTTTGCATGTATAGATATTGTGACATGATATCTGGTGATTTGTCTAATCTATCTCAGGTCACAAGGCCAGTACCGTTTCCATGTTTTTTGAGTGCAGCATAAAGCGAAGCATGTTTTATTTCATTCTTGGGTGATGCTGTGGTTTAACAAGGTGCTGTTTTTGCTGCTTTCTTCTGTATTTTCTTTAACCTTTTGGATAACCTGTTTTTAGCCTTTAGCAATTAATCTTTTGATAGGGTACTTGTGATCACATTTTTTATCTGAAAAACAATGTTTTTTTCAATTTTAGTTAATGGATTATGCAGAAATACTTTGTTTTGCCTAAATTCTTCTCATGATATTATAATAAACCTATCAAACATGAGAAACGAGATTAATTCAAAAATTACACGTTATTATTTTGGTTTACTTGTTGCTTGAAAGGACTATGAAGATTGAAGGCTCGGTTGATATTGATAGATTTGACATTGATTATGGTGGTTAGAATGAACTTTTTAGAGTACATTATAAAAAATAGGTACCGAAAATCAGAATGACTTCAAATATTTTTCTAAACGAACTCAAGATTTCTGAATCTGTAAACCATAATATCTACTATCTAGGTGAAACAATAGTTAGGGTTTCTTCATCAACAGAATTATCCTTAGAATTTTTTGAAGTTTGATCTTCATTCTTGGACATTCTGCCAACTGAAAATGCTGGTTGCGTGGGTTTTGGAAGGTCTACTGTGTCACTCCCTAGCATGCGAACAACGGTGGACATGGTTGGTCGATCCGCTGCATCTTCTTGAACGCACAATAAACCAATGTGTATGCACTTCGAGACTTCACTTTCAACGTATGATTTTTTGAGGAAAGGATCGATTAATTCTAAACTTTTTCCGTCACACCAGAGTTTCCAAGTCTGCATACAAATATAGATATTTAGAAACATGATTTGAAATATTTGTTAGAAATTGTAAAAATACATTAGTGTCATCATAGCTATTGGAATAGTTGGCTCATAAAAACTCACATATAATAGAAGACTTTGCATATGTTCTGAAAGAACGAATTCGCCATTTCTTTTACCATAAATTATTTCTAATAAAAGAACTCCAAAGCTGAAAACATCGGATTTTACTGAAAATAACCCGGCCATAGCATATTCTGGAGCCATGTATCCACTGTACAAAATAAATAGAACACTGTCAGTTGTGAATCACGTAAATTTTTTCTAATATTTGTTTTATATGAATTTCCAAAAACTCTTACTAGGTGCCAATAACTCTTTTTGTTTTTGTTGGACATTGGCCTTTTTCAAGTGTCCTTGCCAATCCAAAATCTGATATTTTTGGATTCATTTCATCATCCAGAAGAACATTGCTGGCTTTCAGATCTCTATGGATTACTCTAAATCGAGAATCCTCATGAAGGTAAAGCAGTCCTTTTGCAATTCCATGGATAATGCTTAGTCGTAATTTCCAACATAGATGCTTTTGTTTTTCTTTATCTGTCAAGTAGAGGAACATTGTATTCATGGTATCGCACAGAATATCATTCAATTTTTTTTATAGTTGTTTTAAAGGAAAATCACTGGATATCATATATCAATTTATATACAACAGTGGTTATTCTTTTTATTGTTTCAATTTTTATTAATCAGAACTAAATCAGAGCGAGTAAAAGAATATAATCTTAAAGCAAATGGAATGAATAAGGTTTGTTTAAACATACTGAAAAGGTGTAAGTCAAGGCTTGAATTTGGCATGTACTCATATACCAGTATTTTTTCATCTCCCTCAATGCAGCAACCCAAGAGTTTCACGAGGTTTCTGTGTTGCAGTTTAGCTATAAATTTTACTTCATTTTTGAACTCCCCGCAACCTTGACCCGATGTTTCTGAAAGCCTTTTGGCAGCAACTTCTGTGCCATCTGGTAAAGTACCCTGTTAAAAATGAACGGAAGTAGAATAGGAACTTGTCAAAGTTATATAGAAAAATTATAACTGCATTTCTTGGGTTCTTAATCCAATGTATCCGTACCTTGTAAACTGGGCCAAATCCACCTTCTCCTAGTTTATATGACTCTGAAAAGTTATCGGTGCTTTGTTGAATTACAGTTAAAGGGATTGTAGGAAGGTCTCCATTTAATGAATCCTGTCTTTGAACATTATCACGGAAAGATATAGGTGTAATGGTCCTCAACAGCGATTGACCTAGCAAGGAAGCTAGTAAGTTTGAATATATAATTTTCTGAAATGAACTTACAAATTTTCAACATGTATGTAACTTGTTAGAGTTACCTTTACTTAACCGATTATTTCTCCAGTAGTAGTAGACACAATAACTTAGTAGAGCTACTGCCACCAGTACACTTACTAAGATGATGATCAAGGTTTTGGTATTACTTGCCCCTTCTTGCTTGCCTGCAAAACTATCATAGATGAGAATGTTGCATTGTTCTTCTCTATTTATAGACTGAATTCATTTTACACGATATGCTTGAGAATTCTAATTTTTCCAATGGGGTGAAGGCTTCCGGACCGGTTAAACAATTTTTAAAACATTTATTAAATTATTTTCATTGTTGAAATTGTGTATTTACATTTTTGCTTGTTGCTCAAGTATTAGACCTGTGTGACCTGTTGAATTATGGTTATATGAAACACGAGTCTTGTGTGTTGAAAAGAATGTGATTTTCACATAATTTTTTTGGTTATAAATGTATGTGTATTAGACCTGCTCAAATATTATGTTTATTTTGTACACTGATTTTAGTCTTTGTAATTGCAGCTATCCCACTATATCATTTTAGAGGGTCGGTGCTACGCAACACTATCCGGGATTAGCAACATAGATTGGAAGTTTATCATGAAATAGAGTTTTCTTATTTTCTGGAAGTTTCAAGAGACAAGAATCATAAAACGAGGGGGAAGTTTATCGCAATTGGAGAGACATAAAAAATATTTGAGATCTCTGCATTCAAGAGACAACATTAAGATTTGTTATGTCTCTGAAATTGCGACATCATTCTGCAAATGAATACCTTAAAAGGAGTCGAAATTCAACAATTGATATTACCTCGATTTGGCAATGGCGAAGAAGATCCTGTTTGCAGTTGATAGAACTTATTATTGTCAATCTCCATCCCGCAACTAGGAGACACCACTGCCCATTTTACCTTTGTTCCACAGCACTTAGGAACTTTATCCAACATAGTCTCCAAACACTGTCTGCATCCATCCTTACTAATATCTCTACTACACTGCACCCAAGCATAGCTTTTCTCATTGTCACTCCAATTGAACTCACCCATTGCCCAATGATTATTGGCTTTTGTAGTCACTTTGCCTATCAAATACCTCATGTAATTTACTGCTTTCCCAAGGTCAGTTGAGTCCTTCACGCTTTTGGATCCGGTTAAATTCCATGATGGGGTTAAAGTAACTTTTCCTGGGAAATATTGGTTAGCATATCCGACGATGCATATATCATACCATATCATAGCCGTAACCCCGTTGGGACAACGTTGAGTGATATCATTGACAGCAGTGGTGAGACAAAATTGACAGAAACTTCCTGTGATGTCACCACGACAATCGTAGTATCCATAAACATCATCATCGTGGTTGCTGCTGTGTACCACGGTCTGGTTAGATACTGTTCCTGCAGCAGAATTTGAGTTTATCCATGAAAGGACGTTGTTAACGTTGGATCGGTATGATGTGATATTTGTTTTTTCTGTTGAATTTTGGCAAAAACTTACCATGTAAAATGGTGATTGTGCATTTGTTAAGGTTAAGAAGAATATATGAAGTAGAATGAAGCTTAGAAACTTTTTAGTACATGTCATATTCTGTTGTGATGTATTCATTGTTGAGTTTTTTCCTTCAACTATTTCCAAGAATTTTTTTTCAGTGACATGTTAGCAATGAAGTTTCTGTTATGTGTGATATTCAAAAGCTTTTGATTAGTCAATAATTGTAATATTTTATTATGTGAAAACTTTCTGCTTTTGTCTATTCAAAGCATCACATATGTAGAAAAATCAGACATTACTACTATATTAGGATTTGTTAGTCAACTTGAGATTGATAAATTATTTCTATTTCTATCAAAGACTGCAAATTAATCAAACAACTGACAATTTTGAATTACTAGTGTATTTTATTTGATATACACCAAAACACGTGGCTTGAACAAATGTGTAGAGATAAGTCATGGACAGTTGCGTGTGAAGCTTCCTCTTCTTGTGATGTCAACCAATTCAGTGTTTTGGAAATTTACTCTATAATAAAATTAATAAATTTTAAGATGATATCTTGAAATTGAAAATGAATCAAATCTATATACATTATCCGTGTAATTTTACACCGTTAATCAATAATAACGGTAAGATAAAACTGTTTGATTTTAACTATTACTATTTCTAATGTCCTGTGTGTATATATATGAAAAATTGTGATTTGTCGATTGTATAAAACTTTTTACATTGATGATCTATTGATATTAAAGTCATTCAAAATTTGCACATATATATAGTCTCTATTAGGTGATATGGAAACTAATATGGTAGCAATATTTTTACTTATTTTTATGGTAAATTAAGGTATTTCCGTGCATAATTGCAATGACTGATTTCTGTAGATAATTGAGATTTATTTAAGAGGTTGAACCCTTTTAACAAATGTTTTTCTATATTCCCTAGCCAATATTTGAACTCCGCATCATATAATTAAGAGATTTAAGTATCTATCATTTGTGTCACATGTTGTTTTTTATTATTTTTAATGACCGTTAAAAACACAATATATTAATTAATATCGTTGGATGATTAAATTGATAGTGTATTTTACTTTTTGACTTCAAATTGAGGGTATTAAAATTTCAAAGATTAATTGACAGTGTCTTATAGATTCAAAGATTAAATTAGCAAATTTCTATTTTGCACAATTGCAATTGCACGAACAGTATTCAAAAACTCAGTCTGATAAGCAATGTTATAAGGTGTAGTGTAATCCAAGATATATAATTATTTCAAATCATTTAAGTATGTAAATCTATATAAACAAAGCTAACTCAGCTGGACTGGTTTAGCTAATGATTGATATGACTTTGACTAATTAATAAAAATCCAATTTAGTCCCTGTCCATGAAAAAGAAAAGCAAGTGTGGCTACCAACTATATAAAGAAGAAAAATCATTTCAAGACACCGTTAAAGGTTTACTAAAACTCGATACCGACTCGTGCTATCGTATCGGGTTTTGTAGATTTTCATATATTATATAAAAAGAATTATAATAATTTTTTAAAATAAATGACGCAATTAAATTTGTCTTTTAAAATGAGTCCAAACTGACTCATCTCAGTGTATAATAAAATCACCCAAACACCGTATTGAATATTACAAAAATCACGTAATGCAGACCATCCATGTTTAAAATATATGCTGCCATTAATTTTTTCAACTAAAATTTTAAATTGATTTCGGTTTGGATCAAAAAGGGTGTGTCTGGTAGGAGAGAAAATGAGAAGAGAGAAATAGAAACACGAAATAGTCCAAATACATGCATTGGTTTCCGTGTTTCTATTTCTCTCTTCTCATTTTCTCTCCTATCAAACAAAGGCTAAGTGTAGCATAAGGATTTACGTTGTTGTCACAAAAATCAGATGCAAATATTTTTGGTAACATGACCGCGCCATAAAATAAAAATAATAACAATGTTAAATCTCTACCAACGTGAAATGCTCAAATACAATAAAATACATTCGGTTGAAATAAAAGGTATACTTACTTTACCACGGTTACACTCAACATAATAAGTTCGATATTTGATGCGACAATGATTGACGTACTTCTCTAAGTCAGTTATTGGATATGGATTCAATGGTGCTATGTGTAAAAAAAAAGTCAGTTATTAGATATGAATTCAATGGTGTTATGTGTTAAAAAGAAAGTAGTAAATATAAAATGCGGCGAGAATGATTAGTTAGAGATATAAAATATAAAATAAAATAAAAAAAACCTCTTAAACAAAGTAGCGCAAGTTGAAATTCAATATTTTGATCAGTTATAGTAGCAATAGAAACACAAATTTGGGATAACTAAACTTGAGATATATATAGAGGAAAATATAAAACGCGGCGAGAATGAATAACTAGAGTAAAAATTTGTAAAAGCTAAACTTGAGATATATATAGAGGAAAAACAAAGCATGTACGATAAATATTCATAACATATCTTTATAAAATAAAAATTGATTTCTATTTAAACAAATTAAATATTTGCATAACAGCGAAAAATATTAAATTATATATTGTTGTGACACGTCATGGGTTCGACTTCTACTGAGGTAGGTGTATAAAAAAATTTGAGACTTAGGAAAAAAATTCAACATGTATCATCATTATAAATATAAAAGGAGCTAAGTCTCCAATTAACCCTAATTTAACTCAATTAAAACCCAAATTTAATTATTAAAAAATGTCATCAACAGGAGTTGAACTTATAACCTTTTTGTAAAAGGTTCATATATTAGCCACTATGTCATATCAATTAATTTGAAATATTTTTGTAACCAGCATGTATTGAATATGCAATCCAATCAATTTTTTTGTAATACATGTTCAATTTTTTTCCTAAGTCTCCAATTTTTTTTTGATTGGATTGCATATTCAATACATGTTGGTTACAAAAATATTTCAAATTAATTGATATGGCATAGTGGCTAATATATGAAGCTTTTACAAAAAGGTTATAAGTTCAACTCCTGCTGATGACATTTTTTAATAATTAAATTTGGGTTTTAATTGAGTTAAATTAGGGTTAATTGGAGATTTACCTCCTTTTATATTTACAACTAGACTATTACCCGTATCGCACGGGTCTTTTAGACATATTTAAATATAATATATAATATTCAAACAATATTTGTAGAATACTATCAAAAAATGAAGTTAGAAAATATAAATATAAAAAATCCACCAAAAATCCAATTATTAAATCATATTTAGTCAATTGTTTTTTAACATTTATCCAAATTAAATTTCATAGGAGGAGTGAACTTAGGAGTATGAATAACACAATCAAATTTGTCCTTTAAAATCAGTTCAAACTGACGCATCCAACTTTATAATAAAATCACCCAAGTATCATACTGGATATTATAAAAATCACGCAATGCAGGTTATCCATGTGTAAAATATATATTGCCGTTAATTTTTTAAACTAAAACTTCAAATTGATTTCCGTTTGGATCAATAAGTGTAGCATAACGATGTATGTTGTCACGAAAATCAGAAGCAAACATTTTTGGTAACATGACTGTGCCCTAAAATAAAAACAATAACGGTGTTAAATATTTGTGCAGCGAATCGCGGTGATGTATTTTTTAACAATTTATTTCAATTAAAATAGGGTTAATTATGGTTAGCTGGAGAAATATAGATCTTTATATGTTATTACTAATATATCTTAATTAAGGAAAAATATATATTGAATATTAAAATAAATTCAGGTAGATCAAATAAAAATAATTTATATTAGAAAAATTCTTTGAATGTTTGATGAAAAATAAAATGGAGTTCATTCAGGTAGATCAAATAAAAATAATTGGATTAGAAAAAATAGATTGAATGTGCCATGAAAAAAATAAATGTGGCTTATTTTTATGGAAACATAATCAGACATTATTATTAAATATATATATATATATATATATATATATATATATATATATATATATATATATATATATATATATATTATAAAGATTGAATGTATGTTGGAAAAAAAATGGAGTTGATTTCTAGGAAAGTAAAATCAGGCATTAAAAGTCGTAGTTATTAGTTGGTGTAACCAAAATATATCAAATGAATTTAAATAGCTTAGTGGTATATGAACTAACCAATTATGAGAGAACATGAGTTTGATTCCTGGTGAGGAAATTTTTAACATTTTTAATAATTAAATTAGGATTTAAGTAGGGTTAAATTAGGGTTACTTGGAGACTTAACAACTTTTATATATATAATGATAATAATGAAGTGTGATTGAAGTATATATAATTTTTTTAGAGGGTATTATATATTTATTTGCCATATTGTTCTATAATATTTTCTAAAAAATCAAATATATTGTAAAATATAAATTCAGTCATTTACTTCCCTCTAAAATCCAACTTTTAAACATATCCGGAATTTGGGCCCATCTTGTTTAGCCCATAAATAAATGCAATGCTATTTAGAAAGAGAATTTGTTTTAACACCCCTAAGTTTTCTCATGCACCCTGCTAAATTACCTGTGTCCTCTAGTTAAATAACGAACTCAATCCGTCACATAAGTAGCGAATTAGAAAAAATATTCAAATATTTTAAAGGTCTAAGATTTCACACCCCCCAGAGAAACTTTAAACTTTTTGTCACGTACGACTCTGCTATAGACATAAAAACCAGACATTACATTACAACGTTATATTTCAATAGGAATAATTTTATTGATTTCATTACATTGACAATGTTTATTACAACATAAAACAAACTAACAAATTAAAATAGACAGGAAAAGTACATCAAAATTAATAAAACAAAAAATTAAATTTCGAATCCGCCATTTACATCTTCTAGGGAGTTCAAGATGATGGAGGTCAGACTTCCACTTTTGGGGTAAAAATAAAATTGTGCGGATCCTTTTCAGTTACTCATAACGATTCCAATAATCCCCATAAGGTCCCTCACCGATTAGCATAACGATCTCATTCACCATCATTAAAAAACATGGTTGAGATCGTTATTACTAACCAGCAACGGAGTATGAGGCCGTTTATGCCAGAAATAACGTAAAAAAACACACGAAACTAAGAGAAAATGAGAGAAGGAATGAGAGAATGAGAAGAATTGAGAATGAGAATGAGGGAACAAAAGCTTTCAATTTATAGATTTTTTGGTTGCATTTGATTGGTTGAAACAAATTAACAGCCGCTACTAGTGATAACATGAAATGTATACCGAAATTGAACAAAACATCGAAAATACATTGAAATGAATTTGTTACAATGTGAAGCAAATTAATTTTATAAATTTGACAGAAAAATTGCATCGACTTATACACTCCATCAAGTGTTTTCAACTTCAAATTGAATGAAATCTTTCTCCGAGGGAAATTAAACATTACACATAAAAATTACATCAAAATTAAAATAAAATAAAGACCAAATGAGAAGGACCCAACTAAGGATAAAAGAGGGGCAGGTTTGACCTGCCAACGATTGTCACCTTAATGGTGAAGAATATGGCCAGATTCTTCAGCACTTTCAGCACGTTTTCACTTAAAAGGTCCAAGTTTTGTTTTCAATGCTTCATGCGGCCACTTAGCTACTGTCACATACATTTGAGTAGCTTCTATTTAGGCTAGCTAGTCATATCGTTTCCAATTTGGCTACAAAAAGTCTCTCGTAGATTACTATACTATTTCCAACCATGATCACTAAAGAATATTGGTAGAAACGACACGAGTAGTTGATGAGGGACTATGTCGCCGTTTACGCGCGAAATGACAAAAACTAAATAAACTAAAATGGAAAAAACAGAAGAAACAAAGGAAGAGGAGTGAAATGACAGAATACAAGAAAGGGAGAGGCATTTATAAAAAAATTGGCTGCCTCCCATTGGCCAATGTCATGACTGCACAAATTGGGCACTTGGCAACCTTTGACTGATGCAAAGGCTTGACCACCGACCGGTCCGCTACTTAAGTAGCGGATGGTGTTTTCAAAATTTGTCTAAAATTTCTCATTTTATAACGTCTACTACTTAAGTAACAGAAAGATAAAATAGAAAACTACATTTTCTTAACTTGGTTTGACTATTATAAACAGACACTTAAAAAGAAACGGAGGGAGTACTAATTTTATATAATTGGTTATACAATATTATTAAATATTTTTTGTTGACACAAATATTATTAAATACTTATAGTAAAAAATATCAGTAAATACTTGACCCATTTTTTTTAATTAAATACTACTTATAGAATGTAATAAGTCATACTCCCTCCGGTTCTATATAAAGCAAAATGTGACTTTTTAGATTCATTGAAAAAGTAATGTATCTAGTCAATAATATAGACTAGATACATTACTTTTTCAATGAATCTAAAAAGTTATATAGAACCGGAGGGAGTATGTACTTAGTCAAATTCTCAATATTTTTTGCTTTATTTTATGTTTGAGAGAATATATATTAATAACTATAATAATATATTTAGTCAAAAAAATATTAATACACTTATGGTATATTTTATCAATATTTAATATTATGCTGGTTAAATAAAAAATTTCCTTGCCAAAATATTGAAGATTACCTTTTTATTTTATTTAATTTAATGAGCATACTACATTTAATTAATTTAATAAAAACCCACTCAAAACACATATATATGTATGCAACACCATCAAGATCTAGTATATGTGTATGAATAGGGAGTCATACTTCAAAATGCCATCAATAACCTATGTTGGCTTGTTTTTTGCTATTGCCCTTGCATCTGGCTTATCCAATGCTTTTGAATTGGTTAACATAGATGTTAATTTTTCAGATGGAATTTCTGTTAGATGCAACAGTCAGAGCAATGGTCTCACTAATCAAGGGTTTGGCTTTGGTTTTGTGCATTTGAGTGTTCCTATTGGCCAACGTGAAATTTGTCATGCAAGTTTGAATGATTCAAGTACCTTGTTCACTGCATATGATCCAAAATATGATCAAGGTCACCCTTTTGTCTATTGGATGGTAAAGCAAGATGGGTTGTATCATAGTTGGGACAACAAGAACTTTGTGAAAAAGGGAGTTTGGAATGTTTCTTCAATTGTTGAACACTAAAATAGTGCTATGATGTTTAATTTGTGCAATAATTTGATGGAGCAATGAGCTCGAGTTAGTTTTGTTATTTTGAGCTTGATTATGCTTATGATCCTAAATGTACAAAAATTATTAATAAATATATACCTTAATTTTTGTGATATTATAAGTTTTTTTTTATTCGTTTTTTGTGAATAATGTGATGTACTAGGGTTATGTCTTAGAGTTTTTCTGAGTACGTACTCCTTACGGTCTCAAATACTATAAGCAACAAAACAAAACAAAATAAAAATCTCAAATATAAGCAAAAGTTACTTCAATCATTATGTTTTATGTCATTATTCAAATTTGCTCTTAAATTAAATATTGATTCAACCAATAAATACAATGTTCTACACTTCCCAAGAAGGGTATAATTAAAAATAAAATATTTTTTCTCCTCAATCAATGCACTTAATCTACTTTCTAGCACGAGGCAACCATGGCAAAGTAGTGGGCGGGGTCACTACCCCACATTCTCCACATCACTTACTGCCGGAAGTCAAATGGTCAACAAGTATATTAGGCCATCATTTACCATTGGGTTGAAATGGAGAAGGTATAAAATCAGGGATTCAGGTGATGGCAAATGAGATTGAGAAATATGGACTGAAATGGAGTAGCTAATAGTAAGAAATACTTTCGCATCAAGTATAACATTGAAAAGCATTACAAAAATAGATGGAAGACATGGTTGCCTCAAGCTTACAATACTCATTTCTTACTTACTTCTTTATAGCTTACAATACATGGTGGACTATGATTACTTACTTCTTTATAGCTGCATCACTAACATTGCTTCTTACTTTCAACCAAACCTGATATGTCATACATCCTAAATAAAAAAAAAGCAAGATTCCAATCAAATAAATATGTATAGTAAAAATTGATGTCATTGTGTAACAATCGAGAGAATCTTCACATTACAGGAATAATCCAAACAAATATTTTGCAGGGGGTACGTAAATCAAAACTCAGCTACTTTGTAGGGGCCGAGATAAAATCTTATTTACCCTAACTTTGTAGTACTGTTGATATGTATGAGTGTATGTGAGCGCACATTTGTGCATGTTTGGATATGTGCGTGTCAAAATATAAATAAATTTTAAAATAGACTTAGACTCTTTTGATCTTGATAGTGAAATCTATTCGAAAAATTAAAAGTTATCCGAGAGATCTAACAATTGAATCTATTTGGTGTAAGATTTTAAATATTGATATAATCATTACGAAATTATATTCTTCAGAGGACAAATATATAACACGTTGTATATATGAGACAAATGTGTGCGTTGTACGATGTCTGGGATATGTTGGAAGATCATTCAGCACGACCTAACTTCAATCCTAGAGAAAGTACTTCTTGTGCAACTGCACAAGTATTTACTTGTGTAGACTCAGTACTTTGACTCGCAACTAGCTCTAACCTAGAGATTCTCCAAATATTGTCCGTACTTGAAAATGCTGGCTTTTTATTTAGTGATGCAACTCCTAAGATTAGCTAAATGGTCCTTCGTGCTTTAGAACAAACTCTGGAGAGATACACACATATAAGATAACATGTTTTGCATGTACAAGATGTCATACTCAAGCTGGGACATCTTGTCCAACATGTTGCACCAGCACATATGTCCTTATAACATGTTGCTAGTTCTAGGGCAAGATGTCCTACTCAGGCTGAGACATCTTGTTCAACATGTTGCAAAAAAATAAGCAACCAATTTTTTTTTCCTACTTAATAAGAGATGAATTTTATACTCCTAGTTAGAGGTGTAAGCGGATCAGAAAAATCCAATTGAACCGACAATCCAAACCGAAAAAAACCAATTTTAATGGTTCATATAAAAAACCGAACCAATTGAAAACCGATGTGGTTTGGTTTGGTTCGGTTCTCGGTTCCAGTTTTCAAAATCGAGGTCCAAACCAAACCAATACCTATATATATTATTAAGTTTTATTTTTTTAGGCCAGTCCATATCAATTTTTTTATTGCAGCCCAACTACACTCCTTGTAAAAACAATCTTATGGTTGTATTATGTTTGATGAACTTATGAACTTAAGTTCGATATGATTTTTATATTTCATGAACTTATGAATTTAATTTCAATATGGTATGTATTTTGATGAGCTTGGTGAATTTATGAGAAACAAATTGTATTTTGGATTTCATTTCAATATGGTTGTAACTTCATTATGTATTTGATGAATTTATGGGAAAAAAATGTATTTTGTATTTGTTGAATTGTTGCATATTGGGAAAAAAAAATAATAGCATGGATATATATGGAAAATTCATCGGAAAAATACATTGGAAAAAATGCGATGTAAATTCGATCAAAGTATCCGAACCAAACCGAATCAAACTTTGGTTCATATCCATTTTTGAAAAACAGTAAAAACCAAACCAAACTGAATCAATCGATGATTCATTGGTTCAGACATCGGATTAACTTAAAACCGATCCAAACCGGTCCAATTACACCCCTACTCCCACTTGTGAGTAAATAATTAAACAAAGGGAACACAAAATATGTGTAAAATGTCAAATACCCCTCTAAAATTTTCAAAATTTATCAAATATCCCCCTAAAATTTGGAAATAGGCAAATACCCCCTGAAATTGTAAAATGTCAATCAAATTGCCCTCTGCTTCGTTTACCCTGTATAGTTGTCTAGTTTGATGACATGTTGTTAATTGCATATGTGTCACGTCACATGAGAGGGGTAATTGATTGTGATACACGATAGAAGAGAGTAATTGACTAAAATTTGCAAAATCAAGAGGCTAATTGACTGAAATTAGAACAATTTGCTCACTGATTTTGCAAATTTTAGTCAATTATCTCATGTGATGTGTATCCTAATCAATTACCCATGTACGTGGCACCATATTGGCATGTGCACGTATGCCTTTAACAGTCACGTTATCAAAATAAATGGAGTAAACGGAGCAGGTGTCAATTTGTCTATTTCCAAATTTCATCGGATATTTTACAAATTTTGATATTGCAAGAGAGAGTATTTGACATATCACTCAAAATGTTGGAAAAATGGCAAAGAAAGTAGAGGGATGATGGATGGTGGAAATGGAAACCGTGGTGGGTCTTCCTTTTCCCAAACACGGCGACACAAATTCCCTTACAACGCTGCTTCTACTCATCAATCCTCCTCCTACAACTGGTAACAATACTAATGCATCTACCTCTGATGATAACAATGATGCACAAGAATCTTCCAATTTTGGGGTTTTACTTGCTACTTGTTCTTTTATGTGCCCAGGTAATTATTTCATTATTAACTTATTCAATTCTTAGTCGCTGTTAATTAATTAATACGATTAATTATTACAGTCATTTCTAGATGCTATAGCTTAGTTTGCAATGTTGGATTTCTATGATAATAAAGTTCATTTTTTTTGTATGATAAGAATGTTTTTGTGTTAAGTGTGTGCATATGGAAATTTCATAAGAAGATGGAATTTTCTTTCAATGGTTATTAATTGATATTGAGGTTAGTAAGAGATTAAATTATTGAGCAGTGATGGTGAAAAAGAAAGTAATGTGAATAACCAAGTAATTTGGCTCAAGTGGTTAATGAGCTCCCCATAGGGCGAATTGTTTGGGATAACTCGAGTTTGACTCCGGATGGGAACACCCGAACTATTGAAGTTAGCAAAGATTTCTGAATCACACCGTTTTGCATTCACTGAAATGTGAGATAGAAGACAATGTAAATCTAGTTTTTTTATCCTCACTCACTCTCACCGATTTAAACAAACTATACGTGAATTAGCCCCCAAACACGACTCTCCCCTCATTCTCACTGCCAAACAGATCAACTTTATCCGTACTCTTGTTATGTATCTATAAGGTTTGTTTGTTGGTTTCTTCGTTTCTTTTCTGATCGAATCTCAACCTATCTTAACGCATTCTCTGCTCTCTCCCAAACCAAGTGATCATATGCCATTCTCTCTTGCTAATGTTTTTTAATGCTTCAAGTAACATAATCATCATCCACTTAGCTTCCTCACTTTTGCATTGTTTTTGTACTGTGTCGTAATCACAATACTAAAGTAAGAACCCTTAAAAAAAAATTATAATTGGGCCAGCCTGGGTACGTGCCCAGGCATGCAGGGCCTTGTCTCCGCCACTGAACTTAACCACCCACACTGAATCTTTTCCCCTCTATCAACCAATATTATTGATGAATGAACTATATATTATATTGATACTTGAGGAATATGATATATTAGGTGCATAGACTAGACAGAGACTGTTATGGAATTCTGGTCATGGGAAGAACAAAGACAAGCACTACACTTCTGCATTCCATCTTTCGGACAAAACTTCCAGTGCTTCAGATGATGTGAGTATCCGTTTATAATAATCACAATTTCAAGTTGGTATGTTGGTTTCATATTTTAATTAACTAACCTAGTATCATCTGATCTTAAAATAGATTGGCACGAAAAGGAGAATCCTACAAAGAAGGTATTGAGCGCTGGTCCTCGGATGTCCTAGACGCTCGGGGGGTTGGTTACTGCTCCATGGGGTAAGGTTGTATTGTATCCATATTGATGTTTCATAACTGCTTATCCGAACTGTTCATTCGGCTAATCCTTCCAGCTATTTTATCCATCTCCACAAATAAAAAAACTAGATACTTATATGTAAGTAGGGCAAAATGCTGCATAATTTAGATGTCATTGATTTATTATAAAAAATGGCAAACATATAGAGGACAATGTAAATCACAGGATTCATGTAGAGGACAAAAAAAAAAGGATTAAGGTACTCCAATGCTTACACAGCATATACAATACCATATACTCACAAAGGTCATATGCTAGATATAATTGAAATTACAATTTATGCAAAATGATGCTTGCCCCATTTTTTGGCTTCAAAGTAAGCATCATGCTAGGAACATGTGCATAATTAGGAGAAAGCTCAAATGAGAAATTCTGCAGCAACAATGATATCGCTATCTTTGCTTCTAATATGGCAAAGTTTTGTCCGATACAAATTCTAGGACCCCATCCAAAAGGGAAGTAACAAACTTGGCCTTTTGTTGCCTTTGCAATTCCTTCAGCAAACCTTTCAGGTTTGAACTCCTTTGCATCGTCACCCCATATATCATTATCTTGGTGAATCAAAATTATTGGTAGGGAAACTTTTGTTCCAGCAGGTAGCAAAAGGTTTCCAACTTTCAAATCCTTTTGAATAGCTCGGTTGAAGTAAAGTACAGGTGGATATAACCTTAGTACCTCATACAAAATCATGGTTACCTAAGGAAACAAAAACAATTATCAGTTTGAACCAAAAAGAACTTTGTAATAGTAAGATCATTTGAAATTTGGACATGAGAATAATGAGTACATACAATTTTAAGTTGACTTAATCCTTCAATGTTAGGATTTTGGTTCCCAAAAACTTGCAAAACTTCCTGCCTTGCGCGTGCTTGCCATTCAGGATACCTGCCTAATAACACCATTATCCAAACCAACCAACTTGAGGTGGTCTCTTGCCCCGCCAGATAAAACAATTTGCATTCATCTATCACTTCTTTTAAGGTCATTCCAATATTTTTATTATTTCCATGTCCTTGTTTTTCGGCAAGATTTGATTGCAAAAGTATGCCTAATAAATCGTTATTGGTGGTTTCACCATTCTTCAATGCATTTTCTCGTTTTGTAATGATTCCCTCAAGTATATCATGGATTTCTCTTTCAATTTCTATCATCTTCATCTTGGTAGTTGTTGGTAGAAGTCTAGAAAAAACATTTATCTAGTGATGTTAATTGTGAGGAAATGCATTTGATTAATGATAAACTAAACATGGTTCATTTTAATTAATAGTATTTTGGATTAGTTCTAACTCAACCATAGTTGTTTAACATGAGCGATACCCTTCCAAAAAATCATATCATTGCAGTCTTACCGCCATAATGGATTGTTTGTGTGTCGTGCTGTCATCACAAGATTTCCTTGCTTTTTCAGAAGTTCAAATATTTTTGTGCCTTCTTCATAGCTGTTTCCAAATGCTGTTCTAGAAATTGCATCACAGGTCAAATTTTGAAGGAAAGGACAAACATCAATCTCACATGTTCCATCTGGTGACAACAATCCCTTCCATATGCTTATCATTTCATTGCAACTGCGAAAAAATTCTGGCAGCATACCCTACAGTATAAAAAGAAAATTAGAAATTCAATTTACAAAATTCTAAGAATATATTACTTTCAATAACCTAAAGTTAAATCATTAACCTTACTTTCAATTTTTCTATGTGAAATGCAGGATTGATGATCTTTCTATGTTTAGCCCATTTTTCACCCTCATATTTTACAAGACCAATGCCCAAATACTTGCCAATGGATGTTAACTCTGGTTTGGGGAAGTCCTCATTCTGGTTAAAGACTTGCTTAATTTGCTCAGGGTCTGTGATGATAACATTTGGTGTTGTACCTGCCCATAAAAAGGAATTTTTTCCTGCATATCTTTTATGTTAGAACAACAAACAAGGATTTTGACAAATATTAAAAGAGTCGATGACCTATTTAAGAGCGAGTTAGAGTGACACAGACTAATTTAGCGGTTTACTCTATATTTTTATATTAATCTACAAGTTAAATCCACAAATTTTTATTCACGATATAATAAATGAGAAAAATGGAGTACCACTAGTATTGTACTGGTACGTGCAGATACATACTCCCTAAAATCTTAATTATAAAAAAAATATTCATTTTTTATACTCTAAAAAAAACCTACTTATAATTAAAGCCGGAAGAAGTACCTCATATGAGTGCTTTACCATTTTTATGAGTACTTTACCATTTTATGAGTACCCAAGTTTGGGATATTATAGGTGCCGGACAATTCAAAACCCAAATTCAAAGTCAATCATAATGAAGCGACTTTTTCTTACTTGGATTCTCTACGTTCAAAAATCCTACATTCACCTATATTTAGTTTATTTTTAAGGTCAATTTTGTCATTACAATTTATTATAGAGGAGTGATCCGTTGACTCCAGAAGTAAGTCTCCATTGACTTACTCTGCTTAATAACTCGATATCGGCATTATATTACTTCAATCCAACCGTTGAATTCAAAAAATTTGTGGAGTTGATCTACCCCAGAAGTAAGTCTCCAGAAGTTATGTATTCAGACTATTGAAATTCAATGGTTTTTTTTTTTTAAAGTTTGTCATACATTCAATTGAAGTTATCTGAAAAAATATCAAACGATTTTGATTTTTTATAAAAATTTGTGGAGTTGATCTAGTACATATACAATGTTAACTTATAATTTTTTTTGCATTGATGTAAGAATAAAATTAAAGAAAATTAGAGGAAAGAGTAAGTACCATATTTATCAACAGTTTGATGAAGAGGTGAGAAAATAGATGGTGCAGCTTGTTTGGAAAGACCAATGGATTTAGATTTAGCTTCTTGTTGCAACATCATCATATAAATTTGCTTCGAGTTATCCCTTAATAGTGAAAGCTTATATGGATCACCTTGAAGACCTTGAGATCTCATAAGTTTTTCAAACCTCTTTGGCTTCAACCATAACTTGTTCAACAGATACCATGGAATCACAGCAAGTATAACTGTAACAATCCATATGATTATTGTTGTTGCTGTTGGAAACACTAACTCCTCCATTTTTTTGGTCTTGTAATAATTGAGTTATATCTTTGTTGTGATATAAAAGGGTTTTAAAGGTGGGACTAGAGTGCCACACAATAAGTTATCTTAAACGGTGTCATCAGATCATTTGTTAACATGCTAAAAAATAAATTAAAAATAAAGTTACTGTTAAAAATATAATTTTTTATGTTCTTAATATATTGGATACATAATTTTTAAGATAAAATTTTTATATATGTTTAACCAGAAACTCAGACACTGCTTCCTTATTATATTTAGGGTGACATGTGGTCAATATATTTTATAGTGCCACACACGAGCAAGATATTTTATTTTGTATTTAGGTAGGTGATGATGGCACACCTGGATGATCACGAAATTTTAATATGTAACATTAATAATGTCGTTTATCACAAATATTTATAGATAGAATTATCATTAAATCTGATGTATATTATAAAATAAATTCATTAATTACTGAATAAATCTAAAAAAATAAAAAATTCTTATATTTGACCAAAAAGAGTATAAAATATGATCAATTTAATTAGTATACTCTAGACATGGCAATAAAACACATACCTGCGGGTACCCGCCCAAACCCTACCAGCTTTGACGGGGAAAATCCGAGTTGACTGAGTTTGGGTATGAGTTTTCCCAATTTCAAAAGATGGGTTTGGGGCGGGTAATAGGGACATTGATACCCACCCGAATCCGTCCCACTTATGTTAAAATTAGATTTTATCTCTTTGAAATTAGAAACTCTTATACAATCTCTTAAATTATATTCATATGTTTATTTTTTATTTTTAATTTGAGTAATAAACAAATGATTTTCTCTATTTCTTTTATTTATTTAAAAAAATATTGTTAAAACAAAATAATTTTGGACTTTTAACCTTTTTTTAATAAAAAAAATATTAAAATACAATTATAATTCATGTGGAAAGAGGCGTAACGGGGATACCCGAACCCCGTTGGGTAGGGGTTTGGGGTTATACTTTTTATCCTCGCATGGAATTGAGATGGGTTTGGGAGGGCAAAATCCGCCCCTGTCCCGCCCCGTTGCCATGCCTAGTATACTCTGTCGGTGTTTATGAAACATGGACACTGATAGATAATTTGCAAGTGAACAAATTGTATCGCAAGAAATAAAATATGGAATCCACTGGAATTGTGATCAATTTAGAACAAAACAACTAAACAATTACTTATGAGAAAATAAAAGAACATTGGGGGATTTCATAGAAATTTAGTTTGACAATTTCAAAAGTAAAATTGAGATTAATCAATAAAGAAAAGTGATTGGGTTTTACTTCGACTACCTTATATGCCACTATTGATGTTAGTGTATAATACCCTTATAATATCAATTCAATTACCACGACGGTTTAACTAAGTCGTTATACCCAATCTCTTGGTGTACAACTTACTATTCTACACTATAATTTCCTAATCTCTTAGGCCAATTAGATAGTTAAAATAGGCGAAATTTGAACGTTAAACCATAGGTTGCAACCTCTAATTCCCTATCTCTTGATCAATTACAAGTTGAACAATTAATTTAGGTACAATTCATACAATTAATCTCCTAATCAATCTGAATATAAATTATTACATAAACATCCGTAAATGCACACAAAACATTAAACACAAATATTAAGTGAATAGAAAATTGAAGTAGTCAAAAGTGTATCAATACAAAGACCTAACATATGACCCAAAAGATTCAATATAAGTTCATCTCCGCAAACCCCAATCAAAATAAAACTAGAAACTCATATTAAAATAAGTAAACTAAACAAAACAATGGATACAGAAATTAGGAACCAAATGAATCTCAATAGTGTTGGCGTCACTTTCCAGCCATTGCAATCCTTGGATCCTCCCTTCAATTCCCTGGTGTGTTATGAGTTCCCTAGCTCAGCTTCTTCTTTTCTCCGTCTCGTCTCTGTCCTGTTCATGTGGTGTTTCCTCAGCTTTTCATTCAAGCACTTGGGCCAGCAATGGTCGCCAACATTTCCTTTCTTTCATTGGGCCAACATTGGTTAATACACTCCCTCTTTGGTCAACACATCACACACTAGACAATGTGTTATTAACTTCCATAAAAACCAAAACTACACAAAAGATCATATTAATAGAGAAAAATATCTAATTGACTCAATGAAGTAAAAACTGCAATTTATTTAAAATGACTCTAAATTAAACACTAAACTAATAAAATTATATTAAAACTTAATTAAAAAGACTCTAAAAATAGTGATCAATGAGAATTCATCAGACACCTCTATAATTAGGTGTGTCGCAGTGTCCGACACTCGTACGACATGAATCAGATAGCTCCGATTGATGTTCAAAAAAATTCAATTTTTCTTTTACTTTGACACTCTTTTAGTCGGTGTCCAACACTATATGATTATTGTTTTTACTGTTGGAAACACTAACTCCATTTTTTTGGTCTTGTAATTGAATTATATGGTTGTTGTGATAGAAAAGGGTTTTAAAGGTGGTGCTAGAGTGCAACGCCATATATTTTAGTCATGTTAAATGGTGTCATCGGAGTTAGGGCTGACAATGAACCGAACCAACTCGAAAATAGTTCGAGACTCGATTCGATAATTAACTCGTTGAACTTGGTTCATAATCAAATGAGTCGAACTTGAGTTGAAAATTAAATTCGTTAAATAAATGGTCTATATATAGTTCGACTCGTTTGGTTCATGAGCAACTCGATATATATAATAGTAAACTTTTTTTTACATGGGATGGGACCAACAAAAAGCTCTTATAAAAGATAGAGATATACACCATGTATTTGTTACTTTCATATTGATCAGTGAGTATCATATGTGTTAATATATGTGGACAATTCAAGACCACATTCCAATATTATTCGGATGAAACACAATATAACACTACAACTTTATTCTATAAAAAAAAAACACTACAACTTTATCATACAAAATGAAAGCATTGGTTATCGCATGGTTGATCAAAGTATCAAACTAGTATTTCATATATGGTAGTAAGTTTATACTAGGGCTGACAATGAACCGAACCAACTCGAAAATAGTTCGAGACTCGATTCGATAATTAACTCGTTGAACTTGGTTAATGAACCAAATGAGCCGAACTTGAGTTGAAAATTAAGCTCGTTAAATAAATGAGTTGAGTCGAGTTTAAGCGAGTTCGACTCGACTCGACTCATTTCCAGCCCTAATCGGAGTATTACTAAAAGCATGCTTAAAAATAAAGTTTATATATATATATATATATATATATATATATATATATATATATATATATATATATATATATATATATATGAATAAAAGGTAGACGGCCAACAAGTTGCACTAATTCTTTTTTAATAACAAAATTCAATTTTTGAAAAACTATATCACTAGATCTAGGCGTCACAACGTTACAATGCATGACGTTTTAAAAAAAAACATTTATATTAGTATACTTAACTAGTGGTACATAGACAATCCCAAAATTTCAATATTCAGGAGCTAACGGTGACGTACTTAGTGCCATGCCACACACTAGCATGATATTTTGTATTTATTTACTGTGATGACTGACATGGATGATCACAATTTTTTTTATATTTTTTTTGGTTAAATAATCTAATAGTTAGAAATCACCGAATGGATATGTGAGATGATCAGGGTTCGAACTCCGATCCACTATATATATAATGCATTGTAAAATAAACTATTGTAAAATAAATAAGGAGGTATATTTTATATTCATTTTTAAATTCGTAAAAAATTGAATAGTGAAGTGGTACACCGAATTTAATTCTCTTAATTTTTATCCTATATCCCTTTTTTTTTTTTCAATTTATTTCTTAAAGTTTTCTTAGTTGATATAGACTTAAGTAATTTCCTAAAATTAGGATGGTGAGTCAAGAATGGTCAGGATAACTCAGCCATAAATATTGATAGATATTTTTTTATTTTAATATAAGAAAACACAATTTTTTCATGATAAAAAAAAAAGAAAAAACCATTTTTTAGATTTATTGAATTATCATTAAATTTGATCTATATTATAAAGTAAATTCATTGATTATTCAATAAATCTAAAAAGTTATTATTTTTCTTATACTTGAAAACAAAATGAGCATAAAATGTATAAATGTATAATCAGCAAAATGATGACATCATATTCATTAATTAAAAAAATGGATATCTCTATACTCTCTCTGGTCTCATATATAAGAAAGAAAAAAAAAAGGCACACCCTTTAAGAAAGTGGAGTAAATGATTAGGAAAAACATGTCATTTCCACTTTTACCCTTACTTTTTGTTTAAATTATTATTTATTATGGGGAAAGTAAAACAAAGGGTAAAATTAGAATATTCAAAATAAATGTAATGATTGTAGTAACTTTTTCTTATATTTAAGACTTTGTAATTTTTTTTTTTTTTTGTTTCTTATATATGAGACCGGAGGGAGTATATAATATACATTACGAGATTCTCATGTAGCTCTCTCGTGCATTCTCAATAGAAATTGTTTATGTGGCATTCAATTAGAGTTTTTTAAATATATTTATTTATTTTTGTAGAAACTCTAATATTATGTATTTTTTTTAGAAACTTTTTTTTTTGTAGAAACTCTAATATTATATTTTTTTTTGTAGCAACTATCTATAATATACATTACGAAATTCTCACGAAGCTATGCATCTCTATCTCTTCTCTATGATATACATTACGGGATTTCCACGGAACTCTTTCGTGCATCATTATCTCTTCTCTATAATATACATTACGAGATTGTAACATCCCCAATTTCTTTTACTAGTATTATATACTATTAAGAGTAAATTTTAAAACATCACATGTCTAGAGCTAGTATTGAGATATGATACATAGGAGATGTAGTAGTTACTAGTGTGGAGGTGTTAGTAATTTAATGAATCTAGACATCAATATGGACATATGTCTCACTCTTAAGTTCCAAAACCATGACTAAGCCAAGTGCACTATACCTTCTCATTGCTTTCATTTTGGTCTGGAGAAAACAAAACAGAAAGCTCTTCTCCTAGCTCTCTTCTCTCTCTCACGTACAACAAGCAAACAACAACCACCCCATCTCCATTCCTTCAATCCTCTCAAAATTCAGCCCAAAATAGCATGCAAATGGAAATAGTTGTCCCTTAGATTGTAGAAACTCATTGGTAAGTTCCATTCTTCAAATTCCTTCCTTTAATTCATTCAAAATTCGTGGTTCATAATCCCCTTTTCCAAACTCAAATTTCTGTTCGTTGAAATGCATGTGTTAGAAGACATGCTTATCTTGAGTCTTGGTGATTTAGGAAGTGGAATTGGGAACTTTAGCTCAAGAAGGAATCAAAGCTAGCCATTCAAGCTGTAATCAAGTGATTAGCAAAGAAATCAAGCTCCAAATCAAGGTGGGTTCTTAGGTTAATTAGTTAGAATTCCCCAAAATTCAAATATTGCATGATAACATTAAGAATTAGGGATATAGAATATGTGTATGAGAGGAGTTTAGCTCCCAAAACCCTCTCCATATTTATTGTTGTTTGCATGTATGATTAATGGCTGGACTGGAATGGATTAGACTTGGAAAATTTTCTGGTTTTCATGTGAAATCTGCAGAACAGAGCACCAAAATCGTGTTGCTCGCTGAGCGAGCAGCTGGCGAACGGCATCTGAGTTTTGCAGGTTTTGGTCGCACTACAAGAAATTTGACGTTTAGTGACAGCAAAAGACCGTAGGTAAATGTCTATTTGTCGTAGGTATATGCCAAAATACTTATACCAACGGAAGTTTTTTCGTACCCTATAATTCGCTATACCTACGGAATTTTGCCATCGTTGTAGCCTATAGTGACGAATTTTCTACCATTGGTACAAGACATTTAGGTATACCTACAGATTTGACTGTAGGTATAGAGCTTATTAAAGAACTTATAGGCTATTATAGCTACAGAATTCGCCGTCACTATACAGTGTAGTGACACCAAATTTCTGTTGGTGTAGATTGTGATATAGGGCTTTGCTACGCTCGATGTTGTAGCTAATTGGTAGCTAATCTCTAGTAAAACAGAGTTAGCTACAGATATTGTCTCAACGACTTCGCAACAAATTTCTAGCTTTTCAAAACAATTATAAAATGCTAATTATTAAATCATGCCCAAAATCAAGCTAATTATAAATTATTTATCATCTAATACAAAATTGATATAAACCTAATTAAATCAAACATGATGTACTACAAGACTAAATGTGTCGCATAACAAAGTAATTAAACACATGTTACCAAGTTGAGATGGCTTTTACAGGAGTAAAGCATTGCAATATAATCACCATTGCATTGTAGGCCGCAGGATAATCAGTCTTTGCATACCTAACTATCTATGTTTCCATATCAATATTAGCAGACTTGTCAACATATATATGACAAATTCAATCTGCATAACATAAAAAGTATCAATAGAAGCCCTAGTTTACTTTACATATCTTCACATACCAGTATGGCCAAGAACAGGGATTTTTGTCGACGCCTTGATTTGAGAAACAAGCTTATTAATGCCTTTAGGGACCACAAGATCTATAACATCATCAAGCTGTGGAAGAATATAAATAATTATCAGTAGGAAATCAACACACAGAAGTATAATTATGAGGAATTTCACTTGTAATATCTACCTTGAGTGGATCTGGAATTTCATCTCTTGCAATCACAAACCCAATAAGTTTGCCACTGACTGTATCTAGTATATATGGCTGAAGTAATGACCTACAATAAAGAAGAAATATGTAAAGATGGAAACTTATTTATAACTAAAATGATGATCCAGATTGACCTGAAAAAACTACAGCCTAACTAAAATAAATAGGTAAACCTTGTGTAAGGCCGCATTTGATCTCCAGGATTCCATTCCTCCTTTAAGTAATAAGCCATTCCCACTTCAAATTGCCAATGCTACTATCTATTAATTCATTTGAACATAAAACTTATACATCAATATCCAAATTGACTAAAAGGAAATATTGCATAACTGAAAAGGCTATATTGAAAAATTGCCTACGTACTAGTGTTGCAAGCTAACAGAATTTTCCCAAATAAAACTCATAAGCCATTGTTTCATCTAAAAGAAAAGGTTAACTACTATATAGTGCAACAATCTAGTACAAGAATCATATTAGTATGCTCAAAACCAAATAATAAGTCTAACATATAACTTCATACCAACATTCATCATTGATCAAGACATTTCTTTTTTGCATTTACCACCTACAAATTTCGTAGACAGGTGGCTCTTCGAGAGAATCTTCAGGCAACTATCCATTATCAATCTTCAATCATAAACAGATATAATTAAAAAAAACACAACATGCTACTATTTTACCCTCTTCGGTTAGGATGGTAGACTACACTACTAGTTTTGATTTGAATTATCAGACAATGCACATTGTATTTGAATTTCGAACATCCACATAATATCTTTGATGACTAGTTATCAACAATAAGGAACAATATTTTAAAACGCAACAATAAAGAACAAAAATAAAGAGCTAACCCTGAATATCAAAATGAGTAATGTAACTTAAAAGGAAGTACCTTAACAATTGCAGAAATCATATGAAAGTGATGTTTAGCAGGAGCAGGGTTCTGAAGGCCACAACACATCTCCACAAGATTCTTAAGAACATCCTTAACAAGAGCTTCCTTTGATTTGATATATAGATCATACTGTACAAAGGAGACACCTGATCATAATCATAAGATTAACATCTCATAAGCAAGAAGCATACTAAATAGGAAAGCATAAAAACACATAACTAAGGCAACTCCAAAATTTCAATACTCTAAACTTTATCTCATCAAAAACTAGCTAGACTTCTTAACAATTATTAATCTTCCTATCACTCCACACAATTCTGCCTATTATATTGAAATTACTGTTTCATTTACCTTAATTTCCAAAACAGAAAGTACATTCAGTCTTGGATGCCATGAATTTGGGTCCAATCAGTCTTGCAGGCTTGTTGGGTCCATCAAAAAAGAAAAAATGTGTCCATTAAAAAATCATTCCTTCTAGCTTGCTGCAAGATAGTAACTAAAATTACTCTAATTGTAATTTAAATCCATTTACCCATAAGTTAATTTTACATATAACAAGAGAATGATTTATGCATAAGTATCCTAAGTATAATTTTTTTTTAACAAGGTATCCTAAGTACAATTAATTCATATTCATATAAACTAATCTACAAACAATGAACCAACAAGAGAAATTAGGCACATGACTAAAATCCCACCACCACACAACAATTATTAATGATAAGATAGATCAATAATCTCAAATAGAAAACCAACAAAACTGAAATAGTCATGACATCTAAAGTTAATCCAATTTGCATTGCAGACACTTTTACACAACCACAAAACTAAAATTTAGAATATTTGTATACCTAATCTACTTCAAATTATAACCCTATTATAAAAGAACACACTATGAAACAAATCACCGAATAAAAAGAAGACATATATGAAAAGAAATTCACATAGAGCTTTTGAACCTAAATAAGCCATTTAAAAAAATAAATTCTATGCTAGCATCGAGCTAGTACAACGATACCCACCCACTTCCAAGCCTCAATCAACTAAATAATTATCAAATTACAGTTAAATGTCAATGTTCTACAAATGGTTCATTTACTAACAAGTTTTTAGTATCAAATAAAGAACCAACAATCAACAAACTTCTAATTTAATACTGTATAAAAGTGGCATGAAACACTAAAGTTTAAGTTCAACAAATTTCCAAAACTATTGTATAATAAGCATATATGAAGGCATTGTAACAAGTTCTCCGGCATTCAAATATATTAAGCATGTATGAAGTCTACCAATTATTTCATAACACAAATATATTACCTATAGTAGATCAACCAATTTAATACAATTAGGGTTATAATGCAAAAACCCCAAATCATGGTTTCAAAAACCTAACCACAGATGGTTGATGTTCATGCGTTACCAGTGTCAGGTTGCTATTAAAGTCCGAACTTGGAAGGATTGGAAGAAGCGATGGTGGATGAAGGAGGGTTGTGTCGTGCGACAAAGATACATGAGAGAGAGAGAGGGTTCGATGAGGGAGCAGCTAGAGAGAGGGTTTTGATGGGAGAGCAGCGAGGGAGATGACTTCGATGAGACGAGAACGATGGTTGTTTCTTCATGCGTATCTTCAATTGAGAACAATATTCACTACTGAGAGAGTGGGTTTTCATGCGTATCTTCAAACTTCAATTGAGGATCTAAATGAAAGAAAGAGAATGAAATAATGGCTTTTTAAAAATAAAAATAAAAACAGAGAGAGAGAGAGAATGAAAGAAAATTTAGGGTTTAGGTGGCTATGCAAGTGAAAATTTATTTTGGTGGTATATCTTCAATTTCCTTTTCTTTTTTTTCAAAAAAAAAAAAAAGATTTCCTTTTTTTTAACGTATTTTTAATTTTAATGCAAAAAAAAAAGTATTTTTACTTTCCACACTTAATACAACATATACCTACAGTTATAAAATTTCCGTGGGTATAGCCTGCTTATACCAACGGCTACGGTGGCTGTCACTAGAAACTTCCGTTGGTAATTGTCAATTTTCTTGTAGTGTCGCTAGCGTTCGCTGGCTGGCCAGAACCTTCTGACTTGGTTCGCTGGCAGTCGCCAGGTCCTCGCTAAGCAACCATAACAGGGTTTGGTTTTTGTTCTGTTTTTCAAATCTTATCTGGTTTTGATTCTTATCCTTTCTAGACTATAATCCACTGATAATACATGGTAATGATAATAATATGTTAATTGCACGGAGTAGGATTATCACACAAATGACTTAGGTTATGTGATAGGTTAATTCCCCGGGTTTGGGATATATTGGTAGTATGTTAACACATTAGAAGTATGTGTAGTATCAGTCCATAGTTATGCGTGGTTGTTTGACACCACCAAAGGGATTCGAGGAATCCATAGTTATGTGTGGCTGCTTGGCACCACCAAAGGGATTCGAGTAATCCAAAGCGATAAGATATCAATAATAATGATTGTGATGCCATAGATATTTCGTACCATATGTGCGTAGTCCACGAAGATTGGTACGGAAAAGCGTAAGGCTTTCTGAGACCGGCTCACCTCAGATCGTCCTTGCATAGTTAAAATGAATTCAGATAATTGTGTGTTACACCATATGAACTGTTTATTTATATATGAACATATTTATTGCGCTGAGTTGCGTGAGGACTGATTATAGGTTGAATCCCCTGGTGTAGTCACCAATAGGTGGGTAGTAGAATCCACGAGACTTAGCAGTCTTACCCCCCCCCCCCCCCCCCCCCCCCCCCCCCCCCCCCCGTTCATGTTTCAAGTGCACAGGGAGATCGTGGTAAGCAAGCTGCAGAGTAGTTAGCAGTGCTTGTGACTGATGATGTTCGTGTTTAGAACATTTAGTTTATCATGTTTCCGTTTATTTTTCTTTCCGCTGTGTTGTACTTATTGTACTATAGCACCTGCGTGTGCCTTAATCAACTCTATGTATTTGTAAACTTAATGTACTCAGTATTTAATTATGGACTTTATAATATATTCTAGACAATGTATTATGGGGTGTTATAATTGGTATCAGAGCCTGGTTGATTCAGACCGTGCCAGAGTCATAAGTATACAGTGCATTCTAAATTAAATGCGTACTCTAGGGATGTCTTACATTTATTCTACATGTTGTATCAATTGAGCCTAGCTAACTCAATTTGATTATGACAGATAGAGTAATATGGCAGAAGCACCAGGAGGACGCGGACGCGGTCGTGGTAGGCCACGAAGGAATGTGGCAGAGGAAGAAGAACAACCTCAATATCAATATCCTGATCCAGATGCTAATATGTGGGCACATATGATGCATCAGCAACAACAATTCCAAGCTCAGCAAGCCCAACGCTATGAGGAAATGATGATGATGTTTCAACAACAAATGAACAATGCACCGGCTCAGAACACGGGAAGTGCGGCGTTCAGGGAGTTCTGTAGGATGAATCCTCCTGAGTTCGCTGGAGAGTATGTTCCCTCGGTTGCAAGAGAATGGATTCAGAGGATGAGTGGAATTCTGGATTCCATGGGATGTACTGAGCTGGAGAAGGTTACCTTCGCGACAAGATTTCTTCGCGGAGCGGCTTGCAATTGGTGGGAAGGTGTTAGAGCTTACATGACTGCAAGTCAGATGGAGATGACATGGGCCAATTTCAGACGTCTCTTCATCGACCATTACATTCCCGAGAGCTATAGGATGTCAATGGAACGGGAACTGATTGAACTTAAGCAAGGAAGTAAGTCTGTGGCGGAGTATACATCCAAGTTTAATGAATTAGTGCGGTACGTGGCGGATGGTGACGATGCTCCTACCGAGGCGTGGAAAATCAAGAAGTACCGTTTCGGTTTAAGGGCGGACATTGCGCATGATGTGTCTATGCAGCAAGTGGCTAGTCTTGGTGAATTAATCCAGAAGAGTTATCATGCTGAATCAAGCCTTGAAGCCATGAGGAAAGAAAGGTTTGAAGTGAATCAAAAGAGGCGAGATTCAGGAAAGTATAAGGAACAGTTGAAGCCAAGGGGTTCTCCGGGTAAAGGAAAACAGAATTTTTCTCAGAGACCACAACAGGCGTGCTCAGAATGTGGTTCTGTTCATAATGGTGAATGTATGAAGGGAAAGGGTGTGTGTTTCCACTGCAAACAACCCGGTCACTATAAGAATGAATGTCCAAAGTTGCATGGTTCCGGAGGTTCGGGTGGATCAACAAGGAGCAAGGGTCGAGTTTATTCTCTTGATGGTGAACAAGCTCGAGGTAATAATGCCTTAATTATTGATGTTTGCCATTTGGGTCAATCTGAAGTGGTTGTATTGTTTGATTGTGGAGCTACAAATTCTTTCATTTCTGTTGAATGTGTGATGAGGTTGGGTTTATCTTCGACTTCTTTACTTCCTCCCATGACTGTCGCCGTTGCTACGGGTGGCAAAGTTGTTTCTAAGAGGGTATGTCAAAACTGTCCTGTTAGCATCGCAGGAAAAATCTATCATGTCGATCCGATCTGTCTACCATTGAAAGACATGGACATAGTACTAGGCATGGATTGGCTCTCTGCCAACACTGTGTACATAGGCTGTGCTGAAAAGAATCTCTATGTTCCTATTGATCCTAATGCAGAGAGTAGAGCCCTGACTGCTCTGCTGCAGAATACTCATCAGTTAATTCAGTATCTCGGTGCAGAGAACAAATGTTTTAGTATTATGTTCACCATGAGTTCAGAGTCTAGTCTAAGCCCCAGTGACATTCCGATTGTCAGAGAGTATCTGGATGTGTTTCCAGAAGAGATAAATAGTTTACCACCGGAAAGAGAAATTGAGTTCTCAATTGATCTTGTCCCAGGATCTCAGCCTATTTCTGTTGCCCCATATAGAATGTCCCCTCTTGAACTCCGAGAACTGAAATCTCAACTTGAAGAGTTATTGCAAAAGCATTTCATTCGTCCGAGTGTCTCACCTTGGGGTGCTCCGGTTCTGTTAGTGAAAAAGAAGGACGGTACAATGCGGTTGTGTATTGATTATCGTCAGCTCAATAAAGTTACCATCAAGAATAAGTATCCGTTACCTCGTATTGACGATCTGTTAGATCAACTCAGAGGAGCTACTATCTTTTCAAAGATTGATCTTAGATCCGGGTATCATCAGATCCGTATCAGGACCTCTGACGTGTCCAAAACTGCTTTCAGGACTCGTTATGGTCATTATGAATTTTTGGTTATGCCGTTTGGTCTGACCAATGCTCCAGCAGTATTCATGGATTATATGAATAGAATTTTTCAGCCTTATCTTGATAAATTCGTAGTAATCTTCATTGATGATATTCTGATCTACTCTAAGGATCCTCAGGAGCATGCAGAGCATCTGAGGATTGTTCTTAATATTCTGAGAGAGAAGCAACTTTATGCCAAATTCAGTAAGTGTGAGTTTTGGCTTTCTGAAGTGAAGTTTCTGGGTCATGTAATATCACAAGGAGGTGTATCTGTTGATCCATCCAAGGTAGAATCGGTGCTTAATTGGGAAAGACCTAGAACTGTTTCTGAAGTAAGAAGTTTCCTTGGTTTAGCGGGCTATTACCGGAGGTTCATTTTGGGATTTTCGGAGATAGCGCTACCATTAACTCGGTTAACTAGAAAAGGAGCTGCATTTGTCTGGAATGAATTATGCGAAAATAGTTTTAACTTGTTAAAACAAAAGTTGACTAGTGCTCCAGTGTTAGTAATTCCTGATCCTGATAAGAAGTATGTAGTGTATTGTGATGCTTCTCATAAAGGTCTCGGATGCGTACTTATGCAAGACGGCGCAGTAGTAGCTTACGCATCACGACAGTTGAAACCCCATGAAGAGAATTACCCTACCCATGATCTTGAACTTGCAGCCATTATCTTTGCTTTGAAAATCTGGTGACATCACTTGTACGGTGTGCAGTTTGCGTTGTACAGTGATCACAAAAGTTTGAGATATTTATTTGATCAGAAGGAGTTGAACATGAGACAACGGAGATGGATGGAGTACTTGAAAGACTTCGATTTCGAATTGAATTATCATCCAGGAAAGGCGAATGTCGTAGCTGATGCCTTGAGTAGAAAAGCGTTGTATGCATCAGAGATTTTAATGCATCAATGTGAGTTGTATGAGAAATTCAGAGACATGAATTTGAGTGTCACTTACCGGAAGAGTGGAGTCAAGTTAAATAGAATAGAATTGACCTGTGACTTGCGTTCCACAATAGGTAGTGCGCAAGAGAAGGACATGGATTTACAAAGAAGGATCGGAAAACCTGAGTTCACTGTAGCAGATGACGGTGTAATTCAGTTTGGAAGTAGAATATGTGTGCCGAATGATGCGGATTTGAAAAGGTTGATTTTAGAAGAGGCACATAAGAGTGGATTTTCAATTCACCCTGGTTCCACCAAGATGTATCATGACCTGAAAAAGAACTATTGGTGGCCGAATATGAAAATTGAGATCGCAGAATTTGTGTCAAGGTGTATTGTATGTCAGCAGGTTAAGATTGAACACCAGAAACCAGCAGGTCCTTTGCAACCTTTAGAAATACCCGAGTGGAAATGGGAACATATTACCATGGATTTTGTGACTGGCTTACCCCGTAATCAGAAAGGAGAAGATTCCATTTGGGTTATCGTGGATCGGTTAACAAAGTCAGCCCATTTCATTGTAGTGAAGTCGACTTACAAGGCTTCCCGGTATGCCGAGATATTCATGGAAGAGATTGTTAAGTTACACGGAGTTCCGTTGAGTATAGTGTCAGATAGAGATCCAACTTTTACCTCTCACTTTTGGCGTGCTTTCCAGAAGGCAATGGGAACACGACTGAGAATGAGTACTTCCAATCATCCGCAGACGGATGGTCAATCTGAGCGAACTATTCAGACTCTTGAGGATATGCTCCGAGCTTGTGTTTTAGAGGATGGTGGTAATTAGAGCAAACACTTGCACCTTGTGGAGTTTGCCTACAATAACAGTCACCATGCTAGTATCGGTATGGCACCTTATGAAGCACTGTACGGGAGAAAGTGTAGGACACCTTTGTGATTGGACTGAAGTGGGTGATAAAGGAATGTTAGGACCTGATATCATCCAAGAGACTACTCTGAAGATTAAGTCGGTTAAAGAGCATATGAGAGTTGCACAGAGTAGACAAAAGAGTTATGCCGATCACAGAAGGAGACCAATAGAGTTTGATGAAGGTGATCATGTATTCTTACGCGTAACGCCTAAGTTGGGTTTGCGCGGTGTGTTTAAGACAAAGAAGCTTGCTCCTAGGTACATTGGACCATATCAGACCCTTAAGCGAGTTGGTCCTGTGGCTTATCAGTTAGCCTTGCCCCATCTATGTCCAGGATGCATGATGTGTTCCATGTGTCTCAACTCAGAAAATTCATTCCTGATCCGTTCGTGCCGATGGAATTGGAAAATATTGAATTGCAGCCAGATATGACTTACCAACCTGATCCCATCCGAATTGTAGACCGTGATGTTAAGGTTCTTCGGAACAAGAAAATTCCAATGGTGAAAGTGGAATGGTCTCAATTACCGGATGGCGAATTCACGTGGGAGTTGGAATCCGAAATGATGAAAAACTATCCATATCTATTCTCAGGTATATTTCAATTTCGCGGACGAAATTTCTTTAAGGGGGTAGATTGTAACATCCCCAATTTCTTTTACTAGTATTATATACTATTAAGAGTAAATTTTAAAACATCACATGTCTAGAGCTAGTATTGAGATATGATACATAGGAGATATAGTAGTTACTAGTGTGGAGGTGTTAGTAATTTAATGAATCTAGACATCAATATGGACATATGTCTCACTCTTAAGTTCCAAAACCATGACTAAGCCAAGTGCACTATACCTTCTCATTGCTTTCATTTTGGTCTGGAGAAAACAAAACAGAAAGCTCTTCTCCTAGCTCTCTTCTCTCTCTCTCACGTACAACAAGCAAACAACAACCACCCCATCTCCATTCCTTCAATCCTCTCAAAATTCAGCCCAAAATAGCATGCAAATGGAAATAGTTGTCCCTTAGATTGTAGAAACTCATTGGTAAGTTCCATTCTTCAAATTCCTTCCTTTAATTCATTCAAAATTCGTGGTTCAAAATCCCCTTTTCCAAACTCAAATTTCTGTTCTTTGAAATGCATGTGTTAGAAGACATGCTTATCTTGAGTCTTGGTGATTTAGGAAGTGGAATTGGGAACTTTAGCTCAAGAAGGAATCAAAGCTAGCCATTCAAGCTGTAATCAAGTGATTAGCAAAGAAATCAAGCTCCAAATCAAGGTGGGTTCTTAGGTTAATTAGTTAGAATTCCCCAAAATTCAAATATTGCATGATAACATTAAGAATTAGGGATATAGAATATGTGTATGAGAGGAGTTTAGCTCCCAAAACCCTCTCCATATTTATTGTTGTTTGCATGTATGATTAATGGCTGGACTGGAATGGATTAGACATGGAAAATTTTCTGGTTTTCATGTGAAATCTGCAGAACAGAGCACCAAAATCGTGTTGCTCGCTGAGCGAGCAGCTGGCGAACGGCATCTGGGTTTTGCAGGTTTTGGTCGCTAGCGTTCGCTGGCTGGCCAGAACCTTCTGACTTGGTTCGCTGACAGTCGCCAGGTCCTCGCTAAGCAACCATGACAGGGTTTGGTTTTTGTTCTGTTTTTCAAATCTTATCTGGTTTTGATTCTTATCCTTTCTAGACTATAATCCACTGATAATACATGGTAATGATAATAATATGTTAATTGCACGGAGTAGGATTATCACACAAATGACTTAGGTTATGTGATAGGTTAATTCCCCGGGTTTGGGATATATTGGTAGTATGTTAACACATTAGAAGTATGTGTAGTATCAGTCCATAGTTATGCGTGGTTGTTTGACACCACCAAAGGGATTCGAGGAATCCATAGTTATGTGTGGCTGCTTGGCACCACCAAAGGGATTCGAGTAATCCAAAGCGATAAGATATCAATAATAATGATTGTGATGCCATAGATATTTCGTACCATATGTGCGTAGTCCACGAAGATTGGTACGGAAAAGCGTAAGGCTTTCTGAGACCGGCTCACCTCAGATCGTCCTTGCATAGTTAAAATGAATTCAGATAATTGTGTGTTACACCATATGAATTGTTTATTTATATAGGAACATATTTATTGCGCTGAGTTGCGTGAGGACTGATTATAGGTTGAATCCCCTGGTGTAGTCACCAATAGGTGGGTAGTAGAATCCACGAGACTTAGCAGTCTTACCCCCCCCCCCCCCCGTTCATGTTTCAGGTGCACAGGGAGATCGTGGTAAGCAAGCTGCAGAGTAGTTAGCAGTGCTTTTGACTGATGATGTTCGTGTTTAGAACATTTAGTTTATCATGTTTCCGTTTATTTTTCTTTCCGCTGTGTTGTACTTATTGTACTATAGCACCTGCGTGTGCCTTAATCAAATCTATGTATTTGTAAACTTAATGTACTCGGTATTTAATTATGGACTTTATAATATATTCTAGACAATGTATTATGGGGTGTTATAGAGATTCTCACGAAACTCTCTTGTGCATGAGATTCCCACTGAGCTCTCTCGTGCATTCTCAATTAGAACTTCTCAGTTTTTTGTTTTTGTAGAAACTCTAATATTGTTTTTTATGGACAATATCGATTTTACTAGCTACAATAGTGAATTTGCAGGAAAGAAAAATACAAATAAAAGATGAACTAGAAAAACTAGAGAGATAAGCTGCAACAACAATTTCCAAAGGGAGATGAGAGACTTCTAAAGTTCTTTCATGCCTCTCACAGCTCCTTCCAACAAGTCCAAGTCATAAACATCACAATTAATGTCATTTATTTTTTTCCCGTAGCTAACCGGCATAATCAACTCAATATCCTATTAATAAATCGACAAGTAATTAATTAACATAAAATTACATTATATTGAGAACATTATATTGTAACCATAAATTTAACACATAAAAGTACATTTTCGCTTACAAAGTCGTCGTACATAGAGATGGCAAAAAGGGTCAACCCGCCCCGTCCCGTCCCGCCCCGTCATTAATCCGTCTAAAAAGGGGCGATGCGGGGCGGGCTAACTAGTGGTGGTGGGTTGAAAATCTCACCCCGCCCCTTTTCTTGGCGGGCGGCGGGTTGGCGGGAGTGCCCCGTCAATAAAATAAAAATAAAAAAATAGATAAATTCGCAAAAATATCATAAAAATTTGCGAATAAAATAAAATTAATAACCATCCAAGAAAATCAAAATATAATTATAAGCCAACAAGGTGACCAAAAATTAAAATTATCAATCAAAACTTCAAACATCCATAGTTTATAAAATCAAAGAAATCATAATAAAACCTTATGAAAATACTTGGTTTAAATCCAAAACAAACAAAACTTGAATTCAATGTTTAAATACACACCAACAAAAGTAAACAATAAACTATAATTATTCTTCAATTCAAATCAACAACAACGCTAAAATGTAGATTAGGTTAATTGGACCGAAAAATAGAAATCCATTTGTAATGGGCTGAAACTTCTATAAAAAAAGAATGTTGTTAAACTCGATGGGCCAACCCGCCCCGCCCCGTCGTCGTCCCGTGTTTTTTGCGGGTTAGGCGGGGTGGGGCCCGCCACTTTTGCGGATTGAAAATGTCAACCCACCCGCCAAAAATGACGGGTTAAACGGGCCGACCCGACGGGCTTGACCCGTTTTGCCATCCCTAGTCGTTCACACATCTAGCAATGTGCGGTGTCGATCCATACTCAAGCAATATTGTCTTATCCGACAGCCCTCCCATAAACTTCCTAGGCCCAGGCTTACCCTCATAAGGATTTACCCAAGTCGGACGTCGCACCTTAGACGTACCTTCATCAGCTCCATCTCACACACTACATCGCCACGAATCTCTATCTCTGTATCATCACACTCAGGGTGAGCAGTCTCAGCAGCATCTGACTGACCCGAATCTTTCCATGACCGCTTCTTCGGATGGTTCTAAGCCGCATTTTCCTTCCTTAGTGGGACGTTTACCTTTATCAACATGTTTAGGTGTATTTTCTATATCTAACCAGAACAAAAAACAAACATCAATTCATTTTGACACCGGAAGAACCAACTGCCAACAACACAAACAATCAGCACAATACACACACGCTTTCTGGGGAGCGAATACAGTTTCACATAAAACACGCTCGCATTCTGCTCAGCGAGCACGGTTTAACCGTTCACCATTCACAGAGCGAACAAACACAGTCATGGAGAAAAAAATAACGCAAAAAAGAAGAAGGCAGAAACATGCAACAAACGATTAAACGATGGATTACCTTGTGTTAATCTCGATTCCCTTTATGTTTTCGACCAGAAATGAGCAAGAATCCACCGATTTTGACAAACTTTTCGATTAATGGGGTTTTGGGGTTTTTTTTTACTGCATTTCATTAACTACTAAATGTTCAATATATATATATATATAAGGGAATAATCTCAAATCTATGGAAGCTAGTCCAAGAATTGGCCGCACTAGCAAAAGTATGAGCAACCGAATTCGCTTGCCTCCTAACAAACTTAACCTCAAAGTTTAGAAAAGACGACATAAAACTAAGAATAATATTGGACCCAAAAGGTTTTAAATATTGTCCGAAAGTGTCATCCCACACACGAGCAAGATTTTTAAGTATTTAATAATGGACCGGATTCCCAGCAGTAACAACTCCACACAGTTTATTGCTATAACACATCTCAACTGTTCATCGAAGATTGGACAGTTCAGATTACAAACATTTGTTTCACAAATAAAATAATTTCAACCGTCGATTTAAAATTGGATATGTCTATATTTATTACAGCAGGGTGCTCTTATCGTGTAAAATTCTATCCTTTAATTAGTGAGATCTTCTTTGGTGATAGGAGAGGTACGGTGAAATCATGTCCATTGATTTATATTAGTTATCAGATAAATTTATATGCATTATCCCATGCACGAACTACATGTTTCAATATTTCAGTATACCACCTTTATCAAAAAAAATAAATATTTCAGTATACCACGGTCCACACCCACACCCACACACAAGACACGAACATGCATGTAAACAACGGCAAAGCTAACCTAGAATATTGGGATGGACCATGATAAAACTTGAATCTTGCGACAATATATGGTTAGTTCAAATTTAGAAGTATCACCAATTAAAAAAAATAAAAATTGAGAAGTATCACCATGATATAAAAGCAAACTAAGGAAGGTCTAAGCGTCCGCGTCGACGTAGACGCTAAACAGACGCTAATTACCCTATAGCGTTTGTTTTTGGCCATATAGAGTCTGTTTTGGACCGACGCTCCAAAGCAGTTTTGTTATAGTGGTATCGTCTGAATTATTGGACATCATATAAAAATCCATATTATTTACAATTAAAATTTCTTGGCCATTAGTATCACCTAAGTGATGAGATGAATAGGGTAGCTAGCTTAGATTAAAAAAAAACATACTAAACATTATACACAACCCCTTGAATGTAACCAAATTATTTTTTATAAAAAAAAGCACTAAACTTTGTTGTTGATAAGAGAAAAGGTAATATACTTTATACACCACCCCTTGATTGATATATACACACACACTATACGTTTAATTTAATAAAAACATACTCCAAACACATATAAATATGCTACACCATCAAGATCTAGTTTGTGTGTATGAATATGGAGTCATACTTCAAAATGCCATCAATAACCTATGTTGCCTTGTTTTTTGCTATTGCCCTTGCATCTAGCTTATGCAATGCTTTTGAATTGGTTAACATAGATGTTAGTTTTTCAGTTGGAATTTTTTTTAGATGCAAAGAGAGCAACCGTGGCAAAGTAGTGGGCGAGGACACTATTGAAGGTTATGTGCATTTTACGGTTCCTATTGACCAACATGAAATAATTTGTCATGCATGGATGAATAATTCAACAGCCTTGTTCAATGCATATGATCCACAATATGATCAAGGTCACCCTTTTGTCTATTGGATGGTGAATCAAGATGGGTTCTATCATAGTTGGGATAATAAGAACTTTGTGAAAAAGGTTGTTTGGAATTATCCTCCACTTGTTGAACACTAAAATAGTGCTATATATATGATTTGTGCAATAATTTGATGGAGCGTTGATCTCGAGTAATTTTTGTTTATTTTGAGCTTGATTACTTATGATCCTAAATTTGACAAAATTTATTATTAAATCAATTATGTTATTTAAGAAAAAAATCAATTTTGTGTACTATAAGTTTGGATAGAGATATCGGAGACAATTTAATTATTTTATATGTAAATAGAAATTCATGTGGAGATTGCCGTACTTGAGACTTGTGGGGACTGAGATGGGGGGAATGACAATGCGGATCATAACCCCCAATGCTAAGTTAGAAGGGAAACTTGATGGCACAATACCTTTACAAAAGGCTATGAAGTAATTTAATTATGTCAACATTATCATAAAATAATATTTGCTTACAACTCAAACAAATTGATATATTTACTATCCTTTTTTAAGCAGAAAATTTATTAATAACTCAACCATAAACATAAGAAATACTCATTGAGAGGATAGAACTACAAAATTTACATAAAAAAATAGTAGACAATACAACCACATAAGCTAGAACACAGCACCACAAAAACAAAATACACAACAGACATTAATTAGTAGACACATCACTAAATTACACCCTAAAACAAACTGAAACTTGCACACTTAAAACCTTAACCACGCCATCCACAAAAATGAAGCACAACGCCACATAATTGGAACACAGAACCACAACCATATGCAGGGACATTGGTGATAAAAACACACTATCCGAAATAGCTTTCAGTCACTATTAGTTTTATTAATTGAGTACACAAACTAAACATGCATGTAAAAAAGTGTGAACAACAAATAGTGCTATAAGATAGATATACATTTAATTAAAATCACTCTTACTTATATAGCTTAGTGCATGAACATCAAGGCAATGAACATGCCAAATAACTCTCCTGCAAATAAAGAGACCATAATATAAACATTACAATTTAAACACTTGCTAAAGTTAAGAAAATTATTAAGCATGTTCTAGACAAAAGTAAGAAAGTTAATAAAGCCAAAGAAATAGCGAATGAAACCAAAATCATTCTTATATTTTCAACAAAAAAAGAAAAAACAGTCTTGACAATATGCAGATCAATAAGAAACTATTTCTAATAAAACCCCAAATAAAATAAAAAGGATGGCAAGTTACTCCATTCCACTTATTTTTCTAGGTAGGAACACAAACCATCCAAATTAGTAAAGTATGTCAAAGACATATAAAAGATACCTTTAAAATGCTCAACAAATTCAAACATTGCATCCAATATTTAGAAGAGAGCATATGATTTCCTCACTATGTTCACATTTCAGGTGACACTATAACTATTACTACTACATTGAAGATGTTCCAATTTCTTTAGTCATGTTATTCACAAATAATTCATTAAAGCAATAACATAATAACAAATTAAAGCATAAGCACAAACCTGTAAATATGTAGATATATACCATAGCATGCTTTCACGAAACCACTTTGCCTTAAAGTCCTCAACCAATCCTTTCACGAAATCACACAAACAATGAAACATAAAAAAAAAAAAAAAAAAAAAGAAAGCAATGTGGCTCCAAACAAAAGTTCTAACAAACCTGCGTCAATCACGAATATCAAACTAATTATATAAACTTCGTAACCAACAAAACAACAATTCTCAAAAAGCTTAACTTTTAACTATAAAATGTATCAAATATCAAAGACAATCAATGGATTAATTGTTTTTCCTTCCTATACAATCAAGTTGATTAAAAATTGTATCACACATCAGGGATAAATAGAGGGGGCAAAAGAATAATTGCATTCTATATTTACTTGTTCAAGGAAATAAAAAAAGCCACAGTCATGCTTAAAAAAAAGTCCACTAAAACTATGTCAAAAAAAAAAAGTCCACTAAAACGTGGATATAAAAATATCCAAAATATTAAAATTCAAAAAATAGAATAAATGGCTTCATTATTTTCAGCAATGTGACCTTCAAATCCAATACTAACACCGACTGTCTCATGGCGCTGCTACCATTAGCTTCCACTCTGCAACAACTTTGGAGTGCTTATACGGAAAAGATAAGGAGATGTGATTATAATATTTCCATGTATTTCGGCAGTCATCATCAACCAAAGTCGTAGCCGCAGTTTTTTTTCTCAAATGTTTGTTCTCCAAATCCATCACACCGCAACATCTGTGAGATAAAAAATAATAATGTACCTAAAAATACACAAAAAAAATTAGCAGAGAAGAGATTTAGATTATATAAATATAGTTTAGATAATGATGTAAACGACGTGATTGCTTTATGTTGATCATTTGAACAACAACAAAACCACCATAATAGATATGTTTTCTTAGTTATAGATTAGAGGAGAATGTTGATTAAGTTTTTCATTATAACATCAAAAGAAAAATTGTGTGATGGTGATATTATACAGGTGGGGCCGAAAAATAATAATTAGGGTTGGGGAGTTATTTAGGCAGGTGGGGCCGAAAAATATATAGCATTAATTTTTTTTTGGTCCACACTGATAGTGATTAGGAGGGAAAAAAAGGAGGGAATTAGGGAGAAAGATTAGGGTTAAGTGGTTGCAGATCCAAAACCTTTATTCTCCCTTTATAGTAATAAAGATAAAGATAAAGATGTGTAGTCAACACATTGAAAATTGTGCTGTTTAACTTTTTAAATAAAAAGTTTCTTTAAATGAAGTTTTTAAAGAGTGTCCCGGGGACACTCGTTAGCAAGACCCTTTATATTATATAGCCACAACTTATTACGTCAAAACAATATTATATATTTTAGGGTAAATGATCATTTACCCCATGCAAAATAAGTGAATTTTCGTTTACACCCTGTGCAGATTGTTTTCCTGTTTACCCCCTGCAAAAAATAGATTCACTCATTTTGCCCCCTAGGTGTACAGCAGGACATTTGAATCGACAAATCTACTGACGTGGCTTTTACACGTGGAAAAAAATATTTATATTTATGTTTTAAATTCCACACTAGATAATAGAATTTTTTTTTCATAATTTTTTGAAAAAAATTACCTTTTTTTTCCTACAAACTTTACTCCTATAATTAAAAAGCGAATTTTCTTATTTTGCTCCCAAAATAAAGATTTAGTCCCAGATAAAATTTATTTTCAAATTTGTTTGAATTAAAAAAAACATAATCTTTATTTTTTTAAAAAACAAAAATTTATTTTTTATTGTAAAACTTTATTTTTTTTTGAAGAAGCTAATGAAATTATATTAAATAAAAAGAGAGGTAGCCTGTCAAGCACAAGGTGTGCCTAACAAATACTACAAAGTATAATTACATACATAAAAATCTCCCAGGCCATGAAGGCAAAAAAACAAAAGATAAAAGTAGTAGGAAACAACCATTACACGGTAGCCTGTATGCAACATAAAGGATTCAGTCGCCAAAAAGAATAGTCGAAATCAAAAAAGCTTATAATATGACTTCAGCCACCAGTAAGTTTGAAGCTTGACCTTTTCCAATAAAGTGTCAACTGCAACCAAAACAGACTGAAAGATCTTAACATTTCGGTCCTTTCAATTACACAAAGAACCGAAATCCAAATAATAGTGGACAATACTCTGGAACCTTTGGAATCACCTCCCAAATCACGGAACTGAACCGCGTGTTCCCTCAAGAAACCGTGGCATACAAATTCTCCACCAAGCCATTTTGAAACCAATTGCCATAACTTGCCATAAACATTGCATTGAAAAAATAAGTGATTAATGTCTTCTATTTTATCACAATTAGTCGAACACAAAGTCTGATTATCTTCCAGAACTCCTCTTTTCAATAAATTATCCTTCGTAGGCAATCTATTCAGAAAGAGACGCCAAACAAAAATATTAACTTTTAGCGGAACCGGTTTTAACCGAAGGAATTGTAAAACTTTATTAAAAAGGTGTTAACAGAAGTTTAATCGTAACAAGCAGAATCACAAGTCATCTTCTACCAAATCATTTGCCCTAGAAAATAGAAAGCGAACAATTCCGACGAATGAAGAAGAAGATGATCACAAAAAAAGCGAATGATTCTGGCGAAAGAAGAAGACAACCAATACGATCACGATCACGACGGTAGAGGAAACGATTTCGACGAAGCCTAATGAAGAAGAAGACCAAAAAGAAAGAAGCTCCTGCTTCTTGCACTATATCTGCAGCACTTAATTATGCAGCAACCTCAATTGTTCAGGGCTGAGGCTGAGGATCTGCTATATTGTTGCTGGTGTTTCTGTTATTGCGTTTTTTGTTTTTAAAAAATAAAGATTATGTTTTTTTAATTCAAACAGATTTGAAAATAAATCTTTAAAATCTTTATTTTGGAAATAAATTTTATCTGGGACTAAATCTTTATTTTGGAAGCAAAATAAGAAAATTCGCTTTTTAATTTTGGGAGTAAAGTTTGTAGGAAAAAAAAGATTATTTTTTTCAAAAAATTATAAAAAATTAATTTTTTTTTTAAAAAAAAATATTTTATTATCTGATGTGGAATTTAAAAAATAAATATAAATGTTTTTTTCCACGTGTAAAAGCCACATCAGTAGATTTGTCCAGTCAAATATCCTGCTGTACACCTAGGGTGCAAAATGAGTGAATATATTTTTTGCAGGGGGTAAACAGAAAAAAAATCTGCACAGGGGGTAAACGAAAATTCACTTATTTTGCAGGGGGGTAAATGATCATTTACCCTATATTTTATTTTGGTTACAAAAAAAACAATATTATATATGTAAATGCTTAGTTTTTAATTTTACATCATTGAAAATAAATTTCATGCATACTACATATATGATTATGTTTTAAAATTAGAAAGAAAAAAAATTAGTTATCTCAAAATCCTATCGATCATATGATGTTTTTAAATGATTTTTGTTTTTTTATTAAAATAATTATACCAATGAGATAAAGTTTCAATTGAATGGTGAATTTTAAAAAAATTGTATTTGCAAAAACGTTATTGAGCTACATAAAAGTTATACCGGTGTAATTTAATTTCTCCTCGTCATGCATTTTTTGTGAAAAAATAGCTACTAAAACAAAACCAAAAAATGAAATTATCAAACAACTTTAACTTTATTTTTAAAGTTTTTTTTGACTTTAAGTTCAAAATAACTTTTAGGCAAAAAAAAAACGGGCCAAATGATACCCTAAAACTTGAACACCACCTTATTTACTAGTAAATAAACTACCATGCAACTATTAACAAACAAAAAAAATTATTAAATAAATAAGGGTTAAATATGTTTTTAACCTCTATAAAATGATGACCTTCTAAGTTTAGTTATTAATTCTTATTATATATTTAGTCCTATATAACTTTTTTGCACATAGTTTTAGTCCTTACTAAAATTAAATTTGTTTTATTATCATTAAACTCTTAAGTTTTTTAATGATTTTTTATATACATGTTTAAAATATTATATAAAGTTTATTTATTAAAATTTAGAATTTTTTAACCTTATATAAATTAAATATGAATTATCTTAAACGACAAATGTTTAAGATAAAAGTAACTTGTTTTATGAATTAAATATGAACTTATTTTCTCCCATGTACAAATAGATGCACGCCACTTGTTACTCCACTTTTCAAACCTTACAATATCGAGTGGATCAGAAAATGTATGAATAAAAAGTAAAAACATTTTCATTCCATAAATCATAAATGCATCTATCCACCATTGCATTATTGATCTTAATTATACTATAGTACATATGCTTTGTTTGACACACCAAACACTCTAATTTAATCTTGCACTAGATCTATCTCCTTTTCCAATTTACTAACTGCATTTCTCCCAAGCTAGGCTTCATTTCTTCCCCCTTCCTTTGTTATCTAGGATTTCAATTTTCACTGCTTGTTGAGAGTGTCCAAGTTCAGTGACTCTTTGGTAAAGGTACGTAAAAGCTAATGTAATTGTTTCTTTTGTTTATGTTTTTTCTTTATTTGCTCTTCAAACTATATATATATATAGGAGGGATCCGTTGACTCTAGGAGTAAATCTCCATTGACTTACTCCGCTTAATAACTCGATATCGACAATATATTTCTTCAATCCAACCGTTGAATTCAAAGATATCATTGAGTAGATCAACTCTACAAATTTTTATAAAAATTCAAAAAAAGTAGTTATGTATTCAGACTATTGAAATTCAACGGTTTTTTTAAAAGTTTATCGTACGTTCAATTGAAGTTATCAGAAAAGTATCAAACGGTTTTGAATTTTTATAAAAATTTGTGGAGTTGATCTACTCAATGAGATCTTTGAATTCAACGTTTGGATTGATGAAATATAATGTCGATATCGAGTTATTAAGCGGAGTAAGTCAATGGAAACTTTTACTCCTGGAGTCAACGGATCCCTCCTATATATATATATATATATATATATATATATATATATATATATATATATATATAATTTCAACCTAGTTTCTTTTTTACTATGTATAAATTAATAAACTTGTACATTTCATTTTTAATTAGCATTATATTTTTACCTCTACTACTTTCTTAAAAACTAGACATCTCATTTTCATGAGAGTACATAGCTTACTTAGTAGCTATTAGGGATATTATTAGAGTAATTAGGTTTCGAACATCAAATTTTTCACTTCTCTATATTTATAGTCTCAGAGTTTATAATCACTAGACTACCGAACAAAGAAGAAACGATACATCCCGGGTTTAGAACCCCTCCTGTTTTTGTTTGTCTCATGACATCACTCCAATTTTGATCTAACGACTGATTTTACACAAAAGAAAATTAATAAAAAGATATCAGAGAGAGAGAGATAGAGAGAGAGAGATAGAGAGTGAGAGAGATAGAAGTAAATCTCAATTTTTTACTATTTACACACTCGCATTCTATGTAGCGGGCAGGGTAAATTGGAAATATCATGGGACGCGCATGTAAATCGGGGGTGTGAAAAGTAAATCTCTTTATTTACTCGGTGAAAAAATTTAAATTACTTAAAAAGTAATTGAATAAGATATCAATAATATTAATATTAGTGATATGTTGCTTCAAATAGGGGTGTTCATGCTTACAAAAAAAAAATAAGGGTGTTCATGGTTCAAAACCGAAGGAAACTAAATTAGAATATATATAGTTTATGAACAAAATTAAAACCACTTTTATTTAAAATTGGTTTATTTAATAAAACTGGTTTGGCTCAGTTCAATTTAGAACTGATTCGAAACCAGTTTATAATAAAAAATTGATTTTTTTTAATTCATTTTAAAATTTATTTTTATTGAATTGGTACTAATACAAATATCATTTATAAAACCTATCCAACTTTTTTTTATAAAATAGATAATAATGGATGAATCCAATTTAATTAACCAACTATTTTATAAAATTCAATAGATCACATATTTATTGTTTTAAAATTTAATGAATTAAATTTATTCTAAAATAGACACAACGATATATAATAAATAAAATATGATTATAATAATTTTAAATCATATTAATAAATGATTTTTTATAATAATAAAAATTATTTTCTTTACACAAAGTTACCACTTATTATTGTTTTTAGGGTTTAATATGTTTTTAGTCCCTATAGTTTCGCAAAATTTCGTTTTTAGTCCCTGAAGATTTTTTTTACACTTTTTAGTCCCTGAAGTTTGATCAATCAGTGTTTTTAGTCCCTACTTTTCATTCAACTCGTGCATATCATTCGAAATTTTAAATTTTTTCCCGTGGTCATGTTTGGTACATTATATGAATATCTATTACAAAATTTTAAATTTTTTTAACAAGAGATGAATTAAATATGAATTTTTTAGTTTTTTGTACATAAAAATTCATAAAAAATTCATTTTATGTTAAAAAATTCTAAATTTTTATCGGAGATGTTCTTATAATATTATAAACATGAATACAAAAACTCATTCAAAAATACGAAAGTATACAAGAGTTTGATTAAAAGCAGGGACTAAAAACACTTACCGATGAAACTTCAAGGACTAAAAAGTGTGAAAAAAATCTTTAGGGACTAAAAATGAAATTCTAGAAAATTATAGGGACCAAAAACATATTTAACCCTTGTTTTTATAAATAAATTGTCTTTTAAATTATCTTAAAACCATTTTTTATTATTTAAAAAATGAGTAATTTTTAAAACTATTTTTTTTTTATTTGAAATAAAATACTGATTTTTAAAAGACATATTTTTTCAAAAAAAAAAAAACACACAGATTTTATTTTTTTTTTTGGTAAGAAAGAAAAACAGATTATATTAAATTGATTAAACAATTTTTTTAACTTTTAATCTTTATAGTATGATGATTTGGTTGCAAGTGGTATAGTAAGATATAATTGAAATTCAAATTAGTTTTTGTATAGCGACATATGGAAACAAAATAACATGAATAGAAAATTGTCTTCAGGAGCTAGCTAGAATATATTAATTGTAGTTACCTATTGAAACACTCAATCACAAGATTATGGAAGAGAAACTAGATACTCTTATGGATAAAAGGGTTTTCCAGTTGAAAGAGGCACATCAAAGGTTTGCTCAAAAGGATCAAATTTCCATTCCTAAGATTCAAAGGGTTCCTAAGTTTTTGCGACAAAATGAAAGATTTGCTAAGTATTGCTCACCAAAGATTATATCATTTGGTCCTATCCATCACAATAGTAAAAGTCTTGAAGAAGGAGAACATTATAAGCTTCTATGGACATCAATATTTGTTGCAGAGTATGGAAAAAGAATTGGACAAGATGATAACCAAGCATGTCAACTTTTGTTTAAAAAGATCGAAGATAGTATAGAAGAATTAAAAAACATGTTCACTGAGGATGCAATTGAAGGCTACAATGATAATGATCTTGCTTGGATATTGTTTGTGGATGGATGTTCTTTGCTACATTTTATGGAAAATATTGATCAACAATATCCGGAAGCACTTAACCTTAAATTTGACCGATTGATGTTTATGTTTAGAGATGTTAATTTGTTGGAGAACCAACTTCCAAGCAAAATGCTTGATATTCTATGCAAAGAGAAGGGTCTGAACTTGAAATTTTGTTATGGTAATTATCAAAGTATGGGTGAATGGAAAAGACTTGGAATTAAATCGATCGCATTGGGACATCGTATACCATTTCATATACTAGATTCAGTTCGCTCAAATTACTTGGTTTCAGACAATATTGAAGGACAAAATCAATTTGTGTTGGAAAATACAATCTTAAGTGAAAATGTTTGCAATGAAGAAAAAAAAAGTGAAGATGATTGCAAAGAAGAACTAAATTTCAATTGGAATACTTATAAAAGCATTCGAGATCTTAAAAAAGTAGGGATTCAAGTGATGGCAAATGAGAAAGATGAATGGAGATGGAGTAACATTTCGTTCAAATCAAAGTGGTTTAGTGGAGAACTAAGGCTACCAATATTTTTGTTTAACGACGTCACACCTTATTTTTTTCGAAATTTAATAGCATATGAGATGTGTCCGGATGTTCATTACAACTATGAATGTTGCTCATTTTTCAGTTTCATGGATTCATTGGTCGACAATGCAGAGGATGTGAAAGAGCTTAGATTAGCTGGCGTATTCCAAAATTTGCTTGGAAGCGACGAAGATTTGGCAAATCTATTTAATGAATTGGGTGATGATTTACCAACAAAAATGTGTTGCCATGGTACCTACACAAATGCAGTAGCATATAGCAAGAAATATATTCAAATCAAGCGTCAAATTGAAAGGCATTACACAAATAAATGGAAGACATGGTTGGCACAAGCTTACAATACTCACTTCAATACACCATGGGCTATGATTGCTTTTTTAGCTGCATTACTAGCATTGCTTCTTACATTCATCCAAACCTGGTATGCCATACATCCTAAATAAATAAATAAAAGCAAGATTCAAATTAAATAAATATGTTGTGTCATATCTTGATAATAATGTTGTAGTATTGAAATCCAAGGTTCTGTAATAAAATTGGAGTGCAAAGAAACTTTACATTGATGATATTGTTGTTGAGACACATTGATATTTTAGGATATATCAGTTGTACTTTGTGATGTACTCTTTTGTCTTATATATATATATAATTGTTGAATCTTCTTTAATTATAGCTAAAGTATAGTGACGCATATATACTTGTTGGAATATATTCCAAGTTTAAAATCGTGGTTAGTAGGCCACTATGGCTCATTTTGATAGTATGGTTACCCATACTTGGTGGAATTGTAGCAAAAGTCTTGCTAGTTTTACATGAAAGGTTTTAACATAGACTTAAATTTAAATGCAATTTTGAGTCTCAAGTTTCACAATCGTGCGATTTTGGCCCTTCAAGTTTCAATTGTGCGATTTTAACTCCCCTAAGTTTTCCAATCGTGCTATTTTGGTCCTCAAGTTTCACTTGTGGGATTTTGCCCCCCCCCCCCCCCCCCCCCAAATTTACCCCTATTGTATTCGCTAGCACCCGTTGGCTTTTTTGACTAAAAACTGCTTATGTGATATTTTAAAAAAAAAAATTAGTTTTATAATTAAATAAATGTATTAATTTTTTTAATAAAAGGCTTAATCATTATTGTTTTTAAAAAAAACAGTTTCTAAAATTTTAAAAATAAAATTATTTTTAAAACAATTTTAAAAATAGAATATATTTTTAAAACAAATCAAAATTTATAACATGTTTTAAAATTTAAAAAATGTATTAATTTTTTTTAATAAAAGGTTGAATAATCATTGTTTAAAAAAATCAGTTTATAAAGTTTTAAAAAAATTAAAAAACTAGTTTGTTAAAAATATTGTAAACTATTTTTTATAGCAAAATTATTTTATAAACTAGATATACGGAAAAAAACATTATATAAATTATTTAAAAAAAGTAATTTTCATTTACTCTTAATTTTAACGATTGGTCGGGAAAAACAATATGGATAAAAACAATTGGTCGGGAAAAATACAACCTAAATCAAGATGATTGTCATGAAGTGAGCTATAGATTGATGTACTTACTAGACTCCAACCCGTGCGTTGCACGGGTTTTGTGAAGTGTCAGTTATATGATTTAAATTAGTCTAAGATTATAAAAAAATCACATATAGTAATCACATAAAATAGTCTAAGATTATAAAATAAAATAACAATCGAAAAAATGGGATATATTTAAGGCAACTTTTATATTTTATTTGTTATGATTTATTTTTGCGAGACAGAATATTTGTTGTGACAAAGCGGGATATATTTAAAAACGAAAAGTAAATCGAAAAATAAAAAATGTTGCATAATTATCATATAAGCCATAACAACAGGTTCTATTTGTATTTGTAAGGCAAGATTTTTATTTTTGCCAAGGCACGATTTTATATTTTTAGTTAGACGTAATTTTGTTGAATAAAAGTAAAATATCAGAATTGATAATCAATATGTTCAGTTTTTTTATAAGAATAACCAATGTTCTATTTGTTGATCGAATATATTAATTTATTTGAAATTTGTTATCCTAAATATAAGAAAACATAAGAACAATAAATATATTCAAGTCAACATAAGAAGACAATGGATTTCAAATGGCTGGAAACTTTTGCATTTCTTCAAAATCATATTTTTCATTATAATAATCAGATTAATTGAAAAGTTAAAATACAAAAACTAAAAAAAAAAAAAATTTTGATAAGGTTCTCAACTCAAAAGAACAACATTAACCATAAAGTTTAAGTATTATGAATGAAGTATGGTTCCGTCATGTAAAAAGGAATATATCTTTCATCTCTTCCATCTCCCAGGATTTACATCAGCACCTGAAAAACATTGATCAACTTCTGTATACAAAAAAAAAATTGGAACTTTTTACAAAAAAAAAAAAAAACAAATAAAATTAAACATCAATATACAAATGATACCAACATGCGAGAAGTAACATCAGCAGCTAAAAAACATCGATCAACTTCTCTCGATCCGTTGCAGGATTATGATTTAAAGGACCTATTATTGTATGAATAAAAAAAAGTAAGGAAAAATATAAAAATGTAATTATAAAGATAAACAACTAACACTTATAAAAATATTTTCAAACCTCTCAATAAATTTAGAGAAAGATTAGTAAAAGGATTAAGATTAACCATTTTTATTGTAGCATTGAAGGTGAACCTATCCACAGAACCAAAATAATAGATGTGAGTTTGAGGGATGAAGGAGATAATAGATGAAATTTGTGAGTAAACAACAAAGGAGCCGGTTAGATTGCAAACAACGACAATTGCAAACCTGTGAAATATACCGTTAAAAACCAGCATTGACATACATAAAAATACAAATATAAAAAAACTTTCAAACAAACATAGACACTTAAGAAACTTTATTTGTAAATAAACCAATTCATAGACACTTTCAAAGATAAAAAACTGAACTTTCTCTCAAACAAACATTGTTTGACTTCTAAAAAAAATCAACGTGAATCATCAACGTGAAATCAACGTGTATGTATATCAAATAAGTGATCATAAATTTTTGAGAGTTTGTTATGGTGTATATATAATATAATAATATGGGATATATTTCAAAAGAGTTGGTTATGTTGTGTATGTATATCAAATAAGTGATCATAAATTTTCGAGAGTTTATTATGTTGTATATATAATATAATAATATGGGATATATTTCAAAAGAGTTGGTTATGTTGCGTATGTATATCAAATAAGTGATCGTAAATTTTTGAGAATTTGTTATGTTGTATATATATAATATAATATATTAATAATAATATATGGGATATATTTAAAGTTTTTTTTTTCCGTAGACATTAGACATATTACCCGTATTCAAGTATTATATAATAATAATATATTATAATAATAATAATATATAATATATAATATAATATATAATAATAATAATAGTAGAAAGTTAATATAATAATAATAATAATAATAATAATAATAATAATAATAATAATAAATATTTAAGATGGTGAGAGATTCCATATTTATTAGATGTTGATTGCAAAATAATAACATAATAATAATAATAATAATATATAATATAATATATATAATAATATTAGTAGAAAGCTAATAATAATAATAAATAAATAAATAAATATTTAACATGGTGAGAGATTCCATATTTATTAGATGTTGATTGCAAAATAATAATAACTTGATTGATGTAGTGTAGTGGCAAAAAACACAAAATAGATCTTAAATGTTGCAGGTTTGATTCTCGGTGAGGCCTTTTTTAAACATTTTATTTTAATATTTTAGGGTAAAATGAGAGGAAAAAAGAGCGGGAAAAAAATTAGGGTTAAGAATAGCAAAACGGAACAAGCTTATAATATAAGAGATAAGAACATTTGATACCGTATAAAAGAAGATTCACGTGAAACCAGTGACGGATCCAGACATTGAATAACGGTGTGGTCAAATTTTAAAGAAATTATAAATTAAATTATATTAAAAATAAATTATATTAAAAATAAGAAATAATATTGCTTAATGCAATACATTTACGATAAAAATTGTCTATCATCTATTTCTTGAAAATGAGCTAAAAAACATCATTGTTAATTGTTTCTAGAACATCCGTTCCTATAAAGCTTACACGAGAGTCATTTAATCACTGATCATTCATTTTATTGCATAGATGACTCTTCACAAACTTCATAGCTGAAAAACATGTTACAAGCACGAATTGTTAATCTTAAAAAGTCTCAATAACATATTAAATTAAAGATAAACTCAAAAAATTATAAACACCAGAATTTTATTTTATTTTGCTAAACTTAGTCCTTTATTAATAGTGCTCAATAAAAATATATAAATCCTTAATTTTGGTATTTCTGTAAAATTTTACATGTATTTTATCTATATGATATAAATTTTTAACTTATTGTTAAATTTTATAGTGATTAAAACGTCACCGATACAATTGGGTTTCTCTAATATCATGTATGTATTGATCATTTCTTTTAAAAAAAAATTAACTACAATTATTATTCTTAATTTATTATTATTGTTTGTGGCGGTGCAACATAGCAATTTTTTTGATTCCTCTAATATCATGTATGTATTGATCGTTCGAGATAACTCGAGTTTGATTCCTGATGGGAACACCCGATGTGAAGAAAGAAACTGATCAAGCTACAATTGTTACTTGCCAGCCAAGTAACAAACAGTTAGTTACACATTCTAACTAATTGTTTAGTGTGTTAGTTTGTTAATTATGGAGAAGTTACACACAATAATGATCAATGGCTAGCATTGATTCACTCTCTTGTATATAAGTGAATCTAATCATTGTAATCAACTAAGTTTTGTGAGCAATAAAAATTTCTTCTTCTCCAAATTATAATTCTAGTTTTCTGCATCATCTTCTTCATTGCTTCATCATTTTCTTATGATTTGTTGCATAATGATGCATAGGTATTAGCTTTCACATGGTATCAGGAGACAATCTGGTATCCATCACTCTCTTCCGCTTCGTTCCTTGCTCACGAGTTCTTCATTTTCTTTCCAATTTTTGATTTCTGCAAGAATCACTTTCTTCCACCATGGAAGCTGAAGGTTCTGCAACAAGCGTTAATGGCGCTATTCCTCCACCTATTCCTTCCAACAAGAATTATCAAACTGATATTCTTAGTCCTTATTTCATGCATCCCAGCGAGAATCCGGGTAATGTTCTTGCCACACCTCTTCTATCAGGTCCAAATTACCGTTCTTTGTCACGAGCTGTGACAGTTTCTCTTCGTTCCAAGCATAAGCTGCATTTCATCACTGGTGCATTGCCTAGACCTGCTGATGAAGATAGGGATTCTATAGCTTGGGATCGTTGCAACACCATGATCATTTCTTGGATTAGTAACTCAGTGGAGCCTGAGATTTCTCAAAGCATCTTATGGATGGACACGGCAGCAGAGATTTGGAAGGAGTTGAAAGATCGTTTTTACCAAGGTGATGTATTTGGTATATCTGATCTTCAAGAGGAAATCTACACTCTTAGACAAGGTGATTGCACTATTTCCACTTACTACACTAGGATGAAAAAGTTATGGCAAGAATTGGATAATTTTCGTCCAATCCCTAGTAGTAGTTGTTCTGATAATTGTCAAGCACTTGAAAAGATGCGCAATTATAGGGATAGTGATCAAGTGATTAGATTTCTCAAGGGTTTGAATGATCAATATGCTGCTGTTAGATCTTAGATCATGCTCATGGAGCCATTGCCTAATATTGGCAAAGTTTATTCTTTACTTGTCCAACAAGAAAGACAGTCTTTACTTGTTCTTGAGGATTCCAAGCTTCTTGCTGCATCCAATTCTAATTCAAATTTTACTCCAAGTTTTTCCAGAGGTTCCTCTTCATCTTCTCAGTCATCTCATAGAGGTAGAGGAGGTAAATCTAATGGGGGCAGAGGTAGAGGAAAGCCTAGTACTGGTAACAAGGTTTGTACCTACTGTGGCATGACTAATCACATAGTTGATCAATGCTTTAAAATGTATGGCTTTCCACCACATATGCAGCAAGGGGGGACTGTTAATAATTGTCACACCAATGGTGATGAAGAAGATAATAAGTCTGTAGCTTATGAAGATGATAATAGTGAATCAAATAAGGGTAACTTGTAATTTACTCCAGAGCAGCACAAAGCTTTGTTAGCTCTTCTTCAAGGATCAAGCAGTATGCAATCTCATAGTGTTAACCAAGTTACTTCTCAAAATCCAGCCAACACAGGTATTCTTTGTGCCACACCTGATCTCTCTAATTCACCACACACTTTTATCTTAGATATTGGTGCAACAGACCACATTTGTCATTCCATTGACCTTAAATTACCTAATAAATCTTAAATTACCTAATGGCACTTTAGTCACCACTGATATGGCTGGTACTATCCTTTTTGATACAAACCTCATCAAACCAATAAATCTTAAATTACCTAATGGCACTTTAGTCACCACTGATATGGCTGGTACTATCCTTTTTGATACAAACCTGTATATTACCAATGTCCTTTACTTTCCTAATTTTTCTTTTAATCTCATTTCTGTTCCAAAACTTACTAAAAACTTGAACTGTTTTTTAATGTTTGATGGTCATAAATGTGTGATACACGATTCCTCATCCCAGAAGATGATTGGTGTAGCTGAATTGAATCCAGGACTGTATGTGCATACAAAACCCAGTGTTACTCCTATGCTATCACCACCTACACACTGTGTCAATAAAATTTACCAAACCATCAACTCTGTAGAAAAATGTCCTAGGAATGATGATTGTAATTTGTGGCACATGAGATTTGGCCACCCCTCTTATGAGAAACTATCTGATATTAATAAAAAAATTCCATTTGTTACAATTTCAAAATCTGATTTGCCTTGTGATACTTGTTTTTATGCAAAACAGAAAAGATTGCCTTTTGCAATTAGCAACAATGTTGCTCAAAATGTTTTTGATTTAGTCCATATGGACATTTGGGGACCTTTATCCATTCCCTCAATATCTGGTTTCAAATATTTTTTGACTGTGGTAGATGACAAGAGTAGGTTTACATGGATTTACTTGATGAAACTGAAATCTGAGACTTCTATTTTGGTTAAAAATTTTGTAAAAATGGTCCACATTCAGTTTAACATCAAAATTAAATGTATAAGGAGTGACAATGTGAAGGTGAAAAACACACGAAGGGGGGGTTGAATTGTGTTTTTTAAAAATAATTCTTTTCTAGCTATCAGATTATAAAGTAGCGGATAAAAGAAGCTAGTCAGAAAGTAAAACACAAATAAAACAGTGAAAGAGAGAGAAGAGAGTGCACACACAAAATTTATACTGGTTCCTCTTACAAAACGAGAGTAGTCCAGTCCCCTTGCACTACCAAGGGATTTCACTATAATCTCACAAGATTACAATTCTAATGCTCTAAGTCACACAAGACAGAGAGACTTCCTTGCTCAAAGTCACACAAGACTAAGAGACTTCCTTGCTCAAATCACACAAGATAAGAGACTTCACACACTAACTTAATACACATATTAAATAGGACTGAAAGTTCTAAGCTAGACTCTCTTAATAAAAGTTCAGAGCCTAACAATATCAAAAGATATTTGACTTAGAAATTACACAAGAAAGAAACAATTCACAGCTTGAATACAAAGTAAATCTTTCTCTGAGTTTTAATATTTTGTAGTAGTCTTTCTTTCAGCAGCTTTCAGTCATCTTCTCTCAAGTAGAATGTCTTCTATTTATACTCTAAGTATAATGACATTGAGAAAGGACCGTTGGTAGTACAATCTTCTTTTGCTGAGCTGGATTTGATTATTTCTTCCAAAAGGAGCAAGTCAATTCCACTATTTCTCTTTGTCAAATGACGCTTCAGTAAATTAGGTAAAATAGTACAGAATACTACACGCTCCATTTGATGATAAGATTGTTGTACTATTCCATTAGTTATGAGATGTCTTACTTCAGAGAGAGTCATTCAGAATCTTATAATAACATTTCATTGATCTTCTGAATGGTGTACGCAAGCTTCAGCTTCAGGACATGTTTCTCTCTTTGTCATCTGAGGACTTCTTCAGAGGCTCTGAAGCTTCTTGCCTTTCAGAGTCTAAACACTTCAGACTGTGTCCTTCAGAGGCTCAAATGATGATCTGAGTGAATAAGATTTTTACTTTGTTCCTGCACACTAGATCATTAATTAGTAATACAAATTGTCCATTTAATACCTTGTTATCATCAAAACTTAGGGTGTTTTATTAACTAAAACTCATTTTGTTCCAACACAATGGTCCTGAATTCAAACTGGTAAGTTTTTACAATGATAATGGAATTTTGCATCAAACTTCATGTGTAAATACCCCTCAACAAAATGGAATTGTTGAGAGGAAGCATCAACACATCTTAGGCATTACTAGAGCTTTGCTCTTTTAGTCCAATTTCCCTAAAATATTTTGGGCACATGCCATTAGTCACTCCATACACATTATCAACAGACTTCATACTCCTTTCTTGTCACACAAGTCACCTTTTCAAATTTTGCACAATGTCATTCCTGACATTCAAAATCTTAAAACTTTTGGCTCTTTATGTTATGCCACTACTCTCTCTTCTCATAGAAAGAAACTTGACTCTAGGTCAAGAAAATGTATTCACTTAGGTTTTCAAACTGGTACTAAAGGTTACACACTATTTAATTTAAAATCAAAAGAAATTTTTCTGTCAAGAGATGTGATTTTCTTTGAAAAGATATTTCCTTATAAAAGTGATTCATATTCTAACAAAGAATCTCATCCAAATTACAATCATAATTCTTTTGATGACAGTTTTCTTGATATACAAGCAACTGTCACTGATCCTAACATTTCTTCATCTCAGTTACCAAACTCAAACCCATCTCACATATCTGATACCCTTTCCATTAATACATCAAATTTCCCTTCTAATATGACTCCACATGTCAATGATGTTTTACCTTCTACTTCTCACAGTCAAGACACATCTTTACCAGTTCATATACCTCTTACCACTGATATTAGAAAGCCCACTAGAATTAGCCAACCTCCTCAAAAGCTCAAGGACTATCACTGTTACAATGTAAGCACTACAGTCTCTCCTTCAGATCATGCTACACATCCATCTTCTTCTACTTGTAAGTATCCTTTATCATCTTTTATGTCTTATCAAAATATCTCTTCTGCACACAACCATTTTATTCATAACCTTTCCAACACTTTTGAACCTACAAGCTATGAGACTGCTATCTGTGATGAGAATTGGAAAAAGGCTATCAACTCTGAGTTAACTGCTCTAGTAAAGAACAATACCTGAACTTTGGTTCCTTTAACTTCTCATAAGCATACTATAGGGTGTAAATGGGTTTTTAAACTTAAACTCCATGTTGATGGCACCATAGAAAGACATAAGGCTAGACTGGTTGCTAAGGGTTATACTCAAACTGAAGGCATTGACTACATGGATACTTTTAGCCCTGTAGTAAAAATGACCACCATCAGAGTTCTACTTGCTATAGCAGCTTCATAAAATTGGCCTCTATATCAGCTTGATGTCAACACAACATTTCTCCATGGTGATTTGAATGAAGAAGTGTACATGAGTCCTCCTCCTGGTCTTCCATTACCAGCTCCCAATCTTGTTTGTAAGCTCCAAAGGTCTCTCTATGCATTGAAACAAGCAAGCAGACAGTGGAATACCAAGCTTACTAACACACTCACTTCATCTGGTTATGTCCAATCCAAGTCAGATTATTCTCTATTTACAAAACAAAGATCATCAGGCTTCACAGTCATTCTAGTGTATGTAGATGATCTTGTTTTAGGGGAGACTGATGTTGAAGAAATCACTCACATCATAGCTCTCTTGGATACAAAATTCAGTATCAAAGACTTAGGATTACTCAAATACTTTTTAGGATTTGGAGTTGCCAGATCACGGAAAGGTATATCACTATGTCAGAGAAAGTACACATTAGACTTAATCAAAGACACAGGTTTACTTGGTGCCAAACCATGCAATACACCCATGCAGCCACAATTACACACAGCTTCTGGAGAACCCATATCTGATCCTACAGTTTATAGAAGGTTGATTGGAAGGCTTTTGTATCTCACTCATACTAGACCAAACATAGCTTACACTGTAAGCAAGCTAAGTCAATTCCTTGCTAAACCCAGTACTGATCACATGTTAGCTGCCCTACATGTACTTAGGTATCTCAAACAAAGTCCTGGTCAAGGCCTATTTTACAGTTCCAATTCACCTCTTACACTCAAAGGTTTCTCAGACTCTGATTGGGGAGCTTGCCCAGATACAAGAAGGTCAACTACTGGTTTTTGTTTCTTTCTTGAAAATTCACTCATTAGCTGGAAAAGTAAGAAGCAAACTGTAGTGTCTAGATCTTCTTCTGAAGCTGAATATAGGGCTTTAGCACAAACTACTTGTGAAGGACAGTGGTTGATATATCTGTTACAAGACTTTCAGATAGCTCACACATCACCAATTATCCTCTATTGTGACAACAAGTCTGCATTACACATAGCTGCCAACCCTGTGTTTCATGAAAGGACAAAGCATATAGAGATTGATTGCCATGTTGTAAGGGATAAGGTTCAATCTGGCCTCATACATTTGCTGCCTGTTCCATCAAAAGAACAAGTTGCAGATATTCTGACAAAATCTCTTCAACCAGGTCCATTCAACACTCTACATGCCAAGCTAGGAATGATTGATATATTCTCTAGCTTGTGGGGGGATGTGAAGAAAGAAACTGATCAAGCTACAGCTGTTACTTGTCAGCCAAGTAACAAACAGTTAGTTACACATTCTAACTAATTGTTTAGTGTGTTAGTTTGTTAGTTATGGAGAAGTTACACACAATAATGATCAATGGCTAGCATTGGTTCACTCTTGTATATAAGTGAATCTAATCATTGTAATCAACTAAGTTTTGTGAGCAATAAAAATTTCTTCTTCTCCAAATTATAATTCTAGTTTTCTGCATCATCTTCTTCTTCATTGCTTCATCATTTTCTTATGATTTGTTGCATATTAATGATGCATAGCTATTAGCTTTCACACCCGAACTCTTGAGGTTAGCGATGATTTTTGAATAACACGGTTTTCCATTCACTGAAATGTGAAAGAGTAGGGCAAAATATTGCATAATTTTGAAGTCATTGATTTAAAATTATAAAAAATGGCAAACATTGTAGAGGACAATGTAAATGGAGAATTTTGGTGTGATTTGTAATTAAACTAGTGCTGCTAGAGCTTATCAGAGAGTACGAAAACATTTACTACAGGCAATCAATGACGTGCACATCGATAAGGTAGATTCAGATTATTTTCCTATAGTTATACGGTACAAGGGTGAACTTTGGGCCTTTACCTTTCAACCAGTTTTTGATGTATTTACTTGCGGACCAATTCATTAAGTATTGATTGTTAGATGGTAAATAGAAAACAAACAAAAGCATAAGCTACATATCACATAGATGAACATGTTATATTGAATGAGTGAACTTACAAGAATAGGTTAATCGGTAATGTGAGGATAAGACCAATAGCACTAGTAAGAAGTGTTGATCAGATCAATGATAGCCTAATAGTTAAAAGCTGAGGAAGACTAAAACTCCAAAGGAAACTATGTTGGAAAAAATTTAAATTGGTGTTTGAATTGAAAATAAAATTTTGAGTCTCATATCGGATACTGGAGCATACTATTGTGTATTTTGGAGAAATGAATAAATTAAATCTCATATTTATTTATTTAGTTTATTATGATTTATTTTTCCATCAATTTGTAACTGTCAATTTATCGGACTCTATTTGATGGCTGCACTAAGTATAGTTAGCTATGGTCTATTCACGTTACAACTTACTTGAAAAAAGGTACAAAAACGTAGTCTTCATGTACTCCCTAATATACCATAAACACTTAGTCTACTCTTGCTAATGTTTGAAGGAAAAAGGTGCAAGAATGGATTTAGATAGTGAACAGGAAGTTTATGACTTTCATTGTAATTAAATATGTTAAGAGGGTTGATGTTATCCTCAATTGATTGGAAATACACGATGACTAGCGTTGCCAAAAGAGCCTGCTGACAGCCACTAAGTTTTTGATTTCCCACTGGTATGTGATTGTTTAATCTCTTTCATTACTTGAATTTGATTGCAGGCTACTTTATTATTTTAGCTAAACCATTTGAAACGAATAATTTTTTGTTCGGTGCACTGTTGTTGCATCACCGAGACATATCATTTTCTATTTGTGATTAAAACTGATTCATGAAATTTTTGAAATGATGAATTAGGCACATAAACTAGTTCCTTTATTTGGTCATGCTAATTGAAAAGATTTACATTAATTTTTATTTTGTATGAATTGTTTAGAAAAGAACAAGTCTTTATTTTGTTAACCTCACGACTGTTGTTAATTTACAATAGTAAGCATAGACCTTTTTATACTAGTACTTGTATTAGTATTAATTCGGTTAAGAGTGATTATAGTATCACTAGTTCCTTCAAATAAAGAATGGTCTTAGTACCATAAACCCTGATTGGTCTTAGTACCATATTATAATGACCTCAGTGTTATTATATTGATTGATATTGTAGTATCAATACGGGTGATATCGTAGTACCCCTGATGGTATCATAGTACTGTTGACTCATAGATTGATATTGTAGTATCAATACGGGAGGTATCGTAGTACCGCTGAGTCATAGATTGATATCGTAGTATCAATTCGAGTGGTATCGTAGTACCATTCAAGAAGGTGTATTCTTTGACCGATTTCTACCGTGCAGTAGTAAATCGGTATACAGTTGTAACTGGGCTGTTTTATCCTGGGGACTTCGTGGTTGATAGTCTGCTTGCACAATTTTGGGCAGTGCCGCGAAACGTCTTAAAGAGAGCGACCTAGTCCGCGACTCAACCCAGTAATCTCTTCGGTGGCTGAAAATTATTTTTATTTATTTTTTAACTCCGATAACAACAATTTTAAGACGTTTCTTTCTGCCATGACTACCGAAGAAATTACTGGCTCAAATTATAATGTCGCTGATTATGACAAACAATTTCGGTTTGAACGGAATCACTTCAAAAATTAGCAACAAAACAATTTATATTTTTTGAAAACAATAAAAGAGTTGCTAATGTGTTGAAGGATTATATTTCAATTGTATTTGAAATAATTGAACAAGTTTAACAAGATAAAAAGTCTAAATAATATACACCGAAAGTCTGATAACTTGTTTCTTTTGAAAGAAAAAGTTGTAAAGCAAGATCAGAAAAATAATGAAGTGTTTGTTGTCTCGAACAACAACCTGAAAACAAAAAAATATACTTCATCACTTCTGATGATGAATGTTGAGATTATTTTCATAAATCTTATGAAAAATAATAGTGACAAGTGATGTTCTTGACGTGTTTCAATTCTTTGAAACTGAAATAAAAAAATTAATTCAATAAAAAAAAATCAAGTAAATTTTTGATAAAGGCACAAAATAAGATCCCCATTTTTTTAATGAGAATGACATTATTCATGAAACAACTGCACCTTGCTCTTTTGAGTTGCGAAAAGATTTTTAAAAATAAAAATAAAGAACCTTTTACCGAGCTAGTTGTTACGTCATGTTTAATTTCGGCATTGCATCTCATTAGTAGGGGTAAATTAATTTACTGTTTGTTTTGTGTTAAATAGAGTACCTAAGTGCAAGAAAAAATTTACTTGTGAAATTTTGAAGAAAAATAAAATTTAACTTGTCTTATTTTTTGAACTTGGAGTAATTTGGAGTGTGTTCAAATTTTTGACTCTAAGAAAGTTAAACTCACCAGTAGCCTATGAATGTGTATTTGTTGATACACAATTAACAACAAAACTTATAGGTTGTTGCCTAAATGGATTTCTATGAAAATGAATTTCTCTTTAAATTGAGAAATAGTGGGGGCTCTAGTCGGGGCAGTGTAACTGGTCAAATTTCGATGATCAAAAACAGTAATGAGAAAATCAAACAAGATGTAATAGAACCTCAAAGAGGTAAAATAGTAAGAATTGCTAAAAATATGAACCTGATTACATGGTTTATAGATTAGAAGAGGATCCACCCAACCTCCAAGAAATTATTGTTCTTGGATGCTAATTAATGGTGGTGGCCGTAAATGAAAAAATGGATTCTCTATGCTGATTTATGGTGGTGGCCGTAAATAATGAGATTGATTCTCTAGGTCTAAAAAGACTTGATATTTGGTAGACTTGCCTCATGACTACAAACTGAATGGTTGTAAATATTTTTAAAAATTAGGGTTAAATGGTGTTTACCCCCCTGCAAAGTAGGCGAGTTCTGGATTACCCCCCTGGAAAATTTTTCGTTTAGATTCCCCCCTACAAAATATAATTTTCTGGATTCCCCCCTCAAATGACACAGTGGCAGACGGAATCTCCACGTGGCAGACAGAATCTCCACGTGGCGCTGCCACGTAGGAAATTTTTAATTAAAAAAAAAAAAATGCCACGTCATTTTTTATTTATTTATTTATTTTTGTACTCAAATTTTTTTTTTTTTTTTTACTCAAATTTTTTTTTTTTTTTTTATCTCAATTTTTTTTTTTTTTTTATTGGATGTCTATAACATGGCCGTGTTGTTTACTCTATAAAAAAGAAGAAAGTGTTGGTTGACAATGGTGCGTGAAAATTTATTTGTTTTAAAGAATGCAATTAGTGTTGGTGCAATTTGAAGTCATTATTTTATGAGTCACTTATATATTATATATAGTATTCAACATTTATTTTTTATCTATAGTATAATGTTACAAAACTTTAACTCAAATTTTAATATTTTAAAATGCGCTAATTTTTTTTAAAAGGGGATAAAAAAAAAAATTGAGTTAAAAAAAAAAAAAAAATTGAGTTAAAAAAAAAAAAAAAATTGAATTAAAAAAAAAATAATAATAAAAAATGACGTGGCATTTTTTTTTTTTAATTAAAAATTTCCTACGTGGCAGCGCCACGTGGAGATTCTGTCTGCCACGTGGAGATTCCGTCTGCCACTGTGTCATTTGAGGGGGGAATCCAGAAAATTATATTTTGTAGGGGGAATCTAAACGAAAATTTTTCCAGGGGGGTAATCCAGAACTCGCCTACTTTGCAGGGGGGTAAACACCATTTAACCCTAAAAATTAATATAGATATTTTCAACATTTTTCCTCCAATCACAAGAATAATATCCATAAGGCCAAATGGATATTAAAACTGTTTTTCAAAATAGTGAATTGGAAGAAGAAATTTTTATGGAACAACCTAAATATTTTTTAACTCATGGGCAAGACAATTAAAGTCGATAAGTTATATAAGACTTTGTAGAGTCTTAAACAAGCTATATGAAATGGCATGAAAAGTTTGACAATTTGAAGACTGTCAAATGATTTTCGAAGTAAATGTAATCTTAGATATTGAGATTACTGATTCATGAATGCAAATTTCCTTAAATCAATCTCATTATGATGAGAAAGTTTTAAAGAAATATATTTTACTGAATGCAAACTTGTTTGCATACGATATGATCATAATGGAAAAACTATGGAAAAGCACCGTTTAAAGTGTAAAACAATAAGAATATTAAAGCATATATATGTTGACGCATTCGATATGTCACTGATTGTATTAGACCCGACATTGCATATGTAGTGGCATTGCATATGTCGTGGTACTGTTATGCATGCTTGTTACTAAACCGAATAATAAGCATTGGTGTGCTATTGAGAGATTCATGAGACGAAAATGACCATGAATATTCTCATATTACATTATTAGAGATTTTCTGATTTTCTGGAAGGATACAGTGATGTAGACTGAAATACATTATTATATGATTCCTGTCATACCCCATTTTTTGACCAATCGCTTTTTGCGTCTTTTTTTAAGACGGGTTTTCTTTGTTCGTTTCTGACGAAATTTCGGTAGAGAGGTATTTTAAAATACCTCATTTTGTGTTCATTTATTATTTATATTTATATTATTATTATTATTATTATTATTATTATTATTATTATTATTATTTTTGTTTTTTTAACTTTTATTATTTTTATTTTTTTTATATTATTCAGTTTTTATTTATTTTATTTGTTTTTTATTTATTTATTTATTTTCTTTTTTCTATTTTTTTTAAATTAATTAAAAAATAAAAAAAATTGTCCAAAGTCAACTTCCAAACTCCAAACACGCAAAGGGCACGTTTCTGCAGAAAAACAGAAACACAGTGTACTTTCTTGTCCAATTTCAGATTTTTGTTCCCCCCAACAATGTCCTTGTCCAGTTTCAAGCCAAATCCTTTGGATCTTAGAAACCCAAGATTTGTGTATATAGTGAACAGAGCAAATGAACAGGACGACACCAATTTTTTGGCTCAGCAAAAACCAAAAAAAACATAGATACAACAAACAACAAAAACCTGATACTTCTTGTCCAAATTTCTTTCCAGAACCGAAATTCCTCCAACCAAAGAACCAAAAACAGCATCCAAAAAACACATCCTTTTTTTTTCCAGAACCATTAACCAAAAAAAGCAACACGAAAAATCCTTTTTTTTAAAACCAAAAAATAAAAAATCAGAGTAAAAAACCCTCCGTTTTCTATTTTAAAAAAAAACAGAATCAAAAGATCAAGGGAAATACAAACCTTCTTTCTTCTCAAAAACGCAAGGAACAAGAACAAAAACAAAGGTTGTTTTTTTTTTTTTTCACTTTCTTTTTTCCGATCTAGAACATTTGGTTAGAATTTAGGAGTTTTTGGGTTCGGATTTGGGTTTAGAAAAGGTTAAGGAAGGTTTTTGTTTAAAAAAGTTTTGATTTTGGGTTTTTTTTATAGTTTGGCCGGCGGAGCCGCCGCCGGAATCTCTCCGGCGCGGCGGGCTACTGCCGGCAACGATGATGTTCATCATTTGTTCATCCCTGAATGATGAACATGAAGAACTTGAGAGAGAGACAGAAGAGAGGGTGAGAGAGAAGAGAAGGTGCGGCGGGTAGAGAGAGAAGGAGATGGAAAAAATGACAATTTTTTAGGGTTTGGGGTATATATACCCTGACCCAATCCTGTGTGCGCTGGTGCATGGCCTTACGGTGCACTAGCGCGTTTGAACCTTTCAGATCTTGATCAGACGTCCCAGATCTCATCTGGTTATGATCAAATCGTGGCTGTTTGATTTAATCAGACGTCCCTGATTAAATCTGAACTTTCTCACATATCCTTTGGGCCTTCCCCCCACAGTCCAGGCCCAAATCTCATGGTTGCTTTCTGCACCCCCTTTTCATTTCGTTTTACTATTCACGCCCCCCTCTGTTTTAATTTTTTTTTTTTTTAGCTTATGAAATAAGTGCTTTTGGCATAAGCTTATTTTTAAGCTATTTTAGCCAATCAAGCATGATGTCGAGGCTTATTTTCATCCTTTTAGTTTCGTATTTATTTATTTATGCTATTTATCCATGCATATCATATTTATTTCATTACATCCATTTAGTTATCATTTTTACCCCTTTATTTTTTTTGTAATATCATTATTATCACAATATTGAATGTTTATCGCTTTACTAATAGTCATTTTATTTTTGCTCTTGAATTTAGGATGTAAATAGGCCAAATGTAAACTCTAAATAAAATGTGCATAGCATACTCCCTCTCTTGCATCATTGCATGTTTATTTTCTTGCAAAGATTTTAGAGTGTGATTAGGGGCCAATGTACTCATAAATGAAAAATTGCATCTCATGCATATTTATTTTTTATCGCTTTCCGCAAAAAAACGTTAGAATATTAATTCCGAGGGAAAAGGCGTCGCTTTGATCAAAATATCATTGCGAATTGTCTTCGCGTTTAATTTATTTGTTATGACGTTTTAGGTTAGTGTCATTTTGCGCGCGTAACCATTACCTATTTTCTTCTCAAAAAATGAGGTCAAAACCTCTTTCAAAAAAAATACATAATTATTTTCTTTTCGAAATATCATGGAAACACAAAATTTTTCATCAAACATTTCTATCAAAAACCTTGGAATTCAAACCAAGTGTTCTTTTATCGCAAAAAACCTTGGAATTCAAACCAAGTGTTATTTTTTCTCGTTAAAACCTCGGAATTCAAACCAATTGTCTTTTATCACTCAAAACTTTTTCTCAATAAACCTTGGATTTTAAACCAAGTGTCCGCATCTTATTTCATAATCAAATTTCAATCAATTTAACCATATAGACTTTCTTCACAAACTAACATCAATCAAACTCACATTTTGCCACTTTCGGCTTTTGGTCTTTAAAACCATTTTTTTAAAAAAATTTAAAATCAAACAAACAAATTTACTCGCAATTTTTTACCCGAACTACGGTGGTTTGATCCCTCGGGTACGTAGGCATGAGACTTGTCTCTCCAATCAATAAAATCAACAAAAACATTTTTCTTCTTTTTCATCACTTTAAGCATTTTTTTTATCACTACTTTAATTTTCCACTTATACATTTTTTATAAGCAATTAAAATTAAGCGCAAAGTTAGAATTTAAACAAGAGGTTCCTATAGAGTACTATAGATACTTAGGGTGCTAATACCTTCCCTTCGTATAACCAACCCCCGAACTTTGTTCTCTAAAAATAGGTTTTTTTCGAACTTTTTCCCTTTCCCTCGGATAAATTAAAGATCGGTGGTGGAATATTAAATTGCGATTCGAAGTTAATTAATAACTCGATATCCAAAAATCACCGCGACAATTCCAAAATAATTAGTGACTATATATTTGGTACATATAGTAGAGAAACTGTATCTTGGAAATCAGCGAAATAGACTATATTGACTTAGTCAATATGAAGTCTAAAATGATAACACTGGTCGTAGCTAGTGAAGAATGCAAGTTGGTTGCTTGCTATTTGAGATTCCTTAATGGAACAATCTATGACAGGTGTGTTGATCCATTGCGATAGTACCGCGGCTATTGCATAAATTGGCCAATCGTTATTATAACGGTAAAAGACGTCGAATAAAAAGAATGCACAACACAGTGAGATAGTTAGTCTCTAAAGATGTTGTAAGAATGGGTCATGTACACACTGGTGAAAATTTAGCAGATCCTTTGACGAAAGGAATAGCTAAAGAGGAAGTCCTTAATACATCAAAGAAGATGGGACTAATGCCTAAATGAATTTCTCATGATGGAAACCCAACCTAAATGACTGGAGATCCCAAGAAATAGGTTCAATGGGTAATAACAAGTTGTGAGGAGTTAAAGATGATCATGCAAGTAAAAATAAGAGAAGCATGAATCCTGAAAGCGAAAGGATGATATAATAAAACTCTTAATGAGATCTATACTCTGTATGAGTGGAGTACCGAGCTTCAGGAGTACTCTTGATAGACTCACCTATATGAATGTGGAACTGAGGTCGGTTAATTAATAACTCGATATCCAAAAATCACCGCGACAGAAATGGCGACTTCACTGGGGACAACCAAGCGGGTTGAACCTAAATTGTTTTAAATTACTATCTTCGCGCTATTATTCTTTTATTTGTGTAAATATTTGTATATATACTTGGGTTTATTTTGAGTGGTGAGATAAGTCCTAACCCGGGCTTGAGCGACACAATAAGATAGGATGGGGTGAAATCATAGTGACATGTCCAGAGTAGTCTGGATTATGAAGCACATGTGATATGATCCCGCTCGGTGGAGGCCTCACGATGGTAGTACTCGTTGTCATGAAAAGTCATGATGATGGTATTATTTTCAATGTGAGTGTCCGGCGAAGCCGAGAACCTTTAGAATCACCTTTAACCCATCTTGGCCTTTCTTAGGACGTAGTGCGGTGGCTAAATCAAGAGTAGTCTTGAGATTAGTCGTCACGCGAAACTACACTCAAACGAGATTATCCCGTGGATGTTATCGGAACGAGAGTAGTCCCGTAACCCGGTAATGTCCATGAGACGGTCAATGACTTTGGGAACTTTGTAGAACACGTGATGCAGGTACAAGTAAACCCTAGTACTTACCATATGGGAGGGCTTTTACCCTTAACTCCATCATTATGTATCCCAACCTTCCAGTTGTGTTATGAATCATTGTAACATAATCATGCATCCATGCATTCATTTCATCATAAGAAATTTTTTTTTCCTCGAAGGACCTAAGAGAGTTATTTTGTAAACATTACAGATTATGGACCTAAAGAAAAGGAACACTAAGAAGTACAGTTTCAAGGAACCGGATCTTTCCCGGCTAAGAGAGCTAGGAGCTCTAGTTCCATTCCCCAAAGATTTCCAAAAACGATATGGGAAGCTTTTGAGTATCCTCAATACAAATGTTGAAGAGGGAATTCTTAATACACTCGTCCAGTTCTATGATCCAATTTACCACAGCTTTACTTTTGTCGATTATCAGTTGGTTCCTACTCTAGAGGAATATTCTTATTGGGTTGGTTTGCCGATCTCCGAGAAGGTACCTTATACCGGTTTAGAAGAATTTCCTGCACCTTCAGTTATTGCAAATGCTCTTCATTTGAAGACTTCAGACGTAGTCTCCAGTCGCACTAAAAGGGGGGTTTTCAAGGATTGACTTCTAATTTCTTATTCGGAAGGGCGTTTGCGTTTGCCAAAAACGGAGATGTGGCCGCTTTCGAAGCTATCCTCGCTCTACTCATCTATGGGTTAGTATTATTCCCCAATATTGACAGTTTTGTTGATAATAGTGCCATCCAAATCTTTTTGGGAGGGAATCCCGTTCCGACCCTACTTGCGGATGCTTACCATTCTATTCATCATAGGACCCACAAGGGGGAGGGACTTATCCTTTGTTGTGCACCATTGCTATATAGGTGGTTTATTTCACACCTACCTCGGACTAGACACTTCAAGGAGAATCCAGAAAAGCTCCGTTGGGCCCAAAGGATTATGCCTCTCACTTCATCCGATATAGTTTGGTACGATGCGGCTTATGATGTTGGGGTGATTATTGATGGTTGTGGGGAGTTCTCCAACGTACCTCTTCTTGGCACACGAGGAGGAATCAGTTACAACCCTACTCTTGCTAGACGGCAGTTCGGATATCCCATGAGGGATAGGCCTAAAAGCATTTTATTAACCGGCATATTCTATCCCAACGAAGAAGGAAGTCAACACATGAGAGAAAGTTTTGCTCGGGCTTGGCATAATGTCCATAGAAAAGGAAAGGATCAGTTAGGGAAGAAGCTTGGAATTGTCTCCGAAGACTACACTAAATGGGTAATAAGTAGAGCTATAGAGCGCGGGATGCCTTATAGTTTCGAGAAGTCATCTTCTGTTGATGCGTCTTCTTCTACCACACCTCATTCGGTTATCCCGTTCAAGACTGTAGATGAATTCCAGGAACTTTTGACTAAATTGAGACTTGAGAAAGAAGCGTGGGAGAGAAAGTTCTGAGAGTCTGAGATTGAGAACAAAGAGTTGAAGGAGAAGTTGAAAGAACAAGAGAAGATGCTCTCTCTACAAAGTGGTCTGTTGGCCGAGAAGGAAGATATGATTAGGGTCAAGGATGCCTTATTGAGACAAGATAGCAAGAGGAAGAAGAGGCAAGGGGATTTATTTTCCTCTGGCTTCGATTCACATTTTGATGGCTAGTTGGCTTCATGGAAATTGGATTTAGTTTTGTTTTATGTTTTTATTTTGTTTTGAAAAATGGTTGTAACCTTTGAATTATTAATGCAATTTTTATTTACTTTTCCTTTTCTTATAAAATGTTTACAAAATTATTGTCTTAAAGTCCTTCGAAAAAAATCTCGCATATTTTAACATAACATATTCATGCATCATATCACATTCATAAGTTTCAAAAAAATCGAGTCTCATATTCTTTCTCTCCTCTCTGTCCCAGTTAAAGTGGCCCGACGACCACGCCCACAACCATCTCGCACGTACAACACTCGAGCAAACAGGAAAAAGAGAATGGACCAAGTTGAACAAGAGAATGTTGAGCTCCATGGGGAAGTAACAACGCTCCGGGCTGAAGTAGAAAAGCTAACCGCCATGGTGACATCGTTGGTGGCTGCGCAGAATCGGCCACTAACCCCTCCTCCTCAAGCTACAGTCATCTCTGAAATCGCCTCTGCTCCGGTTCCAGTGGTACCCGTCAACACACACCAGCATGTCATGCCCGAAGGTTATCCTTGGGGCATGCCTATGAATTTTAATGAAGGGCTTCGACCCCAAGTTCCCGAGGTCCCCACTCCTACTTTGCCACATGCTACTGTTGTTCCCCAACCTGGGACGACTCTTCCTCAAGTCACTATGTGTGTCCCTCAGTCAACAATGACCATTCCAGCTTCCGTAGCTCACACCGTTCCTTATGTGAGCGAACCAGTCTATCATGCGGAGGATCCAGAGACTTATGGCCGTATGGATAATCTTTAGGATCAGTTTGATAAGATGCAGCTCGAGATTAAGGCCCTTCGTGGGAAGGATTTGTTTGGCAAAAACGCCCATGACCTTTGCTTGGTACCAAACGTTAGGATCCCACCTAAGTTTAAGGTCCCCGAGTTTGAGAAGTACAAAGGAAATTCCTGCCCTCAGAGCCATTTGGTAATGTACGCCCGAAAGATGTCCACTCAAACAGACAACCACCAGTTACTAGTCCACTACTTTCAGGATAGCTTGACAGGTGCCGCTTTGAAGTGGTACATGGGCTTAGATGGTGCCAAGATCCAAACATTCAATGATTTGGGCGAAGCTTTTGTCCGTCAATACAAATACAATCTAGACATGGCTCCAGATAGAGATCAACTTCGAGGTATGTCTCAAAAAGATAAAGAGAGTTTCAAAGAATACGCTCAGCGATGGAGAGAGATTGCCGCTCAGATTTGTCCACCACTAGAAGAAAAAGAAATGACCAATATTTTCCTAAATACTCTTGATTCATTTTACTATAAACGAATGATTGCTAGTGAACCCAGTGATTTCACTGAGATGGTAAACATGGGAATGCGACTTGAAGAAGGGGTTCGACAAGGACGTTTGGTCAGAGAAAGTGTTCTGGTCAACAGTACGAAAAGGTTTGGGAGTAACTTTGCAAGGAGAAAGGAGTCAGAAGTAAGTATGGTGGCCCATGGACAGCATCAACGACCGTATATGGGCTACCAACACGTTGCAGCTGTCTCACCAGTGCCTCAAAACCCGCCTTACCAGCCACAAATGACCCAAAGACCACCTTCGCACTATCCACCACTTTATCAACAAACATATCCTCAACAACCATACCCACAGCAACCACAAATTCGACCACAAACTCCCCAACAACCCTACAATTATCCCAATCGCACCCAGAGAAATCCATCATTTGACCCCATACCCATGAAATATGCCGACCTACTCCCCGCCTTACTCGCCAAAATTTTTGTCCAAACGAGACCACCTCCACCTGCGCCAGCAGTACTACCTACTTGGTACCGTAGTGACCTAACTTGTGCCTTCCATCAAGGGGCCCCGGGTCATGATGTAGAACGTTGTTACGCCTTCAAAAAAGCTGTTCAAGAATTAATCCATAATAAGGTGGTGTCCTTCAAGGATGAAAATCCCAACGTCCGAAATAATCTGCTGCCCAATCACGGGTCCTCTGTCCATTTTATCCAAAGTTGCCAAGAAACAAGCACCATTCTCAGTATAAAGGATATCAAAACCCCGTTGGTGCCCATTCATAGTAAAATGTGTGAAGCAAAGTTGTTTAGCCATGATCATGCAACTTGTGAGGAATGTTTGAAGAATCCTCAAGGTTGTTCCCGAGTTCAAGAGGACATACAAAGGTTGATGGATAAAGGAGAATTGGTAGTTACAAAGAAGAGCGAGGATGTTTGCGTCATAGTACCAGAATTCAATGTCTCTGATCGTCTCGAGATGATATATAATAGTGGAGAGCCCACAGTTACCCCGCTGGTGATCTGCTTGCCAGGGCCTATGCCATATACGTCCCTGAGAGCTGTGCCATATAGATATGATGCCACCATATTGCAGGATGGGGTGGAAACACCTATTCCTCCTTTGATATCCGTGGACAATATTGCAGATAATAGCAAAATACTGAGGAGTGGGCGTATTCTTCCGGGAGTTGTTCAAGAAAAGACCGGTAGTCCTGTTGAAAAAACACAAATTCCTGACTCTAGTGGGACTGGTGAAAGGGTGTATGAAGACTCAGATGAAGTTTTGAAAATGATCAAGAGAAGTGAGTATAAGATCGTGGATCAATTACTACAAACCCCTTCCAAGATTTCAATTTTATCACTCTTAATGAATTCTGATGCGCACAGAGATGCACTAATGAAAGTCTTGGACCAGGCATATGTCGACCATGACGTAACCTTGGGCCAATTTGGTAGCATAGTGGGGAATGTCACAGCCTGCAATAACTTGAGTTTCAGCGACGAAGAACTCCCTGAAAAAGGAAAGGATCATAACTTAGCATTACATATCTCGGTAATTTGTAAATCTGATGCCTTATCCAATGTGTTGGTGGATACCGGGTCATCTTTGAATGTAATGTCCAAGTTTACTCTCGACAAGCTCGCATACTGTGGTGCGCCTTTGAGGTCGAGTGCATTAATCGTGAAAGCCTTCGATGGGTCAAGAAAATCAGTAATCGGTGAAATAGACCTACCCATTTCAGTTGGTCCCCATGAGTTCCAAATTACCTTTCAAGTCATGGATATTCAAGCGTCTTATAGTTGTTTGTTGGGGCGACCATGGATTCACGAAGCGGGGGCGGTGACTTCCACACTTCACCAGAAGCTGAAATTTGTGCGGGAAGGAAAATTGGTGATCGTGAATGGAGAGGAAGCTTTATTGGTGAGTCATTTGTCGGCTTTTTCTTATATCAGTGCTGATGTTAGGGATGGTACGTCTTTCCAGGGGCTTTCTATTGAAGAGAAAAGGTCGAAAAAGGGGAAAACATTTATGTCTTCTGCAAAAGATGCGCAAAGGGAAGTACACTAAAGGTCACATCTGAAATGGGGGAAGTTATTACAAATGCCAGAAAGAAGACACATGGAGGGTCTGGGTTCTGCTCCGTCTACAGGAACGGTCGATTCAAATAAGGGTACTTTCGTTAGTGCCGAACCGATTCACACTCCACCAGAAACTAATGCTATCATTGAAGACAAAGTTGAAGAAGAGCAGCCTTCTTTCGTGATTCCAGGAGGAATTTGCCACAATTGGGTCGTTGTTGATGTCCCTTCTGTCACTCCTCTATCTAAGTAATATGTTTGTCTATTTTTGTTTTCCAAAAAAATCCTTTTGTCCTGCCCAAGGCAAAAGCGAACGCATGTGGGGCTTTGTTTTGAGCTTCAAGTATTTTAATGAAATTGTCGTTTTTATCATGACTTTTATTTTTGTTTTCATTTTATTCTGGAAAATGGTAACACAAAAAAACCAAAGTATATATTTTACTTTCCTTCCACTTCCTAGCTTTTAATCATTTTTCAAAAGGTTTGCATTCTTTTATTTAATAAAATCAATCATAAATCATATGCAGATTAAGCATCAATGAACCCGTTGAACACAATGTTCCTAGGCCCTCTCCCAACTTTGAGTTCCCTGTTTATGAGGCTGAAGAGGAAGAGGATGAAGGGATCCCCGATGAGATCAAACGACTATTAGATCAAGAGAAGAAAGTCATTCAGCCTCATGAGGAAGATGTGGAGTTAATTGATTTAAGTTCCGGCGAAGGAAAGAAAGAAATCAAGATTGGGGCATCCTTAGAGGCATCTGTCAAGGAAAGGGTGATCGTTTTACTCAGAGAATATGTTGACATCTTCGCCTGGTCATATCAGGATATGCCCGGTTTAGATCCCGAAATTGTGGAACATCATTTGCCTCTGAAGCCAGAATGTCCTCTGAGACGTCCTGACGTCTCGGTGAAACCAACACAACTATTCTAACCCATTTATATATATTCTCTTTCAGCGAAAGTACTGAGAAATTTAAAATTAAATAGATAAGCAATAAATAATAGATATAAGTCAAAACTTATTTTATTTATCTCAAAAAGACAAAGGTGTTTGCGGATCTATCTGATACCGCGTTGTACACATGAAAACATATATGGAAATTACATCATCTATCACAAGACTCAAACGATAAGACTACAAAAGACACACTGGCTATCCAAACAAGACTTCAATTATCGTTCGGCGATACTGACATCTACATCGCCATTCGTATAAAGAGTAGAAAGTATTGTACCATCTTTAGCCTTGAACTCCTCTTCATTGGGATCTAAATACATGGGTAAAAATACAAGACAAAGAAAACACGGGGCTAAGACTACGTACAAGTTTAGAAAGTGGGGATGGGGTGTAAAATAGGAATATATATGTCAAACACAAATAATCAATCAAACGTCATATCCTATAGTGTTTATTTCTAAAAGTAGAATTATATCTATCTTAATGTATTACTGAACTATATGCTGACTCAGGCCACTAGACGCTGTCAAGGATATCCTCCCAATTACCGAGATCAGATATCACGAGACCACTTGCCACTAACGTACTCCCATTTACCAAGAGCTACGCCACTTGACTTCACGTGGAGTCCAAGTGTTATAAGTCGATCGCCCCTAACAAAACAGGCCAAGATCTCACTATCTTGCCAAGCGCGCAGAAAAATCCTCGTCAGGATTCAGGCAGCTGATCAACCTCGTACGTCCCATACCGTACGGCAGTGGACTTACACATCCTAAATGCAATTCTATATGCACTCTCAATCAGCAGCTTATGGTAACTCAAACCCTAAGCACTAATTCAACCCTCAAGAATTTATCACATCAATCAATCTAGTTATAATATACTCTAGTCACCTAGGTTGAGTGTCAGTTTCCTTCAATAACCTCAAAGTATGTTTATCATTCTTTCCTAACATAAACCTCACTTCTTCACAATAAGCTCAATCCGTACAATGAATAGTGTGTGGTTGACTTCCCAGGAAAGAGAGGTAACCGTAAGAGACATAGTCTACCAAGTCTTTCCTTAGCCAGAATCCAACCGAATACAACTACTCAAAGTAACAAACTGCCCTTATGTTATTGGGGTCTTACATATCTACCGATGTTTCTCACTCTAAAGAGTATAGCTCATTTTCTTAGTCTAACAATCACAATCAATCATATATTCACAAATAAACACTTAGACAATTAATCAAGTAATGAAAGCACAATAGAAACACACATTATCATACATCATTCCTATGATAAATAATTAAGGCCGGCGTACCCTCGTCTAGCAATTCGTGGAAATCACTAAAAGAGAATAAGCTCTCCTTATTTATTTATCGCTTGTAGTGGCTGTCGACACCACTACACATATATATATTAAGCTATTTTACGCTAACCGTCCCAACGTGTACGGAATCTTGCCCGACCTTTAGTTGTTGATAACGGTCTTGAAAAACAGCACCTCCGGTAGTAATCCTGCTAACAGTGTAATTGCCGATAATTCGCTAGTAGTTAAAATATGTAAGTAAATAAAATATAGAATAAAAGCTTATAATATCTTTTAAATAAAATCATAGTAGAAGCCTAGTAACGGCGTAAAAATCTTTATTATAAACCTTTATAAATTTTACTATATTATATATAAAAATATACTTGAAAGAATACAAGTTAATTTTGGCATAATCCCGACATTCTAATAATATTAAGAAAAATATTTAAATAAGTGGAAAATACCTTTGCAAATCTTCGGAAGAAAACTCAATGCTCTAAATATATCAGCAGCAAAACGATACACATAAACTTACTCGAAAGAAACTGAACCGAAATAGCCTCACCATAACTCAGTCATCAAAAGAGAGTGTTTTATATATATATATATATATATAAAGAGAGAGTGTGAACGTGATGTTTAGAGAGGGGAGAACCATTTTGGTTTGTGATGAATCAAATGAATGTATTCTCACCTATTTATAGTAAAATTTCCAAGCATGAGGTGTACATTTATAACTATTCCTAATAAGATGAGTAAGGCTTAAATTAGTGTGGTTCACTTACAAACTTCCCACGTAAAAAGGCATGTTAACATGAGGTGTAACTCATTGATCTATTTACTTAACTATGAAGTACTTGGATGCATGCATTCCACATCTATCACACGGATTGCAAGCTTAGAAGATCAAATGATAATTCACTTAAAATCTAGCTTAAAATAAAACTAGGTATAGTTTAAAACTCATAGTACCTATCATGACTATATACACACATATATATATATGGCTATTGTTTTGTAACTAAAAGATCTTCTATATACTATACAAAATTAAACTAATTCAGCTTATATACATATACACATAAAATAAGGTATGTATATTCATATAATAACTATCAAATTTTTATATTAAAATAAAACAAATGAAAATATAATTAATAATAAATATTAGTAGTTTAAACTAAATAAATATCCATGCCATTTATTTGAAACACAAATCTCAATATAGATATAGATAATAATTCCATAGAATAGTATAAATAGCTTGGGTAAATATTTCTTTTAATTTCATGATAAATTATTTCTTCAAAACTATGAGATAAAATAAATATTATTTTCTTATAAATAATCATCTCTTTTAAAACCCTTCAAAAATTTAAATGAAAACTTTCAAAACTATAAATATATTAAACACGGCAAAAACGACTAAGTTATAAAGAAATAAAATATCGCGATTTTAGGTAAAGTAAAATATATCGACGTACGAAAATCGGGATGTTACATCCTCCGGTAAAGCAAAAGTTAAGAAGAACTCATCCGGATATGGCTCTCAAGATCAAACAAGAAGTACAAAAACAAATTGATGCTGGTTTTCTTATCACATCAGAATATCCTCAGTGGTTGGCTAACACAATACCAGTTCCAAAGAAGGACGGCAAAGTCAGAATGTGTGTTGATTACAGAGATTTGAACAAAGCTAGTACGAAAGATGATTTTCCTTTGCCTCACATTGATGTATTGGTTGATAACACAGCTAAATCCAAGGTTTTCTCCTTCATGGATGGTTTCTCCGGGTACAATCAGATCAAGATGGCAGTTGAAGATAGAGAGAAGACCGCTTTCATTACACCTTGGGGCACTTTCTGTTACAAAGTAATGTCTTTTGGTCTAACGAATGCGGGTGCTACTTATCAAAGGGGCATGACCACCCTTTTTCATGACATGATGCACAAAGAGATTGAGGTATATGTAGATGATATGATTGTCAAATCGGGTACTGAAGAAGAGCACGTGGAGTACTTATCGAAAATGTTTCAAAGGTTGAGGAAATATCGTCTCCGTTTAAATCCCAACAAATGTACTTTCGGTGTTAGATCCGGAAAGCTCCTGGGGTTCATTGTTAGTCAAAAGGGTATCGAGGTAGATCCAGGCAAAGTCAGAGCCATCAGAGAAATGCCAGCTCCACAAACAGAAAAGCAAGTTAGAGGTTTCCTGGGTCGACTAAATTACATCTCTAGATTCATCTCCCATATGACTGCCACATGTGGGCCGATTTTCAAATTGCTTCGCAAAAATCAAGGGATTGTTTGGACAGAGGACTGTCAGAAGGCTTTTGACAGTATCTAAGAGTATTTAATGGAACCTCTGATCCTTATCCCTCCAGTTGAAGGAAAACCGCTCATCATGTATTTAACCGTGCTAGAGGAATCTATGGGTTGTGTGCTGGGGCAACAGGATGAAACCGGTAGAAAAGAGCACGCAATCTATTATTTGAGTAAGAAATTCACAGATTGTGAATCTCGATACTCCATTCTTGAGAAGACTTGTTGTGCTTTGGCTTGGGCTGCCAAACGTCTCCGACATTACTTGATTAATCATACTACTTGGTTGATATCCAAAATGGATCCAATTAAGTACATTTTTGAGAAGGCAGCTCTAACCGGAAGAATTGCCCGTTGGCAGATGTTGTTATCCGAATACGATATTGAGTACCGTACCCAAAAGGCAATCAAGGGTAGTATTCTTGCTGACCATTTGGCTCACCAACCAGTTGAAGATTACCAGCCAATCAAGTTTGATTTTCCAGATGAAGAGATCGTGTATTTGAAGATGAAGGATTACGATGAACCGGTGTTTGGCGAGGGGCCAGATTCTGAATCCCAGTGGGGTTTGATATTTGATGGGGCCGTTAACCTCTACGGTAGTGGAATTGGGGCAATCATTGTTACCCCTAAAGGTGCTCACATTCCTTTCACTGCAAGATTACAATTTGAATGTACTAACAATATTGCAGAATATGAAGCTTGCATCATGGGCATTGAAGAAGCTATTGACTTAAGGATCAAAAACATCGACATTTATGGAGACTCATCTCTTGTGATTAATCAGATCAAAGGAGAATGGGAGACTCGCCATGTTGGTTTGATTCCTTACAGAGATTATGCAAGACGGTTGTTAACTTTCTTCAATAAAGTGGAGCTACATCACATTCCTCGTGACGAGAATCAAATGGCCGATGCTTTGGCCACTCTATCTTCAATGTACTGAGTTAATCGCCGGAACGAGATACCAACCATCAGTATTTGGTGCCTTGAGAGACCAGCATATGTGTTTGCAACCGAGGAAGTGGTGGATGACAAGCCTTGGTTTCATGATATCAAGATGTTCCTTCAGAAGCAAGAATATCCCCCTGGGGCATCTAGCAAAGACAAAAAGACTCTGAGAAGGCTGTCCAGTAGTTTCTTCCTGAATGATGAGGTGTTATACAAAAGGAATTTTGATATGGTCCTGCTGCGGTGTGTGGACAAACATGAGGCTGATCTATTGATGCATGAAGTACATGAAGGTTCATTCGGAACCCATCCTAATGGACACACAATGGCCAAGAAAATGTTAAGAGCCGGCTACTATTGGTTGACAATGGAGTCTGATTGTTACAAACATGCCAGGAAATGCCATAAATGTCAGATTTATGCGGATAAGATACATCTACCGCCAACTTCTCTGAATGTTCTCTCTTCTCCTTGGCCGTTCTCCATGTGGGGTATCGACATGATTGGTCGGATTGAACCAAAGGCTTCCAACGGACATCGTTTCATCTTAGTGGCTATTGATTACTTCACCAAGTGGGTTGAGGCGGCGTCTTATGCCAATGTGACCAAGCAGGTGGTCGTACGTTTTATCAAGAACCATATTATCTGCCGTTATGGTGTTCCTAACAAGATTATTACAAATAATGGGACAAATTTGAATAACAAAATGATGAAAGATCTGTGTGACGAGTTCAAGATTGAGCATCATAATTCATCTCCTTACCGGCCTCAGATGAATGGCGCAGTTGAAGCTGCAAATAAGAACATCAAGAAGATCGTGCAAAAAATGGTGGTCACTTACAAAGATTGGCATGAAATGTTACCTTTTGCTTTACATGGATACCGTACTTCAGTTCGTACTTCGACAGGGGCAACCCCTTTCTCTTTAGTATACGGCATGGAAGCAGTACTCCCCGTAGAGGTTGAAATCCCATCAATGAGAGTCTTAATGGAAACTGAGTTGGCCGAGGCCGAATGGTGCCAAAATAGATATGACCAATTGAATTTAATTGAGGAGAAACGCATGGCGGCTTTATGTCATGGACAGTTATACCAGAGAAGAATGAAACAGGTTTTTGACAGGAAGGTTCGACCCTGTGAGTTCCGTGAAGGTGACCTGGTGCTCAAAAAGATTTTGTCCTTTCAGCCGGATTCTAGGGGCAAGTGGACGCCTAATTATGAAGGTCCGTATGTTGTCAAAAGAGTTTTTTCCGGTGGTGCTATGACTCTCGCAACCATGGATGGTGATGAGCTCCCTCGTCCTGTAAATGCCGATGCAGTCAAGAAATACTTTGTCTAAAATAAAAGAACAGCTCGCTAAGTTGAAAACCCGAAAGGGCGGCTTAGGCAAAAATGAGCGTCTCGGTGGGCTGAAAACCCGAAAGGGCGGTCCAGGCAAAACTTAGAGACTTAAACAGAAAATAATTATCCAGATAGGTCGAAAACTTGAAAAGGCGATCTATGCAAAAGTTAAGGAATAAGACAAGTAACTGCATCGGATCAGGCATCACTTACTCAGAGTACCTCGATTGACAGAATATCTTTGGCTTACAGCATTTTAGACTGCAAATTCAATGTTGTTAGGGAGAATAGCGATCATTGTGTTTAACGTACCTTTCCCACCCAATTACCATTTTCATCTTTGTAACGATCTGTGGGGTTGTGCTTTTCGCCAATCGCCACTCTTTTAATCAAATTCGAGCATGTGCCCTCTATTTGGAATTCAAATTTATTTGCAATTTTGTTTCTCCCTCTTTCAATTTAAAGTACTTGAAGCAAAAACTCAAAAAAATAATTTAAAGTTTTTTTTAGTAGTTCCTTTTTTGAAAAAATAAATGACAAACATATTTCTTAGATTCATGAGTCATACAAGCATATATCAACATTGTTCCGAAAGCAGACAGATTCAACAAGGCAAATACAGTCATTGCTAAAATAAAAAAAACAAAGCTCGATAAGTCGAAAACCTGAAAAGGCGGCTTAGGCAAAAATGAGCGTCCCGGTGGATTGAAAACCCGAAAGGGCGATTCAGGCAAAAGTTAGGGATTTCAAAAAAAAAAAGGAAAAAGCAAAAGCATGACTGTTGAAGCAAAGACCATGAGAAAATATTCGGTTTCAGTGTACAAAATGGCGACTTCTGCCAGACCTCTGACCAATGGGCTTTACCCCAAGAAGCAATCACTCTTAACATGGATTGACACACCATACCGGGTTTTACCCCGAGGATCTGATTTATTTCACCTATAACGATGGTGTCCCCAGCGGAGAACTACCGAGTGGTTGTACGGATACGTCGGCCCAATGCTCATCTTGCCTGATCCAACTTTTATCTCATCCAGTCATGTACAAATATCATTCAATCATACAAATACAAGCTACATACATACATACATACATACATACATACATACATACATACATACATACATACAATCATTCACATATGTATACATACATTCATATTTACATACAACATGCAAACAAAATCATTCATACATACTGCATTGACCATCATGTGTCCTGCTTCAATACATCACAAAAAGAGTCATCCCCAGTGTATCTGGTCCAGAGATGTCTCCATCAATCATACATCACAAAAAAGCCATCCCCAGTGAGTCTGGTCTAGAGATGTCTCTATCAAGCATATTTCAAGTAGCAGGTTTTGCAAACGAACAACTGCAAACTTGTGGATAATTTCCCAAAAAAAACGAGTCATCCCCAGTGAGTATGGTCCAGAGATGTCTCCATCAAACATATTCAAAGTAGCAGGTTTTGCAAACAATCAACTGCAAACTTATGGTTAATTTCCCCAAAAGAAGTCATTTCCAGTGTGTCTGGTCCAGACAAATACATATTCTTGTCATGTCTCGCTCTCCCATAATGTCAGCAGACAATTTATTTCCTCGATGTGTCCTTACCATCCCACAATGTTGGTAGACACTGCCTTTACTTGTCCTTACCATCCCACAATGTTGGTGGACACTGTCTTTACTTCTGTCCGTACACAGGACTTTATCTGCTTATGTCCGCACACAAGACTTTATTGCTTTCCGTCTTTACTTCTGTCCATACACAGGACTTTATCGCTTTCAGTCTTTACTTCTGTCCGCACACAGGACTTTATCTGCTTATGTCCACACACAGGTCTTTATTGCTTTCCGTCTTTACTTCTGTCCATACACAGGACTTTATCGCTTTCAGTCTTTACTTCTGTACGCACACAGGACTTTATCTGCTTATGTCCGCACACAGGACTTTATTGCTTTCCGTCTTTACTTCTGTCCATACACAGGACTTTACTGCCTTCTGTCCGCATACAGGACTTTATCACTTTCTGTCTGTCATACCCCAATTTTTGACCTAAGATCCCACCTCATATACATATATCATACATTTTTGTCCGGAACATTTCAGGCCCTTTTCAATTGAAATTTCGGCAGAGAGGTATTTTAAAATACCTCATTTTTTTTGGTTTTTGGTCTGATTGTGTCCATTTTATTTTTTTCATTTTTCTTATCTTTTCACTATTATTATTATTATTATCATTTATTTTATTTTATTTTATTTTATTTTAGTTATTTTTGTTTTATTTTTTATTGTCAAAGGTCAAAGTCAATTTTTCTGAATTTTGGGTTCACAGATGTGTCTTCTTCCCCAAAAGGGGAGATTCCATTCAACCATGAAAAGGGATCCCTGCCATTTCCTCAATAATCCAAAACCCTAAATTTGTTGGGCTATAAAGCAGAACCAATTTTTCTCAGAAAGGGGAGCCGCGGCAGCAATGAAAAAAAACCAAAAAAGAACAGAACAAAAATTCAAAAGAAAACAGTAAACGAAAATCAAAAAATCAAAGAAAAAATCAGATAATCATCTCCATCATCATCCTCATATTCAAACTCAGAAAATCCTCATCAAACCATCCCAAACCAAAATCCAAATCATCCATAAACATCAGAAATCCAAATCATCCATACCATAAATCAAACCGAAATCAAATCTGAATCAAATCACCATCAAAAAATCAAACTGGCCGCAGAACCAACCACCACCGTCGTTTCCAGACACCACCACCGCCGCCGCTAATTTTTCTTTCTCCCTTTCCATTTTCTTCTCGATCCGGTTTATAGGTATTTGATTTGAACATTTCGAGTTTATATTTGGGTTTGAGAGTTGATTTTGCGTGGGTTTGATGTTAGGAGTTTTAGGAAAAAATGGAGTTTAGGTTGAGAGAGAGAAGAGGACCGTGAGAAGAGAGAAGAAGGTAGTGACGGCGGCGGGTGAGAGAAAAGATGGAGAAAAAATGAAATTTTTTTTAGGGTTTGGGGTATTTATACCCTGACCCAATCCTGTGCGTGCCAGTCCATGGCCGTACCACGCACCAGCGCACCTAGGACCATCCGATCTGATCAAACGCCCCAAATCTCTTCATCACGATCTCTTCTTGATCAAATCTGGGACGTCTGATTAATCAGACAGCCCAGACTTCGTCCTCCCTTTTTTTTGCACAAAAACGCCACGCCTATGGGCCTGGTGGACTGGGCCTACTCAGTTTTTTGCTATCCACACCCCCCCTGTCTTGCTGTTTACACCCCCTGCTCTATTTTATTTATTTTTTTATTTCATTTTATTTTTATTATTTTATTTATTTGTTCTATTATATTTGAATGTCATTTAATTTATTTATTTTGTACATTATTTATATGTTATATGCTATGTTTAAATATCAAAAACGTCAAAAAAATATGCCATATTATTTATCTTGTTTATTATTGCTTAAATATAAAAATGCAAAAAATATTGTGTGATTTATATTGTGTAAGTCCAAAGGGAAAGGGGAAATTTTTCGTTAACCTCGTGTTGCGATTATTTTTTGCGCATTTGCTTGTTCACTATTTTTTGACCTTGAAATAAGAATCATTTTTATTTAAATAAAAAAAAGAATGAAAAAAGGAGTGGTTTGGCGGATGACTTTTCACTCTCCGGTGACTTCGGATTTCCTGCCGGATGGCTTGCGGTCCGAATAACCGACGTTCTAAAAAATATAATTGTTCTTAAAATAATAAAAAGCAAAAACATTCAAATATTTTCAAAAAAATAAATCCTTTTATAATAAACTTCGACTTTCGTCGAGAAACCTTTTTTCAAACTTTTTTTAATAAATGCTCTAACACATTTAAGCATATTTAAATATTTTCAAAAGACTAAAAAATACAAAAACAATCCAAAGCTTTTGCCGCTTGGCTTTTCAAATTCAAACCTTTTCTCAAGAGAGTTTAGACGTGAGTCATCTCTAGTTGAAATTCATTTCCCACGACATATGGCAGGAAAAGATATAAACTTTTCAGTATGCTCGTGGCGGATTTAAAAGGAGTTTAAATTTAAGATGACGACTCGTCTTTTCTCCTAAAATCAACCAAACAAATCACTTTACAAATTTTACCCCGAACTACGAGATTTTGATCCCTCGCGGGTACGTAGTGCAAAAGACCTTGTGTCTTCCCAATTCAAAATTAATAAAACTTTTTTTTCTTTAAATATTCAAAATTAATAAAAAAATTCTCTCATCGTTGCCCAATCATTTATAAGCAAATTTTACAAGCAAAACATTTTAGCACAAAAATACATATTTTACAACAGGTTCCCGTAGAGTACTACGGATACATAGGATGCTAATACCTTCCCTTTGTATAACCAACCCCCGAACCTTAAATCTCTAAAAAATTTCATTATGGGTTTATTCGATCTTTTTCCCTTCCCTTGGATAAATTAAAGTTCGGTGGTGAATCATGATTTTTGAGAACCAAAGCTAACCAATAGCTTGGCGTCCGAAAATCACCGCGACAGAAATGGCGACTTCACTGGGGATCCCCCAAGAGGGTTGAGCCTAACTTGTATATATGTTATATTTGTGCTATTATTTTTCTTGTATATTTTATTGCTTTATATGCTTATATGTTTGGGTTAATACTTATGAGAGAAAAGTCCTCTACCCGGACTTGAGCAAACACTTAAGATAAGTTAGTGGTTGAGTGTTGGCCTTCTTGGTGGATACCTCGTAGGGTTAACATGAAAACCACGCCTAGAGTAGACCCTCTTGAAAATATCGTTGTCTTGCGAGGATTTGCAATGGCGATGATATTTTCTCGTTGGATCCATGACTCTAGGGACCTTTTAAACAAGTCTAGAACCTCAAAACGTGTTATTAGGGACCTCTGTTTAGAACCCTAATTGGTGGTTAAACGTTGACCTTCTTGGTGGATATCTCGTGGGGTCGACGCGAAGGCCACACCTAAAAGAGATCCTTTGGAAATATTGCGGTCTTGTGAGGATTTGCAATGGCTGTGATGTTTTCAAGTAAGATCAATGATTTTAGGAACCATTTTGAAGCCTAGAATCTACATGTGAGGGGGGTAGTTTGGAAACTTTTAAATTGGCACCAAAGTTTGGCATTCAAAACTATTCCGGACCATATCTTTCCATACCATAGCATTTGCATTCATAAAAATTCATTATTTTTATTTTCAAGGAACTTAGGATTACCTTTGCGAACGCCATAGGTTTTGTAATCCTTCCATTTTTAAAAAATTCCAAAAAAATTGTCTCCTTACGACGTTTGCAATTAATATTGAGTTCCTTTAAAAAAAAATATAATAAAAAATTAATTTGCATTGCACTCATGCATCATTCATCAGTCGAGTTTTCGCATTCTGGCGATCTATTCGTGTCTTTTTCTGTCCGTCCAATCAAGTTGTGTCACAAAATACAACACCGAGCTAATCAAGATGGGTCTAAGCCAGAGAACCACGAGCTTCATGAAGAGGTGGCTACTCTCCGAGCAAAGGTGGACATGATTGAGGTTTGTTCAAATTATGGCTGCTATCGACGAGATTGGTTCAAGTCCCGAGTGACCTCGTTTGTAATTTCTGGGAAGGCCAATTTGAAATAGATCGCTGCAAATGCTCAAGTCCAGATGAAAATTCTCCCCAAATTTTGGCATTGTACTGCTTTTGTCATTTGTATTTTTCTTGGTTAATGCATTGTTTGTATATAAGAACTTGTTTATTTTCTTGAATGTTTATCTCAACACAATAAGTATGTTAGTCTTGAAGAAATTCATGCGTTGCACTCATTTTTTGTTTTCAATTAAATTATTTTTTGGCATTTATGATACCAAATTCTACCAATCTTCTTGCTTATGCGGAAATTGGAGGGAGGATGACGATAAAAAACGCAAAAAATTTTTGTGTGCTTTTGAATAAAACCTTGTTGATGATGTACAGGCATTGTTTCAAATCCCAAACACCGGAGATATAAGGAAGATAATCCCTTGTTAACCCTTTTTGAGCCTTGAAGTAGGAGTTTCTTTTCAATGTAAAAAAAAAAAAAAAACCTTACATTTAACCTGGGGCAGGGTAGTCTTCAGTTGATTTGACCGAGTGTTCAGATTTCAAAAGGACATGTGTTTATAAGGATCAACCACAATGGTTATCCCTCATCCACCAAAGAACGAGACAGACATCACCTCTCAATAGATCAAGACAAAGTCAAACGTCACATGATTTGTCCAAAAAAAGAAAAATCCGCTAAGACCAAACTTGAAAACAAGTGGCTTAGGCAAAGTATTAGGACATCCCGTTGGACTACCAATTCAAAAGAAGGAGTCCAGGCAAAAGTTAGGGAAAATAAAATACGAAAGGACTACCAAAGCCAAGGTCCTCAATATAAAAAAGGGACAAACTTGTGTGACTACAACCACAAAGAGGTGAGTGTACTACTCCAAAAACCTCGCTGGCTCCTTAATCATCAAAATCCTTTTTGAGAAATGAAAACTTAGGTTGAATAAACCGGACATAGGATTGGAGAACACCACGAAGAATGGGTGGGCACAAATAATCTTTGAGCCTTAAAATCTTTTTTCTGAAAACCGTGAACCAGGCCACGTTACAACCCTCAAAAGTCCTAATTGAAGCAGGGTTTATTTTGATAGCATACTTTAAAGCGTTCCCGACTCCCATAATTTTTGCCCAAAATCTATGATGGTATCATATGCTTTATTATATTTGTCTTTCAAAAAATAAATGTCATATCCTAACCAGTGATTCGGTCATAAGGTTTTGCGACATCCTTTATAAAAAAAAAATAATATTTTAAAAAAAAACTTCAAGATTCACATAACTATTGAATTAGAATTCTCATTTTCAGAATAAACTTTTTTTCTGCTTGTAAAACATTTGTTTGACATCAAGAAAACTTACAATTGACTATCAGCTAGGGGCATGTTGCCTAGAAGATTTATTGAGAAAAGGATATGTCAAGTATCGCCAATCTGGGGCAGTCACCTCGAGATTCGAAAAATCTCTCTGTGAATCCATTGATCAAATGGTTTGTCTCAAAGGCCAACGATCTGGGGCAAGTTGTGAATTGAAGGTTACCTTGATCAACACAGTAAACTTGGGGCACCCAAAAGGGCTTCCAGGGGCAATCCAGATCTGTCAAAATAATTTCTTCCTCCTTAAGCCAAGAATACTCCTCCGATAAAATTGATCCTTTGGGAGTATTGTTATAATATGTTGGGTAGGTGATTCAGCATTCCCCAACTAAAAAACTGAACTTGAATGTTCCCCAGTTAAGCATCAAAGAGGAATTCACATTGATTCCCTTTCAACGGATGGTGATATTAGAGGATTGAATTTTGGAGGTTCACCCCCAAGAAGTATTTTCCTACCCCCCAGTGAGATTTGAGCATTGAAGAAAGGAACTACCCTATCAGTGGTTTTGTTCTCTCTCCAGTGACGTTTCCATCTTGATTGGCTGAGTACCCGATTGTATTGGTGTTGTTTGGTCATCTCCATTTTGTTTGTCTATCTGTTTTGCCTGTTTTGTCAGCATATACAATATACACATCATAACATTCATGCATTCATCACGCATAGCCGAATTTATATTCGTTGCTCATTTTTGCATTTTTGATATTTGTCCCTTCTCTTCATAAGGTGCATGTACTTCTCTCGATTAGAGTTTACCCTTTAAGCAGAAAATCACACTATTTTTTGAATCTCCATTAAGCTTGTTCCTTATGGAAGCATTTTATTCAGCGTTCTACTCCAGTTCATACTTGGATAGAACAACCCTTTAGTTGAGATATTCCCTCACCAAAGTCTTGATTGACCGTTTCTCTCCAGATTGTTCCTGGATTGAATTTTGATCCCCAGCAGTTACTGTTTGGAAGGTGGTTCAGGAGATTGCATTTATTTTGCAAACTCGACACCCCACAACATAATTTTTCCTCCCCAGCGGAATCACCAATATTGGTCCGTCTTCAAATCTTTCCAGCAAAAATTATCAATTTTATCTCCAATAAGTGGTTATCTTTAAGAGGCTTGTATGTTTTTCCTTTCCCCAGTGAAAGAAGAAGCTCAAACCCGTTTTGGGAAGCTTATTCAAGAGCAAATGACATCTCTTTGAGAAGTTTGCATACCAATAACAAATGACATCTCTTTGAGAAGTTTGCATATCAGCATATCAATCTTGATTCTTTCTATATATAAAAAAAAAAAAAGAGAACAGCTCGCTAAGTTGAAAACCCGTAAGGGTGGCTTAGGCAAAAAATGAGCGTCCCGTTGGGCTGAAAACCTGAAAGGGCAGTCCAGGCAAAAATTAGGGGCACACAAAAAAAGAGATATATATTCCCGGTGGATTGAAAAACCCGAAAGGGGGATCCAGGCAAAAATTAGGGATTTCAAAAAGGTACAAAAAAAAAGGGCAAGCAAAAGCATGACTGTCGAAATAAGACCATGAGAAAAAATTCGGTTTCGGTTCACAAATGGCGACTTCTGTCGAACCTCCGATCAACGGACTTTACCCCAAGAAGCAATCATTCTTACCATGGATTGACATGCTATACCGGGATTTTACCCCGAGGATCTGATTTATTTCATCTATAAGGGTGATAACCCCAGTGGAGAACTATTGAGCGGTTGTACGGATGCGTCGCCCCAATACTCATCTTACATGATCAAGCTTTTATCTCATTCAGTCAGGTACAAATATCATTCAATCATACAAATACAAGCTTCATGATATACATACATACATACATACACATATACATAAAACCCTTCACACATTCATACATACATACAAACATATATAGATATATACATACATACATACATACATACATACATACATATAATCATTCACATATACATACATACATACAGTCATTCACATGTCCATACATATGTTCGTATCCATGTGCAACATGCAAACAGAATCATTCATACATACTGCATTGACCATCATGTGTCTTGTTTCAATAAATCACAAAAAGAGTCATCCACAATGTATCTGGTCCAGAGATGTCTCCATCACTCATACATCACAAAAAGAGTCATCTCCAGTGAATCTGGTCCAGAGATGTCTCTATCATTCATACAAAACAAAAAAAGAAGTCATCCACAGTGTATCTGGTCCAGAGATATCTCCATCACTCATACATCACAAAAAGAGTCATCCCCATTGAGTCTAATCTAGAGATGTCTCCATCAAACATATTCCAAGTTGCTTCAGTTGTATCCCTTTCCGAATACGCGGATAGGAAGATCCCCAGTCGAGCTCATTTCTCATTGGGTATAGAGTCTTTTTTGACTATTTCTCTCCAGTTTTTTCCTGGATCGAGTTCTAATTTCAATCAGCAAGCGACAATCTCTTCATTTTGAGTAGCTTGTGTACCAACACATATATTCTCAACTTCCCTATGTGATGTCATTCCCAGTATATCTGGTCAAGAGATGTTAATCAAGAACTTTTCAGATGATGAGAAATCTGTATTTTTCAATCTGACCTTCCTATATCTCCTTTGGAGTTCCTGGCAGAGTTATATATTCCCTTCGTGGAAGTCCCTCTTCTTTTTTGTTATTACCTTTTATAAGCTATCCATATGGTAGTAGGTAATATACATGTTGAAACCATCCATATGTTGGTAGACAATTTTTGTCATTTATTTCTGCTAGACTATCCATATGTTAGTTAGCAATGTTTGTCACTCGTCTTTTATAAGCCATCCATATGTTGGTAGACGGTGTCTCTTTTTGTTATTACCTTTTATAAGCTATCCATATGGTAGTAGGTAATATACATGTTGAAACCATCCATATGTTGGTAGACAATTTTTGTCATTTATTTCTGCTAGATATATGTTAGTTAGCAATGTTTGTCACTCGTCTTTTATAAGCCATCCATATGTTGGTAGACGATGTCTCTTTTTGTTATTACCTTTTATAAGCTATCCATATGGTAGTAGGTAATATACATATCAAAACCATCCATATGTTGGTAGACAATTTTTGTCATCTGTTTCTGCTAGACTATCCATATGTTAGTTAGCAATGTTTGTCACTCGTCTTTTATAAGTCATCCATATGTTGGTAGACGGTGTCTCTTTTTGTTATTACCTTTTATAAGCTATCCATATGGTAGTAGGTAATATACATATCAAAACCATCCATATGTTGGTAGACAATTTTTGTCATCTGTTTCTGCTAGACTATCCATATGTTAGTTAGCAATGTTTGTCACTCGTCTTTTTTAAGCTATCCATACGATAGTAGACAGTGTCTCTTCAGTCCTCACTTGTCTTTTTTAAGCTATCCATACGATAGTAGACAATGCCTCATTATTCGTCACTCGTCTTTTTTAAGCTATCCATGCGATAGTAGACAGTGTCTCTTCATTCGTCACTCGTCTTTTTTAAGCTATCCATGCGATAGTAGACAGTGTCTCATCATTCGTCACTCGTCTTTTTTAAGCTATCCATGCGATAGTAGACAGTGTCTCATCATTCGTCACTCGTCTTTTTTAAGCTATCCATGCGATAGTAGACAGTGTCTCTTCATTCGTCACTTGTCTTTTTTAAGCTATCCATGTGATAGTAGACAGTGTCTCTTCATTCGTCACTTGTCTTTTTTAAGCTATCCAGGCGATAGTGGACAGTGTCTCTTTATTCGTCACTCGTCTTTTTTAAGCTATCCAGGCGATAGTAGACAGTGCTTCATTCGTCACTTGTCTTTTTTAAGCTATCCATGCGATAGTAGACAGTGTCTCTTCATTCGTCACTTGTCTTTTTTAAGCTATCCATGCGATAGTAGACAGTGTCTCATCATTCGTCACTCGTCTTTTTTAAGCTATCCATGCGATAGTAGACAGTGTCTCTTCATTCGTCACTCGTCTTTTTTAAGCTATCTATACGATAGTAGACAGTGTCTCATTCATTCGTCACTCGTCTTTTTTAAGCTATCCATGCGATAGTAGACAGTGTCTCATTCATTCGTCACTCGTCTTTTTTAAGCTATCCAGGCGATAGTAGACAGTGTCTCATCTTTTTCCATCTACCTTTTGTTAAACTATCCATATGATAGTAGGCAACTTATCCCAAGTAAAACTACATTGCTTCACCAGTGGAGTTGGATCGTTTTCTCCTCCCTATCATTGTTTTTTCTCCCTCAGTCGGGTCACTTTTTGTTGCTCACCTATAAATGTCTCTGTTCCCCAGTAATAAAAGTTTGTCTCTTGTGATTCCACTTTCTCACAAAGTTCAAGGTCTTGTATTTGCATTTGCATTTGCATCATAAGCATTCTCGGCATCTTAGGTCCAAAATTGTGTATTCTGTATTTAAGTCTCTTCAATCTCGTCAAGATGAAGATTTCAATCTTCATCTCTCCGGATGAAGAAACTTAAATAGGGGCATCTGTCATACCCCAATTTTTGACCTAAGATCCCACCTCATATACATATATCATACAGTTTTGTCCGGAACATTTCAGGCCCTTTTCAATTGAAATTTCGGCAGAGAGGTATTTTAAAATACCTCATTTTTTTTGGTTTTTGGTCTGATTGTGTCCATTTTATTTTTTTCATTTTTCTTATCTTTTCACTATTATTATTATTATTATTATCATTTATTTGATTTTATTTTATTTTTTTTTAGTTATTTTTGTTTTATTTTTTATTGTCAAAGGTCAAAGTCAATTTTTCTGAATTTTGGGTTCACAGATGTGTCTTCTTCCCCAAAAGGGGAGATTCCATTCAACCATGAAAAGGGATCCCTGCCATTTCCTCAATAATCCAAAACCCTAAATTTGTTGGGCTATAAAGCAGAACCAATTTTTCTCAGAAAGGGGAGCCGCGGCAGCAATGAAAAAAAACCAAAAAAGAACAGAACAAAAATTCAAAAGAAAACAGTAAACGAAAATCAAAAAATCAAAGAAAAAATCAGATAATCATCTCCATCATCATCCTCATATTCAAACTCAGAAAATCCTCATCAAACCATCCCAAACCAAAATCCAAATCATCCATAAACATCAGAAATCCAAATCATCCATACCATAAATCAAACCGAAATCAAATCTGAATCAAATCACCATCAAAAAATCAAACCGGCCGCAGAACCAACCACCACCGTCGTTTCCAGACACCACCACCGCCGCCGCTAATTTTTCTTTCTCCCTTTCAATTTTCTTCTCGATCCGGTTTATAGGTATTTGATTTGAACATTTCGAGTTTATATTTGGGTTTGAGAGTTGATTTTGCGTGGGTTTGATGTTAGGAGTTTTAGGAAAAAATGGAGTTTAGGTTGAGAGAGAGAAGAGGACCGTGAGAAGAGAGAAGAAGGTAGTGACGGCGGCGGGTGAGAGAAAAGATGGAGAAAAAATGAAATTTTTTTTAGGGTTTGGGGTATTTATACCCTGACCCAATCCTGTGCGTGCCAGTCCATGGCCGTACCACGCACCAGCGCACCTAGGACCATCCGATCTGATCAAACGCCTCAAATCTCTTCATCACGATCTCTTCTTGATCAAATCTGGGACGTCTGATTAATCAGACGGCCCAGACTTCGTCCTCCCTTTTTTTTGCACAAAAACGCCACGCCTATGGGCCTGGTGGACTGGGCCTACTCAGTTTTTTGCTATCCACACCCCCCCTGTCTTGCTGTTTACACCCCCTGCTCTATTTTATTTATTTTTTTATTTCATTTTATTTTTATTATTTTATTTATTTGTTCTATTATATTTGAATGTCATTTAATTTATTTATTTTGTACATTATTTATGTGTTATATGCTATGTTTAAATATCAAAAACGTCAAAAAAATATGCCATGTTATTTATCTTGTTTATTATTGCTTAAATATAAAAATGCAAAAAATATTGTGTGATTTATATTGTGTAAGTCCAAAGGGAAAGGGGAAATTTTTCGTTAACCTCGTGTTGCGATTATTTTTTGCGCATTTGCTTGTTCACTATTTTTTGACCTTGAAATAAGAATCATTTTTATTTAAATAAAAAAAAGAATGAAAAAAGGAGTGGTTTGGCGGATGACTTTTCACTCTCCGGTGACTTCGGATTTCCTGCCGGATGGCTTGCGGTCCGAATAACCGACGTTCTAAAAAATATAATTGTTCTTAAAATAATAAAAAGCAAAAACATTCAAATATTTTCAAAAAAATAAATCCTTTTATAATAAACTTCGACTTTCGTCGAGAAACCTTTTTTCAAACTTTTTTTAATAAATGCTCTAACACATTTAAGCATATTTAAATATTTTCAAAAGACTAAAAAATACAAAAACAATCCAAAGCTTTTGCCGCTTGGCTTTTCAAATTCAAACCTTTGCTCAAGAGAGTTTAGACGTGAGTCATCTCTAGTTGAAATTCATTTCCCACGACATATGACAGGAAAAGATATAAACTTTTCAGTATGCTCGTGGCGGATTTAAAAGGAGTTTAAATTTAAGATGACGACTCGTCTTTTCTCCTAAAATCAACCAAACAAATCACTTTACAAATTTTACCCCGAACTACGAGATTTTGATCCCTCGCGGGTACGTAGTGCAAAAGACCTTGTGTCTTCCCAATTCAAAATTAATAAAACTTTTTTTTCTTTAAATATTCAAAATTAATAAAAAAATTCTCTCATCGTTGCCCAATCATTTATAAGCAAATTTTACAAGCAAAACATTTTAGCACAAAAATACATATTTTACAACAGGTTCCCGTAGAGTACTACGGATACATAGGATGCTAATACCTTCCCTTTGTATAACCAACCCCCGAACCTTAAATCTCTAAAAAATTTCATTATGGGTTTATTCGATCTTTTTCCCTTCCCTTGGATAAATTAAAGTTCGGTGGTGAATCATAATTTTTGAGAACCAAAGCTAACCAATAGCTTGGCGTCCGAAAATCACCGCGACACTGTCTTCATTACTTTTGTCAAATAATCTTCATTTCATTCAAACACTCGTAAACATAACACTCATAACATCATATCATAGCATTTTATAGTTTAATCCGGTCAAAAAATGGTGTACTCTGTATTTAAGTCTCTTCCACCGTCGAACCAAAACAAAAACATAATCAAAAATCATCTTTTTCTTTTTATCTCCGATGGAAGAAACTTAAATAGGGGCATCTGTCATACCCCATTTTTTGACCAATCGCTTTTTGCGTCTTTTTTTAAGACGGGTTTTCTTTGTTCGTTTCTGACGAAATTTCGGCAGAGAGGTATTTTAAAATACCTCATTTTGTGTTCATTTATTATTTATATTTATATTATTATTATTATTATTATTATTATTATTATTATTATTATTATTATTATTGTTTTTTTAACTTTTATTATTTTTATTTGTTTTATATTATTCAGTTTTTATTTATTTTATTTGTTTTTTATTTATTTCTTTATTTTCTTTTTTCTATTTTTTTTAAATTAATTAAAAAATAAAAAAAATTGTCCAAAGTCAACTTCCAAACTCCAAACACGCAAAGGGCACGTTTCTGCAGAAAAACATAAACACAGTGTACTTTCTTGTCCAATTTCAGATTTTTGTTCCCCCCAACAATGTCCTTGTCCAGTTTCAAGCCAAATCCTTTGGATCTTAGAAACCCAAGATTTGTGTATATAGTGAACAGAGCAAATGAACAGGACGACACCAATTTTTTGGCTCAGCAAAAACCAAAAAAAACACAGATACAACAAACAACAAAAACCTGATACTTCTTGTCCAAATTTCTTTCCAGAACCGAAATTCCTCCAACCAAAGAACCAAAAACAGCATCCAAAAAACACATCCTTTTTTTTTCCAGAACCATTAACCAAAAAAAGCAACACGAAAAATCCTTTTTTTTAAAACCAAAAAATCAAAAATCAGAGTAAAAAACCCTCCATTTTCTATTTTAAAAAAAAACAGAATCAAAAGATCAAGGGAAATACAAACCTTCTTTCTTCTCAAAAACGCAAGGAACAAGAACAAAAACAAAGGTTTTTTTTTTTTCACTTTCTTTTTTCCGATCTAGAACATTTGGTTAGAATTTAGGAGTTTTTGGGTTCGGATTTGGGTTTAGAAAAGGTTAAGGAAGGTTTTTGTTTAAAAAAGTTTTGATTTTGGGTTTTTTTTTTAGTTTGGCCGGCGGAGCCGCCGCCGGAATCTCTCCGGCGCGGCGGGCTACCGCCGGCAACGATGATGTTCATCATTTGTTCATCCCTGAATGATGAACATGAAGAACTTGAGAGAGAGACAGAAGAGAGGGTGAGAGAGAAGAGAAGGTGCGGCGGGTAGAGAGAGAAGGAGATGGAAAAAATGACAATTTTTTAGGGTTTGGGGTATATATACCCTGACCCAATCCTGTGTGCGCTGGTGCATGGCCTTACGGTGCACCAGCGCGTTTGAACCTTTCAGATCTTGATCAGACGTCCCAGATCTCATCTGGTTATGATCAAATCGTGGCTGTTTGATTTAATCAGACGTCCCTGATTAAATCTGAACTTTCTCACATATCCTTTGGGCCTTCCCCCCACAGTCCAGGCCCAAATCTCATGGTTGCTTTCTGCACCCCCTTTTCATTTCGTTTTACTATTCACGCCCCCCTCTGTTTTAATTTTTTTTTTAGCTTATGAAATAAGTGCTTTTGGCATAAGCTTATTTTTAAGCTATTTTAGCCAATCAAGCATGATGTCGAGGCTTATTTTCATCCTTTTAGTTTCGTATTTATTTATTTATGCTATTTATCCATGCATATCATATTTATTTCATTACATCCATTTAGTTATCATTTTTACCCCTTTATTTTTTTTGTAATATCATTATTATCACAATATTGAATGTTTATCGCTTTACTAATAGTCATTTTATTTTTGCTCTTGAATTTAGGATGTAAATAGGCCAAATGTAAACTCTAAATAAAATGTGCATAGCATACTCCCTCTCTTGCATCATTGCATGTTTATTTTCTTGCAAAGATTTTAGAGTGTGATTAGGGGCCAATGTACTCATAAATGAAAAATTGCATCTCATGCATATTTATTTTTTATCGCTTTCCGCAAAAAAACGTTAGAATATTAATTCCGAGGGAAAAGGCGTCGCTTTGATCAAAATATCATTGCGAATTGTCTTCGCGTTTAATTTATTTGTTATGACGTTTTAGGTTAGTGTCATTTTGCGCGCGTAACCATTACCTATTTTCTTCTCAAAAAATGAGGTCAAAACCTCTTTCAAAAAAAATACATAATTATTTTCTTTTCGAAATATCATGGAAACACAAAAATTTTCATCAAACATTTCTATCAAAAACCTTGGAATTCAAACCAAGTGTTCTTTTATCGCAAAAAACCTTGGAATTCAAACCAAGTGTTATTTTTTCTCGTTAAAACCTCGGAATTCAAACCAATTGTCTTTTATCACTCAAAACTTTTTCTCAATAAACCTTGGATTTTAAACCAAGTGTCCGCATCTTATTTCATAATCAAATTTCAATCAATTTAACCATATAGACTTTCTTCACAAACTAACATCAATCAAACTCACATTTTGCCACTTTCGGCTTTTGGTCTTTAAAACCATTTTTTTAAAAAAATTTAAAATCAAACAAACAAATTTACTCGCAATTTTTTACCCGAACTACGGTGGTTTGATCCCTCGGGTACGTAGGCATGAGACTTGTCTCTCCAATCAATAAAATCAACAAAAACATTTTTCTTCTTTTTCATCACTTTAAGCATTTTTTTTATCACTACTTTAATTTCCCACTTATACATTTTTTATAAGCAATTAAAATTAAGCGCAAAGTTAGAATTTAAACAAGAGGTTCCTATAGAGTACTATAGATACTTAGGGTGCTAATACCTTCCCTTCGTATAACCAACCCCCGAACTTTGTTCTCTAAAAATAGGTTTTTTTCGAACTTTTTCCCTTTCCCTCGGATAAATTAAAGATCGGTGGTGGAATATTAAATTGCGATTCGAAGTTAATTAATAACTCGATATCCAAAAATCACCGCGACAATTCCAAAATAATTAGTGACTATATATTTGGTACATATAGTAGAGAAACTGTATCTTGGAAATCAGCGAAATAGACTATATTGACTTAGTCAATATGAAGTCTAAAATGATAACACTGGTCGTAGCTAGTGAAGAATGCAAGTTGGTTGCTTGCTATTTGAGATTCCTTAATGGAACAATCTATGACAGGTGTGTTGATCCATTGCGATAGTACCGCGGCTATTGCATAAATTGGCCAATCGTTATTATAACGGTAAAAGACGTCGAATAAAAAGAATGCACAGCACAGTGAGATAGTTAGTCTCTAAAGATGTTGTAAGAATGGGTCATGTACACACTGGTGAAAATTTAGCAGATCCTTTGACGAAAGGAATAGCTAAAGAGGAAGTCCTTAATACATCAAAGAAGATGGGACTAATGCCTAAATGAATTTCTCATGATGGAAACCCAACCTAAATGACTGGAGATCCCAAGAAATAGGTTCAATGGGTAATAACAAGTTGTGAGGAGTTAAAGATGATCATGCAAGTAAAAATAAGAGAAGCATGAATCCTGAAAGCGAAAGGATGATATAATAAAACTCTTAATGAGATCTATACTCTGTATGAGTGGAGTACCGAGCTTCAGGAGTACTCTTGATAGACTCACCTATATGAATGTGGAACTGAGGTCGGTTCCTATGAAATTTAGAGGCGAATTCCTAGAGCGTTCATGAAACTGGGATACACGTGCAGGGCCATTAAAGCACGGGCTATAAAGATACACCTTAAGATAAGGTTGTGTGCGGGTTTGAGAAAAATCCGAGATAGAGTTCAAGACAAGTGTCACTCTTACTAAATCGGGCTCTTACTTGCTATGTAAAGATTCAAGTCATAGACACCTTTGCTTATGCACAATCTTATAAAAGCGTCCTACGATATTTTGGAATTTTCTTTTAAATTCAAGTGGGGGATTGTTGGAACAAAATTCACATTGGTGTGTGAATTGAAAATAAAATTTTGAGTCCCACATCGGATACTGGAGCATACTAGTGTGTTGTAGCATACTAGTGTGTATTTTGGTGAAATGAATAAATTAAATCTCATATTTATTTATTTAGTTTATTATGATTTATTTTTCCATCAATTTGTAACTGTCAATTTATGGGAGAATAACTCTATTTGATGGTTGCACTAAGTATAGTTAGCTATGGTCTATTCACGTTACAACTTACTTGAAAAAAGGTACAAAAACGTAGTCTTCATGTACTCCCTAATATACCATAAACACTAAGTCTACTCTTGCTAATGTTTGAAGGAAAAAGGTGCAAGAATGGATTTAGATAGTGAACAGGAAGTTTATGACTTTCATTGTAATTAAGTATGTTAAGAGGGCTGATGTTATCCTTAGTTGATTGGAAATACACGATTGCTAGCGTTGCCAAAAGAGCCTGCTAACAGCCACTAAGTTTTTGATTTCCCACTGGTATGTGATTGTTTAATCTCTTTCATTACTTGAATTTGATTGCAGGCTAATTTATTATTTTAGCTAAACCATTTGAAACGAATAATTTTTTGTTCGGTGCACTGTTGTTGCATCACCGAGACATATCATTTTCTATTTGTGATTAAAACTGTTTCATGAAATTTTTGAAAGCATGAATTAGGCACATAAACTAGTTCCTTTATTTGGTCATGCTAATTGGAAAGATTTACATTAATTTTTATTTTGTATGAATTGTTTAGAAAAGAACAAGTCTTTATTTTGTTAATTAACCTCACGACTGTTGTTAATTTACAATAGTAAGCATAGACCTTTTTATACTAGTACTTGAATTAGTATCAATTCGGTTAAGAGTGATTATAGTACATATCACTAGTTCCTTCAAATAAAGAATGGTCTTAGTACCATAACCCCTGATTGGTCTTAGTATCATATTATAATGACCTCAGTGTTATTATATTGATTGATATTGTAGTATCAATACGGGTGATATCGTAGTACCCCTGATGGGATCATAGTACTATTGACTCATAGATTGATATTGTAGTATCAATACGGGAGGTATCGTAGTACCGCTGAGTCATAGATTGATATCGTAGTATCAATTCGAGTGGTATCGTAGTACCATTCAAGAAGGTGTATTCTTTGACCGATTTCTACCGTGCAGTAGTAAATCGGTATACAGTTGTAACTGGGCTGTTTTATCCTGGGGACTTCGTGGTTGATAGTCTGCTTGCACAATTTTGGGCAGTGCCGCGAAACGTCTTAAAGAGAGCGACCTAGTCCGCGACTCAACCTAGTAATCTCTTCGGTGGCTGAAAATTATTTTTAATAATTTTTTAACTCCGATAACAACAATTTTAAGACGTTTCTTTCTGCCATGACTACCGAAGAAATTACTGGCTCAAATTATAATGTCGCTGATTATGACAAACAATTTCGGTTTGAACGGAATCACTTCAAAAATTAGCAACAAAACAATTTATATTTTTTGAAAACAATAAAAGAGTTGCTAATGTGTTGAAGGATTATATTTCAATTGTATTTGAAATAATTGAACAAGTTTAACAAGATAAAAAGTCTAAATAATATACACCGAAAGTCTGATAACTTGTTTCTTTTGAAAGAAAAAGTTGTAAAGCAAGATCAGAAAAATAATGAAGTGTTTGTTGTCTCAAACAACAACCTGAAAACAGAAAAATATACTTCATCACTTCTGATGATGAATGTTGAGATTATTTTCATAAATCTTTGAAAAATAATAGTGACAAGTGATGTTCTTGAAGTGTTTCAATTCTTTGAAACTGAAATAAAAAAATTAATTCAATCAAAAAATAAATCAAGTAAATTTTTTATAAAGGCACAAAATAAGATCCCCATTTTTTTAATGAGAATGACATTATTCATGAAACAACTGCACCTTGCTCTTTTGAGTTGCGAAAAGATTTTTAAAAATAAAAATAAAGAACCTTTTACCGAGCTAGTTGTTACGTCATGTTTAATTTCGGAATTGCATCTCATTAGTGGGGGAAAATTAATTTACTGTTTGTTTTGTGTTAAATAGAGTACCTAAGTGCAAGAAAAAATTTACTTGTGAAATTTTGAAGAAAAATAAAATTTAACTTGTCTTATTTTTTGAACTTGGAGTAATTTGGAGTGTGTTCAAATTTTTGACTCTAAGAAAGTTAAACTCACCAGTAGCCTATGAATGTGTATTTGTTGATACACAATTAACAACAAAACTTATAGGTTGTTGCCTAAATGAATTTCTATGAAAATGAATTTCTCTTTAAATTGAGAAATAGTGGGGGCTCTAGTCGGGGCAGTGTAACTGGTAAAATTTCGATGATCAAAAACAGTAATGAGAACATCAAACAAGATGTAATAGAACCTCAAAGAGGTAAAATAGTAAGAATTGCTAAAAATATGAACCTGATTACATGGTTTATAGATTAGAAGAGGATCCAACCAACCTCCAAGAAATTATTGTTCTTGGATGCTGATTTATGGTGGTGGCCCTAAATGAAAAGATGGATTCTCTATGCTGATTTATGGTGGTGGCCGTAAATAATGAGATTGATTCTCTAGGTCTAATAAGACTTGATATTTGGTAGACTTGCCTCATGACTACAAACTGAATGGTTGTAAATATTTTTAAAAATTAATATAGATATTTTCAACATTTTTCCTCCAATCACAAGAATAATATCCATAAGGCCAAATAGATATTAAAACTGTTTTTCAAAATAGTGAATTGGAAGAAGAAATTTTTATGGAACAACCTAAATATTTTTTAACTCATGGGCAAGACAATTAAAGTCGATAAGTTATATAAGACTTTGTAGAGTCTTAAACAAGCTATATGAAATGGCATGAAAAGTTTGACAATTTGAAGACTGTCAAATGATTTTCGAAGTAAATGTAATCTTAGATATTCAGATTACTGATTCATGAATGCAAATTTCCTTAAATCAATCTCATTATGATGAAAAAGTTTTAAAGAAATATATTTTACTGAATGCAAAACTTGTTTGCATACGATATGATCATAATGGAAAAACTATGGAAAAGCACTGTTGAAAGTGTAAAACAATCAGAATATTAAAGCATATATATGTTGCCGCATTCGATATGTCACTGATTGTATTAGACCCGATATTGCATATGTAGTGGCATTGCATATGTCGTGGTACTGTTATGCATAATTGTTACTAAACCAAATAATAAGCATTGGTGTGCTATTGAGAGATTCATGAGACGAAAATGACCATGAATATTCTCATATTACATTATTAGAGATTTTCTGATTTTCTGGAAGGATACAGTGATGTAGACTGAAATACATTATTATATGATTCCAAAATAATTAGTGACTATATATTTGGTATATACAGTAGAGAAACTGTATCTTGGAAATCAGCCAAATAGACTATATTGACTTAGTCAATATGAAGTCTAAAATGATAGCACTGGTCGTAGCTAGTGAAGAATGCAAGTTGGTTGCTTGCTATTTGAGATTCCTTAATGGAACAATCTATGACAGATGTGTTGATCCATTGCGATAGTACCGCGGCTATTGCATTAATTGGGAACCGTTATTATAACGGTAAAAGACGTCGAATAAAAAGAATGCACAACACAGTGAGATAGTTAGTCTCTAAAGATGTTGTAAGAATGGGTCATGTACACACTGAAGAAAATTTAGCAGATCCTTTGACGAAAGGAATAGCTAAAGAGGAAGTCCTTAATACATCAAAGAAGATGGGACTAATGCCTAAATGAATTTCTCATGATGGAAACCCAACCTAAATGACTGGAGATCCCAAGAAATAGGTTCAATGGGTAATAACAAGTTGTGAGGAGTTAAAGATGATCATGCAAGTTATCCCACATCGGATACTGGAGCATACTAGTGTGTTGTAGCATACTAGTGTGTATTTTAGAGAAATGAATAAATTAAATCTCATATTTATTTATTTAGTTTATTATGATTTATTTTTCCATCAATTTGTAACTGTCAATTTATGGGAGAAGATCTATTTGATGGTTGCACTAAGTATAGTTAGCTATGGTCTATTCACGTTACAACTTACTTGAAAAAAGGTACAAAAACGTAGTCTTCATGTACTCCCTAATATACCATAAACACTTAGTCTACTCTTGCTAATGTTTGAAGGAAAAAGGTGCAAGAATGGATTTAGATAGTCAACAGGAAGTTTATGACTTTCATTGTAATTAAGTATGTTAAGAGGGTTGATGTTATCCTCAGTTGATTGGAAATACACGATGGCTAGCGTTGCCAAAAGAGCCTGCTGACAGCCACTAAGTTTTTTATTTTCCACTGGTATGTGATTGTTTAATCTCTTTCATTACTTGAATTTGATTGCAGGCTAATTTATTATTTTAGCTAAACCATTTGAAACGAATAATTTTTTGTTCGGTGCACTGTTGTTGCATCACCGAGACATATCATTTTCTATTTGTGATTAAAACTGTTTCATGAAATTTTTGAAAGCATGAATTAGGCACATAAACTAGTTCCTTTATTTGGTCATGCTAATTGGAAAGATTTACATTAATTTTTATTTTGTATGAATTGTTTAGAAAAGAACAAGTCTTTATTTTGTTAATTAACCTCACGACTGTTGTTAATTTACAATAGTAAGCATAGACCTTTTTATACTAGTACTTGTATTAGTATTAATTCGGTTAAGAGTGATTATAGTATCACTAGTTCCTTCAAATAAAGAATTATCTTAGTACCATAACCCCTGATTGGTCTTAGTACCATATTATAATGACCTCAGTGTTATTGTATTGATTGATATTGTAGTATCAATATGGGTGATATCGTAGTACCCCTGATGGTATCATAGTACTGTTGACTCATAGATTGATATTGTAGTATCAATACGGGAGGTATCGTAGTACCGCTGAGTCATAGATTGATATCGTAGTATCAATTCGAGTGGTATCGTAGTACCATTCAAGAAGGTGTATTCTTTGACCGATTTCTACCGTGGAGTAGTAAATCGGTATACAGTTGTAACTGGGCTGTTTTATCCTGGGAACTTCGTGGTTGATAGTTTGCTTGCACAATTTTGGGCAATGCCGCGAAACGTCTTAAAGAGAGCGACCTAGTCCGCGACTCAACCCAGTAATCTCTTCGGTGGCTGAAAATTATTTTTAATGATTTTTTAACTCCGATAACAACAACCTATTTAAAAGGACTTATATTTGAGTGTTCTATTTTAGGATTTGGTTTTTGACAAAAGTAGTGGTGTCGTTTCATTCGTATGATTAGTTCCGTTTTAATGATAAAAGGCGTTGTTTTTGTAATCTATTTTAGCTTTGTTGAATCATTTTAACACCTAAACATTTCTGCATACTGCATATACCTGCAACGTGAAATTTGTCATGCATGGTTGAATAATTCAAGTGCCTTGTTCACTGCATATGATCCACAATATGATCAAGGTCACCCTTTTGTCTAATTGGTGATGTAGATACCTACAACGCTTATGATAACTATTATTTCTAGCGGTATATAGATACCTAATCGGTGATGTACCAAGTTTAGGTCATAGAGTTCTTCTGAGTATTTGGTAAGCAGTGGAGAGATAGTAACTCACTAAGGTTCTCCTATATGTACCCTACAGCATGAGGCAACCGTGGGAAAAGTAGTGAGCGAGGTCACCTCCCCATGTTCGCCACATCGCTTATTGCCGATGTCAAATGGTCAACAAGCATATTAGGCCGTCGTATGTATAAATTTAATAGCAATAGGGACTAATCAATCAATCATCAAAATACATACTTCATACTACATACTTCATATACTAATCATCCAAATCCAAATACATACATACTACAGTAGTAGTATTCCAAAATCCAAAATACCAATAAAAGACATGACTTAAGCAAAACATAAAATTCAAGGAAAATAGGAAACAAACAAGGACTTAAGACTAGGGTGTAAGAAAATTCCACATATACCCTCCAAACGGTTCAAAATTCATGGCAAAATCGTCCTTTGACCGTTCAATTAAAACGCAGCGCTTCACACCCGCTACGCAACGCGCTACAGAAACACGTCCGAAACCCGACAAATGTGGCCGCTTCACCCAAACACAACACCACGCAACATTCTGTATCGGCTGCCTCCAATTTTGACGCGTCGCGCCGCTATAGCGGCTGTAGCGGCCGCTATTGACAACATAGATAAAAACAATACAAAAAAAGAGAATTAAGGTACTCCGATGCTGACACAACATATACAATATCATATACTCAAACTAAGGCCATATGCTAGATTTAATTGAAATTACAATTTATGCAAAATGATGCTTGCCCCATTTTTTGGCTTCAAACTAAGCATCATGCTAGGAACATGTGCATAATTAGGAGAAAGCTCAAATGAGAAATTCTGCAGCAACAATGATATCGCTATCTTTGCTTCTAATATGGCAAAGTTTTGTCCGATACAAATTCTAGGACCCCATCCAAAAGGGAAGTAACAAACTTGGCCTTTTGTTGCATTTGCAATTCCTTCAGCAAACCTTTCAGGTTTGAACTCCTTTGCATCGTCACCCCATATATCATTATCTTGGTGAATCAAAATTATTGGTAGGGAAACTTTTGTTCCAGCAGGTAGCAAAAGGTTTCCAACTTTCAAATCCTTTTGAATAGCTCGGTTGAAGTAAAGTACAGGTGGATATAACCTTAGTACCTCATACAAAATCATGGTTACCTAAGGAAACAAAAACAATTATCAGTTTGAACCAAAAAGAACTTTGTAATAATAAGATCATTTGAAATTTAAACATGAGAATAATGAGTACATACAATTTTAAGTTGACTTAATCCTTCAAAGTTTGGATTTTGGTTCCCAAACACTTGCAAAACTTCCTGCCTTGCGCGTGCTTGCCATTCAGGATACCTGCCTAATAACACCATTATCCAAACCAACCAACTTGCGGTGGTCTCTTGCCCCGCCAGATAAAACAATTTGCATTCATCTATCACTTCTTTTAAGGTCATTCCAATATTTTTATTATTTCCATGTCCTTGTTTTTCGGCAAGATTTGATTGCAAAAGTATGCCTAATAAATCGTCATTGGTGGTTTCACCATTCTTCAATGCATTTTCTCGTTTTGTAATGATTCCCTCAAGTATATCATGGATTTCTCTTTCAATTTCTTTCATCTTCATCTTGGTAGTTGTTGGTAGAAGTCTAAAAAAAACATTTATCTAGTGATGTTAATTGTGAGGAAATGCATTTGATTAATGATAAACTGAACATGGTACATTTTAATTAATAGTATTTTGGATTAGTTCTAACTCAACCATAGTCGTTTAACATGAACGATACCCTTCCAAAAAATGATATTATTGCAGTCTTACCGCCATAATGGATTGTTCGTGTGTCGTGCTGTCATCACAAGATTTCCTTGCTTTTTCAGAAGTTCAAATATTTTTGTGCCTTCTTCATGGCTGTTTCCAAATGCTGTTCTAGAAATTGCATCACAGGTCAAATTTTGAAGGAAAGGACAAACATCAATCTCACATGTTCCATCTGGTGACAACAATCCCTTCCATATGCTTATCATTTCATTGCAACTGCGAAAAAATTCTGGCAGCATACCCTACAGTATAAAAAGAAAATTAGAAATTCAATTTACAAAATTCTAAGAATATATTACTTTCAATAACCTAAAGTTAAATCATTAACCTTACTTTCAATTTTTCTATGTGAAATGCAGGATTGATGATCTTTCTATGTTTAGCCCATTTTTCACCCTCATATTCTAAAAGACCAATGCTCAAATACTTGCCAATGGATGTTAACTTTGGTTTGGGGAAGTCCTCATTCTGGTTAAAGACTTGCTTAATTTGCTCAGGGTCTGTGATGATAACGTTTGGTGTTGTACCTGCCCATAAAAAGGAATTTTTTCCTGCATATCTTTTATGTTTAGAACAACAAACAAGGATTTGGTGTTTGACAAATATTAAAAGAGTCAATGAGATGATAAACATGTATGATTTTTTTATGATTTAAATGTAGTGGGGGTAAAATGCATGATGTGGGAATTGCATCAATTATGTAATTATTTGCTTCATTACGTAAGCTACAAGACTATCATGCTCATTCTTCCTTTGATTGTCATATTAATTTATGTATTTAAAAATTGTTGGTTTCTTAGATTAACAAGATACTTCTGGTCTCAAATACAAACAACAAAACAAAAAAAATTAAAAGTATTAAATATAAGAAAAAATTTACTTCAATCATTATATTTTATGGAGAAATGTTATTTAAACATAAAAAAGGGACATCTCTATAACATCAAGGGGAAGTTACGTGTATATAACCGGGGAGTTCTTCAATACATTTGGTTAATGGCCCATTAACCAAATGTGTTGAAGAACTCCTCGGTTATATACACGTGACTCCCTTTGATGTTGTAGGCATAAAACCTTTCAAACTTGAAAAATTATTTACTTTTAACTTTGTTTTAACTTTATCATCCGCAAACAATCAAAAGGTGTCTCATATACAATTTCTCGTAAACAAATAGTTGAGGAGTTTGAGATCAAATTTGGTTAATGTCAGTTAACCAAATTTGTTGAAGAACTCCCCGATTATATAGACGTGACTCCCCTTGATGTTGTTGAGATGTCCCCTTTTGATGTTTAAATAAAATTTCTCTATTTTATGTCATTATTATAATTTTACCCTTAAATTAAATATTGACTGTGTCATACACTTTCCAATAAAGGTATAATTAAAAATAAAATATTTTTTCTCCTCAATCAATACAATACACTTAGTTTAAGCTTACTTTTTTAAAGATGTGTTTTTTTTGAATTTTTACTTATATAAGACTAGAGTAGAGAGAGTAAATAAGAATATTTTTGTAAAAAAAAAAAAAAGATAAGTAAGAGTATAAAGGAAGCTTGAGAAATAGATACTCGATATTTTAAATTAAATTAACAAGAGAAGTAAACAACAATTTTTATATAAATAGATACGAAAAGTACCCAAAAAAATGATTTAAATAAAAATTAAATTAACACGAAAATCATTGATCAATAATTTATTTTTTTTGTTTTTTTCGCATAAAAGTTCATAAATAATTTATTTTGTGTGAAAAAAAAATTAAATTTTTATGGGAGATATTCTTATAATATTATAAACATGAGTACAAAAAATAATTTAAAAATTTGAAAGTATACAAGAATTTGATTAAGAGTAGGATAAAAAATTGGGATAGAAAATATTTGAGAGACCAAAAATTGTTGAAAATTTTTATAGGAAATAAAAATAAAATTCGAGATATTTATAAGAACAAAAAAATTATTTAACCCTCTTATCCATTTAGATTTAGCTTCTAGAATATAATTTTTTGCACTACGTAGTAAAATAGAAAAGTGGATCACACACATGCCCGTCTGGCCACTTGTATCGATAATGTTTCCATCCGGAAGTGTAAGTTTTGACAGCATATTTTGTGCAGAAGTAGTATATTTCTAGTAACATATAAGTTACTTTTTACAAAAAATTCACTAAAGTTGGTCTAGTGATATTGATTTGCGATTTAGGAGTGTGCTCCTCATGAAAAATTTATTACTTTTTCTACATTTACTTTTTTTTTGTGTGTGATTAAGAAAGAAGTCAAAACTTTTGGGTCCATGTATCGATACAAAACTCAACCTAGTACATATGTAATGTTAAGGTATAAATGTTTTAAATTGGTAAAAGAATAAAATTAAAAGAAAGAGGTCCCATAAGTCCTAGTACATATGTAATGTTAAGGTATAAATGTTTTAAATTGGTAAAAGAATAAAATTAAAAGAAAGAGGTCCCATAAGTTCTAGCTCTCAACTGACAAAAATGCTGAAATTGTTAGGTCGGATGTCGTGATGTGGATTCGAACCCGGATCTCACAATTATTTGTGAGTATAATTTCAGTGGATTACACTTCTTGTAAGAAAAAAAATTAAAAGAAAAAGTAGCATATAAGTACCATATTTGTGTACAGTTTGATGAAGAGGTGAGAAGATAGATGGTGCAGCTTGTTTTGAAAGACCAATAGATTTAGATTTAGCTTCTTGTTCCAACATCATCATATAAATTTGCTTTGAGTTATCCCTTAACAGAGTAAGCTTATATGGGTCACCTTGAAGACCTTGAGATATGAGATGTTTTTCAAACTTCTTTGGCTTCAACCATAACTTGTTGAACAGATTCCATGAGATATGAGATATGAGAAGTATAACTGTAAGAATCCACATGATTATTGTTGTTGGTGTTGAAAACACAAACTCCTCCATTTTTAGGGTCTTGTAATTGGATTGTGTCTTTGTTGTGTCATATAAAGGCTTTAAATGTGGTAGAGTGCCACGCGACATGCGAGCAACATATTTTAGTATGGAAAAACAACCCTACATTTAAGATAGAGGGAAATATGTATTTACTTCCTACATTTTGTGAAATTGTCAAGAACAATCCTACATTTTAAAAATAGTCAAAAAAAATTCTCATAAAATTTTTCGTTATTAAGATTAGTTCAATCCGTCAAATTTTTTCAATGTTATTGACGGAAAACTTAATTTTTAATTTTTAGTCCCTACATTTTGCAAAATTGTCAAGAATAATTTCTACCTTTTAATGTTTTTAGTCCATGCATTTTGCAAAATTGTCAAGAATAGTCTGTACCTTTTAATGTTTTTAGTCTTTACATTTTGAGAAATTTTCACGAATGGTTCCTACATTTTATTTCACAAAATTTTTCTTAACGGATTAGACTAATCTTGATAATGAAAAATTTTATGGGTTTTTTTTACCATTTTTAAAATGTAGGGATCCTTTTTAACAATTTCGCAAAATGTAGGGACTAAAGATATATTTAACCCTTTAAGATATGGTGATAATATTTTGATAACATTTTATTTAAATATATTGTTGAAGTAAATAATTTTGATAGATTAAAATTAATAAATATTATTTATGAACATATGAGAATGATACACCTCAGCCAGTGACGAGTTAGAAATTTTGAAAAGAGGGAACACTGTATATGCAAATTTTTAGTATAAAATATATATTTCATTTTTGACAGTATAAATATACATCACAAATGTTCTCTACTGCCATATTTTAAAAATATTGAATGATTTTCTCATTTTCAATCTCAATAAAAACATATCGATCCCTGTTTCCATGAGTTTAGCTCAGCTGGTAGGGACATCAAATTATACATGCAGAAGCCGTTGTTTGAATCTCGAATACTCCACTTATTGACATTAAGGATGGAATTCTAGCCACTAAGCTATGTGACAAAGAAAACATAAAAATCTCGCTACCACCTTGAGCATAGTTCAATTGAAGGGACGTTGTAGTATGCTAGTGCAGGAATTTGAACCCTAAACACCTCAATTATATATTCACCTTAAGTGGTGAAATTATAGTCATTATACTACTTAATATAAAAACCTCTCTCAAATGATCTCTCCTGCGATTTCGTTACTCATTCTTGATAATTTTCATAGCAAAAAAAACTCTTTCGGCTATTGCAGTTGCCACAAATTTTTTTTTTCTATTTCCAATAACTTTATACTAAAATCACTAATCCCTATAATTATGAAGATACATCTTCGAGCATACATCCCTCCCCTCTAATTTTCAAGGGGTGTGGGATTTCGTATCTCTTCTGAGTGAAATGTTAAAGGATCATATTAATTAGCATCTCTTGAACACTAGTAAAAGAAACATAAAAAATATATATCGAAAATAATATTTATATTTTTAAAAAGTTGACTACATATATTTTAAGATAAATTTATCATATTTAGTTCTTTAACTAATGTCACATGCATAGACGGTATTTAACATTTTCCTTTATTAAATTGTTGTATAAATCAAAATAATTACATTTGACTATATGAAAAGTAAACTCCCAAACAAATTGCGCCCATATAATTCTTAACTAGTTCTTTAAATTGTTTATTTTTATAAAAAATTCCTTAAATTGTATTTTAAAAGGTGAACATTCTCGTGCACCTCTTATTTTGCTATGTACCGGCACCCTATTGAGGTGTACAATTTTAATAGGTCCAAAAATAATATTTAATATAAAAAAATTAATAAATATTATTTGTGAACCTATCATAATTGTCCACATCAACAAATATACTCATACATATTAAATAAAGTGTGCACCCAAGAATTCACTATTTTAAAAACGTGTGTTGTGTGTAGTTGGTAATTAGTTGAGTGGAGTACAACTTTAGACGTGACATAATTAACAACATTCTATTGCATGATAAATAAATTGTGTCACCTACTCCTAACTCCTCATAATAGTTTTGTAGCATTGAGAACTGATTTTCTTTCGTAACATTAAAGTCATAGAATATTTTCTAATATTTTGTGTGTCACAATCAATTGTGGATTTCAGTTTTAATAAAAATTGGTTGATGTTGTTGTGATCTATTTATGGGCTAAAATATTGGAGTTCAGTGTTGATTAGATCATCAACATTATTTTGGAGCTTAGACATGTGATATCTTATGGATCATAGAATTTCCCTGACTTTAAGGCGTTTGAGTGAAATTGAGAAATGACGAAGAAAATGATAGTCGACGAAGTTTAGGGTATTTGTAACCATGGAAGGTGTTGCATCAATAATGATATAATTACCGCCATTATTTGATATCATTTAACTTTTGTTGGATGAAGTCTTAATTAGATATTGAATTTTGTGATCATTGTGATCGCGTTAAAATATGTTATCAGTGTGAGAGTTGTTTTCAAAATGTTTTCTCAAATTAAAAATATACAATTAAAAACGCCACACTAATCATCCATATTGTTGCAAGATCTGGAAAAAAAATTAATTGAATCTTGATGGAGTAGGATTGCAGGATCAAGTGGGGTAAAAGCAGGTTTGCTTCTTGCATGATCATTAAGTGATTTTAAACACGCTGACATAATGCGATGGCTTTGAGACAACGAGCCACTTCAAGAGCCATATTAATTAAAGAAATTTAATTGGAGAAGGTTTTTTTGGTTGTGAATTCTTCATTTTGCTTATCGGTTAAGTTAAATATATTAGTTGTAAAATATATATTATTGTTTTCCTATTTTTGGCCCCCACGTAAAATTGTAATAGCTTCGTCTAGTATTTTCAATCTCCTTCAAAGAAATTGTATAGTTAGAATTTATCATTTGGACTGATATGGAAACCATATCATTAAATAATATTATAGTTTAATCATTTAAGTTAACACGAGCTCCACTTCTACAAGTCTAGTTCTACCACGTTGTGAGCTCCACTCTTACAGGTCTAGCTAAATTGCATCACGAACTCTACATTCGGATGTTCCACCTCCACGTGATCTGCATGGACGAGTGACGTGAGCTAGGTTTGTTCCACCTCCACGTGATCTGCACGAATAGGTGACGTGAGCCACATGAGTTCTAATTCCACGCGTCATGTACGGACGAGAGCTGCTTTTGGATCTCAATGTCATGCTTATTGGGCCTGGATACTTCAACACAAGAGAAGGCGCATTAAGTCTAGGAATGTTGGACTATAAAAGGAGGCACTTAAGAGGAAGAGATGGAGATTCATTCTAGGTCAAAGACAGTATATTGTAATAACTATTTTCCTTGAGTGCTCTAAAAACATCTAGGGTAGCTCACCCTTTGTATTGACCTTGTGTTTACATACGTGAACATCATTCATAAAGAGAAGCTAATTATTGTGCAGATGTGTTATCAAATTTGACTTGCAGATGTGTTATCTAATTATTGGCTCAATATTAGTAATATTTTAAAAATAAGATCAAACATCAAACCGATAACACTTCCAAGTGTTCATTTGACATATAGCGGATATTAATGAGTAAAATTTGTCAAAAAAAAAAAAAGTAAAATAAATAATATAATGTTGAACAACTAATGTAAATCATAATTTATAAAGTAAAAAAAGTAAATATTGAACAACAGTTTATAAAGTAAAATTAACAAACAAATACATGAAAAATTCATATAAAATAAAAGAAAATGTTCACAAAAAGAATAGTATTTTATACTATGAAGCAGATACTCTGACACGGACACCGCGATACGACATGGACACGGACATTGCGACACCGCTAATGCAAAAAATATAGGACATCGAAACCTCTATATATTTATAAAATATATAAATTGAGAATCAAAATATATACATGTAAATCTAAGTTGAGGAAATAATTTCTTAAAAAGAGTTTTAAAACAAGATATGATAGTATTTTACCTTCATTAATTTATGCATCTACTATCAGAAAAGCTACAGATATTGTAATCAAACTGTAATGTTTTTTTTTTTGAATCAAACAAACTTACTGCATTTCATTAACTACTAAATGTTCAATACATAAGGGAATATTCTCAAATCTATGGAAGCTAGACCAAGAATTGGCCGCCCTAGCAAGAGTATGAGCAACCGAATTCGCTTGCCTCCTAACAAACTTAACCTCAAAGTTTAGAAAAGACGACATAAAACTAACAATATCATGAACAATTGACAGAAACTCAGAATTGCCTCTACGCTTCATCTGAATAGCCTCTACCAGCAGTTTCGAGTCACTTTCAAATTGAACTTGATCAAGTCCTCTATGTCTAGCTTCTTCCATTGCTAAAAGTAAAGTCCATGCTTCTCCCTCTACAGAAGACATCACAGTTTGCTGCCATTGTGTCATACCAGCCATGACTTGACCCCTATTATTGCGAAAACACAATCCCACCGAGGTCCTTCCAGAGCCAGGCACAAAGGCAACATCAACGTTACATTTTACCCAACCTAGAGCTGGTTTTTCCCACCTTACCAGACCTGCTTCTGTAGTCCTGCTCTCACTATTACTCTGTAGCTTATGAACTAAGTACCAATCACTCCAAGCATCAAAAGCATATCGTCCAATTTGGCGTGGCGTCTGGACAATATCATTCCACAGCTTATCATTACGATTTTGCCAAATACACCAGAGTAACATGGCCACTCTACCAACTATATCACTACTCTCATTGCTGCACACAGCGAAAATACGATCCATAGCATTAGATTGTTGGTACGCATCATTATGTAGGACCGACGACAAACCAGCTGCACACCAACTATCTCGGGCTACTGCACACATAAAGAATATGTGAATCTCATCCTCAATCTCCTCATCACACACAGGACAATTGAGATTACACTCCACTCGCCTTTCCAACAGTCGATAACGAGTCGGGAGACATCCTCTACATAAGCGCCAAAGCAAATGATGTGCCTTGTGCGGCGCTTGAGCTTTCCAAATACTATTCCAATTACCTGCTACATGATATTTGTCGCTGCCTATTATGTAACGCATAGCTAGCTTATAACCGGATTTCACGGAATAACACCCATTCCTTTCCTCCTCCCATACCACTTTATCCTCACGGACCGAGTTTGTTGCGGTGATTTTTGGATATCGAGTTATTAATTAACTTCGAATCGCAATTTAGTATTCCACCACCGATCTTTAATTTATCCGAGGGAAAGGGAAAAAGTTCGAAAAAAACCCTATTTTTTAGAGAAACAAAGTTCGGGGGTTGGTTATACGAAGGGAAGGTATTAGCACCCTAAGTATCTATAGTACTCTATAGGAACCTCTTGTTTTTATTCTAACTTTGCGCTTAATTTTAATTGCTTATAAAAAATGTATAAGTATAGGAATTAAAGTAGTGATCGAGAAAAGTTTAAAGTGACGAAAAAGAAAGAAAAATGTTTTTGTTGATTTTATTGATCGGAGAGACAAGTCTCATGCCTACGTACCCGAAGGATCAAACCACCGTAGTTCGGGATAAAAAGACGAGTAAATTTGTTTGTTTGATTTTAAAGTTTTTTGAAAAATGGTTTTAAAGACCAAAAGCCAAAAGTGGCAAAATGTGAATTTGATTGATGTTAGCTCGTGCAAAAAAGTCTATATGGTTAAATTGATTGAGATTTGATTAAGAAATAAGATGCGGACACTTGACTTAAAATCCAAGTTTTGTTGAGAAAATGTTTTGAGTGATAAAAGACACTTGGTTTAAAATCCAAGGTTTTCGCGTGATTAAAAATGTATGAATGAAGAAAATACACTTGGTTTAAAATCCAAGGTTTTAGGCGTGAAAAAGGGACACTTGGGTTAAAGTCCAAGGTTTTAGCGAAAAAAAGAAAGGTTTGGTTTAAAGTCCAAAGTTTTGAAAATTGTTTGATGACAAAAGTATTTTTGATGCTTGATGATGTTGAAAAGAAATTGTGTTGATATATTTTTTTTGAAAGAGGTATTGACCTCATTTTTTAGAATAAAGTGACTAACTATTTTTTTGAAGAGGTGTTGACCTCATTTTTGAGAATAAAAAGACTAATTATTTCAATTGTAATATTGGGTTCCAAATTAAAAAAAAAGTAGCGCTAAAAGAATAATAACGTCGCAATAAGCAAATTAAGCGCGAAGACAATTCGTAATGATATTTTGATCAAAACGGTGTCTTTTCCCTCGGAATTTAACGTTACGCATATTGGTGGAAAGCGATAAAAAATAAATATGTATGAGATGCAATTTTTTCATTTAGGGGTACATTGGCCTAATCACACTCTAAAATCTTTGCAAGAAAATAAAATATGGAATGATGCAAGAGAGGGGGGTATGCTATGCACTTTTATTTAGAATTTACACTTGGCCTAATTACATCCTAAATTCAAGAGCAAAAATAAACGGCAATTAATAAGCGATAAATACTCAATATTACGATAATAAAATAAAGGTAAAAAAAAAATGATGAGTAAATGGATGTAATGAAACAAATATGATATGCATGGATAAATAGCGCAAATAAATAAAAGACGATGAAAATGAGCCTCGACATCATGCTTTACAAGGCTAAAAAAAAAAAAGCTAAAATAGCTTATGCCAAAAGCACTTATCTCATAAGCTTAAAAAAAAAAAATTAGCTAAAAATAAATAAAGACATAAAGTAATATTAACAACTTTTAAATATCAAACAAATAGGAAAATAAAATAAGCCTCAACATCATGCTTGATTGGCTAAAAATAAAAGCTAAAATAGCTTATGCCAAAAGCACTTATCTCATAAGCTAAAAAAATAAAATAAAATAAAAACAGAGGGGGTGTGAAAATTAAAACGAAATAACAAGGGGGTGCAAAAAGCATCAAAAACAGTAAAAGTCCAGCCCAAAAGGGTCCATCTGTGAAAAAAACAAACAAAAAAACAGGATCAAATCTGACGGCCCTGATCTAAATTTGAAAAGGAAAGATATGAGCCATTTGATTAAGATCAGTGGCTGATAAGAGAGGGTGCACGGTGTGCTGCGATAGACACGCGCACACCGGATCGGGTTGGAGTATAAATACCCCCAAACCCTAAAAAATCACATTTTTCTCTCTTCTTTCTCTCTCTCAACCGAAATTCTCTCTTCCTCTCCCTTCTTTGCTCTCTGCTAGGGTTCATCACTAGGATGAACAAGGGATGAATCTTCATCCCTTCCGGCGAGACGCCGCCACGCCGGAGCGATTCCGGCGGCGGCTCCGCCGGCCCAAACCTTTTTTTTTTTAAAAATCAAATTTTTTTCCACCCAAAACCTTCTATTCTTTATTCTAAGCCTAGATCTAAACCCAAAAATCCCATAATCCTAACCAAATGTTCTAGATCGAAAAAAAAAGAATGGAAAAAAAGTTCCAACCTTTTTTGGTTCCTGTTGTGATTTCCTTCTTCTCTGTGTTAGGGTCTCTGGTTCGAAAAAAAAGAATGGAAAAAGGTTTGTTTATTGCGTTTTTTTGTTTCTGTTCTTTTTCGAAAAAAAGGTTGTTTGATTCGTTTCTGGATAAAAAAGAGTTGTTGTTTTTTTTTATTCTGGATTTTTGAAAAAAAAACAGAGTTGTTTTTTTTGGATTGATGATATTGGTTCTGGTTTGATGATGTTGGTTCGTGATTTTTCTTTGTGGTTATGAATGATGGTGGTTTGGATCTGTTTGTTGGTTTTTGCTGAGCAAATCTTGTGTGTTTTGTTCATTAATTGCTCTGTTCACTATATACACAAATCTTAAGGTTTTGATACCCCTGGACCTTGCAATTATCTGGATAAAAATTGAATCTTTGGACAAAAGGACACTGTTAGACAGAAAGTTGTTCCTTGTACTGTACTTTGTGGGAGAAGAAAGTTGACTTTCAATTTTTCTGATTTTTTTTAATCAGAAAAAAAAAGGACAAAATAAACTAAAATAATAAAATTAATTAAATATAAAAAACAAAAATAAAAACAAAAACAGAAAAAATGAAAAAATAAAATAGAATAAAATAAAAATAATAAAAAAAAGATAATAATAATAATAATAAAAATAATAACAATAATAATAATAATAATAATAATAATAGAAAAAAGGATAAATATAAAAGAAACAACAAATGAGGTATTTTAAAATACCTCTCTGCCGAAATTTCGTCAGAAATGACAAAAAGGGCAAGAAGGTTTTAAACGCCGAACAAAATCAATCGGTCAAAAAATGGGGTATGACAGATGCCCCTATTTAAGTTTCTTCCATCGGAGATAAAAAGAAAAAGACGATTTTTCATGATGTTTTTGTTTTGATTCGACGATGGAAGAGACATAAATACAGAGTACACCATTTTTTTTTACCGGACCAAACTATAAAATGCTATGATATGATGTTATGAATGTTATGCTTATGAATGTTATATTTACGAAGTGTTTGAATGCAATGAAAATTATTTGACAGAAGTGATGAAGACAGAAAGCGATAAAGTCCTGTGTACGGACAGAAGTAAAGACTGAAAGCGATAAAGTCCTGTGTGTGGACATAAGCAGATAAAGTCCTGTGTGGGGACAGAAGTAAAGACTGAAAGCGATAAAGTCCTGTGTATGGACAGAAGTAAAGACGGAAAGCAATAAAGTCCTGTGTGCGGGCATAAGCAGATAAAGTCCTGTGTACGGACAGAAGTAAAGACAGAAAGCAATAAAGTCCTGTGTACGGACAGAAATAAAGACAGTGTCCACCAACATTGTGGGATGGTAAGGACAAGTAAAGGCAGTGTTTACCAACATTGTGGGATGGTAAGGACACAACGAGGAAATAAATTGTCTGTTGTCATTGTGGGAGAGCGAGACATGACAAGAATATGTATTTGTCTGGACCAGACACACTGGAGATGACTTCTTTTGGGGAAATTAACTGTAAGTTTGCAGTTGATTGTTTGCAAAATCTGCTACTTGAAATATGTTTGATGGAGACATCTCTGGACCAGACTCACTGGGGATGACTCTTTTTGTAATATGTGATTGATGGAGACATCTCTGGACCAGACTCACTAGGGATGACTCCTTTTTTTTTTGTGATTTATGATTGATGGAGACATCTCTCAACCAGATACACTGGGGATGACTCCTTTTTGTATGAATGATAGAGATGGAGACATCTCTGGACCAGATACACTGGGGATGACCCTTTTTGTGATGTATTGAAGCAGGACACGTGATGGTCAATGCAGTATGTATGAATGATTTTGTTTGCATATTGTATGTAAATATGAATGTATGTATACATATGTGAATGATTGTATGTATGTATGTATGTAGCTTGTATTTGTATGATTGAATGATATTTGTACATGACTGGATGAGATAAAAGTTGGATCAGGCAAGATGAGCATTGGGCCGACGTATCCGTACAACCACTCGGTAGTTCTCCGCTGGGGACACCATCGTTATAGGTGAAATAAATCAGATCCTCGGGGTAAAACCCGGTATGGCATGTCAATTCATGGTAAGAATGATTGCTTCTTGGGATAAATCCCATTGGTCAGAGATTTGGCAGAAGTCGTCATTTTGTACACTTGAACCGAATATTTTCTCATGGTCTTGTTTCAACAGTCATGTTTTTGCTTTTTTCTCCTTTTTTCTTTTGAAATCCCTAACTTTTGTCTGGATCGCCTTTCGGGTTTTCAATCCACCGGGAATATATATCACCTTTTTTTTGTTTTGCCCCTAATTTTTGCCTGGACCGCCCTTTCAGGTTTTCAATCCACCGGGACGCTCATTTTTTGCCTAAGCCGCCCTTTCGGGTTTTCAACTTAGCGAGCTTTTTAGCAATGACCATATTTGCCTTATTGAATCTGTCTGCTTTCGGAACAATGTTGATATATGCTTGTATGACTCATGAATCTAAGAAATATGTTTGTCATTTATATTTTTCAAAAAAGAACTACTAAAAAACTTTAAATTATTTTTTGAGTTTTTGCTTCAAGTACTTTAAATTGAGAGAGGGAGAAACAAAAATTGCAAATAAATTTGAATTCCAAATAGAGGGCACAGGCTCGAATTTGATTAAAAGAGTGGCGATTGGCGAAAAGCACAACCCCACAGATCGTTACAAAGATGAAAAATGGTAATTGGGTGGGAAAGGTACGTTAAACACAATGATCGCTATTCTCCCTAACAACTTTGAATTTGCAGTCTAAAATGCTGTAAGCCAAAGATATTCTGTAAATCGAGGTACTCTGAGTAAGTGATGCCCGATCCGATGCAGTTACTTGTCTTATTCCTTAATTTTTGCATAGATCGCCTTTTCAGGTTTTCGACCTATCAGGATATTATTTTCTGTTTATGTCTCTAATTTTTGCCTGGACCGCCCTTTCGGGTTTTCAGCCCACCGAGACGCTCATTTTTGCCTAAGCCGCCCTTTCGGGTTTTCAACTTAGCGAGCTGTTCTTTTATTTTAGACAAAGTATTTCTTGACTGCATCGGCATTTACAGGACGAGGGAGCTCATCACCATCCATGGTTGCGAGAGTCATAGCACCACCAGAAAAAGCTCTTTTGACAACATACGGGCCTTCATAATTAGGCGTCCACTTGCCCCTAGAATCCGGCTGAAAAGACAAAATCTTTTTGAGCACCAGGTCACCTTCACGGAACTCATGAGGTCGAACCTTCCTGTCAAAAGCCTGTTTCATTCTTCTCTGATATAACTGTCCATGACATAAAGCCGCCATGCGTTTCTCCTCAATTAAATTCAATTGGTCATATCTATTTTGGCACCATTCGGCCTCGGCCAACTCAGTTTCCATTAAGACTCTCATTGATGGGATTTCAACCTCTACGGGGAGTACTGCTTCCATGCCGTATACTAAAGAGAAAGGGGTTGCCCCTGTCGAAGTACGAACTGAAGTACGGTATCCATGTAATGCAAAAGGTTACATTTCATGCCAATCTTTGTAAGTGACCACCATTTTCTGCACGATCTTCTTGTTGTTCTTATTTGCAGCTTCAACTGCGCCATTCATCTGAGGCCGGTAAGGAGATGAATTATGATGCTCAATCTTGAACTCGTCACACAAATCTTTCATCATTTTGTTATTCAAATTTGTCCCATTATCTGTAATAATCTTGTTAGGAACACCATAACGACAGATAATATGGTTCTTGATAAAACGTACGACCACCTGCTTGGTCACATTGGCATAAGATGCTGCCTCAACCCACTTGGTGAAGTAATCAATGGCCACTAAGATGAAACGGTGTCCGTTGGAAGCCTTTGGTTCAATCCGACCAATCATGTCGATACCCCACATGGAGAACGGCCAAGGGGAAGAGAGTACATTCAGAGAAGTTGGCGGTAGATGTATCTTATCCGCATAAATCTGACATTTATGGCACTTCCTGGCATGTTTGTAACAATCAGACTCCATTGTCAACCAATAGTAGCCGGCTCTTAACATTTTCTTGGCCATTGTGTGTCCATTAGGATGGGTTCCGAATGAACCTTCATGTACTTCATGCATCAATATATCAGCCTCATGTTTGTCCACACACCGCAGCAGAACCATATCAAAATTTCTTTTGTATAACACCTCATCATTCAGGAAGAAACTACTGGACAGCCTTCTCAGAGTCTTTTTGTCTTTGCTAGATGCCCCAGGGGGATATTCATGCTTCTGAATGAACATCTTGATATCATGAAACCAAGGCTTGTCATCCACCACTTCCTCAGTTGCAAACACATATGCTGGTCTATCAAGGCACCGAATACTGATGGTTGGTATCTCGTTCCGGCGATTAACTCGGTACATTGAAGATAGAGTGGCTAAAGCATCAGCCATTTGATTCTCGTCACGAGGAATGTGATGTTGCTCAACCTTGTTGAAGAAAGTTAACAACCGTCTTGCATAATCTCTATAAGGAATCAAACCAGCATGGCGAGTCTCCCACTCTCCTTTGATCTGATTAATCACAGAGCTGAGTCTCCATAAATGTCGATGTTTTTGATCCTTAAGTCAGTAGCTTCTTCAATGCCCATGATGCAAGCTTCATATTCTGCAATATTGTTAGTACATTCAAACTGTAATCTCGCAGTGAAAGGAATGTGAGCACCTTTAGGGGTAACAATGATTGCCCCAATTCCACTACCGTAGAGGTTAACGGCCCCATCAAATATCAAACCCCACTGGGATTCAGGATCTGGTCCCTCGCCAAACACCGGTTCATCGCAATCCTTCATCTTCAAATACATGATCTCTTCATCTGGAAAATCAAACTTGATCGGCTGGTAATCTTCAACTGGTTGGTTAGCCAAATGGTCAGCAAGAATACTACCCTTGATTGCCTTTTGGGTACGGTACTCAATATCGTATTCGGATAACAACATCTGCCAACGGGCAATTCTTCCGGTTAGAGCTGCCTTCTCAAAAATGTACTTAATTGGATCCATTTTGGATATCAACCAAGTAGTATGATTAATCAAGTAATGCCGGAGACGTTTGGCAGCCCAAGCCAAAGCACAACAAGTCTTCTCAAGCATGGAGTATCGAGATTCACAATCTGTGAATTTCTTACTCAAATAATAAATTGCGTGCTCTTTTCTACCGGTTTCATCTTGTTGCCCCAGCACACAACCCATAGATTCCTCTAGCACGGTTAAATACATAATGAGCGGTCTTCCTTCAACTGGAGGGATAAGAATCGGAGGTTCCATTAAATACTCTTTGATACTATCAAAAGCTTTCTGACAGTCCTCTGTCCAAACAATCCCTTGATTTTTGCGAAGCAACTTAAATATCGGCCCACACGTGGCAGATGAATCTAGAGATGTAATTTAGTCGACCCAGGAAACCTCTAACTTGCTTTTCTGTTTGTGGAGCTGACATTTCTCTGATGGCTCTGACTTTGTCTGGATCTACCTCGATACCCTTTTGACTAACAATGAACCCCAGGAGCTTTCCGGATCTAACACCGAAAGTACATTTGTTGGGATTTAAACGGAGACGATATTTCCTCAACCTTTGAAACATTTTCGATAAATACTCCACGTGCTCTTCTTCAGTACCCGATTTGACAATCATATCATCTACATATACCTCAATCTCTTTGTGCATCATGTCATGAAAAAGGGTGGTCATGCCCCTTTGATAAGTAGCACCCGCATTTGTTAGACCAAAAGGCATTACTTTGTAACAGAAAGTGCCCCAAGGTGTAATAAAAGCGGTCTTCTCTCTATCTTCAACTGCCATCTTGATCTGATTGTACCCGGAGAAACCATCCATGAAGGAGAAAACCTTGGATTTAGCTGTGTTATCAACCAATACATCAATGTGAGGCAAAGGAAAATCATCTTTCGAACTAGCTTTGTTCAAATCTCTGTAATCAACACACATTCTGACTTTGCCGTCCTTCTTTGGAACCGGTACTATGTTAGCCAACCACTGAGGATATTCTGATGTAATAAGAAAACCAGCGTCAATTTGTTTTTGTACTTCTTCTTTGATCTTGAGGGTCATATCCGGATGATTTCTTCTTAACTTTTGCTTTACCGGAGGACATTCTGGCTTCAGAGGCAAATGATGTTCCACAATTTCGGGATCTAAACCGGGCATATCCTGATATGACCAGGCGAAGATGTCAACATATTCTCTGAGTAAAACGATCACCCTTTCCTTGACAGATGCTTCTAAGGATGCCCCAATCTTGATTTCTTTCTTTCCTTCGCCGGAACTTAAATCAATTAACTCCACATCTTCCTCATGAGGCTGAATGACTTTCTTCTCTTGATCTAATAGTCGTTTGATCTCATCAGGGATCCCTTCATCCTCTTCCTCTTCAGCCTCGTAAACAGGGAACTCAAAGTTGGGAGAGGGCCTAGGAACATTGTGTTCAACGGGTTCATTGATGCTTAATCTGCATGTGATTTATGATTGATTTTATTAAATAAAAGAATGCAAACCTTTTTGGAAAATGATTAAAAGCTAGGAAGTAGAAGGAAAATAAAATATATACTTTGGTTTTTTTGTGTTACCATTTTCCAGAATAAAAAACAAAAACAAAAGTCATGATAAAAACGACAATTTCATTAAAATACTTGAAGCTCAAAACAAAGCCCCACATGCGTTCGCTTTTGCCTTGGGCAGGACAAAAGGATTTTTTTTTTTTTTTTTTTTGGAAAACAAAAATAGACAAACATATTACTTAGGGACATCAACAACGACCCAATTGCGGCAAATTCCTCCTAGAATCACGAAAGAAGGCTGCTCTTCTTCAACTTTGTCTTCAATGATAGCATTAGTTTCTGGTGGAGTGTGAATCGGTTCGGCACTGACGAAAGTACCCTTATTTGAATTGGTCGTTCCTGTAGACGGAGCAGAACCCAGACCCTCCATGTGTCTTCTTTCTGGCATTTGTAATAACTTCCCCCATTTCAGATGTGACCTTTGTTGTACTTCCCTTTGCGCATCTTTTGCAAAAGACATAAATGTTTTCCCCTTTTTCGACTTTTTCTCTTCAATAGAAAGCCCCTGGAAAGACGTACCGTCCTTAACATCAGCACTGATATAAGAAAAAGCCGACAAATGACTCACCAATAAAGCTTCCTCTCCATTCACAATCACCAATTTTCCTTCCCGCACAAATTTCAGCTTTTGGTGAAGTGTGGAAGTCACCGCCCCCTCTTCGTGAATCCATGGTCGTCCCAACAAACAACTATAAGAAGCTTGAATATCCATGACTTGAAAGGTAATTTGGAACTCATAGGGACCAACTGAAATGGGTAGGTCTATTTCACCGATTACTGATTTTCTTGACCCATCGAAGGCTTTCACGATTAATGCACTCGGCCTCAAAGGCGCACCACAGTATGCGAGCTTGTCGAGAGTAAACTTGGACATTACATTCAAAGATGACCCGGTATCCACCAACACATTGGATAAGGCATCAAATTTACAAATTACCGAGATATGTAATGCTAAGTTATGATCCTTTCCTTTTTTCAGGGAGTTCCTCGTCGCTGAAACTCAAGTTATTGCAGGCTGTGACATTCCCCACTATGCTACCAAATTGGCCCAAGGTTACGTCATGGTCGACATATGCCTGGTCCAAGACCTTCATTAGTGCATCTCTGTGCGCATCAGAATTCATTAAGAGTGATAAAATTGAAATCTTGGAAGGGGTTTGTAGTAATTGATCCACGATCTTATACTCACTTCTCTTGATCATTTTCAAAACTTCATCTGAGTCTTCATACACCCTTTCACCAGTCCCACTAGAGTCAGGAATTTGTGTTTTTTCAACAGGACTATCGGTCTTTCCTTGAACAACTCCCGGAAGAATACGCCCACTCCTCAGTATTTTGCTATTATCTGCAATATTGTCCACGGATATCAAAGGAGGAATAGGTGTTTCCACCCCATCCTGCAACATGGTGGCATCATATCTATATGGCACAGCTCTCAGGGACGATATGGCATAGGCCCTGGCAAGCAGATCACTAGCGGGGTAACTGTGGGCTCTCCACTATTATATATCATCTCGAGACGGTCAGAGACATTGAATTCCGGCACTATGACGCAAACATCCTCGCTCTTTTTTGTGACAACCAATTCTCCTTTATCCATCAACCTTTGTATGTCCTCCTGAACTCGGGAACAACCTTGAGGATTCTTCAAACATTCCTCACAAGTTGCATGATCATGGCTAAACAACTTTGCTTCACACATTTTACTGTGAATGGGCACCAACGGGGTTTTGATATCCTTTATACTGAGAATGGTGCTTGTTTCTTGGCAACTTTGGATAAAATGGACGGAGGACCCGTGATTGGGCAGCGGATTGTTTCGGACGTTAGGATTTTCATCCTTGAAGGACAACACCTTATTATGGATTAATTCTTGAACAGCTTTTTTGAAGGCGTAGCAACGTTCTACATCATGGCCAGGGGCCCCTTGATGGAAGGCACAAGTTAGGTCACTACGGTACCAAGTAGGTAGTACTGCTGGCGCAGGTGGAGGTGGTCTCGTCTGGACAAAATTTTTGGCGAGTAAGGCGGGGAGTAGGTCGGCATATTTCATGGGTATGGGGTCAAATGATGGATTTCTCTGAGTGCGATTGGGATAATTGTAGGGTTGTTGGGGAGTTTGTGGTCGAATTTGTGGTTGTTGTGGGTATGGTTGTTGAGGATATGTTTGTTGATAAAGTGGTGGATAGTGCGAAGGTGGTCTTTGGGTCATTTGTGGCTGGTAAGGCGAGTTTTGAGGCACTGGTGAGACAGCTGCAACGTGTTGGTAGCCCATATACGGTCGTTGATGTTGTCCATGGGCCACCATACTTACTTCTGACTCCTTTCTCCTTGCAAAGTTACTCCCAAACCTCTTCGTACTGTTGACCGGAACACTTTCTCTGAACAAACGTCCTTGTCGGACCCCTTCTTCAAGTCGCATTCCCATGTTTACCATCTCAGTGAAATCACTGGGTGCACTAGCAATCATTCGTTCATAGTAAAATGAATCAAGAGTATTTAGGAAAATCTTGGTCATTTCTTTTTCTTCTAGTGGTGGACAAATCTGAGCGGCAATCTCTCTCCATCGCTGAGCGTATTCTTTGAAACTTTCTTTATCTTTTTGAGACATACCTCGAAGTTGATCTTTATCTGGAGCCATGTCTAGATTGTATTTGTATTGACGGACAAAAGCTTCGCCCAAATCATTGAATGTTTGGATCTTGGCACTATCTAAGCCCATGTACCACTTCAAAGCGGCACCTGTCAAGCTATCCTGAAAGTAGTGGACTAGTAACTGGTGGTTGTCTGTTTGAGTGGACATCTTTCGGGCGTACATTACCAAGTGGCTCTGAGGGCAGGAATTTCCTTTGTATTTCTCAAACTCGGGGACCTTAAACTTAGGTGGGATCCTAACGTTTGGTACCAAGCAAAGGTCATGGGCGTTTTTGCCGAACAAATCCTTCCCACGAAGGGCCTTAATCTCGAGTTGCATCTTATCAAACTGATCCTGAAGATTATCCATACGGCCATAAGTCTCTGGATCCTCCGCATGATAGACTGGTTCGCTCACATAAGGAACGGTGTGAGCTACGGAAGCTGGAATGGTCATTGTTGACTGAGGGACAGACATAGTGACTTGAGGAAGAATCGTCCCAGGTTGGGGAACAACAGTAGCATGCGGCAAAGTAGGAGTGGGGACCTCGGGAACTTGGGGTCGAAGCCCTTCATTAAAATTCATAGGCATGCCCCAAGGATAACCTTCGGGCATGACGTGCGGATGTGTGTTGACGGGTACCACTGGAACCGGGGCAGAGGCGATTTCAGAGATGACTGTAGCTTGAGGAGGAGGGGTTAGTGGCCGATTCTGCGCAGCCACCAACGATGTCACCATGGCGGTTAGCTTTTCTACTTCAGCCCGGAGCGTTGTTACTTCCCCATGGAGCTCAACATTCTCTTGTTCAACTTGGTCCATTCTCTTTTTCCTGTTTGCTCGAGTGTTGTACGTGCGAGATGGCTGTGGGCGTGGTCGTCGGGCCACTTTAACTGGGACAGAGAGGAGAGAAAGAATATGAGACTCGATTTTTTTGAAACTTATGAATGTGATATGGTGCATGAATATGTTATGTTAAAATATGCGAGATTTTTTCGAAGGACTTTAAGACAATAATTTTGTAAACATTTTATAAGAAAAGGAAAAGTAAATAAAAATTGCATTAATAATTCAAAGGTTACAACCATTTTTCAAACAAAATAAAAACATAAAACAAAACTAAATCCAGTTTCCATGAAGCCAACTAGCCATCAAAATGTGAATCGAAGCCAGAGGAAAATAAATCCCCTTGCCTCTTCTTCCTCTTGCTATCTTGTCTCAATAAGGCATCCTTGACCCTAATCATATCTTCCTTCTCGGCCAACAGACCACTTTGTAGAGAGAGCATCTTCTCTTGTTCTTTCAACTTCTCCTTCAACTCTTTGTTCTCAATCTCAGACTCTCGAAACTTTCTCTCCCACGCTTCTTTCTCAAGTTTTAATTTAGTCAAAAGTTCCTGGAACTCATCTATAGTCTCGAATGGGATAACTGAAGGTGGTGTGGTAGAAGAAGATGCATCGGCAGAAGATGATTTTTCAAAACTATAAGGCATCCCGCGTTCTATAGCCCTACTTATTACCCACTTTGTGTAATCTTCGGAGACAATACCAAGCTTCCTTCCTAACTGATTCTTTCCTTCCCTATGGACATTGTACCAAGCCCGAGCAAACTCTTTCCTCATGTATTGGCTCCCTTCTTCATTGGAATAAAATATGCTGGTCAAAAGGACACTCTCAGGCTGATCCCTCATGGGATATCCGAACTGTCGTCTAGCAAGAGTAGGGTTATAACTGATTCCTCCTCGTATGCCAAGAAGAGGCACGTTGGGGAAATCTCCACAACTGTCAATGATTGCTCCTACATCAGAAGCGGCATTATACCAAACTATATCGGCCGAAGTAAGAGGCATAACCCTTTGGGACCACCGGAGCTTTTCTGGATTCTCTTTGAAGCGACTAGTCTGAGGTAGGTGTGAAATAAACCACCTATATAGTAATGGTGCACAACAAATAATAAGTCCGTTACCCTTTTGAGTTCTATGGTGAATGGAATGGTAGGCATCCGCAAGTAAGGTAGGAACAGGGTTTTCTCCCAAAAAGATTTGGATAGCACTACTATCAACAAAGTAGTCGACGTTGGGGAATAACACCAACCCATAGATGAGTAGAGCGAGGATAGCTTCGAAAGCGTCCACACTCCCTTTTTCAGCAAACATAAACGCCCTTCCGAATAAGAAATTTGATGTCAAACCTTGAGATCCCCCCTTTTTAGTGATATTAGAGGCTATGTCAGAACTATTCAAATGGAGAGCCTTTGCAATAGCTGAAGGTGCGGGAAATTCTTCCAAGCCGGTATAAGGTACCTTTTCCGAGATCGGCAAACCAACCCAATACGAAAATTCTTCTAGAGTAGGGACCAACTGATAGTCCACAAAAGTAAAGCAGTGATAAATTGGGTCGTAGAACTGGACAAGTGTGTTAAGAGCCCCTTCTTCGACATTTGTATTGAGGATACTCAAAAGCTTCCCATATCGCTTTTGGAAATCTTCGGGGAAAGGGACTAGAGATCCTAGCTCTCTTAGTCGGGAAAGATCCGGTTCCTTGAAACTATACTTCTTAGTGTTCCTTTTCTTTAGGTCCATAATCTGCGATGTTTACAAAATAATTCTCTTAGGTCCTTCGAAAAAGATTTTCTTATGATGAAATGAATGCATGGATGCATGATTATGTTACAATGATTCATAACACAACTGGAAGGTTGGGATACATAATGATGGAGTTAAGGGTAAAAGCCCTCCCATATGGTGAGTACTAGGGTTATTTGTACCTGCATGACGGGTTCTACAAAGTTCCCAAAGTCATCAACCGCCTCATGAACACCACTGGATTACGTGACTACTCTCGTTCCAATAATATTCACAAGATGATCTCGTTTGAGTGTAGTCTCGCGTGACAACTAAATCCAAGACTTACTCTTGATTAGTCACCGCACTACGCCCTAAAAAGGCCAAGATGGGTTAAAGGTAATCTAAAGGTCCTCGGCTTCTCCGGACACTCACATTGAAAGTAATAACACCATCATGACTTATCATGACGACGAGTACTACCGTCGTGAGGCCTCCACCGAGCGGGATCATATCACATGTGCTTCATAATCTAAAGACATGTCACTATGATTTCATCCCATCCTATCTTATTGTGTCGCTCAAGCCCGGGTTAGGACTTATCTCACCACTCAAGAGATCCCAAGAAAACATATAGACACATATAAACAAATAAGCAATAAAATAATAGCGCAAAACAAAGATTAAAACAAGTTAGGTTCAACCCGCTTGGTTGTCCCCAGTGAAGTCGCCATTTCTGTCGCGGTGATTTTTGGATATCGAGTTATTAATTAACTTCGAATCGCAATTTAGTATTCCACCACCGATCTTTAATTTATCCGAGGGAAAGGGAAAAAGTTCGAAAAAAACCCTATTTTTTAGAGAAACAAAGTTCGGGGGTTGGTTATACGAAGGGAAGGTATTAGCACCCTAAGTATCTATAGTACTCTATAGGAACCTCTTGTTTTTATTCTAACTTTGCGCTTAATTTTAATTGCTTATAAAAAATGTATAAGTATAGGAATTAAAGTAGTGATCGAGAAAAGTTTAAAGTGACGAAAAAGAAAGAAAAATGTTTTTGTTGATTTTATTGATCGGAGAGACAAGTCTCATGCCTACGTACCCGAAGGATCAAACCACCTTAGTTCGGGATAAAAAGACGAGTAAATTTGTTTGTTTGATTTTAAAGTTTTTTGAAAAATGGTTTTAAAGACCAAAAGCCAAAAGTGGCAAAATGTGAATTTGATTGATGTTAGCTCGTGCAAAAAAGTCTATATGGTTAAATTGATTGAGATTTGATTAAGAAATAAGATGCGGACACTTGACTTAAAATCCAAGTTTTGTTGAGAAAATGTTTTGAGTGATAAAAGACACTTGGTTTAAAATCCAAGGTTTTCGCGTGATTAAAAATGTATGAATGAAGAAAATACACTTGGTTTAAAATCCAAGGTTTTAGGCGTGAAAAAGGGACACTTGGGTTAAAGTCCAAGGTTTTAGCGAAAAAAAGAAAGGTTTGGTTTAAAGTCCAAAGTTTTGAAAATTGTTTGATGACAAAAGTATTTTTGATGCTTGATGATGTTGAAAAGAAATTGTGTTGATATATTTTTTTTGAAAGAGGTATTGACCTCATTTTTTAGAATAAAGTGACTAACTATTTTTTTGAAGAGGTGTTGACCTCATTTTTGAGAATAAAAAGACTAATTATTTCAATTGGAATATTGGGTTCCAAATTAAAAAAAAAGTAGCGCTAAAAGAATAATAACGTCGCAATAAGCAAATTAAGCGCGAAGACAATTCGTAATGATATTTTGATCAAAACGGTGTCTTTTCCCTCGGAATTTAACGTTACGCATATTGGTGGAAAGCGATAAAAAATAAATATGCATGAGATGCAATTTTTTCATTTAGGGGTACATTGGCCTAATCACACTCTAAAATCTTTGCAAGAAAATAAAATATGGAATGATGCAAGAGAGGGGGGTATGCTATGCACTTTTATTTAGAATTTACACTTGGCCTAATTACATCCTAAATTCAAGAGCAAAAATAAACGGCAATTAATAAGCGATAAATACTCAATATTACGATAATAAAATAAAGGTAAAAAAAAAAATGATGAGTAAATGGATGTAATGAAACAAATATGATATGCATGGATAAATAGCGCAAATAAATAAAAGACGATGAAAATGAGCCTCGACATCATGCTTTACAAGGCTAAAAAAAAAAAAGCTAAAATAGCTTATGCCAAAAGCACTTATCTCATAAGCTTAAAAAAAAAAAATTAGCTAAAAATAAATAAAGACATAAAGTAATATTAACAACTTTTAAATATCAAATAAATAGGAAAATAAAATAAGCCTCAACATCATGCTTGATTGGCTAAAAATAAAAGCTAAAATAGCTTATGCCAAAAGCACTTATCTCATAAGCTAAAAAAATAAAATAAAATAAAAACAGAGGGGGTGTGAAAATTAAAACGAAATAACAAGGGGTGCAAAAAGCATCAAAAACAGTAAAAGTCCAGCCCAAAAGGGCCCATCTGTGAAAAAAACAAACAAAAAAACAGGATCAAATCTGGCCGTCTGATCCATCAGACGGCCCTGATCTAAATTTGAAAAGGAAAGATATGAGCCATTTGATTAAGATCAGTGGCTGATAAGAGAGGGTGCACGGTGTGCTGCGATAGACACGCGCACACCGGATCGGGTTGGAGTATAAATACCCCCAAACCCTAAAAAATCACATTTTTCTCTCTTCTTTCTCTCTCTCAACCGAAATTCTCTCTTCCTCTCCCTTCTTTGCTCTCTGCTAGGGTTCATCACTAGGATGAACAAGGGATGAATCTTCATCCCTTCCGGCGAGACGCCGCCACGCCGGAGCGATTCCGGCGGCGGCTCCGCCGGCCCAAACCTTTTTTTTTTAAAAAATCAAATTTTTTTCCACCCAAAACCTTCTATTCTTTATTCTAAGCCTAGATCTAAACCCAAAAATCCCATAATCCTAACCAAATGTTCTAGATCGAAAAAAAAAGAATGGAAAAAAAGTTCCAACCTTTTTTGGTTCCTGTTGTGATTTCCTTCTTCTCTGTGTTAGGGTCTCTGGTTCGAAAAAAAAGAATGGAAAAAGGTTTGTTTATTGCGTTTTTTTGTTTCTGTTCTTTTTCGAAAAAAAGGTTGTTTGATTCGTTTCTGGATAAAAAAGAGTTGTTGTTTTTTTTTATTCTGGATTTTTGAAAAAAAAACAGAGTTGTTTTTTTTGGATTGATGATATTGGTTCTGGTTTGATGATGTTGGTTCGTGATTTTTCTTTGTGGTTATGAATGATGGTGGTTTGGATCTGTTTGTTGGTTTTTGCTGAGCAAATCTTGTGTGTTCTGTTCATTAATTGCTCTGTTCACTATATACACAAATCTTAAGGTTTTGATACCCCTGGACCTTGCAATTATCTGGATAAAAATTGAATCTTTGGACAAAAGGACACTGTTACACAGAAAGTTGTTCCCTGTACTGTACTTTGTGGGAGAAGAAAGTTGACTTTCAATTTTTCTGATTTTTTTTAATCAGAAAAAAAAAGGACAAAATAAACTAAAATAATAAAATTAATTAAATATAAAAAACGAAAATAAAAACAAAAACAGAAAAAATGAAAAAATAAAATAGAATAAAATAAAAATAATAATAAAAAGATAATAATAATAATAAAAATAATAACAATAATAATAATAATAATAATAATAATAATAATAATAGAAAAAAGGATAAATATAAAAGAAACAACAAATGAGGTATTTTAAAATACCTTTCTGCCGAAATTTCGTCAAAAATGACAAAAAGGGCAAGAAGGTTTTAAACGCCGAACAAAATCAATCGGTCAAAAAATGGGGTATGACAGAGTTAACAAGTGGTGTTTCCAGAATCCTTTCCGCTACATCCCCTGAAAACAAGTTTCGAACCTTAGCTATATTCCACGCTTTATAATTTTCGAGTAACAAATCTCTGACAGATAACTGATATACTCCTGCAGGTTGAGGCGATGGCACCCATTTATTAACCTCCCCACGCAGCCAAGGGTCATGCATAACACGGATATTTTCCCCACTCCCAATCCGCCACCTACATCCAAGAGAAAGAATTTGTCTAGCATGCCACATACTACGCCATGCAAAACTAGGGTTGTATCCCAATGGAGCCTCAAATAAAGAGGAACGTGGAAAATATCTGGCTTTAATTAACTTTGCTACCAACGAGTTTGGATTTTGTACTATATTCCACACTTGTTTTGCAACCATAGCCTTATTGAAAGCTTCAAAATTACGAAAACCTAAACCCCCATGAGCCTTTGGGCAAGCAAGTCTCTCCCATGCTAACCAATGAATACCTTTATTATTATTGTTATTAATAGTACCACTCCTCCACCAAAAAGCATTGATCATTTTTTCAATATCATCAATAAGTGAAGTAGGAAGAATAAACATATTCATTACATAGGATGATATTGCCTGCAGTACCGACTTTATCATTATTTCCTTACCTGCCTTTGACAGCGCACGACCTCTCCAGGAATTAATTCTCTTCCAAATACGATCCTTGATGAAGGAAAATATTGCTTTTTTACTTCTTCCAACCATGGACGGTAATCCAAGATATATACCAGTACCCAATACAAGCTTGACACCAAGGATGCGAGAGAGATCTTCTTTAGCCGCGTGAGACATATTCCGACTAATAAAAACTTCTGATTTGACTAAGTTAATTTCCTGACCTGAAGCTTGTTCATAAGTATGTAAAATCCTCATGAGTTCATTCACCTCAACTACATTAGCCCTACAAAATAAGAAACAATCATCTGCAAACAAAAGATGAGAGATCTCCGGAGCACCACGATAAATTCTCACACCATGAATGTCACCCCTACCAACAGACTGATGAATGAGAGCAGTTAAACATTCCGTCACCAATATAAATAAATAAGGAGATAGTGGATCACCCTGTCGCAATCCTCGACCTGGCGAAATAGGACCAACGCGGTCATAATTCATTAACACCGAATAGTTAACTGTAATGTTTTTAATTCCTCTTTGGTCAATAATGTTGTTTCGACATGTCTGATATGTGTCTAAGGAGAATATAAACAAAGTAAAAACAAATTTTTTTGGGACACTTGTCCGACACGTGTCGTACGAGCGTCTTACAGGTGTCGGACACGATCAAAGGAGTGTCAAACTAAAGGAAAAATTGATTTTTTTTTGGACACCGGTCTGAGCTATCCGACACGTGTCGTACGAGTGTCGGACACCGCGACACGCCTAATCATAGAGGTGTATGTGCTTCATGAATTGTACACAATAACTGGAATATAGTTTTACCTTGATATTCACTAGAAACTCGTGTTAATTTGTCACGCTACTCGAATCTTATAGGGTTATTTTAAAATTAATTATGTGACATGAAAGAATAGTTTTTTTTTTATTAGATTAGATATCAATGAAAACTATTTTACATTTACGAAGTGTTACAAAAGTATTCATTCATCCCAAATTATAAGGAGAAAAAATATATTTTCATTGTCTCAATTTTCTTTGTGACAAAAATAAAAAGATATTTATTCTTTCAAATTAAAATTGGTATAGTACATCAGATTCAAGTACAACTTCAATACCGCTAAAAATATCCAAGATGAATCTGAGAAGAGTTCTCTAATGGTGGTGGTGACAAGGTAGAAAATGGAGAATTAGATAATGAGTTTTCACATTTGTGAATTTTTAATTTCATCCCTGTAATTTGAGCGAATTTTGATTTTCGTCCTTGTAATTTGTGCAAATTTTAATTTCCGTTCTTATAATTTGTCTAGTCAATGCCCTCTGAACACGTGACAATTGTCCAGTCAACACATTTTAGCCATGTCAATATTTTTGTGTGACATGTCCACGTTAAGAACTAAAATGAAAGTAATTTGCAATTACAAGGTTAAATTAAAAGGAATATTTTTAAGGATTAAAACTCAAATTCGCTAACTGAACCACCCTTTTTAAAATAAGAGACCAATTTTCATTAAAAAGAAAAAGAAATAACAGAGACCAATTTTATACTCCTAGTTTTTTTTTTTTGACAAAATAAAAGATATTCATTTATTCAAATTGGTAGAGTACATCAGATTCAAGTACAAATTCAATACCGTTAAAAACATAAAAGGATGAATCTGCGAACAAACTCACAGCATCCAAGTTAATAGTGTAACACCCTAATTGAATCTACCCAAAATTTCGACCAAATAAACAATAAATCCAAGTAAAAACAAGCAGAGCGTTATATGTCAATTTAAACATCCAACAATAGTATTTAATTCAATTTCATATCATGCTTATCACAGCTATTGCAACGGAATAACTAAAACATCCTCATCCATAATATTATGATTAAGTTTGAAAATCATAAACAAGTCACTAACCAAATAATCACCAACATAAGTCTTATAATCAAACAAGTAGATAAATAAGTACTTGGCATAAAGCCTTACATTAATACAAATAAACAAGGTATAGGCAAAAGACGCTAGGAATAACCCCCAAACAACTAATCCCAACATGATGTTACAATCATCATAGCAAATGGACAAGGTACGACACAAGGAGTAATAGCTATCTCCTCACCCTGAATACTAGCAACAAAGATCTGGTACTCCTCCTAAAGCAAAACAAATCCTCAAGTCTGAGAATCTGAGAATCTGATTCGCCCAACGATCCACAAACACATAAAACAGAGAGCTAGATATATATAATTGGCATAATAACAAATGAAAGTGAGATACTAACATTTAATTCAACTCATCATATAATAATCACATATCTATCTCTTAATCATTTCTCTATCATATGTATAGCGAATCAATACAAGCAACAAGATGTATACATTTAATAATTCAATATACATAATCTTATTCACACCTTCAATAATCAACAAGAATAGATAGACATCCATTAACACTCATTTATCCAATTATCACGTCATCAACACTTAGCACAAATCAAGGATTCACCTTCCTAATGCAACTAATGTCACCTTCAATGTATGTTCCTAGATATATCTACATGTGGTACCAAATCACCATCTATATCGGATACAAGAATCCTTTCACCATCCATTATGAATATAAAATTCACTCACCATCTATTAGACACAACATATGCATGAATGATGTGTCACTACATTTTGGAATATAAATTCATCTATATACTCACCGACATTTCATGTATCACCACATGATATCACCAATTCACCATCTATTATTTCACATACATGTAGGCACATTCATACATATATATTCGCAACCAATCCAATTCATCATCATCAATCAACAAGCATATAGAAATACTTGAAGTAGTAAAGTTTTTCACAAGAAAGGGGGTTTGAATTGTGAACCTTTAAAATATTCCCTATAAAAATTATCAAACACAATATACTTGAAGAATATAATTAGATTGTTAGTTAAAACAAATATTCAAAAGTGTTGCAGTCAGGAGAACGTTCTCCCAACACTCTCTGACAGTATATATATAACTATTAAATTGTGATTTGTGTGATTAGTGATTGCACGAATTAAATCAGAGTAAGGGAAGAGAATGCACACAACAATTTTATCCTGGTTCACCCAAAATGCTTGGGCTAGTCCAGTCCCCACACTCCTTGTGAGATTGTCCACTAAGAGATGCTAATGATCTCAAGTTACACTTCCTTTGATCTAGATCCAAGACCAAATAATCTTCTAAGCCCTACAAGCTTAATCTACCTCAGTCACACTGACTATGAAGGTGTCACTCAATTAGTAGTTACGTACTAACTTGAGCCAATGGTTACAATGATGAAGGGTTTTGGTAATCAAAGCCTATTCACTCAATACACTATGAGAAGCTTTGAAAATGGATGGATAAACTCTCAAAACACTCACTGGATATTCTGATCCTATGTATATGAATTACAAATCTGAGTGAGAGAGAAAAGAAGAGCTCGTGATAAAAACTTGTATTACAAAAACAAGTGTTGAAGTTGTAGTGGAGGCTCTTGCTCTTCAAAGTTGCCAAGGACCTCTATATATAGATGAATGATGATCAGGGAGTCTTGGCCACGAAGTATATCCGTCTGAGATTGAAAATAATGGCTAGTAGCTCTACATAATGACAGCTCATCTATTTTGAAGAAAACAGATCAGTCTGAGATTGATCTCCAAAGTTTCTTCTTCTGACTTTTAAAAGAGGAGCGTATGGATAGCTGTTGTTGAGCTGTAATGTTGTTGTATATTGCTTAACAAACAAGTATAGCCGTTGTGCAGCTTTTGGATAACCTTTGAACAGCTGTATGCAAGCTGGTGTCACTCCAAGTGAAGATTTTCTCTTTCCAGCATTGGTCTGAGACCGTTCTCCAAATTCTGGCGTGAATGAATTTCTTCCTTTTGAAGCAAAGAGGCTAGAGCACGAAAAGGGCAGCTGTTATGGATAACAACAGCAGCTGGAGATTGTACTTGATGTTCCATAATGTCCTTGTTGCAAGTACAAGTGTCATAGAGAAAGAGAAACAACATTGGAGAATGTTCTTTCTTTATTCCTTTAAAGTACAAGTCAATTCCAAGACTAGGTTGTGCAGTCTAATTCTCCATGGTCCATACAAGATCAGTTCCATTAATTGAGTATAAAAATATCCTTGTGTCATATGCTCAATCTTCACATGTTTAAACATAGAACTTGGTAAAAGTAGTAAGTTGTCTATTCATGAGGGAAATCTTTCCCTTAAATGATTTCTTGAACTGTGGAGATTTTGTGAGTGAAGCCCAAGGTAAAAGTGATCATTTGTCTTTGTACATAGTTGACTTATCCATAAGTCCTTTTGCATTGATTGTGTGAAAATGATGTTGCGCAGGTTTCAGAGATCAATCTGAGACCGTTCTCCAAGCTTTTGTTTTTATCAAAATAAAAACATGATATTTGATCTAAATAGCTCAATTGTTCCTAGCTTAATTAAAACACTCAAGAGCACTTGTTAGATACCAAAAAGATTAGAATTACACTAAAAAATAATTAAGAGGTTTGTTATCTTTAAAACATCAATTAGGGATTTTGCCTCAACAATACTATCATTAAGTATGTATCTCTACAAGGCTAACAACCTATGCATCAACCTATCATCATCATCATAATCATCAAAGAAATAAACCAAGTCTGACTGTTCTCGCTACCCCTCGCCATAGCGAGCTCTAGCGAGACAAGTTAGAAGCTTGCACTTCATCTGGCGAGTATCTAACGAGCCCTCGCCATCTCTCGCTAGCCCTCGCCATCAGCGAGCCAAAACAGAAACACAGGGTTTTGCTGGCGAGCACTGGCAAGCCTCAGCGAGCTTCCTCGCTGACTCTCGCTAATTCTAGCCTGGCGACAAACACGCAGAAGGCCTGCTCTGTTTTCGCGACCGTTAGGATTCCACACACAAATCACTCAAAACGTGTTCCAGTTCTAAAAAGGTGATTCCTTTAAGTTATAATCATGTTAACATGCATAGAAGTACAACTTACAACACTTAGAAACATCAAGAACATCAACAATCAAAGATTATTCATATTTTTCACCAAAAACTCATGAACATACAATTTCAAACCAACAATCATAGATTCTCGAAATTGAAATCATCAACATGTATTTTTAGCATCATAAATCATAGATAACACGAAATCAACAAGAAAGATATCATTTTGTTTCATGAAAATTCATAAAGATACTAACTTTCTTAGTATAAATGAGTGAGAGGGTTTGGGCAAAGAGAAATGAGATTTCTCCCCACTCTTAGTCACTCATTAATCATATATATCTACTCTCATACCTTAATTCCTTTAAGAATCCTCAACCTCAATCTTTATCTCTAGCTCTTCTCTTCTATGTTCTTCTCTTCTTCTTTTCCTCTAAGCTTCTCTCTCTACCTCTTCACAAATTCATGAATAATGAATATTCTCTCTCTAAATTTCAATTTATATCTAGGTCAAGTCCTCCCTCTTAATTTACCAAATTGCCCTCCCTCATAAAAGCCCAACTCTAATTTCTAACTACACCTCCCTGTCATACCCCATTTTTTGACCGGTCGCTTTTATACGTCTTTTTAAGACGGATTTTTTGTGTTCGTTTCTGACGAAATTTCGGCAGAGAGGTATTTTAAAATACCTCATTTTTGTGTTCATTTATTATTTATATTATTATTATTATTATTATTATTTTGTTTTTCCAATTTTTATTATTTTTATTTACTTATTTATTTTATTTCCATTTTTTATTTTCTGTTTTTTAATTTATTTTCGTTTTTATATTTAATTAATTTAATTATTTTATTTTTATTATTTTATTTTGTCCTTTTTTTCTGATTAAAAAAATCAGAAAATTATCCCAAAGTCAACTTCTTCTCTGCAGAAAGCAAAAGCTTTGTCCTTGTTTGTCCAAAATCCAGTATTTGTCCCCTTTTTTGAGTTTTTGCAAACCCTAACTTTGGGTATATATCAGAGCCAAAAGAAATCAGAACAGAAGGATCAGGATCAGCCGCAACATTTTTTCCAGAAAAATACCAAACCAGAAAATCAAAACAAAAAAGCCAACAATATCAAATCCTCACAAACACAGAAATCATAAGCTCATAAACACAAATCATAATCCAAACCCAGACCGATTTAAAAACCAGAAATCAAATCCCAAAAACCGAAACCCAAAAAACTGTTCTCGAATCAAAAAAAACCAAAATCAAATCGAACTGAAGCGAACCGTATCCAAACGAAAAAACGGAGAAGAAGAGGAAAGATCAGAACAAAAATTACAGTAAAGGTTGAACCCTTTTTTTCGTTTCCTTTCTCTTCCTCGATCTGGATTACCCGTTTAAACTCTCGTTTTTTTTTAACTCATATTTGGGTTTGGGTTTCGATTTTGGTTGTGTTTGATGTTGAGTTTTTTAAAAATGGAAGTTTTAGATTGAAAAGAAAAAATGAGAGAGATGAGGGAAGAAGATGACCGCGGCGGCAAGAGAGAGAAGAAGAGAAAAATTGTGAAATTTTTTAGGGTTTGGGGTATATATACCCCAACCCGATCCGGTGTGCGCGTGTCTATCGCAGCACACCGTGAACCCTCTCTTCGCAGCCATTGATTTTAATCAAATGGCTCATATCTTTCCTTTTCAAAATTAGATCAGGGCCGTCTGATGGATCAGACGGCCAATTTGGATCCTGTTATTTTTTTGTTTGTTTTTTATGCAGATGGGCCTTTTGGGCTGGACTTTTACTGTTCTGTTACTTTTAGCACCCCCTGTTTATTTCGTTTTACTGTTCACACCCCCTGTTTTAATTTTATTTTATTTTTAGCTTATGAGATAAGTGCTTTTGGCATAAGCTATTTTAGCCAATCAAGCATGATGTCGAGGCTTATTTTCATTTTTTTTAGTTTCGTATTTATTTATATTATTTATCCATGCATTTCATATTATTTCATTACGTCCATTTATTTATCATATTTACCTTTTTTTGTAACATCATTATCATCACAATATTGAATGTTTATCGCTTTATTAATTGCCATTTATTTTTGTTCTTGAATTTAGAATGTAATTAGGTCAAGTGTAAACTCTAAATAAAAGTGCATAGCATCCCCTCTCTTGCATCATTTCATGTTTATTTTTCTTGCAAGTATTTTAGAATGTGATTAGGCCAATGTACTCATATATGAAAAATTGCATCTCATGCATATTTATTTCTTTATCGCATTCCGTCCATATGCGTAATTTTAAATTCCGAGGGAAAAGACACCGTTTTGATCAAAATATCATTACGGACCGTCTTCGCGCTTAATTTGCTTATTGCGACGTTATTTTTCTTTTAGCGCTACCTTTTAAATTTTAACCCAACATTCCATTCAAAAATAGTTAGTCACTTTATTCTCAAAGATGAGGTCAAAAGCTCTTTCAAAAAATATCAACACAATCTCTTTTCAACATCATCAAACATCAAAATATTTTGTCATCATACACTTTTCAAAACTTTGGACTTTAAACCAAACGTTTCTTTTTATCGCGAACTTGGATTTTAAACCAAGTGCCTTGGATTTTAAACCAATGGCTTCTTTTATCGCTAAAACCTTGGATTTTAACCCAAGAGTCTTTTTTACCGCGAACTTGGATTTTAAACCAAGTGCCTTGGAATTTAAACCAACGGCGTCTTTTATCGTGAAAACCTTGGATTTTAACCCAAGTGTCCTTTTCATCCCAAACTTGGATTTTAAACCAATGGCTTCTTTTATCGCTAAAACCTTGGATTTTAACCCAAGAGTCTTTTTTACCGCGAACTTGGATTTTAAACCAAGTGCCTTGGAATTTAAACCAACGGCGTCTTTTATCGTGAAAACCTTGGATTTTAACCCAAGTGTCCTTTTCATCCCAAACTTGGATTTTAAACCAAGTGCCTTGGATTTTAAACCAATGGCTTCTTTTATCGCTAAAACCTTGGATTTTAACCCAAGAGTCTTTTTTACCGCGAACTTGGATTTTAAACCAAGTGCCTTGGAATTTAAACCAACGGCGTCTTTTATCGTGAAAACCTTGGATTTTAACCCAAGTGTCCTTTTCATCCCAAACTTGGATTTTAAACCAAGTGCCTTGGATTTTAAACCAATGGCTTCTTTTATCGCTAAAACCTTGGATTTTAACCCAAGAGTCTTTTTTACCGCGAACTTGGATTTTAAACCAAGTGCCTTGGAATTTAAACCAACGGCGTCTTTTATCGTGAAAACCTTGGATTTTAACCCAAGTGTCCTTTTCATCCCAAACTTGGATTTTAAACCAAGTGCCTTGGACTTTAAACCAACGGCTTCTTTTTCGCTAAAACCTTGGACTTTAACCCAAGCGTCCTTCTTTTCTCGCCTAAAACTTGGATTTTAAACCAAGTACATTTTTCTTCATTCATACATTTTTAATCATGCAAAAACCTTGGATTTTAAACCAAGTGTCCTTTTATCACTTCAAACATTTTCTCAACAAACCTTGGATTTTAAACCAAGTGTCCGCGTCTTATTTTCATAATCAAATCTCAATCAATTTAACCATATAGACTTTCTTTACAAATTAACATCAATCAAACTCACATTTTGCCATTTTTGGCTTTTGGTATTTTAAAACCATTTTCAAAAACCTAAAAATCAAACAAACAAATTTACTCGTCTTTTTACCCCGAACTACGGTGGTTTGATCCCTCGGGTACGTAGGCATGAGACTTGTCTCTCCAATCAATAAAATCAACAAAAACATTTTTCTTTCTTTTTCATCACTTTAAGCATTTTTTATCACTACTTTAATTTCCCACTTATACATTTTTTATAAGCAATTAAAATAAAGCGCAAAGTTAGAAATAAAAACAAGAGGTTCCTATAGAGTACTATAGATACTTAGGGTGCTAATACCTTCCCTTCGTATAACCAACCCCCGAACCTTGTTCTCTAAAAAATAGGTTTTTTTTCGAACTTTTTCCTTTCCCTCGGATAAATTAAAGATCGGTGGTGGAATATAAATTTGCGATTCGAAGTTAATTAATAACTCGATATCCAAAAATCACCGCGACACTCCCAAAAACACTACTATACTAAATACACCTCCACATCTAATGCCACATAATTTAATTAAATAACACAAACATGTCAATTAAATAAATAAGTCTAATTAAATAAATAAAACGGGATGTGACAAATAGCATGAATCGGCTTACTCATGTCTACAAATAATGTGATAAAATCAAAGTAACCGGAATGCATATGTCTCCGGATCTGCATCGTTGACGAACTTAATCACTGTGTGAATCAGTAGTTGACCGTAGTTGATCTGCCGATTCAATCAAACGAACACCGCACAACAAGACGGGACAACAAACAAACACCACCAAGACGGGATATCAAACAACGTCGCACTGAGATGACCAAATCGCACACAAAAACACAAAAGAAAAATCTAATCTATGTGAAAATCACTTATTTAGATTAAAGCAAATAAAAAAGAGATGCACATGAGTGATTTCAGGTCAAAAAAGACCCAAAACCACCCCTTTTCGATGAAAAAAGATTAACGAACTTAGAGAGAAGGAAGAGCTTATCTCTCTAACACTGTGTTTGTTTAGGTAGATTTACAAAAGAAAGAAATAAGAAAGAGAGAGATAGAAGAGAAATATGACATTTCTATGGTTTGGAAGAGGACAAAAATAAAGAGAGAAAGAAATTTTTGGGATGGGACCCACACAAAAAAGTTCTCTCCAAAAGAGGTGAGATTTGTTTCCAAGAGAAGTTTTATTTATGATTTCTCTATATTACCCCTCCCTTATTCTCATGACATGACGGTTACCTATTTTTTTTCTTTCAACTTCTACTATGTTATTGTTATTTATTTTTATAGCCACTTTTTTAGAATATATCTCCATTGTTATCTATTTATTTTTGGTCTTTTAATTGATTTGTTTTGTTGTCGTTCTTCTTAATTGTTACAACTATTAATTATACAAACTTCATATTGACACTATTTTTTTTTTTCGTTGGTGGTATTTTTTTCGTTGTAGCTTTTTTTTTTGTTGGCAATAATTATTTTTTAATACGAATTTTATATCGTAGTATTATTGTACAATGACAGCAATATTTAAGTCATTGGTTTTTATGTTATTAGTAGATGTGAAAACCATAATAATTTAATATATTTAAGTTATAATTATAAAGGTTAAATTGATCTTTTACAATTTTTATTAATTTCTCTCTACTTATATTTCTTCTGTATTTCTATTCATCAAAACCATACAAAATTTCTACTAGACTTCTTTGCTATTTCTCTTCTCTCCTATTTCTCTCTTTGTTATTTCTCTCTTTTTTTTCTATTTCTCTCCCGTCCAAACATATAAAAAAAGTTATAATAATTAAACAAAGAGAACACAAAATAAAAGAAAAGATAAAAATATTGTTGGAAAAAATGGCGAAGAAAGTAGAGGAATGATGGATAGTGGAAGTGGAAATCGTCGTGGGTCTTCTTCTTTTTCTCAATCACGGCTACACAAATTCCCTTACAACGCTGCTTCTACTCATCAATCCAAAGTTTCTCAAAGGGTCACTCCTCCTCCTACAACTGCTACCAATACTAATGCATCTACCTCTGATGATAACAATGATGCACAAGAATCTTCCAATTTTGGGGTTTTACTTGCTACTTGTTCTTATATGTGCCCTGGTAATTATTTCATTATTAACCAATTCAGTTCATGGTAGCTGTTAATTATTTAATTAATTGGATTTATTATTACATTCATTTCTAGATGCTAGTTGCTTGCAATGTTGAATTTCATATGATATTAAAGTTCTTTTTTTTTTTGTATGGTAAGGATGCTTTTATGTTAAGTGTGTGCATTAGGAAATTTCATAAGAAGATGGAATTTTCATTAAATGGTTAATAATTGATATTGAGGTTAGTAAGAGATTAAATTATTAAGCAGTGATGATGAAAAAGAAAGTGATGTGAATAACCAAGTAACTCGGCTCAAGTGGTTAATGAGCTCTCCCTAGGACAGATTGTCTCTGGTGGGTACAATTCTTGGTTAAACTTTATTTACCTCGCGACCGAACTCTATATTACCGGGGGCCCCTTCCAAACGGGAACCAAAAGATTAATACCAAAAAACAAGAAGAAAAAAGAAAGTGATGTGAATGAAATGCTCTTGAGCACTACGAAGAATATGGTTTTCTTTGAAAACTCTTTTGATACAGTTTAAAGGTTTTTCTTTTCATAAGACAAATGGCATGCCAAGGGATCACAATAGTGGAAGTGATCCCAACTGGGGTTGCACCGCAGCCACTACCAATCATCTAAATTTTTAATTAGGGAGTCCGTATCTATTACGGAAAAACTAGTGCATAACACTGAGGTAGACTAAAGACTAGATTCAGAATAGTTTCTTGTATTTACAGCAAGAGTAAACTTTGAGCTTTTAACTTTCAACCTTTTTTGTTGTACTTACTGATCATATTCTTGAACCAGTTCCTCGGTGCATGCTCTATGCAGATTATATTGTCCTAGTGGTAAAATTGAAAGAGGGAGAAAGAGTACATGGTGAGGTCGAGTTTTGGAGCCAAGAATATTGAATCACATGGTTTTCCATTTACTTAAATGTGAGATAGAGTAGTGGAATGTAAGTAGGGCAAAATGCTGCATAGTTTAGATCTCATTGATTCATCATAAGAAGTGGAAAGCAGGTAGAAGACAATTTAAATTACAGGATTCAAGTTGGTGGATGAAATGGAGAATTTAGGTGTTATTTGTGTAATCTAAGGATGCTGCTGAGACTTATTGGATGCAAAACATTCACTACACAAGTACGATACAGGCAATCGAGGATATGCATGATGTGGTTTAAACTATAGTGCGCCAATAAGGTGGATGACTAGATTCAGAGTATTTTCCTATACTTATTAGGTTACAACAAGGGTGAAACTTTGAGCCTTTACCTTTCAACCTTTTTTTTTTTTATGTATTTATTTACATACCTATTCTTTAAGTATTGATTGTTAGATGGTAAATAAAAATCAAACAAAAGCATAAGCTACATATCACATAGATGAAGATATTATGATGAATGAGTGAACTAACAAATTGTTAGAATAGATAAGACCAAGAAGTAATGCATTGGAGAGGAAAATATTGCAAAATAACACCGAAGATGGTCCAGTAATGTGAGGAGAAGACCATTAAAAAGAGTTAACTAGATCGATGATAGTTAAAGGCCAAGGAAGATTAAAACTCCAAATGAAACTATTAAATAGGACTTATATTTGAGTGTTCTATTTGAAGATTTGGTTTTTGACAAAAGTAGTGGTGTCATTTCATTCGTATGGTTAGTTCCATTTAATGATAAAAGGCTTTGTTTTTGTAACCGAAACATTTTTTTGCATGCTGCATGGTAAATCATGAGACACTATCAGTCACTTTTGTTGTTCCTTATAAGGACTTCATATACAATATATACCTGCAACTTCTACTCAAACGTTTTCACTTTGTGTACAGAAAGAGAGAGGATCCAGCGTGAGAAACTTCGAGATTTGGCAGTTTTTGAGAGGCTAAATGGTAATCCTGCAAAATCATCCCCAGCTCTTGCTGTCAAGAAGGTAGGATCAAATTTCTTCTCCTAGGTTTTCTGTGATTAAATTGATGATAACAGTGTTATCGCTCTACCTGTGTTGATGATCCCCACGAGAAATTACAAACTGTGGCTGCATTATATGGTTCAAGTTTGATAAATGTAGTCATAAATTTGAAATTTCAATTGTTATATGTTGACACTGGCAGATATTGCTTAGGATTTTTAATTGCATAATCTGTTAATTGTTACATATCTGCCGCTGACGCTTTAAGGATGCGTCAGCTTCACGGTACAGTTGAAGCTCTACTATGATTCCACTATGAAGTTTCTAAACAGATAAATGCTTGCATCAATGTATTCTACTTTTGATTGAATGATGACTTATGATTGGTGATCCCATGTTGACTATTGATATGGCCAAAATAGTAGGTATAATTGTGGGGAAACACTCACCTCATTAGCTTGCTTTTGGGGTTGAGTTAGTCCGAAATCCAAATTCAAAGAGTAGTTTTTTTAATTTTTTTTTTTTTTTTTGTAGTAATATGATCAAAGAATTACTTATATAGGATAGGATTTATGATTTTGGTAAACGAGAAACTGTATAAAATAAAAGAGGAAGATAGTTTGGACCAGATAGTGAAAAATAAATATAAAGGAAATGATCCTGAATTTTTAGAGTTCGAAAGCATGTACTTATCATATATAGATCACGAGAAAATGCTTATTCACTATAGAACATTGGTTGTCTGTGTTATAAATTATAATACTACTGTGTAGAACCTAATAAAGGTTGTTTTTATTTAATCATTTAGCACAATCAACATCCTTAAACCCAATTAAATGAAAAATTTAGGGGTCAAGAGCAACTACAATATTTAGAGTTAAAACTCCAGTTTATTAATGAATTTCTTGCTAACAGATTTCCAATTCGGGAAGAGGGTTAAGCAAACTTAGAATTATTGAGTATTTAGTTAGTGTTGGAGTATACATTAACTAATCTCTGAACATGGATTAACCATTAGTTTTAACTTCCCTAGATTCCATAAATATGAATTATACCCACTAGAATTATCAAAACACGACTCTCCCAGATTTTCATTTCCTCTGTGTATTCTTTATTGACGTTTAGCTTAATATCAAGTTGGCTCCAAAATGGTGCAGTGTGATATAAATTATATATCTGATTTCAACAGATATTTAATAGCGTGCAATGCAACGTATACTTTATAAAGCATGTGATTCCACTTTTTCAATGTTTTTTTTTCCCTTTTTTCTGTAAGTTTATATTTTCCGTAATCCGTATACTCATTGGTTGATGGCCGTAGTATTTTAGTGCCTTTTATCGGAAGCCACCCTCACTTTTGTTCAATATCTTCTTGTTTCACAGCTTATTGTATTGCATTTCACTTAACAGTTTTGCAGAACTATATCCATCAAAGATGTTCAAGCATCTGATATGCGTCCTCTTAATGTATTAGAAGATACTTTAAATTACATTTTGGGCTTAGTGGATTCCAAGGAGCATCCGTTCGAAGTAGTTCACGACTTCATCTTTGATAGGACAAGGTCTATACGTCAAGATCTTACTATGCAAAATATTGTAAACAAGAAAGCAATCTACATGTATGAGGGAATGGTATAATTTTTTTCTTTCAGATATCTTTGATTTATATGCTTTCTTCTTTTCATCATTTATCTATATGAAGGTTTCTCGTACTGCTGTTTTAGGGTTAGGGTACACGATTTAAGTTGCATTTCTGATACTTGATTTCCAAGTATCCGTTTTAAGTAAATTTCTAGGGTCTATGTAGATGCATAAATATTACTTAATACATAATACATTATATGAATATCTATCAGTAAACTGATCTTTGATGCATTTTATTAGCCCCAAATATAAGTCCTGCACTGAACCAGGGATCTAATTACATCTCCTGCTTCTCGTGAACCTGGGTGGATAGGTTGATCAAATCAATGTGTACTCTATGATACTTGCTCATTGATGGATTTGTATATACCCTAACATTGTTTTTTTGCTGTCTTTATATGTAGTTTGCTATCCATCCCTTTCAATATACAAGATTGAGAGAATAAAAAATTATAGAACAATTAATTGAGTGAGTTTGATAGGCAACCCATAGTATAAAAAGAAAAACAATAGAATGAGATACTTGATGGAGTACTTATGTGGCTTAATTCTTCCACCCTGACAACTAGCTTTAAGGGAGGGTTTGCCAAGTGCTTGGGTGTTTATGAGATTGAAAGAGGTCAACTGTCTCAATGTCAATGGATTTCTAGAGAACAATTAGGATTTTTGCATCAATTTTCTTCTAGGTAGAAAAATTAGTCTTTGGAATGTTTTCAAACTTTGTGGTTAGTTAGGATTTGTGCATCAATTTTCTTCTAGGTAGAAAAATTAACCTTTGGAATGTTTTCAAACTTTGTGGTTAGTTAGGAGGTCTGATTTCCTTTGCGCTGCTAACCCTTTATTGAATGACGTAGCCAAAGACTTAGAGGGGTGTGTTAAGGTAAACAGTTTAATTAAGTCTGTATTCCATAAGCTATTCTAGAAAGCTTCATTAAGTGCTTGTTCATAATCTATTTTAGGGAATTTATTGAGATTAGCTTAAAATTATGGACATGTAATATATTATTTGTGTAAGTGTATCCAAGCACTAATATAATAAGTTTTTATGCCATTAAGTGGGGCAGAATTAACTTTAATTAAGCTGTCCAAAATGCCGCTAAGTGGCTTATCCAGTTACTTTTCTGTTCTAATGGACAGAACATTTATATTGGTTTGCATTGGTAATCGATGAGAAAAGTAACTGATAGGAAGGGGTTTATTGAGGATATCGGTTGAAACTTGTGCTGTTATACCAACTTTAGAATTCCAATAATAGTCTGATTAGACTAAAAATTATGTTTGGACAATTAACATATGACACTAAATAGACTGTTCGCTCATGTTGATTCACTCCCAACCATACAAATCTGACCACCTTATTCTCTTCATCAGTGGAATCACCATATTAGTGTATTATTTCCTCCTCCAAATCACCGTGCAAAAATGTGCGTTTATCATGGAATTGTAACTACCTACTTGCCAAAACGTGCTGACAAAGAGAGGGTAGTTTTGACTGTATGCATTTTCCCAGCGGGAGCAAATGTCTCCCAAGACAAGCATGAACAAATTTGGTGGTCAAAAAACAGATCTAAGATACATTCTGATACAATCTTAAAATTAGACTAGACCTAAATCAAACCCAAAAGCTAGCTCAAGGGGTGAGGATTGGCCAAGCTTTATAAGGACTAGTTTGGCCATATCACTAGTAGACGTGGGATTTCATCACACCCAGTATAATGATAATGAGAGTGATAGAGGCTGCAATGATGGTGGCTACATTTTCCAGTATACTCCTTATGGCGAAGACTAGATAGACATTTGGATAGTAGACAAATGTGGGTGTCTTATTAACAAATTTATGATAGGCTCTCACTCCAAACTGTAAGATGAAAAATTGAATGTTATTTCACATTTCTTACTATGAATGTTTCATTATTCAGACTAAGGTAATAAGTTTTTTTTTTGGAGTAGAGGTAATAAGTTTAGCTGTATATTTAATCACGCAGGTGAAGTTTCATGTTATATCACATCACAAGCTATGGTGTTCTATGGGCGATCCAAACGTCGCATCAATGCATCATCTCAACATGGAGCAGCTCACAAAGACATTGTCTTCTTTATTCAATCTGTATGAAGCAAATCGAAATTCAAATGATGTACATGAGAATGAAGCTGAGTTTCATTCATTATATGTGCTTCTAAATCTTGGTTCTCACGGCAAACCAATGGTTAATCCCTACATCATTGATATGATTAGCTGTTTCTTTCTTTCTCTTTCTTTTATTAATTAATTCTAGCCTTGTTATCTCTTAACGTTATGTAATGTAGCTGTTTCTGGTCCACAGGGAGAACCACTTTCTTTATGGTTTAGTCATGTATCAACTCCAATATTGAAGTCAAAAGAAATGCGTTTTGCTAGGAGAATCGTACGGTAGCCTTTCTCCTATTTATTAAATTTGTTATTTTTATTAGTTAAATTAAATGGATATTTTTTTGGTTTTCTCATTAGCCTATTAATTATTTCTCTATAACTGCGAATGTATGCCAACTACTGATATTCTTTTTCCTCTTTTCAGCTCGTACCGACTGGGTAATTATATGGATTTCTTCCGAACTGTAGCAGCTGATGCATCATATCTGCAGTACTGCCTTATGGAGCCTTATATCAATGAAGTAATTACTTTAACCAGAGATTGCATTCTTTTCCTAATATTCCGTCTCTTCATTTTTTGGTTATTTATTTTATGTCTATCTTGCCGCATGCATGCTTCACTTGGAGCCTTATATACAAACTAAAAAGATTACATAATGGAAAACCTGTCTCCATGTTCATGGTGGTTTGTTAACTTGTTATAGGAATGTGTATTGTTGTGGTTATTTCTTGTATCTTCTTTCCCTTTTGCATATTAAATGCGTGTGACAAATAATGATGAATAAACTTAATATGTAGTTTACTACTTTACCTGTTTTTCGGAGGAAATATTTTTTATAGTTCTTGGGAGACGTATTCTTTTATTTGCAAACATATAGTTCCTTTTAAGAACTTCTGTTTCCTATATTAATGATAATGGGTTTGCTTGTGTGTACATATAGGTTCGTTCACTGGCTTTATCTTACATAAATTTTGGTGGCTACAAACTTCATCCGTATCCTCTGTTCAACCTCTCAAAACACCTGATGATAGAGGTATGAACTCTGTTTTCTGCTACAAAGTCTACAGATACACCTAAACATGTGAATTGTGAACACTGTTTACATGTGAATTGGGAAATTTTGTTTCTCAATTTATATCTTTTACAAATGATGTTCATATTTTATTTAATTATACTATATGAATTGGTGTCCTATGTTTTTAAATTAGATGTGTCGACGTGTCTATGTTGTTATGTGTCCGTGTCAAAGTGAGTGCTTTCATAGGTATTGCTACGTATCATATTGAGCAAACATGGAGGCTCTTCCTCGTAATAGATTAGTCTTTCGAGATGATTTTTTCCTATGGGTAAAATGCATTAGAAAGGTGTTGAAAGTCGGTCTACGTGGACAACAAGAGTGGGTCATTATGTTCCCCGTGAACAAGAGTGGGTCATTATGTTCTCGGTGAACAACAAGAGTGGGTTATTTATGTTCCATGTGAACAAACATGAAATCTTAGCGTGGTACTTAAATAATGAGATCTTCACTTCCATTAGGATAGTTTTGAGATGGGCTTAAGATATACATTTAAGGTCTGTTTGGTTTGAGAAAACGCTTTTGGTTTTCACTTTTAAAAGTTCTTTCTTAATGTGTTAATCTAAGTTGGTTTTGTTATGTCAGTTCTGGTTTAATCTTCACAAATATTCTTGCTATATGTTATTTCAATTGACAGGAAACGGATTTGGAATCCCTTTGCCATTCTTGCGGCCTTGAGACATATACAGATGAATTCGGAAATAAGTTACTTCACACAAAGCAAACTAGCTTCAGTCACCCCAAAGACGGGTTCAAGAAATATAGATTTTTGGGCTTGCAAGATTATGACCGATAGTTTTAGGGACGATACTTTTGCTCATCCCCAACATCAGTCGATGTCAATGTATGCATCCCGAGCAATACTGTGAGATTGGAACAAGCAAGATCAATGGATTGTTGCAACTATTTTCATCACTTTTCCTAAGTATGGAATCTCTATGTGATACTATTAGGAAACATGGGAACATATTGTGTACTATAAGCAGATCTTTGTTGCACATTTGTACTTGTAATTGTAAATGTACATTTGAGTTTATATTTAGAATGTTACTAATGTATTAGGTGTTTATTCTATTTGTAAACATGGGTAATATTGCAAGGTTTGTTGTAGACACTAATAAATGAAAATTTTCACTATTAGCTCAAAATAAAACCCCATGCATAAACATTAAGAATTTAATCACTCTTTCCATATTGCATTTGATCTGAATTGAAGGATGATGTCATTATAAATCTTGTGCAAATAAAGTGTGAACATAATTAAACAATGCATAATTAAACAATGTAAACGTAACTAATTAATGTGGTTCGATAGGAAGAATGTGCAACTAGTATATGAAGAAGTATTGTGCTTTTTGACCTCCACGAGTGGTTTTAGACTTGTTGGAATTTGGAAGGGAGAAAAGTAACAAATAGCTAGAGGTTATGAAAGGAAGTTTAATAGTGTGATAAGTAAGACTTTTTATAGACATGGAATAATTTTGATAATGTCGCAATTAGTGTTGTGATGTCAATAATATAATAGTTCAGAGTTTTGTTTTTAAATCACAAGTTTTTACCGCCGTATTATGATGAGTAATTTCCGTTATAAGACACACAAAGTAAGTTCTTTTCTCTAACAAAATTTTTTCTATACACATTTAAGGAGTCATAGTCTGGTAGCATTTGGATCAATCTGAAAGGTTGTTATAATATCTATAAAAAAAATTACTAATATAAATTTAATTTTATTATAATTATAAATGACTTTAAAGTTATGAGTACAATTAAGAATTATTAGATCGAAAAACTAATTATAAATGGAGAAAACTTACATGCATTTCCATACATGCATTTCTTACTTTTCCTAGTTTGTTTTATTAAAAATAATTTTCTTTTATTTTTTCAAAATGAAAAAACACAAATAACCACCTCTTTGTGAGTGGAAAAGTAAGAAATGTATGTATGGAAATGCAGGTAAGGTTTTCTCCATTATAAATCATTGATTATTTCAAAAATAAAATTACAATTATTTTATTTCTTATCATAATAGTAGTAGTAGTAATTAAACCTTTGCATATCTACTAAAAGGTCGACTAAATACATTCTTTTGTTTCTTATCATTTTTGGGGAATTCTCACATATCTGTTCACACCTATACATCATTTACATTGTAAACCTTTTATTGAATGAGGAAAATATATTGGATAAAATTGTCACATGCATCTTGTCTTGTCTGTAAAAAAATAACTTCATTTTTATCTCCTTGTGCTTACATTTGAACTTTTCTTATGCAATGAAATAGAATGAAGCATCTTCCAATGTATATCGACATAATCAAGAAAAATGAACCTTACTCTTAAGAATGGAATTATTCATCAATTCTTTTTATAGCTTTTTTTAAAGATTTTTAATGTTTCTCATTCAAGACGGAAGAAACTATAATTTGTCATAATTAGGCATGAACTTGTACTAATATAACTGGTAAATACAGTACATTGAAATGTATAGTTTTTTTTTTTTTGGTACAATATTTTCAAATGAGTTTAATTGAAGAGATTCATTAGAAATAGCATCATGCATGATCGTGTCTTCAAAAACATATTTAATCATTTTTTTGAAGCAATATTTAATCATATCTACAATAAAAAAACATATTTAATCATATCCAGGTAAAACCTTACCAATTGCATTGGTTGTCAAGTGGTAGAAAATTACAAAGCAAAACAACAGCCAATGTTAAAAAAAAAAAACATGAATTGCATTTTATATTATATATTTGGTGTATATTTAGAATTAGAAGTAGAATAAAACATGAGAAAATAAAAAATGTGTTCATAGAGGTTTGAAACAAGATTTATCATTTATTGGCCTCAAGATAAAGGGTTTCCGATAGTTGTCACTGATTTTAGTTTCTTTTCGACCTCGCAAATGTCTTGTCAATATGTGACAGAATTAGTCATCTCAGAGACTCCTGCAATCTTGCATGTAGTTGATTTTTGCTAACACACATGCAAATATTTCTTTTTTAAAGTTGGATAACATCAAAGAATATAGATTTCAAAATATTTGTGACCTTTAGCCATATGTAGAAAAATTTAGTATGGTGTTAATATTTGGACTTTAATTTGTTAACATTTTTTATCGTCTCTTTGAAAATTTTATATGTATCTTTAATGAGTATTTATTAGGTACCTTCATCACTTGTACTGATCTCAAAATGCAGATGGATAATGTCCCAACACAGGATATATTTTGTTATTGTATTGCTGTTATTTTAGCATTCGAATAAAATTAACTTCTTTTACTGTAAAAAAAATTTAAACAAAAAGGATTGATTTGGTGATTAAAGTGGAGGAGTTAAAAGCTTAATGTTGTCCCGAGTTAACATCTTCTCAATTTCTTATTCTTTCCATTTCTTCCATTGCTATATAGTTTTGGAAATATAAATGTAAAAGTGTGATATTAAGTGGGTCCAAATGTCTTTTATACACTCAAAAACATTTAAAAACTTTAGTAACAGAAGAAATGGAAATGATAGGAAATTGAGAGGATCCTAACTCTGTTGCCCCATAAATTCAATTGAGGTCGTAACTACAATGAATATTAATTTGTAGAGGTATAAATTCGTATTCAAAATCCTACACTTAAATTAAGTCTAACCATTAAACAACTTAATATAAATAATAGTTCCCGTGATCTTAATTTAGTTGGTAGAGACATTACATATAATATGCAGGACTAAAGTTCAAACTCCGGCACTCCTACTTATTCACTTTAAAAAGTAAAATCATAAACACTAGACTATTTTTAAAAACAAAAAATAGAACAAGTCAAGATTAAACAAAATACAAAACCAATAAAAATATCCACAATATGGATTTAACTATGAATGACCCTTCCAATGTAACACACACTCTCAGGATCAGCACCATTTGACGTGTGCAGTTGACAGTTAATAAATAATAACAGATTCCTCCGTTATATTATAATAAAATAATTATAATAATAATAATCCCCTAAAAAAAACAATAATAATAATAATAATAGATTCCTAAAGTTAATATTTTTTCCTTAATCCTTATTTTGTCCCTTGTTTTATACGATTTTGGCCTATACATATCTTATTCTAGAATTTTTTGTCAAAAAAAAAAATCTTATTCTAGAATTTATTATGTGAATCTTCACATAGCTGTCCCTCGCTTTTGGATTTTGCAACTTTTTTCGTAGCAGTTTCGGTCGTTATGATTACAGTAATTGTGGTTGATGTGATGCGCAATGCAGCTATTACGGTGTAAAATTATTTTGAATTCTAAAAATTATATAAAAGGACACCAATGTGTCACTACACTATTTAGCCGCCATTGTAGTGTCTCAGTTTATTTCATAAGTACCGATTCGAATGAGCTTAAAATTCATGGTTGATATATTGTTAAAAATATGTTTTTTCATTAGATTTGACACAAATTAGGATTAGATTCATAAATTTTATTTTGTGGTGAGAAAATTTGAACGAACATGACCGAAATCTTTTGATGTGGTTCCTGATATGATTACGATGTGGTAATACACGTGAATGTAAATCATACCGCAATTGTGGTACAATGCGATTGCAAAGACCACCACATTAGCAATACTGAAACCGCAATTGCGAATGCAGACCGAAATTTAAAATCATGATCTTGACTTTTACCGAAAGATATCCTCTAAGAGAATCTCTAGGAAGAGAATTCCCTCTTTAAATAGATTTCAGATTCTCAAGGATTAGTCCCCTACTTACCTTGAGTTCACCCAATTTACATGAATATAAAACCAATCAAAGACATCAAGTTATACAATAGAGAGAAATAAAGAAACAAACAAAAATAGGTAACAAATCTACCTATTGTAGTAGTGAAAATCAATAAAGTTTGTTTAAAACATTAAAGCAATAATAGTTGATGATGTCTAATGAATCACAAAGGGTTGTGGTGATCCACCATGCATCTAGAGACTTCAGTGCAAGAGCTCTTAAATATGCCATTAATGGCTTTTCACTTGAGCATGGTGATAGCCTTACACTTGTTTCAATTCTTCATCATGTAAAGAGTCCAACTAGTGCCAAATTTCGTGAGTTTCCAAATCTTACTATTTTTCCTTCTTTATATTTCATTTTTGTGTTGTATACTTTTATCATAATTCATGGAACATCAGAAAGAAAGAAAAAAAAAATTAACAATGATATGGCATAAAATTTGGTTACTTTTTTTAATAAAAGTAGGCTATTTCATACCAAAATATGTAGTTTATAATATAGTTTTTGAGTAATTGTAAATTTATAATATAGTTATTTTTTTCTTTCAAAATTTCTTCAGGGGCAATATTTGGTACTGATCAAAATATTGTTGATGAAGAGGTTGCCAAGAAGAAAGAAAAGATGTATAATAATGCATGTATCAAGAAAATTATTGAGAAGTGTCAAACACACAAGGTTTGATGCAGCTAGATGATCTATCATTTTTTCTTTTAGATTTATATTTATAGATTGAAGAATATGTGACTTCAAATATATCATAGTAAATTTATTCCAAATTTTAAAACAAAACTTAGAGGTCAATTGTTTGATTAGACATGATTTGGATTAGAAAGCTGTAATTGTGCCACGCAGTTATTGATCTCGACAATCACATCTAAATAAATGGTCGATATTGTTTGATGATTAAACTTGAGTTAGCGGATAAGTAATATAAGCCGATTGATATCAATTCAATGGCCAAAATTGATTATTCCGTGAAACCACGTAATATTTTTAATGGCCAAAATGGTGTAAGGCTTGATTGTTGTCGTATATTTTGTAGCATGACCATAGTATAAGTTCTATCATTTATTTGTTGTGGTTATCTAGATTATGATAAATTGTCTAATGAAATTATTTTCATGAATTGAATTACTCAGATTCAGTTCATGATAGAAGTTCTTCCAGGCAAGTTACCGGAGCTTGCTATAGATGCTGCGATCCGTTTGAAGGCAACATCAGTTATACTTGATAGGTACTCCAACTCATTCAAACATTTATTTTCAATGATGATTTCAAATTTCAAGTATATATAATGATCCTCAACCTTATAGACAAGACCAATGAATATGCTAAAAGCTATGAACATATTTGCCTTTTATATCTTAATGAGGTTTGGAGATTTTTATGTGTGACATGCAGAGACATGAAGAAATATAAGAAGGATTTCATGCAGAATATCTCTTGTGCTTTGCTTATAATGAAACGTGATCACTCCATTAAGCACTTGAAAGGGCCATCGAAAACAATGATTTCTTTTAGAGGATATGACAATGAAAGTTTTGAAAAATGTAAGAAAACTAACCAATATAGTTATCTTCATATTCTTGATTTCCAAATTATTATGTCTTTTGATTTTAGTCTTTTCCGAGTTTTTAATCTTTAAATATCAAAATCTCAAAAAAAAAAATCGAGGACTAAAACCGGAAGACTAAAAACATATTTAAGCCGTCAATATATTTTCAACCAGCTGCATTTTGTGGCAAAGGTTTCGAGCGATATCATATCATGATTCTGTCGAACCATCTTCTAGAATAACATATAAATGAAATCTTTGTACAATTTTAATTTCTTTGAGTATAACCAATGTGATTAAAAATCATGAAGCAGGTTCTGAATCCTCACCAAGTTTATGGAGCATGACAAACGCCGTTTTCCGCTCCAAATCAAGCTGTAATCTTACAAAGATAGTTTGTCATCAACTTCATTGTCAAATTAAACAAACTCCTGAAGATAGAGATCTAGATATGGCAAGAGGTTATTGCCTATTACCTAGTGCTCCTGAAATGTATCACAATGAGACAAAAGTTGGACATATTAGTAACCATGAATCATATCATATAGTTGAAAAATTCAAAAATTCTGTTTGCTCAGTGTGTGAGAACAGAAGGCCTAAATTTGAATTGATGAAAGAATATACATATGTCGAGCTGCATGAAGCAACACATGGTTTTTCGCCGAAGAATTATTTATCGGAAGGTGGATTCGGTTCTGTTTATTGGGGAAAGCTACACGGACTAAAGATTGCGGTTAAGAAACATAAGTTTGCAAGTCTTCAAGGAGAGAAAGAATTCAAATCTGAAGTTAATGCACTAAGCAAAGCGATACATGAAAATGTGGTCATGCTGTTAGGATCTTGTTCTGAGGGAAATAACCGATTTCTTGTGTATGAATTTGTTTGTGATGGCTCACTTGATCAGCATTTATCGCGTAAGAGAGAAATTAACTTAAAACTTTGTGTCATGAATCTCCTAATATGATGACGAGTTTAATCGGTACGCACTGTCAGTGTTAGAAAGTTTTACACATGCATTCAATCACATCTCACCAAGTAGATATTTGTGGAGATGATTTAGGAACACACATAACAATGTGAAATAATGTAAGATATGACATTGGATGAATGTGTAAAACTCTTTTACGCTGACGGGGTATAAGAATTAAATTTCACGATTATTACATACTAACTCCTTCTACATTGTAAAATCATGCAGAACATTCTAGAAAACCTCTTAATTGGCCAGCTAGGATCAAAGTGGCTATTGGAGCTGCAAAAGGCTTGTTTTATTTGCATGAGAATAATATAATACACAGAGATGTGAGACCAAGTAACATCCTTGTTACACATGATTATGAAGCAATGGTAATGCAGTTCACAAATTTATTTATTTTTTGAATAAAAATGCAGTACACAGATTTAGAGACTAGTAATTGAACTTGAAATACTACAGAATTGATAATCTACTACCTCAATATCTAAATATATGACCTTGACTAAATCACAGATATTAAAGAATTTGATAATAGTATTAAAGTTGTTGGAAATTGATATTGTTATACAAGTTTATCCTTCCGGAGAGATAATTAGTTTATGTTTCTATCACAGTATGTATTACAGGTTGCAAAAAAAGATATAGGGGTACAATAATAAAGAAATAATTAATTTAGTTGAAAATTGAAAAGAGGTCCTATAAAATGGACAAGATAAAATCTAACGACGATTTTGTATTTTAGAATAGAAGTAGAATCTATTTCTCTCTGTCTCAAAATAAGTGTCACTGTAGCAATAAAATTTTGTTTCAAAATGAATGTCATTCTCATTTTTCAATGCACTATTCCCAAAGAAACAAATCAATAATTTACGGGGATAATTTAGTAAAAGTATTACTTCTTTTGACAACATAATCACATTTTTTTAATATGAGAGTAAAAATCTTAAACAACATTAGTTTTGAGACGGAGGGAGTAGTATCTAGTATAAGCTTGATAAATTGTTGGTTACACTATAAGCTCTTGAATTAAAATGAAATGTGAGTGAATCTACAATATTATTTTTAACTGGAATGTTTAGTAACAATAATTATTTTTTCTAATTTATTATCAGCTGGGAGATTTTGGACTGGCTAGAACTGAACAAATGGACTCAGTATACTCAACAGATGTTGTTGGAACATTAGGGTATATGGCACCAGAATATGCAGAATCTGGTAAAGTGTCAACCAAGTCAGATGTGTATTCTTTTGGAGTAGTGCTTCTTCAGTTAATAACAGGAATGAGGACAACAGACAAAAGGATTGGAAACAAAAGTCTTGTGGGATGGGTAACAATCTTTGTGAAACAACATTTTTATAGATTGAGCATATTTGTGTATCAATTGAAGCACGGACACAAGCACAGACACGCACATGACAGGTGTCTGGTATTGACACATAGATACCAGTAATAATTTAAGAAAATAAAAGTGATTGAATGTAATCACATATGTTAATATTGTGTCGGGTATCAAACATGTTTTCAACAATCCGACATGTTAGCACTACATACCGAATAAGTACCACATTAAAGTCATTGCTATTTAATTTCCATGTTTTTTTTTTTGGGTCAAGTAGAGTTTCCATGTTTTGAATTCATTCATTGCAATTTGCATGTTTCTTTCAATTTTTGAGCTCTTGATTGATTTCAGGCTAGGCCACTATTGAAGGAAAGGAACTATCCAGATCTAATTGATGAAAGGATGATGGATACCTATGATTGTCATCAGCTTTTTTGGATGATTCGTCTAGCAGAAAAATGTCTCACCAGGGATCCTCAGAAGCGATTATCAATGGATACAGTAAGTTTATTTATCACTGAGTTTCTTTCAAAACAACAAATTATTCATATTTAGACCTCTCAAGTTTTGACTACTTCAATTAGTCCTGTATTAAAATTCCAAAAATATTAAGGCTGCTAACATATGTTGAAAACAACTTAATCCCATAAGTCATTTTTATAATTTCTACTAAATTCATGCAAATAAATTCAAATACTAATAAGTTAGCTTTTTCCTAAGTTGGTAAATATCTTCCTCCAAAAGTACTCCCAAATGTCATGACTGGTCAGGTCAACAGTCAACGACACATATAAAAAGAAAACGTGACATTTCTTTCCTTGAGATTATGGGTTGTATAGCTTAAAATAAAAGTGATTTTAACATAAATAATTTGGAAAAGTTTTGAGAGATTTTTAAGAAATGTATAAATTATAGTTGAAAAAACATAAACATCATAATTTTATTTCTCTCTTCTATTAAAAATGATTTGGAAAATTCGTTGATTCTCGAGGGTTTAGTTGGATACCGGTACCGATACTTTGTATGCGAATTCATTCAAAAATTAAAATAAATAAATAAATAAAATAGCACAGCATTAAATAATTGAATGATAACTATATAAACCCACCAAACTCGACGGTATATCTGAGTATTCGCCAAAAATAAAATTCAAAATAACAACTTTAGTTTTAGCATAAAAATCATAATTAACAAAAAGACATTTGAAAGAACCTTATACACAAACTAATATTTTTTAGTTTTAGCATAAAAATCATATTTAAAAGAAGCTTTCAAAAGTTACATTAAATTTTTCTTGGTTAAAATGTTAAACAAAGTGACACTAATAATATTCACCAGCATGGTACTTACAAAGAGACATGTGAAACTGCAGGTGGTTAGTGCATTAACTCATATAGTAGAAGGCAACACATGTAGCATGGTACTAAGAGACTGTTCACCAGCAAGGTCAGATTCATCCTATGACATGTCAGAATCTCTTTTATCAGAAGATGTCTCTCCAGGATTAGATGATTATGATGATGATGAAGATGGAATCGTCTGTGTAGGATGTAACGCAATTAATTTACGACCCCCACCATCTCCTCCTTTAGGAAGCACTTCATGGAGTACAACAAGGCACAAGTATGTATATTCACAAGGCTGAATGAATGAATGCATTAATCTTCTTATCCAACTGGATTATATGTTAAATCATTATTATATCCTATTTTCAGTACTAGTATATGTAAAAAAGAAAACCGTGATCAAAGTCTCCTTTTTCTAATTCTAGTTTACTTAAATAATGTTGCTTCTATTCTATTTTGTATGTTCCTTCACTCTACAAAAATAAAAATGTTTCCAATCTTAGAATAGATAATGCATCAAACTTTGTTGTATGCATAGTTTTCTTGATTTTGCTCTTCGACTAATCTCACTCAAGCTTTGATGAATAAAATAACAAATGATAGGCAAATTCTACTGACCACTTTGATAGGTGGTCCAAGGCAAGTCTATATTTTAAAATTGCTTCAAACTCATCTATTGATTAGTATATCATAAGACTTGGTGATAACTCTATCAAGAGCTTGTAAACATGTATAGTTATTTATCCGTTCCTTAGGACATTTTTTTTGTCCGTAGACAACGTGACCAACACTAGTGAATCTCAAGCACACAACAAGGTTATAGGTTCGAACTCGAGTGAAAATATGCAGGCTAACAATATTGACAATGTCAGTTAAGTTTCTGTGATCCCCTTAGGAAATTTGTTAATAAACCAAATATAGAAATATTGTATTGAAAATTGTGTACTCAATTTCTTAAAAATTTAAAAATTGTCTTTTTCAACACAAACTTCTATTTTTTATTACTTAACAAGTGCCAAGGGGTACATGTTATCAAGACCCTTAATAAAAATATTAATCAAACTTAACAAAAGGTCAGACATGTCAAGAATTTCTTAGCTCTAATCATATCAACTAGTACAAAATATCAGGTCAAACGAAAACAAGCAAATATTACAAGCCATTCTCAATCCGTACAGCTACATGCTGTTTCAAATGCAATGTGGTTCTACACAAATTAATCGCAAGTCTGCAAAAGATTCATGGAGGTATACAGTCATGAAACACACAACATTACAAAGACACGTGACAGCGAAAGTCTCGAACCAATGTATCAGTACTAAAAAATCACACCCATAAAAAATCTCTATCGGCCTAGGAGATATTAACACCTGATGACCGTGTTAAGAAAACAAACATGAATGTAATTAGTGCACGAGTTTCAAATCACACATCTCAGGTGTTTTCTTAACCAAGATCAGATATATGACAGACGGCGGGCATGTTGTTCCATGCAAGAGAACCAAACTCCCATACCTGACTTGGGTTGGAAGTTCCAGCAGTCATATGTTTATAGTCGGTGGCTAATTGATCTTCAAAAAACATCGATGTAGCATCAGTGATGGATTGGTTCTTGTCATGCCCAGAGTATGCCTCATACCAATCAGAAGCAAGCAAGAAATCGGGCCGCAGAGACGTGATTTGATTTTCACTGTCAGGGGTCCAAACCTGGTCAACATACTCTAATTTCACAATGTTGCCTGCACGTGAGTTAAAGAGTTAACAAGAAAACCTTAGACATGCATTTTCCAAAAACTAATCAATGAATTTGTTGGGATATTCTAACTCTATCATAAAAAAGAATGTACTGTCTTCTTAAATTATTATCATCCACGAGGGAGGTAAATATTTTTATGGTGCGCATGAAGACTTCTATGCTTTGTGAATCAAAAGAGTTTCATCAAGCCTTTTTCTATAGAACATTTCCAAAATTATTTTGAAATTTGGCACTTGATTAAACAACAAACTACACAATGGAACAGGAAATCTCAAAGTACAAACAAGTGTATGAGTGTGTGAACATTTTTAATAATCATCCATGATCCATCATATCACACACTGAAAGGCACTAACCATTAATGGTATGACCAGGTGGCTGTTCATCTAGTGAATTTCTGTTGGCACTAACAGCATGGCACTCGTTCAATATTGAAGATGCGCCAAATGGAGATACAGGGTCAGCATAGTCTTCCCATTCTGTCTCATACATGTTCAAAGCAGAGCTGTCTTCTCTTTCACCAGGAGTTGCAGTAGATGAATTTGAACTCTTGTCATAATATTGGTTTACTGAACTGCTTGGAGTCTTCCGTTGATAAAGTACAGATTGCAGAAGTCCACTATTTTGTGGAGAAGAACAATCTGACTCCAGTGTACTAACTGGTGCAGGAGACTGAATGAAATCATCAATTGACTCAAGTAAAGGAGGCGGGGGAGATGTAACCCAGCTACCTAAATCAATTTCTGAATTTTGGAGTGAAGGGAGCTCCAATTTCGCAGCCTCGAAAGGCTTGGAAGTAGAGGAATTGTCATTCATAATTGAATGGCTGTAACACATTGAGCTGTGTAAGGAGGGACCAGGATCAAGGGGTGATTGCACCCCAAAAGATTGTGTCGACTTATCAAAAGTATCATCCTGAACATGATTAAATGGATAAAAAGCATTTCTGTTGGTATAACTGAAATCAAGAAATGGCATTGTTGACTCTCGAAAACGTTTGTGGTTAGATGATGTCGATGGCACAAAACTACAATACTGAGAAGAATCAAAACCATTTAGCATATTGCCATAAGCAGAAATATCAGGAAGCTCAGGCACATAAGGTAAGATTCCCTGGTTATCCTTCAGAGAGTCAAATATTACATCATGTTTATCGAAACACTTTTTCTGCAAGAAACCAGGATGCACTTTATTGCGACCATTAATTCTGTTAATTCCACCAGTGCTTTGCCCATTTAGAATCTTTTGCAATACTTCAGGGGGATAAAGTGCCAAGCCAGCTCGGTGATGCCTCTTGATCCGAGTGTTCCAATAGTTCTTTATCTCATTATCTGTACGACCAGGCAACTGCAAGCCAAGGAAATAAACCACTATAATGGATAAAGAAAATAAGCATAAAATATTGGGAAAATAAATTGAAAATACTGATTGCCACAATTATAAAATCCTGTGGAGTGCATGATCACCATTCCTGAAATGTTTTAATCCAAAGTACCAAGACATTTACTTGTAAATTTTGGCCAGTTGCCTGAATAAGTTAAACCCCTCATAATTATAAAAAATAAAAATGAAAAAAATAAAATGAGTTAATAAATAAATAAATAAAAGAAATGCATGAGTTTCCTTATAATTAAGTCAATTTCAGGAAAGAATGTAAATGTTCAAATTCAGAGTTATATGTACACACACATGATACATCACTGATACTGCTATGTATTCTGATACTTACAAACTAATCCATTATCAACTGAATATGCTTTATAATCATAAAATAGTGTTTCCCTATTAAGGCAAGCAAATACTAAGAGGTACAAGGTTATAAGAATAAACAGTGTGTTATGCGCACAGCCTTATAAACTATAGACGGACAATTATCATGACATATTCTACTATCTACTGTCTAACTTTACAACTAACCTAATCTGCGACTGGAGTTCTCAGTCACAATGTCCAAGCCAAAATAAATCATTTGCAAACACAGAAAATTGAATGTTGTAAAGCCCTTCAATCCATAACAGTTGACAGAAAATGTATTGTAGAATTAAATATTTATACATAATGGGTGAGGTTATGCATTAGGAATCAAACAAAAGACAAGTGAACTGTATTCTACCACATTTGTTAGTGTGAATCTCTACGTCATCTTATCACCTACTAGGATATCCCAAGCCATACACAGTATTTAATTAACATTCATTATTAAATCCACAAATCCAACTAGCTTGCTCCATATTTTAGAGAAGTTATAAAAGTTATTAGATGTAACAATATTCAAGGAAGATGTAACAATGACATCATTAATGGAAAATGAATAGAATTCAAAGATTTCATGAAAACCTGAAGAAGAAAAAAAATATTGCAACAGAATGTCAGGCAAAGAAAAATAATACACAATATGCTTACAAAGCTTGCCATGCGTGCCCATTTGTTTCCCATTTCTGCATGAAGCTCACAAATCAACCGCTCCTCTTCTGCAGTAAATGTCCCTTTCTTTAAATTTGGCCTTAGGTGATTAGCCCACCGCAGTCGACAACTTTTTCCACAACGTAGCAAGCCTGTATGCTTATGAATGGCATTCCAGTTCCCTTCTCCATTTTTCTTGACATAATTGACCAAAATATCATCTTCAGCAGATGTCCACGGCCCTTTCTTCAGAACAACTCCACAGGCACTTCCGTCATAACCCTCATCATCCAACTGTGACCCAGTCTCACCATCGTGGAACATCTCATCCTCAATCTCCTTTTTGATCCGCCTCATCATATGGTTTCTGCCCAAAGCATATCACAACCACAGAAAAATTCTTAAAATATAAAAAAGAAAACACAGATAAAACCAGAAAAAGTTCTAAATATCCATTCACAGCCACAAAATTTGAGTTTACTCCTTTACTTTCAAATATTTCATTTTCATAGAGAAAGAGAACAATAATAAATGACGACCTTCACGAAAACGCCTCAAAAACTAAAACACAATTTCCAAAGCACTTAAATGGAAACAAAACAATCAAAACCAGCATAATAACCAACCAGCTCCATCCATCCTTTTACAAAGATAATAAACAAAAAGTAAAACAATAATCATAAATTTCAATGGAAAAAGTTTCTAATTGAACAAAATTATATTAATATTTGGTAATTCATGATGCTCTGCTCTGGACCAGGAAAGCAAGAATTCCCAAACCAAAAATAGAACAAATCATTATATTCAACTGTTAATACATGATTATTTCACATGAAAAAGCAAAACACAATTTTATCCCCTAAACACACAGCACTAATTTCAATTATTTTTCAACTAACCAAACACACCCCTAAATCCAATCATTGAAGCACAGCACACATTTATTACACTACAAAATCAATACTAACATTTAACACAAACAATAACAATGAAATAATGATTAGGTAATTAATTAACTATATTAATGTGAATAAATCCAAAATTTCAATGAAAACAAAAACGATAAACAACAAACACTAGAAAACGATACCTGAATTAGAACGTGATCACACTAAAATCCAAAAACAACGTCGTTTGAAATCCAAAGCTGAATTGAGCTAAGAAACCGTGAAAATCTTGTTCCTGAAATGAAAATAAAAGATGATAAATGAGTTTGAAGAAGTGTTATTAGCAAAATTAGGTTAGAATATGGAAATCAAAAAAAGAAAGAACGAAGCATTTCCATGGAGTAGTGATAACCCTAATTTAGAAAGTGTGAAAATTCAGAAATGGAATGAATCAGAAGAAAGTAGAAGATTGAATTGAGTTACAAACCTTAGAAGATGAGAGAGAGAGAGAGGGTTTTGGTGTTGGTGTGAAGAAAAAGAAGAAAAGAAATGATTTATGAATTATGAGAAGAAATGAAGAGAGGAGAGAGAAATGAAATGGAATTGAAATGAAGAATGAAGAAGTAGTAGTAGTAATAGTACTAACAACACACATAAAACACGTTTCACTTTGGTTTTTTAATCTATATGTTTTTATGTACTCTTAATTCATTTTACATACAACACATGCTATTAATGTGGAATTGAATTTCTAACACTCATCTAAAATCTATTTTTTTACCAAATCTTTTTAAAAATCTATTTTTCTGATCAAATCATTCTAAATCATGTTAAAAGTATATGTTGTAGTAAAAAAAAATTGTCAAAAAGAATTTTAAATTGCATTTTATACGTATTGAAATGTCAATTCACCGTTGATATGTATTAAAGATTTAAAGAAGTATTCAATTTATTTTTTTGAAAAAAAAAAAAAAAAAAATTAATACTTTATCGTCACACTATGATACATGGTCAATATTATGCCACAAATATGATATGTTTACTTATGTGTGCTAAGTTTTCTAGAACATGAATCAAAGCTTCCATCCCATCTTTGATTACTTCTTCTCTCTCTTTTAATTGATACATTTAAATTTTGTCATCCATAACATTTCATGGTTATCAATGTTCAAGATTTTTCTTTATTTTTTTTATATGATTCTATTGCCAATTGTTCATTCAATTTTATGTTAACAAATTTCAAATTTAATATTCTAATGCACCAATATACTAATATTTAGCCACTGCCCCAAACCAACCAGACTTCTCTCTACTTCTATTCTCTACTCTTTCCTTTTTCAAGATTAGGGATGGTAGTAAACCCCAAATCCAGAAGACCCACCCGAACCCAAGTCAACGGGTGAAACCCGAGTTGACTGGGTTTGGGTGACACCCGAAACTATGGGCGTGGATTTGGGATCACTCAAACCCACACCCGAAACCCATACACCCACCCGAATATATGTGAAATTATCTAATTAACCCTAAGTATATATATATATATATATATATATATATATATATATATATATATATATATATTATGTTGAATTTTGATATTATTGTATTGTATTTTGTCATTTGCAAACTATGTTAAACTATGTTATTTTGTCATTTGCTTGTATTTGTACTTTGTCATTTTATCAAAAAGAATACGGGCCGAGTTTTGGTAGGTAATTAATTAATTATAAGTGTTAGCTATGGGTTTTGGGTTTGGGTGAAAAAACCCGAACCCAATGGGCGTGGGCGTGGGTTTTGATTTGCCACCCAAAGAACCTTTGGGTTTGGGTTTGGGTGTTTGTTTTGGGCGTGGGTTTGGGTATTGCAAAACCCTCACCCATGGGCACCCATTGCCATCCCTATTCAAGATTGGTCTAACTGTCTAAGAGCTAGTGTGTTTTATATTTAATTTTTTAATTTTCTTAAATTACAATATATATTTGCTATAAGTACATATATGTCAAACATGTCGTATTTTATATTTTTCAATAAATGACGTATCGCTATTGGACACGTATCAATCCGATATTTATGTCGTGTTTGTGCTACATGGGTTTTATCATATGTTTGATGTTGTAGTATGGGTTATATCGCTCTATCCATTCCTTTGTTTAAGAAAGAATTTTGTTCAAGTTCTAAGTCATGTAAGGAGTTAGAGTTTAATGGATTCTATCCACACAAAACTGTCTACGAATTTATCTATGCATTAGAAGATGGTGTCTTTGTGCTCTCTGGTAAAATTGTTGGTCTCTTCAAAGTGAATCAATGGTTATATCATGTTTGTCACTGTGGATTTTTTTGAATAATGGTGCCGGTTCATATTATTGTGAGGACTGCCACCTTAGAGCACCTCCAATGGTGCAACCTTCACAAAAGTATTTTGTGGGTCTCATCAATGCCACATCACTGTGAAGCAACTCATTAATTTTTTACTCCAAAGGTGCAACTCGAAAGAATTTATATTGGGTCCCACAATTTTACCTTACATATTAATATTTTTTTCATATTTAATTTTAATGCAACTTAAAATATTAGTAATTTTAATATTTATGAAAATAATTGAAATGTAATGCTAAATATATCATATATATAATTAAAAACTAAAAACTCAAAATAAAGTAAAATAAAATAAAAAACATTGCATAATTAGAAAAATTAATTTAAATTAAAATGAAAAATAAACTGTAACAATGGGAACAATATTAAGTCTAGCCAACAAAAGGTAACATCATATGTTATTTAAACAAACAACATATATATTATTTAATTGAAGCAACTTTCAAAGTATCGTACACTTCTGCATGCACCGTGTTGCCAACGTGGCGGATTACAATGGTTACTTTGACAAAACAACTCATATGTTGTAACTACAAACTGGCGGACGATACTCAAATTTAGACCGCTGGAGTTGCTGTTAGTGTTTTCGACGCCACTTCAATGTATGTCCTTTTGTTTTTTATTCTTCACTTGATACTTTTATTTTTTTTCCATTTATTTCTTTTTATGTTTATTAATTTTGTAATTCTTATAGGTCAAAGCTTCAAATTGCAATTCAAGATTCTACATCCAGTGCATTGTTGCCAATGTCGGATACTTTGTTTCAAGGAATTGACTCCATCAAGAATAATGTATTCTTTAAGCTTACAGTTAATGTTGTTTGTTAATGTGATGTTTCTATTGGTGAATGTATTATTTTCAATTGTGTTTATTTCTATTTTAATGTGTTATTTCCTTTGGTCTTTGTTCAGGGAGTTTCCTTTGCTTTGGTGATGGGGAAAAAATGTTGACTAATAAAGTAGTGCTCATAATTTTTTTTTTTTTGAACAGCAAATATATTATTAATCAAATCTCTGCTCAAGACGAACAAAGACCGGTGAAAAAGAAAATACATAATAAAGGTGCCGTATATATGCGGAACGCCAACCCCAATAACAACAACACCAAAAGCAAACACTGCAACACCTAAAAGGATCCACACAAAAGGAGGACACTCCTAAAAAGAACACTCTTAATCTTCCAAAGAACCTAAGAAGACATCTACTCTACCTACAAAGATACCACTAGATTCTAACTCCCGAACTCGAATCAAAAGCGCTCGGCTCATTTGAATCCAAGGCAACTCCGTAAGCCAAGAATGATGGTTCAACAGTAGCCTAAAAACCTAAGACGACAAAGCTCGGCTCACAGGCCACCTCGAAACCAGTCAATACCGACACATAATAGGCCAAATCAGATACAAAGAGACCTGCAAATCTCAACAGATTTGGGAACCAACAGGGACTCAGAAAAGAATCCAGCAAATCTCAACAGTTTTGAAAGCGGTCAGAGACTCTAATACCATCAACAGCCCAGCACACGCGGCATCGACCACGCCTCAGCAGCACCAAAACCAACCCCGTCACACCTACAACACCTCACCACCATTCCTCACAACACAAAAACACCTCGTCCACCAACACCTCCGCCAAATCAAGGCATAATGTTAGTGCCTTCTCCATTGTTCTGCAAAACAACAACTTACCCTTGTTATGCAAAACAGTAACATAACCCACTCATCACCAACACACCATCACCTCCAATCACCACCACCACGTCAACTCAAAACAAAAACCAACCACCACCTCAACACCTACAACCACCACCACCACACCATAAAAGCTCTTCACCGTAACACCAAAACCTCCGGATCCATGTAGGAAACACCAAATCCACAGGTTATGAGAGTTGATGACTTGTCTGATTGTAAAGAAGGTTATGAGAGTTGATGACTTGTCTGATCATGTTGGTCAAGTTCTACGTATAACAGACGATGTTGATCTCATTAAGCAATTTCATTTGGATGGAAGCAATTTCACTCCAAGTAAGGTTTGTAGTCTTTGTCTGCAGTGTATTCCCACTATTGTTTTGCATATAACTATTTGTGCCGTATAATTTTGATATAATTGTTGTTATTATTGTTGTTGCAGTGTGTCTTTCAAGGATCATCTGTTGGTTTAAAACCTATTATCGGCAATGATGGATTGTTTTCCTCTCTTCCACACTATGTTGGAGCTGGAAAGAAACTCATGATTGTGGATGTACTTCACAATTTTATGAATGTTGCAACTCCTGTATCGCAGAAGAAAAGTATTGAAGTCATGGTTCCTAATGATGTTGTCATGTTTATGGGTGGAATGAGTAGTGAAGGTTCTACCTGGAATGTTATGTAATGGATTATATCTAAGTAGTTGCTATTTAGTTTTTGTTGTTGATTTTGAGTTGTATCAACTAAGTGCCGTTGGAATTAATATGTGTTTCTAGGTTTTGTTATAATCTTCTATCTATATTAGCTAAGTTGTTGTTGCAATTATTATCCCTTCCTAGGTTTTCTTTCCACCTGCGTTCCAATCTTTTGTATTCTATGAAACTACTTGTTGTATTAATTTAAACTTAATTTCCTCAATCAAAGTATTTTTATGTACTTCACTCTATAACTTTGTCTCTTTATGTTTGGTTGGTTTAAAATGTGTTATAGATTTTGTTCCTAGATACCACATTAAGAAAATTTAATGCTAAATAAATCAGAGTTTCATGCTTATGAACTTGGTAGTAATAATTGTTAAATAGTATTAAAATGGTGGATAGATTACATAAAAAAGAATGAAGTGAATTATAGTTGTATAACCATATAAGAGGGAACACACGAAAACTCTATAAGCATTCTGTCATTACACTAAATAAAAGAAAAAATAAGATGAATAGATTGACAAAATTTGGTTTTTCACTTTATTTTGCTTTATTAGTTTTCCTGTTTGGAATTCCCCTGATATTTGTAAGAAGCATGAAGTTATACATGAAATTAAATTTGATATTAGCATTATTATACGTTTTTCTTTCGCCTTATTTTTAAGATGTTTCCTCTTGGAATATTATGTGTGTTTACTTTGTTTGTTGATATTGAATTAAATATGTGTAATAGAGATATGAATAATAATGAAAAATCAATAGTTTTAGCTATCTTGTCATGTTGTTTCATTGACTTGATGAAGTAATGCTTTTGTATTTTTTGTTGGAACCATTATTTATATGATTGTCAAGTAAGACAATCTATACAAGTGGTAAACCACTTTATACTATTCACATCCAGACAAGTTAAAGTTAAATTTTGAAGATTATTAGTTAATTTATTCTGTTGCAAATTACAAATTTTTGTTATTATATTATAAGAGGAGACTGTCAACTCTATAATTTATTGGCAATATTCATGTAATATTTTAAGCATTTCTAATACTCTTTGTTGGTACTATTCATGTAATATTTATTGTCCTCTATGTTTCATCTTTAAAATTGCTATCAATAGTGGATTTTTAAAATATTAATGTATATTATTATAGCTTTGTCTAGGTGAGGGTATGGTACCGATATTCGAGTACCGAAACGGTTACCGCATTTTTAGAAAAACTAATACACGGATATGGACATAAATTAAAGTATGGGTAGGAACCCGGTACTGGTAAGGGCAGTGCCGGTACCGACAATTTGGAGGCCCTGTATCGAATATTAAAAGTGAATTTCTTAATTGAAAAAATACACAATTTTGTTTATAAAAAAATAGTACTCTTTTAAATTATGAATAATACACAAATTTCTGTTTATCTTTAAGTCAAGACAAACCTTTTTTTTCTTTTCTAAAACATGCACTTAACAAATTTAAATTGGGGCAACAAAAATAGATTAAAATAATATTAAGATATTTTATTTATATTTTTGAATAATATTTTTTTTAAGTGACCTACGAACATATAATATTATTTTTTTTAGGCCCTTAAAAATTGGAGGCCCGACGCACTAGGGCACCATGCACACCCTCAGTGCCGGCCCTGGGTAAGGGTACGTACCCTGATACTCTCCCTCGAATTGAGGACCCGTAAATCATATTTTGTTATTGTGTAGTATACATTCTCTGCTTTTTATTTTGTTTCACCTCATTTTCATTCCTTTGTTTTTGTCTTTTCTACTATCTCACCAAATGTGTTGTTAAGTTTGAATCTGCATATTAATCTTGAAAGTTAAGAATTTCGTCATTGATTAGTAGTGGAATAATATAGAAATGGTATAATTTTTCACTTCAAGCATTTGATATTGATATGTAATTTATAGTAATTAGATAGTAGAACTGAAATATTGGAAGAATGAATTTGCTCAAATCTAATGATTGTTATCGTCATAATATTGCTAAATTTAAGCGTAAACAGAGAAAGGAAAAGTTGGATTTGAGAAGAAGATTTGCTCAAGTCAATTCTTCGGTTTTGTCTATATTGAAAGGTTAGTTCCTGCAGTATTTTTTTTCCAGTTTGACTTCTATTATGTTTCATTTGAATCTACTGTAAGAATTAGAAATTAGATTTCGATAAGTTGATGTTTCTAAATCTTATGAAGGAAATCCTCAAAGGTTGGCCAAATTTAGGCGTAAACTCAGGAAAGAGAGGGTTGATTTCAAAAGAAAATTTCGCATAACAAATTCTTCAACTTTTATTGATATGATCGGTTAGTTTCCTCGATAGTTTTGAAAATATTGTGGCAAAATGTAATATGTTTTATTGTGAATGATATACTCATTGTGAAAGAGAGGGAGTCAACTAATATGAACTCTTTGTCTATTTTGTAAATGAAGGATCCGGAAACCCAAAAATTCTGTCAAGAGACGACAATAGCGTATGGAAAAATTAAAATCGAAGAGATTACATTGTTAGAACAAAAATGGTTCTTAGAACAAACCCCAAGAGCTTGATAAAGTTTTGATGATAACAAATTATTAATATGCAATTGAGAACACTAATGATCTTATATGAAAGTATGCAGTTAACAACGAAGATAGAATCTGAGAAGCTCAAAGAAAATTATACGCATCTGAAGCATTCAGAGGTTCTGAGAGAACCAAGTCTGAAGAAGAGTCTGTCAGAAGCTACAAGGGTCTTAAAAGCAAGGAAAGTCTAAGAAGCAAGAAGAGTCTGTTAGAAGCAATTTAAGTGTACTCTCAGAAGCTACACAAGAATGACAAAACATATCCATATGATGGGAGCAAGTCTAGAGATATCTCCTCCAAGTTAAAATATATAAAATTACGAAATGGATGCTGCTCTGTGTCAGTCCAACAAGTCAAGAAAGGAGTATCAAGACAACAATACTAAAGTTACCTCTTCTGTGCAAAGGAACTATCTTCGAGAAACAAAGAAGCAGAAGCAGTTTGTCATTTGTGAAATAAGTTAAAAATGGTATAAGCATCTTTCAAACGGGCAAACTGATCTTCCACAACGGTCATATTCAAACGTCGTTATTTCTAAGCCTATAAATACAAGACCTCTTTGAATTGATAAGTTAGTTGATTGACCGAACATTTTAAAATAGCTTAAACTTGAAAGAACTGCATACAACAGAACAAGAAGAAAGTGTTCATTCAATTCAAAGAACTCAATACCAAACATCTGCACAAGACTTGAACTCAGAAATCTTCACTCAAACATCAAAGCAGTCTGTTTTGATAACTATTGTAAAAGAGTTAGTCTTAGCACTAGTAGAAAAAAGACATTTGGTTATAGGATTCCACTACGGACATATGAATATCAGTAGTGAAAAACAATTGAGCAAGAGATTCCACTACTGATATGTAAATATCAGTAGTGAAAAGTTCATGGGTAGGATATTCCACTACTGATATTTAAATATCCGTAGTGAAAAGTAGACACGGTGGCAATCATGTAATTACATTGAAATTTTATTTTAAGAGATTACACTACCGATATGTGGTTCCACCGTAGTGGAATCCATTACCTTTGAGATTTTAGAATATCACATTCACATACGCGTGTTTTCCTCACTCGCTCAATGTTCACTGCAGAAATCTCAAGAATCAGTGTAGAAAAGGTTTGAAGCTATTATTTGTTGATTGTAATTTTGGATAATTAAGTTAATAGAAGATTTAGTACAATTTTAGCGAGTACACGGAGATTAGAAATGCTCTTATAATGTTGACTAAAATTGCAGATATCTAATAATGAAGTTGCTGTGATAACCAAGACAAATGAGTCCTCACGCCGTCTACTACTCCGCCACACCCTTGTAACTTTCTCATTCTCTTCTAGATCTATTCCATTTCAATTGCTTCAACTATTCAATATTCCTCTTTGGGTGGGTGCTAGAGGATTAGAATTTACTTGGGAGTACATTTTGCAGGGCCTAGAGGCAAATACAAATTTGGTTCGTTGTTAAGTAAAAGTCCTTTTTTTCTCTCATAGATAACGTTTTGCGGCTGCCGAATCAGACAGTCTTTAAGTTAAACTATAGAGTTTGGTCTGTAATATTTCCTGGAGTGGATCTTTTTATAATTCAACATTAATTGAAATGATGCTACAGTTTGTCAATGTTGTTATTTGGTATAGGGGAAAACACTTAACAAATAACAATTTGTTTGCAGTTTGTCTTGTATGTATTATCTATAATTTTAAAGGTTTCTGCACTTATATTTGTACAGGTTTTGAGCATATCACTCGTCGGACTAGGATCTTTGATGTGGCTCAGAAAGAATAAACCCAAGACCATCATTCCAATTATATACTTGTGTGCTGTGATTGTAGCTACCATGCCATCTATCACAAGGTCTTTACTGACTGACTCATTACACTTACTGTTATGATGTTGATGACAAAGAGTATAGTGGACTAATTCTAATACTATATTGCACCATGTTATAGGAGAAGATGTATATATGAGTTACTATATAATGTTATATCATATTACTATAGTAGCTTATGTTCAATTTTCTTTCTCAATATTGTTTCCTAAAATTTGGTAAATTCCAAATATTAGTGATGTAATTTTCTATTCTAATTTTTTTTTTGTTTTGTTGAAGATGTATATTAGTGATGTCAATCAAGTTGGTTTGAAGTGCCACAAGTTTGAAGAATGTCATCTTCTCAAAGAAGCGTAATGGGCAGCTGCATAAGGTGTTTGAGAGAGTTGTGCGATGTTGAGATAGCTCTAATCATCCACTCAGTTTTGCTTCTTTTATCCCTTGGTATGCCAATTTTTTTACTTGAATCGTGATCACATTTTATTGTTACTTGTGCTTATTGGAAAGAACAAATTATTAGATTTTCTCATAACATAAGCTTTAATTATGGTTTTGCACTGACTTAATTGAGCTTTATAAAGCATGTATCTTTCTCTTTGTGGTTCCATAGGTTCACTAATTTAATTCATGCTTTAGTATTTAAATCAACATGTCCTGTACAATGAAAATATGCCTGCATTCGTGTATGTAATTATTAGCTTATAAGTGTTAATGCAGAAGTTAAATAAAAGAGCTTTTTCAGAAATTGAGATGCAGAAGCTAATTACAACTCATACAAGAAAATATGTATTTGCATATAAATGGTTTTGCACATATGTATTTGCATATAAATTGGTTTTGATTTTATTGTTTTCTATTGCTGAAAATATTGCAGCTTCTTGCTCTGAAGAAGATAGCTTCATCTATCCTTCCCAATAATTTGTCTGACGATTTTATGGAGATAGTTTCTAATCTCTCCCGTTTGCATCATCTGAATGTGACAGAGCTTGTATGTTATTGTTCAGAGCATGGAAAACACCTCTTAGTCAGTTGCACCATCTGAATGTGACGGAGCTTGTAGGTTATTGTTTGCTATTGTTGATATATAGAAGATATTGATATTGCATTTTTAAGCAAGTATTAGGTTAAGCAAGAACAAGAGATATATTCTAGAAATACATTTGTGTACAGTGTTTTTGTGAATTTTCTTGAGATAATTGGTTTCCAAGTGTTAGTGGAGTTGTTTGTATTGGACTACAAAATTAATATCGGAAAAAATTATTTTAGTTAAAAGTGAGTTGATAGTATAGTAGCAGCAAAAAAAAAATAGTATAGCAAAAGCAGCAAAAAGATTTTTTTTAAAAAAAATAATAGATTCCACTACGGTTGGAATGATGAAACCGTAGTGGAAACACAACTTTCCACTACGGTTGGAATGCTGGAACCGTAGTGGAATCTCTAATTTTTTAAATAAAAACATGTTAAACAGGACTTTCCACTACAGGTGGAACTTAAACAGTAGTGGAAACATGACTTTCCACTACGGTTGCAATAGTGGAACCGTAGTAGAATCTCTTATTTTTTAAATAAAAACACGCTAAAACATGACTTTTCACTACGGGTGGAACTTAATCAGTAGTGGAAACACGACTTTCCACTACTGATGTGGATCCGTAGTGGTATCCATGTACTTACCACTACACCTGCAAGCACTACTGACCGCCAACAGTAGTGGAATGTGTTTTTGGCCAGTAGTTGTATCCCCGTTTTCTACTAGTGTAGGTGTACATTTGTAAACAATCTTATTGTATAAGATTCAAAGTCTCTTATTTTTGTGCTTGAGCAACTTGTGAAATCTCTTGCTTTTGTGCTTGAGCAAATTAGAGTAAGTCTCTTGCTTGTGTGCTTGAGCATCTATTGAAGTCTCTTGCTTGTGTGGTTGATCAATTTGAAGTCTCTTGCTTGTGTGCTTGAGAAAATAGTGTAAGTCTCTTGTTTGTGTGTTTGAGCGTCAATTGAAGTATTTTGCTTGTGTGCTTCAGCAAATTGTGTAATCTTTTGTGATTATAGTGAACTCTCTTGTTGAGAACAAGGGGACTGGAGTACTCTCAAGTTATGAGGGGAACCATCATAAAAACTTTGTGTGTTCTCTCTCTCTCTCTCTCTCATACTGCTTCTCAACTTTGCTTCTGACTATATTATGTATTTGAGTTATGTATTTGACTATATTATGTATTTGTGTTTTTCACACCTTCATACATGTTTGATTTTGTCCCCAAAAGTATTTTGTTAGGCGAGGATGTAAGTGACTTGAATTTGTATTATTAGTTTTTTCAGTTGTTATTTTTATATTTTGCTTTTTTAGTGAGTAACTTTGGTGTTGTCTATTTACTGCGTCGCACAGGGCAACGAGTAACTCATTCCAGGATTGCAGACCCTTTAGTTCTTGAAGAAAAAGGTATCAATGAAGTTATGAATTATGCAGCTATTAATATTCAGTTATCAAATGTTCAAATTTTTCGCATTGCTGAAAATAAAGGTATGTTTAGTAGTACCCTTTGCATTATGTTTTACTTGAAATTCTTATCATACATTCTGAAACTTTTAATCATCTAATATTGAGTTTTATTGTTGTAGAATATTTTGACATAGATGATATGAACATTCAATGCTTTAAATGTAATGCTTTGGTTTGGAATGGAGAAACAATTGGAAAGAATTCCGAGTTAGATTCTATGAAAGCTTTAATTTGTTGTATGAAGGGAAAAATCACATTGCCTTACATGATTGAGTCTCCAACTCTTATTAGAAGTTTGTTTTCTAGTGTTGATCCTCGGTGTGTTAATTTTATCTCAAATCTTAGTTCTAATTTTGTTATATATGGACAAAATTATCATAGAATTGGAAGTTTAGTACCAAATGAAAGTGAAAGACCGAAGTTTGCTCAACTCTACATATATGATACAAAAAATGAAGTTCAAAATCGTTTGTCACATTTTAGGTATTATACTAAATTTTTGTCTATTTGTTATATTTTTGTTTTGACTTATAAAAAACTTTGTCAACTAATTTAATATATCTTTTTCTTATATAGTCATGAAACTTCACAGAACCAGCTAGATCAATCATTGGTTGAAGATTTATTGAAAATTATGGACGACCACAATGTCTTAGTTAAAAGTTTTAGAATAGTTAGAGATTTTTGTCGGTTGAACGAAAATGTTCCTGTCAAGTTACGTTTATCTCGTAATCGGAATTTTGATCCAAGAATATACAATGTTCCTCATATTAGTGAAGTTGCAGCTTTAATTGTTGGTGATTTTGATAGCTCTGAAGATGGAAGAGATATAGTTGTTCGAAAAAGAGATGGACGTTTACGAAGAATTCATGAGACACAAGCAAATTATATTCCATTATAGTATCCTCTATTATTTCCATATGGAGAAGATCAATACGATGAAAAAAATAAAAAGGAACGAACTAACTACAACTCGAAGTTTGAAAAAAATGGTTCGTGTTAGTTTGCGGGAGTTTATTGCCTTTAGATTGCAAGAAAGATTACTTGAAAAATCAGTTTTATTTAATATTAAGTGTCTCTTCCATCAATTTGTGGTTGATTTATACTCCATGATTGAATCACAACGTTTGTCATATATTCGAAATAATCAGACAAAGATTAGAGCTGATTTCTTTTCTTGTGTCAAAGAAGTTGTTGGTCGTGGTGATATTGATGGTTGTTTCATTGGATCACGTGTGGTGGTACCTTCTTCTTTCACTGGTGGTAGAAGGTATATGTTTAACAATTGTTAAGATGCAATGACACTTTGTAAAAAAATTGGTTACCCTGATTTGTTCCTTACGATGACATGTAATCCAAAGTTGGAAGAAATCCAACGTCATTTGTCTAAATCAAGAAATTATGCTCCCTTTAGACCGGATATATGTTGTCGTGTTTTCCATTTTAAGTTGAAGCAGATGATGTGTAATTTCAAGAAGGGTATATTTTTTGGAAGAGTCATTGCAGTAAGTTTTGTTTTTATTTTATATTTGTTGTTATTAAGTTTCTTTTAAATTTTATAAAAAAAAAAAACTCTCTTTTAAATTTAAATTTTATATTATTCACTTTTGCTTAGGTGTGTATACTATTGAGTTTCAAAAGCGTGGATTGCCTCATGCTCATATATTGTTGTGGCTAGACGAACGTGACAAACTTGAGTCACCAGATTCAATCAATTCTGTTATCTCAGCTGAGTTGTTTGATCATCGTCAATTCCCAAAATTATATTTAGCAGTATGTAAATTTATGATTCATGCTCCTTGTGGTGTAGGCACTAAGTATTCTCCATGTATGAAAGATCGTCGGTGCTCAAAATTTTATCCAAAAAAGTGGATATCCTATATATCGTCGTCGTGATTTAGGAGTGACTGTTTTGAAGAAAGATTTTCTTTTAGACAATAGAAGTGTTGTCCCGTATAACCCATCTTTGATTATGAAATATCAGGCTCATGTCAATATTGAATTTTGCAATAAGTCAAACTGTATCAAATATTTGTTCAAGTATATCACAAATGGTGTTGATAGGGTCACAACTTCTCTTGAAGTGGATGATGAAGAAAATGTTGATGAAATTAAACAGTTTTATGATTGTAGATATTTATCTCCATCTGAGTCTATTTGGAGGACTTTTGGTTTTGACATTCACAACAGGTGGACAGCAATGCAACGATTGACGTTTCATCTTCGTAATGAGTAGAGGATAACATTCAATGAAAATTCAAATATGTCGTCTGTTTTGGCTCGATATCGTAAGAGGAATACTATGTTTCTTGCTTGGATGGAGGCAAACAAAAAATACACTTCAGGACGTACGTTGACTTACATGAAATTTCCTTCTCGATTTGTGTATGATTCGGATAGTCATTGTTGGCTTTCACGGGAAAAGATTCAAGCAGTTGGTAGACTGACATTTATTCCAATGAGCAATCGTGAGTTATTTTATATGAGGTTGTTATTGAATTATCAGGTTGGTTGTACAAGTTTTGAAGATATTCGAACTGTGAAAAATCATGTACATGATACATATCACGAAACTTGTGGTGTGTTGAGTTTACTTGCTGATAACCGTGAATTTTTGGAAGCTATAGATGAAATTTCCTTCGTTGGATCTGGGTATTATCTTAGGAAAGTATTTTCTATCCTACTCTTAAGTTCATCTATGAGCAATCCTTTGAAAGTTTGGGAAGTGGGAATTTGTAGCAAATGAAATTTTGTAAGTCAAACAACGAACTCTCCAAAATCCAGGTTAGTAATTTTATATATGTAGATACATACATCATAACTACATTTTATAGCCTTATTTTTTTGTATTAGAATATATTTTTATTTTTTATTTTGTTGTGTAGATTTGATTATCCCTTCAGAAGAATTGAAAAGGTTATGTTTAATTGAAATAGATAAAATTCTTAGAGCAAATGGAAAGTGTTTGAGTGACTTTGAAAGTATGACAAAGATACATATTGATGATTTTAATCCATTTGACAACATTTTTATTGCAAATGAATTGTCATATGATATTGATGATATGTTTACAAAACACGAGGAATTGTTCAAGAGCTTGAATGAAGAACAATTGTCAGCATATAATCAAATTGTTGATGCTGTCATAAATAATTTGGATCGTATGTTTTTGTTGATGGGTTTGGTGGATCTGGGAAAACTTATTTGTGGAATGTACTTTCATTTCGGTTTTGAGCAGAAAGTAAAATTGTTTTAAATGTAGCTTCGAGTGGTATTGCTTCACTATTTCTTCCTGGTGGTAGAACCACTCATTCCCAGTTTAAATGTAGCTTCGAGTGGTATTGCTTCACTGTGTTGTAAACTTGACAAAAAAGGCTGAACTTTTAGGGATGACAAGTTTAATTATTTGGGATGAAACTCCAATGATTAATCGACTTGCTTTTGAATGTTTTGAGAAAACCATGTGTGATGTAATGAATAAAATTGTTGTGGGTTCTTCCAAACTTCCATTTGGTGGGAAAACTATTGTTTTGGGTGGTGATTTTAGACAAATTCTTCCTGTGGTACCAAAAGGTGGAAGAGTTGATATTGTTCATGCTGTTATTAATTCATCCTTTGTGGCGAAGATGTTCAGTGTTTAAATTAACTCAAAATATGAGATTACAATTTTCTAATGATATTGAAGAGAACAAAGCCTTGAAAGATTTTGTCAAATGGATTTTAGATATTGATGATGGTAAAATAGGAACGTATGACGATGGTGAAGCTATCATTGAAATACATGAAGACCTTCGTGTTAAAAGTTCTGGCAATCATATTGGAGATATTGTTGAAGCAAGTTATCCTGACTTGATTCAGAACATGGGTGATTATACTTTTTTCCAAACCATGTTATTTTGATTCCACCTCTACATTTGGTAGAAGAAGTTAATGACTATGTCATGTCTTTGTTACCCATTGAAGAAAAAGAATATCTCAATTGTGATACAATTGGTAAATGTGATGAAGATGTTGGTATTGATCGAAGATGGATCACCACAGAGTTTTTAAATGATATCAAGTGTTCTGGAATGTCTAACCATAGATTAAAATTTAAGATAGGTGTCCTTGTCATGTTGCTTATAAATATAGATATTTCATCTGGTCGTTGCAATGACACTCGATTCATTGTTAAGGAACTTGGAATAAATTTTATTGGTGCTGAAGTTGTCAATGGTCCACATAGTGGAGAAAGAGCATATATTCCTCGCATGAAACTAATCCCATCAAATTCCAATGAAGCTATAAGCTTTCAGAGGCTTCAATTTCCTCTTTGCTTATGTTTTGCAATGACAATAAATAAAAGTCAAGGACAAACTTTAGGAAATTTTGGACTTTATTTGCCTAGATCGTTATTTACTCACGGCCAGTTATACATTGTTGTCTATCGGGTTACAACCAGAAAAGGTCTCAAGATTCTAGCTCTCGATGATTCCGGTGTTTCATCTACTTCAACGACCAATATTGTATATGAAGAAGTTTTTCGAAGTATTTGAGATTGGTCGTCATTGTACGTAGGAGGTAAAATCATAATTTTTTTTTAATTGGTACTCCCTCCGTCCCATATTATAAGGGAAAAAAACACACTTATTAAGAAAACCATTAAATATTGTAAAATTTGTCAAAAACATAAAATTGTTTCCAAAAATACCCTTATTAACTAATTGCATAAAAAACCAAAAAATAATCACATGATAACCGATTATCCCAAAAGCTTAAGATGTTAGGAAGAGTTACATCAATGGTTTTATATTATTTCTAACAAACCCCCTCACACAAGAGCTCATTTGGGCTTGAAGCGTGGATAATGTATAGGACCACCTACCATATGCTTAAATTCCACTTTTTAATTAGAAAGTGAGGGGAGCGGGGATTGAACTCTAGACCACTTAGTCATAGAGGCTCTGATACCATGTCAGATAACCGATTATCCCAAAAGCTTAAGCTGTTAGGAAGAGTTACATCAATGGTTTTATATTATTTCTAACAGCTTTAATGGAGTGACTCTACAAATCTCACTCCTAGTTTCTAAGCCTCGTGACATCACATGCCTAATAATTTTCCAATTGCTCCAACCAATAATAACAAGAAATTGGATAACTCTAATATGATGGCGCCATCCAAATGTTAAAAAATTTGAATTTCATGACTCTTAAGAATACACCCGCCTAATTTTCCATCAAGTCACACAAACATGCCTTTAAATATCAAATGGAGATTTCTGAAAATTCTATGAGACTTAGCAAACATGCCTTTAGAAATTGATTTAAACATGCCTTTAGAGATTGATTTAAACATGCATGTTGAAGTTCTTGACAATACAATAACAATTGATTCTGAAGTTATTGACAATACAACACCAATTGCTTCTGAAATTAATGAAAACATAGCAGACGCTACTGCAATTTCAGAAGCTGAAGATGATCCAAATGATGAAGGAAGAGACAATGAAAACTCAGAGACAGAGGTGAGCGATGAAGGTATTGCCATTTCAGAAGTTGAACATGATCCAAATGATGAAGGGTTTGAAGAGGAAGACATTGAGGCAACAAAAGGTATTATAATTGTGTGTTGTTTTTAGTCTTATTATGTGTTGTGTCAATTTTAAAAAAGGCTAAAAAATAAGAACCTGTTATAAAAGTGAATAGCCATATTCGTTCGACATACTCCGTATGTTTCAATTACGACAATGTTTAACCACTATACTGAAGACAAAGAAAAGATAAAAGTGAATAGCAAAATTCATTCCATAGATCAAAATAGAAATAAGGGAGTATTACAATTAGTAACATAGCAATCCAAATGATTATTCTAAGATAGAAACAACATAAACGGCACAAGATAATCATTCCTTATTTATCTCCCTTTCAGTTTCAAGCACAATTAGTAGGCAGAGTCTACAAAAATCTTCAGCATATTATGAACCTCTTTGTTCAATTCTTCATTCTGAAATCCAAAATCCAACCCTTCATCCGGAAACTTGTTCAAATCAAAAGGATTTCTGTTGAGATCCAAACCCCAAAAACCCTCTATTATAGGGTTCAACAATTTGCAAACCAACACCTTCAGTTTCACCTTCTTTGACATTGAGAAGTGACAACTCTTTTGCTGCTTCTTCAATTCCCAAATCATATGAAGGTTGACTTGCTGCCATTGTTTGTCAGTAATCGATATAAAATGAACAAGAGTAGTATTGATGGTGAAAGGGATGTAAAAAGTTGCTCTCATGTTGCCTTTATATAAGGTTGTTCAACACCAGAGAAGTGCTACCAATGGAATTGAATAACGTGAAAGAAGTTCATTGTTTCCAATTTCAATTTTCAGATAAGTTCTTCCATTGGGACTAGTACCAATAACCAAAACACGGTGAACCATAATACTGTACTACAATTCCAATAACAGAGTCATTAATTGAGTTGTTTTGGAAAACATAAGGGAGGGGTATTTCAGTAACTTTAAAGTTAAATTGGTCAAAAAGTCAATTTCTCTCTTATAATTTGGGACAAAAAACAAGGACTTTTCTCCTTTATAATATGGGACGGAGGGAGTATTTTTATACCTTATGAATATATTGTTATCAATTCTTTTTAATACGATGTTCCAAATACATTTTTTTTTGTTATTATTGTGGAATAAAAATCTATTTTAATATTGTGAAAGTCTAACTGATTTGTGGGTGGTTCGTGTGATACAATTTTAGTTAGGATTCAATATTTAAGTTACCTATTTTTGGATTCAAATGAGTTTAACTATGTGTCTAATAGTTGTCCCATCAACTCTTTTTGTCTAAGTCTTCTCTGTTTAATTTCAAGCGTATGATATTTTCTTTTTTTCAAACATACAGTAACTTCATTTAATGTTTCTATACTTTTCCTTATATTTACACTTCCATGCCTTATTTATTGTCTTTGGCTTATTCAATTGCAATCAATCTTTCCTTAAGAAGCTTTCGGCTGCAAGCTTTCATCAAGAACAATAAGTGCTCCAGGAACTATATCAGGGACTTTGTATTTTTTATTCCTTATTTTTCTTTTTTTTTACGGATGTGTATTACTGTCATATGGATTATAAATTTGTTTTTTCTTCTATGGAGTTGTCTTCCTCTTTGCGTTCTATCTATCCATCACGTCTTTATTATTTATAAATTCCAACTCACATCCGCAAACTATATTATATAGATCATCAATTTAGCTTCAATATTTTATCAACAATGAACAAAATGCATCTCTATAATAAATATCTTGAAATCACTCCCATGGATTCTTTCCCTGCTATTTATTTAAGCAATCAGGTAACTTCAAATTCATGTTATTCACTCATATGCTTTGTTGTCTTTAATAACTGTATTGTCTATATTATACAGAGTATAATTGCTTTCCCTCTGTTTTAATTCCTTGATTTTTATTTTTGTTTGTTTTGTTATTTGTTATAGATTTTTGGTGAAATTGATCATTTTTTTTATTAAAGAGTATGGTGGGGAGTTGCTTGAAAGTTGGATTTTTATTGATTACAAGGACAAGATGCATTTTGTGACCTTTAACATGAGTTCCTTTTGTCCTCTTCTTACTTATGGCTGGAGGGAAATGAAAGATGTGTTTGGTTTTGGAATAAATCAGGAAATTGATTTTCTTTATTATGGCAACAGCGTGTTTGGATTGATGTGCAGCAAGCCTCTTGATTGTTATTGTCAGATTCCAATGTATCATAGTCGTTTTACGAGGTATGGTTATACAATTGAATTCTACCTTGGTCTAACTACTGATAACTTTTGAAACCTTTCTTGGTATGTTAGTACATTTTGTTGTATTTTATTGATGAATATTTAATTTTCTTAATCATTGTTTCGATTACATAGTTGGTGTGCAGAATGTTTTTGATGCTTTTGAAGAATTCCCGAGAAGCTCCAATTTTAAGTTTATTTTACTTTGCTGTGATAATGGATGCATCAATACCTTTGATATTGATCTCACGGACAGGCCTTTTAGAACTACTTCAGTTGGGATTAGCCGGAATAATTTATGTGTTAGAGGCGAATTTGTTGTTGGGGATTTCCTCCGCTTTAAATTTATAGTGTTGGATGGTAGTAATGTTGTTGGGTCACCATGAGGGGGAAGCCAGGGGATCATACACATTGGGTTCAAGAACAACTCTACAAGTGAGTTGGACACCACACTTTAACTCAAAACTTTAAGGCGTTAGGTTTATGGGTCCTCTCACTTATAAAATGTTCAACCTCCACTTATCTAAGCAATGTGAGACTTAATACTCACACTTGTCACAACAAATGTAGCATGTGTTTACAAATTAAATTAGTGGGGGTGGGATGGGTAGCTCAACTGGTTTTTTTTTTATACTAAAAATAAAGGATATTCATTCATTCAAATTGATAGAATACATCGATGTAATACAAATTTTAATTCACTAAAACAAAAAAGATGGATCTGCAAACAAACTCACTGCATCCATGTTAATAGCATAAAACAACAAATTACATAAGCCTACAAATATGACTATATTGAAGTGTCTGGAATGTCCATGTCTTCAGATCTGTAGCGTTGATGACACAAAAGTCGACATTGGCTAGATTTGCACTTGATCAGATCTAATCCTTCAACCTGAAACAAATGAACACCGCACAAAGGCGAGAAAACAAAATACACTGCAAAGATACGGCACAACAGAATACACCGCACAAGGACGAGACAACAAATAACACAAAATCAAACAAATATGTGAAAAATCACTTATTTAATAATGAGAAAGAAAAAACAATTTGGAGGTTCAGGGTTCGAACCCTGGCAAGGAGAAAATTAACATAACATTGTACTACTAACAACTAACATTGCTTATAAAATAACAAAACAAATTAAATTAGTGAAAGAAGTTTTATATATTTTGTATTGTTTTCGTTCTATGTTTAACTGTTATGGTGCTATTAATTAAGATATTTTAATGATATTTATATTTTAAGAAGAATTTGATGTTCCCAGGATATGGTTACAATTTTTTTTGTTAGATTATCGTAGCATGATTTGATTTAATTGTATGTAAATATTTTTTTTGATTGAATTGTATTTAAACATAAATTATTTTTAAAAATATAAATGATTTAATTTGTGTAATAGAATTTACTTGAATTTACTAACAATGAATTGGTTGAAGCACTAAGGGTATTGATCCCCATAAGTATGTTGTTAGATGATCGATTTATTACTCAAGCGTATGGAAACAAAATTATTCACAGAAGAGAACTCACCTTGTGTATTCTACATATCCTTCGACAGAAATTAATTATCACTAACAACGGTGAAAATTTTCATATCAATATTATCATGATAATTTACAAAAATAAATAAATTATAAGATTTGTGCATCGCACCGGCCTCTACACTAGTACAACACATGCTATTAATGTGGAATAGATTCTAACATTCATCATCTAAAATCTATTTTTCTGACCAAATCTGATTCTAACATTCATCATCTAAAATCTATTTTTCTGACCAAATCTTTTTAAAAATCTATTTTTCTGATCAAATCATTCTAAATCATGTTAAAAGTATATATCGTAGTAAATTTTTTTGTCTTAAATTACATTTGATGCGTATTGAAATGTCAATTAACCATTGATATGTATTAAAGAAGCATTCAGTTTATTTTTTTCAAAACAAGAAATATACAAAATTGATACTTTATCATCACACTATAGACCCGTTGTTTTGGATTTTTTTGAAAATAGATTTTGTAGTGTTAGAAAATTTTGTATAAAAAAATTTACAAAGAATTTTTTTATAAAAGCTTCAAATGAAAATTTTGTTTCAATAGTTATTCTTAAATTGTTATTTTAGGTATTTCATCATTTTATTGAAAAAAAATTTGGATATCAAAATTTTAAAAAAATCACTTTTTTTAAAGCTATTTCAAATTGATTTTCATAAAAATCATTTTTAAAATACAATTTTTTATAAAAATTGAGATTTTCTTCAATAATATACGTCTAGAACATGAATCAAACATGCCCTATCATACATGGTCAATATTATGCCACAAATATGATATGTTTACTTATTATGGGTGCTAAGTTTTCTAGAACATGAATCAAAGCTTCCATCCCATCTTTGATTACTTCTTCTCTCTCTTTTAATTGATACATTTAAATTTTGTCATCCATAACATTTCATGGTTATCAATGTTCAAGATTTTTCTTTATTTTTTTTTATATGATTCTATTGCTAATTGTTCATTCAATTTTATGTTAACAAATTTTAATATTTTAATGCACCAATATACTAATATTTAGCCACTGCCCCAAACCAACCAGACTTCTCTCTACTTCTATTCTCTACTCTTTCCTTTTTCAAGATTAGGGACGGTAGTAAACCCCAAACTCAGAAGATCCACCCGAACCCAAATCCAAGTCAACGGGCGAAATCCGAGTTGACTGGGTTTGGGTGTGGGTTTGGGTGACACCCGAAACTATGGGCGTGGATTTGGGATCACTCAAACCCACACCCGAAACCCATATACCCATCCGAATATATGTGAAATTATCTAATTAACCCTAAGTATATATATATTATGTTGAATTTTTTTTTATATGATTCTATTGCCAATTGTTCATTCAATTTTATGTTAACCAATTTCAAATTTTAAGATTCTAATGCACTAATATACTAATATTTAGCCACTACACCAACTGGATTTCTCTTCTACTTCTTTTCTCTGCTACCTTTTTCAAGATTGGTCTAAGAGCTAGTATGTTTTATATTTTATTTTTTGATTTTCTTAAATTACAATAATATATTTGCTATATGCACATATATATCAAACATCTAGTTTTTTATATTTTTCAATAAATGACGTATCGCTGGATACATATCAATCCGATGTTTATGTCGTGTTTGTGCTTTATGGCTACTATCCGAGTTCAATTCATAAAAATAATAATTCATAACTATACTTTACGTATTTAATCAAACTTTGAAATATCGATACACCAACCAAATAACCGATTTCATGGGGAAAAAAAAGAAATTCAGTCTCAGGATACAGTTACTCTAGATGCTGCAGAAGATCTCATTTGGCACGGTCAGGTTCTCTTGAAGGTCTCCGTACTTGCGTGGCGACTCTTGCGAGACAGATTACCTACAAAATCAAACCTGGTTGCACGAGGCATTCTATCATCGGAAGCTCATCACTGTGTATCCGGATGCGGAGCAGTTGAATCAACACAACATCTTTTTCTCTCATGCAGCACGTTCGGCTCCCATTGGCCATTGGAAAACATCTTTAAATTCAAAAAATTTACATTTATTTACATTTAATGCAAATAGACTATGAGAGACATACAGTAATATAGTAGATAATAATGACAAAATAGGCTTTAAAAATAAACTTTAAAAATAAATTAAATGTAGGTGAATAAATGATTTACTACAAGTCTCTCATTATTATTTTTTGGAAAATTATTCCGAGTTTGAAATTGACATGGTAAAAGCTACAGTATTCTGCATGTGCAATGTAGCACTAATTAAAGTAACAGTTTCTAAATGGAAACTAAATCCACCAGCCTGCTCTAAACAGCTTTTTCTTTTCATAAAAAAGTTGAAGTGGGTTAATTAAAATATTGAACTCAAGTGGTTACCGAATTTCATTTAAGACGGATTTGAATTTAATTCCTGATAAAAATAATTCTTGTCTAAACTTTTTTAACTTTCCTGTCGAACTCTAAATTATCCAACCCTCTTCTCGTGAAAACTAGAGTGCTAATGCCAAATTAAAAGACAAGGTTCAAAGCTGCATTTACAACTTATCTAAAAAAGTTACCATATTCGGTGGTGGTGTCACATTAAGGTGAGGAAGTGCAGCGACACCCCCTATTTGTTGATAGTTTATAGGATAACACTTTTTTTTATTTTTTACAGGAGTTTATAGGATAACACTACTTTTAGAGATATTGAACATGAGCCCAATGTTTTAAAAACCGAACCGGTCATCGAACTGGTAACGGTACTAGGTCATTGGTTCATTGGTCGAACCATCAGGTCAATGGTCGAACCACATGACTAAACTGGATCAAATTGGATAAACCAGTGGAATGAACCGGTCTCTTTAATAAAATTATATAGCTATTAAACTGTTCAAACATGATGACTCGGTCTCTCTAAAAAATTTAAAAATTTGAAAATATCATAATGTCACAACTCACAAGTTCTTAAATTCAAATATTAAACATTGTCATCAAGCACAATAAAATAATACAAATTACAAAACCAAATAAGTTTTAAACAAAGTTTAATCGCAACATAATCTAATCATAACATAAATAAAATAACAAAGAGTTTAATAATAAATTTAATTACAAGGAGATATATTTGTTTTAGTTTAGTTTTTTCTATTTCCTTTCAAGAAAAGAATTCTGTAAAAAAAAAAAAGACATCCTTTTGATTTGGAAAAAAGAAAGCACACACAATCAAACCGCCGGTTTTGGAAAACCGCCGGTTCACCGATTTTTCCGATTTTTAGCGGTTCACTCCGGTCTAACTACATGTCCGGTCCAACATTTGAACTAGACCGAAAATCCTACCGATTCACGATTCGACCGGTTCGATCCGATTTTTAAAATACTGCTTTAGCCCCGTGACTTTTATACTTTGTATTTAATTGCACATGCACCATTATTTTACTTTTTATTACTACTATTATTATTACTAATCAATATATTTATAACTACACAATTATAATTAAAATTTTCGTGATGCTAATATGCTATGATGCATGATTTGGCACATGATTACGCGAAACTCTACCACCCTTTATAGAAAGTGGATAGTGTCTCTTGTTATGATGTTGGGTTAGAGTATCCTTTGTACTCTCTTTAATAATTTTTTTTTCTTATAAAAAAAATTATGGCCATGCTAAACAATGTCCAAGACACTTGTTAAGCATAATAAAAATGGAAATTAAAGGTAAATTTAATGATAAAAAGATAACATTTTATAAATTTTAAGATATTAAATACATAAATTATAAGACAAAATTGTCATATTAGTATGCTTAACTAGTGGATTCTGGAAATCTGGTGAATTCCAGAAACCCTTTTATCAGGTTTGTCGCTTGCAAACCTGTGTTCTATTATAGAATTAGAGTTTGTTATTCCTTCCCGCTTCCGTAATGCGTCAGTTGGCATCAGAGCAGGTTTTCCCTGTTCTTTCGTGAATTGAACAGCCATGGGAGATCAACCAATAACCAGGGTAGACATCGAGGGATTTACCGCATCCCTAACTGCTTTGGATGTACAAATAACGATGTTATCAAATGGTTTGAACAACAGCAGAAACGATAACCACAACGACAATAGAAACGACAACAACAACGGCGACAACAACCGAAACAACAACAACCGCAACAACAGGGGAGGAGAACCAATTCCGGTTAATAGGGTTCAAAATAACAATCATATTATTGATACAATTACGTACAAAAAATCAGGACATACTCGTGAATCTGATTTGGAATACTATGAGCGTAGATATTACAAAAAGATGAAGGATGATTACTACGAGTTTAAAATCTCTGATTCAATATATCGATGTCCGTTTTGCAACAACAAATATTACTCCTTGACCGGCCTTTTGAGACATGCTTCTAGAATGGCAGGTAACTCACGTAAGACGATTAAAGATATTGCTAAACATTCTGTTTTGACAACGTATATTACAAGTTATCTTAATGTTCAAGTCGATGAAACATTTAGCATCATAAATAATGACACAACTAAAATAAACGATGCATATGTAGTGGGAAATAATCAAATTATTGAGGATTTGAGTTCTTTAGAGGTGGTGAATGTAACACCTTACTTAAATCTACCCAAAAATCTCAACTAAATAAATAATAAAACACAAGTAGACACAAGTAGAGTATTACATGTGAAATCAAACATTCAACCATAGCATATAATTCATTTAATTCATGCTTATCACATTCATTGCAGCGGAATAAATAAAACATCCTCATCCATATCATGATTTAAACTTAGAAATCATAAATAAGTCACCAACTAAAATACTGTCAACATAAGTCACATCATCAAATTACTAGAATAAATAGTACTTGACATAAAGCCTTACATAATCATAAATAGCAAAGTCTAAGAGACACTAGGCATAAATCCGATAAACTAAACCCCAACACGATGTTACAACCATCAGAGCAAACGAACAAGGTATGACGCTAAGAGTAGTAGCTAGTCTTCTCACCCTGAATACTAGCAACAAAAGCCGGGTACTCCTCCTAAAGCAAGACAAATCCTCAAGCCTGAGAATCTGAATCGCCCAACGATCCATCAAACACAAAAATAGAGAGTTAGTTACATATAATCGACATATCAACAAATGAAAGTAAGATACTAATATTTAATCCAATCCAACATATATATTGCATATATTCATCCATTATTCATATATCTAGCATGTATATAATAGCAATCCAACACCAACAACAAGACATGTACATTTAGTCATTTAATATACATAATCTTATTTGCACCATCAATAATCAACAAAATATATGCACATTCACTTAGCACGCAATTAACCAATTATCACATCATCATTACATTAACCCAATTAAGATTCACCTTCCTAATGCATCTAATGTCACCTTCATGTATGTACCTAGACATATCTACATATGGTACCATATCACCATCTATATAGGATACAAGAATCCTTTCACCATCTATCATCACCATCTATTAGACACAACTTATGCATGAATGATGTGTCACAACATTTCACCAATATAATTCATATATATATTCGCCAACATTTCATGTATTAACACATGATATCACCAACTCACCCTCTATTATTTCATACACATGTAAGCACATTCATACACATACACATTAAATATACTCATTACAATTCGCCATCAATATCATTATACATATCCAAAAAGTATATGAAAACATCATCATCACTCATACTCATTATAAGAACTAACACCTTATGTATTAAGTCATCATCAACATCAAATCAATTAAAGAATAAACTCCAAGTCAGACTAATCTCGCCCGGCGAGGCCCGACGAGCATCTTGGCGACAAAAACATAACATTCTGGGTTTTCTGGCGAGCACCAGCGAGACTCAGCGAGCTTCCTCGCTGACCGTCGCCCGGCGAGCTCCTCAGCGACAAAAACAGAACATTTCAGGTTTTCTGGCGAGTACCGGCGAGCCTCAGCGAACTCCGTCGCTGACCCTCGCTAGTTCTCGCCCGGCGAGATGTGCGCAGAATGCACACTCTGTTTTGGTGTCCGTTCGTATTCCACCAAAAATTCACCAAAACGTGTTCCAGTTCTAAAAAGGTGTTTCTTTTAAGTTATAAACATACTAACATGCATAGAAGTACAACTTTCAACACTTAAAAAACATCAAAATCATCATCAATCAAAGATTATTCATATTTTTCACTAAAAACTCAAAAACATATAATTTCATATGAACATCCTTTGATTCTCAAAATTGAAACCATCAACATGTACTTTTAGCATCACATAACATAGATAACACAAAATTATCACAAAAGGAAGCATTTTGATTCATACACATTCATAAAAATTCTAACTTTAAGCATAAAAAGGGTGAGAGGGTTTGGGCAAAGAGAAATGTGATTTCTCCCCCCTCTTAATCACCCACTAATCATATATAACCACTCTCTTACCTCTATTTTTTCAAGAATGGTTCCCTTAATCTTCCCCTCTTGGTCTCCTCTTCTATGTTCTTCTCTTCTTCTCCTCTAAGTTTCTCTCTCTATTCTTCACAAAAGTTATGACAAAAATGAATTCCTCTCACTAAGTTTTAAACTTATACCTAGGTCAAATTCCCTTTCTCAATTTACTAAATTGTCCTTCCTCATAAAAGCCCACTCTATTTCTAACTACACCTCCTAAAAATACTACTATTCTAAATACATCGCCACACCAAATGCCACATATTTAAATAAATCACACAAACATGACAAACAAATAAAAACGGGATGTGACAGTGAAGACCGATGACTCTCTTCTTTTGAGGTTTGTCAACGATGCATTCAATAATAAACCAGAATCCCGCAACGTGTTGCCGCCACCAGATGCGGAAGAAAAGTCGAATATAGAATCAGAGGTCCAAACGAAGGTGATGTCTAAAACGGTAGAAACTACAATCGATGAGGAAGGAGTGTTCAATCTAGAATTGGAGGGTAGTTTCAATGTGAACAAGAATAGCATAGATTGCGACATCCAAACAGAGACGGCGCCAAAATTTGATGAAGAAACAAATGAGAAAGAAGGACATGTAACAAATTTATCGTCATCGACAACTCAATATGATGTGACTTCAATGACTTCAATGATTTTCTTCGATCTCAAGTTTTTAAATAGTTTGCTACTAATTAATCCATTAGGCTAGAAAATCATTAATTTTTAATATGTAAAATATATTGCATACATACATAACTTGCGTTTTAAATTGTATAATTTATATGTTGTGCTTGCTTTAAAATTTAAATAATACTCATTTGTTGCTTTGACAAATTTCAACCCGTGATTGAATCGAACCAAACTAACATGTTTTTTAAATTATTTATTTGGTTCAAATTTCATATGAAAAAATTGCAAAAATATTGAAATTACTGGTTATTAGTTCAGTTTTTCTATCAAAAAAGTCAAATTAAACGGATATATATATATATATATTATAATTATTAATTAACATTTAGAAAAATATTTGTTATATATACTGATGTGATTGGAATGTTTATTGATCAATGAAATACATTAAGATTGTATTGATTAAATTTTTTTTTACAATAATTGTGCAAATAAATTGATGTATTTTTTTTTTGTGCAAATAAATTGATGTATTATACATGGTTAAGTTTTATATTATTGTATATTGGTTGCTTATATCAATAACTTATGGAGAAAAAAAAACTTACCAACACCATTTTACATTATCTAAATATCACACAGTTTAAGATACACTATAGTTGATCCATTTATTATTATATTTTAAAAAAACTGTCAAAAAATAGTTCGTTGGTTTGAATTTTACCTTTTTGAGGTGCATAAGTGGGAGTGGTCGGTGTTCGAACTTCAACTCTTGCATATGGTTATGTTTCGTAAGATTAGGTTTTGAGTTTATAGTTTATAATTTACAAGCTCATATGACTAAAAAAAGCTCTATTTGGTAACGTTTTTCAAAAAGAGTTTATAGCTTTTCATTTTTTCTCTCAATTTTATTTATGTCATCTTACTTGAAAAAAAAGTTAAATATGAATTAAACATATATTTTTTATGTCATTTCATACTTATAAGATAGTTTGACCGCTAATTTTACCAAGCACTGCAAATTCAATCAGTTAGCTTATTCACTATAAACGAAAGGTCACCTTATAAGATATTCGTTATAAGCTCATATCAGCTATCTGTTATTTTTTATCAAACAAAATCATAATGTAAATAATTGAGTTAAATTCATGGATACATTAGCTTTTAAAATTAGTAATTACTATAGAAAATAAAATCATCAACCAACAATGAATTATGAATTAGTACAAATAGTAATAAATTTGAATCATTTAAATGAATGGTCAGTGAAATTCTGACGCAGGCTGGTGACAGATGTTGAGTCAGTTGTTTCAATATCATATCAACACAGAACATAACAGACAAGTTAATAATAAATAACAGGAAGTAGAATAACACAATATGTTATTAACCTAGTTCGGTATAAACGAACCTACTCTAGGGGATACCAATCCAGGAAGGAAATCCACTAAATAGTATTAGTTCAAAGCCCTCAGCAAACACCCTCGTTTACGACTTATCACCTAACCACTATCCGTGTAACTTCTACCTACGAACTCCTAGATATGAGATACCATATCACTTCCCCTCAAACAACATAGACAGCGTTGCTTACAAACAATTACAATCAAGATGGAGACACACACCTATAAAACAGAATCAACCTTTTGCTTAAAAGCTTGGGGGTGGATTCACAAATTACAGTCAGAGTTTGCTTTGAAGGTGCGTGGAGAAAACACAAGAAGGGGGGGTTGAATTGTGTTTTGGATATTTAAAAACTTTCCAAGATATCTAAACATTTTCAGAGTCTTTAAAGCACAGCGGATTATTCACACAATTAACTTATGGCGTTATGAATGATGAAGGAGTAAATGAGAGAGTGAGAGAGAGAAGAACACGCAACAATTTATACTGGTTCCCCTCACAAATTGAGAGTACTTCAGTCCCCTTGTTTCCAAGAGAGTTTCACTATAATCACGAGGATTACAATAGATGCTCAAGCACACAAGCTCAAGACTTCCTGCTCTTAGTCACACAAGACATAGAGACTTCCTTGCTCTGATCACACAAGATCAAAGACTTCCTTGCTCAAGCACACAAGCTTGAGACTTCCTGCTCTAAGTCACACAAGACAGAGAGACTTCCTTGCTCTGATCACACAAGATCAGAGGCTTCCATGCTCAAGCACTCAGGCTCAAGATTTCACTGCTCTAATCACTAAGATTGAGACTTACGTGCTTCTACACTAAGTAGAAGACTTTGTTGCTTCTACACTAAGCAGAAGACTTACTTGCTTCTACACTAAGCAGAAGACTTACTACTAACTTATGAGCTTAAAACTTATTACAAACATAATAACTTCAGAGGCTCTAAGCTAGTTTCTATGCTCACTTCATTTGAGAGATATTATCTATTACAATACAAATTCTCACTTTCTTCTGAGAGATTTTATCTAATGGTGAGCGCTAGTCATCAATTCTTTCTTTCGCATATTTATATGAGTTGAGAAAGACATTGAGACGTTGGAGAAATTCCCGTTGTAAATTGGACAGCTGTAGACTTTGAAGATCCGTTGAGTAAAGTCACGTCTTCCTTTGCAGAGAAGCTTCACCTTTGCTGTTTGTCCAATAGTACAGTTATAAGGTACACCTAGCTCCTAGAGAGAGAGGGATCACATCCTTTGTGACCGTTGCAATTTAGTTGACCTTAGAACAAGTCATCAGGCTTGATAAGTTGTAGTTGATGTAGCCCTCTGATGACTGGGAATTCCTTTGCTTCTGATGAACCTTTGATAACTTGGAGTTTGATTGGTCTTTGAAAGGTTGGCCTCTGATAGCCCTTCGCAATTCAGCTTCTGAACATCTTCATCCTCTGAATGACTCATGACTAGCAGACAGCCTCTGAACTCTTGTAGGCCTCTGAACATCCTTGAACTTCTGAACTCCTCTGAGTCCCTGAACAGCTTCAGACGTTCTGATCTACTTTGAGCTTCTGAACTTTGTATAGCTTCTGACCACTTTGTAGCATCTGAACTCTTTCAGAGTCTAAATATTCAGACTTCCATTGGTTTCATCAGAGTTTAAATTAAGTGTGCTTTTGATTAAACGTTGAATTCTCCTGCACTTAATTTAAACATTAGTACCATCAATTGTCCATTTAATACTTTGTTATCATCAAAACTTAAGGGTGTGTATTAACACATATTTTGTTCCAACATGCTTACTAATTTTTGTATGTAGAAAAAGCAAAAAAGAAGAATATTTATTTTATGTGTTTCACCTATTCTCCAATAAAAACTAATTATTGTTAAATAATTAACCTAAACTTGATAATACGGGAAAAAGTTGTCTACCTGTATGAACATTGCAAAATGAAAGGAATGTAAGAGGAGTATAACAATTTCATTTACTACTTTTCATAATTTTCAGCTATTAAAATTGAGAGAAATAGTCGGAGAGAATTACACATTATATTATGGAATATGGTAACAACACTAACTTATAACAAACTTTTTTATTTACATGTAAATTTGAATATAGGTTGTTCTCATAGGTTGATAGGTAAATAAATATCTTTAAATCATGAAGGAGTATATTAGAAAAAACCTACCGAATTTTATAAAGAGAAGGGCATAAACGTCACCTTAATAATAAGGTCTAGTTTTGAAGTGACAAAGGTAAGAAAATTAGAAACGAAACCATGAAACTACATTAAGAAGTACTCAAAAAATGGTGCGGTGTTTCAATGTTTTTGGACAGAACTACTCCATCCGTCCCATATTATAAGGGAAAAATGACCCTTTTTTTTTGTCCCAAATTATAAGAAAAAAACAATTTTCAAGAATATTTTTTACTTATTCTTATAAAATTAAAGGCAAATTACATTTAATTTTTTTTCTCTCTCATTTTCTCAATAAACAACAACCAATCAAATTTGTTTTTGCATCTTCCCATGCAACTTATTTCAAGAAAAACCCACAAAATCATATTTCAAATTCTCAAGTTTTGATTTTCTTAATAAATGTGTGTTTTTTCCCCTTATAATAAGGGACGGAGGGAGTACATTATTAAGGAGTAAAGTACAAACAAATATAGAATACTAATAAATAAGTGCTTATAAAAAAAAAGAATACTAGTAAAATAGTAGTACTATAAGGGCCCGTTTGGTGCGCGGGATAACATAGAGACATAATAGTATAAAAAACTGGATAAGGAAAGGATATGATAGTGACAGGATAAACACATATCCTGTCATGTGTTTGGTGCACACATGATATGATAGTGACAAGCTTTATAATATTGTCAATATTTATTCATTGATACTACTAAAATTTAATTGTAGCACTAAGATAAAATATCAAATTAAAATAACACACAAGTAAAGTAGATACATGTTATATTTATCTAAAAAAGTTATTCTCGAAAAGCAATGACAAAATTATTTTATACACATTTTTTATAAAATAAAATAATAATAAAAAATCATATAAGGATTACTTAGTATACATATGGTTTTATAAAATAAAATAATAAAAAAATAATAAATAAAATAACAAATCATATAAAGATTAATTAGCAAACGTATGGTTTTATACAATAAAATAATAAAAAAATATATATATGCATGACTTAATAGTAAAATATGGTAAAAAAAAGAATAAAAAATTCATCAAAATACATTCACCCGGATTCGAAGGGGGGACATTCTTATCATGTTGCTAACCCAGCTTAAAGTAAGCAATATTAAAATAACAAAGGCTCAATAGGATAAGATAATCAATAGGATTATTTTATCATTTCCAATTGGTGCACCAAACAAAGAATTTGAATAAGATATGATAGTGTTATCATATCCTGTCTCTCTATCCTGCGCTCATTTTTATCCTTTTCAATTTTCTCTCTTATGTTATTTTTCTATTTCTTAATTTAATAGTTAATAAATAAAATACTTAAGAATGTACCAAAAGAAAAATTAAGAAGAGAGGAAAAATATGTGAATAAATCGTTATGATGATTAGGGCCCGTTTGGTGCACAGGATAAGTGACAGGATATGATAACTGTATCATATCCTGTCACAATCCAGTGTTTGGTAACACAATATGATAAGATAAATTAATCCTGAAGTTTATCCTATCCTGTCTCTGTAGTTATAATTCTTATCCTGAATTTGAGCTGGGTTACCGGCAGGATAGGATAAGAAGAAGAAAAGAAAATACTGATTTATTCTATAAAATATATTTTAAAATAAATAAAATATAAATAATAAAATAATTAATTTTTAAATATATTATGATTTTCTCACAGGGGTAATTTTGTAATTAATATATTCTAAAAAATTCAAAATTTTACTAAAATTACAATATTTCAAAGTAAAATAATTATTTAAAAATTGAAAAATAGGGACAAATTTAAATTTTATAAAAAATTAAATATAATTCTTTTGCAATAGTAGTTTTATTATTTACGTATGAGATATATCATATATTTATTTGGCTTATCTAACATGTATATATTATTGAGTTATTTATTTGATCATGGTTCATATAAAAAATTAAACTTGATTATTTTCTCATGATTTTTATTTGAAATTGTAAAGTTATTTGATTACTTATTTATATTTTTTATTTATAAAATTCAAAGTATTACAAAATAATTTTAAAAAAATAACAATTGTTTTACAAGAGTAACTTTATCATTTAAATTGCTATATATCATATCATATTATTATGAGCAAATATGTATTAAGAACAAGATATAATAGTTATCATCTTTGTTATCATGTGCGCACCAAACACAGGATATGATAACTGAGGATAACAGTTATTCTGCTGATATCCTATCCTATCATTATCCTGTCTCATATCCTATCTTGTCACTATCCTAATATGACCGTGAGACATTGTAAACAAACATCACCATAAGAAAAAAAATTAAAGAGGATTCAAATCGTCCATAGTAAAAAGAAACCAAACAAAAAGAGAGAGTGAAGAACATAAATAAATTAGTAAAATACAAGTATTTTCTTTTGGTCCAATAATTTAATTGTTAGATTTCTTCTTCAAAAAAAAATTAATTGTTAGATTTATACTGTAGACTCATAATCATATATATATAGAGAAAAGAAAAATCGTGGAGTTAAACTCTGCCCCTCTAATAATTTTCTTAGTATCTAATATCATCTAAACTATTTTATAATTATTATGTAACAGATTAAAATGCAATTTACTATGTATTAAAAAATATAGTTATTTTTTTTTAATAAACTAGATAATGACATTAAAATGATGAGCTACCTTTTAAGCACAAGGTGTGCCTAACAGGCGCTAAAAGAGAAAGTTTACAAATGTATCATTACAACCGAAGGTAAAACATCAAAAACAGAAAGCATTAAATTACACAATGGCCCGGCAACAACTAAGAGGGTTCTGTTGCCAAACTGAAAGATCAAAATCAAATAAGACATATTTTGCTTTCAACCACCAGAAAGAATGAATTTTAATACGTTCAGCTAGTGACTCTATAGAATCGTGAGTAGCCCTGAATAACCATAGATTGCGATCCTTCCAAATAGTAAAAAGTACCGCTGCCCAAATAGTAATGAGTAGTAAAAAGTAGCTCTTAGATGAACCTCCTAAACTGCAAAATTGCGCGGAATGGGTGCCTATAGAGCCATGAAAAACAGTTATTAAAAAATATAGTTATTGAAACACCACACACTGTAAAATGTAAAATGGAGATTACAGTAACAACTTTTACAATGGAGTGCTCTCTTTTTGGGTACTTGATTGAATATCACTTGCACACTATTATTATTTATAATTTTTTTAATAATAGTCCTCAATAAATACTTTCATCGTCCAAATATATAAGATTATTTTGTAAAATTTTACTGTCTCATATAAGAAATTTTTCAAAGTTTAAGGTGAATTAATTAAATTTTCACAAAAATAGCTCTAATTAAATGAAGAGAAGTAAAAAATTGTTATTTCTCTCCCCCTTAATAATTGAAGGATAATTTTGGAAAGAAAAAATATATTGTTGACATTTTTAATGCTTTTTATAAATGAGGTATTGTATATTGAGACCGAGGGAGCACTTAATCCCTTCAACACAAATGGGTCATACCAATAATTTTATATCGCACTAATAAATTTACATTATTAATTAAAAATAGGTTCCATCATCTCCATGAACTTAGCTCATTTATTATACAAGGAGTTTGAATCCCGGACACACCGCAATCCTCGTTAGAGATGGTCTAAGAGATGAGGTGTGGGATCCATTTAGGGAATAGGAAGCACATGCAAATTGCAAATGCACATAGTATATGAGTTTTCGTGTGTACTTGTTTCATTCAACCAGTATGGGTTGGGCTGCCACTAGCTAGGTGTGAGCAGCTTCAACTTTGCACGTTGTTTAGTTGATTGAATATCACACACACATGTATGTATGTACATAAATAAAAGTTTTAATGGCATTTTTATCCTCTAATTTATTCAAATCACAAAAATAGTCTCTCTATTTTAAAATCGAGTTTTTTAGTTTTTATATTCTTATATTTGTGGCAACTTTACTCCTAACTCATGTTTTTTTTGCCTTAAAAATGGTAATTTTTGATGTCAAAAGAAGTGCATTTTCGTCTCAAATGCAATATTTCGTCTTTAGATTCAATGTTAGAGACAATAAATCACCTTTTAGAACACCAAAAATCACAATTTTAGAGAAAGAATATGGGTTGGGATCAAAATTTGAACAAATATGAAAGTAGATAAGAATCAAACTATCATAGTTGGTGGTCGAGCTCGCTTACTTGTTTGGGCATCGACCAATTTTGATTATTTTTGTCATGACACTTTTGTAGTCTTTTTAAGCACATCTTGTACGAGTTTATATTCACTCAATTTACTACTCATCCATTTATTCTCCATTTAGGAGAGAGATAAACTCAATAGAAAATTTGTGGGACCCACTTTTAGTGGGATCCACTTTTAATGGGTCCACAAATCTTCTATTGTGTCTATCTCTTTCCTAAATGAAAAACAAATGGAGTAGTAAATTAAGTGAATTCAAAGTCATCTTGTACTGAGGAGACTACTCGGTTGATTAATATATATATATATATATATATATTTCATTTTTGCTTGATAAAAAAATATATATAAGGATAATTTTTTTTTTTTAAAATAGAAAAACTAATTTCGTGAGTTTAATAAAACACTAGAGAGACCAGAAATGAAATTAAACTTGAATAACTATTTTTTGGGAGGAAATTTTTAATTTTTTTTTTATTTTCGCAGTTGAACTATTGAATTATTAGAATTTATTTTATCGAGCATCATAGAATTAACATAAAAAAATTCAAGTTTAAGATATACAAAATCTATTTTATATTTTATTTACATATAACATTTATGTATGTTTCTTTTTTGACAACTATGCAAGTTTCTTACTCCCAAAAAATAACAGCTTTGTAAGTTTGTTCAAAGAAAAAGAAGAAGAAAATTTGGAATTGAAGTGTTTTTTTTTTTTTAGAAAAAGCTTGTAAATTTTCACTTCGTAGAATTGGAAAAGATTAGGGGGTTTAGAAATAAAATATTAAATAATATGAGTGAAGATAAATGAAGATTGAAAGTTTTTCTATTTTAACGTGAAAGATAATTTTATTAAAGAAAGTTTAACATCAAATCAAAAGCTAATATCGCATATGATGTGAAAACTATTTAATCCACATCTGTAAAAAAAAACTCTTCAATCAACATATGAATATAATGATCGAATAAATATAAAAATAAAATAGAATAGAGATCAATGAACTTATCATGCGAAAAAGTTCAAATTCTTGGTTCAAAGTGTTTATCCTAGCTTGTTTGACATCATTGGTTTCCTCATAGGCCAATCTTCAATGCGTCCCAAATCGGATATTAGAACATTTCGTGTTTTCCAATCATAACCGCGTTTCTTATCTTTATTGGAAGTCCATTGTGCCTCCGGTTTAGGCACTACAATACCATTCTCATTGGTCATCGTTGAAATAAACTGACCGTTAACAATAGTGTTCCATACCTCCCTAATGAAATTCATTCCTACGATGTTTTTAGTATTTATTTTGTAATATTTTAGTATAATTTACGTAGAATTACATGGTAAAACTTAAAGAATTTAGTTCAATTGAAGACAAGTCAAGAGTTTGAAAAAAAAAAACACAAAATAAGGTGATAATTTGAAAAAATCGTGAATTGAAAACAAAAGTGTGTCTCTGACGATATTGCCCCACGAACTTGTATCGTGGCACGATAAATTAAAAAAATTCATATCTTCTAGCACAATCCGACTTATCACCCCACAATATGCTGTCACGCCCCACAGTGAAACATGTCTTTTGAAGTCCTAATTAAGGAACAACAAGCCACAAGTAATGGGACACGAAATTTCAGAGAGCAAAAAAGCAAGGAAACGTCCCAAAGGTCAAGGAACTCAATTTTCATCATGGGAAACACTTTTGAGCACCATTCTTCCACTGTTATTCATGTATAATCTTCAAAACTTTTATTATATGATTTTTATTACTGTGATTAGCTAAATTCCTTAGATTAGGTTATTAGATGAACTTGAATCTATTTGAACCATAGAATTTGTAGAAAATCATATTATTGCAATTCAGTCTTGTTATATTTTTGTGTTTAATGTTTTACATAAGTAGATGTTGTGAATTGATTTTAAGTAACAAATTACTATTAACACTTTTGAAACTCGATCTGAGATAATTATTCAATCAAAATTGTTTAAGTAGACATATCGAATTTTGATATTGACTTTAGAATTAACGAACTTTTATGCTTTCATAATTTCAAACTCACCTAAGACATTAGGGTGTTATTATTAGTGAAATAGAGTTTAGAGCCAGAACATTGGTCTTAACTATTTTTGTGTTAATTCGTCATGATATTATGTATGACCGTAATTACCAAATAGTGATAGGGGAGGGCTTCCAAACAACTTAATTATTTTGTCTTAATCGTTTTTCTTATCTGAAGTTCAAAACCAATTTATTTCTCGTTGTTACTATTATTTTCGTTGTTATTCAATCCATCTGAAAACCCCTCAAATTACTGCTTTAATCCTAAGTTTATTTTAATTGAATTATGAAATTCAAAATCCCTGTGAAGACGAAAAGTTCCTTATAGTTTTTTACATTTTATTCCATTTTTAACTTTATTATTTTCATTTATTTTTTTAAAAAAAAATATAATAACTACCACTAATATTTCTTTACTTTTTTGAAAAACATATAATAACTACCCACTAACCATGTACTTTTATGTTATTTTGTACTTACAACAGCTAAATATACCAAACATTTTAATTTCATTCTACTAGTTTTTCAGCCATAAGCTAACTTTATAACAACTTATTTTTACGAAACATAGCCTAAATTGTTGGTAAAAAAATTGTTAGTTATAATATATTCCCTCCATTCTTTTAAGTTTTCATTTAGAGTAGTAACACCAAATTAAGAAAGTGTATTTTTGCACTTTATTTTCCTATTATACCCTAATTTTATCCACCAATCAATTTTTATTTGTTTGCACATACTTTCTCTTTCCAATAAATTTAATATATACTATTATGTACAAAAAACAAAACAAAATTTAATATGTTATGTTAAAAGTAAAACTTAAGTTTTCTAAATATATAGTATTAATTAGTTTTATTGAAAAAAATAAGAGTAATTGCCAAATGGTACAATTGACAAATCATACCCTTAAAACACCAAATAGACAGTTAAATAGAAACACTAAACCCGACATAAACAGACAATTAAAAAAACGGAGGAGTACTACTTTGCAATTAGTATGCGTTAGTAATTTATTTGTTCTAAAAATAGCATGGTATATGTTTTATATAGGGGTGGCAAAGTGGGCATGCCCTCCCCGTTTAGGCCTGCCCCGTTTAAGCCCGCCCAAAAGCGGGGTGGGGCGGGGCAACTTAGGTGTATGGGCTCAAACCTCAAGCCCCCGTTTATTGGTAGGTTGGCGGGTCGGCCCGCCTTCCTTTTTTTCTTTTTTTTTTAGTTTGAATTACAATTATAAAACTATTATTTATTATAAAAAATGCCGACAATTTTTTTAGAGCGCATATTAAAACTTCAACGATACCAAAAACAAACACATATTAAATTAAAGAGTGACGCTATATAGCACGACTCATTTCACGCACGAGAACGCATGACGCGTTGAACAAACACACAATTTACTCCGATGTTTATTATTGATCCATCATACATATTAGTAATTAAGTAGTAACAACATGCACTTTGCAATATATAAAAACTAAATAATATCAACATTTTAACTGCGCTAAGATTGAACCTTTCTTATTTATTTATCCTTAATCAAATATTAAAGTTAATTTATAAAAGTTGGTCATCAAATATACATAAAATTGGATAAAATAAAGTTAATTATATTTGATATAAAATTTAGATTGAATATTTCAATTTTATTTGATTAAAATTTGTTTATATTTTAGATCGGAGTAATAATTAGTCGTTAACAAGACAAATAAAAGACAAAACAAAATACATCTCAAACATTTCATTTTAAGTAAAAAAAAATACAAAGCCCGCGGGCAAACCCGCCCCGCCCCGTTTTTTAAGCGGGCTAGACGGGGCGGACCAACTTAAGATGACGAGTTAAAGATCTCTTTCCAGCCCGCCAAAAATGGCGGGTCAAACGGGCCGGGCCGGCGGGCCGAGCCCATTTTTCCACCCCTAGTTTTATAGGCACTGTGTTCAGAATAATATCTAATGTTGGGGGTATCAAATATGAAACTCTACGAAGTACTACTATTATATTTAACGGTGGAGTATTGTGTCTAACGGTGAGACATTTTGCTATGCGGAGAGGTGATATCCAGATAATATAGATTGCATTAGATTTTTATATAGATTAGCAACTAGGTGAGGTATTAGTGATGTTAGATGTGTATCTATAGTGTCGTGTCGTGGTAAGTGATGAATCCGATCCTCATCCTTCATTGTTACTTTTTTAGAGTCTTTTTAATTAAGTTTTAATTTAATTTTATTAGTTTAGTTTTTAAATTAGGTTCATTTTAAATAAATTATGGTTTTTGATTAATCGAGTCAATTAGATGCTAATTCTTTTAATTTCTTTTTGACTAAATATTTTGCGTAGTTTTTATTTTCCCGAGTGCAAATATTACTATCATATGTGTTTTAGTATATGGGCTGGTTTGAATAGAAAAAGAGAAATTATTGAAATTTACTCTTCCAACCCTCAGGTTTCTTTTATACCCCCTATACTTTCCAATCAGCCCTTTGGAATATGAAAAAATTTGGAACCAAATATTTCGGTTTATAAAAACCAAAATTTTTTGCCTTGAAAAATAACTTCCGTTTTTAAAAATCGAAATTTTCCTTAAAAACTTCGATTTATATAACCCGAAGTTATTTTTCAAGGAATTGTTTTTAAGGGGGTATAAAAGAAACGTGGGGGCTGGAAGGGTAAATTTCGAAATTATTTACAAGCTGGCCCAATGAAGAAATCAAGCACATGGGCCTTAAGGTCGTATGTTAAACCGGATCCAAGAGATCAAACAGCGGGCGTGCCAATAAAAGGCTTAATTCATAACTAGGGGCGTAAGCGGATTAGAAAAACCCAATTGAACCGACGATCCAAACCAATCCAAACCGAAAAAACCCGATTCTTATGGTTTGGATCAAAAACCGAACCAAACCAATTGAAAACCGATGTGGTTTGGTTCGGTTCTCGAATCGTATTTTAAAAACCGATGACCAAACCGAACCAAACCAATATATATATATGTTAGTTGTTAGTATATTACATTATATGTTAGTTTTTCTCGTTGCCAAGACTTGAGCTTTGGACCTCCAACTCTTTTAACCCTTAGCTCAACTAGTTCAATCAGTTGTGCTACCCTTCCCTATTACATTATATGTTAGTTTTTCTCGTTGCTAAGACTTGAGCTTTGGACTTCCAACTCTTTTAACCCTTAGCTCAACTAGTTCAACTAATTGTGCTACCCTTCCCACCCCCATTAAAAAAATGGCATATCTTTCATTCTCGTATTTATTGTTCTTTGCAATTGTGTTTTTGTTGTCCTTTCATATCCTAAGTTAGCGCATTCCCAAAAATAAAACAGCACAACTACTTATTAAAAAAATCTTGCGCATACTCACATCACAATACAAATTTTAACTTAGAAACTCTCATATTCAGTCTCCTCATAGTCACAGCTGCAAAAAACCTCACACTGCTCTCAGTTCTCATATCTCAATATTGCGCAAACAACACAACACTTTCACGTTGTTCTGCTCTCATATATTTTATCTTAAACTCTCAAAAAACTGTAACCTCTCATGTCAAGCGTTGCCGGAATTCGTCTTACTAGTGATGAAGTTAACTTGAAGTTTTATTTTTGTTGTACTTTATTATTTCAAAAACTTATGAACTTAATTTCAATATGATTGTACTATGTATTTGATGAAATTATGGGAAAAGAATTGTATTTTGTATATGAAGAAATCATTTAATGAATTGTATTTTATATTTTATGAACTTATTGAAAAAAATATATCGGAAAAAAATAATAGCATGAAATACATCGAAAAAAAATGCACTGGTAAAAACCGATTAAAGTATCCGAACCAAACCGAACCAATCGAGAGTTCATTGGTTCGGACATCGGATTCACTCGAAACTGATCCAAACCGGTCCAATTACACCCCTATTCATAACTGTAACTAGGGGTGCTCGCGGTTCGGTTCGGTTTTGAGCCAAAAAGTCATCCTAACCGCAAGATAAAAATACACGTGGTTCGGTTTGGTTCGATTGGTTTTTAAAAAGTCATCCAATCCAAACCAAACCAAACCAACGCGGTTAGGATCGGTTCGGTTGGTGCGGTTTATCGCGATATAAAAAATACGACGATATTACCAACTTGTTACGAAATAAACATAGGAAATTTTAATTTATTTATTGTTTACGTGATATAATATGCATATACAGAAATTGCATATATATAAGAACTTGTTTTTAATACCAATAATATAGTTTTGGATCGCGTTAAATGATATGTTTTCACAGCGTATTGTTTTATGGACTCAATTTGGGTTGAGCTTGCTAAGTTGGACTAGGTAATATGTTGATTGCTATTAATTGATATAGTTAAGTTAAATATTGCGGTTTGGTTCGGTTTGGTTCGGTTTTCTAAAATGAAAACCGCAAACCTAACCAAACCGCGCGGTTTAGATGAAAAACTATCCGTGCGGTTTAAACTAAATGCGATTTTTTGCAGTTTCGGTTTGGATTGGTTCGGTTTGCGGTTTTACTTTTGGATTGGTTCGGATATGATCACCCCCAACCGTAACAAACCATTTCTCTCCATTGTCATTTCTCAACAGATTCGTTACACTTTTCCCTCTTTTTCTCTGAAATTTTTCTGTAAGTTTTCTCACATGTTCTCTCATTTTCTTGTCTCGTCATCTTAAATAACTTGTGAAGTTCAATTTCATGGAATGGTTCAGTTATTCTCACATTTTCTTTCTTAATAAATTTTTTCTCACATTTTCGATCATGTTGTTTAGGATGGGTCATTCAAAAAAGAAGAAGAAAAGCAAGCCGAAGAAAGGTCATTCTGGCCGCGGCGGTACTATGGCCTCCGCTATCGAAGTTATTACTCGTCAAGATTCTGCAGCTTCTATTACTGGTTTTCCTGCTCCAGTTTCTGCTCCTGTGCAGGTTTGTTCCAATTTTTGCCTTATAAAAACAAAACATCGGGTTTTAATTCACTCTCAACATCATTCTCCCACTGCAAAATTATTTTTGTAGCTGCTTTTCCTATTTTAGTTAATGGTTTCTTTGTTTTCTTTTTTATTTTATTCTCTTTGTCTCTCTTTTTCTGTTCTTTTGAATGCATGATTTTGTTGAAGTAATATGAATTTGTGGTGTTCTCACTGATGTTCATAACTAATTATTCATATATTGTTAGTTCTTATGAAGGACGGACACTCCTCAGATTAGGCGTGTTCTGTGTCAGACACGCGTCGGTGTCCGACACTGACACTTATGATTACACTTAATTATGTCATTTTCTCAAATTATTATGATTACCCTTAATTATGTCATTTTCTCAAATTATTATCGGTGTTGACGTGTCGGTGTCGTGTCCGGTGCCAGTGCTTCATTTCTATCTTCTGCGGTAGACTTTCTAGAAATTGTTAGTAGTGTTTCTATTTGGGTGATACACATATTTGACTTGATTATATCTATGAAATTGAAGTTTTATATAGAGTCTAATAACAGAATTGGATGTTATTATTTTCTGGCCTAATCATAGCATACCTTTGTGTAAGTTAGTTGCAAGAAGGAATTGGAGCATATGCCAAAGATTTGATGTTAGATGAACTCAATTATAGGTTTCATTTTGGGTCAATGTGTTACTTTGCATACCTGCATTATACCTTTTTCTATGTGGAGGGTCTTCATATTGCATAGTTTAACTTAATTGAGCTTGATTTAGGTGTTATGCTCCTCAAAGAGAAGTTTTATGAATGACTGATTTTATATTCGCCAGCATTCATAAAGACCTAAATCAAGCTGGCTATGATTTTATATTCTGAGTTTAGACAATACATTTTGTAAGTTTTCCATGATGCATGACTGTTATCAAAGATCCATGATGGGAAGTATATTTAACGATGGAAAGTGTACATTTTATTTTACTGTTTAGATGTTTCCTCCTACAATCTGGCTCACAAACATTAAAGGCTACAAGATAAAGCTGAAAGCTGCAGTGGACATATTTCCAAACTCCTACATCAATATTAAGATTAGCAACATGATAACTAACGAGGGGTATGCTGAAATTAGCAGGGAAATTGACCGAAGCAATGAGTACAATCACAGGTTTGACGAAATCATTAACAAAAGATTTGGTATTGGTTTGCATGGGTAGAAAAAGACCATTGCAAAATCCGGCTGAATCGTGATTGTTATTGTTTTGAACATGTGTCTTTCTACTTTTCTTCTTCCTGCACAAAAAAAGATAATGATGTTAGAAATAATTGATGCAACAAATATTTTGTCTTAAACTGTACTTTGCAACATTGTTAGGTCTCAATATCTTGAAGCAATTAATGTTGCCATGTTTGTTTATACACAACAATAAGAAATTATTATCTTTGTCTCTATTTTTAATTGTATTGTAGTACTTATTCAAATTGATTCTTCAAATTTTATTCTATAGCAAATAGCAATGAATGTGAATGGACTAAATGATTACCTGTTTAGAAACTTCAATGCATTCTATCTCATTCACAGAATCATTTAGCAATTTTCCTTTTTCATCACAGAGAATAAGTCCACTAAAACATAGAGAAAAAGGTATTAGCCTTTGCCACACTGCTGAAGCTCAATCATGACCAAGACTTTTCCGCCCATTTTCAACACTATGCCTTTGTAAGCTTCCAAGCAATGGAGATCCCTTCTCTCTCTCTCTCTCTCTTTGCCATCCAATTTTCTTGCCTTGCTCCACACCATTGACTCCATCGAAACCTTTTTCACTGAAATCCATCCACAACATGGTTCTAACCATTTTGTAGAACTAGGGCAGTCGTTGTTAAGATAGTCAAAAGTAGAGTCATTCTCTTCTATAGTACCTTCTTGATTCACAATCTTATTATTATTTATTCGAATTTGGGAGGCCTATACTCAACCACAAAACCTAGCTTGAGAGTTAAAGTTTGCACTACACTTATAAAGGCTATCTATGTCATATCTCTAGCCAATGTGAGACTTCTAACATTACTACTCCTACCTTTCCTTTTAAATACAATAATAGTGCAAAGTGCAAAGTGCAAAAAATGCACATGCAAGTATAAGAATAGCACCTATTGTTGAAATCTTCAATTTGTCTACAAGATTCCATAAACCTTCTATGAGTTGCTTGTTTTTTTTATTTTATTATTTTCTTTTCTATTTTAGTGTAACAAATGAAGTTGAAATGATGAGCAAGGAGCGTTAGTTTGTTATCATTTAATTATTTGGTAATGTGGAATAATGGTAATATAAACTAGAAAGAAAAATGCTGCATGAACCATGTTTGTTTGTCTGTTTGGTTGGCAAGGTTCATATATAGTTGATGCTTAGGTAAATGGAAGTTGTGTTACTACTGTATGATAAAAGTGATTCTTATAAACACCGTGAAATTATATGTTTTGACAGCCTATTGTTTTATGGACTCAATTTGGATTGGACTTGCTAAGTTGAACTAGGTAATAGCTTAATTGCTACTAATGGATAGAGTTAAGTTAAGTATTGCGATTTTGTTCGGTTTTGTTAAGTTTTCTAAAATGAAAACCGTAAACCAAACCGCACGGTTTAGAAGAAAAATGATCTGTGCGGTTTAAACTAAATGCGAATTTTTGCGGTTTTTGGTTTGGATTGGTTTGGTTTGCAGTTTTACTTTTGGATTGGTTCGGATACGATCACCCCTACATTTAGTAATATAGCTCACAAGTATGAATATATTCCCGTGGAAACAAATCATCAGATCGATGAAAAATATTATCCAGACACAATTTTTTTAATAAAAATACAACAATGCTACACTTTTTGCTTTTTTTAATATTTGTTGCACGCTTGATATCTGTGCTGTGAGTGGAGAAAGTACGATGTCGTATTTTTGTCCAATATTTTTGTGTTTATATAGCACATCTATAAGATACATAGCATATGGTTTAACAAATTAGTTTCTCCATTCCCAAAAGTAAAATACAAGATTAGTCTTCTAATTGATATTAATATTAAATATCACATTACAACAAATCTAAGACAAAGGTCTGCATATCATTGATACTTTCAAGCATTAGATCGTTCCACCGAAGTTAAACGTGTCTTCTTTTTAACACTTTTATATTGTGTTTGTTTAGATAGATTTACAAAAGAGAGAAATAAGAAAGAGAAATAGAAGAGAAATATGACATTTCTATTGTTTGGAAGATAATAGAAATAAAGAGAGAAAGAAATTTTGGGATGAGACCCATACAAAAAAAGTTCTCTCCAAAAGAGGTGAGATTTGTTTCCAAGAGAAGTTTTATTTATGATTTCTCCATATTACCCCTCCCTTATTCTCATGACATGATGGTTACTCTCTTTTTTTTTTTTATAAGGGACGGTTATCTATTTTTTTCCTTCAACTTCTATTATGTTATTATCAAGGTTTTCAGAACCGGACCGGTCGTCGAACCGGTGAGCTTACCGGTTCAAGGTTCAATTGATCGGACCGGGGTTCAACCGGGCCGGACCGTTTTTAATTAACTATATATTTTTTATAATAAATAAAACAAAATTTAATAAAAAATTATAGTTTTATAATATTAAAATCATATTAATTTGAATTTCACATTATACTTACAAAAAAATAATACTCGTATTAATTTCACATTATTAAATATTTTATATTTTTTAATATGTTTGATATTTTTAATATTTATACAATAAGAAAATCCATTTTTTTTACATTAGTATAAAAAAAAAAGTTGGCATACATGACTATTTTTAGTTGTGTTAATATTTTTAAGTTTAATTAGCTCTTATACATTATGGCCCAAACCCACTTATTATAACCCTAAAATGCTACTATAAAATTGAGGAGTTAAGTTGGGGGAAGTCAGCCGCCCACCATCTATTTGTTTCTCTCACCTGCTTGATTCTACTTCTTCTTCTTTGCTTGTTTCTACCGCTTCTTTTTTTCTTTTCTATTTTTATCAATTCATCTTCTCTGCTTGTTACTTCCTCTTCTTTCTTTTATTTTCTTTTGTTATCAATTATTTTCTTTTGATAATATATACATGTGAATAGAGTATTCATCTCTTTGAGCTTATGAAAAAAACTCAGTCTCTGCTCTTTGTTTTTTGTATTTTTTTTGGATAGACCAAAATTTATATATGAAGAGTTTAAAAAGACCAGTTAAAAATACCAAAAACTCAATCTTCATTCCTATCTATGGCATAAAAAATTAACTAAACAAAGTTTGATGTTTTGTTTTTATAAAAAAAATAAAAAATTGGTTCAAAATAACATGTGTTGATGATTTAAAAAAAAAAAAAAGACAAAATTGTCTAGATCGGCCAAACCGCCCGAACCGCCGGTTCCACGCCGGTTCAACCGGTTTTTTCCCGGTTCTTGTTCTGGCCGTTTTTTAGGCCCAACCGAACCACTATGACCACCGGTTCCCGGTCCGACCGGCCGGTCCGGTCCGGTTCTAACAACATTGGTTATTATTATTTATTTTGTTTTATAGCCACTTTTTTAGACTATATATATCTCCATTGTTATCTATTTGTTTTTGGCTTTTTAATCGATTTGTGTTTGCTGTCGTTCTTCTTAATTGTTACAACTATTAAGGGTCCGTTTGGCCCGGCTTTTTTAGCTCTTAGAAGCTGATTGAAAACTAAAAGTGAAAATAAGAACTTTCAAAAAAAGAGCAAAAGTTGTTTGGTAATTATTGTTTTTTTAACTTCAAAGTTATCTTTAATCTAAAATTTGTTTAGTAAAATATATTTTTTTTTAAAAAGATTTGTACCAAAAATAAAAACTTTTAAAAAAGATAATAACAACTAATAATATTTAAATGAAAACAACCTAAAAAATGAAAAAAATAATAATAAAAAGAGCCTTAAGTGGGATTCGAAGCGGGATCATTACAAAAAAAGCTCCGGATTTTTTTTTCAACCTCTTTTTCTAGAAGCTCATTTAATCCAATTTTGCACATTGAAAAAAATCTGCTTTTTACGGTTAAGAACTTTGTTAAAAATGTGTTTGGCCTAACTTTTGATTAAAAAGAGAATTTAAAGCTAAAAAAAGCCGGGCCAAACGGAGCCTAATTATATGAACTTTATATTGATATTTTTTTTTTTTCGTTGGTATTATTTTTTTTTCGTTGCAGCTTTTTTTTTGTTGGCAGTAATAATTTCTTAATACAAATTTTATATCATAGTATTATTGTACAATGACAGTAATATTTAAGTCATTGATTTTTATGTTATTAGTAGATGTGAAAACCATAATAGTTTAATATATTTAAGTTATAATTATAAAGGTTAAATTGGTCTTTTATAATTTTTATTAATTTCTTTCTACTTATATTTCTTCTTTATTTCTATTCATACAAACAATATAAAATTTCTATTATACTTCTTTGGTATTTCTCTTCTCTCCTATTTCTCTCTTTGTTATTTCTCTCTTTTCTATTTCTCTCCCATCCAAAAACATAGTGGAACACTATTCTTTTACTATTCTTTTTTCACAAACTATTTCAATGGAACATCAATAGTTTGCTTCCATACCAAATTCTTTTCCGGTTCTCTCAATTCATATATGGATTTCATTTAAGTCTATTATCATATCAGTTATAAATTATCATACCATTGAGAATTTTAATTTTAACCATAAAATCTTGAAAGTCACATATTAAATAAATTTATATTAATTATTATATTTGTTTTTTTACATTGAAGATACATTAAAATTAATTATTTCAATCATAAAAAAAAAAGGTTGGTATGGATTCGCTTCAATCATCAAAAAATTGAAGATGCAACACATTTTTCCTAAACACCACATTTAGCCATGAATAAACTTGTAGTGTGGAGAAAAGATCGATAAGATCGATCGTAAGACACTTGTCAAAGATTGGATACAAAATAGTTACATGGCAATGTGAGCTTTTCAGATCACAAAATAGAATTTATAAAACCTTTAATACATGGCAATGTGACCATTTCTTTTCGATAAATAGATATACATAAGACATGTTTGTATATCGTCTTACTTAAACAAGCCAAATAAATGACACTTGATTTTATAGTAAAAGTATTCGGTATTACTAGTGCTACAAGTATTACTTTCTTTAACACTCCAACAATATCTAACATGATTTTTTTTTTTATAAATTACAATGCATCAATCTGTATATTGAATAATTTTTGGATATAAATCCTGGAAAAAAAAATAGATGAAAAAAGTGAGAAATAAAATAAATAATTAATAATATTTTGACAAAATAATATAATGTAGCAAAATTGTTTGCGATTATTTAAATATAATATATTTTTTCGCTAGATAGACAGAATGACGTCCGACCTAACAATTTCGACATTTCTACCTGTTGAGCTAAGATTTGCGGACATTAAATATAATAAGTTATTTGATAAATAATAGATACATAAATATTTGCTTCAAAAAAATAGATACATAAATATTGTAAAAGAAAGATACATAACATAATTGGTATTTCGTAAAAATAAAATAAAACAAGAGGTGTTAAAATATATAATCCTTTTGTATTTTAATCATATATAATATTCAATTTCACATAACATGCATGATTTAAAGAATCATATTTAATATGTGAAAGAAAAAAAATGAGAGATATTATTTCTTTACATGATATATTGATGGACATATATAGTTGTTGTGTTATTTGTTACTAAAATACATGTATGTAGTCATATTTAACTAGTGAGAGTGAGAGGAAATCAATGAAGTATGAATTATTTAATATTTAAATTTAAAATTAATAATATATTGATTTTGTTATGTTTTCATTAATTAGTATTCATAGCACTTGAATTTCTAAATTAAAAATAAAATTATTAATTTTAAATTATGTTCAAATTAAATAAGCTAAAATATATATTATATAATTTTTTTTAAGAAGTCAAAGAAAAATATTAAAATAAATAAGCACAAGGTGTGCCTAAAGATAAAAGTACATACATAATGAAACACAACAAAGAATAGGATCATCCTGTGTTAAACCCTGTACAAACTTTTGGATTTAGCATCACTGGACTTTTTTTCCTTGCCTTAAACCACCACCAGACTTGAACTTTGATGGTAAAGAGTAACCTATCAAAAGTAACCATCTTTCCATTGAAAAATCCATTATTTCTAGCTTTCCAAATAGCCCATATTGCGGCTAAACAAATTGCTTGTAAACATGTCTTAATATTTTTGCTAAAACCACGAGTCCCACAAAATTGGGGAGGCAATGCCAACGCATTATTAGGGAGAATACAAGTGATCCCCCAACCAGGAGATGATGACACTCCAAACAGCACCAAAAACGGGGCATTTCAGAAAAAGATGATGAATATCCTCAATAGCATCACAACCGACCGAGCAAAGTAGAGAGTCATTATGTAAGCATCCACGCGTAAAAAGATTAAACTTTGTGGGTAACCTGTCATTAATATAATTTTTTTCCATATGAGATAAACTCTACGAGTTTATGATTTCAATCTACGTTTCGATTCCACTTAAAAAACAATTTTCTCAAATGAATCTTATTCATCTGGTTCAGGTTCATCGAAGGAAAGACTAGCAAATTTAAGAATATCATCTCTATCAAATAGATAGTTTTTTTTTCTTGCTAGTCCGATTTGTAGCCTCTTTTTATATTTTAGTTAATGATTTCTTTCTTTCCTTTTTTTAGTTTCTTCTCTTTGTTTCTCTTGTGTGTTTTTTGAATGAATAATTTTGTTGAAGGATATGAATATGTGGTATTCCCATTGATGTTCATAACTAAGTTATTAAGTAATTATTAGTTCTATCTTTTGCTCTAGACTTCCTAGAAATTGTTAGTAGTGTTTTATTTTGATGATACACATATTTGACTTGATTTATTATTTTGTTGTTTAGAGGCCTCATACTTGCTCGAAAGCATTACAAATTACAAGAACGTGCTTAAGAGGCATTGGATACCTATGCAAACAAACACCTTTAATCAATTTAAGATCCAGAAATTAGGGAGGAAATTAACAAAAGCAAGAAAATTTCACAACCGACTCCGCCATTCTTTTTACCTCAAATATTCTAATTTTGTCTTTGTAAAAAACTTCGGTTCGTAGAAACCAAATTTTTTCTAGTGCAAATTCAGAGCAAATTTTGGTTTTTATAAACCGAAGTTTTTTTTCAAGAGCAAAATTTAAAATTTAGGAAATAAAAAAGAATGGCATAGGGTCGTTGAGACAACTCGGTGACTCTGAGTCGAGCTTATGCATGCGGCACATATTTTGTAAACAATACTACTTGCCAAACTTTACAACAATACATGTGGTAATGTTGACCATATGCTATTACAATTTCTTTTGTGATTTGGTCAATGATGAAACATGTTTGTTTGTATGGTTGGCAAACAGTTGATGTTTAAGTAACCGGAAGGTGTGTTACCACCGTTTGATAAAAGTAATTTTTTATAGACCAAATTAAAACTTATTTAATTCTAAAAACAATTCTATCAATTGCTAAAATTCTAAAAACAAAATTTATAAGGCTATCGTATAGGGATACCTGTATATTGAATTCTTCTAGAATTTATAGGAAATAATTTCAATTTTTAAATTCTTCAAGAACTATATATAATATCGTTATAATGTAAGAATAATTCTATATATCTTTCAAGGATGTATATAATACTTTTATTGTTTTTTACACGTGCAATTTAAAAAAAAGTAAAATAATTGTCATGTGTCATGCCACGTCAAGATTTTGTCCACGTCACATGCCTAATAATTGCAAGTAGGGGACAAATTGATGAAATCTGTATATTACAGGGAGTAATCCTAATTTTTTTTTTGCAGGGGTAATCCAAAACTCTTCAACTTTGCAGGGGGCTAAAACCCTATTAACAAAAAAAAAAACAATGTTATATAAAAGTATACAATCCTTTGAAGATGCATAAATATTGAATTCTTCTGTAATTCAAAAGAAATAAACAAAATAATGGTATATAAAAGATTGACATAAAAAATAATAACATAAATTCGTTATACTTTATTTATTCGTGCCGATAACGTGTTATAAAACTATTTCTAAACATGAGGGAAAATAGAGAATAATAGAGATGAATGAGAGAGAAGGGAGAATAATAAATTCATATATTTCTAATTCTCAAGTGTATTTACGTTAATAAAAAAAGTGTGTATTTACGTTAAAACATTAAATTCTATTTATAGGAGTATTGGACGAATAATATGCGCCAAAATCTAATGAAAATCTACTAGATATCATTTATTTGGCAAATGCTAACATGTGCCCTAGGGCAAACGTTAAGGTGCATTAAATTGACTATGATATCATTTATTCCATCTTGATTGATGATAATTAAAGCATAATCATTCCACTTTGATAATTAAAACATAAAACATGTATTGTATTTAATAATATTAGCATATGAGATCTTGTTTGATTTGTTTTGATGAGTAATTTTAAAATATTAAGTTTTGACTTTAATGCAGTTTTGATCCCCCTATTTTTAAAAACTTGAATTTTTGATCCCCTATTTTAAAAGCCAACTTTTTGATCCCCTATTTCGAAAAACTTGAAGTTTTGATCCCCAACTCATTTTGGTCAAATTTGTGATGATGTGTCAACCACATTGATGACGTGACAGTGTCTATGTGTCAATCTCATATTTCATGTCATTATTTTTTTAAAATAAAATATTATGTATTAAAAGTATTAAAAAATTAAAAAAATTAATTAATTAATAATAATTAAAAAACAGTAAAATTAATCTCTATAAATATATATGATTAAAAATCAATAAATTATCCCAATATATAATTAAAAATCAGTAAATTATTCAAATATATAATTAAAAATCAATAAATTATCCCAATATATAATTAAAAATCAGTAAATCATTCAAATATATAATTAAAAATCACTAAATTGTCAAAATATATAATTAAAATTCAATAAATTACCCAAAAATATATAATTAAAATCACTAAATTGCACAAATATATAGTTAAAATCCAATAAATTACTTAAATATATAATTAAAAATCACTAATAACAATCCAATTCTCATCATCATCATCTACATCACTCTCACTAGCAACATATTCAGAATCATCCTCACTTAAGTCTTCAGGTTCCTTTTCACTTACTCCTGGTTCTTTTTCCATTGTTTCAGCCTGTTTCTCTGATTGCCTATACAAACAATAATAAAACACTGTCATATAAAACCTTGGACATGTTTCTTTCAAAATGGAATCAAACACTAAAACCCTAAACATTTGTTTGTCCACCACCACTATTAAAATAATAGCAACTAAGTAACAATGGAGGACCGTAACTTTTATTAAATGAAGACAACCGAAAGAGACGATATGAACCATAACAACTACTAAATTAAGTGTCAGTCAAACAAAAACACTACTAAAATAAGTGAATATCACAAACATACCTCATACAATAATTCATGTTTTCCATCTTCTTGTTCAACTTTGCGATGACTTCAGAATATTATCTTGTAAAGCGAGCGTAATGATGAACACGAGCGGATGATGAATCAAACAGAAAATTGATAACATGCAGATGAATGATGAACACGAGCGTGATGATGAATCAAAGAAGATGAAAGATTGAGACAGAGATCGTCGAAGATGGGTGGCGCTAGGGTTCCATGATTTGGGAACTGAGTTACTATTTGTGCGTGTCTGATTCTTCTGCAATTCTTCCCTTTTGATCATCTGCGTTTTTTAATTATTGTTAATTATTTTATTGTTTTAATATTTGATTTAAAGATTTGATCAACAAAAATATTTGATTTAAATATATTGTTTTAATATTTGATTTAAAGATTTGATAAAAAAAAACTGATTTAAAAAAAATTAAAACATAATATTTTATTTAAAAAATAATGACATGGAATATGAGGTTGACACATAGACACTGCCACGTCATCAATGTGGTTGACACATCATCACAAATTTGAACAAAATGAGTTGGGGGATCAAAATTTCAAGTTTTTCAAAATAAGGGGATCAAAAAGTTGGCTTTTAAAATAGAGGATCAAAAGTTTAAGTTTTTCAAAATAGGGGGATCAAAACTGCATTAAAACCTTAAGTTTTTATAGTGTTTACTAATAAAAAATTAAAGATATTAGCGATCAAAATTATGCGTTGGCATCAATAGTTCTTATATTTTGAGGAGTAGAAATCCTCTCCAGTTCTTAAAAGAAATGACAAATGCAAGTACTAAAGTTTAAATGTATAAATATTTAAATAATATCAATTATTCTCAAAAGACGTGCATTTATATTCTTAATTATATCAAAACTATAGTAATTGCATTGACTATTTCTTTGAAGAAATGGAGATGATTCGAACTCTATTTTGAGATGGATGAAGTAATTATTAAAGTTGACTATTAATCACTTGATTTAATGTAAAATAAGTGGATCATAGTTAATCTTAATTAAATGCACCTTAACATGTGGGGTAAATCCCAAACATACACGTAGGACGTAGCGAAGCCAAAATTATTTTGGAAAATGAATTGAATTGGATCAAACAATCTGGTTGCTACCCATTGACTTTGAACAGTGTTGAAACTACGTTGAGCACAATCATGGCTTTGCAAGATTCATTCACCTACGATGTGTATCTCAGTTTCAGAGGTGAAGATACACGATATGGTTTTACAGGACATCTCATCGATGCTCTTAATCGAAGAGGGATCCGTACCTTCATTGATGATGCGATGCGTATTCAAGGAGAGGAAATCTTTCCATCGCTTTTGAAGGCAATCGAAGAGTCTAGGATTGCTATCATTATATTTTCTAAGAACTATGCATCTTCTAGCTGGTGCTTAGACAAACTCACCAAGATCCTAGATTACTACGAGGATAGAAAAACTGGTCGTTTGGTTTTACCAGTTTATTATGGTGTGGATCCTTCTGATCTGCGTCACGGGAGAAGAAGCTACGGAGAAGCATTTGTTAAGCACGAGCAGAGGTTCAATAATGACAAGGAGAGGGTCAATAAATGGAGGAATTCACTACGCAAGGCGGCTGGGCTCGCCGGCTTTTGTTACCGGTATTCTTTCACTTTCAATTGATTTTATAATTCAAATGTTTCTTTATCCTCATGTTGGAACTATTTAAGAATGAGTTGAAAATGTAATGGATATACTACTTATTTGACCTTATCTAGTATAAGCACTTGTGAGACTCTTTGGATAAATGAACTTATGGAAACAACTTAGCTTAACTTAAGCACTTGTGAGACTCCACGATGGTTTATGAAAATAACTTGTAGCTTATATAAAATTAATTTCATTTCATTTTAATTAAACTGTTTATTCAAACTAACTTCATACAAGCGTCCCTGATTGAGCAGGATGGATGGGTACGAAGATGAATATAACTTTATTAAGACTATTGTTGAGGAAGTCGATAGGAAGATTTCTTGTGTTTGTTTACCCGTTGCTGATTATCCTGTTGGATTGGAGTCTCGAGTGTATAAAGTAATCTCACTTCTGAATCTTGAGTCTCATGATGTAGTGCTCATGGTAGGCATCCATGGTATCGGTGGAATTGGCAAAACTACAATTGCTCGAGCAGTATATAATTCAATCGGCGACCAGTTTGAAGGTCTTTGTTTTCTCGAGGATGTCAGAGTGAGTTCAATGGAATATGGGTTAGAGCATCTCCAAGAGACAATGCTTTATAATATATATGGCAATGGGGATATCAACATAAAAAATGCGAAAGAAGGAATTTCAATGATGAGGGTGAGGCTCTACCAAAAAAAGGTTCTATTGGTTCTTGATGATGTTGACAAAATGGAGCAGCTTCAGGCTACCATTGCAGGAGCTTCTGATTGGTTTGCTCCTGGCAGCAGAGTCATCATTACAACTCGGGACAAGCATTTGTTAGCAAGTCATGCGGTTGAAAGAACATATGAAGTGGAGGAATTAAATGAAAAAGAAGCTCTTGACTTATTTTGTTGGAATGTTTTCAAAACCGACAAAGTTGATCCAAGTTATGCAGACATTTCAAAACAAGTATTAACTTTTGCTTCTGGGAATCCATTTGCTTTGCGAGTAGTAGGCTCCTACTTGTTTGGCAGAAGTATATATGAATGGCGTAGTGCATTGGATAAGTATGAACGAATTCCTATAAAAAAGATCCAAACGATACTCAAGATAAGCTATGATTCCTTGGAGGAAGAAGAGAAACGTATTTTTCTTGATATTGCTTGTTTCTTCAATGGTGATAAGTTAGAAAGTGTCAAAAATATACTTTCGGCTCTTTATGGTGCATCTGTGAAATATAGTATTGAAGAATTGATTGAAAAATCGCTCATAAAGATTGATGATGGTTTTGTAACATTACATAACTTGATACAAGACATGGGTAGGGAAATTGTCCGACAGGAATCACCATTAGAGCCTGGTAAACGTAGTAGGTTATGGCATCCTGAAGATGTTCTTCATGTTTTAAAAACAAATTCGGTGAGTAATCAGCTGATATAAGATGGTTTGATTTTTTATTTGTAACCTTGTTTTATTTCTTTACTGTTATTATACATAAAAAGAATAATATCTATTCCCTAGGTTTCTTATCATTTATCGACAGTATCCTATTCACAATGGATTTTGTTCCTATATTATAATATGACAGTTTCTCTAAGTATGAATGTTGAATTGCAAGCATTTATAATTGTATCGTGATCATCGTGTACTTCATCTTAAAAGGGTTCTAGTACAATTGAAAGCTTATTTCTGGATTTCCCCAAAGATGAAGTGAACCCAAATGGATCCAAAAGTAAAGAAGTATATTGGGATGGAGATGCTTTAAAGAAGATGCAAAAGCTCAGAGTACTTGTTATTAGAAGTGGTTGTTTTAACAAAGGCCCCACACATCTTCCCAACAGTTTAAAAGTGTTGAAATGGCGGGGGTATCCGTCATCATCATTACCAAATGATTTTCATCCAAAGGAGCTTGCCATACTCAAGTTACCTGCAAGTTGCATGGCGGTAACTTTACCAATTCAGGCAAGTATTGTGCTTGTTTGTTGTATATTAATAAATGCACTTTAAATTCTTCTGATTTTTCATGTGGCATGATGTTTTCCCCCCCATTGCAGCGGTTTATTAGCCTGAAAGTTTTGAATTTCAGCAACTGTGAACTGGTAACTCGTATACCTGATGTATCTGGCCTCCCAAATTTAGAAAAATTGTCATTTAGAGATTGTATGAATTTATCTAAAATTCATGAATCAGTTGGATTTCTGGATAAACTTACAATCTTGGATGTTTGTCATTGCAAGAAACTTATGATTCTTCCTCCCATCATATTGACCTCTCTTGAACAGCTCAATCTATCACATTGCTCAGCTCTCGAGAGTTTCCCAGAAATATTGGGGAAGATGGAAAACTTAACAGAGCTTCGTATAATCGGAAGTCCTATAAAACATTTGCCATTTTCAATTCAAAACCTAAATGGGCTTCAAAAATTAGAACTACAAAATTGTGGAATGCTTCAGTTACCAAGTAGTATTGCCATGTTTTCTCAACTTTATTTGATGTGTGTTTCGAGATGCGAAGGGTTGTGGTTAACCAACCAAGATGTAGGTGAAGAATGGGAGACCAGGTCTTCAAAGACAGAACATCTTATGCTGTCGTACTGCAATTTATCAGATGACTTCCTTCCAAAAGGTGTTACTTGGTTTCCCAATGTAAAAGATTTGGACCTATCAGGGAGTAATTTCACTATTCTTCACGCATGCATCAAAGAGTGTTACTCTTTGAGGAACCTCAAGCTGGATGATTGCATGCTTATACGAGAAATTAAAGTGCTACCATGGAAATTAGAAACATTTTCTGCTAAACGATGCAAATCCTTGAAATACATGGACATTACAGAAGAATGTCGCTCCTTGAGAGAACTTATTCTGGATGATTGTATTTATCTTCGAGAAATTAAAGGGATTCTGCCAAACTTGGATCATTTTTCTGCAAAAAATTGCACATTATTGACTTCCCAGTGTGCAAGCATGTTAGTGAATCAGGTTCCTGTTTTGATCCCTATTTTATTTAATTTAATAAATATGTTGAGTTGTATTCATAATTCCATGTTGATTATTACGGTATTTTCTCAAAAATAGTTTGATGTTGTAGTGTATCTGCAGATTTGTTGATGGAGTGTTTTGGTTACATGCAAATATTTAACTTTAAAGTGCTCAATGCTAGAGGCGTTATTCGCCGCCAAATATGTTTAAGTTTCTAGACATTTCTTAATTTTTTTCTAGATTGAAGTCTTCACTTTTTGTGATCAGTAATATCAATTCCTATCAAATGAGTACCAATTTGATCAATGTCTCACTTTCTGGATTAACTTTTAACAATTTCTAAATTTATGAACGACAGGAAATGATTGAAGCTGGAAACAAGATGTTTTTTTTGCCAGGAACAAAGATTCCAGATTGGTTTTCACACCGCACAAGTGGAGAGTCGATATCTTTCTGGTATTGCAACAAATTCCCTGCAATTTCTCTGTGTCTTGTTATTGGACTGGTGGATAAGCAACCTATATCAGTCAAGTTTAGCCCCAAAGTGTTCATCAATGGCAACGAACAGTCCAGTGGCAATCCAATAGTCTACGAGTTCAGAGTAGCTATGGATCATATACTTTTGTTAGACGCACGGCTGCTAAAATTTGAAGATAATGAGGATACCGTGTTTTCAGACAAAGAGTGGAATCATGTAATAGTTTCATATGAGGATCTTATTACCGACAACGGGGTTCCAATCAGAGGGGTTTCCAAATATTACAGTGGAATCCATGTATTTAATCAAACGAGTGGATTAGGGGATATCCAATTCACCGATCCCCAGAAAACATGGGTAAATGCAAATTTGGATCCCAATTCAATGTTGGGACCACCTCAAAGAGGAAAGGTAAAATTCTTCTGGAATCTCTTCCCTATTAATCCTGTTCTACTTCACTCAAGATTTCATATGTTTGTGTTAATTTGTTTTTTAAGATCATGACAAAGAGGTCCCAGGAAGTTCAGACCATGGCGCTGTCTCACAAACTCACTTCAACACAATCAGCATCTCCACCATCTGAAGCTGAAAAAGGCCTGGTCAGTCAGATAATGGATATGTCGAACGATTCCGAGAGTCTTTCAGATAATGAAGTTTATGCTAATAATGATCAAGGTAAAGATTTTTTGGATCGATTTTATTTTCTTATGTTACCACATCACCCTTTTAATTTTGAACTCTCTTCTTTTCCAAATGTTGTTCAGTTTCTCTAAATGATGATGCTTTCATGAAAGTGAACTCAAATCCTGAGGAACAGTTTTCTATGGATGATGAAATAACAGTTTCCAAATCTAAACCCTCTCTTAGCATCCCATCTCCCATTGCATGTCAGTTCCCTTCTAAAGGTATCTTATTACTTTGTTTTATATTTAATTAACTTGTTCTGCTCAAACTGACATAATAATTCTTTCTTATACTTTCAGGTGACCCTTCTCAAAAAATAGAAGATTTAAGATCTTCTTTGCTTGTCAAGAGGGAGCTTGAGGAACTGATCTCCAAGAATTATTTGGATTATGAGAGCTTGTCTTTGTTAACTGATTTTCTTGTTAAGAATCCTTCTGTTCGTTTAAAAGACACTTCACTTAGTTATAGATACAAGGGCTATGCCTACATGTTACTAGCTGAGCTATTGAAATTCCTCAAAACCCATAGTTTGCTAGAAGTATCAGGCTCAAGCCACTCTGAATTTATGGAGCTATTACAAGATGCGCGCAGAATTGCTTTTGATAAGGAATGGTTGGACAGTGTCGAGAGGCGCGCTTTATTTCCTGAAATACAAGTATCTCAAGATGCCTTGGAAAAATTATTGGATTCCAAGAAACGGATTACTAAGGATGTTGAAGATCTGCGTTTAAAGATGCAGATTTTAAGTCAACATGCGGAAGATGTTAAGCGTCAATTGACATCCGCTGAAGAGTCTTTGGAGAGAATCATTCAACAAGAGGCGGTTTTAAGTGCCCCTATTGAGTATTAGATATTAAAACTTTCTTGCATTTCTATTCCTTCAGTACTTTCACTGTGGGAGTTTTTGTCCTTCAATGTTGTTTATTCCTTTGGGTGTAAGGTTTCGTCATTTCTCATATGAATTGAACTTATAAACCGTCTTATTATGTTTGTATATTTAAAACTATAATTGATCTCCCTCTTTCTCTACCAAAAAAAAAAAACTATGATGGATCGTCGTATGTTGATTGTAGCTAACACTTTTCCCTTTGGTGTTTTAATGTTGTCGTTTTCGTTTTTGTTTTACTAAGCTTTAGAACAAATTCTTTATGAGCTTGAAAATTTTCCTTAGATTGTCCAAAGAATGAGAGAAATATATGTGTTGTTCGTTATACCTTGTGTTTATATACGTTTTCGGTTTCATTTGCTTTAGACTATTTCGTCTTTCTCTCATTTTTGTTGTTGTCAAAGGGGGAGAATAGACAAGTTTTTTAAAAAAGTTTTAAATCTTTACGAATGTGAAATGCTCAAATACAATCAAATACCTTCATTTGAAATAATAAATATACTTATTTCACCAAGGTGAAACGCAACATAATAAGTTGATATTTGCTCCAACAATGATTGACGTACTTCTGTAAGTTAATTATTGGAGTTGAATCTAATGGTGCTATTTGATAAAAAAAATTGAAATAAAGTCGGTAAATATAAAACCTGGCGAGAATGAATAGTTAGAGTATATAAAAACAAAATAAAACAATAAAACCTATTAAACAAATAGCGCAAGTTGAGTATATAATATTTTTTATGAATTAAATTAGGGTTAATATTAGGGTTACTTGAAAATTATGTAAGGTTCAATTAGGGAATAATTAGGGTTAAATTGGAGGTCTATAAGAAAAATTGGAGCTGTAGAATAAAATTGAACATGTATTATATAAAAAATTGGAATTGTATAAAAAATAGAAATCAATTATTAACAACAAAATAAAAAAGAAGAAAAAAAGTGGGGTCGATTTATTAAGCTTGAATTCCATATTCAATACACGTGGATTACAAAATTATATCAAATTGATTGATATAGCTTATCGGCAAATGTAGGAAATTGTTACAAAAAGATTATGTATTCGACTCTTATTGAGGAAATTTTTAACATTTTTAATAATTAAATTAGGGTTTAAGTATGGTTACTCAGAGACCTAATAACTTATATATATATATATATATATATATATATATATATATGGACCGGGTATAAATATAAAGGGTGTATTTAGCAAAGGCCCATAAATCATTTGTTGATCCACACAACGGCCCAATATATATGCGAGAGTCAAACCCAACTTCTCATAAGGGCGAGATCAGGAGGGTGAGAAAACTACCCCTCATGGCGAGACATGGCCATAAGGGCGAGTTGCCCACGATCCCATGATCTCCTTATCCTTCACTGTAACTGTTATTTTTCCCACGATTCGACCCATTTACCTCCATTCCCCGTAGGACTAGGAGCTTAATTTAAAAGAAACCATTATATTCAAACCACGTTCCCCATGATCACCTTGCAAATATGCATGTGATCAACTGTATAGAAGGAACGTGGAATTGACCAATGAAGAAAAAGGGCGGGAAGAATTATCTCCATGTATGCCCTATAAATACTTGTAACATTGATGAAAAAGAGGACGGACAACCAAGGAATTTCAGGAATACTTAGATTATTTTTGTTATTTTGACGGTCCAATTCGTTTACTTTTCACACCCCTTTATTTGTTCATCGGAACATTTTGGCGCCCACCGTGGGGTTGCGGTAAAACGATTCCCAGCCTACCACTTAGAGAGAAAGCAAAATCGCAAACGAAGATCCAACCATGGAACTCCATGGAACTCCTTCACTGCAAACAGCAATGGAAGAGATCATAAGTTTGCAAAGGAAAGTAACTACAATGGAGAAGGAACAGGCTGAACAAAACGCAGATTCCGAGGATGAGAGTCTCAGCCCCTTCGTCAATCACTAGGGGATTCCAAAGTCCCAGAAAATTTCAAGTCACCTCATCTACCTACGTTTGATGGAAAGACAGACCTTGTGGAACACTTGATGGCTGTAGGGACTCAAACTGCCATCATTGGAGCACCAGAGCATTTAAGGTGCAAACTCCTATCAAGGACTTTAAAAGATGCTGCATTACATTGGTATATGAACTTACCCAACAACTCCATCGAAAGTTATGCCGACTTTCACAAAAAGTTCATACACCAATTTTCTGGAACCAAGCACATCAAAATCACGACGACCAGTCTATTCACTATCCGCCAGAATTTCGCTGAAATTCTTCGAGAGTATCTTGCTCGATTCAGCGAGGCAACGATCATTGTATCAAACCCAAACCAGGAGATGTTCGTTGCAGCCTTCCACAATGGCTTGAAAGCTGGACATTTTAACGAGTCTTTAGCACAGAAACCCGCTACATCAATGCAGAAAGTTGTCAAAAGAGCCAGTTGCTATATCAAAGGCGAAGAGAGCAAAGCAGAGAAACGCTCCAGAGACGCCAAGGAAAAAGACCTAAGAAACAACAACAGCAAAGGGCAAAGTTCACAACCCCAGCGCAACTTGAAACATAATGACGCCCACAAGCAAGGGTACCGCGCCAAGCCTTACTATCCGCCTAATTTTGGTGGTGGAATGGGCTACCCTCAACACATGCGGTATCCAGCAGACAGGTAGTATACGCCGCTAAACAGAGCCAGAGTGCATGTCTTGCATGAAATCTTGCAAGCAGGCTTAGCACCCTTACCTCCCCCAGAGCGAATAACACAGTCATGGGACCGGACACTGAGGCGTGGTGTGCCTATCACAGATGCAAGGGCCACGACACTGAGAGATGTTTTCAATTGAGGGATTTGATCGAAGACTTAATCAGAAGCGGACATCTTAGAAAATTCCTGGAAGACGCCGCCAAATGGCAGATCACCCTACTAAAACAAATCCCTTACCAGCAGAAAGGGGAAGGCGATGGAGGGAGAAAAGGAGAAAAACATAGGGTTGCAGTTAATACAATATCTGGAGGATCCGCAGGAGGCGGCAAGTCCAGCTCGGCTAGAAAGCGCTACGTCAGGCGATCTAGGTTTGAAATATGCTCAGTGGGAGAGTTAACCTTTCCACATGCTCCTGAAATCACGTTCAACCCGGAGGATGGGCGTGATGTTATCCCTCATGATGACGATCCGTTGGTGATACAAGTTCAGATCCTGAACTGCGATGTCAAAAGAGTTCTTATTGACTCAGGAAGCTCAGCAGACATCCTATATTGGGACGCCTTCAAGGCGATGCGTCTGTCCGACGAACAGCTGAACCCCTAGTTCGACACGTTAGTAGGATTCGCAGGCGAGCAAGTGGACGTCATGGGTCATACCACCTTGTACACTACTTTTGGCGAGGAAGAAAATGCCAAAACAATCAAGGTTAGATATCTGATGGTCAAAACTCCTTTCACTTCATATAATATCATCATTGGAAGACCAACGTTCAACATACTGGGCACGGTTATGTCTACCCTGTACTTGTCAATCAAATACCCTCTGAACAACGGTAGAATAGGAGTGGTCAAAGGCGACCAAGCATTGGCAAGAAAGTGCTACGAGTCAAGTCTAAAAATTCGGCATAAACCATACAAGCCTGTCTCGCCCCCAGACAGCGGAGAGCGAACTAAAGGGATAAACATGGTCAGTATCACAGTTTTGGACCCTAGGGAGGAGTTCCAAGATAGAAGAGTTAACCCAATTGAAGATCTGGAACAAGTCCAAATAGGCGAGCATCCGCATCAAACGACCAACATCGGGACAAGCCTCCTTCCAGAGGAAAAGGAGAGAATCATTGCCATATTACGCAACAACAGAGATTTGTTCGCATGGCAACCATCTGATATGCCAGGAATCGACGAAAGTGTGATTACTCACAAATTGTCCATCTCACCCGCCAACAAGCCTGTGGTCCAACGAAAAAGAAAGGTGGGAGAAGAACGAAGAGCAGCCATCACAAAGGAGGTGGCTAAATTGAAGGAAGCAGGATTCATAGAAGAAATCAAGTATTGCACCTGGTTGGCAAACGTAGTAATGGTGAAGAAAGCAAATGGTAAATGGAGAATGTGTGTGGACTTTACAGACCTAAACAAGGCCTGTCCCAAGGATCCGTATCCATTGCCAAACATCGACAGGTTAATTGATGGAGCGTCAGGTTATAACATGTTGAGCTTCATGGATACTTACTCAGGATACAATCAAATCAAGATGCACCCCATGGACGCACAACATACGGCTTTCATGTCCAACACTTGTAATTATTTCTACAATGTTATGCCCTTTGGCTTGAAGAACGCCGGAGCCACTTATCAGCGACTAATGGACAGAGTATTCGTGGAGCAAATAGGGAAGAATCTGGAAGTTTACATCGATGACATGGTAGTCAAAACAGAGAAAGAAGGCGATCATGATAAAGATTTGGATGACATTCTAAAATCAGTCAAAAAGTATAACATGCGGCTTAACCCGGCCAAGTGTTCTTTCGGAGTGCAAGCTGGTAAGTTTCTAGGTTTTTTACTCACACATTGAGGGATAGAGGCAAATCCAGATAAATGCCAAGCCATCATCAACATGAGGAGCCCTACTTCTGTTAAAGAAGTACAGCAACTAACGGGGCGAATAGCGGCGCTATCCAGATTTTTGTCTTGTTCAGGCGAGAAGGCGTGTCATTTCTTTGCCACATTAAGGAAAAGCGAAAGGTTCACATGGAGCCCCGAATGTGAGGAAGCATTCCAAAAGTTAAAGGTATTCTTAGCTTCACCTCCCATCCTTACTCGCCCTGAACAGGGCAAAATGCTATACCTTTATTTAGCAGTATCCGAGAAAGTTCTCAGCTCGGCGCTAGTCTAAGAAATAAAAGGAGAAGAGAAACCTATCTACTTCTTAAGCAGGAACGCTGAGGGGAGCGGAAACAAGGTATCAGAAGATCGAAAGATTATGTTTAGAAGTAATAATAACAGCTCGGAAGCTGCGACAATACTTTCAAAGTCACCAGGTGGTAGTAAAGACCGACTACCCCATAAAAAATGTTATGCGAAAACCAGATTTGGCAGGAAGAATGGTAGCGTGGTCAGTGGAACTATCAAAGTTTGACATCACATACATGCCCAGAGGGGCGATTAAATCTCAAGCTTTAGCAGATTTCGTGCTAGAATTAACAGATCCCCCAAGTGAAAACAAGGCCCAACCATGGACTCTCTCTGTGGATGACTCGTCTAACTTGAGAGGTAGTGGAGCAGGAGTAGTTTTGGAGGGACCAGAAGGGATACTCATAGAACAGTCACTGAGATTCGCCTTCAAGGCGAGCAACAATCAGGCGGAGTATGAATCCCTGATAGCCGGAATGAAATTGGCTAGAGAAATGGAAGTGCGGGAACTCAAGGTGCAAAGCGACTCACAGCTGGTCGCTAACCAGGTCGCAGGAGAATTCCAAACCAAAGATCCCCAGCTCGCCAAGTACTTAGATAAAGTCAAGGGAATGGCGAAGTACTTCACCATGTTTGAACTAACATATGTACCGAGGGAACAGAACGCAAGGGCTGATCTACTCGTAAAGCTCGGCAGCACAAAAAAGCCAGGTAATCATCGTACCGTCATTCAAGAGACTTTAAAGTCTCCGAGCATAAATGAAGTAGAAGTAGGAATGGTGATAGAAGAGGAAGATTGGCGGAGCCCAATAATCAAATATTTACAAAGAGATGTCCTCCCCTCAGCAAGAGACGAGGCGACAAAAATAAGAAAAATGGCGGCATGGTACACAATGGTGGGAGACAAGTTGTACAAGAGATGGTTTTCAACCCCCATGCTTCTAAGCGTAAGTAACACGGAGGCATGCAAAATTTTGAACGAGATACATGAAGGGTCATGTGGAAGCCACGTTGGGTTTAGGTCACTGGCAGGAAAGGTGTTGAGAGCTGGGTTTTACTGGCCCAACCTGCACGACGACGCGGCCAGGCACGTCAATACCTGTGATAAATGTCAGCGCTACTCAAACCTACATCACGCCCCAGGCGAGCCGCTGAAATAAGTCCTATCCCCATGGCCGTTCTATATGTGGGGAGTGGACAACTTAGGACGTTTTCCAATATCCACGGCCCAAGCAAGGTGAATCATCGTGATAGTTGATTATTTCACCAAGTGGGTAGAAGCAGAACCCATATCAAGTATATCTGCAGACCATGTAATAAAATTCTACTGGAAAAAGATCATTTGCAGGTTTGGCTTGCCCAAGTACATTGTCTTAGACAACGGGACGCAGTTTGCCAGCGAAAAAATGGTGGAATATTGCAGAGGGAAGGGGATACGAAACACCTTTATCTCTGTGGAACACCCCCAAGCAAATGGGCAGGCCGAGTCAGCTAAAAAAGTCATCCTTAGGGCCTTAAAGAGAAGAGTCAATTCAAAGCAGGAAAGTTGGCTGGAACACCTCCCTGTAATATTGTGGTCATATCATACAACGTCACAATCTTCAACAAGGGAGCCGCCCTTCACTATGGTTTACGGAGCAGATGCTATGATTCCAGTAAAAATACAACCTTCAACTTGGAGAAGCGATACTTTAACTTTGCAGGAGAACAACGCCGCATTAGAAGAAAGTTTGGATTTGCTTCCAGAGTTGAGGGAAAACGCCCACTTTAGAGAATTTTACACCAAGCAAAGAGCTGCAAGAAGATATAACACCAGAGTCATCCCGAGAAATTTCAAAGCGGGCGACTTGGTTCTAAAAAGGACCATGGGCAGAGACAAAGGTGGGAAGATGGAAGCCAACTGGGAAGGACCATTTGTTGGGAACAAAATCCTTATTTGATGTTTTAAAGATAACAAACATATAAATTAAGTTTTAATATTGATTATCTTGTTATTTGCTAATGTGTTTTGTGAGAAATGTTTCAACGATAACGTTATGGTTTGACAACGGTAACACACATGATGAGGAATACATAAACACAAATAAAACATGGCAAGCCATACGTAGCAAACAAGAATCAATGGAAACAAAAGTCTTGGCTTAAATGATGAAAAGCTTCACATGAAAATATTCCTTTTTTCCTCACCAAATGTGGTAGCATTTTAAGGAAACATAAATGGCATAAAAGATTTCATGGGCCTAACAAATTTTTTGACTATGTAATCAAGGCCTCATTATGCAACAAAAGATATTTTCATCAATGAGGAAAAGAAACTCCCACGTAAAGCATCAATGAAAGGTGATATTTTGCAACACATGGGAATAGAACTTGTGGACAAACAATGAGCACATCCTTCCCTTTGAAAAGGACAAGAGTCACCAAACAACAAAGGACATGCTACATAGGTTTTGGTCCCCTCATGAGAGACAAAGGCTCCCAAAACATTCCCCACTTGCTAATGCATTGTCATCACAAAATTCAAATTGATTCTCTCATATGGACAAGATAGAAGCCACGTAAAAGACTACAAAGCCATGCAATTCATTGCAGCAAAATTTCAACAGACGGTAATGCACAAGTGAACTAACGATAACACACTATTCACAACACATGGCAACAAAGATAACAACGTATCTTTGACAGATTTTGAATTTCAAAATCTCTCTCATACGCTACTCTTCAGCAATTAAAAGGTCTATAAATACCAAGGAGCTACATGAAGAAAAACAAAAGAGTTTACACAAAGAATTATTCATATTCATTGTTGAAGCAAAAATCAACAAAGTTCCAAACTCTTCAAAAGCAAGCTATTCACAAAGTTCTCAAACTTACATTGCATACACACTTGTTATTCTATCAATCTCTTATATGACTTGATACTCACAAATTCCCAAACACTTTGTAACCTCTCAAATCTATCTTTTAGGTTAGATTGAGTGATTGTGCGAAAGTCTTTTCTAGTAAAGAAAAGCATTGTGAAAAGGTCTTTTCAAGTGAAGAAAAGCATTTTGTAGAAGTCTTTTCGAGTGAAGAAAAACAGATTGTATTTTGATCAAGGGTTAATCAAAAGTTGGTGCCAAGCAGAAGGTTCTGATCGGAGCATTTTAGTGGATAATCTCACAAGGTTGTGAGGACTGGACTAGCCCAAGTTTGGGTGTACCAGGATAACTTCTGTGTGTTGTATTTTCTCTAAACTCTTAATCTCTTAAAATACAACTCAACTAAAATCAACTAAATATTTGCAGAGTTCTCTGGTCCTTCACTTATATCTTTTCAATCACTATTGTGTTAACATTATTTCTTTGATATTTATTAAACTAACCCATAAAAGAAATATTGTTTTATTTAAGATAAAAGATTTTTAAAAAGGGTCATAGTTCAAACCCCCCCCCCCCCCCCCCCCTTTCTTGTGACATTTATTGCTACTTCAATTGGCATCAGAGCACTGCCTCTAAAGGTTTGTGCACCTAACAAGTGCTAGAGGAAAAATATTCAGGAAGAAAAATGTCAAAAGAAAGATATATTGCAGAAGGAGGTTCTGCTTCAAGGCCACCTCTGTTTACAGGGAAAAACTATTACTTTTGGAAAAACAAAATGCAATTGTTTCTTAAATCTCAGGAAGTAGGTATGTGGCGTATAGTTACAGAAGGAGATTATGTTCCTACAGCAACTTCACCTGAAGGAGTCATCACTGACAAACCAGAAGAAGCTTGGACTACAGTTGAACAAACAAAGGTGAAGGTGCGTGGAGAAAATACAAGAAAAAAGGGGTGGTTGAATTGTGTTTTTGGATATTTAAAAACTTTCCAAGATATTTAAATCTTATCAGAGTCTTTAAAGCACATCGGATTGTTCACACAATTAACGTATGGCTATATGAATGATGAAGGAGTAAATGAGAGAGCGAAAGAGAGAAAGAGACACAAAGATTTATACTGGTTCCCCTCACAAATTGAGAGTACTCCAGTCCCCTTGTTTCCAAGAGAGTTCACTATAATCACTAAGATTACAATCAGATGCTCAAGCACACAAGCTCAAGACTTCCTGCTCTAAGTCACACAAGACAGAGAGACTTCCTTGCTCTAATCACACAAGATCAGAGACTTCCTTGCTCAAGCACACAAGCTCAAGACTTCCTTGCTCAAGTCACACAAGACTCAAGACTTCCTGCTCTTAGTCACACAAGACAAAGAGACTTCCTTGCTCCTACACTCAGCAGAAGACTTCTTTGCTCTAATCACTAAGATTGAGACTTACGTGCTTCTACACTTAGCAGAAGACTTTGTTGCTTCTACACTAAGCAGAAGACTTACAACTAACTTCTAAGCTTAAACTTATTACAAACATAATAACTTCAGAGGCTTAAGCTAGTTTCTATTCTCACTTCATTTGAGAGATGTTTTCTATTACAATTCAGTTCTCACTTAATTTGAGAGATGTTATCTATTACAGATCGTTAGTCATCAATTCTTTCTTTGGCGTATTTATATGAGTTGAGAAAGACATTGAGACGTTGGAGAAATTCCCGTTGTAAGTTGGACAGCTGTAGTCGTTGAAAAACCGTTGAGTAAAGCCACGTCTTCTTTTGTGGTTAGGCTTCTCCTTTACTGTTTGTCCAAGATACAGTAATAAGGTACAACTAGCTTCTAGAGAGTAGGATCACATTCTTTGTGACCGTTGCAATTAGTTGTCCTTGATCAGATCATAAGGCTTGATAAGTTTAGTTGAAGTAGCCCTTCTGATGACTGGGGAATTCCTTAGCTTCTGATGAACCTTTGATAACTTGGAGTCTGATTGGTCTTGAATAAATAGCCTCTGATAGTCCTTCGCAATTCAGCATCTGAACGTCTTCATCTTCTGAATGACTCATGACTAGCAGACAGCTTCTGAACTCTTGTAGGCATCTGAACATCTTTGAGCTTCTGAACTTCTCTGAGCTTCTGAACTCTTGCAGACATTCTGATCCTCTTTGAGCTTCTGAACTTTGTTTAGCTTCTGACCACGTTGTAGCTTCTGAACTCTTTCAGAGTGTAAGGATTCAGACTTCCATAGGTTCCATCAGAGTCTAAATTAAGTGTGCTATCAATATATCGTTGGATTCTCCTGCACTCTTAATTCAAACATTAGTAACATCAATTGTCCATTTAATACTTTGTTATCATCAAAACCTAAGGATGTGTATTAATACATATTTTGTTCCAACAAAAGGTACTCCTAAACTCTAAAGCTCACTTATTTTTATCTTGTGCCTTAAGCATGGAAGAAGTGAAAGAGTAGATGAATGTGTCACGGCCAAACAAGTTTGGGACACTTTAAGAATTCATCATGAAGGAACTAATCATGTAAAAGATACTAGAATAGACATAGGAGTAAATAAATTTGAAACCTTTGAAATGGGTGAAAATGAAAGTATTGATGAAATGTTCTCAAGATTTACTTCTATAATAAATGAATTAAGATCACTTGGGAAATCTCTCAGAACACATGATAGAATTAGAAAAATCCTAAGATGTCTTCCAATTTCTTGGAGACCCATGGTGACTGCTATTACTCAAACCAAGGATTTAAAAATTCTTCCCATAGAAGATCTTATGGGATCTCTAAGAGCTCATGAGGTTGTTCTTCAAGGGGACAAACCTTTAAAGAAAGATAAAACTATTGCTTTAAAAGCTTCTCAAAAATAAATAAATAATACATGTTCTTTAGAAGTAGAAACTAAAGACACAGATTCAACACAAGAAGAAGCTGAAAGTGAGTTAGCCTTTATCTCTAGTAAGATTCAGAGAATGCTGAGAAGAAGAGATCAAATTAGAAAGAATTTTTCAATAGGAAAAGTTAACTCAAAAAATGACTTTGACAAAAGTCAAGTTACTTGTTTCGGATGCAACAAACCTGGTCATTACAAATCAGAATGTCCCTTGAGCAAAACTCCTAGGAAATTTCCTTTTAAGAAAAAGTCAATGATGGCCACCTGAGAAGATGATGATGAATCTGAAACAAATGAAGAAGAAGAAGCCAACATCTGTCTAATGGCAAATTCAGACAATGAAGAGGTATTTATTTTTGATAAAACTCATTTATTTAATGAATTAGAAACTAACTTTGATAGTTTACTACTTGACTCTGAGTTTCTATCTAAACAATGTCTTTTACTTCAAAAAGAGAATTCAGAAATTAAAGAAGAAAAAGAAAAACTTCTTTGTTCAAATAATGAACTCAAGAAAACGATTCAAGAACTTAATCTTAAGCAAAGTCTGTCTTTAGACTTTTCTGATCAAGAAAAAGAAAATTCTTTGCTAAAAACTGAAATAAAAGAACTTAGAAATGATCTCACAGGTTTCATAAAATCCACATAAACTTTTCAAAACATCATGGGATCACAATCAGGATTTCTTAATAAAATAGGTTTAGGTTTTGATAATACAAAAACTCAGAATTTATACAAAAACCATTTTATTCCTGACAAAAAAGAATTTAAGGTCAAATGTTCTTTTTGTAAAAAAATTGGTCACCTAGAATCCATTTGCTTTCAAAAGAAAAAATTAGAACATAAGTTTTATAATGAACCAAAACGTTATCATCATACAAAAACAAATTTCTTGAAACAAAGTTGTTATAAAGATAATCATCAAGAAAATGAATGTCAGTTTGTTAAAACTAACCCTCAAGGACCCAAGATGATATGGGTACCTAAAGCATCAAAGAATCAAAATGCAGGTACGTTATCAAGGAATAAAGAAAAAGCCATGGTTTTTGGACAGTGGTTGTTCAAAACACATGACAGAATATAGAAGATGTTTCCTCTGCTTCGTGCAAAAGGAAGGAGGATTAGTTACGTTTGGAAATAATAATACTGCACAAATAAAAGGAAAATGTATTATAGGTAAAAATAATTCTGCAAAAATAGAAAATGTTCAATATGTTGAAGGTCTTAAACATAATCTTCTTAGTATTAGTCAACTTTGTGATAGTGGTTTTGAAGTCATTTTTAAACCAAACATTTGTGAAATTAAACAAACCTCCTCAGGAAAAGTTTTCTTTTCTGGATCAAGAAAGAAAAACTTATATGTTTTATACTTAGATGACATTCCAGCTGAATCATGTTTTATGTCTATTGAAAAAGATAAGTGGATTTGGCACAAAAGAGCTGGTCATGTAAGCATGAAAACAATTTCAAAAATATCTCAACTTGATTTAGTAAGAGGTCTTCCAAAAATAAAGTTTGACAAAGATAAAGTATGTGAAGCGTGTGTAAGAGGAAAACAAGACAAAAGTAGTTTTCATCCAAAAGATTTTATTTCAACTAAAAAACCTCTGGAACTCCTTCGCATTGATTTATTTGGTCCTGGTCTTGGTGGAAAACAATATGGTTTTGTTATAGTAGATGACAACTCTAGATTCACATGGGTGTTATTTTTGAAAAATAAAGATGAATCTTGTGATGCCTTCAAAAACTTTTGTAAACTAGTTCAAAATGAACAAGGCTCAAATATCATTTCTGTAAGAAGTGATCATGGGGGAGAATTTGAAAATTCTTCTTTCAAATCATTCTTTGATGAAAATGGAATTTCTCACAATTTCTCTTGTGAAAGAACTCCTCAACAAAATGGAGTAGTTGAAAGAAAAAATAGAACCTTACAAGAAATGGCAAGGACTTTGTTACATGAATCAAATGTTGAAAAATATTTTTGGGCTGAAGCCATAAATACATCTTGCTATATTTTGAATCGTGTTTCAATTAGAAAGATTTTAAACAAAATACCTTATGAATTTTGGAAAAATAGAAAACCAAACATTTCATATTTTTGGTTGTTTTTGTTATATCTTAAACACAAAAGAAAATCTTGGTAAGTTTGATTCAAAATCAGACAAAGCTATTTTTCTAGGATACTCTACTAACTCTAAAGGTTATAGAATTTATAATTTAAGAACTCAAACTATGGAGATAAACATGCACATTATCTTTGATGAATTTGATGATCTCATAATACCATCCAACGAAGAAGAACAAGAAACTCAAACTACTCAAGAAACTCCAACTCAAAAGGAAGAAGAAGATCCATTACTTCCTCCAAAAACCTTAAAAATTGTTGGGAGTCATCCTCTAGATCAAATTATTGGAAAATCAACTGATGGAGTAAGAACAAGATTTTCATTTAAAGAAAATGAAAGTAACTTGGCATTGATCTCTCAGATAGAGCCAAAATCCATTGGAGAAGCCATTATTGACAAATCATGGGTAGAAGCAATGGAAGAAGAACTTCTTCAATTTGAAAAGAATCAAGTATGGTCACTTGTTCTATCTCCTACAAATCATTCAATAATAGGAACAAGATGGGTGTTCAGAAACAAATTAAATGAAGAAGGTAAAGTTATTAGAAACAAAGCTAGACTTGTTGCTCAAGGATACAATCAACAAGAAGGTATTGATTATGATGAAACTTTTGCTCCAATTGCAAGGTTAGAAGCAATAAGAATTCTTTTAGCATATGCATCTCATAAAAATATCAAACTATTTCAAATGGATGTTAAAAGTGCTTTTTTAAATGGTTTTCTTAATGAAGAAGTTTATGTTCATCAACCTCCTGGTTTTGAAAATAAACAAAAACAAAATCACGTGTTTAAACTTTCAAAAGCTTTATATGGTCTAAAACAAGCTCCTCGAGCTTGGTATGACAGGTTAAGTGCATTCTTAATCAAAAACAATTTTTCTAGAGGAAAAATTGACACAACTCTTTTTAGAAAGCTTGACCAAAATGATTTATTAATTGTTCAAGTATATGTGGATGATATCATTTTTGGATCAACAAATGAGAAAATGTGTGAAGAGTTTTCCCATCTCATGCAAAGTGAATTTGAAATGAGTATGATGGGAGAATTAAGATTTTTTCTTGGTCTACAAATTAAACAAGAAACACATGGTATTTTTATTTGTCAAGAAAAATATATTAAAGATCTTCTCAAAAAATATAAAATGAATGAAGCCAAAATAATGACAACTCCTATGCATCCATCTTCATTTTTAGACAAGGATGAAAAGGGTAAAATTGTCTCTGAAAAAGAGTACAGAGGTATGATTGGATCTTTGTTGTACTTAACTGCTAGTAGACCAGATATTGTTTTTGCAGTAGGTCTATGTGCACGTTTTCAAGTTTCCCCTAGGGAATCTCATCTGACAGCAGTAAAGAGAATTTTCAGATATCTTGTCGGTACTACTAATATTGGTCTTTGGTATAGCAAAGATTCTATTTTTGACTTGATAGCTTTTTGTGACGCTGACTACACTGGAGACAAAATTGAAAGAAAAAGTACAAGTGGTGCATGTCAATTTCTTGGAAAAGCACTCATAAGCTGGTCATGCAGAAAACAAAACACGATAGCATTATCTACTACTGAAGCTGAATATGTGTCAGCTGCAAGCTGTTGCTCTCAAATCTTATGGATAAAAAATCAGCTTGAAGATTACTCAATAAGGTACACAAATGTACCTATTTTTTGTGATAATACTAGTGCAATTAATTTGTCAAAAAATCCCATTCAACACTCAAGATCAAAGCATATTGAGATAAAATACCATTTTATTAGGAATCACATAAACAAAAAGGATTTTGAATTAATCTTTGATGATACTGAAAATCAACTAGCTGATATCTTCACTAAACAACTAGTAGAAGGTCGTTTTAATCTTTTAAAGAAAAGCTAAATATTATCTCAAATCCTACTAAAATATAACTTATCCTAAGTATCTAAGTTGTGTGGTTAAAACCAATATTTTTCCTATTCACCCTATAACTACACGTAAGAAGAAGAAGAAAAGAGTGATCAAGAACTTTTCATTTTCCTTTTATTACCTAGTCTAGGTTTTTTTGATCATTGCCTATATGAAAATTGTCTCTTCCCAAGACACTCTCTCTTGCTTTCTCGGTTACCAATACCACAACCTTTCATATCTCTTCTCTTCATTTCCTTTCTAAAAACCGTCATCTCTCTCTCTCTATTCCTCATTCATCCTCCTCACCCAGAAACCTTCATCTTTCTCTCAAACCCTCAGCCATGGTTCGCACAAAGCAAACAGCTAGAAGAGCTCCACCATTTCACAATCCATCACCCATTCGCACAAACTTCCGCCAAAACACTCCCTCTGATGAACCTTTGAACATTCCAGCACTCCAAACCATCTTTCCTCCACATTTTCAACAACACCAGCCTCCAAATCTAAACCAAACTCCACGTCATCTTAAACCAAAAGCAAAAAAGAAACAACCTTCAAGCTCTTTACCAACTCGAAGGTCACAAAGAATTTTAGCTGGAACAAACAAATCTCAAAGTAATGTTGAACGGATTTACATTACTTGTGAGACTACTGATGAAGAAGAAGTTGATCCACGAGATTCCTCTCTTAGCTCAACCCCCAAATCGTCAAAAACCCTTTCTGATTCATCACCAAACACCTCAATTTCGTCTGAAAAAACTCATTCACCAAAAACCTCAAAACCGGTTTTTGCCAAAGATATTAAAGGAAAAGGAAAAAATATCTCTGAAGAAATTGAAGCTCAACCGAAGAAACGTTTTAGACAAAAGTCAATCAATGAGCTAGTGAAAGATAAAGCCCCTTTGTTTGGAAAAATTGATGAGAAAAGGTTTAGAAAGAAGTGGAGAACAAGACCCATTGCTGCTGGACGTTTCTTCAACCTTCAAGCCTTGGAGAGACATGAGCTAGACCTTAAGTACTATACGGATTATCAAGGTTGATCCTCTTTTCTCCAGATTAAAGAAACTTACTATCCTAGGTTAGTACAGGCTTTCTTTTTTAAAGCTCAATGTGACTATGACACCAACACCATTAGGTCCATAGTTAAAGGAACCGAAATAGTCTTAGATGTTGATTTTATTTCTAAGTTTTTTAAACTACCAACTGATGGCTTCAAACCTTATGGTAGTGACTAGTATAGCCAAGCTAATGTAACAATAGATGAGGTTAGAGAACCTTTGTTTAAACCTGACACTCCAAAAGATCAGTACACCACACCTCACCTCAAACTTCTGCCAAAAAATTTCAACATCATAAGTAAAGGTAACATAATGCCTAGGCAAGGCAAATACGATGCCTTGGGTGATAATGACCTCATGGTAATTCACCACCTCTTTGAAAGAAAACGTTTGAATCTTCCCTTTATCATTATCAAATTCATGATGGAAGTTGCCAACTGGAACAATAAGAAATTATGTGTGTCCTATGGCATGATTTTAACCAAAATCTTTAAACATTTTGAAGTCTTATTCAAGGATGAAACTCCTGAGACAAAATTCAAAAAATTTGATCTCAAAAATTTGAAACACTTCAAACCTAACCCTACTCCTCAAGTTCCTCTCAAAACCTATAAAAGAAAGAGAGATGAAACTACAAACTTTGATTGCTTCCAAGACACTGCACAGTCTGTACAAGATGATCCTCTAGTGTCTGAAACTGAACCACCCTCTAATGCAAACCAATCTGCTCAAAATGATCCCCTCATCATTGAAGAAGAAATTCTTCAAACACCTCCCTCATCTCCACTGGCTGAACCAAGAAATGAAATTAATCTAAATGTGCCACCACCAAGCTCTCAGAATACTGCATCTTTAGTTTCACCTCCACACACTGAGTCACCACAAGTGGTTCCACAGTTAGGAGCTACACAAGCTACCACACAGCTTGACCCTAACACTGTTCTGGAACCCTTATTGTCTAAAGCAACCATAGCTCCACTCTTCTCATCTCCACCCAACTTCAATTTCTCACCAATGTTCAATGATAATCCTCAAAGCAACTTTTTTAATTCCACTTCTCAGAACATGTTTCATCAACCTTTTTTCAATGACATTTTGAACTCTCCTCCTGCTACTTTTATTCCAACCATGCCAGCTATGCCATCCATGAATGATGCAGGACCTTCTAATCCTCAACCTCATGTTATACCTACTTTACCTAGGTCCAAAACTGAGAGAAACACTGAGAGGATTAAGAGAGACATCAAGAAACTGTTTCAAGGGCAACGACTACTTGACAACCATCTCTCGTATATCACTATGGAAAATTCCATCATGAGAGACTGGTTCAGGAATGTGGTGTGTTATATGTACAACCTGCCCTATCCAGAACTTAACCCTTATCCACCTCCTGCTCACACTATGCCCCAGCTTTCTCCCTCATCTTCTTCTGGCGATTCAACTCCAACTAATCAAGAGCCTTGAATTCCTTTTTGGTGAGACAAAGGGGGAGAAAGAAAGAAATAAAAAGGAAAGCTGCAGGGAAGAAGAAGATAGTTGTAGAGCAGAGCTGCAAAATCTCAGATGCTAGCAGAACAAATTTATTTTGCTTTAAAAACTCTGTTAAAATGCCATGTTTTTGTGCTGCTACTTTTGTATGCATCTGTAGTATTTTGATTTTACTTGTATTGCTACTGCTAAACTTCAGTCTGATGTTTATGTATTGATTAAGCATGTTTGATTTGCAAATTAATCTGTCATGATATTATGTTAATTATGGTATATGCAGTTTAGAAATGTTTGGATATGTCAAAACTTGAAACTGCATTAATCTTTGACACTCTTTTTGCAAAACTGAAACTGACATCTTATTATTAATCACACTTTTGGTTATACAACTCAACTAAAATCAACTAAATATTTCCAGAGTTCTCTGGTCCTTCACTTATATCTTTTCAATCACTATTGTCTTAACATTATTTCTTTGATATTCATTAAACTAACCCATAAAAGAAATATTGTTTTATTTAAGATAAAAGATTTTTAAAAAGGGTCACAATTCAAACCCCCCCTTTCTTGTGACATTTATTGCTACTTCACCATTTAGGGTCCAAGAAGCATTTGAAGTAGGAGCCTACATGCTAGAAACAATGGAAGGCGAGATCATGCCCAGAACGTGGAACATGTTGGAACAAAATGAGTTTTAGTTATAAAACACCCTAAGTTTTGATGATAACAAGGTATTAAATGGACAATTGGTATTACTAATTAATGATCTAGTGTGTAGGAACAAAGTAAAAATCTTATTCACTCAGATCATAAGTTGAGCCTCTGAAACTGAAGCGTTTAGACTCTGAGAAGCAAGAAGCTTCAGAGCCTCTGAAGAAGTCCTCAGATGCCAAAGAGAGAAACATGTCCTGAAGCTTGCGTACACCATTCAGAAGATCAATGAAATGTTGTTACAAGATTCTGAATGACACTCTCTAAAGAAAGATAGCTCATAACTAATGGAATAGTACAACAATCTTATCAGCAAATGGAGCGTGCAGTACTCTGTACTATTTTACCTAATTTACTGAAGCGCCATTTGACAAAAGAGAAGTAGTGGAATTGATTTGCTCCTTCTAGAAGAAATAATCAAATCCAGCTCAGCAAAAGAAGATTGTACTACCAACGGTCCTTTCTCAACGTCATTATACTTAGAGTATAAATAGAAGACTTTCTGCTTGAGAGAAGACTACTGGAAGATTATTGAAACTCAGAGAAAGACTTAAATTGTATTCAAGCTGTGAACTGTTTTCTTTCTTGTGTAATTTCTAAGTCAAATATCTTTTTATATTGTTAGGCTCTGAACTGAGTGTTTAAAGAGTCTAGCTTAGAACTTTCAGTCCTACTTAATCTGTGTATTAAGTTAGTTTGTGAAGTCTCTTGTCTTGTGTGACTTGAGCAAGGAAGTCTCTTGTCTTGTGTGACTTGAGCAAAGAAGTCTCTTATCTTGTGTGATTTGAGCAAGGAAGTCTCTTTGTCTTGTGTGACTTAGAGCAAAGAAGTCTCTTGCTTGTGTGCTTGAGCATTAGAATTGTAATCTTTGTGATTATATTGAAATCCCTTGGAAGTGCAAGGGGACTGGACTACTCTCGTTTTGTGAGAGGAACTAGTATAAATCTTGTGTGTGCCCTATTCTCTCTCTCTCTCTCTCTCTCTCTCTCTCTCTCTCTCTCTCTCTCTCTCTCTCTCTCTCACTGTTTTATTTGTGTTTTGCATTCTGACTAGCTTCTCTTATCCACTGCTTTACAATCTGATAGCTAGAAAAGAATTAGTTTTTCAAAACACAATTCAACCCCCCTTCTTGTGTTTTTCACCTTCAATTGGTATCAAGAGCTCCGGTTCTGTTTTTAATCACTTCATAGTGAGACAGTAAAAGATCTTTGAAAACCACTGTATGTCTGGGGAATCCACAACTACACCTATACTTACTGCTTCAGATCTCTCTCAAGTTCAATACAACTACGACACCATGACTTCTACATCTTCAACGTCTAATCATGATTCCAGCAATAAAAAGGTTCCAGTTTTTAGTGTTTTTTAGTGGTGATGCTCTAAGATTTGAATGGTGGAAGGATAGCATTTACCACTACGTCAATGGAATTGATGATGAGCTTTGGGACCTGATAGAAGAAGGAGTGCCTATTGATGGAATAGGTCCTGATGGTAAGATTACGTTAGCTCAGAAGAGAGCATTGTCTGTTGAGAACAAGAAGATATTTGCCAAGCACAACAAAGTCAAACAAATCATGATGTCAGTCATATCTCATGATGAATATACCAAAATAATGGATAGATCTACAGCAAAAGCTATGTATGACTCTCTCTGCTCAAACTATGATGGTAATAGGCAAGTTCAGAATGCCAAAGCAAGACTCTTGGTTCAGCAGTATGAGCTTTTTGCCATGAAACCTGAGGAAGACATTGAGACTATGTTTTCTAGATTTCAGACTTTGGTGTCTAATCTCAGGATTCTGAAGAAAAGCTATACAACCTCTGATCATGTGTGGAAGATCCTGAATAGCTTGACTGACAAATGGAGACCTAAGGTTACAGCCATTGAAGAAGCTAAGGATCTCGAGAAAATTACTCTTGAATCACTCATCAGCAATCTCAAGAGCCATGAGATGGTATTGAATGCTGATGCAGTGAAGAAGAAGGAAAGGTCAGTGGCTTTAACTTCAACCAAGAAATCTTCAAAAGCACTCAAGGCTAAAACTCTGGAGGTTGAGGAGGATTCTTCTTCAGATGATCAAGGAGATGAACAGGATGAGGAATTTTCCATGTTCACCAGAAACTTTCAAAAATGGGCAAAAATGAGCAAGAGTCACAAAGGAAATAGCTCAAGGAATGCTTCTAGTAGAGAAGAGAAGAACTGCTTCAAGTGTAACAAACTAGGACACTTCATTGCTGATTGTCCTGAAGCATCATCAAAGGACAAGAACAAAAAGTTTAGTAGCAAGAGAGAGAGCTATAAGAGGAGAATCCAGAAGAGATTAATGGCAACATTTGAGAACCTAGAAACATCCTCAGACAGTGATGATGAAGAAGCAAATGTAGCTCTGATGGCTACAGCTGATGGAGACTCTGAAGAATCAGACTCTGAAGGATCAGACTCTGATGAATCTGAACAGGTATTTTTAAATTATTCTAAAGAACAACTTTTAACCTACCTTGGTATGTCTCTAAGCAAGTTTGCTAAATCATCCTCTGAACTAAAACTTTTAAAAACACAGAAGGATGAGTTAGCAAAGAAAGCTGAACATTTTCAAGCTCTATATAAAAATTCTTTAATCAAAATTGAAGAACTTAAAAATGGATGCACAAGATGTAACAAACCTACTGATGAGCATGAGGTTGCTCTTCAGGAGTTTGTTCATCAGAACGTCAACAAAAGTAAGATGGCGTCTATGATTTATAATGTTTGAAAAAATGTAGGTGAAGGAATTGGTTACTCATATGGTAAATCATATGGGAAACAAAATTCCTATATTTGTTTGAATAATACTCCTGATAATATTTATTCAACCTTTGTGCCTGCGAAAAGCAAAGGCAAAGCTGTGGTTGTTTCAGACTCTGAGGGTATCTCTGGAGTCTGCAAAACAAGCTCTGAAGTCACTTCAGAGGTTGTTTCTCAGAACCCCAAAGAAAACAACTCTGGACCTAAGCATTTAGAACCTGGGACTGTCAAGTCTAAGACTCTGAAAACTTTGGAACTCAGAAGTTCATCCAATCAGACTCTAAAACAAACCAAGCTGATGATAAATAATCAACATAAGACTATGGTAAGCAAAACTAATCCTAGTTTAGAAGAGCAACCTAAGTCCTATAGTGATTATCAATCAAAGCCTCAATTTCAAAATCAATGGACTAAGAAGGTCAATTTTTAAAGATCAAACTTTCAAAAGAAATTTTTTAAGAGTCCATAAAGCTTTTCACAGAGGCAAGAAAGAACTAAAGATTATAGAACTAACCAAACTGGACCCAGAAAGCAATGGGTACCAAAATGTAAAATTGTCTACCATTCAGATCTTCCTTGTAGGAAAAACCATTTCAAATCAGATGAATGGAGGCAAGTGATCAGCAATGGAAGGAAAGCTTATGTTCCCAAACATTACTTTACTTCCAAAGCTGCTGAAGTGGACAAAGCTAATGAGTATTGGAGAGAACTTCACAATGAATGTGGAGGGTATTATTACAATGATTGACCTTGTTTATTCTACAGCTATCCAGACTGAAAGAAAATGGTAATCAATCATGGTATCTGGATAGTGGATGTTCAAGGCACATGACTGGTAATAAGCAAATTTTCACATCATTAAACCTTGAAGATGGTGGAACAGTTGGCTTTGGAGGTAACCAGAAAGGCAAAATCAAAGGTACAGGTATGGTAGCTAACTCCTCCCTTTTAATTAAGAATGTATGGTTTGTAGATGGACTCAAACACAACCTATTTAGCATTAGTCAATTTTGTGACAATGGGTTTGTGGTTAATTTTGATAAAGGATCATGTACTGTAATTAGAGAATCTGATAAGTCCATAGTGTTCAAAGGAAAGAGAGTAGGCAATGTGTATAAAATAAACCTTTCTGATTTGGCAGACCAAGAGGTCAAATGCTTGCTAACTCTGAGTGAAGAGAAGTGGGTATGACATAAAAGGTTAGGCCATGCTAACTGGAGGTTAATCTCTAAGCTTAGCAAACTTGACCTTGTCAGAGGCCTACCTAAGCTTCACTATCACTCAGATGCTCTTTGTGGATCCTGCCAAATAGGAAAGAGTGTGAAAACTTCTTTTAAACCTAAACACGTTGTCTCTACCTCTAGGCCCTTAGAGCTGCTTCACATTGATTTGTTTGGTCCTGTGAGCACATCCTCAATCAATGGGAAGAAATATGGATTAGTCATTGTTGATGATTACAGTAGATGGATTTGGGTTAAATTTCTCAGAAATAAGGATGATGCATATGATGTCTTTAGTAGTTTTTGCACACAGATACAAAAAGAAAAAGGTTTACACATTTTAAAAGTTAGAAGTGATCATGGTGGTGAATTTGAAAATGAAATGTTTGAAAATTTTTGTGAAAAATATGGCATCTTACATGAGTTCTCTTCTCCTAGAACTCCACAGCAAAATGGAGTTGTAGAGAGAAAGAATAGAACTCTGCAAGAAATGGCCAGAACCATGATGCATGAGACTAAACATTGCCAAGTATCTGTGGGCAGAGGCTGTAAACACAGCATGCTATGTTCAGAATAGAATCTATATTAGACTTATCTTGAATAAAACAACATATGAACTATTTAAGGGAAAGAAATCTAGTGTATCCTATTTTCATCAATTTGGTTGTACATGTTACATTTTGAATACAAAAGTTCATCTAAAGAAATTTGATGCTAAAGCTTATAAGGTTATCTTTATTGGATACTCTGAACGCTCAAAAGCATACAGAGTGTATAATTCTGAAACTCACTCAGTGGAAGAAATTATGCACATAAAATTTGATGACAAGCAGCCTGACAAAGTGTCAGAGCTGGTTGAAAACTTTTCAGACCTACAACTATCAGATGATGAAGAATCAGAACCTGAAGGAACATCAGAACCATCTCAACCAACTTCTGAAGAAACAAATTCAACTCCTGAAACTTTGGACTCTGAAGATCACTCAGCACCAGAAATTATCAGAAGCAGTCCAAGCAGAGTTGAACAATCAAAGCACTCTTTCAAATACAAATCTTCACATCCTGAAGAGCTAATTTTGGGTAACAAGGACAGTCCAAGGAAAACTAGATCAAGCTTAAGAAATTAAGACTCATTAATTGGATTAATCTCCTTAGTGGAACCAAGTTCAATTGATGAAGCACTAGCTGATGATGCATGGATTATAGCAATGCAAGAAGAGCTAAACCAATTTGAAAGGAATGAAGTATGGAGCTTAGTACCCAAACCTTCTCAGAAGAACATCATTGGAACAAAATGGGTCTACAGAAACAAGCTGAATGAACAAGGAGAAGTTGTTCGTAATAAGGCAAGACTAGTAGCTCAAGGGTATAGTCAACAAGAGGGGATTGACTACACTGAAACATTTGCTCCAGTTGCTAGACTTGAGGCTATTAGATTACTCCTTTCCTATGCTACACATCACAATATAATTTTATATCAAATGGATGTTAAAAGTGCATTCTTAAATGGTTACATTTCTGAAGAAGTATATGTCAAACAACCTCCTGGTTTTGAGGATGCTTCACATCCTGACCATGTTTTTAAGCTAAAGAAATCAATCTATGGTCTGGAGCAAGCTCCCAGAGCTTGGTATGAAAGGTTGAGCAATTTCTTAGTTGAAAAAGGTTTTCAAAAAGGTCAAGTTGACAATACTCTCTTTAGTAAAACATTTAAGAATGACATTTTATTTATTCAAATTTATGTTGAAGACTTGCTAAGTGCAAAAGTTATCAGAAGAACTCGTACAAAGCACTGCACCACTAGGGGAAAGAAGAGACAAAGGTCAGATGCAGGTATTGATAATTCTTTTGATTATTGTAATAAAATATCTGAAGCATCAATCCTAGAAAATGTCCAACCCCTAAACATCATCTATCCCACAACCTCTGAACCTGAATATATCAATGTTTCATCATCATCATCCTCATCTGATTCAGACTCAATGTATAATGAAATCATGGCTGTTTTCAAACGATTTAAACCCAAAGCTAAGCATATTCCTGAGGAGGAAAGAGCTCAGCCATCCAATGTTGCAACCCCTCAACCATCACCCAAAATTCTCACTGAGGATGAGATTCTGAAGGAGACATCTTTCAGAGTTTCTCTTATCCATCGAACCTCTGAACCACAAAATGACACATCATCTGAACCACCCATATCACTTCCATCAGACTCTCCAAAACCTTCATCACCTATAACACCATCTGAGATGGTTATAGATAATGATATTACAATAAATTATAGAATTGATAATACAGATGATCATGTGACTCGTTCACCTAGTGGTCCAAGTCAACCAGACTCTGAAGGTGCGTGGAGAAAACACAAGAAGGGGGGGGGGGGGGGGTTGAATTGTGTTTTGGATATTTAAAAACTTTCCAAGATATTTAAATCTTTTCCGAGTCTTTAAAGCACAGCGGATTGTTTACACAATTAACTTATGGCGTTATGAATGATGAAGGAGTAAATGAGAGAGTGAGAGAGAGAAGAACACACAACAAATTTATACTGGTTCCCCTCACAAATTGAGAGTACTCCAGTCCCCTTGTTTCCAAGAGAGTTCACTATAATCACAAGGATTACAATAGATGCTCAAGCACACAAGCTCAAGACTTCCTGCTCTTAGTCACACAAGACAGAGAGACTTCCTTGCTCTGATCACACAAGATCAAAGACTTCCTTGCTCAAGCACACAAGCTTAAGACTTCCTGCTCTTAGTCACACAAGACAGAGAGACTTCCTTGCTCTGATCACACAAGATCAGAGGCTTCCTTACTCAAGCACTCAGGCTCAAGACTTCATGCTCTAATCACTAAGATTGAGACTTATGTGCTTCTACACTAAGCAGAAGACTTTCTTACTTCTACACTAAGCAGAAGAGCTTCTACACTAAGCAGAAGACTTTGTTGCTTTTACACTAAGCAGAAGACTTACTACTAACTTATAAGCTTAAACTTATTACAAACATAATAACTTCAGAGGCTTAAGTTAGTTTCTATGCTCACTTCATTTGAGAGATATTTTCTATTACAATGCAAATTCTCACTTTCTTCTGAGAGATGTTTTCTAATGAAGATCGCTCGTCATCAATTCTTTCTTTGGCATATTTATATGAGTTGAGAAAGACATTGAGAGGTTGGAGAAATTTCCGTTGTAAAATGGACAGCTGTAGTCTTTGAAGATCCGTTGAGTAAAGCCACGTCTTCCTTTGCAGAGAGGCTTCACCTTTACTGTTTGTCCAATAGTACTGTTATAAGGTACAACTAGCTCCTAGAGAGAGGGATCACATCCTTTGTGACCGTTGCAATTAGTTGACCTTAGAACAAATCATCAGGCTTGATAAGTTGTATTTGATGTAGCCCTCTGATGATTTGGGGAATTCCTTTGCTTCTGATGATCCTTTGATAACTTGGAGTCTGATTGGTCTTTGAATGGTTGGCCTCTGATAGTCCTTCGCAATTCAGCTTCTGAACGTCATCATCCTCTGAATGACTTATGACTAGCAGACCTAAACTTGTTCTTGAGTTAGTTCTTCTTTCCATAGTGTGATAATCTTTGAATAAAGTTGCACCCTTACTCAAGAACTAACTATGAATAATAAACTTCAATTAATAAATGCATTCTCCTTGAAATTAAGCCCTTAATGCAGATGCAAGATGAAGCAATATTTAAATTGAATGACAGAATAGGATCAGAGACACTTAGAGACGTCTACACACACACTTGGTTCTGATGGTTATCACTAACAACTTCAGAGTTCAAAATATTTTCAAACAGTTCAGAGCTTAAAAAAAATAGCTCAGAGTCTGAACAAAAATTTGAAAACAGTTCAGAGCTCTTTAGTACAATATTTTGAAATCCTCAAGGATCAGATTGTCATATCAAAGCATGTACCTCATGCTACTATTTTGACCACTCTCCTACGTTCTCTCTCTGAAGCACTACAAGGCCCTAAAAAGCCAAGTAATTTCGCTTCTTCCAACAATTGATTTACCAATATTCTTTCTCCCCCTTTTGTCATTATCAAAATGGTAATATAAGCAATTAATCGAAATTCAACTTTCAATGCCGTCAAATCAGGAGTGGTTGAACACATTTAATACTCGGCCATTGAATTATGCTTATAAAAGGAGAGAGATAACTAGTCATTTTACTCACACAAAATAATCTTAGGTTATTGATAGATCTCTTGAGAGAAAAAATGAAACGCTCAGAGAAGAAGAAGGTAGTTTCAACGAGAGTCAGTTAAGATAGGAGAAAACACAAAGAAGAAACACCAAGAAGAACAAAGCCAGAGCCTGAGATTCCAGTTACTTCAGAGTCTGAACAAGCAGATTCTCATATAGAGTCTGAAGAATGGGATTCTGACTGGTTTGAGTATTTGAAAACAAATTTTCCTGAAGAAGACCAAGCTGATGATCAAATCTCAGATGAACTAAAATCTTCTCCTAAGGAAGAGTCAGTTGACTCAGATTCCCCCAGATAGGTGCCATCCAAGCTGGGTCACCCAATTCCACCATCTAAGGATACCAGTTGATCATCTTTTAGAATTTTTTGTAACAAATACTCATTAAAGATTATTTCTTTGGCTTGTTGTAAATTGATGTTCTTATTGTGTATGCTCTCTTGCTTTGCAGTTCCAATCCTCAAGATTAAACAATTATTGTGCAACAATACTTATTTTAAGATAAAGACACTTGGATTAATATAACATGAATGAATATTTCAGATTAGCACAAAGAAATCAAAGAAACATACAGAGATATGAACTTAATCTAACGATGTGCCTAACAAAATATTTAATCAAGATATTTATTTTAAGCAAGCAGGGAGATCCTAGGGTGTTGATTGGGGTTGGTTACAAAGAGAAGCTAGAATCCTCGTGATTTCCTTCTGTTTGGCATTAACTACCTCCATCAGCCCTCCATACCTCTTCATTTCTGCCCTAAGGTCTTCAATTTCAGCCTCATACAGTGGGTTTCTAATGTGCACTTGATTTGCTCCTAGATTATCCACAATAGGCTCATTCAGTATTTCCTCAAGTGATGCTATCTCTTCCATTAGATTTTGCTTATCACTTGTTCTTACAGAAGAGGATCCAGGTTGATTCCTCTCTCTGTCCTTTTGAATCTGAATGACCTCTTCAACCATTGTGTTCTTTCCCCTGTTACTCCTCCTTTGTTCTTCAATACCAGCCTCTTGGAGACTGTGCAGCTTCTTTACCAAATCCTCAATTAAGCTTACCCATTGAGCAACATGTTCAGATGAAGATATGTCAGAATGTCTTAGCTCAGGAAGGCCATGTAACCGTCTAATCAGGCTGTTGCATTCACCCAGGACCTCAAGAATTATGGAAATGGTTTGAGAAGGTTCAGAGTTTGAAGGAAAAGATTGTGTTTGTTGTTGATGTTGAACATGATCAGATTGATTAGATGAATTTAACTGCACATGAGTCAATTCATTGATCATTTCATCAACCTGATCTTTGGTTGGTAAGATTGAGGTCTGATTTGGTTCACCTTCAAGTTGAGATTCTGTTTGTTCAGGGAATGGTTGAGGTGTAATCTGTGAAAGAACATGTTCAGGTGAGATGTATGGTTCAGGTTGTGGTTGATCATGTTCTAGTTGAACTATCTCAGATGTTTCTGGTTGAGAGATTTCTGAGATAATTTGGTTTGATGGAGAATTTGTTTGTGGGGGAAGTTCACCAGTTAAGTGTTGTTCAAGAGATTCTAGAGGTGATTCTGATGGGTGGTTTGAATTTGTGGGATGCTGAATATCTTGAGTTAATGCAACAGGACCTTTAGGATCAGTTAAAGTACCTGAAGTAGCAATGGTAGAGCTCTCGACATTCTTCTTCATCTTCAGCTGCTTAGAAATTTTCCTTTTCTTGATCTTCATAGGCTCATTATCATCATCTTCATCTTCTAGAGCTGCCACATTTGTCTTCTCAGACTTAACCCTAGTTCTTACCAATCTTTTCCTTTTCCCTTTTACCTCTTCTGGTTCAATTTCAAAGGGTTCACCTTGACTCTCCAATAACTTAATGTACTGATTAACAATACCTTTTGCAATAGGAGGTATGTTAATGTTGAATGTAGTTACCCATGAAGGTCCTAAGTTACACAGATGCTCTAGAGGCTTTGAATGTAACGGTGTCTGCCCAGACAGAAAGAACATGTTGGACAAAGTACTCACTGATATAGCAGAGGCTCTCAATTCTCTCAGCAGATGATCTTGACCAGCAACTTTGATCACATCAATTACACCACATTGATAGAAAATCTCACTGAGAATTCTTGGATAAATGATGTGAACATTTGGCTTGGTCTGTCCTTGAATGGCGTTTACAGCTCTGCACATATGACAGAAAATGTACCTAGCCCAGTTAAGTTGATAACCTCTAGTGAGAAAATAGATAGAGTATCTATGATCCCAAGAGAGTTGATCAGAGCTTCCACTCCTTGGGAAGATTGATCCTAATAAAATCCTGGCTAGAAGCTTCTGAGTTGGTTTTAGATCACTGCTCCTGTTACTCTCACAACTCTTCCCTTCCTCATAACATCTCCTTGTCATATCTTCTAGACAGCCAGTGCTTTTAGCCTCAGTAGCGTTGCAGGCATGAAATTTTCCCTCATTTGGAATGTATAACATCCTTGCCAAATTTGACTGAGTTAACACTACTTCGAAACCACAAACGACTGATCTGACTTCATCTTCCTTGACTTCTCTCAACCCTAATTCAGCGGGAGTTTTGTTCTTGTTTTCAGGTTTTGCATTCCTCAAATTAGTCAGTTCTTCAATGTAGTCTTCAACAGTAATAACCTTGCTCCGAAGCCATAAGTCCTTAACCAGTGTAGGATAGATTGGACCATTTAATACTCTCATGTATCTAAATCCTCCATTTTGATCATTGAAGAATTTTTCAATGTCGTGCTGGTTTAATCTAAGACTCTCAAAATCAACCGGTTGTTCCATAACCAAGTTGAATGATTTTCCCTTCATTTCCAACGATTTTTCTTTGCTAAACAGTTCTGAGCAATTAACGACGTTGATAGGTAGGTCATTTGGGAAGGAGAACTCTGTAGTTGATACTGACGAGGTAGAGATTGCCATAACAGAAGTTAGGGTTTTGGATTTTCTAAAAACAAAGAGAAAGAAGGTTTTTCAAAGGTTTAGAAAACTAGAGTGTAGGTTGTGGATGTGCAAAGAGTGCAAGTGTTCAGTGATTTTGATTAAAACAGTAAGACAAATTAAATCACACAATATTTTTAAATTAAAAAAAAAAAAGCAAACCATCATTAACTGTTTCAACCCAATCAGAACGTGTGTACGTGTTGTCTCTTTAGCGCCAAAACGTTTTAGTAAAAATACTTAAACGTTTCCAATTCATTTTGTATTCAGAGACTTATTCATCAGAGGTTGAAAAGTTTCTCAGAGTCTGAGCTTCTTCAGATGCTGAAACCTGAAGAACTTCAGAGGCTGAAAACAAATCTTTCAGGACACAAAAAAATATGTTCAGACAGGATTTTTCAAGGTTTTTAGTACTGAACATTGTGTATCCTAAGAAGACATTTTCAAACCTTTGAGAGTTATTCCTCTGAGATGTCATTCAGGAGTTAAGCATACTTACCTTGCATTGAAGCTTTCTTGATTTAATTGTAGTCCGAGTCATAGCCTGAGCAATCACTCCACCACACTAAGTTGTTGTCATCTTCAATACATGCTTCAAAATCTTCATGCTCCCTCCTACTCCTAATGTACTCCATCTCATCTTCTTCTCCATCTGATTCTTTAAGAATGTGCCTTCTATGCACAATTGCTCTTCTTCCATTTACAGTCACATGCATCCATGTGATTGGAAGGTTCAGAGTCTTAGTTTCACCTGCAATCAAGTAAACAATTTTGCTTCTTGGTACCCACTTGCTTGAGGGTCCTAGACTGTTAGTTGCCAAATCTTCATCCTCCATTTGTTTCATCTGAGTGCTATCAGATACAAATGTAGTGTAAAGATTTGGAAGTGAGAAGCTTCCATCAATAACTGATGAGCTCGGTTCCTCTAGTGTTTTACTACTAGAGCATGGAAACAATTTTATTTTGATCAGCATTGATGTTACAGTACTCTTTGAGAACTAGAGAGTGCTCAAGGGGTTTGTAACGTATAGTATAATCATTCTCAAGGTCTTTTGTTTTAATAAAATTTTTTTGTACAAGACCTTCAGAGTGATTTGCTTGCTTACTTAAATTCTCATAGTCTGCTTTAAGCTTTTTATACTTCTGCTGACTATTAGAGAGTTTAAGTAAGATCTTATTAAGATGCTTGAACAATTTTGCTTTGGAAGGACGAGAATATACCTGATTCATTGATCTCTGGATACTTTCTATGCTCTCAGGTTCTGACTTTTCATCAGAACATGAGTCTTCAGAGTCTGAGCCATCTTCAGAACTTGATCCTTCAGCTCCTGGAGCTCTTTCAGACTCATCTTCAGAGAAGTTGTCTAGTACATCCCATGTTGTCATTCCTTTAGCCAGTCTTCCTCCATTCTTCTTGAAGTTGTACCATCTTTGAATTTTTCTTGAAAACCTTTCAAGATATTCTTCATCAGGTTCTTCAACAAGATCTTCATGCTCCAATGCTTGCTTTCCTTTTCTTGCTGCTTCTGCTTCTTCAACGTTCAACTCTTGCATATCCTTCAGAGCCAATTCATGGACTCTGAGTAAATCAATCAATGATTCAGGACTCATTGAATTGATGTCTTCAGTTTCCTCTATAGTATTTGGAATTTCATTCCAATTCAGAGGCAAACTTCTCAGCAACTTGCTTACAAGCTCTTTGTTGCTGAGTTTGTTGTTGTGATCTTCAAGCTTGCTTGTGATAGCTTGAAACCTTATGTTCATTTCCTCAATGCTCTCATTTTCCTCCATCCTAAACTCCTCATATTGATCTAACAGACCATTTACTGTTGCCCACTGAATGCTTTCATTATCATCACTAATGAGGTAAAGAGTAGTAGTTGTAGAATCAATACTAGAAGTTTGATTAACCCCTGATGTGGAAGGATTTTGATTGTTGCTCAGATCTTCATTTAAGCTCAGTCCATCTTCAATTTCTTTGACAAGATCAGCAACTTGTTGATATAACTTCTGCTTCCAATAATCCATATTTTGAGCCATGGTGGTTTTCTCCTTTGGATCTTGACTGTCTCACGGTTAAGTAATTTACCAACATAATCGGAGCTCTGATACCAATTGAAGGTGCGTGGAGAAAACACAAGAAGGGGGGGTTGAATTGTGTTTTGGATATTTAAAAACTTTCCAAGATATTTAAATCTTTTCCGAGTCTTTAAAGCACAGCGGATTGTTTACACAATTAACTTATGGCGTTATGAATGATGAAAGAGTAAATGAGAGAGTGAGAGAGAGAAGAACACACAACAAATTTATACTGGTTCCCCTCACAAATTGAGAGTACTTCAGTCCCCTTGTTTCCAAGAGAGTTCACTATAATCACAAGGATTACAATAGATGCTCAAGCACACAAGCTCAAGACTTCCTGCTCTTAGTCACACAAGACAGAGAGACTTCCTTGCTCTGATCACACAAGATCAAAGACTTCCTTGCTCAAGCACACAAGCTTAAGACTTCCTGCTCTTAGTCACACAAGACAGAGAGACTTCCTTGCTCTGATCACACAAGATCAGAGGCTTCCTTGCTCAAGCACTCAGGCTCAAGACTTCATGCTCTAATCACTAAGATTGAGACTTATGTGCTTCTACACTAAGCAGAAGACTTTATTACTTCTACACTAAGCAGAAGAGCTTCTACACTAAGCAGAAGACTTTGTTGCTTCTACACTAAGCAGAAGACTTACTACTAACTTATAAGCTTAAACTTATTACAAACATAATAACTTCAAAGGCTTAAGTTAGTTTCTATGCTCACTTCATTTGAGAGATATTTTTTATTACAATGCAGATTCTCACTTTCTTCTGAGAGATGTTTTCTAATGAAGATCGCTCGTCATCAATTCTTTCTTTGGCATATTTATATGAATAGAAAAAGACATTGAGACGTTGGAGAAATTTCCGTTGTAAAATGGACAGCTGTAGTCTTTGAAGATCCGTTGAGTAAAGCCACGTCTTCCTTTGTAGAGAGGCTTCACCTTTAGTGTTTGTCCAATAGTACAGTTATAAGGTACAACTAGCTCCTAGAGAGAGGGATCGCATCCTTTGTGACCATTGCAATTAGTTGACCTTAGAACAAATCATCAGGCTTGATAAGTTGTAGTTGATGTAGCCCTCTGATGATTTGGGGAATTCCTTTTCTTCTGATGATCCTTTGATAACTTGGAGTCTGATTGGTCTTTGAATGGTTGGCCTCTGATAGTTCTTCGCAATTCAGCTTCTGAACGTCTTCATCCTCTGAATGACTCATGACTAGCAGACAGCTTCTGAACTCTTGTAGGCCTCTGAACATCTTTGAGCTTCTGAACTCCTCTGAGCTCCTGAACACCTTCAGACGTTCTGATCTACTATGAACTTCTGAACTTTGTTTAGCTCCTGACCACGTTGTAGCTTCTGAACTCTTTCAGAGTCTAATTATTCAGACTTCCATAGGTTTCATCAGAGTTTAAATTAAGTGTGCTCTTGATTTAACGTTGAATTCTCCTGCACTTAATTTAAACATTAGTACCATCAATTGTCCATTTAATACTTTGTTATCATCAAAACTTAAGGGTGTGTATTAACACATATTTTGTTCCAACAGACTCTACACCACATGTGGAAAAGAAAGAGGAAGGGAATTCAGACAAGATGGCAAGGATTCTGAACTTACTAGACCATTCGCTTGATCAACAAGATGATAAGCTTCTGGAGCTTGTGGCATATTCAAGAGCATCTAAATCCAAGCTTCAACAGCTTCTCACTCTTTTCTTGTCCAAAAACCCTTAGGATTCTATTTGTTTTTGCACCTTCTGTTTATTACTTATCTTTTTGCTTTGTTTTCTAACTTTTTTATAATGACAAAAGGGGGAGTAATATGTTGTACAATTGTCAGTAGTATATTTTTTAATAACTACTCAATAAGAATCTGAAACTGTTATAAAAATAAGAATCTAATCTCTTTCATATCTATGCTTAGTGTTTATGAACTTAATTGATAAGGAGAGCAAACTAATAAACATAATTGTGTTTGCAAAGATGAAGGTAGTTAAGATTGTGCTCTTAATTATTTTTATCAGACTCAGGAGTTGAGCTTGCAAACCTCACACTCTGAGAGTTAAGTATGTAGATACAATCAAGTTTATCAAATTGTTTCTTATACTGATTCAACTTAATTATGGATAAAACTTAGGGGGAGCTTGCAAACCTAACCCTAATGGTTCATCAGACTCGGGGGGAGCTTACAAACCTCAACAACCTGATGTTGACATAATTAAATTAATCAACAACAATTGTATTTAATACTTTATATTTTTCATCATCAAAAATGGGGAGATTGTTGGAACAAAATGAGTTTTAGTTATAAAACACCCTAAGTTTTGATGATAACAAGGTATTAAATGGACAATTGGTATTACTAATTAATGATCTAGTGTGCAGGAACAAAGTAAAAAATTTATTCACTCAGATCATAAGTTGAGCCTCTGAAGGACACAGTCTGAAGCGTTTAGACTCTGAGAAGCAAGAAGCTTAAGAGCCTCTGAAGAAGTCCTCAGATGCCAAAGAGAGAAACATATCCTGAAGCTTGCGTACACCATTCAGAAGATCAATGAAATGTTGTTACAAGATTCTGAATGACACTCTCTGAAGAAAGACAGCTCATAACTAATGGAATAGTACAACAATCTTATCAGCAAATGGAGCGTGCAGTACTCTGTACTATTTTACCTAATTTACTGAAGCGCCATTTGACAAAAGAGAAGTAGTGGAATTGATTTGCTCCTTCTAGAAGAAATAATCAAATCCAGCTCAGCAAAAGAAGATTGTACTACCAACGGTCCTTTCTCAACGTCATTATACTTAGAGTATAAATAGAAGACTTTCTGCTTGAGAGAAGACTACTGGAAGATTATTGAAACTCAGATAAAGACTTAAATTGTATTCAAGCTGTAAACTGTTTTCTTTCTTGTGTTATTTCTAAGTCAAATATCTTTTGATATTGTTAGGCTCTAAACTGAGTGTTTAGAGAGTCTAGCTTAGAACTTTCAGTCCTACTAAATCTGTGTATTAAGTTAGTTTGTGAAGTCTCTTGTCTTGTGTGACTTGAGCAAGGAAGTCTCTTGTCTTGTGTGACTTGAGCAAAGAAGTCTCTTCTCTTGTGTGATTTGAGCAAGGAAGTCTATTGTCTTGTGTGACTTGAGCAAGGAAGTCTCTTGCTTGTGTGCTTGAGCATTAGAATTGTAATCTTTGTGATTATAGTGAAGTCCCTTGGAAGTGCAAGGGGACTGGACTACTCTCGTTTTGTGAGAGGAACCAGTATAAATCTTGTGTGTGCACTCTTCTCTCTCTCTCTCTCTCACTGTTTTATTTGTGTTTTGCATTCTGACTAGCTTCTCTTATCCGCTGCTTTACAATCTGATAGCTAGAAAAGAATTAGTTTTTCAAAACACAATTCAACCCCCCTTCTTGTGTTTTCCACCTTCAGAACATCGCCAACTTAAGATTCTATTACAGCTGAAAGGGTTTGTGAGTTAGCTCGCCAAGACGGGCTCACGTTTATGTTTTGATTTCTGACACATTAGGATAGAAGAACTACATTTCTATTATATGTATTTTAATATCTTATGTATACTGAAATCAAAGAAGCTGATGAATAAAGAACAGTGGGACACTCTTTTCTCTTGCAATTGCAAGAGTTTTTATTGAGGCTCACCGTTTTCAGAAAGATTGCAGTGTGTTATTTAATTATTTTATTTTATGAGCTTTCAGCAAAATCGCAAAAATGGATCAACGCTGCTTAAGGCTAAGGCCTCAACCATAAAGAAATTAACACCATCAAGTAAGTCTACGGCTTTGATGCGTGGATTATCATGGACGCCATGTAAGTCTAAGGCGTTGGCGAGCCACACAAAAAAAAAGAATCTGGTATAAAAGAATTATATAATACCAGCGTCATCATGTAAGTCTACGGCTTTGATGTGCGAATGGCCGCCATGTAAGTCTAAGGCTTTGGCGAGCTAAAAATCCAGTAAAAAAGAAATATATAATACTGGCACCATCATGTGAGACTAAGGCTTTTATGTGTGAATTATTATGGCCGCCATGTAACTCTAAGGCTTTGGCGAGCTAATTATCCGGTAGTAAGATTCATATGATGTCGGCACCGTCATGTAAGACTGAGACTTTGACGTGTGAATTTGTCTGGCGAATTTAAGTACCCAGTTTTCCAGCGTTTGGATTCACTCCATTTACTACTCTCCATTTAGGAGAGAGATAGACACAATAGAAGATTTGTGGAACCCACTCATTAGTGGGATCCACTTTTAATGGGTCCCACCAATCTTCTATTGTGTCTATCTCTCTCATAAATGGAGGATAAATGGAGGGTAGTAAATGGAGTGAATCTAAACTCAGTTTTGCATCGTGTAAGTCTAAGGCATCGATGTCAAAAATATTATGTCTGGCGAATTCAAGTACCCAGTAAAAACCGTGTAAGTCTAAGGCATCAGTTATATAAAAAAAATTCAATCACCACCATGTAATCTAAGGCTTTGGTGAGTGAATTATTAAATACCGTCATGTAAGTCTAAGGCTTTGGCGAGTAAATTATTAAATGACGCCATGTAAGTCTAAGGCTTTGGCGAGCACTGTCAGTAGCACCGTCATGTAAGTCTAAGGCTTTGGCGAGTGAATTATTAAATACCATCATGTAAGTCTAAGGCTTTGGCGAGTAAATTATCAAAGGCCGTCATGTAAGTCTAAGTGTCATACCCCATTTTTTGACCGATTGATTTTGTTCGGCGTTCTAAAACCTTCTTGCCCTTTTTGTCATTTCTGACGAAATTTCGGCAGAGAGGTATTTTAAAATACCTCATTTGTTGTTTCTTTTATATTTATTCTTTTTCTATTATTATTATTATTATTTATTATTTTTTTTTACCATTATTATTATCTTCTTTCTTTTAAAATTTATTTATTTATTTTTATTTTCTATTTTTATTAATTTTCGTTTTTTTAGTTAATTTAATTTAATTATTTTGTTTTATTTTATTTTTTACTTTGTCCTTTTGTCCTTTTTTTTTTCTGATAAAAAAAATCAGAAAAATTTGAAAGTCAACTTCTCCAAACAGCCAGGGACATTTTTCTGCAGAAAGCAAAAAGGGAGTGTACCAGTTTGTCCAAAATCAGATTTTTGTTCCCCATCTTAGAACCCAATTGGTGTATATAGTGAACAGCAAAAAAATCAGAACTGGACAAAAAAAAATCTCCAGCCGCAGCAAGCAGAGAAGAAGATTCATCTTCTTTGAATCAAAACAAAAAAACAACAGAACAAAAAAAGCAAGTAAAAACCAGATCAAACCAATCCGAACCCATCTTCATCATCAACATCAAACTTCCATCATAAATCATTTCCAGAATCAAAAAAACCCAAATCTTCATCACTATCATTCAAAACCACGAACCTGTAATCATCATCCATCATCCTCAAAAACATATAAGAACCGAAACCGAATCACGACCGAAATCAAAACGAAACCGAGCAAGATCGAACGAAATCAGAACGAAACGAAAAAAGAAGGAGAGGAAGAAGACGATTCGGACTAACACAAAGCAAAAGGTTGAACTCGTTTTTCGTTTCTTTTTTTCCTCCGATCTGGGATGATTGTTTAATTTTTTAGGATTTTTGATTTCATATTTGGGTTTAGGATTTGATAATGGTTAGTTTTGATGTTGGAAGTTTTTAAAAATGGTGAAGTTTGGGTTGAGGAAAAAGTGGCCGAGAGAGAGGAGAAGAGAAGCTGGACGGCGGCCAAGTGAGAGAAGAAGAGAAAAATTGTGAAATTTTTTAGGGTTTGGGGTATATATACCCCAACCCGATCCGGTGTGCGCGTGTCTATCGCAGCACACCGTGAACCCTCTCTTCACAGCCATTGATTTTAATCAAATGGCTCATATCTTTCCTTTTTGAAAATTAGATCAAGGCCGTCTGATGAATCAGACGGCTGTCATACCCCAATTTTTGACCTAAGATCTCGCCCCATGTCCATGTGTCATGCATTTTTATCCGGGATTTTACTTCGCTTTTTCAAACGAAATTTCGGCAGAGAGGTATTTTAAAATACCTCATTTTGTGTTCGTTTATTATTTATATATTTATATTATTATTATTATTGTCATTTTGCTTTTTTTCAACTTTTATTATTTTTATTTTTTAGTTTTATTATTACTATTATCTATTTATTTGTTTTGATTATTTATTCTTTATTCATTTTCCTGTTTTTTTTTTAAAATTAATTAAAAATCAAAAAAAGTCACGTTTTTTACAGTCCTTGAGGTCACAGGTCCAGCAATGTCCAGATTGTCTTCTTCCCCAAAAGGGAAGATGCCTTCAGCCATAGCAAAGTACTCCCTGCACTTTCCTCAATCATCCAAACCCTAAAAAATTGCTGGGCTATAAAACAGAACAAAAAACTCAGACAAAGGAAATTTTCATCAGAGGTCAGCCGCAGAAAATACAAATCAGCCGCAAACCACAATCACAAAAAACCCTAATTTCTTCTTTTACCAGAACTCAAAAAAAAATCATAAACAAATCAAAAAATCATCACAAAAACAAGAAAAAAGAAGATAATATCATCATTCATTCATTACCATCCTTGTTCTAATCCAGAAAACCAGAATCAAAAATTACAACATAACCAACCTTCATCATCCACAAACCACGATTATCTCAAAAAACCAAACCAGAACAGAATCCCAAAACTGCACAAATCAAAACCCGAAGCCGAAAAAAATAGAACCAAACCTTCATCTCATTTTTCCAGATCGAAATCGCGAAGAAGAACACGAAGAAGAAACGAATCGGTTCAACGAAGGAAAACCAAAGGTTGATGTTTTTTCTCGTTTTCTTTTTTTTCGATCTATGGTGTTTGGCTAGTGTTTAGGTACTTTTGATTTTGAATTTGGGCTTAGATTAAGAAGTAGAAATTTTTTGGTAAAAAATTTGATTTTTTCTGAAAAAAAAGGGGTGGGGGACGGCGGAGCCGCCGCCGGAATCGCTCCGGCGTGGCGGCGTCTCGCCGGAAGGGATGAATATTCATCCCTTGTTCTTCATCCTTGAAGAACAGGAGAGAGAAGAGAGGATGAAGAAAGGCTCGGCTGAGAGAGAGAAAGAAAGAAGAAAAATGAAATATTTTTAGGTTTTTTTCCTTTTATACCAAAAAGTGATCTTGTGCGCGCAGGTGCATGCCATTACGATGCACCTGCGCGCCTGTGTCTTCTTGATCTAGATCAAACGCCCCTAGTCAACTCCCCCTGTGATCAAATCAGGGCTGTATGATCAATCAGACGTCCCAGATCTCATTCCTTTTTTTTGGACAGAAAGGCTACGCCCTTGGGCCTTATGGGACTGGGCCTGGTCTAGTTTTGCTATCCACACCCCCGCTGTCTTGCTGTTTACACCCCCTGCTCTACTTTTATTTTTATTTTTATTTATTTGGTCTATTATATTCGAATGTCATTTAATTTATTTATTTTGTACATTATTTACATGTTATATGTTATATTTAAATATCAAAACGCCTAAATATGCATTGTTATTTATTTTGTTTATTGTTGCTTCAATGTAAAATTGCAAAAAATATTATTGTGTGTTTTATTTTGTTCAAGTCCAAAGGGAAAAGGGAAATGTTTCGTTAACCCCGTGTGACGATGTATATTTTGCGCGTTTGCTTGTTCACCTTTTTTGACCTTGGAATAAAAAAATCATTTTTGTTCAAATAAAAAAGAATGAAAAAAGGAGTGGTTTGGCGGATGACTTTTCACTCTCCGGTGACTTCGGATTTCCTGCCGGATGGCTTGCGGTCCGAATAACCGACGTTCTAAAAAATACTTTTTTCTAAAAAATAACAAAAACTAAAACCTTCAAATATTTTCAAAAAAGAAATCTTTTATATTAAACTTCGACTTTCGTCGAGAAACCTTTTTTTCAAAAAAACTTTTTTTAATAAATGCTCTAACACATTTAAGCATATTTAAATATTTTCAAAAGACTAAAAAATACAAAAAACAATTCAAATCTTTTGCCGCTTGGCTTTTCAAATTCAAACTTTTTCTCAAGAGAGTTCAGACGTGAGTCATCCTTAGTTGAAATTCATTTTCCCACGACATATGGCAGGAAAAGATATAAACTTTTCAGTATGTTCGTGGCGGATTTAAAAGGAGTTTAAGCTTAAGATGACGACTCGTCTTTTCTCCTAAAAATCAATCAAACAAATCACTCTTTATAAATTTTACCCCGAACTACGAGATTTTGATCCTTTACGGGTACGTAGTGCAAAAGACCTTGTGTCTTCCCAATTCAAAATTAATAAAACTTTTTTTTTTTCTTTCTTTTCTTTTGAATATCCCAAAATTAATAAAAATTTCTCTCATCGTTACCCAATCGTTTATAAGCAAATTTTACAAGCAAAACATTTTTTAGCACAAAAATACATATTTTACGAGATGTTCCCGTAGAGTACTACGGATACATAGGATACTAATACCTTCCCTTTGTATAACTAACCCCCGAACCTTAAATCTCTAAATTTTTATTATGGGTTTATTCGATCTTTTCCCCTTCCCTTGGATAAATTAAAGTTCGGTGGTGAATCATAATTTTCGAGAACCAAAGCTAACCAATAGCTCGGCGTCCGAAAATCACCGCGACAGAAATGGCGACTTCACTGGGGACTCCCCAAGAGGGTTGAGCCTAACTTGTATATATGTTATATTTGTGCTATTATTTTTTTTGTATTTTATATTGCTTTATTATGCTTATATGTTTGGGTTTGATATTTATGAGAGAAAAGTCCTCTACCCGGATTTGAGCAAAAACTTAGGATAAGTTAGTGGTCGAGTGTTGGCCTTCTTGGTGGATACCTTGTAGGGTTAACACGAAAACCACGCCTAGAGTAGACCCTCTTGAGAATATTGTTGTCTTGCGAGGATTTGCAATGGCGATGATATTTTCTCGTTGGATCCATGACTCTAGGGACCTTTTTAAACCAGTCTAGAACCTCGAAACGTGTTATTAGGGGCCTCTGTTTAGAACCCTATTTGGTGGTTAAGTGTTGACCTTCTTGGTGGATACCTCGTAGGGTTGACGCGAAAGCCACACCTAAAAGAGATCCCTTGGAAGTGTTACAGTCTTGCGAGGATTTGCGATGGCTGTGATACTTTCAAGTAAGATCAATGATTTTAGGAACCATTACGAAGCCTAGAATCTACATGTGAGGGGCGGTAGTTTGGAAAACTTTTAAATTAGTACCATGTAACTAGTATTCAGAATATTCCGGATCATATCCTTCCATACCATAACATTTGCATTCATGAAAATAATTTTTGCATGTACATTTTGCTTTATAGGGGACTTGAGTGAACAATTGATTAAAAAGCTCAAAAAAAAAGGGGAAGAAATATGGCTTCGACAAGAAGACACACGCCCACACTCAAAGTCAAGAAACCACAAGTGGAAAGCCTCAAAGGGTTGAGTGAGGGGATGACGTCAATCGCCAAGAAAAATTTTGAGTTAGATTATGGGTCGATACTCAATTTGCTTCATGTAGAGATAGACGATATGGCGCTAACCACCCTAGCTCATTTCTATGATCCACCGCTCCGATGTTTCACTTTCCAAGACTTCCAGTTGGCCCCCACACTAGAAGAATTCGCCAAGATCCTGGGTTGTAATCTAGAAGACCATGGGCCTTATGTGGGTTTGGGAGAGGAACCTTCTATGAAGGAAATTGCCAAAGCTCTTCATCTTACAAGCGACGAGGTATCATCATGGCTAGAAGACAAGAAGAATGATAGGAAGGGAGTTTCCAAAGGATTCTCGAGAGGTGTGTTAGAAACGAAAGCTCAAGCCTTGTTGGAAAAGAAGGATTGGAAACCATTCAATGCGGTGCTAGCCCTCTTGGTATACGGATTAGTGCTGTTTCCCGACATTGAGAATTTTGTGGACTTTTCCGCCATCGGAGTATTCATAACCGGGAACCCTATCTCCGCCTTATTAGCTGATCTTTATTATTCCCTCCATATCAAATATGAAGGGCGAAGGAAGGGTACGTTATTCTGTTGTGTTCCCTTACTACAAGAGTGGCTAACGTCTCATCTACCAAGGAAAGATTCTTTTGCGTCAAATCCCGCCGGTTTAAAATGGCATCAAAGGATGATGGCTCTCACTGAGAAGGATATTTTTTGGTATTCTCGAGAGTTAGATGGTACAGAAATCATCCTCAGTTGCGGCGACTTTCCCAACGTACCTCTTGTGGGAACTCGAGGGTGCATTAACTATAATCCCGTCCTCGCGTTTCGACAACTAGGGTATCCAATGGAGGATAAACCAGATAATAGTTTGTTGGAGGAATTTATCTTGAAAGAGGGAGAGGAAAACCCCACATTGCTAAGGAAAATCCGAAGAGCTTGGGGGCAAATACACAAGAAACCTTGGACCAAAAAGAATTGCATAGCCAAGCCGCTCTACACTCAATGGGTGCGGGACAGAGTTGAAGCTAATCGATTACCTTTCGATATGGTGGTTAGACCTTTGTCACCCGAACCAATCACTATGGTTCCTATTGAGGAAGCTGAAGAGTTGAAAGCCCAGATTTCAGAACTTCAAAAGAAAAATGAAGATTGGGAATCGAAGTATTTGCAAGTCGAGGGAAAAAGAGCAAGGCTAGAAAGAGATCTAAAGTACCAAGAAGGGGTCTTGCAAGAAAGTCAGAAAAGTTTAAAAGAGTCTGAGGATAAAAGAGAAAAGATCGGGGATGGTATGCTCAGCGCAAGAGAAAATCTCATTGCCAAGGATGAAGAGATAGAAAGGCTCAAACAGTCCTATGGAAAAGTAAAAGAATTCGGACAGTCGGCCACTGCTTCTCAAAAGAAATGGAGATTAAGATACCTAGAGCAAGTTGAAGAGACCAAGAAGATTAAGAAACAATGGCGTCACGAGGGTAACCAAAGTCAAGAGTTTGAAGGACTATACACCCAAGAAAAGGCAAGGCGAGAGTACCTCCAAGCTAACATGGAAAGAGTCCTCGCCCAGAAAAACCAAGAGTTCGAAGAACAGCTACATTTAGAAGTTGGTCGAAAGCAAGAGTTTGAAAATCTTTACTTCCAAGAAAGAGAAAGGTGTGAACATATCCAAGCTGAAATCGAACACATTCTTAGGGTGTATGAAGAACGGGTTGCACGCTTGAATGAAGAACTCGAAGAGGTAAATACCAAGATGGCTCAACGTGGAATGGTACTTGAGTTGGTGTGGGGTGATTCCGATAGGTGGAGAGACGAATTTGCAAAATTGGCCGCTTTCTCAAACATGGTCATTGAAAATCTTCCAAAAAAGCTAGCAAAGGCCGAGATAGCCACGTCTTACTACGAAGTTCCTTCAGACATCAAAAAGTTCATGGAGTATTGCAAGGAAATGGTGGAGTATTACAAGGAAGAATTGGCCGAGGCTAAGAAAACATTTAATGTTGATTCGTGATTTGTAATGATTAAACTTTATGTTGAAAACTTGTAACGCATGTTTTGAATATTTTGTTGAAACTCCATGAGAGGAAATTGTAATTTGTATTTCTAAGTATTTTGCAATCGAAGTTAAACTTTATGAAGGAATCTGTGCTTTGTATTTTGAGTATTATGAAATCAATGTTGAACCTTATCGGTGGATCTTATACTTTTGTTGCTTTATTTCTTTCAAAAAGCCTTTAATAATTGTTCGCTTATGTATTCCCCTCAAAGTAAAATACGAATAAAAACTTTCTTTTTATCATGCATACATATGTTCATATTTACATGCATACATGCATAAAGTTCAAAAAAAACTAATTCCTGTCTTTCTCAAAAGGGAGTTTGTCGACCGGTCTCTTCCCAAAGTGGCCCGACTACCGCTTCCGAAACCAACTCGCGCGCACAATACTCGGCTAAGAAGAAAGAAGATGGACGCTTTGGAACAAGAGAACGCACAGCTTCACGAGCAAGTAACAACATTCAGGGCAGAATTGGATAGGGTGAATGCCTTGGTAGAAGCACTAGTGGCAGCGCAGAATAGACCACCGACTCCCCAAGCACCGGTGATCTCAGAAATTGTCTCAACCCCAATCCCAGCGACACATGGTAGCACGCCTCAACAGAATATGCCTGAAGGATATCCTTGGGGCATGCCTTTGAATTTCAATGGAGGAGGTCACCCGGGCGCTACCGAAATCCCGACTCCCACTATTCAACATGCAATTCCGGTGCCTCAATCAGGAACCCCACTCCCTCAAATGCATGTCCCTGTCTCGCAACCTACGACGGTTGTTACAAGCCCGTTGATTCATGTTACCCCACACAACAACGAACCCATCTACCATGCGGAGAACGTGAGGGGATATAGTCAAATGGACGAGATCTTGGAGAAATTTGACGATATGCAGCGGGAAATCAAAGCTCTCCGGGGGAAGGACCTGTTTGGGAAGAACGCTCATGATTTATGTCTAGTGCCAAATGTCCAAATCCCAGCTAAGTTCAAGGTTCCTGATTTCGAGAAGTACAAAGGGAATACTTGTCCCCAAAGCCACCTTGTGATGTACGCTCGAAAAATGTCTACTCAGACCGACAACGATCAACTATTGATTCATTACTTTCAGGATAGTTTGACGGGTGCCGCCCTGAAGTGGTATATGAGCCTAGACGGTGTGAAGATCCGAACCTTCAATGATTTGGGCGAGGCCTTTGTTCGCCAATACAAGTATAACCTGGATATGGCCCCGAATAGAGACCAACTCCAAGCCATGTCACAAAAAGATAAGGAAACCTTTAAAGAGTATGCACAAAGATGGAGGGAAGTTGCTGCTCAAGTTAACTCACTCAAAGACGAGGATGAAATGGCCGGAATTTTTCTGAATACACTCGCCCCTTTTTACTATGAAAGAATGATTGCTAGCCCTACCAATGATTTCACCGAGTTGGTAAACATAGGCATGCGCCTCGAAGAAGGAGTCCGACAAGGACGATTGGTTAAGGAGAGTGTCCCAACTAACACCGTGAAGAAGTTTGGGAACAACTTTCAAAGGAAAAAGGAACAGGAAGTCAGTATGGTGGCCCATGGGCGACCTCAGCAACGGTATGCAGGATACCAACATGTTGCCACTGTTTCCCAGAGTCCCGGTTATCGGCCACAGTTTCAGCAAAAGCCTCAGCAACAACATCAACAACCTTATCAGCAACAATATCAACAACCTTATCAGCAGCACTATCAACAACAATTTCCGCCACAGTTTGCCCAGCAGAATCGTGCTCAGAGGCCACCACAACAATTTGGTCCAATTCCTATGAAGTATGCAGAGTTACTTCCTGCCCTGCTTGAGAAGAAGTTGATTCAAACTAGAGCACCTCCCCGAGTTCCCGAGGTGTTGCCAGGATGGTACCGAGCGGATCTCTCCTGCGCTTTCCATCAAGGGGCAACGGGTCATGACACTGAACATTGCTTTATATTGAAATCTGAAGTCCAAAGGTTAATCCGAGCAAATGTCTTGTCCTTCAAGGACGTAAATCCGAATGTTCAAGACAATCCATTGCCAAATCATGGGGCATCTGTCAACATGGTGTTCGGATGTCCGGGGAAATTTCAGGTTTTTGATATCCGGCATATTCGAGAACCATTGGTCCAGACGCGCAAGAATTTGTGTAAGTTGTTCTTCTTTAAACACGATCATGAGGCTTGTCCGATCTGCCACAACAATCCACGAGGTTGTCAACAAGTGAGGGCTGATATACAAGGTATGCTGGATAGAAGAGAGCTTCAAATCACTTATAAGAGGAATGAGGATGAAGATCCAAATGATGGCAATGGCGAAGTATTTGTTATAATACCTGAGTTCGACATTCCCGAGCATATAGAAGTGGCCTACAACAATCAACGATCTATCGTCACTCCATTAGTGATTTCCTTACCGGGACCGATGCCTTACATTTCTGAAAAGGCTATACCTTACAAATACAACGCCACGATGATAGAAAATGGGCGCGAGGTTCCCATACCTGCTTTGCCACCTTCGGTCAACATCGCCGAAGTGAGTAGAGTCACGAGAAGTGGCCGGGTATTTCCCTCAATGGTCCAGAAGAAGTCTGAAGATCTAGTGAGTAAGGAGGTGCGGGAAGAAGTTCGTGTCTCGAGTCCAGATTTGAATAAAGGCAAAGGCCAGTCCAGTGGGACTAGACCCGATTCAGATTTCGATGAGATCTTAGAGATGATAAAGAAGAGCGAGTACAAGGTGGTTGACCAATTGTTGCAAACCCCTTCGAAAATATCTGTGTTATCTTTGCTGTTGAACTCTGATGCCCATAGGGAAGCTTTGATGAAGGTTTTGGACCAAGCTTTTGTAGACCATGATGTGTCAGTTGGCCAGTTCGGTGGAATAGTGGGAAATATCACTGCTTGCAATAACTTGAGTTTCAGTGACGAAGAACTGCCGAAAGGAGGAAAGAATCACAACCTTGCCTTGCACATATCAATGAATTGTCATTCTGATGCGTTGTCAAATGTGCTTGTAGACACTGGCTCGTCTCTAAATGTGATGCCTAAAGCGACTCTTGCTCGACTATCTTACCAAGGGGCCCCGATGAGGCACAGTGGAGTAGTGGTTAAAGCTTTTGATGGCTCAAAGAAGCCTGTCATTGGAGAGGTCGACTTACCCATGATGATCGGGCCACACTTGTTCCAGATTACTTTTCAAGTGATGGATATCCAAGCCGCATACAGTTGTTTGTTGGGTCGGCCATGGATTCATGATGCAGGAGCAGTGACGTCTACGCTTCACCAAAAGCTGAAATTTGTGAAGAATGGAAAGTTGGTCATTGTAGGTGGTGAGCAAGCTTTGTTGGTGAGCCATTTGTCGTCTTTCTCTTTCATCAGTGCTAGTGATGTTGATGGAACGCAATTCCAAGGTCTCTCATTAGATGACAAGAATACCAAGAAGAATGTGACATCCATTTCTTCCTTCAAAGATGCACAAGAGGTGGTTCAAAATGGGTTGTCTGCAGGTTGGGGACAAGTCGTGACTTTGCCAGAGAACAAGTATCGTGAAGGGGTGGGTTTCTCTCCTTCATCTACAAGGGCTCCCAAGCGGAATGTTGTCAACGGACCAATTGAAGATACTTTCTACAGTGCTGGGTTCATTCACCCTTCCTTACCAGAAGTTAATGTCATTATTGAAGATGTTTCTAATGTCGGTGGAATGCATTCCCAAAGCCTCTCCTTAAATGATAAGCATGCCAAGAAGAATATGGCGTCAATTTCCTCCTTGAGAGACGCACAAAAAGTGGTTCGTGATAGGTTGTCTGCAGGTTGGGGACAAGTTGTGATTTTGCCAGAAAATAAGCATCGCGAAGGATTGGGTTCTTCTCTTTCATCTAGTAGGCCGAATGTCGTCATCAAACCGATTGAAGATACTTTCCACAGTGCAGGGTTCATTCGCCCAGAAGCTAGTGCCATTATTGAAGATGATCTCGATGTTATTGAGACCCAATTTCAAAGTCTTTCTTTAGATGATGAGGGCGCCAAGAAGAATAAGGGACCCATGGCGTCATTAAAGGATGCACAAGAAATAGTTCAGAATGGTTCATCGACCGGTTGGGGGCAAATTCTGACACTACCGGAAAACAAGTTTCGAGAAGGGTTGGGTTTCTCTCTACCATCTGCAAAAGCTGTCAACCCAAGTGCTGCCACCAAACCAATTGAAGACATCTTTTATAGTGCTGGGTTCATCCACCTTCCATCTCCAGAAGTCGATGCCATTACCGAAGACGGTACCGAGGAAGATTTGCCAAGCTTCGTCACAAGAGGGGTGGTTTGCCACAATTGGATAGCTGTCGACGTTCCCTCCGTTACTCATTTGTCTAAGTAATGTGTTTGTTTGTCTCCTTTCAAAAAAAGAATCTTTTCGTTCTGCCCAAGACGAAAGTGAACTTGTGTTAGGGCACTTTTTTTTTAAATAATTCCTCTTGCTCTGCCCAAGGCAAAAGTGAACCGTGTGTAGGGCATTCCTGTTTCAAATATTATCAATCAATAAAAATGTCGTTTCGACTTCCATTCCATCTGTCTTTTTACTTTTGTGCTTTTTCTGGAAAATGGTAAAAAAAAAAAAACACTAAAAAGAAAAAGGAAATACTCCTTCTAAAATTTTTTTTACACGTCTTTATCATATGCATTCTAAAATCAAGCATAAATCACATGTGCAGATTAACCATCAATGACCCCATTGAACAAAATAACCCTATGCCCTCCCCCAACTTTGAGTTTCCTGTGTTTGAAGCCGAAGACGAGGGTGATGAAGGAATTCCAGATGAGATTTCTCGCTTACTTGATCATGAAGAAAAAGTCATTCAGCCTCACGAAGAGCCTTTGGAAACGATTAATTTGGGCACTGAAGAAGATAAGAAGGAAGTCAGGATTGGGGCACTACTAGATGAAGATGTCAAGAGCAGATTGACGGAGCTTCTCAAAGAATATGTCGATGTGTTTGCTTGGTCATATCAAGACATGCCAGGATTGGATACTGACATTGTGGAACATCACTTACCACTAAAGCCTGAATGCCTACCAGTCAAACAGAAGTTGAGAAGGACTCATCCCGACTTAGCGGTCAAGATCAAGGAGGAAGTTCAGAAGCAGATTGATGCAGGTTTTCTTGTTACATCTGAATACCCTCAATGGTTGGCCAACATAGTACCAGTTCCAAAGAAGGATGGTAAGGTTAGGATGTGTGTTGATTACCGAGACCTAAACAAGGCTAGTCCGAAAGATGATTTCCCGTTGCCGCATATTGATATGTTGGTCGACAATACGGCAAAATTCAATGTTTTCTCCTTCATGGATGGATTCTCCGGATATAATCAAATCAAGATGGCACCCGAGGATAGAGAAAAGACGTCTTTCATCACACCATGGGGGACCTTTTGCTATAAGGTGATGCCGTTTGGATTGAAGAATGCGGGAGCTACTTATCAAAGAGCCATGACTACTCTCTTTCATGATATGATGCATAAAGAGATTGAGGTTTATGTGGATGATATGATCGCTAAGTCCAGAACTGAAGAAGAGCATGTCGGGCATCTCTTGAAATTGTTCTTACGGTTGAGAAAGTATCGGCTTCGTTTGAACCCCAATAAGTGCACCTTCGGTGTCCGATCAGGAAAACTTTTAGGCTTCATTATCAGCCAAAAAGGTATTGAAGTAGACCCAGACAAAGTTAGAGCTATTCGAGAGATGCCTGCTCCGAGGACTGAAAAGCAAGTAAGAGGCTTTCTTGGGCGATTAAATTACATCTCCAGATTTATCTCTCATATGACTGCTACTTGCGGGCCCATATTCAAACTTCTCCGCAAAGATCAAGGGATTACTTGGACCGAGGATTGTCAGAAAGCGTTTGATAACATCAAAGAATATTTGCTAGAGCCTCCAATCTTGGTCCCTCCAGTCGAAGGCAGACCACTAATCATGTACCTAACAGTGTTAGATGATTCAATGGGTTGTGTACTTGGTCAGCAAGATGAAACCGGAAGAAAGGAGCATGCCATTTACTATTTGAGTAAGAAATTCACGGATTGTGAGTCTCGATACTCTATGCTTGAAAAGACCTGTTGTGCTTTAGCATGGGCTGCCAAACGCCTCCGCCAATATATGATTAATCATACCACCTGGTTGATATCAAGAATGGATCCGATCAAATATATCTTCGAGAAGCCTGCCCTAACCGGAAGGATTGCCCGTTGGCAGATGTTGTTGTCCGAGTACGACATTGAGTACCGTACCCAAAAGGCAATCAAAGGAAGCATTATCGCTGATCATTTGGCTCACCAGCCCATTGACGACTATCAATCTATCAAGTTTGACTTTCCTGACGAAGAGATCATGTATTTAAAGATGAAAGACTGTGAGGAACCTTTACCTGAAGAGGGTCCGGACCCTGAATCCAGATGGGGTTTGATATTCGATGGAGCTGTTAACGCATATGGTAATGGAATAGGGGCAGTCATCATTACTCCCAAAGGCACCCACATCCCTTTTTCTGCTAGATTGCTATTCGATTGTACAAACAACATCGCAGAATATGAAGCTTGCATCATGGGGATTGAAGAAGCCATTGACCTAAGGATCAAAGTCCTCGACATATATGGAGATTCAGCCCTTGTGATTAATCAAATCAAAGGAGAATGGGAAACTCGTCATCAAGGCCTGGTCCCCTACAAAGACTATGCGAGGCGTCTCCTCACTTTCTTCAACAAAGTGGAATTGCATCACATCCCCCGGGAGGAAAACCAAATGGCAGATGCCTTAGCCACCCTATCCTCCATGTTTGAAGTGAGTCGTTGGAATGACATGCCCCGGATCAGCATTAGGCGTCTCGAAAGACCTGCTCATGTGTTTGCCATTGAAGAGGTCGTAGACAACAAGCCGTGGTTTCACGACATTAAACAGTTCCTTCAAAGTCAGGAATACCCACTTGGGGCATCCAACAAAGATAAAAAGACCTTGAGAAGGTTGTCTGGCAATTTCTTCCTGAATGAGGGCATATTGTACAAAAGAAACTTTGACATGGTCCTTCTCAGATGTGTGGATAAACTCGAAGCAGAAATGTTAATGAATGAAGTGCATGAAGGGTCTTTTGGCACTCATTCTAACGGACATGCAATGGCTAAGAAAATGTTAAGGGCTGGCTACTATTGGATGACAATGGAATCTGATTGCTGCAAACATGTAAGGGTATGCCACAAATGCCAGATTTACGCTGACAAGATACATGTGCCGCCAACTCTGCTCAATGTCCTCTCTTCTCCATGGCCCTTCTCTATGTGGGGTATCGACATGATTGGTATGATTGAGCCAAAAGCTTCAAACGGACACCGCTTCATCCTAGTGGCCATCGACTATTTCACCAAGTGGGTCGAAGCAGCATCATACGTGAATGTAACCAGACAAGTGGTAGTCAAGTTTATCAAGAATCAACTTATTTGCCGGTACGGCGTCCCAAGCAGGATCATCACGGACAATGGGTCAAACTTGAATAATAAGATGATGAAAGATTTGTGTGATGATTTCAAAATTGAACATCATAACTCTTCTCCATACAGACCCAAAATGAATGGCGCTGTTGAGGCTGCAAATAAGAATATCAAGAAGATCGTTCAGAAAATGGTTGTTACTTATAAGGATTGGCATGAGATGTTGCCATTTGCTTTGCATGGGTATCGCACTTCAGTCCGCACTTCAACAGGGGCAACCCCTTTCTCTCTCGTATATGGCATGGAAGCAGTGTTACCCGTAGAGGTCGAGATTCCGTCAATGAGAGTTCTGATGGAAGCCAAATTGTCTGAGGCTGAATGGTGTCAAAGTAGATATGACCAATTGAATCTAATTGAGGAGAAACGCATGACCGCCTTGTCCCATGATCAGTTATATCAAAAAAGGATGAAACAAGCTTTTGATAGGAAGGTTCGGCCCCGTGAGTTCAAAGAAGGGGACCTCGTACTCAAGAAGATTCTATCTTTTCAACCAGATTCTAGGGGCAAGTGGACCCCTAACTATGAAGGCCCGTACGTTGTTAAGAGAGCTTTCTCCGGTGGCGCTATGACACTTGCAACTATGGACGGTGATGAGCTCCCACGCCCTGTGAATGCCGATGCAGTCAAGAAATATTTTGTCTAATAATAAAGAAAAGCTCGTTAAGTCGAAAACCCGAAAGGGCGGCTTAAGCAAAAATGAGCGTCTCGGTGGACCGAAAACCCGAAAGGGCGGCCCAGGCAAAAATTAGAGACATAAAAAATAAAAGATTATCCTGGTAGATTGAAAACCTGAAAAGGCAATCTAGGCAAAATTAAGGATTCCGACAAAATAGCTGCATCAGGTTAAACTTGTCTGCTTGGGGCATTCGATATAACTACTAAAGAGTCGGCAACCTTCAATCTAAGAAAGCTCAAAACACAGTTGGAATCCGAAGTTGCTAGAGAGAATAGCGGTTATCGTGTAACAATGTAGCCTTTCCCATGTATTTACCATTTTCCAATTTTTTGTAATGATCCATGGGGCACGCTTTTTGCAAGCTACCATTCAATTAATGAAATTTGAGCCTTTCCTATTCATTTGGAATTCTTGTTTGTTTTTGCATAACTTCTTTTTTTATAATGATAATGTTTGGGACAAAAGTCTTAAAAAAAAAATGTACACGATATTCTCACTCTTTTTAAGAAAAGGGGAGAGGGACAATTACGAACACATTCTCTTCAAGTGTTGAAAACAAAAAGGGACATCAACAGTTATCTCAAAAAAAAAACAGCTAAAATGAGTTTCCTCACCTAGTTTTCAAATGGCGGCTTCGGACCAATATCGGATCTTTCCTTTGTAAGATTTGTCCTCCATGAAAAAGTTTGAGTTTCATAATCAGACTTCTCCGATCAGTGTCTCTGGCCCATCTCAAGTGCTGTATACAATTTGTTAAGGTTGGCCGAGTATTCGAACGTGCTGCGATGTTGGTTTACCCTCAGTCGTATTTTGTCCAATCAGTTTTGTCAGCATACACATACATGACATGCATGCAAGCATAACACATATATATTTCCATAATACATGCATGGCTACATTTTCTTGATATTATTCACATCAGTTGTGTGTGTCCTCAAAGAGTAGGGGTGGATGTGTCACTCTCCCCAAGTAGATTGTCAGCCATAAGCAGAAAGTGTATATCCTTTCAAAAAAAAAATTTCCCCACCGAGCTCATTCTCGTGGAAGAAGGTTGCTTCAGTTATATCCCTTTCCGAATACATGGATAGGAAGATCCCCCAGTCGAGCTCATTTCTCATTGGGTATAGAGTGTTTTGTTGACTATTTCTCTCCAGTTTCTTTCCTGGATCCAGTTCTATTTTCAATCAGTGAGCGACAGTCTCTTCATTTGGGTAACTTGTGTACCAACCCATATATATTCAGCTTCCCCGTGTGAGGTCATCCCCAGTACATGTCGAATCCATCCATATGTTGGTAGACAATTTTTGTCATTTATTTCTGCTAGACTATCCATATGTTAGTTAGCAATGTTTGTCACTCGTCTTTTATAAGCCATCCATATGTTGGTAGACAGTGTCTCTTTTTGTTATTACCTTTTATAAGCTATCCATATGGTAGTAGGTAATATACATGTCGAATCCATCCATATGTTGGTAGACAATTTTCGTCATTTATTTCTGCTAGACTATCCATATGTTAGTTAGCAATGTTTGTCACTCGTCTTTTATAAGCCATCCATATGTTGGTAGACAGTGTCTCTTTTTGTTATTACCTTTTATAAGCTATCCATATGGTAGTAGGTAATATACATGTCGAATCCATCCATATGTTGGTAGACAATTTTCGTCATTTATTTCTGCTAGACTATCCATATGTTAGTTAGCAATGTTTGTCACTCGTCTTTTATAAGCCATCCATATGTTGGTAGACAGTGTCTCTTTTTGTTATTACCTTTTATAAGCTATCCATATGGTAGTAGGTAATATACATGTCGAATCCATCCATATGTTGGTAGACAATTTTCGTCATTTATTTCTGCTAGACTATCCATATGTTAGTTAGCAATGTTTGTCACTCGTCTTTTATAAGCCATCCATATGTTGGTAGACAGTGTCTCTTTTTGTTATTACCTTTTATAAGCTATCCATATGGTAGTAGGTAATATACATGTCGAATCCATCCATATGTTGGTAGACAATTTTTGTCATTTTGTTTCTGCTAGACTATCCATATGTTAGTTAGCAATATTTGTCACTTGTCATTTATAAGCTATCCATATGGTAGTAGACAGTGTCTCTCTTTTTCCCATTTTACCTTCGCTAAGCTATCCATACGGTAGTAAGTGATGTTTCTCATTGTCTTTTATAAACTATCCATATGATAGTAGACAATTTATCCCCTGTAAAACTACATTGTTTCACAAGTGGAGTTGGACCATTTTCCTCTCCCTATCATTGTTTTCCTCCCTCAGTCGGGTCACTTTTTGTTGCTCACCTGTAAATGTCTTTGTTCCCCAATAATAAAAGCTTGTCACTTGTGATTCCACTTTCTCACAAGATTCAAAATCTTGTATTTGCATTTGCATCATAAGCATTCTCGGCATCTTAGGCCCAAAATTGTGTATTTTGTATTTAAGCTTCTTCCTCCAATCGAGATGAAAATTTCAATCTTCATCTCTCCGGATGAAGGAACTTAAATAGGGGCATCTGTCATACCCCAATTTTTGACCTAAGATCTCGCCCCATGTCCATGTGTCATGCATTTTTATCCGGGATTTTACTTCGCTTTTTCAAACGAAATTTCGGCAGAGAGGTATTTTAAAATACCTCATTTTGTGTTCGTTTATTATTTATATTATTATTATTATTGTCATTTTGCTTTTTTTCAACTTTTATTATTTTTATTTTTTAGTTTTATTATTACTATTATCTATTTATTTGTTTTGATTATTTATTCTTTATTCATTTTCCTGTTTTTTTTTTAAAATTAATTAAAAATCAAAAAAAGTCACGTTTTTTACAGTCCTTGAGGTCACAGGTCCAGCAATGTCCAGATTGTCTTCTTCCCCAAAAGGGAAGATGCCTTCAGCCATAGCAAAGTACTCCCTGCACTTTCCTCAATCATCCAAACCCTAAAAAATTGCTGGGCTATAAAACAGAACAAAAAACTCAGACAAAGGAAATTTTCATCAGAGGTCAGCCGCAGAAAATACAAATCAGCCGCAAACCACAATCACAAAAAACCCTAATTTCTTCTTTTACCAGAACTCAAAAAAAAATCATAAACAAATCAAAAAATCATCACAAAAACAAGAAAAAAGAAGATAATATCATCATTCATTCATTACCATCCTTGTTCTAATCCAGAAAACCAGAATCAAAAATTACAACATAACCAACCTTCATCATCCACAAACCACGATTATCTCAAAAAACCAAACCAGAACAGAATCCCAAAACTGCACAAATCAAAACCCGAAGCCGAAAAAAATAGAACCAAACCTTCATCTCATTTTTCCAGATCGAAATCGCGAAGAAGAACACGAAGAAGAAACGAATCGGTTCAACGAAGGAAAACCAAAGGTTGATGTTTTTTCTCGTTTTCTTTTTTTTCGATCTATGGTGTTTGGCTAGTGTTTAGGTACTTTTGATTTTGAATTTGGGCTTAGATTAAGAAGTAGAAATTTTTTGGTAAAAAATTTGATTTTTTCTGAAAAAAAAGGGGTGGGGGACGGCGGAGCCGCCGCCGGAATCGCTCCGGCGTGGCGGCGTCTCGCCGGAAGGGATGAATATTCATCCCTTGTTCTTCATCCTTGAAGAACAGGAGAGAGAAGAGAGGATGAAGAAAGGCTCGGCTGAGAGAGAGAAAGAAAGAAGAAAAATGAAATATTTAGGTTTTTTTCCTTTTATACCAAAAAGTGATCTTGTGCGCGCAGGTGCATGCCATTACGATGCACCTGCGCGCCTGTGTCTTCTTGATCTAGATCAAACGCCCCTAGTCAACTCCCCCTGTGATCAAATCAGGGCTGTATGATCAATCAGACGTCCCAGATCTCATTCCTTTTTTTTGGACAGAAAGGCTACGCCCTTGGGCCTTATGGGACTGGGCCTGGTCTAGTTTTGCTATCCACACCCCCGCTGTCTTGCTGTTTACACCCCCTGCTCTACTTTTATTTTTATTTTTATTTATTTGGTCTATTATATTCGAATGTCATTTAATTTATTTATTTTGTACATTATTTACATGTTATATGTTATATTTAAATATCAAAACGCCTAAATATGCATTGTTATTTATTTTGTTTATTGTTGCTTCAATGTAAAATTGCAAAAAATATTATTGTGTGTTTTATTTTGTTCAAGTCCAAAGGGAAAAGGGAAATGTTTCGTTAACCCCGTGTGACGATGTATATTTTGCGCGTTTGCTTGTTCACCTTTTTTGACCTTGGAATAAAAAAATCATTTTTGTTCAAATAAAAAAGAATGAAAAAAGGAGTGGTTTGGCGGATGACTTTTCACTCTCCGGTGACTTCGGATTTCCTGCCGGATGGCTTGCGGTCCGAATAACCGACGTTCTAAAAAATACTTTTTTCTAAAAAATAACAAAAACTAAAACCTTCAAATATTTTCAAAAAAGAAATCTTTTATATTAAACTTCGACTTTCGTCGAGAAACCTTTTTTTCAAAAAAACTTTTTTTAATAAATGCTCTAACACATTTAAGCATATTTAAATATTTTCAAAAGACTAAAAAATACAAAAAACAATTCAAATCTTTTGCCGCTTGGCTTTTCAAATTCAAACTTTTTCTCAAGAGAGTTCAGACGTGAGTCATCCTTAGTTGAAATTCATTTTCCCACGACATATGGCAGGAAAAGATATAAACTTTTCAGTATGTTCGTGGCGGATTTAAAAGGAGTTTAAGCTTAAGATGACGACTCGTCTTTTCTCCTAAAAATCAATCAAACAAATCACTCTTTATAAATTTTACCCCGAACTACGAGATTTGGATCCTTTACGGGTACGTAGTGCAAAAGACCTTGTGTCTTCCCAATTCAAAATTAATAAAACTTTTTTTTTTTCTTTCTTTTCTTTTGAATATCCCAAAATTAATAAAAATTTCTCTCATCGTTACCCAATCGTTTATAAGCAAATTTTACAAGCAAAACATTTTTTAGCACAAAAATACATATTTTACGAGATGTTCCCGTAGAGTACTACGGATACATAGGATGCTAATACCTTCCCTTTGTATAACTAACCCCCGAACCTTAAATCTCTAAATTTTTATTATGGGTTTATTCGATCTTTTCCCCTTCCCTTGGATAAATTAAAGTTCGGTGGTGAATCATAATTTTCGAGAACCAAAGCTAACCAATAGCTCGGCGTCCGAAAATTACCGCGACAACGGCCATAATTATTCCTGCGATTTTTTTTGTTTGTTTTTGGACAGAAAGGCCTATGTGGGCTTGGGCCTTACAGTTTTGCTGCTATCAGCACCCCCCTGCTATTTCGTTTTCATGATTCACACCCCCCTGTCTTAATTTTATTTTTATTTTTTTTAGCTTATGAGATAAGTGCTTTTGGCATAAGCTATTTTAGCTTTTATTTTAGCCAATCAAGCATGATGTCGAGGCTTATTTTATTTTCCGATTTATTTGATATTTAAAAGTTGTTAATATTACTTTATGTCTTTATTTGTTTTTAGCTAATTTTATTTTTTAAGCTTATGAGATAAGTGCTTTTGGCATAAGCTATTTTAGCTTTGTTTAGCCTTGTAAAGCATGATGTCGAGGTTTATTTTCATTGTCTCGGTTTCGTATTTATTTATTTATGCTATTTATCCATTACATATCATACTTATTTCATTACATCGATTTATTCATCATTTTTTTTTACCGTTATTTTATTATCGTAACATTGAGTATTTATCGCTTATTAATCGTCATTTACTTTTGTTTTTTGAATTTAGGATGTAAATAGGCCAAATGTAAACTCTAAATAAAAGTGCATAGCATACCCCGTCTCTTGCATCATTTCATATTTATTTTCCCGCAAAAATTTTAGAGTGTGATTAGGCCAATGTACCCTAAATAAAAAAATTGCATCTCATGCATATTTACTTTTTATCGCTTTCCGCCAATATGCGTAACGTTAAATTCCGAGGGAAAAGGCGTCGCTTTGATCAAAATATCATTGCGAATTGTCTTCGCGTTTAATTTATTTGTTATGACGTTTTAGGTTAGTGTCATTTTGCGCGCGTAACCATTACCTATTTTCTTCTCAAAAAATGAGGTCAAAACCTCTTTCAAAAAAATACATAATTATTTTCTTTTCGAAATATCATGGAAACACAAAAATTTTCATCAAACATTTCTATCAAAAAAACCTTGGAATTCAAACCAAGTGTTCTTTTTCTTACAAAAACCTTGGAATTCAAACCAAGTGTCTTTTATCACTCAAAATATTTTCTCAACAAACCTTGGATTTTAAACCAAGTGTCCGCGTCTTATTTCATAATCAAAATTCAAATCAATCTTAATCATTTAGACTTTCTTTCACAAATAAAAAATAAATCAAACTCACACTTTTTTTCTTGTTATCTTTAAAACCATTTTCAAAACTTTAAAATCAAACAAACAAATTTACTCGTCTTTTTACCCCGAACTACGGTGGTTTGATCCTTCGGGTACGTAGGCATGAGACTTGTCTCTCCAATCAATAAAATCAACAAAAACATTTTTCCTTTTCCATCATTTTAAACTTTTTTGTCATCACTTTAAATTCTCACACTTATACATTTTTTTTTACAAGCAATTAAAATAAAGCGCAAAGTTAGAAATAAAAACAAGAGGTTCCTATAGAGTACTATAGATACTTAGGGTGCTAATACCTTCCCTTCGTATAACTAACCCCCGAACCTTGTTCTCTAAAAAATAGGGTTTTTTTCGAACTTTTTCCCTTTCCCTCGGATAAATTAAAGATCGGTGGTGGAACATTAAATTGCGATTCGAAGTTAATTAATAACTCGATATCCAAAAATCACCGCGACAGAAATGGCGACTTCACTGGGGACAACCAAGCGGGTTGAACCTAACTTGTTTTAAATCACTATCTTCGCGCTTTTATTCTTTTAATTATAAATATTTGTATATATTTATTTGGGTTTGTCTTGAGTGGTGAGATAAGTCCTAACCCGGACTTGAGTGACACAATAAGATAGGATGGGGTGAAATCATAGTGACATGTCCAGAGTAGTCTGGATTATGAAGCACATGTGATATAATCCTACTCGGTGGAGGCCTCGCGACGGTAGTACTCGTTGTCATGAAAAGTCATGATGATGGTATTATTTTCAATGTGAGTGTCCGGCGAAGCCGAGAACCTTTAGAATCACCTTTAACCCATCTTGGCCTTTCTTAGGACGTAGTGCGGTGGCTAAATCAAGAGTAGTCTTGAGATTAGTCGTCACGCGAAACTACACTCAAACGAGATTATCCCGTGGATGTTGTCGGAACGAGAGTAGTCCCGTAAACTGGTAATGTCCATGAGACGGTCAATGACTTTGGGAACTTTGTAGAACACGTGATGCAGGTACAAGTAAACCCTAGTACTTACCATATGGGAGGGCTTTTACCCTTAGCTCCATCATTATGTATCCCAACCTTCCAGTTGTGTTATGAATCATTGTAACATAATCATGCATCCATGCATTCATTTCATCATAAAAAAATCTTTTTTTCCTCGAAGGACCTAAGAGAGTTATTTTGTAAACATTACAGATTATGGACTTAAAGAAAAGGAACACTAAGAAGTACAGTTTCAAGGAACCGGATCTTTCCCGGCTAAGAGAGCTAGGAGCTCTAGTTCCATTCCCCGAAGATTTCCAAAAACGATATGGGAAGCTTTTGAGTATCCTCAATACAAATGTTGAAGAGGGAATTCTTAATACACTCGTCCAGTTCTATGATCCAATTTACCACTGCTTTACTTTTGTCGATTATCAGTTGGTTCCTACTCTAGAGGAATATTCTTATTGGGTTGGTTTGCCGATCTCCGAGAAGGTACCTTACACCGGTTTAGAAGAATTTCCTACACCTTCAGTTATTGCAAATGCCCTTCATTTGAAGACTTCAGACGTAGTCTCCAGTCGCACTAAAAAGGGGGGTTTTCAAGGATTGACTTCTAATTTCTTATTCGGAAGGGCGTTTGCGTTTGCCAAAAACGGAGATGTGGCCGCTTTCGAAGCCATCCTCGCTCTACTCATCTATGGGTTAGTATTATTCCCCAATATTGACAGTTTTGTTGATAATAGTGCCATCCAAATCTTTTTGGGAGGGAATCCCGTTCCGACCCTACTTGCGGATGCTTACCACTCTATTCATCATAGGACCCACAAGGGGGAGGGACTTATCCTTTGTTGTGCACCATTGCTATATAGGTGGTTTATTTCACACCTACCTCGGACTAGACACTTCAAGGAGAATCCAGAAAAGCTCCGTTGGGCCCAAAGGATTATGCCTCTCACTTCATCCGATATAGTTTGGTACGATGCGGCTTATGATGTTGGGGTGATTATTGATGGTTGTGGTGAGTTCCCCAATGTACCTCTTCTTGGCACACGAGGAGGAATCAGTTACAACCCTACTCTTGCTAGACGGCAGTTTGGATACCCCATGAGGGATAGGCCTAAAAGCATTTTATTAACCGGCATATTCTATCCCAACGAGGAAGGAAGTCAACACATGAGAGAAAGTTTTGCTCGGGCTTGGCATAATGTCCATAGAAAAGGAAAGGATCAGTTAGGGAAGAAGCTTGGAATTGTCTCCGAAGACTACACTAAATGGGTAATAAGTAGAGCTATAGAGCGCGGGATGCCTTATAGTTTCGAGAAGTCCTCTTCTGTTAATGCGTCTTCCTCTACTGCACCTCCTTCAGTTATCCCATTCAAGACTGTAGATGAATTCCAGGAACTTTTGGCAAAGTTGAGACTTGAGAAGGATGCATGGGAAAGAAAATTCCGAGAGTCTGAGCTTGAGAACAATGAGTTGAAAGAGAAGTTGAAAGAACAAGAGAAGATGCTCTCTCTACAAAGTGGTCTGTTGGCCGAGAAGGAAGATATGATTAGGGTCAAGGATGCCTTATTGAGACAAGATAGCAAGAGGAAGAAGAGGCAAGGGGATTTATTTTCCTCTGGCTTCGATGGCTAGTTGGCTTCATGGAATTTGGATTTAGTTTTGTTTTATGTTTTTATTTTGTTTTGAAAAATGGTTGTAACCTTTGAATTATTAATGCAATTTTTATTTACTTTTCCTTTTCTTATAAAATGTTTACAAAATTATTGTCTTAAAGTCCTTCGAAAAAATCTCGCATATTTTTTACATAACATATTCATGCATCATATCACATTCATAAGTTTCAAAAAAATCGAGTCTCATATTCTTTCTCTCCTCTCTGTCCCAGTTAAAGTGGCCCGACGACCGCGACCACAGCCATCTCGCACGTACAACACTCGAGCAAACAGGAAAAAGAGAATGGACCAAGTTGAACAAGAGAATGTTGAGCTCCATGGGGAAGTAACAACGCTCCGGGCTGAAGTGGAGAAGCTAACCGCCATGGTGACATCGTTGGTGGCTGCGCAGAATCGGCCACCAACCCCTCCTCCTCAAGCTACGGTCATCTCTGAAATTGTCACTGCCCCGGTTCCAGTGGTACCCGTCAACGCACATCAGCACGTTATGCCCGAAGGTTATCCTTGGGGCATGCCTATGAATTTTAATGAAGGGCTCCGACCCCAAGTTCCCGAGGTCCCCACTCCTACTTTGCCACATGCTACTGTTGTTCCCCAACTTGGGATGATTCTTCCTCAAGTCACTATGTGTGTCCCTCAGTCAACAATGACCATTCCAGCTTCCGTAGCTCACACCGTTCCTTATGTGAGCGAACCAGTCTATCATGCGGAGGATCCAGAGACTTATGGCCGTATGGATAATCTTCAGGATCAGTTTGATAAGATGCAGCTCGAGATTAAGGCCCTTCGTGGGAAGGATTTGTTCGGCAAAAACGCCCATGACCTTTGCTTGGTACCAAACGTTAGGATCCCACCTAAGTTTAAGGTCCCCGAGTTTGAGAAGTACAAAGGAAATTCTTGCCCTCAGAGCCATCTGGTAATGTACGCCCGAAAGATGTCTACTCAAACAGACAACCATCAGTTACTAGTCCACTACTTTCAGGATAGCTTGACGGGTGCCGCTTTGAAGTGGTACATGGGCTTAGATAGTGCCAAGATCCAAACATTCAATGATTTGGGCGAAGCTTTTGTCCGTCAATACAAATACAATCTAGACATGGCTCCAGATAGAGATCAACTTCGAGGTATGTCTCAAAGGGACAAAGAGAGTTTCAAAGAATACGCTCAGCGATGGAGAGAGATTGCCGCTCAGATTTGTCCACCACTAGAAGAAAAAGAAATGACCAAGATTTTCCTAAATACTCTTGATTCATTTTACTATGAACGGATGATCGCTAGTGCACCCAGTGATTTCACTGAGATGGTAAACATGGGAATGCGACTTGAAGAAGGGGTCCGACAAGGACGTTTGGTCAGAGAAAGTGTTCCGGTCAACAGTACGAAGAGGTTTGGGAGTAACTTTGCAAGGAGAAAGGAGTCAGAAGTAAGTATGGTGGCCCATGGACAGCATCAACGACCGTATATGGGCTACCCACACGTTGCAGCTGTCTCACCAGTGCCTCAAAACCCGCCTTACCAGCCACAAATGACCCAAAGACCACCTTCACACTATCCACCACTTTATCAACAAACATATCCTCAACAACCATACCCACAGCAACCACAAATTCGACCACAAACTCCCCAACAACCCTACAATTATCCCAATCGCACCCAGAGAAATCCATCATTTGACCCCATACCCATGAAATACGCTGACCTACTCCCCGCATTACTCGCCAAAAACCTTGTCCAGACGAGACCACCTCCACCTGCGCCAGCAGTACTACCTACTTGGTACCGTAGTGACCTAACTTGTGCCTTCCATCAAGGGGCCCCTGGCCATGATGTAGAACGTTGCTACGCCTTCAAAAAAGCTGTTCAAGAATTAATCCATAATAAGGTGTTGTCCTTCAAGGATGAAAATCCCAACGTCCGAAACAATCCGCTGCCCAATCACGGGTCCTCTGTCCATTTTATCCAAAGTTGCCAAGAAACAAGCACCATTCTCAGTATAAAGGATATCAAAACCCCGTTGGTGCCCATTCATAGTAAAATGTGTGAAGCAAAGTTGTTTAGCCATGATCATGCAACTTGTGAGGAATGTTTGAAGGATCCTCGAGGTTGTTCCCGAGTTCAAGAAGACATACAAAGGTTGATGGATAAAGGAGAATTGGTAGTTACAAAGAAGAGCGAGGATGTTTGCGTCATAGTACCAGAATTCAATGTCTCTGACCGTCTCGAGATGATATATAATAGTGGAGAGCCCACAGTTACCCCGCTGGTGATCTGTGTGCCAGGGCCTATGCCATATACGTCCCTGAGAGCTGTGCCGTATAGATATGATGCCACCATGTTGCAGGATGGGGTGGAAACACCTATTCCTCCTTTGATATCCGTGGACAATATTGCAGATAATAGCAAAATACTGAGGAGTGGGCGTATTCTTCCGGGAGTGGTTCAAGAAAAGACCGGTAGTCCTGTTGAAAAAACACAAATTCCTGACTCTAGTGGGACTGGTGAAAGGGTGTATGAAGACTCAGATGAAATTTTGAAAATGATCAAGAGAAGTGAGTATAAGATCGTGGATCAATTACTACAAACCCCTTCCAAGATTTCAATTTTATCACTCTTGTTGAATTCTGATGCGCACAGAGATGCACTAATGAAGGTCTTGGACCAGGCATATGTCGACCATGACGTAACCTTGGGCCAATTTGGTAGCATAGTGGGGAATGTCACAGCCTGCAATAACTTGAGTTTCAGTGACGAAGAACTCCCTGAAAAAGGAAAGGATCATAACTTAGCATTACATATCTCGGTAATTTGTAAATCTGATGCCTTATCCAATGTGTTGGTGGACACCGGGTCATCTTTGAATGTAATGTCCAAGTTCACTCTCGACAAGCTCGCATACCGTGGTGCGCCTTTGAGGCCGAGTGCATTAATCGTGAAAGCCTTCGATGGGTCAAGAAAATCAGTAATCGGTGAAATAGACCTACCTATTTCAGTTGGTCCCTATGAGTTCCAAATTACCTTTCAAGTCATGGATATTCAAGCTTCTTATAGTTGTTTGTTGGGACGACCATGGATTCACGAAGCGGGGGCGGTGACCTCCACACTTCACCAGAAGCTGAAATTTGTGCGGGAAGGAAAGTTGGTGATCGTGAATGGAGAGGAAGCTTTATTGGTGAGTCATTTGTCGGCTTTTTCTTATATCAGTGCTGATGTTAGGGACGGTACGTCTTTCCAGGGGCTTTCTATTGAAGAGAAAAGGTCGAAAAAGGGGAAAACATTTATGTCTTCTGCAAAAGATGCGCGAAGGGAAGTACAACAAAGGTCACATCTGAAATGGGGGAAGTTATTACAAATGCCGAAAAGAAGACACATGGAGGGTCTGGGTCCTGCTCCGTCTACAAGAACAGTCAATCCAAATAAGGGTACCTTCGTCAGTGCCGAACCGATTTACACTCCACCAGAAACTAATGCTATCATTGAAGACAAAGTTGAAGAAGAGCAGCCTTCTTTTGTGATTCCAGGAGGAATTTGCCGCAATTGGGTCGTTGTTGATGTCCCCTCCGTCACTCCTCTATCTAAGTAATATGTTTGTCTATTTTTGTTTTCCAAAAAATCCTTTTGTCTTGCCCAAGGCAAAAGCGAACGTATGTGGGGCTTTGTTTTGAGCTTCAAGTATTTTAATGAAATTGTCGTTTTTATCATGACTTTTATTTTTGTTTTCTTTTTATTCTGGAAAATGGTAACACAAAAAAACCAAAGTATATATTTTATTTTCCTTCTACTTCCTAGCTTTTAATCATTTTCCAAAAGGTTTGCATTCTTTTATTTAATAAAATCAATCATAAATCATATGCAGATTAAGCATCAATGAACCCGTTGAACACAATGTTCCTAGGCCCTCTCCCAACTTTGAGTTCCCTGTTTACGAGGCTGAAGAGGAAGAGGATGAAGGGATCCCTGATGAGATCAAACGACTATTAGATCAAGAGAGGAAAGTCATTCAGCCTCATGAGGAGGATGTGGAGTTAATTGATTTAAGTTCCGGCGAAGGAAAGAAAGAAATCAAGATTGGGGCATCCTTAAAAGCATCTGTCAAGGAAAGGGTGATCGTTTTACTCAGAGAGTATGTTGACATCTTCGCCTGGTCATATCAGGATATGCCCGGTTTAGATCCCGAAATTGTGGAACACCATTTGCCTCTGAAGCCAGAATGTCCTCCGGTAAAGCAAAAGTTAAGAAGAACTCATCCGGATATGGCCCTCAAGATCAAAGAAGAAGTACAAAAACAAATTGACGCTGGTTTTCTCATTACATCAGAATATCCTCAGTGGTTGGCTAACATAGTACCGGTTCCGAAGAAGGACGGCAAAGTCAGGATGTGTGTTGATTACAGAGATTTGAACAAAGCCAGTCCGAAAGATGATTTTCCTTTGCCTCACATTGATGTATTGGTCGATAACACAGCTAAATCCAAGGTTTTCTCCTTCATGGATGGTTTCTCCGGGTACAATCAGATCAAGATGGCAGTTGAAGATAGAGAGAAGACCGCTTTCATTACACCTTGGGGCACATTCTGTTACAAAGTAATGCCTTTCGGTCTAACGAATGCGGGTGCTACCTATCAAAGGGGCATGACCACCCTTTTCCATGATATGATGCACAAAGAAATCGAGGTATACGTAGATGATATGATTGTCAAGTCGAGCACCGAAGAAGAACACGTGGAGTATTTAGCAAAAATGTTTCAAAGGTTGAGGAAATATCGTCTCCGTTTAAATCCCAACAAATGCACTTTCGGTGTTAGATCCGGAAAGCTCCTGGGATTCATTGTTAGTCAAAAGGGTATCGAGGTAGATCCAGACAAAGTCAGGGCCATCAGAGAAATGCCAGCTCCACGAACAGAAAAACAAGTTAGAGGTTTCCTGGGTCGACTAAATTACATCTCTAGATTCATCTCCCATATGACTGCCACGTGTGGGCCGATATTCAAGTTGCTTCGCAAAAATCAGGGGATTGTTTGGACAGAGGACTGTCAGAAGGCTTTTGACAGTATCAAAGAGTATTTAATGGAACCTCCGATCCTTATCCCTCCAGTTGAAGGAAGACCGCTCATCATGTATTTAACCGTGCTAGAGGAATCTATGGGTTGTGTGCTGGGGCAACAGGATGAAACCGGTAGAAAAGAGCACGCAATCTATTATTTGAGTAAGAAGTTCACAGATTGTGAGTCTCGATACTCCATGCTTGAGAAGACTTGTTGTGCTTTGGCTTGGGCTGCCAAACGTCTCCGACATTACTTGATTAATCATACTACTTGGTTGATATCCAAAATGGATCCAATTAAGTACATTTTTGAGAAGGCAGCTCTAACCGGAAGAATTGCCCGTTGGCAGATGTTGTTATCCGAATACGATATTGAGTACCGTACCCAAAAGGCAATCAAGGGTAGTATTCTTGATGACCATTTGGCTCACCAACCAGTTGAAGATTACCAGCCAATCAAGTTTGATTTTCCAGATGAAGAGATCATGTATTTGAAGATGAAGGATTGTGATGAACCGGTGTTTGGCGAGGGGCCAGACTCTGAATCCCAGTGGGGTTTGATATTTGATGGAGCCGTTAACCTCTACGGTAGTGGAATTGGGGCAGTCATTGTTACCCCTAAAGGTGCTCACATTCCTTTCACGGCGAGATTACAATTTGAATGTACTAACAATATTGCAGAATATGAAGCTTGCATCATGGGCATTGAAGAAGCAATTGACTTGAGGATCAAAAACATCGACATTTATGGAGACTCAGCTCTTGTGATTAATCAGATCAAAGGAGAATGGGAGACTCGCCATGCTGGTTTGATTCCTTATAGAGATTATGCAAGACGGTTGTTAACTTTCTTCAACAAGATTGAGCTACATCACATTCCTCGTGACGAGAATCAAATGGCTGATGCTTTAGCCACTCTATCTTCAATGTACCGAGTTAATCGCCGGAACGAGATACCAACCATCAGTATTCGGTGCCTTGAGAGACCAGCATATGTGTTTGCAACCGAGGAAATGGTGGATGACAAGCCTTGGTTTCATGATATCAAGATGTTCCTTCAGAAGCAAGAATATCCCCCTGGGGCATCTAGCAAAGACAAAAAGACTCTGAGAAGGCTGTCCAGTAGTTTCTTCCTGAATGATGAGGTGTTATACAAAAGGAATTTTGATATGGTCCTGCTGCGGTGTGTGGACAAACATGAGGCTGATCTATTGATGCATGAAGTACATGAAGGTTCATTCGGAACCCATCCTAATGGACACACAATGGCCAAGAAAATGCTAAGAGCCGGCTACTATTGGATGACAATGGAGTCTGATTGTTACAAACACGCCAGGAAATGCCATAAATGTCAGATTTATGCGGATAAGATACATCTACCGTCAACTTCTCTGAATGTTCTCTCTTCTCCTTGGCCGTTCTCCATGTGGGGTATCGACATGATTGGTCGGATTGAACCAAAGGCTTCCAACGGACATCGTTTCATCTTAGTGGCTATTGATTACTTCACCAAGTGGGTTGAGGCGGCGTCTTATGCCAATGTGACCAAGCAGGTGGTCGTGCGTTTTATCAAGAATCATATTATCTGCCGTTATGGTGTTCCTAACAAGATTATTACAGATAACGGGACAAACTTGAATAACAAAATGATGAAAGATCTGTGTGATGAGTTCAAGATTGAGCATCATAATTCATCTCCTTACCGGCCTCAGATGAATGGCGCAGTTGAAGCTGCAAATAAGAACATCAAGAAGATCGTGCAGAAAATGGTGGTCACTTACAAAGATTGGCATGAAATGTTACCTTTTGCTTTACATGGATACCGTACTTCAGTTCGTACTTCGACAGGGGCAACCCCTTTCTCTTTAGTATACGGCATGGAAGCAGTACTCCCCGTAGAGGTTGAAATCCCATCAATGAGAGTCTTAATGGAAACTGAGTTGGCCGAGGCCGAATGGTGCCAAAATAGATATGACCAATTGAATTTAATTGAGGAGAAACGCATGGCGGCTTTATGTCATGGACAGTTATATCAGAGAAGAATGAAACAGGCTTTTGACAGGAAGGTTCGGCCTCGTGAGTTCCGTGAAGGTGACCTTGTGCTCAAAAAGATTTTGTCCTTTCAGCCGGATTCTAGGGGCAAGTGGACGCCGAATTATGAAGGCCCGTATGTTGTCAAAAGAGCTTTTTCTGGTGGTGCTATGACCCTTGCAACCATGGATGGTGATGAGCTCCCTCGTCCCGTGAATGCCGATGCAGTCAAGAAATACTTTGTCTAAAAAATAAAAGAACAGCTCGCTAAGTTGAAAACCTGAAAGGGCGGCTTAGGCAAAAATGAGCGTCTCGGTGGGCTGAAAACCCGAAAGGGCGGTCCAGGCAAAAATTAGAGACATAAACAGAAAATAATATCCTGATAGGTCGAAAACCTGAAAAGGCGATCTATGCAAAAGTTAAGGAATAAGACAAGTAACTGCATCGGATCAGGCATCACTTGCTCAGAGTACCTCGATTGACAGAATATCTTTGGCTTACAACATTTTAGACTGCAAATTCAAAGTTGTTAGGGAGAATAGCGATCATTGTGTTTAACGTACCTTTCCCACCCAATTACCATTTTTCATCTTTGTAGCAATCTGTGGGGTTGTGCTTTTCGCCAATCGCCACTCTTTTAATCAAATTCGAGCCTGTGCCCTCTATTTGGAATTCAAATTTATTTGCAATTTTGTTTCTCCCTCTTTCAATTTAAAGTACTTGAAGCAAAAACTCAAAAAAATAATTTAAAGTTTTTTTTAGTAGTTCTTTTTTCGAAAAAATAAATGACAAACATATTTCTTAGATTCATGAGTCATACAAAGCATATATCAACATTGTTCCGAAAGCAGACAGACTCAACAAGGCAAATACAGTCATTGCTAAAAAAACAAAAGCTCGATGAGTCGAAAACCTGAAAGGGCGGCTTAGGCAAAAATGAGCATCCCGGTGGATTGAAAACCCGAAAGGGCGGTCCAGGCAAAAATTAGGGGCAAAACAAAAAGAAGTATATTCCCGGTGGATTGAAAACCCGAAAGGGCGATTCAGGCAAAAGTTAGGGATTTCAAAAAAGAGGAAAAAGCAAAAGCATGACTGTTGAAGCAAAGACCATGAGGAAGTATTCGGTTTCAGTGTACAAAATGGCGACTTCTGCCAGACCTCTGACCGATGGGCTTCACCCCAAGAGGCAATCACTCTTAACATGGATTGACACACCATACCGGGTTTTACCCCGAGGATCTGATTTATTTCACTTATAACGATGGTGTCCCCAGCGGAGGACTACCGAGTGGTTGTACGGATACGTCGGCCCAATGCTCATCTTGCCTGATCCAGCTTTTGTCTCATCCAGTCGTGTACAAATATCATTCAATCCTACAAATACAAGCTTCATAACAATCATTCATACATACATACATACATGCATACATACTTACAATCATTCACATGTCCATACATATATTCATATTCCTATGCAACGTGCAAACAAAATCATTCATACATGCTGCATTGACCATCACGTGTCCTGTTTCAATACATCACAAAAAGAGTCATCCCCAGTATGCCTGGTCCAGAGATGTCTCCATCAATCATACATCACAGAAAGAGTCATCCCCAGTGAGTCTGGTCTAGAGATGTCTCTATCAAGCATATTTCAAGTAGCAGGTTTTGCAAACGAACAACTGCAAACTTGTGGATAATTTCTCAAAGAACGAGTCATCCCCAGTGAGTCTGGTCCAGAGATGTCTCCATCAAACATATTCAAAGTAGCAGGTTTTGCAAACAATCAACTGCAAACTTATGGTTAATTTCCCCAAAAAGAAGTCATTTCCAGTGTGTCTGGTCCAGACAAATCCACATTCTTGTCATGTCTCGCTCTCCCACGATGTCAGCAGACAATTTATTTCCTCGATGTGTCCTTACCATCCCACAATGTTGGTAGACACTGCCTTTACTTGTCCTTACCATCCCACAATGTTGGTAGACACTGCCTTTACTTGTCCTTACCATCCCACAATGTTGGTGGACACTGTCTTTACTTCTGTCCGTACACAGGACTTTATTGCTTTCTGTCTTTACTTCTGTCCATACACAGGACTTTATCGCTTTCAGTCTTTACTTCTGTCCACACACAGGACTTTATCTGCTTATGTCCACACACAGGACTTTATCGCTTTCAGTCTTTACTTCTGTCCGCACACAGGACTTTATCTGCTTCTGTCCGCACACAGGACTTTATTGCTTTCCGTCTTTACTTCTGTCCGCACACAGGACTTTATCTGCTTCTGTCCGCACACAGGACTTTATTGCTTTCCGTCTTTACTTCTGTCCATACACAGGACTTTATCGCTTTCAGTCTTTACTTCTGTCCGCGTACAGGACTTTACCGCTTTCTGGCTCCATTACTTTTGTCAAAAAATCTTCATTTCATTCAAACACTCATAAACATAACACTCATGACATCATATCATAGTATTTTATAGTTTAATCCGGTCAAAAAACGGTGTACTCTGTATTTAAGTCTCTTCCACCGTCGAACCAAAATAAAAACATCATCAAAAATCATCTTTTTCTTTTTATCTCCGACGGAAGAAACTTAAATAGGGGCATCTGTCATACCCCATTTTTTGACCGATTGATTTTGTTCGGCGTTCTAAAACCTTCTTGCCCTTTTTGTCATTTCTGACGAAATTTCGGCAGAGAGGTATTTTAAAATACCTCATTTGTTGTTTCTTTTATATTTATTCTTTTTCTATTATTATTATTATTATTTATTATTTTTTTTTACCATTATTATTATCTTCTTTCTTTTAAAATTTATTTATTTATTTTTATTTTCTATTTTTATTAATTTTCGTTTTTTTAGTTAATTTAATTTAATTATTTTGTTTTATTTTATTTTTTACTTTGTCCTTTTGTCCTTTTTTTTTTCTGATAAAAAAAATCAGAAAAATTTGAAAGTCAACTTCTCCAAACAGCCAGGGACATTTTTCTGCAGAAAGCAAAAAGGGAGTGTACCAGTTTGTCCAAAATCAGATTTTTGTTCCCCATCTTAGAACCCAATTGGTGTATATAGTGAACAGCAAAAAAATCAGAACTGGACAAAAAAAAATCTCCAGCCGCAGCAAGCAGAGAAGAAGATTCATCTTCTTTGAATCAAAACAAAAAAACAACAGAACAAAAAAAGCAAGTAAAAACCAGATCAAACCAATCCGAACCCATCTTCATCATCAACATCAAACTTCCATCATAAATCATTTCCAGAATCAAAAAAACCCAAATCTTCATCACTATCATTCAAAACCACGAACCTGTAATCATCATCCATCATCCTCAAAAACATATAAGAACCGAAACCGAATCACGACCGAAATCAAAACGAAACCGAGCAAGATCGAACGAAATCAGAACGAAACGAAAAAAGAAGGAGAGGAAGAAGACGATTCGGACTAACACAAAGCAAAAGGTTGAACTCGTTTTTCGTTTCTTTTTTTCCTCCGATCTGGGATGATTGTTTAATTTTTTAGGATTTTTGATTTCATATTTGGGTTTAGGATTTGATAATGGTTAGTTTTAATGTTGGAAGTTTTTAAAAATGGTGAAGTTTGGGTTGAGGAAAAAGTGGCCGAGAGAGAGGAGAAGAGAAGCTGGACGGCGGCCAAGTGAGAGAAAAAGAGAAAAATTGTGAAATTTTTTAGGGTTTGGGGTATATATACCCCAACCCGATCCGATGTGCGCGTGTCTATCGCAGCACACCGTGAACCCTCTCTTCACAGCCATTGATTTTAATCAAATGGCTCATATCTTTCCTTTTTGAAAATTAGATCAGGGCCGTCTGATGAATCAGACGGCCATAATTATTCCTGCGATTTTTTTTGTTTGTTTTTGGACAAAAAGGCCTATGTGGGCTTGGGCCTTACAGTTTTGCTGCTATCAGCACCCCCCTGCTATTTCGTTTTCATGATTCACACCCCCCTGTCTTAATTTTATTTTTATTTTTTTTAGCTTATGAGATAAGTGCTTTTGGCATAAGCTATTTTAGCTTTTATTTTAGCCAATCAAGCATGATGTCGAGGCTTATTTTATTTTCCGATTTATTTGATATTTAAAAGTTGTTAATATTACTTTATGTCTTTATTTGTTTTTAGCTAATTTTATTTTTTAAGCTTATGAGATAAGTGCTTTTGGCATAAGCTATTTTATCTTTGTTTAGCCTTGTAAAGCATGATGTCGAGGTTTATTTTCATTGTCTCGGTTTCGTATTTATTTATTTATGCTATTTATCCATTACATATCATACTTATTTCATTACATCGATTTATTCATCATTTTTTTTTACCGTTATTTTATTATCGTAACATTGAGTATTTATCGCTTATTAATCGTCATTTACTTTTGTTTTTGAATTTAGGATGTAAATAGGCCAAATGTAAACTCTAAATAAAAGTGCATAGCATACCCCGTCTCTTGCATCATTTCATATTTATTTTCCCGCAAAAATTTTAGAGTGTGATTAGGCCAATGTACCCTAAATAAAAAAATTGCATCTCATGCATATTTACTTTTTATCGCTTTCCGCCAATATGCGTAACGTTAAATTCCGAGGGAAAAGGCGTCGCTTTGATCAAAATATCATTGCGAATTGTCTTCGCGTTTAATTTATTTGTTATGACGTTTTAGGTTAGTGTCATTTTGCGCGCGTAACCATTACCTATTTTCTTCTCAAAAAATGAGGTCAAAACCTCTTTCAAAAAAATACATAATTATTTTCTTTTCGAAATATCATGGAAACACAAAATTTTTCATCAAACATTTCTATCAAAAAAACCTTGGAATTCAAACCAAGTGTTCTTTTTCTTACAAAAACCTTGGAATTCAAACCAAGTGTCTTTTATCACTCAAAATATTTTCTCAACAAACCTTGGATTTTAAACCAAGTGTCCGCGTCTTATTTCATAATCAAAATTCAAATCAATCTTAATCATTTAGACTTTCTTTCACAAATAAAAAATAAATCAAACTCACACTTTTTTTCTTGTTATCTTTAAAACCATTTTCAAAACTTTAAAATCAAACAAACAAATTTACTCGTCTTTTTACCCCGAACTACGGTGGTTTGATCCTTCGGGTACGTAGGCATGAGACTTGTCTCTCCAATCAATAAAATCAACAAAAACATTTTTCCATTTCCATCATTTTAAACTTTTTTGTCATCACTTTAAATTCTCACACTTATACATTTTTTTTACAAGCAATTAAAATAAAGCGCAAAGTTAGAAATAAAAACAAGAGGTTCCTATAGAGTACTATAGATACTTAGGGTGCTAATACCTTCCCTTCGTATAACTAACCCCCGAACCTTGTTCTCTAAAAAATAGGGTTTTTTTCGAACTTTTTCCCTTTCCCTCGGATAAATTAAAGATCGGTGGTGGAACATTAAATTGCGATTCGAAGTTAATTAATAACTCGATATCCAAAAATCACCGCGACACTAAGGCTTTGACGAGTCAAATTTATAGGTGAGCAAAAACGGCGTCACCAGGAATTCATGAAAAAGAAAAAAGGCGAGCCCCCAAAGAGGAAGTGCATCGCCAATGAAGAAAGGTATTTCTATTTTTAACCATCATCCAAACGTTACAAAGGTAACCTTACGTGTTTAATTACGGCAAGTAGAGCCTTTCCCCTTTTTACAAGGGGAATTCTTCTCCTTCCCGGGAGTTAGCTTGGACTCCACCGTTAACTGGGAGCATTCTTGATCTTAACCCCAAGATTCATCTTCAAGACGATAGGTCCATAGGTATTCAACATAATCTGAATCTGCTTCGTCAGAGTCAGAAGATATTACTTCTATTATTGGAGGTTTAAATTTTTTGGAGTTTTTATTTACAGACGAAGAAGTTTTCTTAGAAGATTTGGGTTTGGAAGAAAGAAGTTGAGAGGAGTTAACCTTAGGGCTCCTACATGTGGGAGCACTATTGTGTTTCTTGGGAGATCTTTCCATGGTTTCTAAAGAATAAGAGAAGAAAAATAAAAGAGGTGTTTGAGTATGAAGATCTAGGCAAGGGATTGCCTCCTTTTATAGCAATCTCAAAACCCTAAAAAGGATAAGTTCAAGCACGCGTTTTTAGGTGAAATAGTTACTACCTTTGACTAGACTATTTTGGGAAGTGTGTTCAGGTGCGATTTTTGAGGGAGTGGGGAAGTCTAAAGGCAAAGATTAACGGTAAGACCGTTACAAACGAGGAAGAGAAAAACATAAACGCCTTAAAGCAATTAATACACATATAATTAGCAATAAAGCAGTAGGAGAGAAGAGAATAAATAATAACGTACTTAATTAAAAAAAGACAAAGTATTCAGAGATTAAATCGCCCGAAGGCGACCACCATAGTTACATCAAAAAATTAAAACATAGGAACACAGGCCCAAAAGAAAATAACTACTCAGTGGCAGGAGGAACATAGGCGACAATCTTGTCATCCACGATCTGGTTGACAGAATCCAGCTCGCCCAGGTTGACAACATCCACATCAGGGAAGGCCACCTTCACTTGATCTAGGGCGAACCTTAACCCGTCGTCAAATTGGCTCGCCCCCTCCAGCTCCAAGCTCTCGATCCGAGCAGTAAGAGCTTCCACATTAAGGGATGCCTCATCCCGCTGAGTGGTGGCCTGGTCTTTCTCCTTGGTCGCCACATCCAGCTCGCCCTCCAGAGTCTTCACCCTCTCTTTCAAAACAGCTAACTCATCATCCTTGGCTTTTACAGCCGCCTTCACCACTTCCTTCTGCCCAGCCTTCACCGTTACCAATTCCTCTTCAAACTTAAGCTCTTGGCAAGAAGAGAGGTAGTAGCTGAGCATGACACCCTGAATGTGGTGGTCCAAGGCCGCCAGTCTGAGATCCTCACAGTCAAGTTCAGAGAGAGAGGAGGTGCGAGCATACTTCTGGAAACTCTCGTTAACCACAGAGAAAGAATCAAAATCTTTAGTCCAAAGGCTAGCAGAGAGATTACTTTTCTTCCCTTTCTTCAGCTCGGGGTTGGAAGGACAACAGTTGATAAATGCTCCTTTCCCTTGTTTGACAACATTGGAGCCGCCCTCGCCAGAGTTGGGCGGCACTGAACTCTTTCTCCTCGGCACCCTTTTAAACTTGAGGGGTTGATCATCAGCATCTTCCTCCTCCTGCTCAATAGTAATGAGCTGCTTCTTCTTCTTTGGAATTTCAAGAGAAATCCGAGAGGACTCCTCTTGATTCTTCCTCTTGGTGCCTTTGACACCACCCTCCTCCACCACAAGTTGAGCCATAACATCTGCAGAGGCGGCAGCAATAGCTACTTCAGCCTTTTGGGCCCTCGCCTTCAGAACCAAGGCCGCCCTTTGTTGTGCCGAGAGAGTAAACATTGAAGCTACAAAAGACCAAAGGCGAAGATTAGTAAACTCATAAATAAAAATTCAAAACAATGATAACATAATAGAAATCACTTACCCATATATTCCCCAAGAGGCCGAGGTTTATTCTCCCTAGCAACGAGCTCGCCAGAACTCATCACATGAAACCTACTGATGGCTGCTACCGCATGCCGCTCATACTCATTAAGGGTACTCACTTGAGTTCCCTTGATTAGGCAAGGAGAAGAAGACCAATAAAAAGGGAACAAACGATTCCTAGAAGCATCAAACATAGGCTCCGGAAACCCTTCCCCACAACGAAAACGGACAAAGGTGTCCCTATAGTTCTTAAAATTGGAAGCATATAAAGAAAATCGCCCTTTATTAGGCTGACTACTAATAGAAACAAGAGAGTGGGGAGAGATATTTTTTACATGAAAAAAGCAAAAGAAAATCCCAGCACTGAGAACTAAATCAAGACCTTCACAAGCGATTTGAAAAGCTTTCAAAAACGTCCAACTATTTGGATGAAGCTGGCAAGGGGCGACATTCATTACTCTTAAAATTTGACACTCAAAAGGATTAAATGGGAGCCAGAGATTTAGGGTTTGGAGGACATGGGTGTACATATAGAAATAGTGGGACTCTTGTTCGTTGACAGTGGTCACAAACTCACCCTCGGCGACGAGATCAATTATAACCCGATTCTCGCCGCCTTCACCAGATACCTGGACAGCCTGTCTAAAGGTAAAGATAAATTCGTCGGAAGTAAACCTAGAATATATTTCCATGGAAGTAGAAATCGTTGCAACGGAGTCTGCAACAATTAAAGAGCGATTGTTAGGGTTTTTGGAACTAAACTCAGACGGAGAAATAATAACACAATTGCTACCATTCCCACTACTACCACTATCGCTATCACTATTCCCAGACTCAAAATCACTAGAATTAACAGAGAACCCAAACATTTCTGAATCGTAACCGCTAATGTTTAGGGTTCCATCGGCCCTAGTATAATGGCCAGGAACTTGGCGTTCCCAATCAGAACCCACATGTCAGCGTGGGAAACACGTCTGTGACAGTTGTCAATTTGAAATTTAAATAGAAGAAGAAACGTTTGATACTTCGCCTATGGCGTGATATTATATCACCTAGGTATATTATAAAAATTCCTCGCCTTATGACGTGATATCTTATGCGCCCCCAAAGAGGCGAGATATGTTATATTTCCTTATATTATATATGATTTGCTAACGTGTGTGCAAGCAGGAATTTAAGGAAAGAAATGCATTTCATTACTTCAAATTGGAAATTACAAAAGGAAAATACTGAAAGAGAAATCACTGAATGGGAAATAACAATTGAAACTACATCGAAACAAGGGAAATATATCTAAACATCAGGAGCAGCATCCAGAGCCATGGTCTGCATATCCTCCACGGCACGTTTGTACTTCTTAGACGTCGCCAAATCATCATTGATCTTTTTAAGACTCTCTCCTAGAGTCTTCGTTTTGCCCTCTAGGCGAACAGGTTCACGACGCTTCAACAGCAAAGTAGAAATTTCATCCTTGTTACTCACACGAAGTTCCTCTTTTTTCTTGGCCAAAACCTTCAGCTCCTCTTCCAAGACCTTCATGCGGTGCGTCACTGCCTCCTCATCAGTAAACGCTAAGTTCATAAGCTCCCCGTGAACTCTCATGCTCTCTTTTAGACGCCAAGTTTTGTCAAACAAGTCGGAAACTAGTTCATGATGAAGATGGTGAGCATCTTCAACAGATACAATGAAAGCTTCATCATCCGCCAAGTTATCCTTGAGAAACATCACTCTCTCAAGGAAGCGCAGCTCAGCATTATTCAACCTCCAAGAAGCTGACCTAAGTTCATCAGCAAAATCAGAGAAGTCATCGGCCTGATCAATCAAATCCTCTATGTCATGGCGGAGCAGACCTTTCAGAGCCTTGATAATTCTGACTACAGGAGATTCAAGAACAGAAGTTGGGGAATTCATGGTTATAACAAAGCAAAGAATAGAGAAGAAGTTTGAAGTGATGAAAACAATTCAACAATCTCCTATTTATAGCATCTAATAGTAGCAAAAGAAGGTACATCGTGAGATGCACACGAAGCCCGAAAAGTTCGCCACAAACAGTAGCGGTTACCAACGTAAATTTCGCCCATTATCACCACTTCGCCTCCACTAAGCCTCGTGCTTGAGGGGTTGTGGACCGGGTATAAATATAAAGGGTGTATTTAGCAAAGGCCCATAAATCATTTGTTGATCCACACAACGGCCCAATATATATGCGAGAGTCAAGCCCAACTTCTCATAAGGGCGAGACCAGGAGGGCGAGACAACTACCCCTCAAGGCGAGACATGGCCATAAGGGCGAGATGCCCACGATCTCATGATCTCCTTATCCTTCATTGTAACTGTTATTTTTCCCACGATTCGACCCATTTACCTCCATTCCCCGTAGGACTAGGAGCTTAATTTAGAAGAAACCGTTATATTCAAACCACGTTCCCCATGATCACCTTGCAAATAGGCATGTGATCAAATGTATAGAAGGAACGTGGGATTGACCAATGAAGAAAAAGGGCGGGAAGAATTCTCTCCCTGTATGCCCTATAAATACTTGTAACATTGATGAAAAAGAGGACGGACAACCAAGGAATTTCAGGAATACTTAGATTATTTTTGTTATTTTGACGGTCCAATTCGTTTACTTTTCACACCCCTTTATTTGTTCATCGGAATAATATATATATATATATATATATATATATATATATATATATATATATATATATATATATATATATATATATATGAGGAGGGATCAGTTGACTCCAGGAGTAAGTCTTCATTAACTTACTCCACTTAATAACTCGATATCGGCAATATATTACTTCAATCCAACCATTGAATTCAAAGATCTCATTGAGTAGATCAACTCCACAAATTTTTATAAAAATCCAAAAAATGTAGTTATGTATTCAGACTATTGAAATTCAACGTTTTTTTTAAAAGTTTGTCGTACGTTCAATTGAAGTTATCAGGAAAAGTATTAAACGGTTTTGAATTTTTATAAAAATTTGTGGAATTGATCTACTCAATGAGATCTTTGAATTCAACGGTTGGATTGAAGAAATATGATGCTGATATCAAGTTATTAAGCGGAGTAAGTCAATGGAGACTTACTCCTGGAGTGAACGTATTCCTCCTATATATATATATATAAGTTATTAGCCTTTCCTTGATGTTACTCTTGACATTGCAACATAGAATTGACCATGAGAGAAAATTGACCGTGGAAGATATACACTAACATGGGAAGTTTTTTTTCCGTAGTATATCTTTCAAAGTATGATCAACGACTTCAAAACAATGTTATGCATCATAGGTGCTTCATCCCATATGATCAGCCTTGAACGATGAATTAGATGAGCTAAATCTTCTGTTGGTAGGATCTCACAGCTTGAGGACTCATGAACATTTATAGAAATTGCAAACCTTGAGTATGTAGTTCTACCTACAGGAATTAGCAAGGCAGCTATCCTATGATTGACTTACTTATCAATGCCAGTTATTGGATTTGGATTTAATGGTGCTATTTGTAAAAAAAAGTAGTAAATATAAAATGCGGCGAGAATGAATAGTCAGAGTATATAAAACAAAAAATAAAATTAAAAAAACATCTTAAACAACGTAGCGCAAGTCAAAATTCAGTATTTTGATCAGCTATAGTAGGCAGTAGCAATGGAAACACAAATTTGTGAAAGCTAAACTTTTTTTTTTTCTTTTGAAGCAACAAATTTGTAAAAGCTAAACTTTATATATATATAAATTGGAGACGTAGACAAAAAAATTGAACATGTATTACATAAAAAATTGGAGTAGTATTAAAAATAGAAATCAATTATTAACAACGAAATAAAAAAGAAGAAACTGATTGTATTTCCTATTCAATACATGTTAATTACAAAATTATATCAAATTGATTGATATAGCTTAATGACTAATTTAAGAAGCCTTTACAAAAAAAATTATGAGTTCAACTTCTGCTGAGAAAATTTAATATCTTACCTAGCATGTCATTATTTTATTATTATTAAGAAATTTCTATAATACTTGTATCCTATAGATGTTCTAAGAATATAATTATCGGTCGTTCTTTAACTGTACACAACAACTTCTTGTAAGTGAAAATCGATAATTGATGGATAGGCTGCGTTGTTAGACTAAAGGGCATCCCTCTGCCCATGAACGTTACTTAAAGTGCCACATAACCATAAGATGACTTTTGTTATTTCCTTCGATCCTAATTATAAGAGAGCTTTTGGTTTTTAGGTTCATAGAAAAACTAATGTATTTGAACTATATTATACTAGTTTAGATACAGAAGCATTTCAATGAACCTAAAAACTAAAAGTTCTCTTGTAATTAGGATTAGATGGATTATTTTCTTTCTTTTCAAAGTATGTGACTGTTGCTGTTTCATTTAATATATAAAAATAAAATATTATATTTGTTATCAAGTGAGACCCATTTTAAAGTATCTGATGGATTGTGTGAATATTTAAAAAATATAATTGAATTGTTAAAATTATTGAAAAAGATAAATGTAAAATATTAAGTAACACCCATTTAATTTAAATTAAATTAAAGGGCGTTACATAGTTGACTGACTTATTGGTCTACTCTAGTCAAGAAGCCCTGTTTGGTGGTTATACAGAGTGTGTGTCCAAAAAAGAAGTACCGTCATCATCCATTAATGGCTGGCATTTCGATCGGTCTAGCATTTCACTCGCTCTGCTTGCTACGTTGACTTTCAATTCAACATACTCCCATCCCATTAATGGCTGGGCGAGGTGGTTTGTTTTGCTATGATGTGTTCATCGGCTTTAGAGGTGAAGATACGCGTAACGGTTTTACGGCGAATTTGTACCATGCTCTGAGTCAAAGTGGAATCAACTGTTTCTTTGATGATAAGGAGATTCGAAAAGGAGATGAAATCAATCCATCACTTGTAAAGGCAATTACAGGATCAAAGATTGCCATCATTGTGCTTTCCAAAACATATGCTTTTTCTTCCTTTTGTTTAGATGAACTGTCCACCATTCTAGATTGCGAGAAAAAGGGTCAGGTTGTTTTACCTGTTTTTTTTAATGTCGATCCTTCAGATGTGCGACACTGCAGAGGAACTTATAGAGAAGGATTGGCAAATCTTGGGGAGAGGTTCAAGGGTGAGGGTGACCCGGAGAAGAAACTCCACAACTGGAGGAGTGCTCTAAACAAGGTAGCTAACATCGCTGGCTTCACTTTCACGACTGGGTACACACTTCCATCCCTTTCTTTTCCCTTATTTTATTTTGCACTAATTGAGCATTTCAGTCTTTGTCGGAGGAATTTAGTCCGTCATAATCCCTCCAATTAATTTATTTTGTTTGATCATCTGCAAAAAATTCTTGATGTAAAAACACGGGTACAAGAAGAGGATCGTTCTTTGTGGAAACAACTTATCTCTCTCATCATCATCATCATCATCACATCCATTACATCTCTCATTCTTTTTTTCTTCTCAAACAACAAACCTTCAAAACAAATCCAAATCCAGCAAACAATTTTTTTTTATATCAAAATCCAGCAAAATATCAAAATCCAAAAAAATCCAACTTAATAACAACATGGATAAAAATAAATCCAGATCTAACAACAACAACAAATACTGAACAATAACAAATCCAAAATTCTTCACAAACCCAAAAAATCCAGCCCATTAAATAGTGAATCTTGATAGATTTCAATAACATATCAAATAATTTTAATTTCTTTAAAAACTTTCAATTCAACAATGGATTTGGTAAAATTTATATGGATTAAAATGTTATTCATTACTTGTGTACCATACACCACTTGAACAAAAACTATGTATTTTACTTAAATGACAAAATTAACCTTGTTAAACAATTACATTTGGGTTAATAAGTATTTTGTCCTCTGCCATTTGAGCGAGTTTTGCCGTACCTCCTGTAATATATATTTTTTGTATTTTCACCCTTGTAATTAAAACATTCACTATTTTTAATCCCTCATTGCAAATGTTGGCATATGATTACCAATCGTTAGTTGGTTCAGTGGTGATTGACACTGGACTTGGTAGGGAGGACCACGGTTCCATCACCACAACTGCGATCGGAATGGGGTTGGAACCACGTGATTCCACTTCTGCTCCGTCCGTCACAGCGGCGGCGGCCCTTCTGCTCCCTTCAACAAATTTCAAAGAAATATTGACAAATCTAACACCTTCGTAGCTACTGTTTTAATTCAAATGCAATGAAAATTTCATGGTGTGTTAATCGAATCCACTGAAAATTCTTTGTTTTAATTCAAATCAGCAAGAACTCCCCTCTTTGTTAGAAACAAAAAAGTGAATAACAACTTTCGGTCATTGCAACGAAACTGCCAAACAGCAAGACGACGAATGTGAAACAACAAGATGTATACGATGGTGTGTGGTGGTCTATTGAGAAGAGGGAGGGGAAAACCGCTGACCGGTGACTGCGAGAAAGGGGCGTCGGTGGCGGTGGCTGCGGCGGAGGGTTTGCAGAGGGTGATGAAGAAGATGGAAAGACAACACTGAGAATGCACGCTTTCTTGTTTTGTTTTGTTTTCAATTTTTAATTATTTAATTATAGCCTTTAAATTATAGCCATCAGATCTGTTGCTGCCACATGTCTTTAATCTGTGAAAAGAAAAGGAAGAAAAGGAGCTTAAGGAAATGGAGCAAAGTTGCTCTCATCACGAGCATGCTCACATGTGAAATTAATATATTTTTTAATTTTTATAATTCCACCTAGATTTTTATAACTTTTTACTAAAAAAAAACCAAATTAAAATCAATAAATCATGACCAATACCATTGGTTGACAAATTTAGCATCAATAAATCATGACCAATTGACCAATATATATTAGGGCACGCTATCGAAAATATGTGGGTTATACGTGTTTATCCCTCACATGAAATATATTGACTTAAAATTCCGTCTTTTTGCCACTTGTAATGTTAGCGAATTTTTGTTTACCCCCCTCATTGACCATGCTATGTCATCATTTTTATGGAATATTATGTCAACATATTAAGTCAACATATTCCATGAGGGGTGTAAACGAGAAAATCTTCACATTATGGAGATTAACCAAAAAAAATTATTACAAGGGTAAACCAAAACTCGTCCACATTGCAGGGGTAAAAATATGTCAATTTTATTTTAAAAAAATTAAAATAGCATACGTCTTAGCCTATAATGTACATTAGATGTAAGAAACCATAGATATCATCATATCAAGGATTTTATACACCACTTGACTTGACTTCACACAAGCTTCTTCTTTCGGAGCAGGATCGGATATGAGCATGACTTCATTTTGACTATCATCAAGGAAGTCTTCCTCAAGATTAATCGTACACTTCTATATGTTACGAATTATCCAGTTGGATTGGAATCTCGAGTGGATAAAGTAATTTCACTTTTAAATGTTGGATCTGAATCATCTGATAATGTGGTCCACTTCGTAGGTATACATGGTACTGGGGGAATAGGTAAAAGTACTATTGCTCGAGTTGTATATAATTCTATCAATCACCACTTTAATGGTTTCTGTTGTTTTCTCGAAAATGTGAGGGAGAATTTGGACAAATATAACTTAGCACATCTCCAACAGACAGTTCTTTCTGAGATACTTGGAAACGATGTTAAGTTTAGTTCTGTTAGCAATGGGAAGCAATTAATAGAGCAAAGGCTTTGCAATAAAAAGGTTCTTTTGGTTCTTGATGATGTTGACCAAATAAAGCAGTTGCAAGATTTAGCTGGAGCACTTAATTGGTTTGGTTTGGGTAGCCGAGTAATCATTACAACTCGGGACAGTGGCTTGCTAAATCAGCATGATGTTAAAAGTGCTTATGAGGTGGAAGAGTTGAGTGACAAAGAAGCTCGTAAATTGCTTTGTTGGAAAGCTTTCGAAACAGACAAACATGATTCAAGCTACAACACCGTTGTAAACCGTGCAGTGGGCTATGCTTCTGGGATTCCGTTGGCTTTGGAAGTAATAGGTTCCAACTTGTTGAAAAAAGGAGAAAAAGAATGCATGGATATATTAGATCTGTACGATCAATATCCACTTAAAAAGATCAAAGACATACTTAAAGTCAGCTATGATACCTTGGAGGAAGTGGCAGGGAATGTTTTCCTTGACATTGCTTGTTTCTTCAATGGACATAAGTTGGTAGACATCGAAGATATACTTTTGGCTCATTATGGTGTATCTGTGAAAAGTAGCATTGTAGAATTGATTGAAAAATCTCTAATAAAGATTGATGGTGATCTCGTGACATTACATAACTTGATTCAAGACCTGGGCAGAGGAATTGTTCGACAGGAATCATCAGATAATCCTGGAAAACGTAGTAGGTTATGGTTTTGTGAAGATGTAGTCCAAGTTTTAAACGAAGATAAGGTGAGTCAACTGGTTTTGTTGGTTTGATTTTTCATTAGTAAGTTTGGTTTGTCTCTTTTATTTATAATATAATATGCTAGATGTATGTATATTTATCTATTCCCGTGTTTCTATATTCTTTTGTTGGTATCAATTCAAATTTTGATTTTTTATATTCTTAATATTATAGGCTATCAATTTGCAATTTGTCTGACATGTATCTTTCTAATATATTCATGTATTGTTATTCGCCGGTGATTGTCTTAAAAGGGAACTAGCAAAACTCAAATCTTAATTCTGGATTTTCCCAAAGATGAAGCACACTTGAATGGACCCAATGGTGAAGAAGTAAATTGGGATGGAATGGCCTTCAAGAAGATGGGAAACCTCAAAACACTTATTATTAGGAATGGTTGTTTCTCTGAAGGCCCCAAACATCTTCCAAATAGTTTAAGAGTTTTGAAATGGAAAGGATATCCTTTACCATCTTTACCACTTTATTTCAATCCAAAGAAACTTTCGATACTTGAGTTACCTGAGAGCTGCTTAAAGCCATGCAAACCAATCCAGGCAAGTGGGTTTCCAACTGTGTGAACGTATTTATGAATTCCCATTAAATTCATCTGGTTATTCATTTTGCTCTTTTATATTTATATATATTCTTTTTGCAGGCATTTGCACAATTGAGAATTTTGGATTTTAGCAACAGTGAGTCTGTAACTGAGATACCTGATGTATCTGGTGTCCGAAATTTAGAAAAATTGTCATTTAGAGGTTGTGAGAATTTAACTAAAGTTCATGAGTCAGTTGGACATCTGGCAAATCTTAAGATATTGGATGCTTCTGGTTGCAAGAATCTGAAGACTTTTCCACCAATCAAATTAAAATCCCTTGAACAACTAAAACTTTCGAAGTGTTCAATTCTTGAGAGTTTCCCTAAAATATTGGGGAAGATGGATAAAATAACAGTTATTCATATAAGCGAGAGTCCTATAAAAGAATATCCATCCTCAATTCAAAACCTTACTCAGCTTCGAAAATTAGAACTGGAAAAGTGTGGAATGGTTCGGTTACCTAGTAGCATTTTTTTGTTGCCTGAACTAAGTGTGATGCATTTTTTAAGTTGTGAAGGGTTGAGCATATCTGAACAAGAAAATGGTATAGAAATGGTGTTGAAGTCTTCACCAAACGTGGATCATCTTGTTGTCTCAAAATGCAATATATCCGATGACTTCTCTAAAATAGGTCTTAACTTTTTTATCAATGTGAAAGATTTAAACCTATCGGGGAATAATTTCATAACTCTTCATGGATGGATCGAAGAATGTCATGTTTTGAGGAACCTTAAGATGGATTACTGCAGCCGTCTTCAAGAAATTAAAGGGATTCCGAGGAAATTAGAAAAAATCTCTGTCAAAGGATGCATATCCTTGAAATGCGTAGACCTCACAGTTCTTCCTGTAGGCACTGAAGAATGTTGCTCTCTAAAGGAACTGATTTTGGATGACTGTGCAGGTCTTCAAATGATTACTGGGCTTCCACCAAAATTGGATAGTTTCTCTGCAAAAGGTTGCACATCCTTGAATTCCCAAACTCTAAGCATGCTATGTAATCAGGTCCTCTCTTTATCACTATTGATTTAATTTAGTATTAGTATTTGGAATGTACTTGTATTAGTATTTGTAATCAGGTCCTCTCTTTACAAATTCAGGTTCAGTTTTATCCCTCTGGTATTTTCTTTTATTTTAAATTTGAATTAGGATCAGTAAGATTTGAATGTTTGTTTAGCATTTAACTTGGTCTTACTTGAAATTAGGATTTGTTTAGATTGGATATATCCTTCCTGGTTTTGCAGACAACAGCTAATTGAATTGAAGTCTCAAATATTCTATAGTAAACTTTTTCAGTTTTTAGACTAGATTGAAGTTCTCCATTTTGCGATCTGTGAAATCAGTATCTATCAAATTGATATCATCAATTACTATTGACAGGAATGGGTAGAAGCTGGAAACAAGTTATTATTTCCTGGGAAAAAACTTCCAAAGTGGTTTGTACATTATACAAGGGCCTCATCAATGTCTTTCCGGTTTCAGAAAAAATTCCCTTCTATTTCTCTTTGCCTTGTTATAGGATGTGGGGATGAGAAAGATATCAAGGTCAAATTTAGCCCACAAGTATTCATCAATAAAAATATACAGTTGCCTGGCTGTCAGAAAGTCTACGACTTCATGATAGCAACTGATCATGTGCTTTTGCTAAAGTTTGAAGTTAATGAGGACATAGTGCTTTCAGATGATGAGTGGAATCTTGCAGAGGTGTCATATGCAGATCATATCACCCACAAAGAGGACTCTATCAGAGATGTTGCTAGCTTTATGGGAATCCATGTGTTATATGACCAGACATGTGATCCAAGTAACGTCGAATTCCCAAATCCACAGACAACGGTAAATGCGAATTTTAATTCAAATTCAATGGAGATGTCACAGAAGAAAAGCATCAAGGTTAAAATTTCTTCTGGATTCTCTTGTCTTTTACTCCATTTGGGATTTAAATTCAAATCATCTTGTTTTTTCTTCCTTTTATTCAGATTGTAACAGAGAGATCTCAGAAAGATCAGATTATGGTGTTATCTTCATCAACTCTCACATTGACCCAACCTCCACTTCCTGATGCAGAAAAGGGCCTAGCCCCTCAACCAATACTTTCAATTAAGAGTCCTTTGGAATATGTCATAGGAAAAACTTCAAAAAGTGTTAGAAAGGATGCAGAAGTTTATGCTGCCACAATTGAAAATGACCCTCCTCTCATTGAAAGACGTCATGAGGGTAATGATGTCCATCTGGAATCAGTAACCTTTTGTGAACATCAATCTGAAGAGTCTTCTTTTAACACTAAAGGTTATGACTTGGATAACTCCTTCGACCATGTTGGTAGAAAACACACTGTTAGTGGCCTGGAAGCCATATCTCTTCGGGCGAAATCTGAAGAGTGTTCTTCCAACACTAGAGGTTTACAATCATATTACCCTATCAACATAATTGATAGAAAACTCTATGTTAATGGCCTTGTAACCACATCTCCTGGGGATGCTTCTCTTGGATCAATTAGAGAGGCTATCACTGCCTTGGAGCTTTTAATGGTTAAGGACTTGTCTGAAGTCTCTTCTGATCCCAATATACAGTATGGACTTCTTCAGCTTTTGGATGTATTGAATAGAAGGACAGTTGAAGTTCAAAAGGCTATTGGAGAATTCAGAAGAAAAGCATTTGCATCATGCCAAGAATTCCAATCCACTGTTGAGTCTGTGAACAAACTGAAGAATTATGAGAAGTATGTAGATAGAATTCGGCTGGAGATTGCCACAAGCAAGGGTCAATGGAGTGCACTCGAAAACTCAATAGAAAATATTTCTTTGGTCATCGAGGATGAAAATAGGAGGAAGAATGAGCTAGAAAAAGAAATTGCTACTTTAAAGGAACAGCAAGATGCCAAAGGAAGAGACTTAGAACAACTTGTGTTGAATCTCAAGAATAAGGAAGCAACACTCTCAACATATTCAACCAATTGTGCTTCTCTCAACGAGCAAGCTCAAAAGCTATTAGAAGAAGCTGGTTATCTACTTGCTGCAAGGAGTGAGATAGAGGATGAGAGTGAAGCCCCTGAAGGCTGAAGTTAAGCAGAATAGGCTCAAGTCAACATGGTCTTCTGACATAACTCCACATTTTAGTAAAATTAAGCATAACATTTTTGGCCTGGATGACTAAGTGTATATTTGTTTTCAAAGCTACATTTCAAGCTTGTTTTCATATTTTTATTTTATCCAAGTTGTATTTTTTTTTAATGGACTATCCAAGTTGTATTGATCATCTTGTCTTATTAAAATAGAAATGCAATAGTACCATTTCATTCAAAACAAACGATAGTCCTTGACAATAAAATTTTATCACTAGACAAGAACACTCTTTAAACAGCCTTGTAATTACCTCATGGTAGATGATAGTGTACATGCTTGTGTAGGTTACTTTAGGTGCACTTTCCCTCTCCTATAAGAGTTGACTGTGCAACTGACTTCATTTTCGAAGTGAACAATAATGGTTTCACTCAACTTCATCATAGGGTTTAATTCACTCTCAACGTCATTCTTCCACTGCAAAATTATTTTTGTAGCCGCTTTTAATGATTTATTTGTTTTCTTTTTTAGTTTATTCTCTGTCTCTCTTTTTCTGTTTTTTGAATGAATGATTTTGTTAAAGTAATATGAATATGTGGTTTTCACTGATGTTCATAACTAAGTTATTCATGAAGCACGGACACTCCTTACCATGACACGTGTCGGTGTCGGATACGAATTTATGATTACACTTAATTATGTCATTTTCTCAAATTATTATCCGTGTCGACGTGTCAGTGTCCGTGTCGTGTCCCATGTCCGTGCTTCATTTAGTTCTATCTTTTGTTGCAGAGTTTCTAGAAATTGTTAGTAGTGTTTCTATTTGGGTGATACACATATTTCACTTTGATTATATCTATGAAATTGAAGTTTTATTTTACTGTTTAGATGTTTCCTCCTACAATCTGGCTCACAAACATTAAAGACTACAAGATAAAGCTGAAAGATGCAGTGGACAGATTTCCAAACTCCCACACCAATATTAAGATTAGCAACAGGATAACTGACGAGGAGTATGATGAAATTAGCAGGGAAATTGAACGAAGCAATGAGTACAATCACAGGTTTGACGAAATCATTAACAAAAGATTTGGTATTGGTTTGCATGGGTAGAAAAAGACCAATGCGAAATCCGGCTGAATCGTGAATTCGTGATTGTTATTGTTTTGAACATGTGTCTTTCTCCTTTTCTTCTTCCTGCACAAAAAAAGATAATGATGTTAGAAATAATTGATGCAACAAATATTTTGTCTTAAACTGTACTTTGCAACATTGTTTGGCCTCAATATCTTGAGCAAATAACGTTGCCATGTTGGTTTATTTTATACACAACAATAAGAAATTATTATTGTTGTGAATTCAATTAACTCTACGGATGTCAACGGGGTGGAGAATGTGAGGAGGAAGTATCTCCGTTCCCCACCCCAAAATCTTTGCGGGGAAATTTTTGCCTCCATCCCCATCCCCACGGTACTCGCGGGGATCCACGTAAATCGATTATTAGAAAATTTCTATATTTTACAGACAAAATTATGACATTATTTTCTCCTTTTTTATTAAAAAATAAATAAATATTTTGCATCTTTATTTTTTAATGATCAAAACAACACATAATGCATTTCATAACCAAAAAACAATGCATAACAACATATGCATAATCATACAAAAATTCATAACCAAAATATATCATAATTCATAGCAAAATAGAAACCTAGAATTGTCAAATATAAATAAACTTAGAATAATAATAGTAGTAAAAACATATATTTAAGTATATATAGACGGATTCGGGGAATCCGCGAGGGCGGATGCTTAATCCCCGATCCCCCGCCCCGAACTGCCTCCGGGGGAAGTTTTGCCTCCATCCCCGTCCCCACGGGGACAAATCTCCGTTTTCAGATCTCCGAACGTCTAACGGATGCAAATTGACATCCCTAATTAACTCACACCAATACTTTTGATGTGTGTGGAGCAAAACAGTTGAGCAACCAAAATAAGCAAGACCAACAATAATAATAATCATAAAAGTAAACCGCGAAAACGTGAAAAACACGAGATATTGTTTACCCAGTTCGGTGTTAATGAACCTACTCTGGGGGGAGGGCAGCCCTCTCCGTTCCACTATCAATAAAATACTTGATTACAATGAAATTCACCACAACAGTTACAAGAATTCGAAATTCCCTAATTCTACCCAAGTCCCGAATTTCTTCCCGTGACCAAGAAATTCAATTTCAAGTGTTTCCCAAGGTGATAGAATGTTTCTCCAACCCTAGAGTCTTCCCAAGATGTTACTCTATTAACCCTAGTCTTTTGTTGGCCTTAGAAACCCTAAAAACACACCCGGTACCTCAGAAAACGCAAACAACTCACTTATAGTCACGCACCCGTGCCCGACTCAGGATGGTCTGCGCCCGGCGCAGATGGAAGAACCTGAACCTCCAATTTTACCTGCTTATGCGCCTGGCTCAGGTCTTCTGCGCCTGGCTCAGATGGCAGCCCCTAGATCCTGTTTTCTTGCATTTTTTGCATCAATTCTAAGGCAAATTTCCAACAATCTCCACCTTGCCTTTTAATTGATGATGGTGCCAGCTTCCCATCAACCACCTTGCTGCTCCACTTGTTTACAACACACCCTCTTCAAACCCCAGAGTGAACTGCTCCGTACTCTCAAAGAAATGCTTGCCTCTAATTTTCCTTGAAATTTTATGACAACTCCACAAGCTCCACCATACACTCTTCAACCCCTGGATTGTTCATGTCCATACTCCTGAAGAAATTGCTTGCCTCTCAACTTAACCATGGATTTTGAGGTAAGTTCCACAAGCCACCCACAAGGTCTCCATAGCTATACACTTCTTTGGTCCAACAATATCACTCTCCTCCCTATCGCCTAGATAGCCAAGAGCTATTGTTGATTGTTTGTCTTCCTCTAGTCCCACTAGTAACAAACTCCACCTCAAACCGGGATTTCTCCACCAAAGACTCAAACCGGTATTTCCACTATGACTCTCACCTTGTAACGCAAAACTTTTCCACTACTTTTCAGTAGTAACATGAGTATTATTCCACCGCCTCGCCAGACCGAGCCTGAGTATTCTTATCACCGCCTCTCCAGCTGATGTTGAGTATTATTTCACCGCCTCTCCAGGCCGAGCTTGAGTATTCTTATCACTAGGCCGAACCTGAGTATTCTTATCACCGCCTCTCCAGGCTGACGTTGAGTATTATTCCACTGCCTCTCTAGGCCGAACAATCATCTATGGTTCCCAGCTTGTGACTATGAGTGCTCCCGCACTCTCATAGCCTTCCTCATAAGCTTCATCGCACTTTTGTTGGATTAATATTGCCCCCACCTTCACCTTCCACAACCCGAAGTCGTTACTCCCAGTGAACTTCTCAATTTCCCACTTAGAACCCATGGTACTCAATTTGTTTGATCCTTGCCCCACGGTGGGCGCCAATTGTTGTGAATTCGATTAATTCACACCAATATCTTTGATGTGTGTGGAGCAAAACAGTTGAGCAACAAAAATAAGCAAGACCGGCAATAATAATAATAATAATAACAAAAGTAAACCGCGAAAACGTAACGAACACGAAATATTGTTTACCCAGTCCGGTGTTAATGAACCTACTCTGGGGGGAGGGCAGCCCTCTCCGTTCCACTATCAATAGAATACTTGATTACAATGAAATTCACCACAAGAGTTACAAGAATTAGAAATTCCTTAATTCTACCCAAGTCCCGAATTTCTTCCCGTGACCAAGAAATTCAATTTTAAGTGTTTCCCAAGGTGATAGAATGTTTCTCCAACCCTAGAATCTTCCCAAGATGTTACTTTATTAACCTTAGTCTTTTGTTGGCCTTAGAAACCCTAGAAACACACTCGGTTCCTCAGAAAATGCAAACTGCTCACTTATAGTCGCGCACCCACGCCCGACTCAGGATGGTCTGCGCCCGGCGCAGATGGCAGAACCTGAACCTCCAACTTTACCTGCTTCTGCACCTGGCTCAGGTCTTCTACGCCTGGCTCGAATGGCAACCCTTGGATCCTGCTTTCCTGCATTTTCTGCATCAATTTTAAGGCAAATTCCCAACAATTATCTCTGTCTCTATTTTTAATTGTATTGTAGTACTTATTACTTTACCAAACTACATCAGTTTGATTTTATAGATTTACAAGTGATTCTTCAAATTAAACGATTCTATTGCAATGAATGTGAATGGACTAAATGATTACCTGTTTAGAAACTTCAATGCATTCTATCTCATTCACAGAATCATTTAGCAATTTTCCTTTTTCATCATAGAGAATAAGTCCACTAAAACATAGAGAAAAAGGTATTAGTCTTTGCCACACTGCTTGAAATTCTGGCGCATTTCCAGATGGGGTACCGGATGGGGCAGCATTTACTTCAACACAGTTCCCAACAGAAACATAATGGACAATTTAACAATAATAAATAGAAATTAAAATAACACAGTATGTTGTTAACCCAGTTTGATGCAACTCATCTACTCTAGGGGATACCAATTCAGGAGAGAGAATCCACTATGATAATACTAGTGAGAAGTTATTAGCAAACGACCCGTTTACACTTATCACCTAGTCACTACCCGTAGATTAGAGACCCCGTCCCTTCTCCTCTTAACCACACACCCAGTGTGATTGTAAAATGATACAAACAAAGTGGTGACACACACACCAAGAAACAAACTATCTCCTTACTTCAAAGCTTAGGAGAGGTTCACAATATTACAACTCAACTAACACAACCATCTTTGTGCATTGATAAACAATAGCAGCACCAGAGAAGTATACAAAATAAAGCACAAGACTTACAAGACATGAAACCCTAAAAGACTACATCTTTGATATATTTGTTTAAGCTTCGGTTTCGGTAAATAAAATAGGTCTGAGTCTTCCTTTAAATAGCCACGAATTAGCATGAGCTGATCATGAATTTCGTGCTTCACAAATAGCTTAGATATAGGGAAAATCCAGTACAAACATATTCTTCAAGCAAATCCAATAAATCCCTAAAATATAGGCATCTCTTTAGGGGCGATGCAAAAAGCGATATGATCAAGAAATAAGTTGACTTCCTTGTCTTGGGGAACAAGCAAAGAGCTTAAAATATTTATTCAACAAATAAAACACGTGATTCTCATGTAACAAACTTCTCACATTTTCTGGCTTCAGGATGTTGTTCCAGATGTTGCCCCATCTGACTCTACATCTGACTAGATCTTGTTTTTGCAAAATGTAGCCAATTTCAAAAACCCAATAATCTCCACCTTTGGCAAATTTTGGCTAAAGCAATATTAGACAGATTATGGAGAGATGCAGTTCACGTCTTCCTTTAAGTCAACATAAACACACAACTAGAAAAGAAGATAGAACACAATATGACTATTTCCACAACTACACTTCAAGTAAATCATAGCACATAAAGAACCTCAGAGACTTGCACAAGCGGAATAAACACATCTAGTCTCACAAAGAACAACATCAGAGAGAAATAAACTCTCTTAGTGGATTCACATATTGGGAGAAAAATAAATTCTCACCAAATAAATTTGAGTCTTCAAAAAATAACTTCTCATCAGAGACAAGGAAAAAATAAATTTCCAATCAATAAAGAAAAGCAAATTCTAACACTTGGACATTCTGGATGGTATCCAAGATGGGGTAGCATCACCCAACACATCATACAAGACACATGCATCAAAGGAACTCCCCCATCAACACATACAGTTCACTCCCCCTGGAATCATGCATATTATGAAATATATTTTTCTCCCCCTCACTTCATGCATAGATACTAACACATTACACCTGCTACTACACTACATACCATATGATATTCATCAACCCAAACACACATCAGATGTAGATCCAGATGTAGGAACATCTTCCAGCACATGCAGCACACATGAATAAACATCTGCTCCCCCTCAATACAACACTGCCCCTTACTACATGCATATAAAACATTGTTACTCCCCCTCAATTCCACATACATCAGTACATAAGATCAAAGTGATCAAGGCGCAATAGTTTCTCTAGACATACTTGAGTACATTAAATATTTAAACATTCTTAAGTTACCCATATTGCTATGAATGATAGCTAATTAAGCCACCCATATTTCTATGAATGATGACTTAAGCATAAAAAGTCACCCATATTCCTATGAATGATGACTAAACACGATGAATCATCCACATTTCTATGGTTATAAGATTATGATCATGCCCTATGCTTTTAGAAAATGTTAATACTTTTAAGTATTTTTATGCACAATAAGCACATCCTGCAATACTCCCCTTTAATTACTATTCCCTCTCATGCATATCACATATTGCTACTGCATGCACACAGTCATAACATACTTCTTCATCGTCCATAATTCCATAAAATATCTTCCCTGGTGCTCACCCAGATACAGAACATGATGCCTTCTCTGATACCAATTGAAATTCTGGCGCAGTCCAGATGAGGTACCAGATGGGGCAACATTTGCTTCAACACAGTTCCCAGCAGAACATAATGGACAATTTAACAATAAAAAACAGAAATTAAAATAACACAGTATGTTGTTAACCCAGTTCGATGCAACTCATCTACTCTAGGGAATACAAATCCAGGAGAGAAAATCCACTATGATAATACTAGTGAGAAGTTATCAGCAAATGACCCGTTTACACTTATCACCTAGTCACTACCCGTGCTATCTTCAATCTAGGCCCATCTAGATCAGAGACCCAGTCCCTTCTCCTCTTAACCACACACCCAGTGTGATTGTAAAACGATACAAACAAAGTGGTGACACACACCAAGAAACAAACTATCTCCTTACTTCAAAGCTTAGGAGAGGTTCACAATATTACAACTCAACTAACACAACGATATCTGTGCATTGATAAACAATAGCAGCACCAGAGAGGTATACAAAATAAATTACAAGGCTTACAAGACATGAAACCCTAAAAGACTACATCTTTGATATATTTGTTTAAGCTTCGGTTTCGGTAAATAAAATAGGTCTGAGTCTTCCTTTAAATAGCCACGAATTAGCATGAGCTGATCATGAATTTCGTGCTTCACAAATAGCTTAGATATAGGGAAAATCCAGTACAAACATATTCTTCAAGCAAATCCAATAAGTCCCTAAAATATAGGCATCTCTTTAGGGGCGATGCAAAAAGCGATATGATCAAGAAATAGGCTGACTTCCTTGTCTTGGGGAACAAACAAAGAGCTTAAAAGATTTATTCAACAAATAAAACGCGTGATTCTCATGTAACAAACTTTTCACATTTTCTGGCTTCAAGATGTTGTTCCAGATGTTGCCCCATCTAACTCTACATCTGACTAAATCTTATTTTTGCAAAATGTAGTCAATTTCAAAAACCCAACACTGCTGAAGTTGAATGATGACTAAGACTTTTCAGTCTGTCTCTCTAACCATTTTGTAGAACTAGTAGTAGTAGTTGTCGTTGTGATAGTCGAAGTATAGTCATTCTCTATAGCACCTTCTTGATTCACAATCTTATTACTACTACTACTACCTTTCCTTTTAAACACAACAATCGTGCAAATGCAAATAAGTGCAAAAAATGCACATGCAAGTATAAGAATAGCACCTATTGTTGAAATCTTCAATTTGTCTAAGATTCCATAAACCTTCAATGAGTTGCTTGCCTTTTTTTATTTTATTTTATAGAAACTAGTGTTGGGAATTTATCTTTTTTATTTATTTTTTTATTTTTAAGATTTCACTCTTAAATATATTTTAAATTTATATTTGAAATAAAATAATAATAATAGGATTTAAAATTTATATTTCAGTTTAGAATATTTAAGATTTGTTTAGAATTTTTAAAAATAGTTTGTTTTTTAAAATATATGATTTGTTTTTTATGTAGCTCTATATATATATATAGTCATATAGTTATAAATAATATAATGAGAAAGAAAACTAAAACATGAGAGTATTCTCCATGTAACAATATATTTTCACCCTTAACAAAAAAAAATCATAACCATAACATGAAATATGCACATGTAATAACCCATAATCAAAAACCAAAATCAAAACCAAAACCAATACATGAAAAGTATGATACCTTATATAACCCATAACCCATAATCAATACATGAAAAGTAGGATACGTACACATGTATTACAAACTCAAAATCAATACATGAAAAATATGGTCATGAATCATATGAAGATGTAGAGGGAAAAAAAAAATCAACATGAATCTCAGACTGAATACAACACAAAGATATTCAGTCAGGGAGGAGTGTTAAACAAAAACAACAACAAAGGATGTGGATGAACAACAACAACAACAACAAAATCAACATGAATCTCAGGTTGGATACAACACAAAGATATTCAATCGAGGATGAGTGTTCAAAAAAGTTTTTCAACTCAAATCCTATAGGTCGGATACAACACAAAGATATTCGGTCAAAGAGGAGGATTGAGAAAAAAAAATTCAGCGCAAATCTCGGATTTGATACAACAAAAAGATATTCAGTCAAAGAGAAGTGTTGAGAATTATGCCTAAATGTCTTTTTTTGAAGATTTTAGTCTTAAATATATTTTAGATTTATATTTGAAATAAAATAATAATAGGATTTAAGATTTATATTTCAGTTTAGAATATTTAAGATTTGTTTAGAATTTTTAGAAATAGTTTGTTTTTAAAATATAAACTTGTTCTGTTTTGCTATTCTTAACCCTAATTTTTTTCCCGCTCATTTTCCCACTCATTTTACCCTAAAATAATTAAAATAAAATATTAAAAAAGACCTCACCAATAATCGAACCCGCAACCTTTAACATCTATTTTGTATTTTTTGCCACTACACTATATCAATCAATTTGATACTATTTTCAATCAACGTCTAATAAATATGAAATTTTATATATCGCTCACCATGTTAAATATTTATTTATTTATTATTATTATTATTATTATTATTATTAGTTTTCTACTATTATTATTATTATTATTATTATTATTATTATTATTATTATTATATATTATTATTATATTTTTATATTATATTATTATTATTATTGTATATTATATAAGGATCGATGCTAAACAAAGTGACCTTATTACTCTTATAAAAAAAATAAAAATTGACCCTATTACCAGGTGCAAGTTGGGTGTGATTAAAAAGTTACTAAAAATAATGAAAACAAAATAACCAATTTTCATATTTTATTTTATCTATAATCTATAACAATAATAAAGGGAAGACATTAGTTTGGTGTAGCCTTTTTTTAGAAATCCCAAAATACCCTTAATAGTTTGTTTTTTTATTCTCTTCTTTAATAACTACCAAAACCAACTACTCTTCTTTTAGTTTACACATATTCTCCATATTTCTTCAACAAAATTCATATCCAATTCATGTTTTGTTTTCTCAAATTTTTTTAACTTGAATATTTGCAAATCATTCCATAAAAAAACTGCAATAAATTATCACAAACACAAATTTGATGGAGAAAAATCACTAACATGTAGATTTGTATAGACAAAAATAAAAAGCAGAGACAATACACTACTAACAACCAAGGCAGACACCAACATGTAGATTGTACAGGGTCCTTCTTTGTAGTGAAATTTTAACAATATAATACATCATATTATTCCATATATTTTGTGTGACTCATTTTTATTTTTATTTTTACATATAGAATGTGAAGTATGTAATCGAGTGATTAATAATATATAAGGAAATCTGAGAGGAAGAAGAAGGAACTGCCCAAAGGAAAGGAGGGATCTGATATGATTATGATTTGAATTTGTGATGGATGGGAGAAGAGACCACTGATTAGTATGTATCTGATGGAATGTATCTTATTGTTTCCTATTCTTTTTCTATCTCTCTCAACTCTTCTTTTTCATTTTTAAAATTTATTTTACAACAACTTCATCTATAATCTATAACAATAATAAAGGGAAGACATTAGTTTGGTGTAGCCTTTTTTTAGAAATCCCAAAATACCCTTTGTCGCGGTGATTTTCGGACGCCAAGCTATTGGTTAACTTTGGTTCTCAAAAATTATGATTCACCACCGAGCTTTAATTTATCCAAGGGAAGGGGAAAAGATCGAATAAACCCATAATAAAAAATTAGAGATTTTAAGGTTCGGGGGTTAGTTAAACAAAGGGAAGGTATTAGCATCCTATGTATCCGTAGTACTCTACGGGAACCTCTTGTAAAATATGTATTTTTGTGCTAAAAATATTTTGCTTGTAAAATTTGCTTATAAATGATTGAGTAACGATGAGAGAGTTTTTATTAATTTTTGGATATTCAAAAGAAAAGAAGAAAAAAAGTTTTATTAATTTTGAATTGGGAAGACACAAGGTCTTTTGCACTACGTACCCGCGAGGGATCAAAATCTCGTAGTTCGGGGTAAAATTTGTAAAGTGATTCGTTTGATTGATTGATTTTTTTTTTAGGAGAAAAGACGAGTCGTCATCTTAAGTTTAAACTCCTTTTTAATCCGCCACGAACATACTGAAAAGTTTATATCTTTTCCTGCCATATGTCATGGGAAAATGAATTTCAACTAGAGATGACTCACGTCTAAACTCTCTTGAGAAAAAGTTTGAATTTGAAAAGCCAAGCGGCAAAAGATTTGGATTGTTTTGTATTTTTTTGTCTTTGTGAAAATATTTAAATATGCTTAAGTGTATTAGAGCATTTATTGAAAAAAAAGTTTGAAAAAGGTTTCTCGACGAAAGTCGAAGTTTATTATAAAAGATTTCTTTTTTTTTTTGAAAGTATTTGAATGTTTTTTGCTTTTATTATTTTAAGAAAAATTGTATTTTAGAACGTCGGTTATTCGGACCGCAAGCCATCCGACAGGAAATCCGAAGTCACCGGAGAGTGAAAAGTCATCCGCCAAACCACTCCTTTTTTTCATTCTTTTTTGTTTAAATACAATGATTTTTTATTCTCAAGGTCAAAAATAGCGAACAAGCAAATGCGCAAAAATAATCGCAACACGAGGTTAACGAAAAATTTCCCCTTTCCTCTTGGCCTTACACAATATAAATCACACAATATTTTTTTTTGCATTTTTATATTTAAGCAATAATAAACAAGATAAATAACATGGCATTTTTTTGACGTTTTTGATATTTAAACATAGCATATAACATATAAATAATGTACAAAATAAATAAATTAAATGACATTCAAATATAATAGAACAAATAAATAAAATAATAAAAATAAAATGAAAAATAAAAAAATAAATAAAATAGAGCAGGGGGTGTAAACAGCAAGACAGGGGGGGTGTAGATAGCAAACTGGACTAGGCCCAGTCCATCAAGGCCCACTGGCGCCAAACAGAAAGGGGAAAGAGATCTGGGCCGTCTGATTGATCAGACGTCCCTGATCTGATCAAAAAAAGAAAATGTGATGGAGTGATCAGGAGCGTTTGATCAGATCAGACGGTCCTGGGTGCGCAGGTTCGCGATAATACCATAGACAGGCACACATGGGATTGGACCTGGGTATATATATATGAAAAAACCTAGAAAACTTCATTTTTCCCATTTTTTCTTCTTCTCTCTGCCGCAGCCTCTCTCTATTTTCTCTTCTCTCTCTCCTGTTCTTCATCCTTGAAGAACACGATGAATATTCATCGTTTCCGGCGAGAGCTCGCCGTGCCGGAGCGATTCCGGCAGCGGCTCCGCCGGCCCCAACCCAGAAAAATTAAAAAAACAAATTTTTTTTTTTTACCAAAAACCTCCTATTTCTTATTCTAAACCCAAATACAAACCCCAAAACACCTAAATCCTACTCAACGGTTCTAGATCGAGAAAAGAAAAAACGGAAGAAAAAAGAAAATCAACCTTTTGTTTTTGTGTTTCTTTTTCTTCTCCTTCTTATCTTTGTCTTTCGATTCTGTTCATGGTGAGTTTGATTTGATTTCGGTTCGATTCGTGATGTTTATTTTTTTGATTCTGGATCTTTTTCTGGATTTGATGAAGTTGGTGATGAATCTGTTTTTTGTTTATGTTTTTTTTGATGATTCAAGAAGATGAAAATTTTTTGGATCTGGTTTTTTGATTATGGTTTGTGGGTTTTTGCGTTCTGCTGATGATGAACGAAGAAGATGAATATTTGATTTTTTTCTATTTTTTTTTTGTGTTGCGGTTACTGCTGGAAAAATCCCCCCTTTCTCTGATTTTTTCATCTGATATATACCCAAAAAATTAGGGTTTAAGTACCCAAAGGATTTTGCTTGATACTGGACAAAGACATTGTTAGGGGAACAAGAATCTGAATTTGGGAAAAAAAGTACACTGTTTCTGCAGAAAGCACATCCCTTTGCGTGTTTGGAGGAACAATTGACTTTGGACAATTTTTGATTTTTTAATTAATTAAAAAACAGAAAAAGAAATAAAGAAATAAATAAAAAACCAATAAATAAATAATAATAATAATAATAATAAAACTGAATAATATAATAAAATAAAAATAATAAAGATTGAAAAAACAAAATAATAATAATAATAATAAATGAACACAAAATGAGGTATTTTAAAATACCTCTCTGCCGAAATTTCGTTTGAAAAAGCGAAACAAATCCCAGACAAAAATGCATGACATATGGACATGAGGCGGGATCTTAGGTCAAAAATTGGGGTATGACAGATGCCCCTATTTAAGTTCCTTCATCCGGAGAGATGAAGATTGAAATTTTCATCTCGATTGGGGGAAGAAGCTTAAATACAAAATACACAATTTTGGACCTAAGATGCCGAGAATGCTTATGATGCAAATGCAAATACAAGATTTTGAATCTTGTGAGAAAGTGGAATCACAAGAGACAAGCTTTTATTACTGGGGAACAGAGATATTTACAGGTGAGCAACAAAAAGTGACTCGACAGAGGGAAAAAAACAATGATAGGGAGAGGAAAACGATCCAACCCCACTGGTGAAACAATGTAATTTTACCGGGGATAAGTTACCTACTATCATATGGATAGTTTAACACAAGTAAATGGAAAAAAGATGAGACACTGTCTACTATCGCATGGATAGCTTAAAAAAACGAGTGACGAATGATGAGACACTGTCTACTATCGTATGGATAGCTTAAAAAAGACGAGTGACGAACATTGCTAACTAACATATGGATAGTCTAGCAGAAACAAAAATGACAAAAATTGTCTACCAACATATGGATGGTTTTGATATGTATATTACCTACTACCATATGGATAGCTTATAAAAGGTAATATCAAAAAGAGACACCGTCTACCAACATATGGATGGCTTATAAAAGACGAGTGACAAACATTGCTAACTAACATATGGATAGTCTAGCAGAAATAAATGACAAAAATTGTCTACCAACATATGGATGGTTTTGATATGTATATTACCTACTACCATATGGATAGCTTATAAAAGGTAATAACAAAAAGAGACACCGTCTACCAACATATGGATGGCTTATAAAAGACGAGTGACAAACATTGCTAACTAACATATGGATAGTCTAGCAGAAACAGATGACAAAAATTGTCTACCAACATATGGATGGTTTTGATATGTATATTACCTACTACCATATGGATAGCTTATAAAAGGTAATATCAAAAAGAGACACCGTCTACCAACATATGGATGGCTTATAAAAGACGAGTGACAAACATTGCTAACTAACATATGGATAGTCTAGCAGAAATAAATGACAAAAATTGTCTACCACCGTATGGATGGTTTTGATATGTATATTACCTACTACCATATGGATAGCTTATAAAAGGTAATAACAAAAAGAAAAGGGACTTCCACGAAGGGAATATATAACTCTGCCGGGAACTCCAAAGGAGATATTGGAAGGTTAGATTGAAAAATACAGATTTCTCATGATGAGAAGCCATCTAAAAAGTTCTTGATTAACATCTCCTGACCAGATATACTGGGAATGACATCACACAGGGAAGTTGAGAATATATGTGTTGGTACGCAAGCTACTCCAATGAAGAGATTGTCGCTTGCTGATTCAAATTAGAAGTCGATCCAGGAAAGAACCGGAGAGAAATAGTCAAAAAAGACCTTATGCCCAATGAGAAGTGAGCTCGACTGGGGATCTTCCTATCCGTGTATTCGGAAAGGGATACAACTGAAGCAGCTTGGAATATGTTTGATGGAGACATCTCTAGATTAGACTCAATGGGGATGACTCTTTTTGTAATGTATGATTGATGGAGACATCTCTGGACCATACTCACTGGGGATGACCAGACTCACTAGGGATGACTCTTTTTGTATGAATGATAGAGACATCTTTGGACCAGACACACTGTGGATGACTCTTTTTGTGATTTATTGAAGCAAGACACATGATGGTCAATGCAGTATGTATGAATGATTCTGTTTGCATGTTGCACATGAATACGAACATATGTATGGACATGTGAATGACTGTATGTATGTATGTATATATGTATATATGTTTGTATATATGTATGAATGTGTGAATGGTTGTATGTATGTATGACTGTGTGAATGATTGTATGTATATGTGTATTTGCTGATGCATGATATGCATTTGGTTGTAGGCGTAGCATTAACGAATACTATATGAAATGCATGATGGATGCATGAAATGAAATGTTGGTAAATACCATGTTTTGGATGCCAATAATTTTTGGACTTAATCGAATGTTGAATGCCAATAAAGACTGGGCTTTGAATGTTGAGCTTTTCAGGATGCCAATGAAAATTGGGCTTTGGAAGATGCCAATGGTATATTGGGCTTTTGACATGCCAATGGGTTTTAGGCTTTCTGGTTGTGAAAGTGGCGCCACTTCTATTAGAAAATTTGGAAATCTTGAAATGCATGCGTGATGCTATATGTGTGAATGATATGTTAAGAAATGCCTTAACGAATGCAATTTGATGCATGGTTTAATGCTTGAAAGATGCAAGCGTGAACGACGCAAGATGCATGATTATGATTTGTATGAAACGTGATGATTGATTGATGTATACAACATATTGACCTTGGGCTGCGCCCTTGGAGGATGGGCCTTTTATTGTAGGTATTAGGTTCCAAGCAATGTTGGTTTTTTTTTTTTTTTGAAGATGTCAATGAATATTGGAATTTTTTTGGATGCCATGAGGTGACGGGCGAAACGCTAAAGCAAAGCGCCGTGATCAATGCATGATGCATGGTTATGATTTGAATGTTTGAAAAGTTTCCTCGCGTTGGGAAATGGAGAGGGGTTAAGAAGATTTTTGCTAGCATGGTCTCCCGACACCCGAGTTGAACTCAATGGTTGTATGACAGCAGCTTGCTTGAGTAGCTTTGAAAGGATGGAGAGGACTTGCCCCTAGTGTAGCCCATTTTGCCCCTTTCTTTTTTTCTCTTTGAAAATCCCTAACTTTTGACTGGACCGCTCTTTCGAGTTTTCAGTCCACCAAGAGTATATTTCCTTTTTGTGTCCCTAATTTTTGCCTGGACTGCCCTTTCAGGTTTTCAGCCCACCGGGACGCTCATTTTTTGCCTAAGCCACCCTTTCGGGTTTTCAACTTAGCGAGCTGTTCTCCCCTTTTTTTTTTTTTTTTATATAGAAAGAATCAAGATTGATATGCTGATATGCAAACTTCTCAAAGAGATGTCATTTGTTATTGGTATGCAAACTTCTCAAAGAGATGTCATTTGTTATTGGTATGCAAACCTCTCAAAGAGATGTCATTTGCTCTTGAATAAGCTTCCCAAAACAGGTTTGAGCTTCTTCTTTCATTGGGGAAAGGAAAAAAAACATACAAGCCTCTTAAAGATAAGCACTTGCTGGAGATAAAATTGATAATTTTTGTTGGAAAGATTTGAAGACGGACCAATATTGGTGATTCCGCTGGGGAGGAAAAAATTATGTTGTGGAGTGTCGAGTTTGCGAAATAAATGCAATCTCCTGAACCACCTTCCAAACAGTAACTGCTGGGGATCAAAATTCAATCCAGGAACAATCTGGAGAGAAACGGTCAATCAAGACTTTGGTGAGGGAATATCTCAACTAAAGGGTTGTTCTATCCAAGTATGAACTGGAGTAGAACGCTCAATAAAATGCTTCCATAAGGAACAAGCTTAATGGAGATTCAAAAAATAGTGTGATTTTCTGCTTAAAGGGTAAACTCTAATCGAGAGAAGTACATACACCTTATGAAGAGAAGGGACAAATATCAAAAATTCAAAAATGAGCAACGAATATAAATTCGGCTATGCGTGATGAATGCATGAATGTCATGATGTGTATATTGTATATGCTGACAAAACAGGCAAAACAGATAGACAAACAAAATGGAGATGACCAAACAACACCAATACAACCGGATACTCAGCCAATCAAGATGGAAACATTACTGGAGAGAGAACAAAACCACTGATAGAGTAGATCCTTTCTTCAATGCCCAAATCTCACTGGGGAGGAAAAATACTTCTTCGGGAGGAAACTCCAAAATTCAATCCTCTAATACCACAATCAGTTGAAAGGGAATTAATGTGAATTCCTCTTTGATGCTTAACTGGGGAGCATTCAAGTTCAATTTTTAGTTGGGGGCGTTGAATCACATACCCAACATATTATAACAATACTCCAAAAGATCAACTTTGTCGGAGGATGATTCTTGGCTTAAGGAGGAAGAAATTATTTTGACAGATCTGGATTTCCCCTGAAGCCATTTTGGGTGCCCCACGTTTTACTGTGTTGGTCAAGGTAACCTTCTATTCACAACTTGCCCCAGATCGTATGGCCTTTGAGATAATACGTTTGATCAATGGATTCACAGAGAGATTTTTCGAATCTCGAGGTGACTGTCCCAGATTGGCGATACTTGACATAATCTTTTCTCAACAAATCTTCTAAGCAACATGCCCCTAGCTGAATGTCAATTGTAAGTTTTCTTGATGTCAAGCAAATGTTTTACAAGCAGAAAAAAGTTTATTCTAAAAATGAGAATTCTAATTCAATAGTTATGTGAATCTTGAAGTTTTTTTCTTATTTTTTTATTTTTTATATTATTATTTTTTTTATAAAAGGATGTCGCAAAACCTTATGACCGAATCATTGGTTAGGATATGACATTTATTTTTTGAAAGACAAATATAGTAAAGCATATGATACCATCATAGATTTTGGGCCAAAATTATGGGAGTCGGGAACGCTTTAAAGTATGCTATCAAAATAAACCCTGCTTCAATTAGGACTTTTGAGGGTTGTAAGGTGGCCTGGTTCACGGTTTTCAGAAAAAAGATTTTAAGGCTCAAAGATTATTTGTGCCCACCCATTCTCCGTGGTGTTCTCCAATCCTATGTCCGGTTTATTCAACCTAAGTTTTCATTTCTCAAAAAGGATTTTGATGATTAAGGAGCCAGCGAGGTTTTTGGAGTAGTACACTCACCTCTTTGTGGTTGTAGTCACACAAGTTTGTCCTTTTTTTTCATATTGAGGACCTTGGCTTTGGTAGTCCTTTCGTATTTTATTTTCCCTAACTTTTGCTTGGACTCCTTCTTTTGAATTGGTAGTCCAACGGGATGTCCTAATTTTTGCCTGAGCCACTTGTTTTCAAGTTTGGTCTTAGCGGACTTTTCTTTTTTTGGACAAATCATGTGACATATGACTTTGTCTTGATCTATTGAGAGGTGATGACTGTCTCGTTCTTTGGTGGATGAGGGATAACCATCGTGGTTGATCCTTATAAACACATGTCTTTTTGAAATCTGAACACTCGGTCAAATCAACTGAGGACTACCCTGCCCCAGGTTAAATGTAAGGTTTTTTTTTTTTACATTGAAAAGAAACTCCTACTTCAAGGCTCAAAAAGGGTTAACAAGGGATTATCTTCCTTATATCTCCGGTGTTTGGGATTTGAAACAATGCCTGTACATCATCAACAAGGTTTTATTCAAAAGCACACAATCAAAATTTTTTGCGTTTTTTATCGTCACCCTCCCTCCAATTTCCGCATAAGCAAGAAAATTGGTAGAATTTGGTATCATAATGCCAAAAACAAATTTAATTGAAAACAAAAAAAATGAGTGTAACGAATGAATTTCTTCAAGACTAACATACTCATTGTGTTGAGATAAACATTCAAGAAAATAAACAAGTTCTTATATACAAATAATGCATTAACCAAGAAAAATACAAATGACAACAGCAGTACAATGCCAAAATTGGGGAAGAATTTTCCATCTAGACTTGAGCATTCGCAGCGATCTATTTCAAATTGGCTTTCCCAGAAATTGCAAACGAGGTCATTCGGGACTTAAACCAATCTCGTCAATAGCAGCCATAACCTGAGGTCATACGTTCATCTGAATAACCCTTAATCATATTCACCTTTGCTCGGAGAGTAACTACCTCTTCGTGAAGCTCGTAGTTCTCTGGCTTAGACCCGTCTTGATTAGCTCGGTGTTGTATTTTGTGACACAACTTGATTGGACGGAGAGAAAAAGACACGAATAGATCGCCAGAATGCGAAAACTCGACTGATGAATGATGCATGAATGCAATGCAAATGATTTTTTTATATATTTTTATTTTATTTTTAAGGAACTTAATATTAATTGCAAACGTCGTAAGGAGACAAAATTTTTTTATATTTTTTTTTAAATGGAAGGATTACAAAACCTACGACGTTCGCAAATGTAATCCTAGTTTCCTTGAAAATAAAAATAATGAATTTTTATGAATGCAAATGCTATGGTATGGAAAGATATGGTCCGGAATAGTTTTGAATGTCAGTTATATGGTGCTAAAAAGTTTCCAAACTACCCCCCCTCACATGTAGATTCTAAGCTCCCAAAATGCTTCCTAAAATCATTGATCTTATTCGAAAGTATCACAGCCATTGTGAATCCTCACAAGACCGCAACACCTCCAAAAAATCTCTTTTAGGTGTGGCCTTCGCGTCAACCCTACGAGATATCCACCAAGAAGGTCAACGCTTAACCACCAATTAGGGTTCTAAACAGAGGTCCCTAATAACACGTTTCGAGGTTCTAGACTGGTTAAAAGGTCCCTAGAGTCACGGATCCAATGAGAAAATATCATCGCCATTGCAAATCCTCGCAAGACAACGATATTTTCAAGAGGGTCTACTCTAGGCGTGGTTTTCATGTTAACCCTACGAGGTATCCACCAAGAAGGCCAACACTCAACCACTAACTTATCTTAAGTGTTTGCTCAAGTCCGGGTAGAGGACTTTTCTCTCATAAATATTAAACCCAAACATATAAGCATATAAAGCAATATGAAATATACAAGAAAAAATAATAGCACAAATATAACATATATACAAGTTAGGCTCAACCCTTTTGGGGGATTCCCCAGTGAAGTCGCCATTTCTGTCGCGGTGATTTTCGGACGCCAAGCTATTGGTTAACTTTGGTTCTCAAAAATTATGATTCACCACCGAGCTTTAATTTATCCAAGGGAAGGGGAAAAGATCGAATAAACCCATAATAAAAAATTAGAGATTTTAAGGTTCGGGGGTTAGTTAAACAAAGGGAAGGTATTAGCATCCTATGTATCCGTAGTACTCTACGGGAACCTCTTGTAAAATATGTATTTTTGTGCTAAAAATATTTTGCTTGTAAAATTTGCTTATAAATGATTGAGTAACGATGAGAGAGTTTTTATTAATTTTTGGATATTCAAAAGAAAAGAAGAAAAAAAGTTTTATTAATTTTGAATTGGGAAGACACAAGGTCTTTTGCACTACGTACCCGCGAGGGATCAAAATCTCGTAGTTCGGGGTAAAATTTGTAAAGTGATTCGTTTGATTGATTGATTTTTTTTTTAGGAGAAAAGACGAGTCGTCATCTTAAGTTTAAACTCCTTTTTAATCCGCCACGAACATACTGAAAAGTTTATATCTTTTCCTGCCATATGTCATGGGAAAATGAATTTCAACTAGAGATGACTCACGTCTAAACTCTCTTGAGAAAAAGTTTGAATTTGAAAAGCCAAGCGGCAAAAGATTTGGATTGTTTTGTATTTTTTTGTCTTTGTGAAAATATTTAAATATGCTTAAGTGTATTAGAGCATTTATTGAAAAAAAAGTTTGAAAAAGGTTTCTCGACGAAAGTCGAAGTTTATTATAAAAGATTTCTTTTTTTTTTTGAAAGTATTTGAATGTTTTTTGCTTTTATTATTTTAAGAAAAATTGTATTTTAGAACGTCGGTTATTCGGACCGCAAGCCATCCGACAGGAAATCCGAAGTCACCGGAGAGTGAAAAGTCATCCGCCAAACCACTCCTTTTTTTCATTCTTTTTTGTTTAAATACAATGATTTTTTATTCTCAAGGTCAAAAATAGCGAACAAGCAAATGCGCAAAAATAATCGCAACACGAGGTTAACGAAAAATTTCCCCTTTCCTCTTGGCCTTACACAATATAAATCACACAATATTTTTTTTTGCATTTTTATATTTAAGCAATAATAAACAAGATAAATAACATGGCATTTTTTTGACGTTTTTGATATTTAAACATAGCATATAACATATAAATAATGTACAAAATAAATAAATTAAATGACATTCAAATATAATAGAACAAATAAATAAAATAATAAAAATAAAATGAAAAATAAAAAAATAAATAAAATAGAGCAGGGGGTGTAAACAGCAAGACAGGGGGGGTGTAGATAGCAAACTGGACTAGGCCCAGTCCATCAAGGCCCACTGGCGCCAAACAGAAAGGGGAAAGAGATCTGGGCCGTCTGATTGATCAGACGTCCCTGATCTGATCAAAATAAGAAAATGTGATGGAGTGATCAGGAGCGTTTGATCAGATCAGACGGTCCTGGGTGCGCAGGTTCGCGATAATACCATAGACAGGCACACATGGGATTGGACCTGGGTATATATATATGAAAAAACCTAGAAAACTTCATTTTTCCCATTTTTTCTTCTTCTCTCTGCCGCAGCCTCTCTCTATTCTCTCTTCTCTCTCTCCTGTTCTTCATCCTTGAAGAACACGATGAATATTCATCGTTTCCGGCGAGAGCTCGCCGTGCCGGAGCGATTCCGGCAGCGGCTCCGCCGGCCCCAACCCAGAAAAATTAAAAAAACAAATTTTTTTTTTTTACCAAAAACCTCCTATTTCTTATTCTAAACCCAAATACAAACCCCAAAACACCTAAATCCTACTCAACGGTTCTAGATCGAGAAAAGAAAAAACGGAAGAAAAAAGAAAATCAACCTTTTGTTTTTGTGTTTCTTTTTCTTCTCCTTCTTATCTTTGTCTTTCGATTCTGTTCATGGTGAGTTTGATTTGATTTCGGTTCGATTCGTGATGTTTATTTTTTTGATTCTGGATCTTTTTCTGGATTTGATGAAGTTGGTGATGAATCTGTCTTTTGTTTATGTTTTTTTTGATGATTCAAGAAGATGAAAATTTTTTGGATCTGGTTTTTTGATTATGGTTTGTGGGTTTTTGCGTTCTGCTGATGATGAACGAAGAAGATGAATATTTGATTTTTTTCTATTTTTTTTTTGTGTTGCGGTTACTGCTGGAAAAATCCCCCCTTTCTCTGATTTTTTCATCTGATATATACCCAAAAAATTAGGGTTTAAGTACCCAAAGGATTTTGCTTGATACTGGACAAAGACATTGTTAGGGGAACAAGAATCTGAATTTGGGAAAAAAAGTACACTGTTTCTGCAGAAAGCACATCCCTTTGCGTGTTTGGAGGAACAATTGACTTTGGACAATTTTTGATTTTTTAATTAATTAAAAAACAGAAAAAGAAATAAAGAAATAAATAAAAAACCAATAAATAAATAATAATAATAATAATAATAAAACTGAATAATATAATAAAATAAAAATAATAAAGATTGAAAAAACAAAATAATAATAATAATAATAAATGAACACAAAATGAGGTATTTTAAAATACCTCTCTGCCGAAATTTCGTTTGAAAAAGCGAAACAAATCCCAGACAAAAATGCATGACATATGGACATGAGGCGGGATCTTAGGTCAAAAATTGGGGTATGACACCCTTAATAGTTTGTTTTTTTATTCTCTTCTTTAATAACTACCAAAACCAACTACTCTTCTTTTAGTTTACACATATTCTCCATATTTCTTCAACAAAATTCATATCCAATTCATGTTTTGTTTTCTCAAATTTTTTTAACTTGAATATTTGCAAATCATTCCATAAAAAAACTGCAATAAATTATCACAAACACAAATTTGATGGAGAAAAATCACTAACATGTAGATTTGTATAGACAAAAATAAAAGCAGAGACAATACACTACTAACAACCAAGGCAGACACCAACATGTAGATTGTACAGGGTCCTTCTTTGTAGTGAAATTTTAACAATATAATACATCATATTATTCCATATATTTTGTGTGACTCATTTTTATTTTTATTTTTACATATAGAATGTGAAGTATGTAATCGAGTGATTAATAATATATAAGGAAATCTGAGAGGAAGAAGAAGGAACTGCCCAAAGGAAAGGAGGGATCTGATATGATTATGATTTGAATTTGTGATGGATGGGAGAAGAGACCACTGATTAGTATGTATCTGATGGAATGTATCTTATTGTTTCCTATTCTTTTTCTATCTCTCTCAACTCTTCTTTTTCATTTTTAAAATTTATTTTACAACAACTTCATCAAGATAACGAGAATGCGATGCATGAATCAACCACTGTCATCACTTTGCCCATTCAAAACACGACAAAAATCAATCATTTTGGTTTTTTTGGTTTTTTCTTCACTCTCTTTGTAGCAGCAGTGAATAAGCCCGCCGACAGTTGGTACTAGAATTTTTGGATTTCGCTAAGAAAAGTTCTGTCTTGATTTGTTTCTATATTCTCTCTTTTCTTTTTTCTATAATGTTTTCCTCTAAATTTGATTATTTACTGTATTGATGGTATTTTATTCATTTTTTTTTTTTGTGTTTTCAACCCCAGGATAAAAGAGAAGAATATGTCACAACGATATTATGGCTATGAAATCACATGAATCAAGGGGAAAAATTGGGTCTTTGTGAAGGTAATTTTTGTGCTTTTTATTTGTAATGTCAATAGATCATCATGAGTCTATACAAAACATATGTGTGTGCAAATATCCTTTTAAATTAGTCAATAAAGTATCTTTGTCAAATTGAATTTATTGATTTAATTGAGTGTAATAATAATATCTACCAGAATGATTGAACAATGTTTTCAATAAAAATTAGCCTTTGGTAGTCAATAGGTACATAGATTTTTTTTTCATGAATTTAATTATTGTTTGTGCGTGTTAATATTTATTTTATAGAATATGTGTTTATTTGACATATGACAAATTTGTAAAGGTAAGTAAAATATTGATGGCTAATGGATGAAGATGTTACTTATCGATTCATTGTTATTAAGGTTAGTGCACTAATACACCCTTCCTTCTCTTATTCTAACATGGGTACATAATTGCTTTATTCAAAGGAAATCTATGAAGCATAGTCACTCTTCAAATTATCCGTGTTTTGTGTCCGACAGACACGGACACAACACTGACATTTATAATTACACTTAATTATGTTATTTTCTTAAAATATTATCGATATCAACATGTCATGTCCGTATTGTGTCGGATGTCCGTGCCTCTGTTCGTGCTTCATATAAAAAGGAATCTTCACATTTAATTTCGTTGTTGTTGTCTTATTATTTCGTATTGTTTTAATTTCATTGTTGTGTGAAACCTAATATAACAGGTTTACAATAAGCTTTGTAGTTTGTTTGTTTTTGTTGTTCGATAAGTTGAATAATTTGAGAAAAAAGTACATTTTTGGTTATGGTTACGTTGTTGATTCTTTGATTTTAGATGCTATAAATTTTGGTAACATATATGTTTTGTCAATGAATATTTGAAATTGTAAATTTTGTTTTGTTTATTTTCATTATTTTCCTGTTTATTTTTAGTTTGTATTTTAATACTTCAATTTGCATGAATTTTGTTTGCCTCTAACTAAAGGATCACCCTATTAAAAGTTTATAAATGTTGGTGAACTATTATTTGTTTCAGGTGTAATGTTTAATTTCTTTTGTCTATACTTCTACTTAACATTTTTAGCATAATATAGAATATGAAATTAACTCTTAATTTTGTTGCAATTAATAGGTGTTAATACAATTTACACTACAAATTCAACATATCCAAAGATGATGTTACAGCTCATTGCTGAAGTGATATGCAAGTGAATATAACATTAATCATTGTATGAGTTAACTGCAAGATAGAAAAACCGTGGACATTAATCAAGTATTGCCTTATTATACATTTTAATGAGCTCTTTTTTTCATTATATTGATCTCTTTTACACTTGAAAAACCATGGACACATATAGTTTTATTTGGGTTTTAATTTGTGAATGTTATTATATGAGTTAACATAGCCACCGCTTTCTTTCTTTTTCTCATCAAATCTAAATGTTTCCGGTCACGATGAAGACCTCCGGTGCTGGTGGTGCGAGGTGTGGCGTAGCCCTCCGCATCACCCTTGATACCCTTCGCATCACCCTTGATACAAAGAGAACTAGATACACCATATTTTAGGCTCCAACTGACTACACATTAAGGAAATTGGTGGTGCTATTTCATATATATGTTTTGTTCATCCATTTATGCTTATATACATTTTGTCTATCAATATGTTGTTATTCTTTTTTAATTTATTTATTTTTTGGTTTAATTTAACTTTTATTTTTGTTTTATTGTGAAACCTGCTAAACCAAACAAAGTAAATGATTTGTAATTTTTTTATATTTAATATTTTTGTTTTATTGTGGAACCTTTTACTCAAATCAAACAAAGTAAAAGATTTTTAATTTCTTTTTTTGTTTAATACAAAATTTATATTATTTAAAATTAAAAGTAAAATACATAAATAATTCAAATAAAACCAAATTATATAAAAGACTCATGTAGTAAGTGCAATAAAAAAATACAAATAAAAAGTCGGACAAATGCGTACGTACAACTAATGCTTTGGAATCTCTCTAGAGTTAATTTTGGTCCTATTTTTTCACTAAGAGTTTTTTACATTGGATTTAAATCTCTGGGCCAGCTATTCCACCCTTTGAGGTGCCTCCAATCTAACGAGGGAAATAGTCATTGCTTTCGGCAGTGGATACCCTGGTCTCGACAAAAAAAAATGTCTCTATATATGTGACTCAGTTTGTTGTTTTCCAAAAATCAATTATTCATAGAAAAAAGATGTATGAAAATGGAGAACAATCTTTTATATACTTAGCATAACAGAAATTGCGGACAGACGGGCACGGGATATTATGTTCGCATTTTTTATTTTGCTAACGTGTATATCTTAGTTAATAATACAAGATAGTTCGTCTGATGACAATATATAACATATACAATGAAAAATCAACTTTTGTTCTTATACATTTTCTTTTCAATTTTAATGCACATAAATTACAATTTTTATTTTGAGGAAAACTGAAAATACACAAATTAGTTTAAATAAAAATTAAATTTATAATAAACCGCTTTTTATAATTTATATACTTTAGTATAACAAAAACGTTGATCACACAAACGGGCACGGAACGTGCCCGTTTGGCCACTAGTTGTTACATAATACTACTGATTAGACCCGTGCGGTGTATAGTTATGAATAATATAATGAGAAAGAAAACCAAAACATGAGAGTATTTTTCATGTAACAAAATATTTTATTCTCCATTTTCTCCATCAAATATATCCCACCAAATTCCGCAATACCAAAAACACAAAAAAAACCATATCAACTAAAAAGAAAAATGCTGCACGAAATGAACCATGTTTGTTTGATTGGAAAGGTATATATATATATATATATATATGGGGTTTGTTAACTTAGATCCACCTAAAATCATGAACGTCTAAGTTAGCAAGGTGCACCTTATCACTTTGGACAAATAAACCAATTACAACTACTCAAACATGTTATAAATAGAAGGGTAATTATGTCAATGCCATTTAATTAATTAAAGAAAATAATTAATTGAAGTGAGAAAGTCATGTGTCTTTCAAGCAACTTCCTATGTCCGATAAACCATGTGTTCCATGTTAAACCATGTGTCCCTTTTTAAAATAAAGTGGATATAAATTAGCAAAGTGAATGCAAATTAAGTAATATTTAAAATGGAAGTTACAAAACTATCCTTCAAGTTACTAGTTTTAAATTATAAATATGAATAGTTTTTTTGTCCAAAGTGAAAAAGTGCACCTTACTAACTTAGATCTTCATGTTTTTAGGTGGGCCTAAGCTAGCAAACCCCTATTTATATATATATATATATATATATAGGAGGGTAATTATAAATAGAAGGGTAATTATGTCAATGTCGTTTAATTACTTAAAGAAAATAATTAATTTAAGTGGGAAAGTCACGTGTCTTTCAAGAAACTTCCTCTATCCGATAAATCAAGTGTTCCATGTTAAGTCATGTGTCCCTTTTTAAAATAAAGTGGGTGTAAATTAGCAAAGTGAGTGCAAATTAAGTAACATTTAAAATGAAAGTTACAAAACTATCCTTCAAATTACTAGTTTTAAATAATAAATATGAATAATTTTTTTGTTCAAAGTGAAAAAGTGCACCTTGCTAACTTAGATCTACATGTTTTTTTGTGGGTCTAAGTTAACACCACCGAAAAAACATGTGGGAGTAAGTTAGCAAGCCTACTCCCACTTTTGTTTTACCAAAATGCCTATTTTATCTGTGGAAAACAAATTTTTTTTTTGGTTTTTACCACCAGTTTAATCTTGTTCGGGGGGTCAGTTCTGGCATCAAGTGGTTCCAGTCCCCTCCCGATCGCAGTTGCGTGGGATCGAACCGTGGTCCTCCCTACCAAGTTCAGCGCCAATTAATCACCACTGAACCAACTAACGATTGGTTAACTAATTAAAAAGAAACAAAAAAACCTTTTTCACCTCAAACATGTTTTCTTCACCTCCAAACACATACACGTCGCAGGTTTCTAATTGTGATATACTTTTTTTAAGGGAAATATATTATTAATAATAGTTGGTGGCACAAGATGAACAAAGGTCGGAAACAACGGAATTACAAATCAAATGTGCCGTATATAAGCGGAACAAAAAAAAAACCAAAATAAATACTGTCTAATAGAAACCTATTTTTTCTATAGTATTTGTTTTGATTTTTTCTTTCGTGTTCCGCTGATATACTTAAGCAGTGAAGTCAAATAATTCAAGTTATTACAATACTAAGATGGTAAACAAGTTAAACCATCTTCCACTCATCCTATCATCAATTCATTATTGTCAATTCATATTGTTGGATCCAAAGATTAATTTTCATGTTTTAATATTATTTTGGTTACCCATGAATTATATTATGATACTTTTGTACAATTTTCTACTGCTACTATTATTTAAATAAATAGTTTCGTTAATGCTTAAAAAAAAGGAGATTACCCTTAGCAATTTAGGATATACATCTCTTATCTCTTATATTATAAGTTTGTTCCGTTTTGTTATTTTTAACCCTAATTTTTTTTCCGCCCATTTTTCCTCACATTTTACCCTAACATAAATTCAAATAAAATGTTAAAAAATACTTCATCAAGAATCGAACCCACAACTTTTAACTTACAATGTTAAATATTTATTATTATTATTAGCTTCATACTACTACTACTACTACAATTATTTTTTATTTTTTTTGGTCAAGCTACTACAATTATTATTATTACTACTACTATTATTATTATTATTATTATTATTATTATTATTATTATTATTATTATTACATCAATTAGGCTTAGGAATAGCAAAACGGTTCAAATTTTCTAGGAGAGAGAGCAGTGGAGTATAGATGTCAGTCATAAATGATAAAAGATAGTAGTCCAAAAGCAAATAGACGGTGCTCAATTTCTCAATTTGAATATTTGATACGTAAGGGTTGCTATACTTATAGCAAAAACTTAGTATGAAAAAATTAGGGTTAAGTATTTTTTAGGACCATGTTTATCAGAGGTGAATATTGGTGTGAGAGATATATATTGGTACCAGAGATATATAATAATAATAATAATAATAATAATAATAATAATAATAATAATAATAAATATTTAATATGGTGAGAGAGATATATAGAATTCCATATTTATTAGATATTAATTACAAAATTATATCGAATTGATTGATTTAGTGTAGTGGCAAAATACACAAAATAGATCTTAAAGTTTGTGGGTTCGATTCTTGGTGAGGTATTTTTAAACATTTTATTTAAATTAGTTTTAGGGTAAAATGAGAGGGGAAAAAATTAGGGTTATTAAGAATAGCAAAACAAAACAAGCTACATAAAACTAATTATCTTCTTTCTTAGCTGTGTGTCTGCGTTGACTTGAAGGAAGGTATGTACTGCATCTCTCCAGAACTGGTCTTAGTTTGTTTTAGCCAAAATTTGCCAAAGGGGGAGATTGTTGGTGTTTTGTATGTTGGCCTCATTTTGCAAAAACAAGTTCTAGCAAGATGTTGGACCAGATGCCGTAGCATGTGGGTACAGCATCTGTCGTGACGGTAATTCTCGCTGTATTTATGCGCCATATCCTTGAAGATTCGCCTAAACAATATTTTCGCCTTTCCTTATATACTAAGACGCACGTTTTCATTGAGGTTTTATAAGGCGGCTGCACCAGGTTATATTTTCATAATATGCTACGCCATTTATGGAAACAAGAGATTTTATCCAAGAATATGTTTGCTGGATTTTTTCAACGACCAGCTGTATTGTGAAGCCCAAAAGCCTATGCTAACTCAGGGTATATATATGTGAAGACTAAAACCTAAAAGTTTACTGAAGCCGTATCTGAAGAACTTAGTTTTAAGGTTTGAGTCTTGTTATTTGTAAGCCTTTTCTTGTGGATTCTATAACACAAGCTTAGGCCTGTTTGGTTTGTTATTTTGTATAACTTCTCCCAAGCTTTTAAGCACGGAGACTGTTTTGTTGTTTGGTTAGTGAAACCACACTGTTCGTAGAACTGAATAATCACGAGGTTCGTGATAGAAAGGAAGTGAGACGGGGTCTCAAACTTAGGAGTTCCTAGGTTGAGTTAGCACGGGTAGAGTCTAGGAGATAAGTCGTAAACTTGGATGTTTGCTGTGGGCTTAGAACTAGATCTATTATAGTGGATTCCTTCCTGGCTTGGTAGCCCCCAGAGTAGGTCGTTGTGAACGCCGAACTGGGTTAACAATTCTCTGTGTTGTTTACTTTATTGTCTGTTGCTTTTACTTGTTGATTATATTCTACTGTGGACATACGCTTGAGCATTTGTCTTAGCATTACAACTGACTACGTACGACAATTGCTATAGCTTCTGTCTTAACATCTGTCCCCAGTAGGTGCCAGAATTTCAATTGGCATCAGAGCAGGCACCCTGTTCTGCGTGGGTGAGGACCAGGGAAGTTACTTTCTGGCATAATGAACAAGGATGGTGGCTATGTCAACAGACCTCCACTTCTGGATGGATCAAACTATGATTACTGGAAAGCCAAAATGGTGGCATTTATTAAATCACTTGATAGCAAATCTTGGAAGGCTATCCTAACGGGATGGGAGCATCCAGTGATGCGTGACAAAGATGGTAAAACTACAGGTGAACTAAAACCAGAAGCGGAGTGGACCAAGGAAGAGGATGAGCTTGCACATGGTAACTCCAAGGCGCTAAATGCCTTATTCAATGCTGTGGATAATAACATTTTCAGGATGATCAAACAGTGCTCAGTGGCCAAGGAAGCATGGGATATTCTAATGACTACACATGAAGGCACCGCTAAGGTGAAGAATTCAAGGCTACAGCTTTTGACCGTAAAGTTTGAGAACCTAATGATGGGTGAAGATCAATCTGTTCATGACTTCCACATGACCATTCTAGACTTTGCAAACAACTTTGATGCTCTAGGTGAAAAGCTAAGCGAGGAAAGAATGGTAAGAAAAATGCTTAGATCTCTTCCTAAGATGTTTGATATGAAAGTTACTACTATAGAAGAAGTACATGATATAGGAGTATTGAAACTTGAAAATTTAGTGGGTTCATTACAAACCTATGAGCTGGCTGCTAAAGAGAAAACCGAGAAGAGGAAGAAGAGTATAGCTCTTATAACGTGAGGAAGTAGAAAATGGTTTAGAAACTGATGAAAATTTATCTGAAACTATGGCACATCTAGGCAGGCAGTTCAACAGAATATTAAAGAAGATGGATGGAAGAGGCAGGACAAATGCTAAAGGCAATTTTTCTGATAATAACAGAAAGTTTAATGGTGAAAGAAAATACAGACCTGAGGAAAAGGCCAGTACTGGAAAAGGTGTTCAATGTCATGAATGTGAAGGCCATGGACATATTAGAGCTGAATGTCCAACATTCCTGAAGAAACAGAAGAAGGGTATGGCTGTCACTTGGTCTGATGAAGATGACTCTGAGGATGATGACTACTCTGAGTCTGCAAATCACATTACTGCACTTACTGGATTTATTGAATCTGAATCAGATGATGATGAATTGACCTTTGATGAACTAGCTGCGTCCTATAAAGCACTGAGTCAGAAGAGTGAAAAGGTTTGTCAGCAGCAACAAAACGTTATAAGTAAATTGCAAGATGAGAAGCTGAAGCATCAGACTCAAATATCTCAACTCACAAAGCAGTTACAATCTGAGAAGGCAAAGCATCTGTCCGAGGCTTCTGCTCTTAGAGATGAGGTAACCACATTGAACTATCAGCTGACTAGTTTAAATAAACAGCTTAGACTGCTAAATAATGGAACTGAAAGATTAGATATACTGGTTGAGGGTCAAGTTGCTGGGAAACCTAAGGGTATTGGAGTAGAATATAACTATCCTAAAAAGAAAAATGTTACTTTTACTAGTACATTTGTTCCTGCTAAAGACACTTATGATCCCACTGAAACCAGACAGATGCCACAGCATGTTCAACAACATCAGCCTGCCAAAGTCATTCCTAAACCTAAGGGATGGATCTGTCATTACTGTGGTAGAAGAGGTCACATCAGACCTTTCTGTTTTAGATTGTATGGGTTTCCAAGATGGTATAATAATCCCAGGTATGAATCTGATTCAAGCAATACAAAGAAAGAATGGAAACCAAAGGCAAATGATGCTGCTCACATAGCTCATATATCTCTGAGAGTTTCATCCAGAAATGATTGGTACTTTGATAGTGGTTGCTCAAGACATATGACTGGTGTTAAAAATTATCTAACCAATGTTAAAGCTTACACTACCAGTTATGTTACTTTTGGTGATGGGGCCAAAGGTCAGATCAAAGGCATTGGAAGTCTCATTGCAAATGGGTTGCCTAAGCTTGAGAATGTTCTTTTAGTGGAAGGATTAACTGCAAATCTCATAAGCATCAGTCAATTGTGTGATCAAGGAATGAAAGTGAACTTCACGAAGTCTGAATGCATTGTCTCAACTAAAGATGGTGAATCTGTTATGAAAGGAGTCAGGTCTAAAGATAACTGTTATTTATGGATTCCTGAAGAAAGTGCTCAAATTTCTTCCTGTCTCATCACTAGAGAAGATGAAGTCAAGTTATGGCATCAAAAGATGGGTCATCTTAATCTAAGGAGTATGAAGAAAGTCATAGCTGAAGATGCAGTAAAAGGAGTACCTAAACTGAAGATAGAAGAAGGAAGCATATGTGGTGAATGTCAAATTGGGAAGCAGACAAAGATGCCACACCCAAAGCTGCAGCATCTGACTACATCAAAGGTGCTTGAATTACTTCATATGGACTTGATGGGGCCTATGCAGGTTGAAAGTCTAGGAGGAAAGAGATATGCTTTTGTTGTTGTAGATGACTACTCAAGATTCACTTGGATCAACTTTCTCAGAGAAAAGTCAGACACCTTTTGTGCTTTCAAGGATTTGTGTAAACAACTTCAAAGAGAAAAAGATAGTGTCATTGTCAGAATAAGGAGTGACCACGGTAGAGAATTTGAAAACTCAAGATTCTCTGAGTTTTGCACTGCTGAAGGAATAGGACATGAATTTTCTTCACCTATTACACCTCAACAAAATGGTGTAGTTGAAAGAAAGAACAGAACTATACAAGAATGTGCTCGTGTCATGCTACACTCAAAGAAACTGCCTCAACACTTTTGGGCTGAAGCTATGAATACAGCATGTTACATTCTCAATCGTGTCACTTTAAGAGCTGGAACCACTAAGACCTTATATGAATTGTGGAAAGGTAGAAAACCTACTATCAAGTATTTTCATGTATTTGGAAGTAAGTGTTACATTCTGATAGATAGAGAACAAAGGAGGAAGATGGATCCAAAGAGTGATGAAGGTATATTCTTGGGATACTCAACTAACAGCAGAGCCTACAGAGTGTATAACTCCAGAACTCAAGTAATGATGGAATCAATGAATGTTGTGATAGATGATGTACCATCTGACGCTAAGACAGATGAAAGTCCAGATGCTGAAGCATTTGAATTCCAGCCTGAAGAAACTGCTAGTATAGAGGATTTTGAGGTAACGCCTGATATTCCTACCACTGATGATACTACTGCTCCAGTTAGTAAAGGACCATCTATCAGAGTCCAGAAAAATCATCCCAAGGATCTGATCATAGGGAATCCTGATGAAGGTATTACCACAAGAAGAAATCAAGATATAATCTCTAACTCTTGCTTTGTGTCAAAAATAGAGCCAAAAAATGTCAAAGAGGCTCTCATGGACAATTATTGGATTACTGCTATGCAAGAAGAGTTGAATCAGTTTGAAAGAAGTGAGGTTTGGGATCTAGTTCCTAGACCAAAAGGGTTGAATGTAATAGGTACTAAATGGGTTTATAAAAATAAATCTGATGAAAATGGAACTATTACAAGAAACAAGGCGAGGCTTGTGGCACAGGGATACACTCAAGTGGAAGGATTAGACTTTGATGAGACTTTTGCCCCAGTTGCTAGATTAGAGTCTATACGGCTGTTGCTTGGTGTTGCATGCATTCTGAAATTTAAACTTTTCCAAATGGATGTTAAGAGTGCCTTTCTCAATGGGTACTTAAATGAAGAGGTGTATGTGGAACAACCAAAAGGCTTTGTGAATCCAGATCTTCCTGATCATGTCTACAAGTTGAAGAAGGCTTTATATGGGTTGAAACAAGCTCCTAGGGCTTGGTATGAAAGATTGACTGAATTTCTTGTCAATCATGGATACAGGAAAGGAGGACATGATAAAACTCTGTTTGTAAAAGAAGAACATGGTAAACTAATGATAGCACAAATTTATGTTGATGACATAGTGTTTGGTGGGATGTCAAGTCAGATGGTGGAGCATTTTATCAAACAGATGCAGTCAGAGTTTGAGATGAGTTTAGTTGGGGAATTAACGTTTTTTCTTGGACTACAAGTGAAGCAAATGGATGAGACAATATTTATCTCTCAGAGTAAGTATGCAAAAAATATTGTCAAGAAGTTTGGAATGGATACCGCTACTCACAAAAGGACTCCAGCACCTACTCATTTAAAGTTGACAAAAGATGAGAAGGGTGTTAGTGTTGATCAGAGTCTCTACAGAAGTATGATAGGGAGTCTCCAATATCTTACAGCTAGTAGACCTGATATTAGCTTTGCAGTGGGTGTGTGTGCAAGATATCAAGCTGATCCAAAGATGAGTCACTTAACTCAAGTGAAAAGAATCCTCAAGTATGTTAGCGGCACATGTGACTACGGCATGATGTACTCACAAAGTGACAATTCTCAACTCATTGGTTTTTGTGATGCAGATTGGGCTGGCAGTGCTGATGACAGAAAGAGCACTTCTGGTGGTTGTTTCTTCTTGGGAGAGAATTTGATATCGTGGTTTAGTAAGAAACAAAACTGTGTGTCTCTTTCAACTGCTGAAGCTGAATACATTGCAGCTGGGAGTAGTTGTTCACAACTTGTCTGGATGAGACAGATGCTGAGGGAGTATAATGTTGAGCAAGATGCTATGGCTTTGTATTGCGATAATCTGAGTGCAATCAATATTTCAAAAAATCCTATACAACACAGTAGGACAAAGCACATAGACATTCGTCATCATTTTATCAGAGATTTAGTAGAAGAGAATGTGGTGGTTTTGAAACATGTTGCTACTGAAGAACAGCTCGCAGATATATTCACAAAAGCACTAGATGCTAATCAATTTGAGAAGCTAAGGGGCAAATTGGGAATTTGCCTGCATGAGGAATTGTAGCAGTTAATGTGTTTGAAGCGTGCAGCAGTTATTCTCTCTCTCTACTCTTATGTTGCGCACGCTAATTTAGGGAAAGTCTTAGAAACTTCCCTTACCTACTTCATCACACGCTACATTAGTGTGATAAGTTCTGATACTGTTGTTCAGCATCACTCTAGTTATGAGACTGCGAAGACTAGGCTTGTTGTTGAAGAAGTTGAAAAGAATGTTGAGTTGGAGCATTTAGGGAAATCTGATCAGGTTGAAACCCGAGATATTGTTGATGTGAATACTGTTAAGGATCCTGAGGCTGCTCCTAGTACTGATGACATGAAAGTGGATATTGATCCTGTAGCAAAGGTTACTGAAACTGGTGATACCATGGTTGACAATGGTCTGAATCTCATCAAGGACCCTGTTCCTCAATCTGACGTTGTGCCAGATGCTGAAGCATCTTTGGACCAACAGGTTCCTCGTCCTAATATTGTAGCTGACGTATGTTCTGATACTGGTTTTAGTACTGATGATACTGATAAGTCTCCACCCCTGGTGAAGACATTTGGTGCTGGTGTTGATACTCCTGTTGTCCAGAAGAAACAGTTGAAGGGAAATGCTGTAGAGAGTGACTCTGTCATTGAGGAAAAAGTGTCTAAAGATGAAGCATCTGGTGAAGCTTATGTTGGCAGACAAAGTGTAGGTGGCAAGAAGGTTGACAAAGTGTCTGTCTGGACCTTGAGGGCTACGCCTAGGATATCTTGTGCACTCTCATGTGCTGCTGGTCTGTAATTATGCTACTATGATGTGTTGCTACTTCTGTTTGTCAATGCATGACGCATTATGTTTGTCAAAATTATGGCTAAAAAGGGGGAGTAGTAGTAAAGATGCATGTTCTGTTCGTGATAATGCTGTGACACATGTTACACCATCAGGTATGCTATATCTGTATGTGTATGTTTGTTCTGTTGAGGGGGAGTATTCTCTACTGTGATATATGTTTGAGGGGGAGCAGGTATGCTATATCTGTATGTGTATGTTTGTTCTGTTGAGGGGGAGTATTCTCTACTGTGATATATGCATGAACTCAGGGGGAGCAATCTACTTTTGTGGTGATGCACGTTGTGTGTGACAGATGTCATTCCAAATGCCAAGGCATCTCGTCTGTTTTAGAGGAATCCACTTTTACTTGATACCTGAGAATTTATTTTTCTCAGTGGTGTAGGAATTTATTTTCCCTATGGTGATTCATATTTGTGGGAATTTATTTTTCCCTGGTTTAACTGTATGGCGCTTATGTGTGAGAGTTTATTTCTCTCCTATCTTGTACCCTATGAGGCTAAGTTGTGTATTTCCGCTGTTGCATGCCTCTGATGCTGCCTATTCATTATTTCTCACTTGAAGATCTCTTTTGAAAATAATGTGACAATGTATTATCTTCTTTCTTAGCTGTGTGTCTGCGTTGACTTGAAGGAAGGTATGTACTGCATCTCTCCAGAACTGGTCTTAGTTTGTTTTAGCCAAAATTTGCCAAAGGGGGAGATTGTTGGTGTTTTGTATGTTGGCCTCATTTTGCAAAAACAAGTTCTAGCAAGATGTTGGACCAGATGCCGTAGCATGTGGGTACAGCATCTGTCGTGACGGTAATTCTCGCTGTATTTATGCGCCATATCCTTGAAGATTCGCCTAAACAATATTTTCGCCTTTCCTTATATACTAAGACGCACGTTTTCATTGAGGTTTTATAAGGCGGCTGCACCAGGTTATATTTTCATAATATGCTACGCCATTTATGGAAACAAGAGATTTTATCCAAGAATATGTTTGCTGGATTTTTTCAACGACCAGCTGTATTGTGAAGCCCAAAAGCCTATGCTAACTCAGGGTATATATATGTGAAGACTAAAACCTAAAAGTTTACTGAAGCCGTATCTGAAGAACTTAGTTTTAAGGTTTGAGTCTTGTTATTTGTAAGCCTTTTCTTGTGGATTCTATAACACAAGCTTAGGCCTGTTTGGTTTGTTATTTTGTATAACTTCTCCCAAGCTTTTAAGCACGGAGACTGTTTTGTTGTTTGGTTAGTGAAACCACACTGTTCGTAGAACTGAATAATCACGAGGTTCGTGATAGAAAGGAAGTGAGACGGGGTCTCAAACTTAGGAGTTCCTAGGTTGAGTTAGCACGGGTAGAGTCTAGGAGATAAGTCGTAAACTTGGATGTTTGCTGTGGGCTTAGAACTAGATCTATTATAGTGGATTCCTTCCTGGCTTGGTAGCCCCCAGAGTAGGTCGTTGTGAACGCCGAACTGGGTTAACAATTCTCTGTGTTGTTTACTTTATTGTCTGTTGCTTTTACTTGTTGATTATATTCTACTGTGGACATACGCTTGAGCATTTGTCTTAGCATTACAACTGACTACGTATGACAATTGCTATAGCTTCTGTCTTAACATCTGTCCCCAGTAGGTGCCAGAATTTCATAAGCAATTTGAGTGTACTCTCAGAAGCTACACAAGAATAATCAAAGCATGTAAATCTGGTGGAATCAAGTCTGGATATGTTTTCCCTCAAGCTTAATCTACACAAGGATGAAATGGATGCTGAGTGTGTCAGTCCTACAAGTCTAGAAAGGGAATATCAAGAAAACTGTATTATTATTACCTCTTCTATGCAAAGGAACTATCTTCGAGAACATGGAAAGGAGAAGCAGTTTGTCATTTATGGAAAAAGTTAAAATATGGTTTGAGCACCTTTTTGTAACGGGCAAACTGATGTTCTACAACGGTTTTCTTTTCAAACGTCTCTATTTGTAATGCCTATAAATACAAGACCTCTTGGAATTAAGATCGGGGTTGATTGAATGGAATAACTTCAAAAAGAGCTGAAAACTCAGAAGTTGTACACAACAGACAAAAGGAGAAAGTTGTTCATTCAACCAAAGAATGTATTAGCAAATATCTGCACAAGACTTAAACTCTAGATCTTCATTCAACGTCAAAGCTATCTGTTTTGATAATATTTGTAAGAGTTAGTCATATGTGTATCATTGTAAGAAATATTATTGTATAAGATTCAAAGTCTCTTGTTTTTATGCTTGAGCATTTGGAAGTCTCTTGCTTTTGTGCTTGAGCAATTTGGAAGTCTCCTGCTGTGTGATATGGAGCAAATTAGAGTAAGACTGCTGCTGTGTGATCTGGAGCATCTGTTGAAGTCTCTTGCTGTGAGCTTGAGCAAATTGTGTAATCTTGGTGATTATAGTGAAATCTCTTGTTGAAGAACAAGGGGACTGGAGTACTCTCAGGTTGTGAGGGGAACCAGTATAAAATCTTTGTGTGTTCTCTCTTTCTCTTTCATCCTCTCAATTTTGCTTCTGACCTTATTGTGTGTTTGAGTAATCCGCTGCCAAAATAGACTCTGATAGATTTTTTAATGTTGAAGAAATTTTTAAATCCTCAAAACACAATTCAACCCCCCCTTCTTGTGTTTTTCACACCTTCAATTGGTATCAGAGCTCCAGTTCTGATTACTAATCACTTAACAGTGAAACAACAAAGATCCAGAAAAGCACTATGCCTGAAAAAGCACCACTACCTATCAAAGATTTTGTAAACCTTAATTGGTGGAAACAAAAGATTTTTGGTGATTCAGAAGAAGGAAAAGAAAGCAAGTGCAATGAAACATCATCTATGCAAGAAGAGATCACAATCAGTGCTAACAACGATGAAAGCGTCCTTGATGGAATGATCAGTCAAGTCAAAGGAATCTATGATTCCTTGTGGACAAGTGACAAAAGGCAACCAACATGATCAACAACTCAAAGCTGATTCCTTGAGTCAACAATATGAGTTGTTCTTCATGGGAGAAGATGAAGTCATAGATCGTGTGGCAAGAATGGTTAAAATGAACATAAGGAACAAAGTGGAAAGCTTCAAGTCAGAATCCTCACAATCCTTAAGCACATCTTCTCAAGCTCAAGAAGAACCAGAAGAAGAATCAGAAAATGAATATCTTGTAAGGTTCACCAAGAAGCTTGAAAATTGGAAAAGAGCAAAGTTTAAAGGAAAAATGGTGAAAAATCAAATGATTACTTGGGAAGAATAGGACATGTTGTCTGACAAAGAATCTGACCAAGATGAAGAAGATGATGAAGGTGAGTGGGAGAAAACAAAAGAAGGGGGGGGGGGGGGGGGGGGGGGTTGAATTGTGTTTTAAGTTTTTAAAATCTTTTCCAGATAATAGTATCTATCAAAGTCTTTAAGCACATCGATATTCTCAACACAACCAAATAAGAGAGTGAGAGAGAGAGAGAGAGAGAGAGAGAGACAATAATTTATACTGGTTCCTCTCACAAAACGAGAGTACTCCAGTCCCCTTGCACTTCCAAGGGATTTCACTATAATCACAAAATATTACAATCCTAGTGCTCAAGCACACAAGCCAAGAGACTTTTCTTAATGCTCTAAGTCACACAAGACAGAGAGACTTCCTTGCTCTAAGTCACACAAGACAGAGAGACTTCCTTGCTCTAATCACACAAGATAAGAGATTTCCTTGCTCAAATCACAAAGATAAGAGACTTTTCCAAATTACTCACACAGGAGTAAATACTAACTACTAAGCTTAACACTATTACAAAATAATAACTTCAGAGACTTTAGCTAGTTTTCAAGTTCTCACTTAATTCTGAGAGATAAAATATTTGAAGATCAGTTGTCATCAATTTCTTTCTTTCACATATATATATGAGTGAGGAAAGATATTGAGACGTTGTAGAATCCCGTTGTAATTGGACAGCTGTTGATTCCTTATTGCTTAAGCTGTAATTTTTGAATTTACTCTGAGGAGAGCCACATCTTCTTCACAGTTAAGCTCACGTTTTACTGTCTGTCCAAATACAGTAATAAGGTACAACTAGCTCCTAGAGAGAATATGATCACATCCTTTATGACCGTTGTAATCAGTTGTCCTTAAAGAGATCATCAGGCTTAGTAAGAATAGGTAATGTAGCCTTTCTGATGACCAGTGGAATTCTCTTTGCTTCTGATGAACCTTGATATCTTGAAGTCTGATGGTCTTGAATATTTGGCCTCTGATAGTCCTTCGTAATTCAGCTTCTGAACGTCTTCATCTTCTGAATAACTCTTGACTAACACCAAATAGCTTCTGAACTCTTGTAGGCATCTGAATGTCTCTGAGTTTCTGAACTTCTCTTAAGCTTCTGAACTCTTGTAGACATCCTGATCCCTTTTGAGCTTCTGACCACGTTTAGCTTCTGAACTCTTTCAGAGTGTAATGATTCAGACTTTCATAAGGTTCCTTCAGAGCATAAATCAAGTGTGCTCTTGTATATTCTTAAGATTTTCCTGCACACTTAATTTAAACATTAGAAATATCAATTGTCCATTTAATGCTTTGTTATCATCAAAACTAAGGGTGTGTACCAAAACACATTTTGTTCCAACAGATGAGTGTGCATTTATGGCAAATGAAGAACATTCAGACTCTGGAGATGAGTCAGAACTAGAGTCAGAAGAAACTGGACAGGTAATCAATTATTTATCCCTAAATCAACTTCGTGGAGTATGCACTAGAATTTTGTCCAAATATCTTGCAAGTATAAGAAATTGAAAGATGATTTTAATCAACTCAGTGAACAATCAAAAAGATTTGAATCCTTGTATGAAGAATCCTTAAGAAAATCAAAGAATTGTAAAAATGATTGTGCTGATTGCTATGAATCCTTCAAAGAACATCAGAGTGACTCTGAAAGGATTGATATCAAGAACATTGAGCAAAGAGAATTATCTTTTAAGCTTCCTCATCTCTATTATACTTTCATACCGGAAAGAACCCAGCTTGCTGCAATACCTTCTGAGATAAATCGTGACTCTAGAGGTTTAGGTTGGAAAGGGTCAGAATCTAAGTTTGAAAATTCAACGAATCTGAAACTTTCAGAACCCTCAACCTCTAGGGCTATGGAACAAAATTTTCTTAAAAATGAAACTAAACTCCTATGTAAACCCTGTGTTTGCGTTAAGAGGTTTGAAATCTCAGAAGTTACATAAGATGCAAAATGTTCTGAAACTAACCCAATAGGACCCATCAGAAAATGGGTACCAAAAGATAAAATTTTGTTTATTTCAGGACATCCATCAAGAGATCATGAAATTTCAAGCTCTTGGAGGCATATAATATGTAAAGGACAAAGAGCTATTGACTATGAAGAATGCATATATAATGTAGGAGATGATGAAGAGCTTGAAAATACGTCTGAACCTGAAGACATAGATTTTTCAGAGAAGTTATGCACGTGTGACCCAAGAAATGACAAATGTATGCTTTACTATACTCAAGACGACTGTGACACATCCTGGTGGGATGATGATTTCAACTATGACGAGTAATGGTACATGGAAAAGTGGACACAATCATTCAGTATCTCAAGGGTATTTCAAATCTGAATGATAGAAGACAAGGAAGTCAACAAGCATTGGATTGAATACTTATTTGTCTTAATGTCCTCAAAACAAATCAGCAAGGTTAGTATAAATCTTTTCCTTACCAATTAGAGTCAAGACGTTGTGTTGAAAAATAAACTAGTAAACACTGATTGTTCTAAGGATCTAAGCATTTTTCTTTTACTCAGAATCTGTTAGGTATCAGAAGCAGAGGTCCTAGTTCTTCTGAATACTAGGCCGTTTCTGAAATAATCAGATTCTAAAGACGCTTTGTATTCTAGCGATCAGATGTCTTAACACGAAAGAGGAAACATTTTCAGATATTTTTACTTTTACAGTTAATATATCTTTCGTGTCAGTTACTAAGTTCATGATTCACCACGTGCATTGAAGCTAATTGGATAAAAATGTAGTTAATGAAGAAAATTGTGAATTTCAAAGGTTAAAAACTATTTTCCCTCCCTTTTTATCCGACTCCCTATTTTTGTTTTTAAATAGTCACATCATAATCTCTTCACTTTCCCTTTTACAAACCCTAAAAAATTCTATCTTCTCATCGCAACCTAGTTCATCTCAATCAATCTTGATCATCCATTAAAATGGAATCATCCTCTTCAAAGAAATCAACAAAGTTAACTTCCATCGCTCTTTGTGGACGAATAGCAAAAGGATCTCAAAACATTGTTCAGTTCAGTGAAGAAAAGTTGGAAATTTGTCAAGAGCAAGTTGTTGACTTTAGGGAACTTAGGACAAACGGTCAATATTGGAGTCAAAATTATCTACGAACACTTGAAATGCAAAGGTATTTTGATTTGATTAATGGTCCAACTTATCCAAATCTCCTTAAACACTTTTGGATGAGAGCGTACGTATACGACCGGGAAGCTGCTGAAAGGGAAGAGAAATTATTGATATCAAGGAACTCAAGTCTGAAGGGAAAATCAAGAGATGAAATGGGTTTGAAAGAATTCACATCAACAGAAATTAGATCAAACATCGCTGGATTGGATCTTGCAATTTCTACTGACCATATTGCTAAACTGTGTGGACTGAGTCAGACTGGAAGAAAACTGCGTGAGTTTCAAGAGAATGTGAGTTACAAAGAAAGTTTTAAGAATCTGATGGTCACTAAAGATGGAGAAAGACTTAATTCAGTTGGGAGAACTCATTTAGAGATTTTTCGTGCAACCATTGTACCAACTAGAAATGTCTCTGAAAAATTGTCTTGGGAACACCAAATGTTCATGTACTTTTCAATGAGAGAAAAGTCTTTCAATGTTGTTGATTTTCTATTTGATGATCTATGCAAAAACATAATAGATAGTCAGAAGGGAAGAAACTTCACTATTAGACATCCAAGACTTCTCTCTGAACTGCTTTATCAGTCTGGCATTGTGGAATGCTTAAGAAAAATCTTTCCTCCCTTCGTTCAAGTTATTTTTCCTCCGTCAAAGTTATGCCTGGGATTTCTAGAGAGATGTGGTTTTATCAGCGTCAGAAACAGATCTGCCAAATCTGTAACTCTCTCAGAAGATGATCAAGACTATTTAAAAGACTTCCCTCAGGTACACAAGGAAATAACTGAAGATATTTTCTTAAGGTTCACAAAGACTTTAAAGGCTGAAGAGGAAGTCTCTGTGAAATTCTCAAAGATCAGAAAGAGGGAGGATTCTCCAGAAAATCAAAGAAAGGTTGAGAAATTGAAGATTACCAAAGACAAGTCAGTAAAGGATGGAGGAGAAGTATCAGCTAGACTTTCAAAGATAAGACCAAAGAAAAATGATTCAGATGATCAACAAAAGGCTAAGAAGTTGAAGCAAACTGAAGGTCTGGAAGGAAATCTTCAAGAGAAGGATAAATCCATTGAAGCAGCCAAGTCTCAAGATTACCAGCATTCAAGAGAAAAGGTAATAACTTCTGTTTCTATTAATGAAAAATGTTCTGAACTTAATGTATGTCATTCTCTAACCTCCCCAACCTCATCCTTAGACCACAACACACCAAATGCTGAGAACATTGCCCAAATGATGTTCTCAGAATCCAATGCAACCATGAACTTAGAATTTCTGGATGGAATCTCCAACCAACCAATCACTCAGAATCTGGCTGAAAATCAACACCAAGACCCTACTACTCCAGTCAACTCTATCTCATCTCAAAATTAAGAACCTTTACTACCAGAGAACACCTCAATCCCACAAACACCTCCGACAATCACCAAAGAAACACCAAACTCTGAGACAACACAACCACAACCATCTTCCACATTGTCCAACCTACCCCTACAATCAGATTATGATAACACACCTCCAATCATCACTGATTACTCAGAATCTGATAACCAAATCTTCAACCTTTCTGGACTCAACCTACCATTCCCTATACCTCTTGATTCTGTCACTAATGAATTCTTTACCTAGAAGTTTGAAACCTCATGTCAGAATTCATTACAGTACTCTGAAGATCTTGAGTGTCTTGACTCTAGCCAAGAAAAACCTATCCAACCCTTGACCAAATTAAACCTCTTTGAGCTAATTCAACAAAGACATATCTACAAAGCCAAAAGAGCCAAATCCATACCACCCTGCATTCAACCATACAACTTCATTCTAAAACCTGGCCCAAACCTCACCAAATTAGAGAATGAAATGCATTACGATTTTCAGAGCTTTTTCAAAAGACATGAAAACTTCATGGTCTTCCACTCTGATTTAGAAGCAGAAGCAAGGGAAATCAAAGCAAGAATCAGTCATTCCCTTGACTGTTATCTAGAACACATCAAGGAAGATGTTGTTAAGAAATCTAGGGAAGATTTCATTGCTTTGATGCATTCAATTGAAAGGGTAAATCTTCCAAGGATAATTCTTTCAACCCCTGAGATTGTTGAAGAAGCAGAGGATATGGATATTGGAGAAGATCATCAAATGGTGATGACTTCAGTGCTGGACAAAGGAAAGGGTGTAACATCCCGTTTTATTTATTTATTTATTTAATTAAACTTATTTATTTAATTGTCATGTTTGTGTGATTTAATTAAATATGTGGCATTTGGTGTGGAGGTGCATTTATTATAGTAGTATTTTTAGGAGGTGTAGTTAGAAAATAGAGTTGGGCTTTTATGAGGAAGGGCAATCTAGTAAATTAAGAGGGAGGATTTGACCTAGGTATAAGTTTGAAGTTTAGAGAGAGAATTTCATTTTTGTCATGAAATTTTGTGAAGAATAGAGAGAGAGGCTTAGAGAAGAGAAAAAGAGAAGAACATAGAAGAGAAGATCAAGAAGGAAAGATTGAAGGGGCTAATTCTTGAAGAAATAGAGGTAAGAGAGTAGTTATATATGATTAGTGGGTGATTAAGAGGGGGAGAAATCACATTTCTCTTTGCCCATACCCTCTCACCCATTTATGCTTTAAAAGTTGGTATTTTTATGTATGTGTATGAATCAAAATGCTTCCTTTTATGATAATTTCGTGTTATCTATGTTATATGATGCTAAAAGTACATGTTGATGGTTTCAATTTTGAGAATCAAAGGATGTTCATATGAAATTATGTGTTTTTGAGTTTTTAGTGAAAAATATGAATAATCTTTGATTGATGATGTTTTTGATGTTTGTAAGTGATGAAACTTGTACTTCTATGTATGATAACATGATTATAACCTAAAGGAAACATCTTTTTAGAACTGGAACACGTTTTGGATGATTTGAGTGATGAATACGAACGGTCGCGAGAACAGAGCAGGCCTTCTGCATGTTCGTCGCTAGACGAGAACTAGCGAGAGCTAGCGAGGAAGCTCGCTAGGGCTCGCCAGTGCTCGCCAGCAAGATCATGTCCTCTCTATTTTGCCTAGCTATGGCGAGAGCTAGCGAGAGATGGCGAAGGCTCACCAGATGATCGCCAGAGCTCGCCAGATGACGAGCAAGCTTCTGACTTGTCTCGCTAGGACTCGCTATGGCGAGAACAGTCAGACTTGGTTGATTTATGATGATGATGATGATGATAGATTGATGCATAGGTTGTTAGCCTTGTAGAGATACATAATTAATGATAGTATTTCTATATGATTGATGATTGATTGATGATGATGAATCGAATTGACTTCAAATATATATATATATATATATATATATATATATATATATATATATATATATATATATATATATATATATATATGTGCTATATATATATGTGCTATATATATATATATATGAAATGATAGATGGTGAGTTGGTGATATCATGTGTTGATACATGAAATGTTGGTGAGTATATAAATGAATTTATATCGATGAAATGTTGTGACACATTATTCATGCATAAGTTGTGTCTAATAGATGGTGACAATGGATGGTGAAAGGATTCTTGTATCCGGTATAGATGGTGATTTGGTACCACATGTAGATATGTCTAGGAACATACATTTGAAGGTGACATTAGTTGCATTAGGACGGTGAAATCCTTGATTTGTGCTATGTGTTGATGATGTGATAATTGGATAATTGTGTGTAATGGATGTATATATATTCTTGTTGATCATTGATGGTGCGAATAAGATTATGTATATTGAATTGTTAAATGTACACATCTTGTTGTTAATGTTGACTTACTATGTATATGATAGAGAGATGAATAGTAGATGAATATATGAATAATATATGATGAATTGGATTAAATGTTAGTATCTTACTTTCATTTGTTGATATGTTGATTATATATAACTAACTCTCTATTTTTGTGTTTTGTGGATCGTTGGGCGATTCAGATTCTCAGACTTGAGGATTTGCTTTGCTTTAGGAGGAGTACCCGGTAATTGTTGCTAGTATTCAGGGTGGGGAGATTAGCTACTACTCCTAGTGTCGTACCTTGTCCATTTGCTCTGATGGTTGTAACACCACGTTGGGTTTTAGTTTATTATTGGGGTTATGCCTATTGTTGTTTAAGACTTTGCTTATTTATGTTGATGTAAGGCTTATGCCAAGTACCTATTTATTTGCTTGGTTGATGATAAGATAATTGTCGGTGACTATTTGGATGATTGGTTAATTATGACTATTAGACTTGACCATGATTTTTATGAATGAGGATGTTTAGCTATTCCGCTGCAATAGATATGATCAGCATGATTTATAAATAAATTTTATGCTATTGTTGGATGTTTAATTTGACATGTGACACTCTACTTGTTTCTACTTGCATTTATTGTTTATTTTTCCGAAATTTTTGGGTAGATTTAAGTAGGGTGTTACAATTGGTATCAGAGCAAGGTCGATTCATTGGAATCAATTAGGCTTAGTAACCCTTTTGTACAACATGTGTAGGGTGCACTGTTGTACTTTTGTTGTGACGTTTGTTTGTTGATTGGAATTAATTGTTCAGGACCATGACGTCGGCACGTGCTAATGCTCAGATCGCGGAGTCACTTGCTACCTTGACTCACCTTTTAGCAAGAGGTGATGATCCGGCTAGGGATGGAGAGAAGCGCTTGGATAGGTTCTTGAAGCACAAGCCATCTTTCTTTGTTGGAGGTTTTAACCCGGATGGAGCGGTTAAGTGGGTTGAAGAAGTTGAGATTATTTTTTATGCAATGGAGTGTGCTAATGAGAACAAGCTTGCATTGGGAACCTATGTGCTTAGGGAGGAGGCAAACCAATGGTGGAAGAATGCTAAGTTGAGACTAGGAGAAAAAGGTGTTGTCATTACTTGGGAAATGTTCAAGCGGGAATTATTTAACAAGTATTTTCCGGCGGATGTGAAGAATAAGAAGGTGGTGGAATTCATGAAGTTGGAACAAGGGAACATGTCGGTAGCGGAGTATGCGGCTAAGTTTGAGTCCTTGTTTGCTTTTAGTCCTCACTACAATACCCCGGAGGCGGAGAATGACAAATGTGCTAAGTTTGAGAGTGGTTTACGTCCCGACATCAAGCATATCATTAGGTTTGCGGAAATTAGAAACTTCACTACTTTGGTGGCTAAGGCTAGAATTTGTGATGAAGATGGGAAAGCTAAGAGTAACTACTTCAAGGCGGTTAGAGGAAAGAGTCAAGATCGTGCCAAGCCTTATGAGGTTAAGGGAAAAGGAAGTGCTAGAGGTGGAAAGGGAAAGGAGAAGGCGGAGAATGACAAGTGCTATAGGTGTGGCAAGATTGGACACCGTTCTTTTGACTGCAAGAAGGAGAAAGATGTGTGCTACAATTGTGGGAAAGAAGGGCATAGATCTAAGGAGTGCAAGGCGACTACTCCCACTTGCTTTAACTGTGGTGAAGAAGGTCACAAGAGTCCGGATGTAAGAAGCCGAAGAAGGTTACCGGGAAAGTGTTTGCTTTGAATGGAGAAGGAGCTGATCAAGTTGATAATCTCATTAGAGGTACGTGTTTCATTCATGACACTCCTTTAATTGCGATTATTGATACCGGAGCAACACATTCTTTTATTTCTATGGATTGTATGAAGCGTTTGAATATTCCTGTTTATGAAATGTCTGGTTGTATGAATATTGAGACTCCTGCTAGTGGTTCGGTAATTACTCGTCTTGTATGTCGTAACTGTCCTGTAATTGTGTTCGGTAGGCATTTTGGTATGGATTTGGTGTGTTTTCCACTTAGTGGTATTGATGTTATCTTTGGGATGAACTGGTTAGTCTTTAACCAAGTCCATATTAACTGTTGTGAGAAGACTTGATATTTCCGAAGTCTGAAGGGAGTTTATCTTTGTTGAATGGAGAAGAGGTGAAGGAGTCTTTGAATGATCTTGGAGGATTGTTCATGGTGTTTGGATCGTTGAAGCTTGAAGGTGGAGCCAAGTTGGAAGAGATACCAGTTGTTGGTGAATTTTCGGATGTATTTCCTGAGGATATATCTGATTTACCACCTGAAAGAGAAGTTGAGTTCGGTATCGATTTAGTACCTGGTACTAGTCCGATATCAATGGCACTTTATCGTATGTCGGTATCAGAGTTGAATGAATTGAAGAAGCAACTTGAAGAGTTATTAGAAAAGAAGTTTATACGTCCAAGTGTGTCACCTTGGGGTGCACCGGTGTTGTTGGTTAAGAAGAAGGAATGGAGTATGAGGTTGTGCATTGATTATCGTCAGTTGAACAAGGCAAAAATCAAGAATAAGTATCCAATTCCGAGGATAGATGATTTGATGGATCAACTGGTTGGAGCTTGTGTGTTTAGCAAGATTGATTTGAGGTCCGGATACCATCAGATTAGAGTTAAGACTGAAGATGTTCCTAAGACTGCTTTTAGAACAAGGTATGGTCACTATGAGTATACAGTGATGCCATTTGGAGTTACGAATGCCCTTGGTGTTTTTATGGAGTACATGAATAGGATCTTTCATTCATTTTTGGATAAGTTTGTGGTAGTGTTCATAGATGATATTTTGGTTTATTCTAAGTCGGAGGAGGAGCACAAAGAGCATCTGAGGATTGTGCTGCAAGTTTTGAAGGAAAAGAAATTGTATGCTAAGTTGTCTAAGTGTGAATTTTGGTTGAAACAAGTAAGCTTCCTTGGTCATATAATTTCTAGTGGAGGTATAGCGGTGGATCCTGCGAAGGTTGATGCTGTAACGAAATGGGGAACCCCTGAGTCTGTTTCCGAGATAAGAAGTTTTCTTGGATTAGCTGATTACTATAGAAGGTTCATTGAAGGATTTTCGAAGATGGCGTTACCTTTGACCTCGTTGACTCGAAAGGATCAAGCGTTCGTTTGGGATGAGAAGTGTGAGAAAAGTTTTCAAGAGCTTAAGAAGAAGTTGACTACCGCGCCTGTGTTGGTTTTGCCCGATGCTAAAGAATCGTTTGTGGTGTATTGTGACGCATCGAAGTTGGGACTTGGTGGTGTACTTATGCAAAAAGGAAAAGTTGTAGCTTATGCGTCTCGTCAGTTGAAGGTTCATGAGAAGAACTACCCCACCCATGATTTAGAATTGACGGCTGTAGTGTTTGCTTTGTAGGTATGGAGGCACTACTTGTTTGGATCGAGATTTGAAGTGTTTAGTGATCACAAGAGTTTGAAGTACTTGTTTGACCAGAAAGAATTGAATGAGGAAACGAAGATGGTTAGAATTCCTGAAGGACTATGATTTTGAGTTGAGTTATCACCCTGGGAAAGCCAATGTAGTGGCAGATGCTCTGAGTTGGAAGTCATTGCATATGTCATCACTTATGGCGAAAGAGTTGGAATTGATTGAAGAGTTTAGAGACTTGAGTTTGATGTGTGAAGTCACCTCCAATAGCGTGAAGTTGGGAATGTTGAAGTTAACTAATCCTTTTCTTGAAAAGATCAGAGAATGTCAAAAGGAGGATGAGAAATTAATAAAGAGAGTGGCACTAGTGATTGAAGCACAAGAGTATGACTTTAAGGTTGATGAGAATGGAGTAGTGAGATTCCGAGGTACAGTTTGTGTACCCGATGTGCCCGAGTTAAAGAAAATGATTTTTGATGAAGGTCATAAGAGCGGATTAAGTATTCATCCTGGATTGGTTAAGATGTACCAAGACTTGAAGAAGTTATTTTGGCGGCCTAGAATGAAGAAGGAAATTGCGGAATATGTGTATGCTTGTTGGGTTTGTCAGAAATCAATGATTGAACATCAAAAGCCGTCTGGGTTGTTGCAACCGTTGTTCATACCAGAATGGAAATGGGATAGTATTGCTATGGATTTTGTTGGAGGATCACCAAAAACGGCGAAAGGGAATGAAGTGATTTGGGTTGTGGTTGATCGTTTGACGAAGTCGGCTCATTTCATTGCTATCAAGATGGGAACGTTGGTGCCTAGATTGGCGGAGATTTATGTTGAACAGATTGTAAGATTACATGGTATTCCATCTAGCATTGTGTCAGATAGAGATCCGAGATTCACTTCTAGATTTTGGGAAAGCTTGCAAGAAGCGTTGGGAACTAAGTTGAGGTTGAGTTCTGCTTATCACCCTCAAACGGATGGTCAATCTGAAAGGACGATTCAATCTTTGGAAGATTTGTTAAGAGCATGTGTTTTGGAACAAGGAGAGAGTTGGGATTCATGTTTACCTTTGATCGAGTTCACCTACAATAATAGTTTCCACAAGAGTATCGGAATGACTCCTTTTGAAGCTTTGTATGGGAGGAGATGTCGTACGCCACTTTGTTGGTACGAATCCGATGAGAATGTGGTTTTGGGTCCCGAAATTGTGCAAGAGACTACGAAGAAGATTAGAATGATCCAAGAGAAGATGAAAACGTCTCAAAGTCGGCAGAAAAGTTACCATGACAAGAAGAGGAAAGATATAGAATTTCAAGAGCGGGATCATGTATTCTTAAGAGTGACTTCTACTACCGGTGTGGGGAGAGCATTGAAGTCTAAGAAGTTGACATCGAAGTTCATTGGACCGTATCAGATTTCAGAGAGGATTGGAAAGGTAGCTAATCGGATTACTTTGCCGGTAACACTATCTAATTTGCATGATGTATTCCATGTGTCGCAACTAAGGAAATATGTTTCGGATCCATCTCATGTAATTGAATCGGATGACATCTAAGTGAAGGATAATTTGACCATTGAGACAATTGCGTTGAGAATCGAAGAAAGAGAAGTAAAGAAGTTGAGGAATAAAGAGATTGCCTCGGTGAAAGTTGTTTGGGGAGATCCCGCGGGGGAGAATGCGACTTGGGAGTTAGAGAGCAAGATGAAGAGTTCGTATCCTAATTTGTTTTCAGGTAAATTTTCGAGGGCGAAAATTCTTTTAGGGGGTATAATTGTAACATCCCGTTTTATATATTTATTTATTTAATTAAACTTATTTATTTAATTGTCATGTTTGTGTGATTTAATTAAATATGTGGCATTTGGTGTGGAGGTGCATTTATTATAGTAGTGTTTTTAGGAGGTGTAGTTAGAAAATAGAGTTGGGCTTTTATGAGGAAGGGCAATCTAGTAAATTAAGAGGGAGGATTTGACCTAGGTATAAGTTTGAAGTTTAGAGAGAGAATTTCATTTTTGTCATGAAATTTTGTGAAGAATAGAAAAAGAGACTTAGAGAAGAGAAAAAGAGAAGAACATAGAAGAGAAGATCAAGACGGGAAGATTGAAGGGGCTAATTCTTGAAAAAATAGAGGTAAGAGAGTAGTTATATATGATTAGTGGGTGATTAAGAGGGGGGAGAAATCACATTTCTCTTTGCCCAAACCCTCTCACCCATTTATGCTTTAAAAGTTGGTATTTTTATGTATGTGTATGAATCAAAATGCTTCCTTTTATGATAATTTCGTGTTATCTATGTTATATGATGCTAAAAGTACATGTTGATGGTTTCAATTTTGAGAATCAAAGGATGTTCATATGAAATTATGTGTTTTTGAGTTTTTAGTGAAAAATATGAATAATCTTTGATTGATGATGTTTTTGATGTTTGTAAGTGATGAAACTTGTACTTCTATGTATGATAACATGATTATAACCTAAAGGAAACATCTTTTTAGAATTGGAACACGTTTTGAGTGATGAATACGAACGGTCGCGAGAACAGAGCAGGCCTTCTGCATGTTCGTCGCTAGGCGAGAACTAGCGAGAGCTAGCGAGGAAGCTCGCTGGGGCTCGCCAGTGCTCGCCAGCAAGATCCTGTCCACTCTGTTTTGCCTCGCTATGGCGAGAGATGGCGAAGGCTCGCCAAATGATCGCTAGAGCTCGCCAGATGGCGAGCAAGCTTCTGACTTGTCTCGCTAGGACTCGCTATGGCGAGAACAGTCAGACTTGGTTGATTTATGATGATGATGATGATAGATTGATGCATAGGTTGTTAGCCTTGTAGAGATACATAATTAATGATAGTATTTCTATATGATTGATGATGATGAATCGAATTGACTTCAAATATATATATGTATACATCTGCTATATATATATATATGAAATGATAGATGGTGAGTTGGTGATATCATGTGTTGATACATGAAATGTTGGTGAGTATATAAATGAATTTATATCGATGAAATGTTGTGACACATCATTCATGCATAAGTTGTGTCTAATAGATGGTGATAATGGATGGTGAAAGGATTCTTGTATCCGGTATAGATAGTGATTTGGTACCACATGTAGATATGTCTAGGAACATACATTTGAAGGTGACATTAGTTGCATTAGGAAGGTGAAATCCTTGATTTGTGCTATGTGTTGATGATGTGATAATTGAATAATTGTGTGTAATGGATGTATATCTATTCTTGTTGATCATTGATGGTGCGAATAAGATTATGTATATTGAATTGTTAAATGTACACATCTTGTTGTTAATGTTGACTTACTATGTATATGATAGAGAGATGAATAGTAGATGAATATATGAATAATATATGATGAATTGGATTAAATATTAGTATCTTACTTTCATTTGTTGATATGTTGATTATATATAACTAACTCTCTATTTTTGTGTTTTGTGGATCGTTGGGCGATTCAGATTCTCAGGCTTGAGGATTTGCTTTGCTTTAGGAGGAGTACCCGGCAATTGTGGCTAGTTTTCAGGGTGGGGAGATTAGCTACTACTCCTAGTGTCGTACCTTGTCCATTTGCTCTGATGGTTGTAACACCACGTTGGGTTTTAGTTTATTATTGGGGTTATGCCTATTGTTGTTTAAGACTTTGCTTGTTTATGTTGATGTAAGGCTTATGCCAAGTACCTATTTATTTGCTTGGTTGATGATAAGATAATTGTCGGTGACTATTTGAATGATTGGTTAATTATGACTATTAGACTTGACCATGATTTTTATGAATGAGGATGTTTAGCTATTCCGCTGCAATAGATATGATGAGCATGATTTATAAATAAATTTTATGCTATTGTTGGATGTTTAATTTGACATGTGACACTCTACTTTTTCTCCTTGCATTTATTGTTTATTTTGCCGAAGTTTTTGGGTAGATTTAAGTTGGGTGTTACAAAGGGAATTATGGTTGAAGATACAGTGGTGGGCAGAGAGACATCTACAATGGGTATAGAGTCTCAATCAAATGGTTTAGAAGCTTCATCAAGCAATCAAGAAAGATCTGCTGAAAGAGAAGAATGGATAAGAAGGATGGATGTTCAGGATGTAAGATTGAATGAAATGAAGGCTCAGATTGAAAGTTTTAAAGAAACTCAGCAAGAGATCTTAGAGATGCTTCGCAAGCTTATCTAATGATCTATGTTTTTCTTATAAACATGTTTTTTTGTATCTTGTTAAATAGTCTATTCTATGTGTTTAAACTCTTATAATCAATGAACATCTTTTGACTAACATATTTCTTGCATAAGTGGTTTGTTTTTAATTTGGTTAATCTTTGATTATTTCATCTCATGCATAAAACGGTTTTAAGATATTAGCTATCAAACTCAAAGAAACACTAAAGAAAAGGAAATTTTATTCTTGAGGCAATACTAAAAAGAGTACAAAACTAGAATAACACCACACAATATTATTCAGATTCTGTTCAGAATCTATTGAATCAGAGTCATCCTCTGACTTTGTTGATGTTGTGTCCGGCTGTGGATTTGGTGACTTTGAACTATCCACCACTTCACAAGTGACATTCGATTCCACTTCATCAGATGGTGATTCCTCAGTGTACGTCTTCAAATATGTTTCCCAATCCGAATCAGCCTTCTCTGAGTCAGAAGAGATTTCTACAATCTTTGGCTTATCTTTGGGCTGCTTTGATTTGGCTGCCTCCTCTCTAGCCTTCCTTTGTGTCTCTGCAAGTTTGCGAGCTGATCTTTTCATTGTTATTACGCTCTTTATAAACAAACCTTATTCTTTAGATTACGTCTCTATGAGTAAAGTGACAAAGAATATTGCCTTTTATAGCACCCTTCACGTGCTTGTACTATATCACGGGCGTTAAAAACTTTTGCTTTATTGACACATGGCATTTAACCGCTTTTGGTTTGACTACATTGGACTATAGCAACTCGGTAATGTAAATCTTATCTTTCCCATATAACTCTTTTTGACTGATGACAAAAGGGGGAGAAAGAGGAAAAGATTAATTGCGGAAGAAAGAAAAAAGATCAATTGGTATCTTTCTTAGGAGCTTAAAGTCAAATTTGCTATAGAACAAGTAGTTAAGATCACATGTGATGGCAAAATGAATTTATCATTCTCAGTTTTAAATGTGAAACATTCGTTGACAAAAAAAAAGGGAAAAGTGTTAGTAACCTCATTCATGGGATCCAGTATCTGAAACTGCATTCAAGGAAATGAATCTTTAAGTCTATGCTATTTTGTTTATTCTTGTTTCAGTTTCTTTTGCGCTTATTTTGAAAAAGGGGAAATAATTATAATCTAATAGAACAAATTCTCATATGTAGATTCTGAGACAACTTGCGAACTTGTCTTGTATCTATATGACATAGGGGGGAGCTTGCAAACCTCTCTTCTAAGTGTCAAGTATGATACTTTAATCTTAAAATATAATGATTGTTTCTTAAACTGTCTTAATTAATCATGGAAAAACTTAGGGGGATCTTACAAACCTAACCCTATAGTGTGTCTGGCTCAGGGGGAGCTTGCAAAACTCATAAACCTGATGAGATCGAACATGATAAATTAATTCAACAACAATTAGCAATTAATACTTATGTTTGTCATCATCAAAAAGGGGGAGATCGTTGGAACAAAAATGGTTCTTAGAACAAACCTCAAGAACTTGATAGAGTTTTGATGATAACAAAGTAGTAATATGCAATTGAAGAACACTAATGATCTCAAACGAAAGTGTGCAGTTAAACTAAGAAAATAGATTCTGAGAAGCACAAAGAATAATACAAGCATCTGAAAGCATTCAGGAGTTCTGAGAGAACCAATTCTGAAGAAAGTCAATCAGAAGCTACAAGTGTCTCAGAAAAGAAAGTATGAAGTTAACAATGAAGATAAAATCTGAGAAGCTCAAAGCAAATCTATGTGCATCTGGAAGCATTCATAAGTTCTGAATGAATCAAATCTGAAGAAGGACTATCAGAAGCCACAAGAGTCTCAGAAGCAAAAGAATGATCAAGAAGCAAGAAGAGTCTGTCATAAGCAATTTGAGTGTACTCTCAGAAGCTACACAAGAATAATCAAAGCATGTAAATCTGATGGAATCAAGTCTGGATATGTTCTCCCTCAAGCTTAATCTACACAAGGACGAAATGGATGCTGAGTGTGTCAGTTCTTCAAGTCTAGAAAGGGAATTTCAAGACAACAGTATTATTATTACCTCTTCTATGCAAAGGAACTATCTTCGAGAACCTGGAAAGGAGAAGCAGTTTGCCATTTATGGAAAAAGTTAAAATATGGTCTGAGCACCATTTTGTAACGGGCAAACTGATGTTCTACAACGGTTTTATTTTCAAACGTGTCTATTTGTAATGCCTATAAATACAAGACCTCTTGGAATTAAGATCGGGGTTGATTGAATGGAATAACTTCAAAAAGAGCTGAAAACTCAGAAGTTGTACACAACAGACAAAAGGAGAAAGTTGTTCATTCAACCAAAGAATGTATTAGCAAATATCTGCACAAGACTTAAACTCTAGATCTTCATTCAACGTCAAAGCTATCTGTTTTGATAATATTTGTAAGAGTTAGTCATAGGTGTATCTTTGTAAGAAATCTTATTGTATAAGATTCAAAGTCTCTTGCTTTTGTGCTTGAGCATTTGAAAGTCGTCTCTTGCTTTTGTGCTTGAGCATTTGGAAGTCTCTTGCTTTTGTGCTTGAGCAATTTGCAAGTCTCTTGCTGTGTGATCTGGAGAAAATTAGAGTAAGACTCCTGCTGTGTGATCTGGAGCATCTGTTGAAGTCTCTTGCTGTGAGCTTGAGAAAATTGTGTAATCTTGGTGATTATAGTGAAATCTTTTGTTGAAGAACAAGGGGACTGGAGTACTCTTAGGTTGTGGGGGAAACCAGTATAAAATCTTTGTGTGTTCTCTCTTTCTCTTTCATCCTCTCAATCTTGCTTCTGACCTTATTGTGTGTTTGAGTAATCCGCTGCCAAAATAGACTCTGATAGATTTTGTAATCTTGAAGAAATTTTTAAATCCTCAAAACACAATTCAACCCCCCCTTCTTGTGTTTTTCACACCTTCAGAGAACGCCGAGATATCTATTGTACCTATTAAACTCCGATGTCTCGGATCTCCAATCAATACAATATCATTAAGCTTTGATACCCTAAGTGAATATCAAACCTAAATCTATATCTAGAATTTAGGATTCAATAAGTGATTATCCTAGTTATTAGATTCAAATAGTATATGTCTATAACAATTCAAATCTTAAAGTAAAATATGAAAATCAAGGAACTAATATTTATGGATAATCTAAAACATATATAAATCCATGATCAAGAATAACACATAGTCATAAAAAGCTACATCTAATCCCAACAAAAGAGAGATTAGCTATTCATTTTCATGATAGCTTTACAAAAGATAGAGAAGAAAAGAGATGAACAAACATATCAATGATAATTTCTCAATTATTGTTGTGCATCCACCTTCAAGTCCCCGTTGAGCACTACTCCACATGCATTATGATCAAGCACAAGATTTGCTTTATTTCATTAATTAATTAATACCATCTTATCTCAAAATAAAGAGAGAGCATCTGCATGGAAGGTATATAGAATCTCACTTTGCCTTTCTTTTCATAAGAAAACGGGTGCACAAAACAACTTAGCTTGAATAGAAAACCATTTGAATTAACAATTACAACTAATTCACTGGCATGCACAAACACATAGGAGTATATCAAATATCCAAGGAAGGCGCCTTTTACGGTGGGAAAGGCTAGTAGGTCTCCCACTGTGGGTAAGTATTATCACCCGTTAGATTATATAGACCATCGTAGACTTTCTACACCATATCATTTTTAATTATTCATCTTAATCTCTCTTTGGTTCTCTCTCTCCGCCGTCATCACTTACCATCTCTGTTTCCATCTATGTTCATAATAGGTTTCCCATAATAAAAATTCATTCTTTTCTGTGGGTGTGAAAAATTAAATTTTTTTATTTATGATAGCAAACTTGTTGAAACAACCCTAGATTCCAAAGACAATTGAGAAATAAGAGAGAAAGAAAGAGGTAAAAAATAAATAGGTGAGTAAAAAGTGAAGAATGCAGATAGGGAAAAGAGAATTGAATTTGAATTAACACACTTTGACACAATATTGAAGAATGATTGAATATTTGCTTTAATTGATAGGTTTACAAAGTACAAATACATATTTGTTGGTATATATAGTACAAATAACAATACCTTCAACCTTAACAATAATGAGATCCACAATCTTAGCCTACAATGGAGGATATATGTGAAAGTTCAACATATCTATTAATCTATTAATATGAAAAAGCCACACCTATTTGTCTTTCTCTCTCCTTAAAAATCCTCTCCTCTCTTTTCATGCATTTGGCAATTAATGTTATTATTATTAATGACTCTACTAATATTCTACAACAAATAAGTCAAAAATTTAAAATTTAAATGTTTTCAAAATCAATATTAAATGTGTTTATTTCAATTAAATTTATTTGATGTTGTTTTCAAAATTCAAATGTAAAAATTTATTGTGAATTGTCATGATTTCTTCCTAACTTGGCTATATAAGGTGATGGTGATGGAAAAACTTTACTCAATACTAACAATATTTTTTTTTATTTTTTTCTTATTACTTTGGCAAAAATCAATTTTTCGTTCTTCTTATTTCTATTGCACAAAGGATGAGGAGAATTGAGTTTTTTTAAAAAAAGAAAAAGAAATGCATGATATCTTTTTAAAGTTAAATTGAATTTGATTGTTTTATAATACTATCTATTTATTTGTTGTTTATTCTTTGTTTTCATTATTTTTGTAATTGTTTCAATGTTTGGTTTATTGAATTGTGTTCATGTTGTGGTTATTATTTTATTTCATTAGTATTCATGTTGGTTATTGTTTAGTTTCATTATAGGAATAACCTAATCTTTTGATTTTTCTTTTTAATTAGTATTGCTAATACTTTCGCCATTTTTATTATTGATTCGTAGAAGAAAAAAAACATAACTTTTTCTAAATTCTAATACTTTTCTCATTTTCTATTTGATTTGCTTTGCAAAAGAAGGACAAAGGTTTGCAATGATGTCTTGAATGAGTTGATTTGATGAAACATAGATACAGGTACATACTTTTTTTATGGTACAAGTATTCATGTTATTCTATTTTAATGCAATATCTTATAATATCAGGGTTCCATTTTTACAGGATTATGCTCTCTTCAAGAACTACTCAACCATATGAGGCACATTGGTGTAGACATGAAAAAAAATTGTATTCTAAGTCATTGAACTATTTGTTTCTATCCATATGAGGCACATTGGGTTCCATTTTCGAATAAGAAAATAATTTTTTATTTTAAATTGTTTCTATCCATCATCAGTTGGTTCATGGATGATTGACGTTGAATTTGATAGGAAGAATTACGATTTGATCCCTGCAACCGCGATTAGGAGGCTTGAAACACATGCCAAAAATGATTTGTATGTCAATTGGTTACTATTTTCAAAATTCTTAAATAATAATTGCTATTGATTACATATTTTCAAAATTCTTAAATAATAATTGCTATTGATTTTACAAAAGTTAAGTAAATCTTGTGGTATTCAAATTAAGACAATCAAGATTTTTTTTTTCAGAACAACGAAATATGTTGGTATTCAATTGAGATTTCTTGTCATTTATAGAATGTCCATTGGTATTCAAAAGTTTATCGATTTTGACAGGTTTTGTTATGGAATAGAATTCATGAGACTTTTTAGTTGAAAATATAAATACTACACTCCTCAAACAATCTCACTCCAAACCGTGAGATTGTTCATGCTATCCCACAGACTTTTTTTTCCTATCCCATATTGCCGTCAGAACTCAAGTTGAAAATATGTTGTTGTCTTACAACTTGCTATATTGTCCATACATATAATTATGTGTCTCTTACATAATTTTACAGAATTTCTTCTCTTACAAGTGGAATGGATTATATATACTTTTCAATCAATTGCATACCTATGACAGAACATTTTTTTTTTCAACGTATGCCACGCACAAAAAATATTTTGCTATATTGTTCAATCATCATCATATATATACCACTCTCAAAATTCTTCAAAACGAGATTCCACATACCTATGACAGAACATTTTTTTTTTTCAACGTATGCCACGCACAAAAAATATTTTGCTATATTGTTCAATCATCATCATATATATACCACTCTCAAAATTCTTCAAAACGAGATTCCACATACAAGTAATGATGCCCAATAAAAAAACATTTTGCTATATTGTTCAATCATCATACATATATCACTCTCACAATTCTTCAACATAACTTTTCTTTCTTTCAATTTAACGTAATTGATTTTTTTTTTCTTCCATTAGTTATGTTGTTTCTTCTTTTATTTGTTTTGTTTTCTTGATTCATTGATTTTATTTTATTTTTTATATTAATTAATTGTTATTGTTATTATTTATAATATCTGATATTATTTTACCAAACCAATTAATAACTTTCTTTTTTTGAATTTATTGAATAATTTGAAATCATAAAAATCCATAAAGTACTATGAAATCTAGAAAATCTGTATAATGAATTCATTAAAGTCTTGATTGTTGAAAATCAGGATTGTTGAAAATGTCATTTAAAATCCCACAAAGTCAATACAATCCTACAAAATCTTTTAAAATCTTCAAGACTTTTTTTGTTAAAATAATCCTTTGAAATTCCAATTCAATAGACCCCTCTTAAATTTGGAAAAGGGAATTATTATTATTTATTACCATAATATCAATAATGAAGAGTCAAACAAAAACAAATTGTATATCATCCATATCTATATTTTGGTAAAATTGCTCTTTCAGTACCGATTTGATTTTTTATGTTATTTTTGTCTTTTTCGATTTTTCATCCATATTTGTATATAATTTTTCAAGCTTTAAAATTATAATTTTTTTGGCCATAGCATATATGTATCAACAGGAATTTTTCTAATAGAATATCATTACGGTTTTTCTTGGAGATGGAAAATTCGTCCACTTGGTCGTATCAATTTGTAATTATTCCTCAATCAGTTAAAAGAATGAAATTGGCTGATATTATGACAAGGAAAATGTCAAAATGCTCATTTGTATGTATGGATAAAATTGAATGAAGAAATCGAAGAATACTTAACAGTTTTATCTCTTATTCAAAATGGTTCACAGTGTAATTCTTTTTTTTTCGATGATCCATTCGTAAGATTTGGCAATCCCCTTAGGACAATACTAGGTAGCAGTAGCATACATATATATCATTATGGTATATGTATAATGTTGTCCTATGCCTATCTTGGGTAAAAAATCTATATTCAGCTATCTAAATGTTAAAATGGATTAAAGTTTTCTACATTAACATAAAAAGGGAGGAGAATAATATAACATTTACCCGGTCCGGAGACTAGACATGTTATTTTTTAAATAACATTTTTATTATACACCTTTTTATTTTATTTTATTTTATTTTTTATAATTATTATACACTTTTTTAATTATAATATATTATATATTAAATTTAATCAAAAGACACAAATATTATGTGTGACTTATTCATATTTAATTATGCATGTTATTTTTTTATTATTTTTCTATTTCTATTTTATATTTTTAAAGTTAAAATATTAAATTGTTAAATTTTTATGTCATATTTTTCCCGTGTTTGGCACGGGTCCGGAGACTAGTTAAGCAAATTTCATGACTTAATTACAAAATATTCAATAATTTACTATTATTACTCTATTAGAAACCAGATCTCAATTATCAACCAAAAAAAAGAGAAAGAAACCAGATCTCAATTAGAAACCAGATGGCCATTTACTTCTTCCTCATAGTTTTCTGGATTTCCATTTGAAATTAGGCGGTGGTGTACTGGTGGTGATGGGAATCGGAGGTTGTTGTTACAGTTTGATTTGTTCCCAGGGAAGGAGAGAGAGAGAACGAAAAGAGGAAGAAAGAAAATATATATGGTGTTGGTAGTGTATCATAATATCCATAGAGCCTCACAAGCAGACGATGAATAATACTCTCCCACGGTGGGAGACCTAGTTTGCTCTCCCACCCTAGACTGAGCCAAGCCAAATTTTACAACCAATGCAAAGTTAAAGAAGAAAAATTTATATTAATAAGGGGAAGACAAGAAAAAAACCACAATAGACTAAGAAAAGGAATACCACAAAACTTAATTGAAGTCAAAAGAATTTAAACATATATACTATTCAAACTATATATTGAATAACCGAATTCCTTTGCTATTTGTATCGACCGATTAAGGGTTAGAACTCGATTTTTCTAATCTAATAACTGAAATCTTTTAGTCTCAGACCGATTTTTGTAAGCGGTCGCTAAATGACCGTAGGACAGAATTATATAATAATTTCTAAAAATTGCTAAAACACTATAACAATTTCCTTTATAATCTTTTTGGGACTAACATTAGTTTACATAAGTAGTGGAGCAAAAGATTAAAAAAGATGCTTTCACATGTTTCATGCTTCAATCCAAGCATCCTTTTTGATAAGAAAATACATAGACTTTGCCTATAAATGGGAGATTGCATGAGCAGCTCTCTTCATAAAAGCAACTGATACCTCATCTTCAAATATGGAGTGGCTTTTGCAATTCTTTCATCTCCTCTTTGTAGCTTCTCTTCTTATTTGTATTAGTAGTAGTATAGCAATTTCAGATCAAATTGCTAAGGTTCATAGCACATACTTTCCCTTTTTATTTTTATTTTTTATTTTTATACATATATATAAATTATTTTTGCTAAATTGTCCTTTTGCACCCATATAACTTTTACAAACTTGCGATACATCCCTTTAAATTTCAAAATAGCATTTTTTGTCCCTAATTTTAGACCTTTTTACAAAAGGTTGCCACCACTTATTTTGACCAAGTTAACACACATGTTAACAGGACTCAAATGTCATGTCAGCAAGTGAAACACACATGACATGCTGACGTGACATATGATTTCTACGTGTGTGCATTGACTTGATTAAAATTAGTGGGAGAACAATCTTTTGCAAAAGGGGGTTAAAATTAAGAGACGAAAAGTAAAATTTAGCCAATTATGTTTTTATGACAAAGTCACCAAAGCTTCTCTTATTCTGTGTAGCCTTATGTTGTTTATATGGGAAATTCATCACCAAATAAAATTGGATTAGATGAACAAATACCTGAATCAATTCATTTGGAATTACTATCATCAATCATTCCAAGGTTACTCACTCACTACCATTAATTTTTTATCTATAAACTAATAATTAATATTTAAATTAATTTAACTTAGAATAATTGAAATGTGGTTCTTTTGTCCATTTTTCATTTTATCAGTGAAGAAAGTGAGAGGATAGAACTGATTCACCATTACAATCATGCTTTTAGTGGATTCTCTGCCATGCTTACAGAGAATGAAGCTTCTGCATTGTCTGGTATTTCATCTTCTCTGCTATATATAACTCCTCTTTGCTATCTAAATTCTTAACTTCTCAAATAGAGATTGGTAATTTTTACAAGGTATATAATATATTAAAATCGAGTGCATGCATGGAAATACTCTAATTAACTCATATACTAAGCTACCCAAAATAACTAAAGCAAATATTTTATATTTAACCTTTTCCAAAAAAAAAAACCAATGGACATATTTTTATTTTAAAAAAATAAAATTGGGGAAGCTGTTTATTAATTAAATCGAGACTAATGACTATTTTATAATAGTTTTGATGAAATTTGAATTCTATATTAAAATTACAATATTAAGATTTTACCACCGAACTAATACCTTAAATACAAAGTAAAATATTGAATTACTAAACGATGAAAAGTACACTCATTTTACATTTCCCATTTACCCTCCACAACCTTGTGACATACTATCAACTTCAAAAGAATTCTATTTGACTTTGTACAATTTTATTTATTTTTGTTTACCAATGAGTTAACGATTGAATCCAAAATCTTTAGCATACTACTCAAATCTTTCATCAGTAAATCAAATCTAGAGGCTTGACTTTGTACAAGATATGGAGCATATACAAAATATATTTAATTTTTTTTTTTGTCAAGTAGCCTAGTGGCTAGAAAAATCCACCTTAAAGGTGAATAAGTAAAGTGGTCCGAATTCGAACCTAGACTCTTGTGATATCCCTACCAACTGAGCTAAATTCACGAGGATGAATATATTTAATACATGTCCAGGTGACCCAACACATTATTGTCTATCCATGTTATAAGCCAAATTCTTTGTTAAAACTCAGAAGTGTGAAATTAAACCCAAAAAAAGAGTAAATAGCATGCAGGGGTTTAAAAATAAAACAATTTCCCCTCAAAATTACGCACACACCCTTTTTTTTAATATATAAATTACGCACACACCTTTAAGTGGATGTGAATGTAAAATTTATAATTTCACCTGAGCAGTAGAACCGGCATAAAATGGACTACTCTGATTGGACCAGCTCAATAAAATGTAAATTTTGATTACGCTTTATCGCAGTCTCATAAGTTGCATACCTGTATCATGTTAGCCCGTTTATCCACATTAAGGTTGTTAAACTCGAGTTTTTATCTCAATTCGTTTTAATTAGGTAAAATCGAATTGTAAACTCACACACACAGGTGACAAAATGACATAGTATGGTGAATTAGATTTTTTTTACATAAACAAAATGACAAAATATCATAAACTCACGCATACAAGTGAATAAATTGGGGTTCAAATCTCGGTTATAGCATCAGACATAACAATTTTCATATATTTTTTGTCAATTGTGCTTTTAATGGTGAACGATGAATTAGTTTTTAATAATCACGTATTATGTATTTTTAATGGTATTGTAGATCCACACTCCATTTATTTTTTTAAAAAAAGAAAAACTCTCCTCAATGTATTAGGTTTTCATTGATGTTTTTAGTTGATATAATTTTCCTCTCAAACTTGTTATTATAATTTTTAATTAAAATAATATTTAAATATCTCACTAAAATTGGTCATAATCAACTAATGAATTCAAATTCACTTGTATAGGATATCTCAATAAATACTCTGAATTTTGAGACTATCACCAATCTTTGAGTCACATAAATCAAATTCACCTAAACTTTAATCTCATAACAAAATTGAATCAAGGGACATTAATTTTATGGAAGTATAAAGTGTTAGTGTTATTATATTATTTTTCTAACTTGTATTATTTGTGAACAGGAAATGATGGTGTAGTGTCAGTGTTCCAAGATCCAGTTCTTCAATTACATACAACAAGGTCTTGGGATTTCTTAGACTCAAATTTGGGAATGAGGCCTAATAGCATCCTTAATCACCAACACTCATCAAGTGATGATATCATTATCGGTGTGATAGACACTGGTATGTATGTGATAACAATATGCTTCTCTATCATTTTTTTTTATTTTTATTGATGACTAATTTTTATCCATAATTTTATAATTTCTGCTTTTTTTTTAAAAAAATAAAATAATTTGCATACAAGTTGTTTATATTTTTTTTTTGTCAAATAATCTAGTGGCTAGAAATTTCATGTTTAAAGTGGATAAGGAAAGTGTTCAAGATTCGAACTCTGATCCCTGCGTATAAAATGCAACTGTCAAATTAAGTGCCATTTATATGCCTAAAGACATGTTTGTATATATATTGTCTTACTTAAACAAGCCAAATAAATGACACTTAATTTTATAGTAAAAGTATTACCAGTGCTACAAAGGAAAAATTGAATATTACTTTCTTTATGATTTCCATGTCACTTAAAGTGCACTCCAACAATGTCTAACATGATCACTTATTTTTTTATTACAATGCATGGGTTTGTATCTATAAAGTTCGGATATGTGACACGATACCGATACGATACGATATCGATACGGTAATACGGAAAAATTTTCAAAATCCCCGATACGATACTGCCGCGATACGTTATTTAAAAATTAAATTTAAATTAAATATATAAATGCACAATATATAAATATAACAAAAATCGAAAATGATAATAAATTGAAATTCAAATCACTCAAACTGAGCAAACAATTGACGATTACATATTGAGTAAACAAGTGACAGTTACATATCTTAAGTAAGTAAGTACTAACAAAAAATAACATAACTAGTACTATCCAAAAAAACATCAAAAGTATCACACAAAGAACATCATCCCCTACATTCACTATTTAAGAGGAAACACAGATTGTATCAGTATGATGTCCTCTAATTCTATCATCATAGGACATTAGTTGTCCGATACTTCTCTGATACGTGTATCGATAAGTATCCGACATGTATCGGTAATTTTTTCTTTAGAAAAATAATATTAATTGTCCGATACTCTCCGATATGAGTATCGAAGAGTATCGGGCGAGTATCGGTATCGAATACGTATCAGACACGATACTTTACCATTTTTGGAGTATGGGGTTTCATAGGTTTGTATAATGAATAATTTTTGGATATAATTAAATCCACCTAATACTTCACTTTTATGCTTATTAAGAAAAATCATGCAAAATTACTATTTTATTCCCATGAAACTTTATGCCAACGGATCAGATACCTTTACTGGCTTATCTTGGTATATTATATAATATAGCTTTACTTTAATAAGTGTGTATTTTAGAGAAAAAGTATAATATAAAGCATAAATTGAAACTTAAGAGAAAAATGTATAATATAAAGCATAAATTGAAACATGAGTGAACTTGTTAAGTGAGAAAGCAACCACATCATAGTGCAAATGGACAAATAAAACAACTTTGTCAAATTGTTGGTATTTCATCGGACCGGATTACTGCATCAATGCAGTAACTGTTTTTGACCCTCAGATTAAGTTTTATAATAAATTAATTAAATTAATTCAATAAATCAGAGCCATTCAATCTATTTTGTACGACTGTGATAATTTTCTACAGGTAATTGTGTGAAGCAGTTAGAGAGGGTCGGGTGATTCGAATTTAGAATTATTATTAATTAAAGTGTTGCATTTAGCTCTCCAACTACTTATTACCAAATCTATACATTGGCACACACTTTCTCTAGGAAGCCTTGAAAGATTAGATTAATTAGGCAATGTGAAGTTAAAAGTCCATCCATCATTATTAATTCTTTTAAATCATGTTGAACATTTTATAATATTAAATGTTATTAGAATGTAGACTTATACATCCACAATTTACTTGAATACAATTCAATTATATAATGCCTATCTTTGTTCTGCATCAAGGGATATGGCCAGAGTCTCCAAGTTTCAGAGATGAGGGTATAGGGAAGATTCCTTCAAGATGGAAAGGAGTTTGCATGGAGGGTCATGATTTCAAGAAATCTAATTGCAATAGGTAAAACATATATCTTGTTGCCTAAAAATTATATCAATTGTCCTAAGGGTTGAAAGGTACAACTTTCTTTAAGCTACCAATGTATTATATGTTGCATCTTTCAATAGTATTACCGCTATCCTAAATATAGGATCCAGTTGACTAAATAATGAGAACTAAAAAAGATAATAGTAGTATTAAATTTGCTAAAAATTTATATTGTTTTACGACTTTACCTTACATGAGAGAGATTAAAATATGTTTTTACCGAAATAGTTATTACACATTGGAGAAAAAAGGGATGTAAGATAGTCAAAAAACAATGAAAGCGGGCGGTCCTATAAAGGGACAAAGAAAAATCTCAAGAGAATCTGATATTTAAGATCAGATGGAGTACTTTAAATGCAATCATTAGAAAGACCAAAAGATCACATATGTTGGTAAACTATTTCCATGCATCTTTATATTTTGACTTTTGAAAAAATTTGCTAATTGATTAATTATATATGCTTCATTCAAAATTTCTTAAAACAAATGGAGAAAATTGATAGGTGCAAGATACTATGGTAAAAAAGATGCCAAAGGTTCACCAAGAGATTTTAATGGACATGGTAGCCACACTGCATCAACTGCAGCTGGTGTCATTGTTACCAATGCTAGTTACTATGGTTTAGCAAAAGGAACAGCAAGAGGTGGTTCACCTTCTGCAAGGATTGCTGCATATAAAGCATGCACAGAAAAAGGTTGCTTTGGTGGAACATTATTGAAGGCTATTGATGATGCTATCAAGGATGGAGTAGATATAATCTCAATTTCTATTGGATTTAGCTCAGAATTTCTATCAGAATATTTGACTGATCCAATAGCTATTGGAGCATTTCATGCAGAACAAAGAGGTATCATGGTGGTGTGTTCAGCTGGGAATGAAGGTCCGGATCATTACACAGTTGTCAACACAGCACCATGGATATTCACAGTCGCAGCTTCTAATATCGATAGGAACTTTCAGTCAATTGTTGTTCTTGGAAATGGGAAAAGTTTCAAAGTAACTTTCTTGAACTCAAAAGAAACTAGCTATATGTGTTAGTTTCGTGCCAATGTCAGATACCGACACACATTTTGGACATAGACACACTTTCAATCTTAAGTGTCGGTACTATGATATCTTTTACAAGTTCTATAAAAATTCATTTTTCTCTTTGTTTGAGTTGTCAGGGAACTGGCATTAACTTCTCAAACCTTACTCACTCAACAATGTATTCACTTGTCTTCGGAGAGGAAGTTGCAGCCAAATTTACATCAAAAGCAGAAGCTAGGTACCTATTTGTGATACTGATTGTTCTTATCATGTTACTGCCATCCTTTTTAAAACTAAAAATAACTGAGTTATTAGTTCATGTCTATGGCATTAATACATATACTAAGACACTAATATTGAAGCTGTTATCCTAAAAGTGTGAAAAATGTTCTCTAAAATGCAGGAACTGTTATCCTGGATCACTAGATAACAAAAAAGTTGCAGGAAAAATTGTTATTTGTGTCAACGACGATCAAAATATTACACGGAATATGAAGAAGCTAATTGTACAAGATGCGGGAGCCATGGGGATGATACTCATTGAGAAGGAAAACATAGATGTTCCCTTTGATGCAGGTCTATTTCCCTTCACAGAGGTTGGCAATCTTCAAGGGTATCAAATCCTTAAGTACATAAAATCTACCAAGTAAGTATTATTAAGTCAGTAAACTATCACAATAAATGTAAAATGCATAAACTAGTACTTAAGTTTCAATCATGGTAACAATTTATTTATAGGCCTAATGGTAATTTTTTTTTTATAATTATATATATATATAAAAAATAATTACACATTAACAAAAGGTAATTGAAATTGTAAAAAATATGTTATACAAATGTGGTTATCATGCCATAGCAGAGACTAATAAAATCATAGTTAAAATTATTGTTCTATTTTCAAGTTGATTGGAATTGGAAAAAGTTGATAAATGATATACCATGGTCATGGATATGCTCAACCTATCATGCCTTCATTATAGGAAACCAACTGCAACAATTCTTCCAACAACAGAAGTTCCTAGATATAGGCCTGCACCAATTGTTGCATCTTTCTCATCCAGAGGTCCTTCAAGCCTTACTGAAAACATTCTCAAGGTATTTTTCTGTCATGTGTTCCTATAAACTAACCAAGAATTACATAAGCATCTTTAGAACAATGTACTCACAGCTTTTCGCTAAATCTATTGTTAAGCCGGATGTCATGGCTCCAGGTGTTTCGATATTGGCTGCTTTGGTTCCTAAAAAAGAAAATGTTCCAATTGGGAAAAAACCATCCATGTTTGGCTTAAGATCTGGGACATCTATGGCTTGCCCTCATGTGACTGGTGCTGCAGCATTCATCAAGTCAGTACATAGAATTTGGAGTCCTTCAATGATCAAATCAGCATTAATGACAACAGGTACAAATAGACCAATACCTTTTCCTAATTTTTTTCATGTATCACAAACACTTTAGGTTAAAGGCATGTACATTGAAGTCAGATTAGTCGGTTCTTAGGCCGGATACCGAATTTACAAATAAATAAAAAAGTCATAAATTTGTCGGCCGGACACCGACACATCAGTTATATGCAATCACTTCTATTTCCTTAAATCATTATTCGGTGACATTACCATTGTTGTGTCTAGTGTTTGTGTTTCTATCGTTGCTTCACATACAAGGAAGACAGTGAGGATAAATGAAGCACCGACACAGACACAACACCGACTTTCTAACACCAATAATAATTTAAGAAACTAAAATTATTGAATGTAAGCACACGTGTTGGTGTTAGACACATCTTCAATATAAAATGTCAGTGCTACATAATAGAGATGTCTTTTTGTTGTTTTTTCATTTTTTTCCAGCTACGCCCTACAACAACATGAGGAAGCCGGTGACCAATAGCTCAAACTATATTGCCAACCCACATGAAATGGGAGTTGGAGAAATTAATCCACTCAAAGCTCTAAACCCTGGTTTAGTCTTCGAAACATATGTGGAAGACTACATTAAATTCCTTTGTTATTTTGGCTATTCAAACAAAGACATAAGAAAAATGTCCAAGACTAAAGTCACATGCCCAAGGACCTCAAAAAGACTTATATCCAACATCAATTACCCATCAATCTCAATACAAAAGCTTAAAAGGAAACAGAAAGCAAAAGTGATCACAAGAACAGTGACCAATGTAGGAACCTTAAATACTACATATGTTGCAAAAGTGCATGCCCCTGAAGGATTAATTGTCAAGGTCATTCCCAACAAACTAGTATTTTCAAAGAGTGTTCAAAGAATTACCTATAAAGTCTCATTCTATGCCAAGGAAGCTCATGATGGATACAATTTTGGGTCTCTAACATGGCGCGATGGCCGACAATATGTTCACACAGTATTTGCAGTCCAAGTTGAATAAATTGTTCAAGCACAACACACCTAATAAGTTGAATAAAATGGCCTGATTGATTTTTATGTTTGCATTACTTTACGTTGTTATGGGAATGAGTTTTTGTTATTTAGTAGACTCCAAAATTTAATAAATGTATGAATTTCTTAAACCTGCTAAAGATAAGTAGATAACATTATATGGAGAATCACCAAGTAGCAGGTAAACAAACAAAGACAAATACAAATACAAAATCAATGACAACACCATGCATATAAGATGCAAGATACACTAAATAACAGAGCTTAAACCTAATGATAGCACAAAATCAAAGCTAGCAATAAATTAAGATGATGAAAATCCTCAAGGGCTATAAGTATAACAACAACACAAGATCTCGGGTTTGTGCCACAATTAAGCGATGAGATGGCCAATCGAAAAGAATGAAATAAATCAAAATCTTCTTTCCAAAGACATAAGAACACTTTTTCTTTTAATGACATAAGAGCACAAATATTGAGAATCAACTGAGACTACGACAAACAACAAACAAATAAGCAATGTCTCCAAACAGCTCAAATAGTAGGCACATAAGCTGGCTCATAACTCCATCAGAGGTAAGCTGACAGCAGAAACATCGATTGACAACATCTAGATACTCAATCGGATATGTTAACTATTCAGCAAGAAAGTAGTTTAGTTTCTTCTATGACGTACTGAACATGATATGATATGTCTTTCTTTTGGAAGATCTTCGCATTTCTAGTATTCCAAATTCTACACAAGCATGCGAACATGATGATGAGTTCTCATGGATCATTATTTTTAGAGTCTTTTTAATAAAGTTTTAATATAATTTTATTAGTTTAGTGTTTAATTTAGAGTCATTGTAAATAAATTACAATTTTTGTTTATTGAGTCAATTAAGTGTTTTTCTCTATTAAAATAATATTTTGTGTAGATTTTATTTTCTTGGTTCAACCAACTTAATAGGTTTATGGTTGAGTGTGGTGTGAATTGTAGAGGGGGTGCTAATAGAAAACAAACTTGGGCCTTATGTTAGACTCATGATCCAAACCAATAGAAGAGGAAAAGGAGGTTGACACACGCACACAAAAGAAGGGGGTGCTAATAGAAAACAAACTTGGGACTTATGAAGAACACACACAGAAGAAGGGGGAGAGCTGCGCTACTGTGCACCATGGAGAGAAGACAAATTGAGGAATAGGGGAACAAAGCAATGAAGAACATGCTGAAGTGATACCAGCACTATTCATTGGTTTTATTTTCTTCTCTTTGTTTATTTTATTTTAGGGTTAAATATGTTTTTGGTCCCTATAGTTTCGCAGAATTTTATTTTTAGTCCCTGAAGATTTTTTTCACACTTTTTAGTCCCTGAAGTTTTTCCAGTCAGTGTTTTTAGTCCCTACTTTTCATTCAACTCGTGCATATCATTGAAAATTTTAAATTTTTTTCCGCGGTTATGTTTAATACATTATATGAATCTCTCTTACAAAAATTTAAATTTTTTTAACCAGAGATGAATTAAATATGAACTTTTTAGTTTTGTGCACATAAAAATTCATAAATAATTCATCTTATGTTAAAAAATTCTAAATTTTTATCGGTGATGTTCTTATAATATTATAAACATGAATACAAAAAATCATTCAAAAATTTGAAAGTATACAAGAGTTTCATTAAAAGCAGTGACTAAAACCACTGAGGGGAAAAACTTCAAGGTCCAAAAAGTGTGAAAAAAATCTTCAGGGACTAAAAACGAAATTCTACGAAACTGTAGAGACCAAAAATATATTTAACCCTTTATTTTAGTATGAGTAGCTAGTTCTCTTTTGATTGGGATTTGTGAGATAAACTTGTAGGAATCTATGAGTGTCATATGATAGGTCTTAATTTGTACTAATAATTGTTGATTAATTCAATTAATATTTGTGTTTAATGTTTTACGTGCGTTTACGGATGTTCATGTAATGATTTAGATTCATATTGATTAAGAGATTAACTGTATGAATTGGACCTAAATTGATTGTTCAACTTTGTAATTGATCTAGATATAGAGAATTAGAGGTTGTGACTTATGGTTTAACGTTCTATCTTTGCCTATTTTAACTATTCAATTGGCCTAAGAGATTTGGAAATTACAGTGTGAAATAGTGAGTTCTACACCATGAGAGTGGTATACCGGTTTAGTTAAATCGTCGTGGCAATTGAATTGATCATCATAAGAGTATTAGACGCTAACATCCATAGTGACATACGAGTGATTCGAACCAAACTCAATCACTTTCTTTAATTGTTGAATTCTACCTTTTTACTTTCAATCGTTAATCATATGCTATGAAATCCCCCCAATCGTTCTTTTATTTTCTCATAATTAATTGTTTAGTTGTTTTGTTATAAATTGATCACAATTCATGTGGATTCGATATTTTACTACTTGCGATACAATTTGTTCACTTGCAAATTATTCATCACATGATATGACAGTTCTTTATGCCAAGTTATTGGCCTTCCTTTCCCTGCATTACTCCATAAAATGGATTAAAATTGAAAATAACATCGTTATGTTAAATTGATGAGAGTAGTTTGTTTTGAAAGCATGAAACTTGGTTTGTACTATACCATATATTATATCATAACAGACGTTACACTTTTTTTTATATTGAGATAATTTTGGTCCGTAACAAATTTCATACGGGACAAGTCAGTTCTAATAAAAAATCAAAATTAGTTTCTGACAATTCATATTGAGGAAAAATTAGTCCTCTGTTAGAACGAATATCGGGATTAGTTTACCCACAATATAAAAATGTCAGGGTAATTTGGGGTTTTATTTTTGTTAATCATTGAATTGTCCGTTAAAAATTTATGAGAGATCAAAATGGATCATCTCTCTATTTATTTTTTTGTAGATAAACAAAATGACAATAGTCATTGAAAATTTAACACACACAAATGGAGGAGCCGAGCATCAAATTCCATTTTTGATATTTTTATTGATTGAGTTGGGATTTGTGAACCACACATATGAGATATTCTACCGTCTTCCTATTGTGATAAGCATTCTCCTATTGGAGAATATATTACCCAAGGTCCCTGAATAAATTGTACTTCCTCCATTCCTAATTATAAGACCCTGTTTGACCACTGTACATATCAATGCATAATTTTGATCGTTAATATCTTTAATTGTCTATTAGTAAAAATTAAAAAAAAAACTTAATATTTTGAAAATACTCATCAAAACAAATTGAACAAGATCTTATATGCTAATATTTACATTTATATATTATTAAAAAAATACGGTCAAAACAAGATAAATAAATAATTCATTTTTATCAAACAGAATCATATTATTAGGAACGGAGGGAGTAATAAATAGCAAAACTCATGCCACAACTCTTCTCTTCTAGTAGGTATAGAAGTTAGGAACTTAACTTAGGACCATACTCATAGTGGCCCATAAAAGAGTCAGTACCATCTTTAGGCACTAAACTCATATGAATAAATGAAATTGAGTATGTTGTTTAATAATGTGACATTAACGAGAGAAGTGTTCAACAATGTCCAAATTACTTCAGAAAAACCTTGACCATCCACTTTAAATCATGAGTCAAAAACTAATTTGTGTATTAAAAAAAATAATGTCAGCATTAATTCCACTAATAATGATTTCAAATTAAGTTTATGGTTTAAAATGGATTAAATAGAAGGCAGAAAAATTGCATTTTACACAATTTATACTATTTCATAGGGGTAAAATATCATGAAAATTGTATTTTTTTTTTTTGGGTTGATAGACGAAACATGACAAAGTCATTGGAAACTCACACACACAAAGTGGAGTGACTAGGGATCGAACCCCGGTCATGGCGTACGACACTATCAATTACGGTACGTATTTCTGCCATTTGTGGACATGAAAATTGTATCTTACCACTCTTAAAAAAAAAAAAATTCCATAGTTCAACTGTATTTATACTAATCATCCACATTGAAATTTTAAAAAAATTCCTATCTGGATTTCAAAATCCAGAGAGTATAAAATTGAAAGGAAAAATAAATTGGGAGGTTTTTAAGAATGTAGGGGGTGGGAGAAGAAAGTCTACATTTAGTTATATGAAACACCAGCTTTTCACAACATTTGCCCAGCCCAACCCATCTTAGTTTTTTTATCAAAATTATTAAAAAAAAAACGGTTCTATGGAATATCTTTATAAAAAAATAAACTACTTTCCGTAAACTATTTTTAAACGTGCATAAATTCCCTCAAATATTTATATGGCTCCGTTCCAAATTCTTTTCTCGTTATTTCAATTCATATATCGATTTTTTGGTAAGGAAGCTAAAAAGAAAGAAAACTAAAAAGTAAAACTATTTATGAAGATAGAGGTTCCCATTGCGTCATTTCTAAGAAGATCACGAACGCCTTTTGGAGGAAAACTATGAGTCAAAATATCAACATCTGAGGAGACTCCAAGTTTAGCTAAGAAATCTGCACATTGATTCTCTTATCTAAGTGTGTGATAAAGAAAAACATTGGTTTGAGAGAGCAGCTCCTTTACATCTTGGATCAACATAATATTAATATGATAACCTTATCAAATATCGATTTCTTTTACGTATATTTTTATCATATTAGTTGTAAATTTATGTTGCAGCTTGTTTAGGTATGTTAGTAGTATCATGTAAAGAAGAAGGTCGGGAAGTATGTGTGAACTGGTACGCGGTTCTCAGTTGTTTGAGCGAATTCTATGGCTATGTTGCAAACATTATTGGGATGTTGAATATCTTTCAAACTGGGAGGTTGTGCCATGTAGACCATCTGTTGACCATTATTTGTTGCAACTTGTTTAGGTGTGTTAGTAGTATCATGTAAAGAAGAAGGTCGGGAAGTATGTGTGAACTGGTACGCGGTTTTCAGTTGCTTGAGCGAATTCTATGGCTATGTTGCAAACATTATTGGGATGTTGAATATCTTTCAAACTGGAAGGTTGTGGCATGTAGACCATCTGGTGCCATGTAGACCATCTGTTGACCATTATTTGCTGCAACTTGTTTAGGTATGTTAGTAGTATCATGTAAAGAAGAAGGTCGGGAAGTAGTGTCATTACCTGATAAAGAAGTAGAACCCAAGGGAACCATTATTTGGATGGCTTGTTGATCTTGCCTTTTCCAATAGTTATATGTGGCATGACTTGTTGCAGGGTGCCGTCAACGAACCCAATGAGGTTCATATAAATGATAGAAATTGATATTTGAATGTTATGTTTTACTAACATACACACATTAAGATTGATTTGAATTATTTTTTATATGATTTGCATGTGTCCAATAGACGGTTTGACCGCTGCTGATGCACGTGACCGTGCTCCTGCTCCTGCAGATGCTCCTCCTGCAATTGTTGATGCTCCTGAGGTTTGTAGCCTCTTTTTATGTTTTAGTTTATGATTTTCAGTCCGGTTTGGTTTTCATGGTTCTTAGTCCGGTTTGGTTTTTCAGTTTTTATGAACACCCCTATCAACTGCTGCCCTCATTGCTTCAGGTGAAATGGATGTTAACTGAAAATAATATCAGATTCAGAGTTTACTATGTATGTATCAGTACACATGTTTTACGAGCCAATGACAAAACAAATAAGGAGCAGGCACAAGTTTTATAGGCTAAACACTTTAATCAGTCGCTGCATGGCAGGACTTTGCTCTTTAGAATTGAGTGTAGGTTTCCGACAAACTTGATTTTGATTATTGCTATCTTTAATCGAGGGTGAAATCCTCCGAGTGTTGGACTTGGTCCCTGTACCTAATGCTTCAATTGCTAAAATCTTTGGAGAGTTGATGCTTTCACCAAATCCCTGCCATCAAAATTTTTGTCTACCGTTGTCAACTTTGATTTGTAGCGTCATTTCTTGATGATTATGGTTTGGTTTCCTCCTATTTAACTTTATCATTTTGTTGTTTAGGTGAAGCCTCCTGTTATCTTGATAAAAGACATGAGAACTTACAAGGACGTGATTCAGAGGGCGGTCACTCTATATCCAAACATATTTGTCTATTTTGACATTTCACCTACCATAAGAAATCCTGGCTATAGGAAAATTAAGGCAGAAATTGACAGAAGTAATGAGGCTAATAGAAAGCTTGATCAAATCCACAATGAAAGATCCAATATTGAGTCAAGGCGATATTCATCACAGACCATTAGGCGATCCGATGCGGCTCTTTTTCGCTAAACCACTACCACCATTTTTACTGTTCTCTTAAGTTTCACACATTGCGCTTGAAGCTGAATACTGCATGTGCTTTTAGATGCTACGACTAACATTGTTTAAGAAATGTTTACATTTACCTCAAAAAGAATTACCTCTTAAAAATGGAATTTATGAAAGAAAAAAGTGAGATATATGTGCGAATACAATGAACATTTATTTCATTAGTGGAAAAAAAAAATCTTTTTTGGGTGTACTATATATATTAGTGTAAAGATTTAGTAATTCATATGCAACAATGCCTCAAAATTATTCTCCATTTTGTAAAGGATTTAATACATATGTAGACATACTAAAGTAGCAATTATGTAGACATTTTAACATTCTCAATATGGTCTTTTGTTGCAGTATTCAATTATGTAATACCTATCTATGTTCTGTATTAAGGAATATGGCCAGAATCACCTAGTTTCAAAGATGATGGTATAGGGAAGATTCCTTCAAAATGGAAAGGAGTTTGCATGGAGGGACATGATTTCAAGAAATCTAAGTGTAACAGGTGATTATATCTTCCCTTTAATATGTTATCAAAATGAGAAACATTGAAAGATTAGAAATGTCAAATGAAAAATATTCTTCATGAATTACAGGAAATTGATAGGTGCAAGATACTATAATACACAAGATACATATGGTAGTAACAAGACTCATATTGAAGGAACAAAAGGTTCACCAAGAGATTCTATTGGACATGGAACTCACACTGCATCAATTGCAGCCGATGTATTTGTCAACAATGCAAGTTATTTTGGTTTAGGAAAATGAACAGCAAGAGGTGATTCACCTTCTACTAGGATTGCTGCCTATAAAACATGTTCAGAAGATGGTTGTTTAGGTTCCACCATACTAAAGGCTATGGATGATGCTATTAAAGACGGTATATCTTCATCATAATATTCTTCTTTATTATTTCAACAATCATCAACAATTCATAAGCATACAATTACTCCATGTTATAAGCAAGTAATTGCACTTTAAACCTCATTAAACATTGTTTAAACATTGTTTAAAAATTATTTTGTCATGGTATGGTCGCCCAACGACCAGTACCGACCAACTGGCGAGCTGAAACACACAAAAATGGGTCAAATAACGACCACCAGCGACCTAGGTCGCCCAACGAAGAGAGTCTCTCTAAATAGAGCTCTTTGATCTACTGCCAGGTGGTAGTGCCAGATAAGCTGGTTGTAACTAACAACACTGCAATTGATGTTTATAAATTGTAGCTAAATATAGTGTTTGGTTATTATTGTGTTTCATATGTCTCATACTATCGTGCTAGCAAGCAAGAAAGGTTACGAGAATACGCATAAGATTCAAGAAACAGTGGATAGCAATCTAGATAACTATATCAAATTTAAGGTTGCAGCTATGATACCTGATGAAATATATCTACAAATTGAGGAGCAAATAAACCAAAGCAACAAGGACAATCAAAGGCTTGACCAGCACATTGATAAAAGAGTTGGCATTGATCTGAGCCGGTTTGCTTCGTTGACCCTCAGGCGGTCGGACACAGCCCATATTCGCTAAACAACAACATTTAGTAAAATTGACTAACAATGTGTTTACCTTGGTTATGTCCACACTATCAATAAAATCAAGTTCTTTAGGATTGATTTCGTATTCAGGGTCTTCTTGTGGATGATTAACATGCATAGGGGCCATCTGAAATAGTATAGCCACACACATTGCCACTCATTAGCAGATTTAAGAAGAAAAGAATGATATGTCAAGATAAATAAATGCAATAATTGAATATTTGCAACAAAAGACCATATATAGCTGTATCTTCCAATTTCTGTTTTATTTCAACCCTTATGACACTTGATGTCATTTTTTAGGGAAGAAATATATGTTTTACCTATTTGCAACAAACTACAATATATAGTTGTGGCTTTATTTTCTATAACATAAGGCATTAACCAGTTCTAGTAGATGATACTACTTCTAGAATAAGTTTATTTATTATTGTATTTTTTTGGACACATTTACTCTCATTATTGCTTGTCAAAATCCAATAAAATAAACTTGAATGTTGGAATGGTTTAGGTCATTTGGTTTAACGGGTCACATGTACACGTAAATATTTCTAGTTGGAATACATGATTCTCCTATATATATTCGATTCTTCGGGTCGCTTATTTGAAAAGAACTCATAGATTTGAAAAGATACTTAAAGAACTAAAGTCGTAGGGATAATTAGTAATCAAACTCTTACATACTTAAGAGAATCAAACTTCTTACCATTTAGACTAATTCATTATTGATTGATGTCGCTATATTATTTCTAAATCAAAGTACTACCATAACATCTCATTGCAAGACTTAATTCTACGAGACCAGCAAGTCTTCTACGATCGCAAGGCTAAATGTCTAGTGTTTAATAACACACCAAGAGACATTTATCACAAAAATGTTGAATCCATTTTTTTTAATATTTCTTTGAGTTTTGTTAAAAACATTATCAATTTTTAATGAAAGCTTGGAAGTGTATTTTGTTATTTTTAATTAGGATATGACTATTTTTTATAGGGTTAATAGGTGTTTACCCCCCTGCAAAGTAGGCGAGTTCTGGATTACCCCCCTGGAAAAAATTTCGTTTAGAATCCCCCCTACAAAATATGGTTTTCTGGATTCCCCCCTCAAATGCACACCGTGACAGCTGACTGTCACAGAATCTCCATGTGGCAGACGGAATCTCCACGTGGCGCTGCCACGTAGGAAATTTTTAATTAAAAAAATAAAAAATAATTTTAAAATGCCACGTCATTTTATTTATTTTTTTTTATCCCCTTTTAAAAAAAATTAACGCATTTTAAAATATTAAAATTTGAGTTAAAAAAAAATTAAAATTTTAAATGACGTGGCATTTTAAACTTATTTTTTATTTTTTTAATTAAAAATTTCCTACGTGGCAGCGCCACGTGGAGATTCCGTCTGCCACGTGGAGATTCTGTGACAGTCAGCTGCCACGGTGTGCATTTGAGGGGGGAATCCAGAAAACCATATTTTGTAGGGGGAATCTAAACGAAAATTTTTCCAGGGGGTAATCCAGAACTCGCCTACTTTGCAGAGGGGTAAACACCATTTTACCCTTTTTTATATTATTGATATTACTTGTATTTTAAATAAAAGATTACTCTTTTTAAAAATTGCATTTGTTAATTAAAAAACATATTAATTTTATTAAAAAATGATTGTACTTTTTAAGGGCCTCTTTCTCTGATTTGCCTGGGGCTTCTAAATGTTCAGAGACTACCTGGGCCAAAAAATTATCTATGTCATTCAACTTTTCTTCTATTTCAATATTACTATTCTCATAAGTTGTCCGCGTACACAAACCTATTAGTCACATAGACGATTTAAACAAAAATTTGATTTAGAGGATCAAATTGAAACTTTTCAAACATAAAAAATCAAATTAAAATCTAAAATAAACATAAGAGGAGAAATATGAGAAATATGCAATTAAACCTATTTTTTTATTACAATGCATGCATTTGTATAATGAATAATTTTTGGATATAAATCCACCGAATACTTCATTTTTATGTCAAATTAAGAGAAAACATGCAAAATTAATATTTTATCCCAAACAACTTTATGCCAACTAATCGGATACCTTTATTGACTTACTCCTATTTTGGTACATTCTGCATTATATAATACGCTATCAGGCCTTAATTATAAGCAAATGTCACTTTTTGGATACATTGAATAATTAATGTATACATTAATTATTCAATGTATCCAAAAAAATGACATTTGCTTATAATTATTATAATTAAAGCCAATAGCTTTACATCAATAAGTGTGTATTGTAGAGAAAAATGTATAATATATAATGAATAAATTGAAACATGAGTGAATTAGTTGAATTAGTTAAGTGAGAAAAGCAACCACACCTTATAATAATGCTAATGGACAAATAAAACAACTTTGTCAAATTTTTGGTATTTCATTATGCTTTTTATGAGTTTACCTTACATGAGATAAATATATATATATATATATATATATATATGAGGTTGCTAACTTACTCCCACTTAAAAACGGGTTCATAACTTCATCAGAAGTAAGCTGACAGCAGAAACATCGATTAACAACATCTAGACACTCCATCGAAGATGTTAATCATTCAGCTGGAAAGTAGTTTAGTTTCTTCTATGACGTACTGAACATGATATGATATGATATGTCTTTGTTTTGGAAGATCTTCGCGTTTCTAGTATTCCAAATTCTACACAAGCATGCGAACATTATGACAGTTCTTTATGCCAAGTTCCTAGCCTTTCTTTCCCTACATTACTCTAGAAAATGGATTAAAATTGAAAATAACATCGTTATGTTAAATTCATGAGAGGAGTTTGTTTTGAAAGCATGAAACCTGGTTTGTACTATACCATATATTATATCATAACAGACGTTACACTTTTTTTATATTGAGATAATTTTGGTCCGTAACAAATTTCATACGAGACAAGTCAGTTCTAATAAAAAATCAAAATTAGTTTCTGACAATTCATATTGAGGAAAAATTAGTCCTCTGTTAGAACGAATCGGGATTAGTTTACCCACAATATAAAAATGTCAGGGTAATTTGGGGTTTTATTTTGTTAATCATTGAATTGTCCGTTAAAAATTTATGAGAGATCAAAATGGATCATCTCTCTATTTATTTTTTTGTAGATAAACAAAATGACAATAGTCATTGAAAATTTAACACACACAAATGGAGGAGCCGAGCATCAAATTCCATTTTTGATATTTTTATTGATTGAGTTGGGAGTTGTGAACCACACATATGAGATATTCTACCGTCTTCCTATTGTGACAAGCATTCTCCTATAGGAGAATATATTACCCAAGGTCCCTGAATAAATTGTACTTCCTCCATTCCTAATTATAAGACCCTGTTTGACCACTGTACATATCAATGCATAATTTTGATCGTTAATATCTTTAATTGTCTATTAGTAAAAATTAAAAAAAAAACTTAATATTTTGAAAATACTCATCAAAACAAATTGAACAAGATCTTATATGCTAATATTTACATTTATATATTATTAAAAAAATACGGTCAAAACAAGATAAATAAATAATTCATTTTTATCAAACAGAATCATATTATTAGGAACGGAGGGAGTAATAAATAGCAAAACTCATGCCACAACTCTTCTCTTCTAGTAGGTATAGAAGTTAGGAACTTAACTTAGGACCATACTCATAGTGGCCCATAAAAGAGTCAGTACCATCTTTAGGCACTAAACTCATATGAATAAATGAAATTGAGTATGTTGTTTAATAATGTGACATTAACGAGAGAAGTGTTCAACAATGTCCAAATTACTTCAGAAAAACCTTGACCATCCACTTTAAATCATGAGTCAAAAACTAATTTGTGTATTAAAAAAAATAATGTCAGCATTAATTCCACTAATAATGATTTCAAATTAAGTTTATGGTTTAAAATGGATTAAATAGAAGGCAGAAAAATTGCATTTTACACAATTTATACTATTTCATAGGGGTAAAATATCATGAAAATTGTATTATTTTTTTTTGGGTTGATAGACGAAATGACAAAGTCATTGGAAACTCACACACACAAAGTGGAGTGACCAGGGATCGAACCCCGATCATGGCGTCCGACACTAGCAATTACGGTATTTCTACCATTTGAGCAATGATTTGTGGACATGAAAATTGTATCTTACAACTCTTAAAGAAAAAAAAAATTCCATAGTTCAACTGTATTTATACTAATCATCCACATTGAAATTTAAAAAAAATTCCTATCTGGATTTCAAAATCCAGAGAGTATAAAATTGAAAGAAAAAATAAATTGGGAGGTTTTTAAGAATGTAGGGGGTGGGAGAAGAAAGTCTACATTTAGTTATATGAAACACCAGCGTTTCACAACATTTGCCCAGCCCAACCCATCTTAGTTTTTTTTATCAAAATTATAAAAAAAAACGGTTCTATGGAATATCTTATAAAAAAATAAACTACTTTCCGTAAACTATTTTTAAACGTGCATAAATTCCCTCAAATATTTATATGGCTCCGTTCCAAATTCTTTTCTCGTTATTTCAATTCATATATCGATTTTTTGGTAAGGAAGCTAAAAAGAAAGAAAACTAAAAAGTAAAACTATTTATGAAGATAGACGGTTTCCATTGCGTCATTTCTAAGAAGATCACGAACGCCTTTTGGAGAAAAACTATGAGTCAAAATATCGACATCTGAGGAGACTCCAAGTTTAGTTAAGAAATCTGCACATTGATTCTCTTATCTAAGTGTGTGATTAAGAATAACATTGGTTTGAGAGAGCAGTTCCTCCTTTACATCTTGGATCAACATAACATGAATATGATAACCTTATCAAATATCGATTTCTTTTACGTATATTTTTATCATACTAGTTGTAAATTTATATTGATTGACGGTCCAAAATTATTTACTTTTTACATTAACAATACATTTAAAAATTAATCTTTTCCTTAGCCACCACACTCCCCTCTTAACCCTAATTCATCTTTTGTTTTTTCTTGGTTCATCCATTAGAGAGGGGTGATTGATAATTTTTTATTTCCTTTTCAATTAAATAAGTGATTACACATAATTTTAGGTTTCGGTTGAGTTTTTTCCTTTGTGATTTTTTGTCCCGTCTTAGTACAATGTTGTTTGTTATCCCGTCTTCGTACGGTGTTTGTTTTGATTTCCCATCTTTGTACAGTTTTGAACTTATATAGAGCATTTCGTCATGCTTAATAATTTCTAAAGAAAATAAATAAATATTAAACATGTTATATAGTTTGTATAATAACAAAATGAATTCTCTAAATTTATTTTTCCTGATGTTTCTCATTTTTGTCCATCTTCACCCTTAAATGCACTTTTTTCCTTTTTCTCCTCTCCCTCTCTTTCCAAATCAAGGGTTGTGATCAAAATTTATCCTCATGTCATTTGAGAGAATTCTTTCTCGTATAATAAGGCTATGAGTGCTCGATCTAAACATTGTAAAGGCTGCCCCTATAGACGACACCACTAATTGGACAAAAGACCAATTGAGAATCTATAACAAGGAAGATTACCAATGGAACAAAAAATGCTTGAAGATGAAGAAATTAATGGGAATGAGAGAAAGGGAATAAAAGGAATCAAATAAAAGAATTACACATGGCTATGGATATATGAAACAATTCTTTCCCACTTCTTTTGCACAAAAAGTAGCTAATTTACTTGCATTTCAAGTATATGATCTACTTTACTTAATTTCACTCGCACCATCTTATTAAAGAAAGGACACCTACATTGGTAATTAGAATCTCACTTTTCTTTACTTTTTCACAAGAATTTGGGTAATAAGTAAAGAAAAAACTAGTTGAGTATGATACACTTAAATTGACAATTAAAACTTATTCACTAGTATGCACAAATGTACTGACACAAATAACATGATGTAACATATAGTGATAAAATCCGCGAACGCAACCAATTTGAAAAAATGTTATATTTTCATTTTTTATAATAGTAGTATAAAAATTGTATGTGTTAAAATCTAAAATTTTTATATAACTGAGATGATTCATGTAATTTCAAATGTTTAAATTTTAGGGTTAAATATGTTTATGGTTCTTATAGTTTCGCAGAATTTCGTTTTTACTCTCTGAAGATTTTTTTTCGCACTTTTTAGTCCCTGAAGTATTTTCCGACAATATTTTTAGTTCCTACTTTTCATTCAACTCGTGCATATCATTCGAAATTTTAATTTTTTTTTCTGCTGTCATGTTTAGTACGTTATATGAATCTCTCCTACAAAATTTAAAATTTGTTTAACAAGAGATGAATTAAATATGAATTTTTTAGTTTTTTGCACATAAAAATTCATAAATAATTCATCTTGTATTAAAAAAAATTAAATTTTTATCGGAGATGTTCTTATAATATTATAAACATGAATACAAAAAATCATTCATAAACACGAAAGTATACAAGAGTTTGATTAAAGTATGGACTAAAAACGCTGACTGATAAAAAACTTCAGAAATTAAAAAGTGCAAAAAAAATCTTCAAGGACTAAAAACGAAATTTTGAAAAACTATAGGACCAAAAACATATTTAACCCCAAATTTGAAATAGTAAAATTTAGTCTAAATTTAAAAATCCTCATTAACTATAAATTCGGAGTATTTTTTTTTAAAAATTTAAATGTTATAATTCGTAGACTCAACTTAACTTAACTCATTCATTACCGAATTAGATCGATTCAGATTTGACATAAAATATACAAATTTTACACTCGAATTAATCCAATTAACTTTAATCAGAACCAATTTGCCTAAAATTGACCAAACCCAACTTGAAAACACCCCTAGTTTTCCATCAGGTTGATTATTTTATTGGATTTTGACAAGCAATAATAAGAGTATATGTGTCCAAAAGAAATGCAATGATGAATTAACTTATTCTATAAGTAGTATCATCTACTAGAATTGGTAAATGACTTATGTTATAGAGAATAAAGGTACACAAAAAATAATAATTAAGTAGTAATAACGGTAGTTATACATATTATTCTCTCTAGTCCTTAATATATACTCCCTCCGGTTACTATTATAAGCAAAAAATAACTTTTTAGATTCATTGAAAAAGTAATGCATCTAGTCTACATTATTGACTAGATACATTATTTTTTCAATGAACCTAAAAAGTGAGTTTTTGATTATAATAGTGACCGGAGAGAGTATAAGAAGTTGACTTTTTATATACATTGAAAAGTGAATGTATCTAATCTATAATATAGTCTAGATACTTCAATTTCTCAATGTATCTAAAAAGTAATTCTTATATTAAAGATCAGAGAGAGTAGATATACAAAGGATAAAACAAAAAAATTAACAATGATGCTCTCTCACAAGCTTAATTCTTCGAGCAAGAAAAATACATACACTTTTTATTTGGCATTTGAAAAATACATACACTACTTAGTAGCCTATAAAATGAACAATTACATAATCAATTCTCTTCACTAGCAACAATTGATACCTCATATTCAATGGAGTGGCTTCTTCAATTCCTTCATCTCTTTTTTTTAGCTTCTCTTCTTATTTCCAACACAACAATTGCAGATCAAATTACTAAGGTTCATATTGTTACACTTTCTCTTTGTCTTTATTATTTTATTTTGTTATATGATAAAGTTAGCAAATTATTAATGTTTCTTTTATATATATATTCTGTGTAGCCTTATGTTGTTTATATGGGAAATTCATCACCAAATAAAATTGGATTAGATGAACAAATACCTGAATCAATTCATTTGGAATTACTATCATCAATCATTCCAAGGTTACTCACTCACTACCATTAATTTTTTATCTATAAACTAATAATTAATATTTAAATTAATTTAACTTAGAATAATTGAAATGTGGTTCTTTTGTCCATTTTTCATTTTATCAGTGAAGAAAGTGAGAGGATAGAACTGATTCACCATTACAATCATGCTTTTAGTGGATTCTCTGCCATGCTTACAGAGAATGAAGCTTCTGCATTGTCTGGTATTTCATCTTCTCTGAATCTTCCTATTTCTTTTTGTCTCTATTTGTAATTCCTAACTTCTATGACTCATTGACTTTTCCTATTGTTTTGTTGTGAATACAAGTTACTATAGTGTAATTTTACTTTATTCTTTATCGATGTTTTAAATTTTGGTTCAAAATGGAAAAATTATTAGTGAATTAAATGTAATTAGGAAAAAGATATAAAATTTAAAAACTTTTTATTATGGTCATTAATTTTTTTTTTTCCTGTAGTCTAGTGACTAGACTCACACACTATAAGTGTGGAGAAGTAAGGAATCGAATGTTTGAACTCTTCCTTTAATAATATTCATAATATCTATTAACTGAACTACTCTAACGAGTTATTTGATTTTGGTAAATACTGAAGAATGTTGGGAGCAATACCTCAATAACAACGATTAGTTAGATTTTTCGATTGAGATTATACGCGACTAAAGTTGGTAAATCTTTTGCACAAGGAACATAACTATAAGAAAAAGGCAATAGTGCTGATTTCATTATATCGATTCTTTGCTTGAAATAAAGTTTTCCCTAAAAGTGAATTATATGATGTCTATAATTACTTTGCATAAATAATTTTGTTCACCAACCTTAATAATGTTCAATATGATGTAAAGAACAAGCTAACAATTGGATATGTTCAAATAATCTCACTAAATCATGTGAATCTAGCTAAAAATTATATAAAGCACTTAAATAACTCTCTCTATCTAGTGGGCCAAGTGAAAATTTTAGCCATCAATCCATTCTAACTTCAGTCCCACAATATATGTTATTCTTGTTAAAAAAAAAAAATCTTATATTTATCGGGTAGTCTATTACTAAAATTTCATCTCAAAAATAAATAAATAAAATGTTTGAGATTTAAATCTCATTTCCTACCTATAAATATAATATCTCTTCTATATGAATTATGAACTTATCCTATTTATGAACGAATTATTCTTATATAATCACGTGATCATGAATGTTTTGCTCCTTATCATTGGCATTTATAATTTTGTGAGAGAGTTGTTATTGTCTCCTATAATGTTGGTAATATGTAAACAGGCCACGATGGTGTGGTGTCAGTGTTCCAAGATCCAATACTTGAATTGCATACAACGAGGTCTTGGGATTTCTTAGATTCAGATTTGGGAATGAAGAAAACTCCAGCTGCCACTGCCACTACTCACCAAACTTCATCAACTCATGATATAATCATTGCTCTCATTGACACCGGTAAGTATTACTAGTACTTCTTTCTTTATTTTGATTTTTTTTTTGTCTCTAGCTCATAAATTCTGAATCAATAAATAATTAGAGTAGTAGTGTCTGTTGTTTAGTTGGATAAAATGTTTTCTATTTTTTTAAAAAGAAAATGTTAACATGTGCCTTTAAAAATACAAATATGGTAAAACTTTATTGTAATTTGTGTATTTATTAACTACTTGAACATTAAATATTTCGTATGATTAAATGCAAAATTTCTAATTTTAGGTAGCTAACATGTGCTTTAAGGGTACATGTTAACATGACCCTTTTAAAATGACACTAACGGTAAAAGTATGATTATAAGGGAAATGTTACATATACTATACCATAGTGACATGTACTCCTTCCTATATAGAGCTAAAACAAAAACAAATATTGGTGTTATCATGTGAAACATATTTGTCATAACTTATGGACGGGTGCATTGCAGATTATTTTTTAGGAACAACGATTCATATCATTTAATTATTTAATGAAGATATAAAATAAATAAATATTAGTTGCATTGCAATCTCTCTATAAAAAGTAAAAAAAACAAGTTTGTACCAAAATATAAAGAGAAGAAGAAGCATCAACATCTTATGTACTATAGACTATTTTTGTATCATTTTAGTAAAATAATTTTTTTTTTGACAAAGTAAAATAATTTTTTTTAAAATGTACATTTTTTACAAGTTTTGATATATATTTTTTAATTGTATCTTCTAATTAATTAAAAGCAATTTTCAAATTTTACACTATTAATAAATAAGATTAATTTAATAAATATTTCATAATTTATATATAAAATTCCGTAAAAAAATTATATATAAATTTTTTAAATGACTCTCATTTTATAATGGGAGAAAATAGTGTATAGTGTGTAATGGCAACTCATTGTGGCCCGCAACTAGCTGTAATGATTGCTACCCACATAATTTTTTATTTACTCCTGCGTTCTATTTTAAATTATTTATTTGATCATTTCACACGATTTAAAAAAAAATTGTAATAACTAAAAAAAAAAAAAACTTATTATGACACCGTTTTTCATTCTTTGAGATTACAACCATTAATTTTAAATCGGACGACTGCAATTAATCTGTCATTAATAAATTTTATCTATTAATTAAAAATCAGATGACTGATATCACTAATGTGTCAATGCAGTTACAACACTTAATCTTATTACCCATATAGACATTGTTTAATTATATTGGAGTGTATTGGTTAATTCATCTTATTTAATTAAGGTGAAAAGAGTTAAAGAATCAAAATTTAGCATTCAAGTCATCACAAAGGTGAAAAATGCGAAATATTTATGTATCTCACTCGTATAAAAATATAGTGTCTATTGTCCATTATTGTATTCTCCAATCATACTATGATGTACTCATTTCCATCAATATTAATTATAGTCAAATTTGACTTTTTTAATACATTAAAAAAAGATACGTCATGTCCATATCGAAGTTGTCTTGGGAAACTAGTATGCCACAATTAAAGTTAAATCCATCCATTAGTAAGAAATGTTTACATTTACCTCAAAAAGAATTACCTCTTAAAAATGGAATTTATTGAAGAAAAAAGTGAAGGGTGAGATATATGTGCGAATACAATGAACATTTATTTGATTAGTGGAAAAAAAAAATTCTTTTTTGGGTGTACTATATTAGTGTAAAGATTTAGTAATTCATATGCAACAATGCCTCAAAATTATTCTCCATTTTGTAAAGGATTTAATACATATGTATTACACAGTAAATTATAACCATTTGATAATAATAATAATTAACATTCTCAATATGGCCTTTTGTTGCAAATATTCAATTATATAATTACCTATCTATGTTCTGTATCAAGGGATATGGCCAGAATCACCTAGCTTCAAAGATGATGGCATAGGGAATATTCCTTCAAAATGGAAAGGAGTTTGTATGGAGGGACATGATTTCAAGAAATCTAATTGTAACAGGTGATTATTTGTTCCCTTTAATATGTTATCAAAATGAGAAACATTGAAAGATTAGAAATGTCAAATGAAAAATATACTTCATGAATTTCAGGAAATTGATAGGTGCAAGATACTATAATACACAAGATACATATGGTAGTAACAAGACTCGTGTTGAAGGAACAAAAGGTTCGCCAAGAGATTCTATTGGACATGGAACTCACACTGCATCAACCGCAGCCGGTGTATTTGTCAACAATGCAAGTTATTTTGGTTTAGGAAAAGGAACAGCAAGAGGTGGTTCACCTTCTACTAGGATTGCTGCCTATAAAACATGTTCAGAAGATGGTTGTTCAGGTTCCACCATACTAAAGGCTATGGATGATGCTATTAAAGATGGTGTAGATATAATTTCAATCTCTATTGGACTTAGTTCATTGATGCAATCAGATTATTTGAATGATCCAATAGCTATCGGAGCATTTCATGCTGAACAAAGAGGGGTTATGGTTGTGTGTTCAGCTGGGAATGATGGTCCTGATCCTTACACTGTTGTGAATACCGCACCGTGGATATTTACTGTTGCAGCTTCTAATATTGACAGGAACTTTCAGTCAACTATTGTCCTTGGAAATGGGAAAAGTTTCAAAGTAGGTTTCTTGATTTCCAAGCGAAAAGAATTTTGGTAGACCTACTATGTATGAAGCACCGACACAGGCACATGTACTAGACACGATCCTGACATTGACATTTAGACACTGATAACTATTTAAGAAAATATAAGTGATTGAATGTAATTACATGTGACAGTGTCGTGTCAGTGCTATATAGCTAACTATGATATCTTTTTCAAGTTCTAAAAACTATCAATTTTCGCTTTGTGTTATCAGGGCACTGGCATTAACTTCTCAAACCTTACTAGCTCACCGTTGTATTCTCTTGTCTTTGGAGAGAAAGTTGCTGCCAAATTCGCACCAATATCAGAAGCTAGGTACCTAATTATTGATCATTTTCTCTTGGTATGAAATTCATAAGCCCGGTTCAAATGAGATTTAGTCAAATATAATATTTTTGCTACTACTAGTATGTGTATTAGCAACATAGTAAGTTCAGATTGCACACATATAAATTATAATAGGAGTTCTAATACTAGTTAACATAGGTTGTTAGGCATTCAAAATCCCATCAGACGAAATGCATAATAATTGTTCTCTAAAATGCAGGAACTGTTATCCTGGATCACTAGATTATAGCAAAGTAGCAGGCAAAATTGTTGTTTGTGTTGACGATGATCCAAATATTTCAAGGAAAACCAAGAAGCTAGTTTTACAAGATGCAAGAGCCATGGGCATGATATTCGTCAGCGAGGACAATAGAGATGTTTCCTTTGATGCAGGTGCATTTCCCTTCACAGAGATTGGAAACCTTGAAGGGCACCAAATCCTTCAGTATATAACCTCTACCAAGTAAGCCGAATCCGATATAAACTTTACATACAATCTATATGCAGTTAGCTATGCGCTTACTTTATGATGTTTCTGTTACAGGAAACCAACTGCAACAATTCTTCCAACAATAGAAGTTCCTAGATATCGTCCGGCACCAATTGTTGCCTCTTTCTCATCTAGAGGTCCTTCAAGCCTTACAGAAAACATTCTCAAGGTAACTTTCTGTGTTGTCTACCAACACGCAGTTTATTTTTTTATCCATGTATCAAGAATTACATAATCATGTTGAGAACAATGCACTCACTATTTTCACCAATCTATTGTCAAGCCTGATGTAATGGCTCCAGGAGTTTCCATTTTAGCTGCCATGGTTCCCAAAAGTGATGAACCAGGAAGTGTTCCAATTGGGAAAAGGCCATCTTTATTTGGTATAAAATCTGGTACATCTATGGCTTGTCCTCATGTGACAGGTGCTGCAGCTTTCATCAAATCAGTACATGGAAGTTGGAGTCCTTCAATGATCAAATCAGCATTGATGACAACAGGTACTACTAGACCAAAACCTTTTTCTAATCTTTAATGTAGCACATTTCAGATTGAAGGTGTGTTTGCACCGGTCAGACACTAACATAACACCGACACATTTGACTATATTCAATCAATTCCATTTCCCCAAATTATTATCAATGTCAATTTCAATGTCGTGTTTGTATCAGTGCTTCATATACACGAGAGAAAGGGAGGATCAATGAAGCACTGACACAGACACGAGAACCAAACACAATATTGACACTTCTAATGCATAATATTCTGAGAAAATAAAATGATTGGATATAATCACGTGTCGGTATAGTGTTGGAAATTGACATGTACGAGACACTGGACACATCTTCAATCTAAAGTGCCGATGCTGCATCGGAGATGATTGATACTTATTTTGTTTTGTTGTTGTTCTATTATTCAGCTACAACTTACAATAACATGAAGAAGCCGGTGACAAATAGCTCAAACTACATTGCCAACCCACATGAAATGGGAGTTGGAGAAATTAATCCACTCAAAGCTCTCAACCCAGGTTTAGTCTTCGAAACAGACGTTGAAGACCACATTCGATTCCTTTGTTATTACGGCTATTCTAATAAAACCATAAGATCAGTGTCTAAGACCAATGTAACTTGCCCAAGAACCTCTCATGATCTTATATCCAACATCAATTATCCATCAATCTCTATACAAACCCTTAAAAGAAATCAAAAAGTAAGAATAATCACAAGAACAGTCACCAATGTGGGAACCTTAAATACTACATATGTTGCAAAAGTGCATGCACCTGAAGGATTAATTGTCAAGGTTATTCCCAACAAACTTGTATTTTCAGAAAGTGTTCAAAAAATTACCTATAAAGTTTCATTCTATGCTAAGGAAGCTCATGGTGGATACAATTTTGGGTCTCTAACATGGCTTGATGGTAGACATTATGTTCATACAGTATATGCAGTCAAAGTTGAATAATTATTTTTTCACACACATATAAATACACATAATCAAATAGATTGCCTAATTATACATACAAGATTGTGTTTTAATTTTTAACATTTTGTCTAACTTTATGATTTTGTATGGGAATGGACTGTATTAATATTCAAACATGAATTCTCAATGAGATATATTCTTCTTTACTACCAAATTTCTGGCTCTAATTCACATTAATGAGGCCATATAATGTTAGTGTCAAATTAGAAACATTTCTAAAATCTCATGCTGATAATTTGTCTCCTTCCTTATATAAGATTAAGAGACTAGTATTAATATAAATGAATATAGTATTCTATTTCCACCTTAGATACAAGATTAAATCAGATAACCTCAACATAATTTCTCAGAAATTTTCAACATAATTTCTCAGAAATTTTAGGTTGGGTATAATTCAACCTTAAAAAATCGAAAACTACCTTTATTTATAAATTCATATCCAGATCTTATTTTATCTAATATGAGACTCTTACCCAACATTGAAAGGAGAAAGAAAAAACTACATAAATTTTGTAAGTGTAGTACAATGAATACTATAGCATTGAAATTTTTTATTCAAGACTTATTCTACAAGACCCTTATATTTCCAACATTTTAATAAAATCACAAAACACTAACACCATACAAGTTCCATTGAATATATTTGAATGATTTTAGTGATAAAATTGGTTTTCGTTGTAATTATAATGTTGTGTGTCTAATGAGATCGAGATCAAAAGAAAAGGAATATATTCATAATCAAATGACATGTACAAATAAGACGTAATGAAAATGTATCTACTCGAGTGTTGATGTTGGTTGAAAATATACATGTTGGAAAATCTCACATTAATGAGATTTGTGAAGATTGCCTTAAAATATGTTTCTCCAAGATTTTGTTTGTTTTAAAATTTGATATGTTTAAAAACAAAGGTTTATATCTTTGGCAAGATTCTGGTTATTTTTAAAGCAGATTTGTTTCTGTTATTTAGGCATATATTTTTTTATAAATAGAGGGGTGTTTTATTCATAGAAAAAAAATAAGAGAGTGAGCAAGATGTAGAGGCAAGGAGTAGGGTTTGCCACCACACAAGGGCTAAGGTTTTAGAGAGGGAAAAAGGTTTTCTCTTGGTACAACTCTAGGGGTGGGCGAACTATCTTTGTGGTACATCTTGGATAGTCTAAATCATTTGAGTCTCTTGGTCACGGGAAGAGATTCGGGGAAAGGGTAGAATTAGGATCGAAGGTTAATTCTTGTAACTCTTTGGGAATTTCTTGTAAAGAAACTCAATGATATAGTGTTTATTCTTTGGTTGTCGGTTTTGACAAAAGCCGTGGTTTTTTCTCCGGATTTGGAGTTTCCACGTTATATTCTTGTGTTGTGATTGTGTTCTTTTATTTTCTCTATGCCGGTTATTTCCCAACAACTGGTATCAGAGCACCTGATTTGATTCTGGGTGTGAGGGAGTTCCGCTGTGAAAGGCTAGAGAAAATTGATGGAAGATGTGGTACAATCAGGGTTACACAAGGTCAGCCTGGAGAGGCGGTGGTAAGAATACTTGACATCAGCTTGGAGAGGCAGTGGTAATAATACTCGACATTAGCCTGGAGAGGCGGTGCTAAAAATACTCAGGTTACGTCTGAAACAACAACTTTATTATGAGGATGCGGAGGCGCTAGTGGAAGTTGGGAATCGGTGGAGTATTGAGTCATGGACTTTGGATGCTCCTATCACATGTGTTTGAAGAAGGAATACTTTGAAACGATCGAGCTAGTTGAAGGTGGAGTCGTTCATCTTGGTTACGGGAAAGCTTAAGGTTCAAGGTATGGTTTCAGTTTGTCTTACAAGGTTTGACAATTGTGGGTTTCTTTTACACGATGTGGGTATGTTCCTGGACTTTGATGCAAAGATAGTTGGTTCTACTATTGGTCATGCATCGGTTACTAGTGATGATTCTCATGATGTGGTTAAGTTGTGGGACTTCGGTTGGTACTTGTTAGTGACATGAGTTTAGTTGGACTAGTGAAACAAGATTTACTAGGTGGTGGAACTGAACTGGAATTGTTGGAGACTAACAATGACTTGAAGTATGTTTCAGAGTAGTTTAAAGAGAAATTGTCCAGGTGAATCGGGAGCAGTATGTGTCTTTATGGTATTTCCGCTATACCATGGAAGAGGACAAGTTATTGCTAAGGGATTCAGAACAACACACGGGCATTGGTTGGCATTGATGCAAGGTGTGTGGTGAGTTATCTCGATGGCTGATGAACTTCCGGGAAAGCCAACATGGAAGTTGCACCATAAAGTTTCAGCAAGATTTCGGGATGTTGAAATTCTTGGGATGATGTAGTTCCAAGTGAAGAAATTCTTGGGATGGTTTAGTTTCAAGTGAAGAAAAATCTTGGGATGGTTTAATTCCAAGTGAAGTATACTTTTATGGTGGAGTATGATAATTTAATTTGTCGATGTAGACAATGAGAATTATGATTGTCGGTGAAGACAATGATTGTCGGTATAGACAATGGAAGCGGAAGATGAAACTATGTATTATTTTCAATCAAGGTGGAGATTGTTGATGTTGGTTGAAAATATACATGTTGGAAAATCTCACATTAATGAGATTTGTGAAGATTATCTTAAAATATGTTTCTCCAAGATTTTGTTTGTTTTAAAATTTGATATGTTTAAAAACAAAGGTTTATATTTTTGGCAAGATTCTGGTTATTTTTAAAGCAGATTTGTTTCTGTTATTTAGGCATATATTTTTTTATAAATAGAGGGGTGTTTTATTCATAGAAAAAAAATAGGCTTAATTACACTTTTAATCCTTTATCTTTATTTTAGGTTTCAAGTTGGTCCCTTATCTTTTAAAAGTTTCAAATTGGTCCCTTATCTTTTTTTTAGGTTTCAAGTTGGTCCATTCCGTCAATTTTTGTACTGTTACTGTTAAATTTGGACACGTGTCATCTATCTAAGTGTGCCACGTGTCCAAATTAGTTTGCCACGTGCCAAAACTTAACGGAAATAGTTAAAAAATTGACGGAAGGGACCAACTTGAAACCTAAAATAAAGATAAAGGACCAACTTGAAACTTTTAAAAGATAAGGGACCAATTTGAAACCTAAAATAAAGATAAGGGACCAAAAGTGTAATTAAGCCAAAAAAATAAGAGAGTGAGCAAGATGTAGAGGCAAGGAGTAGGGTTTGCCACCACACAAGGGCTAAGGTTTTAGAGAGGGAAAAAGGTTTTCTCTTGGTACAACTCTAGGGGTGGGCGAACTATCTTTGTGGTACATCTTGGATAGTCTAAATCATTTGAGTCTCTTGGTCACGGGAAGAGATTCGGGGAAAGGGTAGAATTAGGATCGAAGGTTAATTCTTGTAACTCTTTGGGAATTTCTTGTAAAGAAACTCAATGATATAGTGTTTATTCTTTGGTTGTCGGTTTTGACAAAAGCCGTGGTTTTTTCTCCGGATTTGGAGTTTCCACGTTATATTCTTGTGTTGTGATTGTGTTCTTTTATTTTCTCTATGCCGGTTATTTCCCAACAACAGCCTTGAAAGATTTAATAAACATATCAACCCATTATTCTTCAAACATTACAAAATTTGTGGTGATTTAACCTAAAATTATTCATTTTTAATTTGTACTTTATTTTTAAAATCTTGTATAAATACTTTATTTTGTAAATTTTGCAAATATGTCATCTGATTTTATTTAGTGAATAAAATCAAGTATTTACTCATTTTCTTTTTGGTAAATTTTTTCTCTCAAGCAGCCGCTTCCCCCCTCCCCTAAACCGGAATTTATTCTTTTTGTGCCTCCACCAAGGAGGGTGGTTTTAGGGTCAATTTTTTATTCAAAATCACCCCTCTAAATTATTTTTCCTTTTCTTTTCAATTAAATAAGTGATTATCCACATAGATTTGTTTCTTCGTTTTTTTTTTGTTTTTGTTTTTTAAGTTTGTCGTCGTCTTGTGCGGCGTTGTCATTGTGGTCGTCTTGTGCGGCGTTGTGTTTGTTGTCGTCTTGTGCGGCATTGTGATTGTGGTCGCCTTGTGCGGTGTTGTGTTTGTGGTCGTCTTGTGCGGCGTTTGTTGGTTTTTCATTACGGTGTTTCGTTGATTTAAATTGGCATATCTACATCAACTCATTACAGATCTGAAGACTTTGAAGACTTGGACGTCAACGTTACAAATCCGGGATTATGAAGATTCCGGTGACTTTTATTTTGACATATTTGTAGGCAATTTCATGATGCCGTTGTATGCTATTAACTTAGGTGCTGCAAGTTTGTTTGTAGATTCACCTTTTTCAGTTTTTAGCAATCTTGAATTTGTAATGATCTATGTATTTTCAATTTGAATGAATGAATCCTTATTTTTAGTCAAAAAAAAAACAAAATCTAATTTTTTTTTAATTCATTTTTGACCAAATTTAGTTGGTTAATATTTTTTATGGTTAAGAAAAAACAGATTTTATGTAACTCGTGGGCCAGCCCATTCCACCCGCCTCACACCGCCCCATTTTTAAAGTGAATTCAGTATGGCGAGTTTAGAGTGGTCGAGCTCAAAACTTCAACTCAGTATAATAAAAAATTGAAGGTTAAACGAGTCGACCCGGTGTATCGGGCCCTTTTTGCTACTCATATCACAAAATATAAATCAAAAGTTAGAATTTTTTTTTCTACTCCAACAATCATCTCTATACCCCTACACATTTTAAAATATTCCAGTTATACCCTTATGTTACTTTTGTATATTTTATGTTTTTTACTTTGTCGTTTTATCACTTTGCCGGTAAAATCCGTACACCCCTTCAAAAGTGTACCGAATGTTTTTACTACGAATGTTTTTACTACGAATGATAAATTTGATACACGAGAAACTGTTCTTAAATGGGCGGAAGATGTTGGAATTGTCAACAAAGTCAGTATTATTATTACAAGGTCAGGTAAAAAGAACGGCGTAAGAGGAAGTATGAAAATGAAAAAAATAAACTTACTCTATGCTTTTTGAAAATCTTTAGTCGGTACACTTTTTGAAAGAATGATGAAAGTAAATTTTTTTCCACAGTTTTACTTTTTATATGAGGGCATATTTGTCTTTTCAACTTTAAGTGTAGGGGTATAGAGATTATCGTTGGGGTAGAAATTTTTATTTTCCAAAAGTCACCGTGTTACAGTCAAACAAACAGAACAGAATATGGAAGAACTCTCACGAACTCTTCTCTGAATCCCAAAAGACAACATTCGCTTTTTCACAATTGCTTCTTTCTTTCTCTTCATCTCAATTTCAAGCTTCAACCATATTCAATTTCTGGTAAATTTTCTCATATTCTTACACAATTTTGAATAAATTATTTTCTGAATCTTTCATGTTAGTAGTAGTTGAATTGGTATATATAGAAATTTCCTGAATCTGAAAAAGTTCATTTTTTTAGGTTTGTTGAAAGGATTTATGATGGAAAACAACAACACTGTTAATACTTCAGAATCAATTGATAAATCTAAGATTGTAGAAGTGAAACCCTTGCGTAGTTTAGCTCCTGTATTACCAAACAATGTGCAATCCTTTTTTTCTGGTCAATACCCATCTGGGTTTTCACCATTTTGTTCATTTGTCAAACCCCAACAAATTCCTGTTCCCAAAGAAACTGTGCAAACTGATGTTGATGGCAATGCAACAGTAGATAGTCCTGTTGCTCCAAAAGCGACACGAGAAACTCCTGTTGCTGCTAAGGTGACTCCAATTAGGTCATACAAGAGTTCACATGATGAAGAAGTGAATGTGAATCGTGATGGAGATGTTGATTCGTTTTCGGAAGGGTTGAATGGTGATGATTGGGGAGAGGGTAGCAGAAAGCGAGGTACGCAAAATATACAGAACTGCAAAGAGTTTCTTAAAAGGAAGAAGAATAAGAAAACTCGGGAGCCACCCATTGGTGGTTCGAGTTCTTATTTTGCTGCTTTCCCACTTCTAAGAGAGGACGGTGATCGTGAATCAGTTAATTATGTGCTCATGGCATTTGATTCGATTCGAAGAAGGATCTGTCAACTTGAAGAATCGAAGGAACTTAGCAATGCACTTGCCAAGCGTCCGGATCTTAGAGCAAGTCATGCTTTGACGTCTAATGGGATTAAAACAAACACGAGGAGAAGAGCAGGAGGGGTTCCTGGGATTGAGGTTGGGGACATTTTCTTTTTTCGAATGGAAATGTGTCTTGTTGGTTTACATGCTCAGTCAATGGGTGGAATTGATTACATGAACATCAAGGATGGGTCTAAGGATGATACTATGGCGTTAAGTGTTGTATCTTCAGGAGTGTATGGTGATGAATCAAAGGATAATGATATTTTATATTATAGTGGTTCGGGTGAGAATTTCAACAAGAAAGATAAACATGTGACTGATCAGAAGCTTCAAAGGGGTAATCTTGCTTTAGACAGAAGTGCGCAACGGCACGACGAAGTTAGAGTCATTCGGGGCTTAAGAGATACCGTGAATAGAAGTGCAAAAATCTATATGTATGATGGTTTGTATAAAATCGAAGATTCTTGGATTGAAATGGAGAAATCTGGTGGTGGTGTTTTTAAGTATAAGATGGTAAGGTTACCTGGTCAAAAAAGTGCTTTTGCTTCTTGGATGTTGGCTCAAAAGTGGAAGGCAGATTCCTCTTCAAGGAATGGTTTTATTCTTGCTGACCTCTCCAATGGAATTGAAAGTATTCCAGTATCACTTGTCAATGATGTTGATGATGAAAAGGGTCCTGCTTTTTTTACTTATTTCATGTCTCTCAAAAATCCGAAACCTTTTGGTTTAGTGCAGCGTTCTTTTGGCTGCAATTGTAACAAAGCATGTATCCCTGGTGATTTGAACTGTTCATGCATTCAAAGAAACGAAGGTGATTTTCCTTATACTGCAAATAGTATTCTAGTGAGTCGGAAGCCACTAATTCATGAATGTGGCCCTATGTGTCAGTGTTTTCCTAACTGCAAAAACCGAGTATCGCAGACTGGTTTAAAACAATACATGGAGGTGTTCAAAACAAAGGGTAGAGGTTGGGGGCTTCGAACACTGGATCCTATACGCGCTGGTACCTTTATTTGTGAGTATGCTGGAGAAGTTATTGATAGAGAAAAGGCATATCAAAATGGGGAAGGAGATACTGATGAATATGTTTTTGATACAAGCCGTATTTATGTACCATTCATGTGGAATCATGGTCCTAACTTATTGGAAGAAGTAAGTTCAAATGTTTCAAGCGAGGATTATACTATACCATCTCCTCTAATAATAAGTGCTAAGAATGTGGGAAATGTGGCTAGATTCATGAACCATAGCTGCTCCCCAAATGTGTTTTGGCAGCCAGTTTTATATGCGGAAAACAATCAATCCTTTCTCCACATTGCATTTTTTGCCCTTAGGCATATTCCTCCAATGGCAGAGTTGACATATGATTATGGAGTTGTCCCTACTGGCCGTGGTACACTCAGAAGGAGAAAGAAATGCTTGTGTGGATCAGAAAATTGCCGTAGTTTCTATGGTTGACAATTTGTTGCAGTTGCTCACAGAAAGACATCGTACTTGCAAGTCTATTCATGGCTAAATGAGGTTTGTGCATCTATTGCATGTTTTCAAAGTACTTACTAAGTTGTTCTGATATGATATTTATAATGAATGCATACTGATTTCAAGTTTTAAATTTGTCTTGTTATCACAACAAAGGCATGTGATCAAGATAAGATTTGTTAATATCTTAGTGTATGTTTGGATGGAGAGTTTTGGAGGGGAGGGGAGGACTTACTTTTCTCTTTTAAATTACGGAAATTATAGCACTCCAAAACCCCCCACCCAAACAGACCCTTAAAGCTTTTGTGACACACTTGAAGTTGTATAAATGTTTAATCTGGATCTATTTTTTCCATTCCAGTGTTTAAAGTAAATTTATTTTTCATTTCATATGCTTTCAATACCTTTATTTGTTTTCCTTTGGAGGGGTTTAGTGGCGCTCCGGTTATGGATTAAGCAAAGCTTTTAAGAAATTTTGCTGGTACTTTTATTGTGTGAAACAAGTGTTTTAATGGGGCTGTTTTTGGCTTATAAGTATGCATTATATGCTTTTTCAGGTTTGACTGAGTTTATAATAATAACCGAAGAATATGTTTTTTACTTATTTTCTGAAGCTGCTTTAAAAATAAATTAGTCTTAAGCATATATGATTAGTTCTTTTGTATAAGCTGCTGTTTAGTTGTTTGAAACTTGCATAAATGCTTTACTTAAAGTACTGTACAAGTGATTATCAAAATCTTATGTTACATACATGCATCTCACACTTGTTATTATCTATGCAAATGCTTATACTTTTTTTTTTTGACAAACAAATGTTTATACTTTTGATTATCTACATATGTAATTGAAATTTTGAAATTCTCTTCATTTCTCAAAAGAAATTTTCTACCACATTAAGGCAAATTTTGTTGAAGTTTTGTTCATGCATACTCTTTTTATTTGACAGACAAATGAAGAAATTCATTGTCAAGAGTCAGATCCAGCTTGGAGGTTCCAACTTAGTGTTTGCTTGCTTCCAAATATCACTGTGAAGTATAGATATTCTTGACTAAAAATTGATCATGTAAGGGAAAAATATTGTCGACTTGAATGGCCATGAATGCTTGAAAGTATCACTGACATGCATATCTTTGTCTTAATTTTGTTGTAATGTGGTATTTAATGTTAATATTGATTAGAAGGCTAATCTTGAATTTTACATTTGGGATTGGAGAAACTAATCTGTTAAACCAAGAATATATTCATATACTTGAGCTATATATGCAGCATACTAAAGGTATTGTGCTAGAACTTTGCTGTTTATGTAGTATATAGAGTGCATTTGTATGAGATTAGTCTTTACAATTATGCTCAAGGATATCTTATTTATAATGAAAAAATAATAATTTAAGTGATGCTAATTTTCCTAAACATTATAACTTGTGTAATCTACATATTCCTACTTGTCATTCATTTCATAAGCATAGTTACAACTCATGAAATCAAAAACCTGAAGGATAATGTAGATTTTATTACAATAAGAGAAGCAAATTAACTTCCACTATATCTCTTTCCTTTCAACAATCCATCTATTTATTTATTTATTTATTTCCTTTTATCTTAATATTCATTGTTATGTGATGTTTTTCACTTGCTTTTGTACATTTAATTGCTACTATCAATTTATTTTTTGATTACAAAGAGGGCTAAAGCCCATTGCTACTATCAATTTAGAAACAAAGAACAAAGCTAATTATGCATCTAGTTGTCATCATTGTCCTCAACAATGACCCTATGTTACTGCATTACTCTATCAAAGCTGTATGATATCAGTGCAACTGATCTGACTGTGTTTTCTTCTTCTCTCCAAGGAATGGTTTGAACAACATAAATATACCTAGTCCTTCGACTAAATTCAGGAAGAAAAAAACCATATGGGTGCCTGCAGTTAAATGCACAATGGTAAGCTACCAAATAAATATATACATTCTAGCAAAAGCACAGAAACCTCTTATTATATGAACATTATATGCACAACATTACAATTTATTTAGGTTTATCTTATGCATAAGTCGTTGTGTAAGTGTTAAAGAGAGCTTATCACATGTACATAAACTGATTATAACTTCTTTCAACAAGCTCCCAAAGATAACTACTACTATATGAAAATAGTTCAACTATATTTCAGAAATAGTTTATAAGTGATTATAAGACAAACACTTACGCAGTGTTAGTGTAGTGGTGAGTGTCTTGCCTTGTAATCTTAAGGAAATGTATTCAAATTTTCTCAGACACAGTTTGTACGAAATACAAATTAGTTAAGCATCATACCTGGGAGAAAAGCAGCATCCAAGCGCTTTTGCGACCAAGTTAATCTGCATTTACCAAGATCGGATCGATGAATTTTAATATAATTATAACTATAATGAAAATGCATGTGGATCATAGAGGTTAGATTCACACTCACATTGTACCACCAGTAGCAGGACCAATAGCTTTGAATAGAGACATAGCTGTTAGGGAAATTCCATTAGCTGCTCCTCTTTGGTGTTGTTCCTGTTTTCAAATCAATTATATGCCATAATTCCATCAGAAACTAATATCAAACTTTGTTAGTGAGGAAACACAATATAATGAATTAAAACACTTACCACTGCTCGGTTTTGTAGAAGGAATAAACCAGTTGTAATTGATACCTAAATCCGTAAAAAAGAATACAATCAATCAAATTTGTAATACAAGGAAACCTTTTTAGTATTAATCCTCTGGATCCCAGAGGATGCGGATCCCGGTAATCTAAAATCCGGATGCTAGGTAAGTAAAATCTAATCAAGACTTGTTCCCACCAGAAATCGAACTCGGGTTCTCCCGATCGAACGATTTGTCCATGGGGTGCTCATCATGAGTCCAGGAAGCGATTAGAATTGCACATAGAATCATTTTTTGATAGACTCAGATAAATTCGAGTTTTCATCATGAGTCCAAGGGGAGCTCTATAACGAGTTTACGAGTCTGTAAGTTTTCTTAAAAAAACCAAAAAAATGGCTCAAAATCCCGAAACTTAAAAATCCTTAAATCTATTTTCTATTTCTCACCACGATACATTTTAAATTAGAAATATAAAACTCTCACTTTCATAGTCTCCTCCTTCAGCAACGATGATGTCTGATGAATGATGAATCTTCTCCTTCATTGATGATTTCATTGGAACTTTAGATATTTGAAGTCATTAACATATATGTTTCATGATATTTTGCTTTATCTAGTTTTCAATTAAGAAATAACTAGTACCTAATTATTTATACACGTTGCTATTTTTTTTGTTTTATTATAGAATTTTTTATTATTAAATTTATATTTATGACTAATTTACATATGTATATACTCCCTCCGGTCTCATATATAAGAAACAAAAAAAAAATTTACAAAGTCTTAAATATAAGAAAAAGTTACTACAATCATTACATTTATTTTGAATATTTCAATTTTACCCTTTGTTTTACTTTTCCCCATAATAAATAATAATTTAATTTAAACAAAAAGTAAGGGTAAAAGTGGAAATGACATGTTTTTCCTAATCATTTACTTCACTTTCTTAAAGGGTGTGTCTTTTTTTTTTCTTCTCTTATATATGAGACCGGAGGGAGTACGTGTGTTTCGTCGTGTGCGTGTGTGTTTATGCCCAAATCTCTCCACTTCACACCTCGGAACCCACAATATATATATATATATATATATATATATATAATTCGAACAATAAATTAAATTTACATGGTGAGTCTAGTTAAAAAATCATTTATTGATATTGAATTTGTGTGTTTGTGAAGAAGTCATTTTTAATTTTCCATAGATTTGTACGAATCTACGAGTCGGGCCTACGAGTCTAGTCTGCGGATGCTATACGAGTTTGAGTATTACTCACTAATGGTTAAACAAATAAAGAGATGAACTTACTGAGATAATATTCTTGAGGACAGAAGCAATACTAATGACTATGTATAAGGCTATGCCTGACAACATTGCTATGAAGGGGTAACTTTGCAAAAGTGGTATTGAAAATATCTGCATATGGAATAATAAAATAATTCATATTTCAAATGACAATCAATGAAAAGAAGAATTTCAAAATTGCCACAATCAGATGAAACTAACCCCTGTGATTCTGGCAATGCCAACAGGTCCACAAGCTTTTGCCATATACTGGTATAGGGTAAGTTGGTAGATCACAAGTGCTAGACCTGACAATTTCACAAGCTAGTTACTGTACAAAATATCAATTATTATGTAATAATGAGAATACAAATATCAACATCAAATATAGAAATACATCTATGCAAACCATTAAGGTTTTAAATTGCGGTCGCAGATGCGGTTGCAATCGCAGGTGTTGCGGTCGCTGTGACGTAGATTGCAGCCGTTGTGGTGTGAAATAATTTTCTATCCACACAAACACAGAATAAAAACTATAATTATTGTAATTTCTTATATATCTTTTATTTATTGTTCTCTCTACCACAGTGGCAAATTAAGCAAACCCAGCGCAGAAACCAAACTTCCAATCACAACCCATAAACCTAGGGCAGAACAACATGAGTAAAAATTCCAAGGTTCAGTGTATTTCATCTTCTTTTCTTTAAATGTTCATCTAGATTCTAATTTTCTACATGTTGCGGTCAAACGTCATTGCATGGCAGAAAAACACCATTGCATTGCGGTTTCGTTGTGACATCGCGTCTGATCTAAGTTCACACCGCAATTGCGGTCTGATGCGATTTCGCTGCCGTCTGCATCCGCAATATTGCAGCCGCATCAGGTGATGTGGTCCACAATTTAAAACCTTGGAAACCATGTAGAGGTAAATTTTAATGTTTTATAAAAATATACCACAAGATTAAACTAAATAGTTTTATAGAATTACTGGTAGATATCATCAAATCTGATTTAATAAGTCATTCGCAGTTTCACGGTTTGAATATGACTATATACAGACAGTCTAAATTTTTTTTAGACAATTATATCCAATAATAACATATGAACAAACTGTTAAAGGGTCTGAAGATGCACCTGAAATTGCAAGAACATTACCAACATCATTAGTTGAGAAGTTCAAACCTCCTAGACTTTGAGGACTAACACACCACAAAGAGAAAACCTAACAAAAACAGGTAAGAGAATCTTTGATTGTCCAAAAACAATATATTTATTGAAACTTATTCAAGCCTCGATAATTAGAAATTTACCTCTTGATATGCAATATCATGAAGTGAGAAGACACAATAAGCAATGATAGATGACATTAATGGCCAATTCATGAAGAGATTTTCATTTTTTTGTACTGTCTTTTCTTCATCAACCTTGTTGGTTCCATTTTCTGTAGCTTCAGCATCACCTATAGACTCATCACCATTGCTACCATCGTGATTGTGAAGTGTTTCCTGCATATCAGAAAATCATACATAAATTACCTTACCTTATGAAAATCAATATTAGGGAGTGTTCATGGTCAGTTTTTTCGCAAAATCAAACCATATCCATTTTTAAACCATTTATTTGGATTAGAATCCAGAACCAAATCCACTTTTTATTTAAAACTGGTTATAAAATTTTGTTATGGATATATAATTGGTTAAAAATATAAATTGGATTTTAAATTGGTTATTTATCAAATTCAGTTTAAAACTAGATATTTTTAAATTTCATTTTAAATGTGATTACTTCTCATTTTAAAAAGAATAATATTTAAAATAAATTTCATATGCTTGAAATAACAAACTTAATTTCATGTACAAAATACTAATTTTGGGGGTGCGAAAAGCAAACATCTCTTTCAAATGCCCAATTTTCCAAAATGTACAAAAAACTGATTAAAGTATTTTAAAAAATAAAAACATAAAAAAGTATTTTTTATAATTATTTTAAAAAGAATTTTTTTTAAATAAAATAGTAATTAAAACATTTTTTTGTGAACTATTATTTATTAAATATTAAAGGGTGGTTGACGGTGGCCGGCTGCTGGAGCACCACCGTAGACAGTCGGTCAGTCGCCGGAGTTCTGCCGCGTGTCGTCGGAAATTCGTCGATCGCTGCCGCATCGGTCGGAGCTCTGCCGTGCTGGTCGCCAGTGGTCTGGCGTTTAAATATTTATTGATTAATTTATATAATTAATGCATTTGGAAAATTGGGGTTTTGGGCCATTTAAATAATTGGGCATTTGGAAGAGATGTTTGCTTTTCGCACCCTTGAAATTCCTCACACACCCCCTGAAATGACCAACTTTGAAAAATTGGTTTTGGATATGGATATTCGGTTAAATAATCAGTTTTCATATTTGAATGACCTAAATGTATATCAATGGACCGGTTAATTCTATTTAAGAATTAACTGGGTTTTTGGATATGGATTTGGATGTGGCTGTGGATTTTATATTATAATAATAATTGGTAATTTTGTGCACCCTTAATTGATATCATAAAAGTGTTAAATATAACTACTTACCGGAATCCACAAGCAGGCAATAACTACTACAAATGAAACTCCAGATATTACAAAGCACGGCAAGATGTAAGGAAACCTACAGAATGATTTGTTAATTGGAAATCCACATATCATCAAAAGATAAATTAGTGGAAACACATGATAGGAGTCAAATTTGAATCCTTAATTAGTGTTTGTTTGATATCAAGAACCATTTTTAGATTTCATTTTCTTCTTATAATCAAAAGTGAAAACAGAAAATGATATCCTAAGAGTTTTCTAATCCAAACAGACCTTTAGGTTGTTTTATACTCTCTCCGATCCTTTTTATAAGAGACAGTTGACTTTTTACGTTCATTTAATAATTTTAATGTATCTGGGGTATAATATAGACCAAATACATTAATTTTCCAATGAAGCTAAAATGTATATTGTCTCTTATAAAAAGGACGGGAGGGAGTATAATTAAAAAGTAGGAAAATATCACTTACTTGTCCAGGAAGGAACCCTTTGGAAATATATGTGGATATTTCTCTGCTGGCTGCAAGATGAAAATTTCCAAAGTTTTAGAGAAACAACAAGTGACAAATTTTCACATGAATTTGTTCCAAAATCAGCACACATGTACAGAAGAAAGAGTACCAGAGCCAAATAGCCTCCCAATGCTGGTCCAATGACTAAACCTGTTCCCCAAGCTGCATTAACCTGATATCATATCGCACTTTGAATTACTATAATGGAAATGCAGTTATAAAATATAAGAACCATATATCATGTTCAGTTACTATGATGGAATTCAATATGACTTTGAATTAATGGTGGATAAGGTTTTCAACTGCGATCAAATACAGCTGATGCGGTCACAAGTTGTAAAGTTGTCACGGTGGCATATATTGACGCGGTCACCACAATCGCAGTTTCAGATCATTTTTTAAAACTCCATAGTATACAAAGAGCTGGAGATACGTACAGTAGAGAGCCCAAGAGCTTGGTGTTCTTCTCGAACAATTTCAGTAGCATAAGCCTGTTAAATAGAGGACTTTTGTCAAATACATACATAAATCGAAATTTGAATGAGATTTAGAACCTGTTTGGATTGATTTGGCTTTAGTGTCGTTTAGTTTGTCTAGTCAGTGCAGTGCACTTTGAAACAAGTGAAATCAACCCATACACCTTTTTTGAATTTATGAAAAATAGCTTATGCAAATAAATAAGCTTTAATGTTAATTCACAAATTTTCACTAACGAGAACTAAAGATAAAACAATCCAAATGTGGCTTTAACAAGTTAGGTGTTGACTGTTGACATTGAAAAGCTATGAAGCCCGGATACGTGACAAGATACTAATACGATACCGATACGGCGATACATTATTTAAAAATTAAATAAAATTAAATATACAAATCCACAATATATAAACATAACAAAAATCGATAATGATAATAAATTAACATACGAATTACTCAAACTGAGCAAACAAGTGACAATTTCATATCTTAAGTAAAGTAAGTACTACCAAAAAAAAAACATAACTAATACTACTATATAAAAAAAACATCAATACCACCTTGGGGTGAGCAAAATATCGGGTCACGTGGATAAAACCACATCCAAATCCAAAACTATATCCAACTAACCGGTTATTTGCAAACAAAAATAAACCAATTTATCAAAAAATGGTTGGTCGTCCGGTAAAATAGAAATAGGGACAAATGTCCAAATTGTTTTCTTTTACGGTAATTCATGGCTTTGGAGATTCATGACAAAATCATATTCATTGACTAATATGCTGTTTTTTAACCTGTCATTAAAAAACGTTCCTTATTTTTTTTTGTTTTAATCATCTTTTTAATTCAAAGTTTGAGATTTTTTTTGGTAAAATTTGGTTTTAAAAATTAATTTTAAAAGAGAAATATTCGATTTTAAGAAATAACCAATTTTTGAACTGAGAAAAAATTAATTTTAATTTGTATTTTGAAAAAACCGGTTTTAAACCGAATGTAATAAAATAACCAAATTTAAACCAGTTTTATAAAAATAAACGGTTATGTAACCATAAACAGATTTATAATCAATTATATAACTGGTTTGTAACAAAATATGGTTATGGTTATCAATCCAAATCCATTTAAATGGTTTTGGTTTGGATATGGTTTGCTTTGTAAAAATATCTGACCATGCACACCCCTAGAACCATACTCTAATAATATTAACTATTTAAGAGAAAACACAGATTATATTAGTCTCATCTCTTTCATTTCTATTATCAAAGAACATTAATTGTCTGATACTCAAATAAGTATCCGACACATATCGTTAATTTGTTTTTTAAAAAATAATATTAATTGTCCGATATTTCTCCGATACAAGTATCGGGAGTATAGACAAGTATCGGTATCGGATATGTATTGGACACGATACTTCACCATTTTTAAAATATCGGGACTTCATAGTTGAAAAGTGATAATACCTTTACCGGTCCAATTGCACCATTTAAACATCCTAGAAGAAATCTTGTGCTAATAGCCATCCAAAAACTTGTACTTAAACCAAATAATGTGTTGAAAACCGCACTGAAATCAAGCGGATAATAATGGTTAAAGAAAATTGAGCTGAGATTCGTTGACATGGAAACACACGGTTTTAAATTGCAGCCGTTAATCATTTATTCAACGGTTTAAATTGATGTAGTTATAAAGTTATTATAAACAATCTCGCTCACGCGTTTTAGATCAGCCAATCTTAATATAAAACTGTGAAAATTGTGTGAATTTTAACAGCATGAAATCATGTTCCTAGAAAACCACACATTTTATTTATTGTAAATAGCGTATATTTGTAATTATTGTATTCGGTCTATAAATTAGGTACGTTAATTTTAGAATAGACTATTTACACTGGAGCTATCAAATTAGGGGGTGAAAGTTAGGCCGCCAAACATATTTTGGCCAACCCTATTATGAAGGGCCCAAATGTGAGAAGCATAAATGAACCTCTTAAGTCCCAAATATGTTAAGTCCCCTAAATAAAAAATATGTCTTAAAGCCTAAAACGGACTCCAAATTCCCAAATATTTTTGGGAAACAAATTTCTGATTTTTTTTTTTCAAAAAAAGTTCAAAGTTTTTCTATTAAAAAAAAAAGTTCCACAATTTTTTTGAAAAAAAATTCTTCTAAAAAAAAACTACTGGAGTTTAAATAGTCTATTGTGGGCCAATAGTATGCCTCACAGTCACAGTGGCTAAGAGTAAAACTAAATAATACGGGGTTTTGCCTAAAAACAAATCTAGAGGTGAGGGGCATAATATTTTGTAGCTTAACAAGAGGCCAATTGCAAAAAAGGAAACTCTTAGGGAGAGTTTGTCATGTATTTGGGTCCTACAAAGTTCGAGGGATTAGTATTTAATGTTGCACACAGAGCATACCCGATTTACGCAAAAACATATATGCTTACACTGCACAAATGCCGAAAATTATAACAGGTTTTCGACCATAGCGATCAGAAATCATTCCCCACAATACAGATGTCAAAGTTCTTCCAAGCATGAATGATGATCCTGCAATATTTGAATATCATCATCAATAAACAACTTATATCAAATTGATAAAATACTTCAACGAATGGAAATATATAAAAACAATCTTACCTACAAAACCGGCATAGTAACTAATATCGGCCTCAGCTTTTGCAATTTTAAAATCCCTAATCTGAAAATAAAGTGATCCAACACTAACCAAATATTTTATTTTGAATATTTCACAAAAATGATAATATGTTTTTTTTAAGCAAAAAATGATACTATGTTGCATCATTGAGTATTTAATTATATGATACTATGTTGCACCATTGAGTATTTAATTATATGTGTCACATTACATGAAACCAACACTAGCTATAGGACCAATTATCTATATGCAAATTGGAGTATGCGATTCTAAAAATTCATTTTTAATTATAAATATGATTAAAAACAAAAAAGGAAATTGAAATTAGGCATGACAACGGGGCGGGGGCGAATTTTGCCTCCTCAAACTCAAACCCATAAAGTTCGGGTTTACCCAAACCCATCACAATTACAAGCGGGGATAAAAATTATAACCCCAAACTCATATCCAACGGGGATAGATTCCCAACGGGGTTCGGGTATCACTGTTACGTCTCTTTCCACATTAATTATGATTGTATTTTTATATTTTTTTATTAAAAAAGAACTTAAAAGTTTAAAATTATTTTGTTTCAACAATATTTTTTTAAAATAAAGAAAAGAAATAAAGAAAATAGTTTGCTTATTACTCAAATTAAAAATAAACATATGAATGTAATTTAAGAGATTGTTTAAGTGTTTCTAGTTTAAAAGAGGTAAAATCTAATTTTAATATAAGCGGGGCGAGTTCGAAGTGGGTATCAATGTCCTCATTACCCGCCCCAATCCCATCTTTTGAAATCGGGGAAAATCCATACCCAAACTCAAACTCAGTCAACTCGGGTTTTCCCCGTCAAAGCGGGTAGGGTTTGGGCGGATACCCGCAGATATGAATTTTATTGCTATGCATAATTGAAATTGGAATACTCAAGAATCAAGATAGATAAACTCACCATGAAATAAAGGAATGGAAAGAGTGATGATGCAGGCAGTGCTGAACATTACAAAATAAATAGAGATTAGAGAAACTTATGCCTAGATATAGGAAGATGAAAACATAGAGAATCCAAATTCTCCAAATCAGTCCATAGAAATTTTTTCACGATTTTCTCAAAGAAATAATCAAGAAAATGAATGAATTGATATGTTAGGAAAAGGTTGAAAACTGAGTGTAGAATTTGTAAAATATTAATATATGTTACATTTTTTAAAATACATACTACCTCCAATTCTATTTATAAATGATATGTGGGTCAATAGAAGTTTCCACATCATGAATCGAAAAAGTTAAGTGATAGTTTTTTGTTTTGAAGTTTGACACCAACTTAGGTTCTCTGTGTATACAATGATATTGCTAGTCCAATCACATCTGAGAGATAATATGTTTAATTATCTCTGAGATTGGATTGGAGTCGCAGTATATTCTAGAGAATATAAGATAAACCATATTAGCAAACTTTGCACTGAAAGAACCCAAGAGTCTCAAAAGTTTAGAATCGCAAAAATCAATTTGTCTAAAAGTCAGAAAATTAATGCTTACTTGAACATAATACTACCATCCATATGATGAAAAGATTTGTAATGGATACCCCTTGATTGAGCTCTTTTGATTGTTCCACCTTACAACCAGGACAATCTTTATAGTATTTTTTTTCCTCCGATGGCTCTCTCATATTCTCCTCACTCATCTTTCTATACAAAGAAGAAGATTAATTAATCAGAAAAAGATATATCACTTTGTTCTTTTTTATTCCACACCAAGTGAAAAAGGAGTTGTTGAGCAAATATTTATAGAGCTCTTTGAGAAACTCTTGAAAATTAAGAATACAGAGGCCTATTTTGTCACGTGTTAAAATTTCACATAGCAGGATTGAAAAATATAACTTAATTCATAGAAACATTATCGTATTATATAGGTAAAAGTTAGGGTTTGAATTTGGACTTCTCCAATTAATCACCTTGAGATGTGAAAACATGACGAATAGACTACATGACAAAAAATGTTCACATAGCAAAGTTAACAACACAAATGTTAGTAAAGTTTTGTGGTTAATCAAAATAAATAAAAAATATAAATTAACATTGGAAAGGCTTAGCCAATCAAATACGATTGAAATAACTTGTCATGCATTCACATTATTCCAACCTCTTCCAATAATAAATTAGCAACAAAATATTATAATAAAAGTAAGCATATATTCTTCAAAAAATAAAGAAAAAAAAGTAAGCAAATAAATACTATAAGTAGTATTACTTCTCTTCCTTGTTACACGACCACATTCCACTCAACTATAGTACTGTGAGGCTAAGAATGTGTTTTAAAAATCTGAGTGCTATACTTCTTTTCCTTGTTTCCACTCAACTATAGTATTGTGAGGCTAAGAATGTGAGGCTATCGGTTCTCTCTTTCATTTTGTTTCCCAAATTAAACATTCTACACTAAGAAATAAACAACAGAGCTTAGCCAGAAGAAAAAATAGAGCTTAAGGAAAATCAATATCTAAGTCCATCACATAAATAGAGACGTAGTGGAATAAAGACTGCTTCTTGAAAAATTTAGGAGTTACTTTTGATGTGAAATTATTATTATTTTTATAATAATAATAATTATATGTTTCAAAAGTTATTATATGTTAGTCAAATTGCACGTTGCCTTTTTTCTTTGAGTCATGGCACATGTATTTTGCTTCCTTATAAATAGGAACCACTCTTGAGTGTTACGGTTTGGCATGGATGCCAAAATTCTAGGAACCTTGAACATTCACTTTCTATAAGAATCCAATTCATAGTTTCCTTATTTCCTTCCCTTACATATCGTGGCTCTGAGTTTAACATCAACCTGTTCCAAATTAATTCTTGCTAGTTTTGTTACCTCATAATTCATATATGAGAAGGACCTTTTGAATGTTGGGGATTTGCGTTTATTAGGCGGATAAATCCTTAAGGACCGTGCGATCAACACGCCTCAGGTATTGTCTCATAGTTGACTATTTTGCAGGTATCACTATTTGTGATTTCGCCGTTGTTTCTTTCGTAGTTGCCGACATTAATTACTATAATCATAAGATGAGTTCACTGATCTCTACTCTATTTTATTCTCATATTTATTTAACGGTTATATTTATATGTTGTTTATTATATTGGTGTGATTCTAGGTCCAACTTTTACAACAACTTTTATTGAGGTAATAGGGTCCTCCACTATGTATTTACCATGTTTGTAATTGATGCTTGTATGTGATCTTTATAGTGTGCGTAAATGATACTATGAAATTGTTGTGAAACATGAGTTTATGGGCTTCTTGATAATTGTTGATTTAATTTGTCTCTTGATTTGAGTGATTGAAGTTGTCATTGCGGTGATCTTGTCTTTAAATTGGAGTTAGAACAAGATTGTTTTGATTAATTAATTACTCAGGGTGAGGAGAATATGAGAGAGAAGATAGGACATTCATACATGCATTGGTGGCTTGGAGCTAATCGCGAATATGGGACGACAGTCGTTGAATAGGTGGTGTGCTCAGAATAATTCCCAACGGTGGGGTACCGAACATGAAAATATGTGGAATACTACTACTATACCCAACATTGGCGTATTGTGTCCAACGGTGAGACAATTTCCAATGGTTGCATTAGATTTCATATAGACTAACAACTAGGATTTGGTGGTATTAGTGATGTGTATCTATGGTTCATTTGGTAAGTAAACATTGCTTATGTGATCTATTAATTTTTGATAATTCTATGAGCTTTCTATATGTATATATTGTTGGAGTAAGCCATAAAAGTCAATCTATGTTGATAGAATGTTCTTTTGTATCATGACTTTGATTTATATATTTAATATATATAATAAAGCATTTCTTAATATTAAGTTTGTTTAAAACTAATACAGTCCCTAGAATAGCTAACTTGTTTAATGAAACATTAAGTGTGACATAATCGTGAGACCCCATTAGACAAGGACACTATTCTTAAAGCATCCGTAGCAAGCTTTAATGTGATATGGGATAACAATAACACATTTATGAGAGGCTATGAAGCCCGAATACATGACACGATACCGATACGGCGATACATGAAATTTTTTAAAATTCCCAATACGATACGACCGCGATACGTTATTCGGTAACGATAATAAATTAACATTCAAATTATTGAGCAAACAAGTGACAATTAGTTAAATAAGTACTACCCAAAAACGACATAGCTAGTACTATCTAAAAAAATAATATAATCAGTACAACCCAAAGAACATCAAACTCTAACATTCACTATTTAAGCGGAAACACATAGTGTATCAGTCTCATCTCCTCCAATTCTATCAGCAAAAAAACATTATTTGTCCGACACTTCTCTTCTCTGATACGCGTATCGGAGAAGTATCTGACACGTATCAGTAATTATTTTCTTAAAAAAATAATGTTAATTGTCTGATACTCTTCGATACGAGTATCAGAGAGTATCAGTTTCGGACACGTATTGGACATGATACTTTGTCATTTTTGAAGTATCGGGGCTTCATAGATGAGAGGTGTAGATATTAAGGCCTATTTAATGGGAGGATATTCTAGTAATTGGTAGTAAGTCATGACCTAGGTATAAAAGGTTAGTTTAGAAAGAGAAAGTTCATTTTTTATGATTTTGGTGGAGGTAGAGAGAGGTTAGAGATTAAAGCTCTGTTTGGAAAGGCCAAAAAGCTAGCTTATAGCTTTTAGCTTGTAAGCTAAAAGCTTTGTTTGATAATAGTTTTTAAAAAAGAGCTTATAGCTTATTTTTCAAACGCTATTTCAAGTAGCTTATGAGCTTATAGCTTATAACTAACATATTTTCTTCCAATTTTACCCCTATCATCTTCCTTTAAAAAAATTAAATATTAATTAAACATATCTTCTTTATAATAATAATAGAGAAAAGAAGAAGAGGAAGAAGAACAAATAAAGAAATGCCAAGATAAAAATTAGAGAGGAAGAATAGGAGGATTAAAGATTCCAACTTGATTAAGGTATCAGGGTAGATTGTGTGATTCTTTAGAGATGAATATATGTGAGGGGAGAAATACTTTTGTGGGTTTGTATGTGGGTTTAGGGAATTAATGTGTTAATTAATAAATGAATATCTATGATAAAAGTTGGTGCTTTACGTGTTTTTTTTTTGTTGACAATATGTGTTGTTATTATTATTATTTGAGTATTTTACCAAAACTTCGACCCGTGCAGTGTACAAGTCTAATTAGCCGTAATATGAAAAATATATATAAAATTTTTAACACTAAAACGTATATAAAAAAGTCGAGTACCATTAAATATTAGTTCGACAATAAATTTGGATAAATGTTCGTACAACAAAAATTATGGTATATTACGAAATACTTCTTTATAGACGACATTATAAGTTTTATTAGTATTTCCACCGTCTTCGTCGATAATCAATATTTTTAATCATTCTCTTTAAATATCTCTTGAAGTTGCAACATACAACTGACCATGTAAAAACACTGTCGACAAAATATATATCCCAACATGCTTAAGAATGAGAGGGAAAAAAAGGTTTAGGAATTAAAATTTCTAGCAAGTTTAAAATATAATAATAATAATAATAAAATGAAGTTAATAATAATAAATATTTAATATGGTGAGTTAAAGGTTGTGGATTCAATTCTTGGTGAGATATTTTTTAACGTTGTATTTGAATTAATAATGATAATTATAATAATAATAATAATAGAAAGCTAATAATAATAAATATTTAACACGGTGAGTTAAAAGTTGTGGGTTCGATTCTTGATGAGGTATTTTTTAACATTTTATTTGAATTAATGTTAGCGTAAAATGAGAGGAAAAATGAGCGGGAAAAAATTAGGGTTAAGAATAGTAAAACGGAACAAGCTTATAATATAAGAGATTGGTGAACATGATGAAATCTATAATTGTTGATATTTTTGTTCATATTAAAAAACAAAAATTAAAGATGTATCATATTAAAAAAAAGATTTTTGTATAAGTGATTTTTTTTATAACCAAGGTTAATCGTTAATATTATTATGCTAGTTTTTTTCTCCTTTGTCCGGACTTTGTATAATTATGTTTCTAATTTTATTATATTATTAATCTTTTGAAGTAGAATGTAATACCTTGAGCCAATATTTTATAGGCTTAATTGCAGTTTTGGTCCCCCTATTCTTGCCATTTTGCAGTTTTGGTCTCCCTATTTTAAAATTCGACAGTTTTGGTCCCTCTATTGTAATATGTTACTATAAATTAATGATGTGATATATTTTAAACGACGTGGTATATGATTTGATGATAAGAAAACACAAAGATCGATGAAATTGTAAGAAAAATCCTTCAAAGAATTGATTCAAAACATGTTTTATCCCCATATTTTAGACAAAATATGGGTTTGGGGGACCAAAACCGTCGAATTTAAAATAGGGGGACCAAAACTGCAAAATGGTAAAAACAGAGGGACCAAAATTGCAATTAACCCTATTTTATATTTTATCTTTGACTTTGAGTCCTAAGGTTTTATTAGCCGCCGCGTATTTTGAAAAAGAATTTCTAAAATTAGAATAATATGAATATTACATTTAGGGTAATAAATTACATTTTTGTTTGTACAAATAATAATAATAATAATAAAATTACTTTATTAATTTAACAACACATCAACTAGATAAATCAGCTCAATTAATTAATTAATATTTTTTACAATCATTTAATGTTTTAATTGAATTTATTTATGAGCTAAAAATGTATTATCTAAAATTTTGAAAAGCAATTAATTCAATTTTGATAAAGATTTTATATTTAATTTAAATAACATCAAATCATATATAAAACCCGTAAAAAAATTATATATAAACATATATTTGTCATTTTACAAATTAGGCACATTTTTTTCTCTTCTATTTCTCTATTTTTCTCTCGTACGAATCAATACATCAAATCTACTTTATTTCTCATCATTTTCTTTCTTCTCACTTATTCTCATTCGCCTTTTTCTCTATTCTCACTTTCTTCTCACAATCAAGCACATAATAAGTGTAGGTACTTGATGACCTTGTGTGCATAGAAAGAAAAGGTATATATAGACAGTCTACTAGAAATGAGATACGTGCAAGCAAGTTGATTTTTTTTGGAAAAGCAAAAATTTATTAAAAGGAGAAACATGCACAAGATGTGCAAGAGAGCACTACACCAATCCATGATACATAACAAGATTGTCACCAGTACGAAAGTTAGAATCTACAAAAACAACCAATATCTAATTCAACCAAACTATAATGAGGCAAGGAACAACCAATATCTAATTCAACCAAACTATAATGAGGCAAGGCTGCCAGACAAATAACATCACCCAACATAAAGACAATGATGCACTTCACAAAACCCCCAAAGACTGGTGCATATCGGAACAAAAGCAGAAATTGGGATTCTGTCAGCATGAGTGAAGGCACTAAACTGCTGAACAACCAGACTGAGACTGCAGAGAGCAAAAAGACAGCATAACGCTCCTAACTAGGGGTGTAATTGGACCGGTTTGGATCGGTTTTGAGTGAATCAGATATCCGAACCAATTAATGAACCCTTGATCGGTTCGGTTTTTAGTGTTTTTCAAAAATGAATTCGAACCAAACATCAAATCTAAATGAACAAGACCTCCATAAAAACAGACACATATACCAAGGAGAGGAGAGGAGAGAGTGTGTCTAAGTTAGGGATTTAAGGTTACTCATAAGTTTTTTTTTAAGGAGTTTGGCTGCCTAAAAAATTAGATGTAGGCTGGGCTGCGATAAAAATAAAATTAACTTAATAATATATATGTATCGGTTTGATTCGGTTTATCCAATGGATCCTAAAACTGGAACCGAGAATCGAACCAAACCACATCGATTTTCAATTGGTTCGGCTCAATTTTCAATCCGAACAAAAAAATTCGATTTGTTTTTCGGTTTGGATTGGATTGGATCATCGGTTCAATTGGATTTTTCAGATCCGCTTACACTCCTACTCCTAACAATATCGTATCACGGGATCTCGCGTCATGCCACTAGCATCCACTTGAGCTTAGGAAACGGAAATGCTTCCAACCCAAGGAAATCGGACAATGACCTTATGAGATACATAATTTATGCCACTAGCATTATGTTGAATACTTAATTTTCCTTCCATCCCAAAATAAATAACTTAGTTTTATTATGTACATGTGCACCATACTCACATAATCTATTTTGAGCATTTTTTTACTAATAAATAAATACAATTATTAGCATTTAAGATTTATTTGATTTATCTCGATAAATATTTTTAAAATATATAATGACGCGAATTTGTGGCGTCGCCAATTGTGGGTATGGGAGGAAGAGATGGTAGAGGAGCGTAGGGCTTTACTTTTTGACGTTGTATTGCAGGATAATATTACAGATTATTGGGTGTGGCGGCCTGACCCGAGTGGTGGCTATTCGGTGCGAGGTGCGTATGACTTGCTTATGTCTAGGGGAGGTCAGGCTGTGGCGGCTACAACAGACTTAATCTGGCACAAACAAGTGCCCTTGAAGGTTTCCGTGGTGGCTTATCGGTTACTTCGTAACAGGTTACCTAGTAAAGACAATCTGGTTAGGCGTCATATTATCTCTCAAGGTGCTCATCTATGCATGGCTGGCTATGGGCACCGGAAACTGCTCAACATTTGTTTCTGTTATGTCCTGTATTCGCACCCTTGTGGGGTTTAGTTAGAAATTAGATTGACATCTCTTCAGTTGATCCGCCCCAAATACATGACCATTTTGTTCAGTTTACGCATTTCGCAGAGACCCTCTTGCTCGCCGTTCTTTTTTGCAGCTACTGTGGTTGTGTAGCATTTGGGTGATGTGGCATGAACGGAATTCTAGAATTTTTAAGACAAAGGAGACGATAGTTCATCAAATACTAGACAAAGTCAAGGCTTATTCCCTCTGGTAGATGAAAGCTTATAATGTAAACTTCAGTTGAAATTCTCATATGTATTGGTCGAGCCCTTTTGTTTGTTTGAGCATTGACTAACTAGTGTTTTGTTGCTGTAAATGTTTGTTGTTCCGTTTGACACGTCTTATGCTGCGTAGGACTATTGTTTTAATGAAATCCATTTTTACTTATTAAAAAAAATGCAAATTATTTATAACTACACATTTATTTTAGAATAGAAAGAATATTAATTAGACACATTATCTAGGCTCTTGTTTTCCACTTGTATCGTTAGAATGGTCCAATCAGAGCTAGAATTTTGGACAGCATGGCCTAAATATATCAAAATGTCATTTATTGGAAATTAACACCAAACTACATTATTCGTCCATATTTATAAGTCGTCTTGAAAATTTGTACGCAAATGAAAGAATTTGGCAGAATAATTAATATATGGGTCATGCTAAACAGTGTCTCTGGAACACTTGTTAAGCATATCAAAAATAGAAATAAAAGATAAAGTTAATGTTAATAAAATGACTTTTTATACTTTCAATGTATTAAATGCACAAGTTCCAAGACAAAATTTTCTAATTTAGACGCTTAACCAATGCCCCGAGGCAATGTTTAACATTTTCCTTAATATATACTAATTTAAGTATTACCAAAATATATATACTCTTCAAATAAAAATTTGTTTTATGAACTTTTTTCTTTCTCCTCTTCTAATTTTAGTTGTCACAATTTTTCTCTTCTTCTTGATCTATTGGAGAGAGGTGATTTAAGATCAATTTAGGCCCTAAAACCCTTCCAAATTGTATTTTCTCCTATCTATTATCTATTATTTATATGTTTACAAGTTTCTCTTTCATGGTATTATTCATAGGTGTCAATTTATCCTTAATTCATGTTATATGTGGCATTCTATAATGTTTTCAATTCCTATGTGGCTAACTATCAAGACATTTGCATATCCAACCAAGACTTGCTAAGGGTCACAATTTCGATTCGCGGTGGCCACATTTCTTCAATTTTATTTGTATTTTATTCTTATTTCTTTTACACATTTGCCTAAATGTGCAAAGGGTCACGGTTTCGATTCCTGATGGCCACATTTCTTCAATTTCATTTGTATTTTATTCCTATTTCGTTTACACATTGCCTAAGGTAGAAAGTAATTCATGGAATATTTTTATTTTATTTTTCTGATAATTCATATTAGCATTATTTGTTTTATATAATTTGTATATAATTTAAAATAAGGTGGAATTAAGTGTCTCATAATAAATACGTACAATATATTAAAAAATTTGAAAAAATTAATACATATATTTTAATTGCTAATTTTTATGGATGTTTTAATACACACACTTATATTACTAGGGGAGACCTATTCTTTTTGTAATTTTTACTGGACTTATATTTACACTCATATTAATACGAGTTTTTTTTTTTTTTTAATTTACACAGGGTCAACATTTATACTCATATATCAATACGTGAGACTTTATATTCATATTTTATATATCAATATAAACGCTATTTTTTTTTAATAATTTCTACGGGGACCGGAAAAGAAAATACCAATATTGTTGTGAACAGATAGTGATAGATCACAAAATTAGATCCTCTCATGTTATTATTGTTCAGCCCTTTCTCCTTGCGATAATTCAATGGATGAATATTCACATGTAAAAAAGGAATATAACTGAAGAGAGAGAAAATAAAAAAATATATAAATTGTCTAGATTAAAGCATAATAGGAGGTATAAGAGGACGGGCTGGAGATGATTCAGATCTGGAGATCACTCTCAACCGGATTCTATCTATTTTAAAATCACATCGTTTTGAAGTCTTTATCTAATTTTTGTACTTAAAAATGGTGATTTAATATATTTTAAATGATGTGACATACGACATAAATGAAGAGAAGTCATAAAATTACAACAAAACTTAATAAAAAAATTTGATTTCAATTTCAGAAATTATTCATTTTTGAAAATTAAATAATGAAATGTAAATAATTAATACATTCGGATGAATCTACATCATCAAATTGTGAATCGAGGAGTTATGATGTTCAATGTGATTGAGAACGGTCAAAACCTTAATTCTTGTTGGTGTGAAAAGGAATTTGACCATGAAGAGAGAAACGATTCACGATCTTGAAGAGTGAAAAGATTCAGTGAGAAGACGTAAGAAATTTGTTAAGAATATTGATTCAATGAGGAAGAGAGATATGGTGAAAACGATGAGCTTCAGTGATTTGAGTTATTTGTAATGGGCTTTAGGGTAAATGGGTAACATTTTTTATATAAATGTTACCTCAAAAATGTTCTTAAAAGTTTAATATGTAGTAGTGGGTACTTATATATGCACATGTGCAATCAGCTTCAAGGCAAATATAGATTTTTTTTATTAATGAAGTCTTTGAATCATGATTGCAATAAGAGAATCACATCAATATTCAGGATACTCCCTCTGTCCCAAAATATATGGGAAAATTAATCAAATAAAGTTGATGTATTTAATCCAAATTTTTAACTAAATACATTAACTTTCTTTGACCAATTTTCCCTTGTATTTTGGGACGGAGGGAGTATATCTTTCCTTTTAGCAACCTCTTCATCACATTAATTGTTATGTGACGTTTTAACTTGATTTTGTACATTTAATTGCTACTATCAATTTAGAAACAAAGAACTAGGCTAATTATACATCTAGTTGCCATCATTGTCCTCAATAATGACCCTGTGTTACTGCATTACTCTAGCAAAGTTTTCTGATATCAATGCAACTGATCTGACTGTGTTTTCTTCTTCTCTCCAAGGAATGGTTTGAACATCATAAGTATACTTAATCCTTGAACTAAATTTAGGAAGAAAAAGACCATGTGGGTGCCTGCAGTTAAATGCACAACACTAAGTTACCAAATAATACATGCTAGCAAAAAGCACAGAAACCTCTTATTATATAAACATTTTATGCACATCGTTACAGTTTATCTTACCATAAGTCGTTGTCTAAGTGTTAAAGAGAGCTTATCACATGTACATATACTATTTATAACAAGCTCCCAAAGATAACTACTACTATATGAAAATAGTTCAACTATATTTCAGAAAATAGTTTATAAGTGATTATAAGACAAACACTTACTCATAGTGTTAGTGTATTGGTGAGTGTCTAGCCTTGTAATCTTAAAGAACTGTGTTCAAAATATTTCAGACACAGTTTGTACGAAATACAAATTAGTTAAGCATCATACCTGGGAGAAAAGCAGCATCCAGACGCTTTTGCGACCAAGTTAATCTGCATTTACCGAGATCAGATCAATAAATTTTAATATAATTATAACTGTAATGAAAATTCGTGTGGATCATAGCTTAGATTGAGACTCACATTGTACCACCAGAAGCAGGGCCAATAGCTTTGAATAGAGAGATAGCTGTCATGGAAATTCCATTAGCTGCTCCTCTTTGGTGTTGTTCCTGTTTTCAAATCAATTATATGCCATAATTCCATCAAAAACTAATATCAAACTTTGTTAATGAGGAAACATAATATAATGAATTAGTACACTTACCACTGCTCGGTTTTGTAGAAGGAATAAACCAGTCACAACTGTCACCTAAGTCCGTAAAAAGGAATACAATCAATCAAATTTGTAATTTATCTTAAACTCTCGTTATTACGCATATATGGTTAAACAAATAAAGAGAGGAACTTACTGTGAAAATATTCTTGAGAATGGAAGCAATACTAATGACTATGTATAAGGCTATGCCTGACAACATCGCTATGAAGGGGTAACTTTGCAAAAGTGGTATTGAAAATATCTGCATATGAAACAACCATTGTAAAATGTGCATAATGAAATTGCAGAATTTCAACCATTGCCACAATCAGTTGAAACTAACCCCTGCAATTCGGGCAAGGACAACAGGTCCACATGCTTTTACCATATATTGGTATAGGATCAGTTGGTAGATCACAAGTGCTACACCTGAATATTACACAAGTTAAATTAAATAATGGGAATGCAAAGATCAACATTAAATTAAATACAGAAATATATCACAAGAATAAACTAAAGAGTTTCCTAGAATTACTACGGTTAACCGAGTAGTAGATACCATGAAACAAACTATAACTGATTTGATGAACAATTCGCAGTTTCACAGTATGAATATGACTAAGTACGATCGGTCTAAAATGTTTTTACATAGTTATCCAATCATATATGCACACACTTTTAAAAGAGTCTAAAGATGCACCTGAAATTGCAAGAACATTTCCAACACCATTAGTTGAGAAGTTCAAACCTCCTAGACTTTGAGGACTAACACACCACAAAGAGAAAACCTAAAGATAACAACATGTAAGAGAATCTTTTAGTGTCCAAAAGCCTATATTTAATGAAACTTATTTTAGTATCAATAATTAGTAATTTACCTCTTGATATGCAATCTCATGAAGTGAGAAGACACAATAAGCAATGATAGATGACATTAATGGCCAATTCATGAAGAGATTTTCATTTTTTGGTACCGTCTTTTCTTTATCAACCATGTTGATTCCATTTTCTATTGTTTCAGCATCATCTATAGATTCATCAGCATGACTACCATTGTGTTTGTGAAGTGTTTCCTGCATATTATAGAAAATTATACATGAATTACCTTACGTTATGAATCGATATCATAAAAGTGTTGAAAATAACAATTTACCGGAATCCACAAGCAGGCAATAACTACTACAAATGAAACTCCTGATATTACAACGCACGGCAAGAAGTAAGGAAACCTGCAAAATGATTTGTTATATCATCAAAAGATAAATTGGTAAAAATACATGATAGGAGTCAAATTTGAATCCTTAATTAGCGTCTTTGGTATCAGGAAACATTTTTAGATTTCATTTTCTACTTTTAAACAAAAGTGAAAACAGAAAATGAAATCAAAAAGAGTTTTATATAGTTAAAAAGTAGAAAAAGATCACTTACTTGTCCAGGAAGGAACCCTTTGGAAATATATGTGGATATTTCTCTGCTGGCTGCAAGATGAAAATTTCCAAAGTATTTGAGAAACAACAAGTGACAAATTTTCACATGAATTTGTTCCAAAATCAGCATACACATGTATAGAAGAAATAGTACTTGAGCCAAATAGCCTCCCAATGCTGGTCCAATGATTAAACCTGTTCCCCAAGCTGCACTAACCTGAAATCAAATCACACTTTGAATTACTATAATGGAAATGCAGTTATAAAAAATATGAACCATATATCATGTTCAATTACAATGATGGAATGCAATATCTTTTGACAAATACAGTTGATGTGGTCACAATTGTAATAATTGTTAAGCCATCGCCGGAGCATAAAGGATATATTGAGGCCGTTACCGAAAGTGCAGTTGCAGTCGCAGACCGTTTATTAAAACATTGATAGTATGGCTCTGTTTGGTAAGGCATCAGAACGAGCTTATAACTTATAGCTTTTAGCTTATAAGCTAAAAGCTCTGTTTGGTAACGGTCATTTTGTTATGAGCTTACAGCTTATTTTACTAGCTTATAGCTTATTTTCAAACGCTATTTCAAGTAGCTTATAGCTTTTAGCTTATAAGCTATAAGCTAGCTTATAAGCTAACCGCTATTTTTACCAAACAGAGCCTATATAAACAGGTGGAGATACTTACAGTAGAGAGTCCAAGAGCTTGGTGTTCTTCTCGAAAAATTTCAGTAGCATAAGCCTGATAAATCGAAATTAGAATGAGATTTAGGATCCGTTTAGATTGGTTTATTTTTTTATATTTTGATAAATAGTTTATGCAAATATATAAATTTTTATGTTAATTCACAAGTTCTCACCAACGAAAATTGAATTTTGATAAACTGATTTTTCATAAATTACATAAAAATATATTAGCTTAAATGCAATTTTGCCACCCAAGTTTGACAATTGTGCGATTTTGGCCCCTCATGTTTCAATTGTGCTATTTTAACCCCCCTAAGTTTGACAATTGTGCAATTTTGGCTCTCCAAGTTTCAATTGTGCGATTTTTGTCCCCCAAATTTATCCCATTTTGCATTTGCTAGTTCTCTGTTGACTTTTTTGACTAAAAAGTACTTATGTAGCATTTTAAAATTTAAAATTAGTTTTAAAATAAAAAAGGAATTAATTTTCAAAAGGTTTAATCATTATTGTTGAAAATTAGTTTTAAAATTTTAAAAAATGTATTAACTTTTTTAGTAAAAGTTTGAATAATTATTGTTTTTTTTAAAATAAAACAGTAATTTATAAAGTTTTAAAAATAATTTAAAATAATTATTTTTTTATGAACTAATTTTTTTATTTATTTTCAAAACTTTATAAACTATTTTCTTCAAAAAAACAATAATGATTCAACATTTAAATAAAAAAATTAATAAATTTATTTAATTTTAAAACTTTTTTTTTTTAATTTTAAAATACAACATAAGTAATTTTTAGTTAAAAAAGTCAAAAAAAAAAGTTAAAAAAGTCAACGTGTTGCTAGCAAATGCAAAGGGAATGAATTTGGGGGCCAAGATCGCACAATTGAAACTTGGGGGCCAAAATCGCACAATTGTCAAACTTAGGGGTTAAAATTCCACAATTGAAACTTGGATGGTCTAAATCGCACAATTGTAAAACTTGAGAGTCAAAACTACATTTAAGCCAAATATATTTATTTGCATAAGCTATTTTCACAAGGTATAAGATTAAAGGTAAGACAATCCAAAGACAATCCAAACATGACCTTAATAAGTTATGTGTCAACATTAAAAAATGATAGTACCTTTATTGGTCCCATTACACCATTTAAACATCCCAGAAGAAATCTTGTGATAACAGCCATCCAAAAACTTGTACTTAAGCCAAATAGTGTGTTGAATACCACACTGAAATAGCGAGTACTATTGAATTAGTGATAAGCATTAATTAATTAGGCACCTTAATTTTAAAATAGAGGGCCAAATATATTGGGATCAACTCTAATATGAATAACTAGTATAAAAATATAAATTATTCTATATTATGATATCAATTTTTTGTTGTATTTTAATAATAATTAGATTAAAATGTAAAAATAATAATAATAAATTTAAATGTACATATGATTACCCTATTTTTGAAGATATTTTTTGTTAATATTCTAGTTCCTATGAGAAATAATTGTTCCACCAAAAAATTGAAAGTGTATATTAATTTATATTCACTAGCCAATGACCAAAGGGCAAAATCTTGAAATTTTATTTTTCTACGTTCAAAATTAAAGTTTTGAAATTTTAAAACTTATAAGTAGTTTATATTAAACGTAACATTCATTCATATACTTGTAAAATTTTCATCTCGTAGTCTAAGAATATAACTCAGTTGGTAAATTTTAACATTATTAGGGGACCAAACTTCAAACCCTAGATTCTCAATTTCTCTATACATTATAAGTCTAGCCACTAATATAACCTAAAGAACCTTCAACTCGTGTATAAGAATTTGGATGCTCCACCCATCGTTAATATATCACAAATAATGATATATTATTAATAGAAATTTTAATTTTTTTTTTGTAATTAGACAATATATTATATAATGCTTCATTGAATTATTCTTATATTTAAAAGTTTATTCAAAGTGTATATTAATTGAAAGTGTACATTAATTTCTATACACCCTCCTAGTCAAGGATCAAAGGACAAAATCTTAAAATTTTAAAACTTATAAGTAATTTATGTTAAACATCCATTCATTCATTTCCTTGTAAAATTTTCATCCTGGTGGTCTATGAATCTAGCTTAGTTGATAAAATTTGACATTATTAGGGAAACTGGACTTCAAACCCTAGATTCTCTATTTTTATATACATTGAGTCTAACCACTAATATAACCTAGAAAACCTTAATTCCGTGTATAAATTTTGGATGCTCCATCCATCGAAAATATATCACAATAATGATATATTATTAATATAATTTTTTTTGTTGTAATTAATTAGACAATATAATATATAGTGCTTCATTCAATTATTCATATATTTAAAATCTTATTCAATTTAATGTAAGACTCAAATTTATAATTTTTCGTTCAAGAAATTTATAAATGTCTTAGGAGTTTTTTTTTATTCTTCTATTTGACAGGAAAGTTTTAGGGAGGTTGTAGAGCTTAAAAATACAATAGTTTTGTTAGAATTAAAGATGAATGATTAGGAGTTAGGACTACTATTGATCAATCAACTAAAATTATGTTATGAGAATAGAAGTTGTAGAGGTTCCTGCTAATAATAATAATAATAATAATTTATAAATACAATTTTAGGGTATTAATGACATATATTAATGACAGTCATTAAAGAAAAAGTTTCCTTACATATTTCCTAAAAAGATTCGTAAATATATATTTTACATAATATTTATATAGATTATAGATATAGATATATAGATAGATATGAAGAGGCGAATTCCAACTCGCATAAACGAATCTCTTTTATATTGTCAGAAAAAATATGACTCTCTTTTATATATACAAGTGTTTCCGAGTAAAAATTCTTAAAATTTACTTCAGAATGTTAATTTAGTAATATATATTTGTACTTTGTTTTTATATTTTTATGGACAAATAATAAATTTCAAAGGACCAATAATAAATTAGTTATATATAATTTTACTTTATTTTTTGACTAATATATATATTGGTACTTTGTTTTTATATATATTTGTACTTTGTTTTCGAGTAAACCTAAATAATATGAAGCTTGGTCTAAAATCATTTACTAAAGAGGGATAAAAAAGGGACATTTTAATATGGATTTTTTTGGACCACTCTAATTTTTTTTGAACACTTAAAAATGAAATATATCAACCAACTAAATAGTTATGTCAGCACAAGATGTGTCGAACAAAACTACACAAGTTTACAAAGACCACAATCAGAATATATTGCACCACTCTAATTTAATTAGCGAAGTAGGGTTGGTATTCGTTCAATTTAGAACTTTGAAATATATGAGAAATATTTTCTACTATATATCTTAAAGAAAGCATAAAAAATCTTTGATAGATATACGTACACCGCAAAAAGGCCGAAAATTATAACAAGTTTTCGACCATACCGATCAGAAACCATTCCCCATAATACAGATGTTAATGTTCTTCCAAGCATGAATGATGATCCTGCAACATTTTCAATCATCATCAATAAACAACTTATTACTGATAAAGGGCTCGTTTGTTATAAAAAAAATTTAAAATAAATTCTTATAGTGTTACATAATTTTGTGTAAAAAACATTTACAAAAAAACTTTTTATAAAAGTTTCAAATGCAAATTTGGTTTAAATAGTTATTCTTAAAATATTATTTTAGGTATTTTATCATTTTATTGAAACTTTTTTCGGATATCAAAATTTCAAAAAATCACTTGATTTTGCAGCTATTTCAAATAAATTTTCATAAAAATCATTTTTGGAAAAATTACGATTTTGACTATGTTTTGATCTTCAACATATATGTTTATGTTATATAATGTCAAAACTAGTATTTCAATTTAAAAAAAAACGAATATATGACCCTGCTTATTTTTTACTTTTTTACTTCTCCTTAAACGAAGTAGAGCAGTAAAAAATTGTGTTTGACCCTATTTCTCTTTCTTTTCTACTTATTTATTTTATTTCTCTACTTCTTTTACGGAGAAATATGGTCAAACACAATTTTTTTACCACTCTACTTCGTTTAAGCAAAAGTAAAAAATAAACAGGGTCAAACGGGGCCAAACTTATAATATTTTAAAAAACAATTTTATAAAATCTATTTTTAAAAATACAAAAAAAATCTATTTTTTCAAAACTGAAACAAACAGGCCCAAAATACTTCAATAAATGGATTTGGCAATCTAACCTACAAAACCAGCATAGTAACTAATATCAGCATCGGCTTTTGCAATTTTAAAATCCCTAATCTGAAAATAAATATTGTACATCAGTATATAAAGTGATCCACAACGCACTAATCGAATATTTTATTTTGAATATTTCACAAAAATGATAATATGTTGCATCATTGAGTATTTAATTATGTGTCACATTACGTACGTCAAACCAACACTCACTATATATAGAATTATCAAAAAAAAGAAAAAACACTCACTATATGTAGGACCAAATATCCAAATGCAAAAAATTGAAATTGAAATTGGAACACTCAATAATCATGAAAGATAAACTCACCATGAAATAAAGGAATGGAAAGAGTGATGATGCAGGCAGTGCTGAACATTACAAAACAAACAGAGATCAAAGTAGTTAATTATTATATATCAAGAATATCTTCATTTTTTCTCAAAAAAAAAAAAGAATATCTTCATTTATTACATTTAGGCAAAGTTTAAGTATTTTTTGTCTTTACAACATACTCTCCGTCTCATATTATAAAAAAAAAATCACTTATTCTTGTCTCAAATTATAAGGAAAAAAAATTAACTTTAGCGTTTTCAAGGTTTAGAGATATTCCCCCCGTCCCATATATATTATAAAAACAAAATCACTTTTTCTTGTCCTAAATTATAAGAAAAAAAAATCAATTTTTATCATTTTTGTCTTTATATCATACACCCTCGGTCCCATATTATAAGTAAAAAGAAATAGAGATTAGAGAAGGACTGAAGAAGGACAAACTAGTTAATTATTGTATATCAAAAATCTCTTCATTTCTTACCATTAACAAAAGTTTAAGGTATTTATTAAGGCACATACACACCCAACATTTTCTCTTGACAAACTTTTGCCTAAATATATAGGAAGATGAAAAATGTAGAGAATCCAAATTCTCCAATCAAGAAAATGAATGAATTGATATGTTAGGAAAATGTTCAAAACTAAGTGTAAAATTTGAAAAATATTAATAATATATGTTGCAATTTTGAAAATACTTACTACTCCCTGTTGGGAAATAACCGGCATAGAGAAAATTAAAGAACACAATCACAACACAAGAATATAACGTGGAAACTCCAAATCCGGAGAAAAAACCACGGCCGTTGTCAAAACCGACAACCAGAGAATAAACACTATATCATTGAGTTTCTTTACAAGAAATTCCCAAAGAGTTACAAGAATTAGCATTCGATCCTAATTCTACCCTTTCCCCGAATCTCTCACCGTGACCAAGAGACTCAATGATTTAGACTATCCAAGATGTACCACAAAGATAGTTCGCCCACCCCTAGAGTTGTACCAAGAGAAAACCTTTTTTCCTCTCTAAAACCCTAGCCCTTGTGTGGTGGCAAACCCTAATCCTTGCCTCTACATCTTGCCCACTCTCTTATTTTTCTATGAATAAAAAACCCCTCTATTTATAGAAAAATATATGCCTAAATAACATAAACAAATCTGCTTTAAAAACAACCAGAATCTTGCCAAAAATATAAACCTTTGTTTTTAAACATATCAATTTTAAAAACAAACAAAATCTTGGAGAAACATATTTTAAGGCAATCTTCACAAATCTCATTAATAAGAGATTTTTCAACATGTATATTTTCAACCAACATCAACAATCTCCACCTTGATTGAAAATAATACATAGTTTCATCTTCCGCTTCCATTGTCTATACCGACAATCATTGTCTTCACCGACAATCATAATTCTCATTGTCTACACTGACAAATTAAATTATCATACTCCACCATAAAAGTATAGTTCACTTGGAATTAAACCATCCCAAGATTTTTCTTCACTTGGAACTAAACCATCCCAAGAATTTCTTCACTTGGAACTACATCATCCCAAGAATTTCAACATCCCGAAACCTTGCTGAAACTTTATGGTGCAACTTCCATGTTGGCTTTCCCGGAAGTTCATCAGCCATCGAGATAACTCACCACACACCTTGCATCAATGCCAACCAATGCCCGTGTGTTGTTCTGAATCCCTTAGCAATAACTTGTCCTCTTCCATGGTATAGCGGAAATACCATAAAGACACATACTGCTCCCGATTCATCTGGACAATTTCTCTTTAAACTACTCTGAAACATACTTCAAGTCATTGTTAGTCTCCAACAATTCCAGTTCAGTTCCACCACCTAGTAAATCTTGTTTCACTAGTCCAACTAAACTCATGTAACTAACAAGTACCAACCGAAGTCCCACAACTTAACCACATCATGAGAATCATCACTAGTAACCGATGCATGACCAATAGTAGAACCAACTATCTTTGCATCAAAGTCCAGGAACATACCTCACATCGTGTAAAAGAAACCCACAATTGTCAAACCTCATTAGACAACTGAAACCATACCTTGAACCTTAAGCTTTCCCGTAACCAAGATGAACGACTCCACCTTCAACTAGCTCGAGCGTTTCAAAGTATTCCTTCTTCAAACACATGTGATAGGAGCATCCAAAGTCCATGACTTAATACTCCACCGATTCCCAACTTCCACTAGCGCATCCGCATCCTCATAATAAAGTTGTTGTTTCAGACGTAACCCGAGTATTTTTAGCACCGCCTCTCCAGGCTGATGTCAAGTATTCTTACCACCGCCTCTCCAGGCTGATGTCGAGTATTATTACCACCGCCTCTCTAGGCTGACCTTGTGTAACCCTGATTGTTTTACCTCTTCCATCAATTTTCTCTAGCCCTTCGCAGCGGAACTCCCTCACACCCAGAATCAAACCAGGTGCTCTGATACCAGTTGTTGGGAAATAACCGGCATAGAGAAAATTAAAGAACACAATCACAACACAAGAATATAACGTGGAAACTCCAAATCCGGAGAAAAAACCACGGCCGTTGTCAAAACCGACAACCAGAGAATAAACACTATATCATTGAGTTTCTTTACAAGAAATTCCCAAAGAGTTACAAGAATTAGCATTCGATCCTAATTCTACCCTTTCCCCGAATCTCTCACCGTGACCAAGAGACTCAATGATTTAGACTATCCAAGATGTACCACAAAGATAGTTCGCCCACCCCTAGAGTTGTACCAAGAGAAAACCTTTTTTCCTCTCTAAAACCCTAGCCCTTGTGTGGTGGCAAACCCTAATCCTTGCCTCTACATCTTGCCCACTCTCTTATTTTTCTATGAATAAAAAACCCCTCTATTTATAGAAAAATATATGCCTAAATAACATAAACAAATCTGCTTTAAAAACAACCAGAATCTTGCCAAAAATATAAACCTTTGTTTTTAAACATATCAATTTTAAAAACAAACAAAATCTTGGAGAAACATATTTTAAGGCAATCTTCACAAATCTCATTAATAAGAGATTTTTCAACATGTATATTTTCAACCAACATCAACACTCCCTCTAATTTTGTTCAGGCAAAATACATTCATATATCTTTGAGTTTTACGTTTGTAATATATAGATCCCAAAAAGTACCAAAGAATCTCAAGGATAGAATTGAAAAAATCAATTTGTCTAGAAGTCAGAAAAATAATGTTTACTTGAAAATAATGTTTATAGAAGATATCTAGGCCAATAAAAGTTGATATATTTAGTCACATCAACTTTTGTTGATTCACGCACGTTTTTTATAAAATAAATAAAAAATCAAAGTAGTATAAGTTTCCATGTCATGAATCGAAAAGTTAAGTGATAATGTCGTGTTTTGAAGTTAGACGTCAACTTGGGTTCTCTGTGTCTACAACAAAATTGCTAGTCGAATCACATCTGAAAGATAATACTCTTTTATCTCTCAAATTGGATTGGACTCGTTACATGCTCAGGAAAATACAAGGTAAACCATATTAGTACTAACAAATAGAGGTAGATTAGCAAAACTTTGAACTAAAAGAACCCAAAAGTGAGACCACCGCTAGTGGACGGTGGAATTGGTCTCCTCGAATTAGTCCTCCTAAGGTCGAATACCGAGTTTTCAACAAAAAAATAAAAATAATACTTACTTGAACATAACACCACAATCCATATGATGAAAAGATTTGTAATGGATACCCCTTGATTGAGCTCTTTGGATTGTTCCACCTTACAACCAGGACAATCTTTATAGTATTTTTTTTCCTCTGATGGCTCTCTCATATTCTCCTCACTCATGTTTCTATATAAGGAAGAAGATTAATAAGGAAAAGATATATCACTTGGTTCTTTTTTATGCCACACCAAGTGAAAAAGGAGTTGTTGAGCAAATATTTATAGAGCTCCTTGAGAAACTCTTCGAAAATGAACAACACAAGGCCTATTTATCACATGTTAAAATTTGACATAGCAATATTCGCATGTATAACTTAATTTATAGGAACATTGTATTATATATATATATATATATATATATATCGTATTTTCGTATTATATATATAAAAGTTAATTACGGTTTGAAATCGGATTCCTCCACTTAATCACTTTGAGATGTGAAAATATAATTAATAGACTACTTGACAAAAAATATTCATATATATAGCAAAATTGTGTCGCACAAGTAGTAAAAAATTTGGGTTAATTGGCTATTGTGAAATGATTTTGTAACACAAAATCATACGTCTAATACATACGTATGGTGAACGGTACCATATTTTTAGTCAACTTTTTTATTTTAAATTATTATTTTTAATATAGAAATTTATTTTTACAACCTAAAAAATGAGTTTTTAATATAGAAATTTATTTTTACAACCTAAAAAATGAGTTATGTCCTTAACTAACTTTAGTATTATGTTAACTACAAAAATATAAATTAATATTAGAAAGGCTTAGCCAACAACCTCTTCCAGTAAAGTATCAACAAAATATTATAATAAAAATAAACAAGTTTTAAAAATCTGAGTGCTACTTCATTTCCTTGTTACACACCACATTCCACTCAACTATAATTCCATTTATTTTTTAAAAAAAGTAGTGGATGAGATTACTCAACTAATAACTATCGCTTCCTTCTTTCATTTTGTTTGGCAAATTACTCATTCTACACTAAGAAATAAACAAGAGAAAATCACATTGTGAGAATAGAGAGTTAACCAAAAGAAAAATAGAGCTAAAGAAAAAAAATACAAAAACCATAAGAGTCAATATCTAAGTCCATCACCATAGGTATACACGTAGTGGAATAAAACCGCTTGAAAAATTTAGGAGTTATTTTTGCTGAGGTAAGAGGTGTTGTGTGTTAATCCATAACTAACTTGAATAATTATTTTAACTAACCTAATCAACTAATGGAAAGAAAGTTAGGGTAGTTAGAGTAACAAAAGTGTAGTTACTTGTAGTACAAGATATTGCTATATAAGCATCACTACTATTTTAGACGGATTTTCGGACGGAATTCAAACGGAGTTCAGATGGATTTCAGACGGAAAATTATTTTTCCACGGATTATAGACGGAATGTCCCCGTCCCGAAAAACCCTCGTGGCTAATTAAATATTGTTGGAACAAAATGTGTTTTAGTACACACCCTTGAGTTTTGATGATAACAAAGTATTAAATGGACAATTGGTATTACTAATGAATGATCTAGTGTGCAGGAACAAAGTAAAAATCTTATTCACATAGATCATCTTTTAAGCCTCTGAAGGACACAGTCTGAAGCGTTAAGACTCTGAGAAGCAAGAAGCTTCAGAGCCTCTGAAGAAGTCCTCAGATGCCAAAGAGAGAAACACAGTCTGAAGCCTGCGTATATCATTCAGAAGATCAATGAAATGTTATTACCAGATTCTGAATGACAACACTCTCTGAAGAAAGACAGCTCATAACTAATGGAATAGTACAACGGTCTTATCAGCAAAAAGAAGATTGTACTACCAACGGTCCTTTCTCAACGTCTTTATACTTAGAGTATAAATAGAAGACTTTTTGCTAGAGAGAAGACCACTGAAAGATTATCAAACTTAGAGAAAGACTTAAATTGTATTCAAGTTGTGAACTGTTTTCATTCTTTCTTGTGTAACCTTCTAAGTAAAATATCTTTTGATATTGTAGGCTCTAAACTGAGTGTTTAGAGAGTCTAGCTTAGAACTTTCAGTCCTACTTAATCTGTGTATTAAGTTAGTTTGTGAAGTCTCTTGTCTTGTGTGACTTGAGCAAGGAAGTCTCTTGTCTTGTGTGACTTGAGCAAGGAAGTCTCTTATCTTATGTGATTTGAGCAAGGAAGTCTCTTTGTCTTGTGTGACCTAGAGCAAATAAGTCTCTTGCTTGTGTGCTTGAGCATTAGGTTTGTAATCTTTGAGATTATAGTGAAATCCCTTAGAAGTACAAGGGGACTGGACTACTCTCATTTTGTGAGAGGAACCAGTATAAAATTTCTGTGTGTTTACTCTTCTCTCTCTCTCATTGTCTTATTTGTGTTTTGCTTTTTGAATAGCTTCTTTCATCCGCTGCGTTACAATCTGTTTACTAGAAAAGAATTATTTTTCAAAACACAATTCAACCCCCCTTCTTGTGTTTTTCACCTTCAATTGGTATCAGAGCCTGGTTCTGTTTTTTAATCACTTCACAGTGAGACAGTAAAAGATCTTTGAAAAACACTGTATGTCTGGGGAATCCACATCTACACCTACACCTACACCTACTGCTTCAGATCTCTCTCAAGTTCAATACAACTACGACAACATGACTTCTACCTCTTCAGCGTCTAATCATGATTCCAGCAATAAAAAGGTTCCAGTTTTTAGTGGTGATGCTCTAAGATTTGAATGGTGGAAAGATAGCATTTACCACTACGTCAATGGAATTGATGATGAGCTTTGGGACTTGATAGAAGAAGGAGTACCTATTGATGCAATAGGTCCTGATGGAAAGATTACGTTAGCTCAGAAGAGAGCGTTGTCTGTTGAGAACAAGAAGATATTTGCCAAACACAACAAAGTCAAACAAATCATGATGTCAGCCATATCTCATGATGAATATACCAAAATAATGGATAGATCTACAACAAAAGCTATGTATGACTCTCTCTGCTCAAACTATGATGGTAATAGGCAAGTTCATAATGCCAAAGCAAGACTACTGGTTCAGCAGTATGAGCTTTTTACCATGAAACCTGAGGAAGACATTGAGACTATGTTTTCTAGATTTCAGACTCTGGTGTCTAATCTCAGGATTCTGAAGAAAAGCTATACAACCTCTGATCATGTGTGGAAGATCCTGAACAGCTTGACTGACAAATGGAGACCTAAGGTCACAGCTATTGAAGAAGCTAAGGATCTTGAGAAAATCACTCTTGAATCACTCATCAGCAATCTCAAGAGCCATGAGATGGTATTGAATGCTGATGCAGGGAAGAAGGAAAGATCAGTAGCCTTAACTTCAACCAAGAAATCTTCAAAAGCATTCAAGGCTAAAACTCTGGAGGTTGAGGAGGATTCTTCTTCAGATGATCAAGAAGATGAACAGGATGAGGAATTTGCCATGTTCACCAGAAACTTTCAAAAATGGGCAATAATGAGCAAGAGTCACAAAGGAAATAGCTCAAGGAATACTCCCAGTAGAGAAGAGAAGAACTGCTTCAAGTGTAACAAACCAGGACACTTCATTGTTGAGTGTCCTGAAGCATCATCAAAGGACAAGAACAAGAAGTTCAGTAGCAAGAGAGAGAGCTACAAGAGGAAATTCCATAAGAGCTTAATGGCAACATTTGAGAACCTGGAAACATCCTCAGACAGTGATGATGAAGAAGCAAATGTGGCTCTGATGGCTATAGCTAATGGAGACTCTGAAGGATCAGACTCTGATGAATCTGAACAGGTATTTTTAAATTATTCTAAAGAACAACTTTTAACCTACCTTGGTATGTCTCTAAGCAAGTTTGCTAAATCATCCTCTAAATTAAAACTTTTAAAAACACAGAAGGATGAGTTAGCAAAGAAAGCTGAACATTTTCAAGATCTATATAAAAATTCTTTAATCAAAATGGAAGAACTTGAAAATGGGTGCACAAGATGTAACCAACCTACTGATGAGCATGAGGTTGCTCTTCAGAAGTTTGTTCATCAGAACGTCAACAAAAGTAAAATGGCGTCTATGATTTATAATGTGTGTAAAAATGTAGGTGAAGGAGTTGGTTACTCATATGGTAAATCATATGGGAAACAAAATTCCTATATTTGTTTGAATAATACTCCTGATAATTTTTATTCAACCTTTGTGCCTGCGAAAAACAAAGGCAAAGTTGTGGTTGTTTCAGACTCTGAGGGTATCTCTGGAATCTGCAAAACAAGCTCTGAAGTCACTTCAGAGGTTGTTTCTCAGAACCCCAAAGAAAGCAACTCTGGACCTAAGCATTCAAAATCTGAGACTGTCAAGTCTAAGACTCTGAAAACTTTGGGACTCAGAAGCTCATGCAATCAGACTCTAAAACAAACCAAGCTAATGATAAATAATCAACATAAGACTCTGGTAAGCAAAACTAATCCTAGATTAGAAGAGCAACCTAAGTCCTATAATGATTATCAATCAAAGCCTCAATTTCAAAATCAATGGACTAAGAAGGTCATTTTTCAAAGACCAAACTTTCAAAAGAAATTTTTTAAGAGTCCACAAAGCTTTTCACAGAGGCAAGGAAGAACTAAAGATTATAGAACTAACCAAACTGGACCCAGAAAGCAATGGGTACCAAAATGTAAAATTGTCTACCATTCAGATCTTCCTTGTAGGAAAAACCATTTCAAATCAGATGAATGGAGGCTAGTGATCAGCTGTGGAAGGAAAGCCTATGTTCCCAAACATTATTTTACTTCCAAAGCTGCTGAAGTGGAGAAAGCAAATGAATATTGGAGAAAACTTCACAATGAATGTGAAGGGTATTATTACAATGATTGACCTTGTTTATTCTACAGCTATCCAGACTGAAAGAAAATGGTAATCAATCATGGTATCTGGATAGTGGATGTTCAAGGCACATGACTGGTAATAAGAAATTGTTCACCTCTTTAAATCTTGAAGATGGTGGAACAGTTGGCTTTGGAGGTAACCAGAAAGGCAAGATCAAAGGTACAGGTATTGTAGGTAACTCCTCCCTTTTAATTAATAATGTATGGTTTGTAGATGGACTCAAACACAACCTATTTAGCATCAGTCAATTTTGTGACAATGGGTTTGTGGTTTACTTTGATAAAGGGTCATGTACTGTAATTAGAGAATCTGACAAGTCCATAGTGTTTAAAGGTAAGAGAGTAGGCAATGTGTTTAAAATAAACCTTTCTGATTTGGCAGACCAAGAGGTCAAATGCTTGCTAACTCTGAGTGAAGAGAAGTGGGTATGGCATAAAAGGTTAGGTCATGCTAACTGGAGGTTAATCTCTAAGCTTAGCAAACTTGACCTTGTCAGAGGCCTACCTAAGCTTCACTATCACTCAGATGCTCTTTGTGGATCCTGCCAAAAAGGGAAGAGTTTGAAAACTTCTTTTAAACCTAAACATGTTGTTTTTACCTCTAGGCCTTTAGAGCTGCTTCACATTGATTTGTTTGGTCCTGTGAGCACAGCCTCAATCAATGGAAAGAAATATAGACTAGTCATTGTTGATGATTACAGTAGATGGACTTGGGTTAAATTTCTCAGTAATAAGGATGATGCATATGATGTCTTTAGTAGTTTCTGTACACAAATACAAAAAGAAAAAGGTTTACAAATTTTAAAAGTTAGAAGTGATCATGGTGGTGAATTTAAAAATGAAATGTTTGAAAATTTTTGTGAAAAATATGGCATCTTACATGAATTTTCTTCTCCTAGAACTCCACAGCAAAATGGAGTTGTAGAAAGGAAGAATAGAACTCTGCAAGAAATGGCCAGAACCATGATGCATGAGACTAACATTGTCAAGTATCTGTGGGCAGAGGCTGTAAATACAGCATGTTATGTTCAAAATAGAATCTATATTAGACCTATTTTGAATAAAACATCATATGAACTATTTAAGGGAAAGAAACCCAGTGTATCTTATTTTCATCAATTTGGTTGTACATGTTACATTCAGAATACAAAAGTTCATCTAAAGAAATTTGATGCGAAAGCTTATAAGGTTATCTTTATTGGATACTCTGAACGCTCAAAAGCATACAGAGTGTATAATTTTGAAACTCACTCAGTGGAAGAAAGTATGCACAAAATTTGATGACAAGCAGCCTGACAAAGTGTCAGAGCTAGTTGAGAACTTTTCAGATCTACAACTATCAGATGATGAAGAATCAGAACCTGAAGGAACATCAGAACCATCTCAACCAACTTCTGAAGAAACGAATTCAACTCCTGAAACCTTGGACTCTGAAGATCACTCAGCATCAGAAATTATCAGAAGCAGGTTTAGCAGAGTTGAACAATCAAAGCATTCCTTCAAATACAAATCCTCACATCCAGAAGAGCTAATCTTGGGTAACAAGGACAGTCCAAGGAAAACTAGATCAAGCTTCAGAAATGAAGACTCATTAATTGGATTGATCTCCTTAGTGGAACCAAGTTCAACTGATGAAGCACTAGCTGATGATGCATGGATTGTAGCAATGCAAGAAGAGCTAAACCAATTTGAACGAAATGAAGTATGGAGCTTAGTACCCAAACCTTCTAAGAAGAACATCATTGGAACAAAATGGGTCTACAGAAACAAGTTAAATGAACAAGGAGAAGTTGTTCGTAATAAGGCAAGACTAGTAGCTCAAGGGTATAGTCAACAAGAGGGGATTGACTACACTGAAACATTTGCTCCAGTTGCTAGACTTGAGGCTATTAGATTACTCATCATAATATTACTTTATATCAAATGGATGTTAAAAGTGCATTCTTAAATGGTTACATTTCTGAAGAAGTATATGTCAGCAACCTCCTGGTTTTGAGGATGCTTCACATCCTGACCATGTTTTTAAGCTAAAGAAATCACTCTATGGTCTGAAACAAGCTCCCAGAGCTTGGTATGAGAGGCTGAGCAATTTCTTAGTTGAAAAAGGTTTTCACAAAGGTCAAGTTGACAATACTCTCTTTAGTAAAACATTTAAGAATGACATTTTAATTATTCAAATTTATGTTGATGATATTATTTTTGGATCTGCTAATCCATCTTTGTGCAAGGAATTTTCTAAGATTATGCAGGAAGAATTTGAAATGAGCATGATGGGAGAGCTGAAATTCTTTCTGGGAATTCAAATCAACCAAAACAAAGATGGAACCTACATTCATCAGACCAAGTATACAAAGGAGCTGCTGAAGAAATTCAACATGGAAGACTGCAAACCAATGACAACACCAATGCATCCAACAAGCGGTCTCAACAAGGATGATTCAGAAGGCAAAGTAGATCAAAAGCTATACAGAGGTATGATAGGTTCTTTACTTTACCTAACTGCATCAAGATCTGATATTTTATTCAGTGTCTTTCTGTGTGCTAGATTCCAATCAGATCCTAGAGAATCTCATTTTACTGCTGTAAAAAGAATCTTTAGATATCTGAAGGGAACCACAAATCTTGGATTATTTTATAAGAAAACAAATTACTATAAGTTGATAGGATTCTGTGATGCTGACTTTGCTGGAGATAAGATAGAGAGGAAATCCACAAGTGGCAATTGTCAATTTGTTGGAGAGAATCTCATATCTTGGGCTAGCAAAAGACAAACTACTATAGCTTTGTCTACAGCAGAAGCAGAATACATATCAGCAGCCAAGTGTTGCACACAACTACTCTGGATGAAATATCAGTTAGAGGATTACAAAGTTAATAGTCACAATATGCCACTTTTCTGTGATAACACTGCAGCTATTCAACTTTCTAAAAATCCAATTTTGCATTCAAGAGCTAAACACATTGAAATTAAACATCATTTTATAAGAGACCTTGTTCAGAAGGGTAGTGTAAATATTCAATACATTGAAACTGAAAGACAATGGGCTGATATATTTACAAAACCCTTAGCAGTTGAAAGATTAGATTTTATCAAAAGGCATCTGAACATGACTTTAGTCTCTGAAGAAAACAAGCTCTGAAAACAAAATTGTGAATTCAGCCTCTGAACTCTGAAAGGTCTTCAGACGCTGAAAGTTTTTTTTTTTTAAACTCTGAAGTGTTTCAGCCAAGTGGAGTACACGTGTCAATTACTTTGTCTTTACTCACAGTCTGTGATTGGTTAGAGTAAAGGCAGTTTATGACGAAATTCTTTAATGCAACGAATGTACTCCCTCATAATTGTTTTAATAAGAGTTTTTTTTCAAAATTACTTTACTCACTTTCACACAAGTTCACCCTCACATCCCACACTTTTCATTCTCTAAAACCCAGAACATATCCTTTCTTTCCCATTTTGAGCAAAACTCAGTTCTTAAACTTCAGAAATGGCAAGTTCATCTTCTCAATTAAAGTTTCCAGAGGATATCCCAATCAACATCTATGCTCAAGATTCCTATCTTAAAGATGCCACAATGGATCTTCGTTTTGAAGAAAGTAAATTGGTTATGGAAAGACCAATAGACTTTGAAGCCTTAAGAGTCAATGGGCATGACTATAAAGAGTTATTTGTTGAACAAGGATGGGGGCACTACTTTGATATGCTTAATGGTCCTATCTACTCCAACTTAGTGTTTGATTTCTGGAGAAAAAGTGAAGTAGTTACTTTGGTGGATGTCAATGCAGAACTTCAAAGGATAATTGATCAGAACCCAAGTGAAAATAAGGGAAAATCAAGAGTGGAATTGGGTCTGAGGAAATTCACTGAAACAAAGATACGTTCTAGTGTTGGTGGTTTTCCAGTTATCTTAACAAGAAGCAATTTGGCCAAGATGATGGATCTTCCCAACTCTGGAATTGTCAGACTCTACACTGCAGCATCTGGAAGAAAGTCAGTTTATCTAAATGATATGGCCAGACTCTGTTTTAAGGATCAAAAGATGTCAAAAAGAGTTGGTCATCTGAATGATCGAGAAAAGGTTCTCGCTAAGATTGTCTTCTCTTCAATTCTCCCTATGGATACTGGCAGTGACTCTCTGAATTGGGATCAGAGACACTTCATCTACTTCCTTTCAGCAAAAAGGAAAATGAATCTACCTGCATACATCTTTCAACATCTTTGTGAAACAATTTGTGAAGCTCAAAAGTTTGACAACCCTTCCAAGTTGATTTCACATCCAAGGCTCTTAAGCTTCATTTTTGAGCAACTTGGTCTTCTAGATAGATTCATGCTGGCTGGGGTGTCTGAAGATCTTGAACAAGTTAGAGCACCCATTCTTGATGCTAAAGTCTTGGTGAGTCTACGATTGAAGAAGTCAGGCAAGCTTATTTACCCTCAAAAGCCTCTCCTGATAAATAAGGCTAAATTTCAACCCATGAGTGAGGCCTTCATATTTGACAATGAACTTCCTGAAGTCATCTTAGAGTACATGAGATTAATGAAGGAAAGAGGAACTACAGTCACTCACAAGGATATTGGAAGAGGTGATGGTCTTACATTTGCACAAATTATGAGAGCTGTTAAGGAAGAGGTTTTTAGTGACTATGAAGAGGATATAATGGTTGAGGAACCACCAATGGCAGAAGCTTCAGTTAATAGGTCAGAGGATGATCATCAAGAGGTTGGAGATACTGTGGATGAAGAACAAGTTGATGGAGATCATGTGGATGCAGAACCAGTTACTGAAGACTTGCTGCGTGCAAAAGTTTTCAGAAGAACTCGTACAAAGCATGGCATCACTAAGGGAAAGAAGAGACAAAGGTCAGATGCAGGTATTAATCATTCTTTTAATTATTGCAATAACATATCTGAAGCATCTATCCTTAAAAATGTCCATCCTCTAAACACCATCTATCCCACAACCTCTGAACCTGAATATATTCATGTTTCAGACTCTGATTCAGAGTCTTTTGACTCATTTGATGAAATGATAGCAGGTTTTGAACGCTTTAAAGCCAAAGCTAAGCATATTCCTGAGGAGGAAATAGCTCAGCCATTCATTGTTGAAACCCCTCAACCTTCACCCACAATTCTCACTGAGGAAGAGATTCTGAAGGAAACATCCTTCAGAGTTTCTCCTATCCGTGAAGCCTCTGAACCACAAAACATCCCATCATCTGAACCAAACATATCAATTCCATCAGACTCTCCAAAACCTTCAACACCTTCTGAGATGCTTATAGATACTGAAATTGCAATAAATGATAGAATTGATAATCCATATGATCATGTGACTCGTTCACCTAGTGGTCCAAGTCAACCAGGCTCTGCACCACTTGAGGAACATAAAGAGGAAGGGAGTTTAGACAAGAAGTCAAGGATTCTGAAGTTAATAGAACATTCGCTTAATCAACAAGAGGATAAGCTTCTTGAGCTTGTGGTATACTCAAGAGCATCTAAAAACAAGACTCAACAGCTTCTCACTCTCTTCTTGTCCAAACACCCTTAGGATTCTATTTTTTTCTTTCACCTTTTGTTTATTACTTATTGTTTTGTTTTAAAAACTTTTTGATAATGACAAAAGGGGGAGTAAATCAGCAGTTGTACAATTGTCAGTAGTTTTTTTTACTACTCAATAAGAATCTGAATCTGTCTTAAAAATAAGAATCTAATTTTTTTTTCATATCCATGCTAAATGTTTATAAACTTAATTGATAAGGAGAGCAAATTAATAAACATAATTGTGTGTGCATAGATGAAGGTAGTTAAGATTGTGCTCTTAATTATTTTTATCAGACTCAGGAGTTGAGCTTGCAAACCTCACACTCTGAGAGTTAAGTATGTAGATACAATCAAGTTTATCAAATTGTTCTTATACTGATTCAACTTAATTATGGATAAAACTTAGGGGGAGCTTGCAAACCTAACCCTAATGGTTTATCAGACTCAGGGGGAGCTTACAAACCTCAACAACCTGATGTTGACATAATTAAATTAATCAACAACAATTGTATTTAATACTTTATATTTGTCATCATCAAAAAGGGGGAGATTGTTGGAACAAAATGTGTTTTAGTATACACCCTTGAGTTTTGATGATAACAAAGTATTAAATGGACAATTGGTATTACTAATGAATGATCTAGTGTGCAGGAACAAAGTAAAAATCTTATTCACATAGATCACCTTTTGAGCCTTTGAAGGACACAATCTGAAGCGTTAAGACTCTGAGAAGCAAGAAGCTTCAGAGCCTCTGAAGAAGTCCTCAGATGCCAAAGAGAGAAACATAGTCTGAAGCTTGCGTACATCAATCAGAAGATCAATGAAATGTTATTACCAGATTCTTAATGACACTCTCTGAAGAAAGACAGCTCATAACTAATGGAATAGTACAACGGTCTTATCAGCAAAAAGAAGATTGTACTACCAACGGTCCTTTCTCAACGTCTTTATACTTAGAGTATAAATAGAAGACTTTTTGCTAGAGAGAAGACCACTGAAAGATTATCAAACTTAGAGAAAGACTTAAATTGTATTCAAGCTGTGAACTGTTTTCATTCTTTCTTGTGTAACCTTCTAAGTAAAATATCTTTTGATATTGTAGGCTCTGAACTAAGTGTTTAGAGAGTCTAGCTTAGAACTTTCAGTCCTACTTAATCTATGTATTAAGTTAGTTTGTGAAGTCTCTTGTCTTGTGTGACTTGAGCAAGGAAGTCTCTTGTCTTGTGTGACTTGAGCAAGGAAGTCTCTTTGTCTTGTGTGACCTAGAACAAAGAAGTCTCTTGCTTGTGTGCTTGAGCATTAGGTTTGTAATCTTTGAGATTATAGTGAAATCCCTTAGAAGTACAAGGGGACTGGACTACTCTCGTTTTGGGAGAGGAACCAGTATAAAATTTCTGTGTGTGCATTCTTCTCTCTCTCTCATTATCTTATTTGTGTTTTGCTTTTTGAATAGTTTCTTTCATCCGTTGCGTTACAATCTGTTTACTAGAAAAGAATTATTTTTCAAAACACAATTCAACCCCCCTTTTTGTGTTTTTCACCTTCAAATATTTCATCCCAAAATTTGTCCCAAATCCAGCAAACAAATACCAATTTGTATCCGCATTGACTTATTTTGGGACAAATTTGGGACGGATTCAATATATAAAAAAAAATTATTTAATTGATTTTATCATAATATACAAATACAATTAAAAAAAAATGATCTTCACTGGAAATGATAGTGGTATGGTTAAGGTTTTCAAAGACTCTATGATGAGAAACTTTGACATGACTAATGTAGGGAAAATGAGACACTTCCTTGGGATTGAAGTAATTCAAAGTAATCAAGGGATATTTGTTTGTTAGGACTTAGGAGAGGTATGCTAAGGAGATTTTGGAAAGATTTAGCATGGACAAGAGTAATGCAGTTTGTAGCCCTAGTCTTTGGTACTAAGCTCTCAAAGCATGACAAAGGTTATGAAGTCGCTACACTAACGGTGATTATGGTGGTAATATGGATTATAGTAAGAGCACATCAGGGTATGTGTTTATGTTGGGATCTGGTGTTGTGTCTTGGTCATCAAGGAAGCAACATATCGTGACATTATCCACCACTGAAGCTGAATTCATTGCTGCTACTCACTGTGTTTGCCAATGCATTTGGTTACAAAGGATTCTTGCGCGTATGGGCTTGAAGGAGAAGAAGTGTTTGACTGTGTTTTGTGACAATAGCTCAGCTATCAAATTGAGCAAAGACCATGTTCTATATGGGAGAAGTAAATGAAGGTAATGAAAGCAAAAACCAGAAAGAAAATGTAGATTTTATTAATGAAGTCACTTTCAACTTGAGAATCATGATTGCAATAAGAGAAACACGTTAACTTGATTTTGTACAATCCCTCTATTCTTTTCAACAAAATCCCTACTCTTTCCTTTCAACAATCCCTCTACTGTTTTCCATTTTTCATTACATTCATTGTTGTGTGATGCTTTTCACTTGATTTTGTACATTTAATTGCTACTATCAATTTAGAAACAAATAACTAATTATGCATCTAGTTGCCATCATTGTCCTCAATAATGATCTTTGTTTACTGCATTACTCTAGCAAAGCTTTCTGATATGATATCAATGTAACTGATCCAACGGCGTTTTCTTCTTTTCACCGAGGAATGGTTTGAACAGCATAATTATACCTAGTCCTTCGACTAAATTTAGGAAGAAAAAGACCATATGCGTGCCTGCAGTAAAATGCACAATAGTAAGCTACCAAATAGTTTATCTAGCGAGTCAAACAAAAAAAGTCGTTTATCTAGCAAAAGTACATAAACCTCTTACTATATAAACACTATATGCATTTGGAAGAGCTAATTTACAGTTTATTTAGGTTTATCTTATGAATAAGTGATTGTCTAAGTGTTAAGGAGAGCTTATAACATGTACATATCTAAACTCTTTATAACTTATTTCAATAAGCTCCCAAAGATAACTAATGAACAAAACTTACTACTATATGAAAATAGTTCAACCACATTTCAGAAATAGTTTTTAAGTGCTTATAAGACAAATACTCAATGATCACTTTATTAAGTTGTTTACATAAACGTACATAAACCAGCTGGATAACAACTCATTGAACCACCAAAATTCTATCTACTCAAACTCAACAGAATAGGTTAGAACAAGAGTTCACTTATCGCATTCAATTTTACTTTGCTTATATGTTAGACATTGACGGTGTTAGATTTAAAGAAAAATAAATGCAAAATATGATCTTATGTCTCGAATAGAAATACTTATCGCTTTTGAAAAAGGTTTGTTATATGACTGTCTAGCCTTGTAATCTTAAGGAACTGTGTTCAAATTCTCTCGGACACACCGACATTGTTTTTATGAAATACAAATAGTGCAAACAAATTGGTTGAGCATCATACCTGGGAGAAAAGCAGCATCCAAACGCTTTTGTGACCACGTTAACCTGAATTAATCAACATCATAAAAATGAGAATATTAAAGATGAATTAGCTTCAACAAATGAAGAAATTAGAGGAACACACTCACATTGTACCACCAGCAGCAGGGCCAATAGCTTTGAATAACGACATAGCTGTCATAGAAATGCCGTTAGCTGCCCCTCTTTGGTGTTGTTCCTGTTTTCAAATCAATTATATGCCACAATTCTATCAAAAACTAATATCAAACTTTGTTTTGAGGAAACACAATATAATTAATTAATACACTTACCACTGCTCGGTTTTGTAGAAGGAATAAACCCGTTATAATCGTCACCTGATCCGTAAAAAAAGAATACACTCAATCAAATTTAATTTATCTTAAACTATCATTATTACTCATAAAGAGATAAAGAGATGAACTTACTGAGATAATATTCCTGAGAATGGAAGCAATACTAATGACTATGTATAAGGCTATGCCTGACAACATTGCTATGAAGGGGTAACTTTGCAAAATCGGTATTGAAAACATCTACATATGAAACAACCTTAGTAAAAGAACATGAAAAAATGTGCATAATGAAATTACAGAATTTCAATCATTGTCACAATTAGATGAAACTAACCCCTGTGATTCTGGCAATGCCAACAGGCCCACAAGCTTTTGCCATATATTGGTATAGGGTAACTTGGTAGATCACAAGTGCTAGACCTGAATATTACACAAGTTCGTAATTCTACAAGATATCAATTATTATGTATGAATGTGAATGCAAGGATCAACATTAAATATAAAAATATATCTACGCAAACCATATAGTGATAAATTTTATTTTATTTTTATAAAAATATACCACAAGAATAAACAAAAGAGTTTTCTAGAATTACTACGGTTATCCGAGCAGTAGATACCATCAAAACAAACTATAGCTGATTAAATGAGTCATTCGCAATTTCACAGTCTGAATATCTATGTAAAAAGTTTCATAGATGCTACAATCATATACGAACAAACTGTTAAAGGGTCTAAAGATGTACCTGAAATTGCAAGAACATTACCAACATCATCAGTTGAGAAGTTTAAACCTCCTAGACTTGGAGGACTAACAGACCACAAAGAGAAAACCTAAAGATAAAAGGTATAAGAGAATCTTTTAAGGTCCAAAAACCATATATTTAATGAAACTTACTTTAGTATCAATAATTAGAAGTTTAACCTCTTGATAGGCAATATCATGAAGTGAGAAGACACAGTAAGCAATGATAGATGACATTAAAGGCCAATTCATGAAGAGATTTTCATTATTTTGTATCGTATTTTCTTTGTCAACCCTATTGCTTCCATTTTCTATAGCTTCAGCATCATCTATAGCCTCATCGCTACTATTGTGATTGTGAAGTGTTTCCTGCATGTAGTTTCCACAATTATATCGACTTAAAAACATCATACATAAATTACTCTACTTTATGAAACATTATCATAAAAGTGTTGAAAATAAAATCCATAAAAACCGAAGATACTTACCGGAATCCACAAGCAGGCGATAACTACTACAAATGAAACTCCTGATATTATAAAGCACGGCAAGAAGTAAGGAAACCTGCAGAATGGTTTGTTAAATGAAAATCCACATACCATCAAAAGATAAATTGGTAGAACCTAGAACCTAGAAATACATGATTGGAGTCAAATTTGAATCCTTAGCGTCTGTTTGGTATCAGAAAACATTTTAAGATGTCATTTTCTACTTTTAATGAGTTATTTTGTAATTATAAGTGGAAACAGAAAATGAAATAGAAAGCGTTTTCTAATCCTAAACAGACCTTTAGGTTTTATATAATTAAAAAGTACGAAAATTTCACTTACTTGTCCCAGAAGGAATCCTTTGGAAATATATGTGGATATTTCTCTGCTGGCTGTAACATAAAAATTCCCATAGTATTAACAAATGAAAAGTTTTCAAATGAATTTGTTTAGAAGAAATAGTACCTGAGCCAAATAGCCTCCCAATGCTGGTCCAATGATTAAACCTGTGCCCCAAGCTGCACTGACCTAAAACCATATACCATTTCCAATTAATATGATGCAGCCACAAATGTAGTTGTAATGCAGTCGAGGGGACATAAAAGATATTGACGTGGTGGCCACAATTGCAGTTGCAGACCATTTTTAAAAAAATTGTTAGTTTACAAAAGCTGGAGATACTTACACTTGAGAGGCCAAGAGCTTGGTGTTCTTCTCGAAAAAGTTCAACCGCATAGGCCTGTTAAATAGAGGACTTTTGTAAAATACATACATGAATGAGATTTAAGGCCCATTTGGATTGATTTAATTTTTAGCTTATACAAATAAATGAGCTTTTATGTTAGTTCACAAGTTCTCACTAGTGAAAAAATTGTATCTTCCTAAGCTATTTTTTCAGAAACTAGCTTCTTCTTTTTTTAACTAAATTTCAGAAACTACCTTGACAAACTTATAATAATACATAAAAACATATTTATTTGCATAAGCTGTTTTTCATAAGCTTAAAGGTAAGACAATCCAAACGGGGCCTTAATAAGTTATGTATCAAAAATAAAAGTGATTGTACCTTTATTGGTCCAATTGCACCATTTAAACATCCCAGAAGAAATCTTGTGATAACAGCCATCCAAAAACTTGTACTTAAGCCAAATAATGTGTTGAAAACCACACTGAAAACGAGCAAGCATTAATGGTTATAGAAAACCACACATTATATCTATTGAAAATAGCGTATATTTGTAATTATTGTGTTAGTCCCATTAATTTGGCACATTAAGTTTAGCATAGACTACTTAAACAAATTAGTGTTCGAATTCTATTTAGGACTTTGAAATATATCTGAAATATTTTCTACTATATCTCGAAGAAAGCATCAAAATTCTTTTATAGATATACTTACACTGTGAAAACACCGAAAATTATAACAGGTTTTCGACCATAGCGATCAGAAACCATTCCCCATAATACAGATGTCAAAGTTCTTCCAAGCATGAATGATGATCCTGCAACATTTGAATATCATCATCAATAAACAACTTATAACAAATGAAAAACAGTTCAATGAACGGAAATATAAAAACAATCTTACCTACAAAACCGGCATAGTAACTAATATCAGCCTCGTCTTTTGCAATTTTAAAATCCCTAATCTGAAAATAAACATTACCACTATAATCACAAAAATGATACTAAAAAACTGATGTGGAAATTGAAGAGAGTATGAACTTTTTGAATTCATTTTTAATTTATAAATATAATTATATAATTAAAAATAAAAAAAATAAATTGAAATTGGAACACTCAATAATCATGAAAGATAAACTCACCATGAAATAAAGGAACGGAAAGAGCGATGATGCAGGCAGTGCTGAACATTACAAAACAAATTGAGATCAGAGAAGGACAGAGTAGTTTTAACTGCCATGAGAATACATAAGCATTTCTGCATTTCTTACAACATACTACTAAGTCATATAGAGAATCCAAATTCTTCAATCAGACCACACAAACTTTTTCATGATTTTCTCCAAGAAATAATCAAGAAAATGAATGAATTGTTATGTTAGGAGAAGGTTCTAAACTGAGTGTAGAAGTTGAAAAATATTAGTATATGTTGCAATTTTGAAAATACTTATTAGTCCAGCTTGGGTTCTCTGTGTCTAAACGATGTTGTTAGTCCAATCCAATCTTAGTGATAATACTCTTACCTCTGAGATTGGATTGGACTCGCTACACTAAGGACATAGAGGTAGCATTAGCAAACTTTGCACTAAAAGAACCTAAAAGTCCCAAAGCATAGAATTGGAAAAATCAATTTGTCAAGAATTTCCAAAAATAATGCTTACTTGAACATAACACCACCATCCATATGATGAAAAGATTTGTAAAAGATACCCCTTGATTGAGCTCTTTGGATTGTTCCACTTTACAACCAGGACAATCTCTATAGTATTGTTTTTTCTCCAACAATGCCTCTCTCATATGCTCCTCACTCATGTTTCTATACAAAGAAGAAGATTAATCAGAAAAAGATATATCACTTTGTTCTTTGTTATTCCACACCAAGTGAAAAAGGAGAGGTTTGAGCAAATATATATATAGAGCTTCTTGAGAGACTCTTGAAAATCAACAAACACAAGGCCTATTTTGTCACGTGTTACAATTTCACATGTGTGCCAACCGGCAGAGACATTGTATTATATATATCGAGATCGGAGTTTAAATCCGGATTTCTCCATTTAATCATCTCAAGAAGTGACAATAAACTAAAAAATCACATAGCAAAATAGTGTCACACAAGTAATAAACAACTAAAGTTAATTAACTATTGACTCATTAACATATTTACTAAGGGCACATATTAAGATTAAGGAATAAGATTAACTAGAGTCATTTTTTTCCTAAAGTCCGTGCAGTCACTTAATCTACACCTTTGAAAAGATCAAAGGTCAATAATCTTGCCACATTTTGTCTTGCTCTTTGTTTTACTCAATCAAAGGTCATATTTTCAGAGATCAAAGGTCATATTTTCAGATATTGGGTCTTTCAAAAATTGTTTTGCAGATGTAGTAATGAATAGAATTTATTGTTTCTTTGATGAAACTTTTGTTGGAATAAAACCCTCAAGAAACAGTCGCAGAAACCACACAACAACAAGGCTTTGTTCTCTGAGTTGTGTTGAACGCCACCATCACACTGAAGACGGTGCACCACCGCGGTGATGGTCGGTGCCGCCGCCACTATTGAACTTTCCTTCACTCTAATTCTCCATCGATTTATCTTCATACGATTTTTTTAAAGAGGAATAATATTGAACGTATGATGAATCCAAAGGTGTATATTAAGTGACTTCAGTGAATTTAAGGAAAGTGACTTTAGTGGATTCAGATTTCATAGTATTAAGTTTTTTTTGTCTTAGATGAAGTGGTATTGATAATCCACTTAAATTAAACTTACATATAATTGTGAGATCCCAGATTCGAATCCGGGTCACGACGTTCGGTCAAATAATTTCGATATTTTTTTCAGTTGAGCTATGACTTATGGGACAAATTTCATATTAAGTTATCTAAAACTAAAAATTTGGTATTTCACCTATCGTTAGTTGGTCAATGGTCATTGGCACTGAATTTGATTAGGAGGGGGCTGAAATCATAACTGACACTCAAACCAAATTAGTCGGTCCAGTATGTCGGATATTGGTGTGGATTTGTTTTTTAATATTTAGTGATAAAAAATATCCATCTAATCTAATCTAATAATTTAAAATGGATTACTACCAAGTTTGCTAATTTTTTCTTACCAATTTTAGTAATATTCCATATTTTATTTTATTTTTTGTAATTTTACTTTATTAATAATATATGCATAAAAATATGAACAAAATAATATATATGAATCTATCCATAAAAATATGAACAAAATAAAAACAATAAAATGATTAGGAAAAACAATAAAAGAGATTTTTTTTTAAAGAACAATAAAAAATTATAGAAACAAAATAAAAATATGAATGCATAAAAATACGAACAAACCAACAATGAATTGGTCCAAGTAGTATAACGGTCTTGGTCCCCTTAAGCATGTGGTCAATAGTTCAATTCCTGAATTTATGTGCCGCACAGGTTCCCCGACAGAGATTAGTCATCGCAAATGGCGATGAAAATTTCGTACCAATATCACGGTAACCCAAAAAAAAATACGAACAAAAAAACAATGAAAAAATTATAGAAAGTTTAGTCTAAAAAAAGAATTATAGGAAGATATAAATTTTCTACTTTAGAATAATATCAAAATTAAACATCAAGCTGGTATGACACAATGACAGCAAACTGTGATTTCATCTGTAGAAGGAGAAGTATGGTCATTACTTTTAGCAATGGTAGAAGCTAGACATAGAGAACTGGATCGAGTTCAATTTGAAAGTGATTCGAAAGTTTTGGTAGAGGCCATTCATATGCAGCGTAGAGGCAACTCTGAGTTTCTGTCAATTGTTCATGATATACTTAGTCTTATGTCATCTTTTATAAACTTTGAGGTTAAGTTTGTTAGGAGGCAAGCGAATTTGGTTGCTCATACTCTTACTAGGGCGGCTAATTCTTGGGCTAACTTCCATAGATTTGAGATTATTCCCGTTTGTATTGAACATTTAGTTTTTAATGAAATGCAGTAAGTTTGTTTGATTCAAAAAAAAAAATAAACATCAAGAAAAAATCAATGGGTATGTATGTGCATTCACTGATATATAAAAAAATTTAGATAAATATTTGTTAATAATAATTATAATTTATTACAAAAATCATAAACGGAATATATATATAACACAATAGTTTCATTTATATTGTAACAATATTATATAACATTTTTTTAAAATATTTTATTTTAACTAAATTTTTCATTAATATAATGACAATTTAAATATCAAATACAAGGCAATAGACTTGTCCGTTCGCATGGATCTCTAAACTAGTTTAATGTTTAAAAAGTTAAATATATAAATTTCAATAAAAGGTTACCATATTTGTCTTTTTAACATAAGCTTTTTTAGATTTTGAAAGTTTGTATGAAAAAACATTTGGTTGTTTTGATTTTTTTTTACCATGTATAAGTATGTAAAGTGAAAAATAAAATCTCTTACTATTTGTTTAAATAAATCCAAATATAATATCTTATTAATTGAATCAATTAATTAATTATTGGTCACACCAATTTTAAATATAAATAAAAAAATAAAAAGTTTGGTCTTAACTATAGACAAATTCAACTATTTTTGCACTATTATTTTTTGTCGGCTCACAAAAATAACTTTTTTATCTAATAATGTCAATTTTGCACTATTTAATATGATCAATGACATTTTGCACTATTAATGTCACAATTCATATCAATTTTGCACTATTTAATATGATTAATGACATTTTTTATCTAATAATGTCTTCAATTATCTCTGTTGTAAATTTTTTTTTTATAATATCTTTGTTGTAAATTTTGTTTTATTGAAATATATAGGTACCTTTAAAGGTGTCAGTGGTGGTTTGGCGGTTACTTCGAAATAGGTTACCGACTAAAGATAATTTGGTACGACGACACATTATCACTCATGACACTCATTTTTGTGTGACTGGCTGCGGGGGAGTGGAAACTGCGCAACATTTTGTTCTTTTCTTGTCTAGTTTTTGGTCCCTTGTGGAGCTCGTTTAGAACTTGAGTTGGAATTTCTTCAGCTGATCCGCTCTTCATTCATGACCATCTTGTTCAATTTACGCACTCTGCAGAGGCCCTCGTGCTCGTCGTTCTTTTATGCAGCTATTGTGGCTGTGTAGCATTTGGGTGGTGTGGCATGAACGAAATAGTAGAAATTTTAAGGCGAAGGAATCGACGATCCATCAAATGCTAGATAAATAAATTCACATATTTGGTGGTCGAGCTCTTTTGTCTGTTTGGGAATTGATTGATCAGTGCTTTGTTATTTTAAACGTTCGATGTTCCTGTTTGGCACTCCTTATACTACACAAACTAGTTATTACTCCATCCGTTCCTTTTTATTTGTCGTTTTAGAAAAAAATATTTGTTTCAAATTATTTGTCATTTTGATAGTTTAAGGTTATATTTTGTCTATTATATCCTCTTCCTATTTTTTTTTATTCACTAAATTTTACATAATTTTTTTATTGTATCTTTTTTTTTACTAAACATTTTCATATAAATCTTTTTATTTTTTTCATTTTGTCCCTATTTTTTTTTGTTCCTATTTTTTTGTACATAATATATTCCAAAAAATAAAATAAAATTAGGGTATAATAGGAAGATAAGATACAAAAATACACTTTCTTAATTTGTAGTAAATTTTCTAAAACGACAAATAAAAAGGAACGGATGAAGTATTAATGAAATTCATTTTCGCCTCTTCAAAAAATAAATATTTATAAGATGTTTTTCTTTTATAAAGAGTGTGTATTCTTTAAAAGATAAATATTTTAATTTTTAATGCATTGATTTTATATATTTTTATAAAAAGTATTGATTTACGATTGTTAATTAGAATTTTCTTTATTAAAAATCCAAATGAACTGGAGAGTTTTTTTTTTACAATTAACTTTTCTTTTGTTGACTAAACCAAAACGGAAGTTTTTTTTATGTTGAAAAGAAAGCAAGAACTTGACCAAAAAAAGAAAAAGAAACCAAGTACTACTAGTGTACTACTAATAAAGCCGTGACGGCCAAGAAAAAATGGGACCACCATGACCAGATTAGTGTCCGTTGTCGAACTCCAACTGAGTAGTCACATACTCACATCACATGTGCTATTAAAGAGGTACCGTATTATTATTTGGATCTTATTAATATCTGTCGTAATATCGCATGTTAAAATTTTTGAAAGTTTGTATTAAAAAATATAACATTTTCAAGATGATCTATATTAAGTTATTTATCATGGGTCTTTAAACACCTGTTAACATTTGTCTTATTATTTTTATGCATCATATTAATTAACTAATAAACTAAAAAATAAATTTTATATTAAAAATAATATATTTTATATATTATTTTTTTTGGTTGGTAGAAGAAATGCAAAGCCATTGAAAACTCATACACATAAAGTGGAGTGACCAGGGATCGAACCCGGTCATAGACACAGGCACGAACAATTTCAGTATTTCTATCATTTGAACTATGATTTGTGGACATATATTTTACTCCCTCTGGTCTTGAATATTAAAAAAAAAAAAAGACACAAATGAATTAAAAGTTCATTTACATGTGCACACTTACCTCATTTTTTTTCTTTTTTAAACATGCAAAAATGAGATATATATTGATCAAACGAGTAAACTCCTCATCAGCACAAGGTGTACCGAGCAAGACTAAGAGAGTTATACAGAAGATTCAAAACAAAATACAACAAAAATAAGATGATCAATCAATGCCCAGGCATGAGCACGGACTCGTCCACCAACTATGATAATTCGAAGCTAGAGAACTATCCGTTGCATTTAACCATGTTAAAGGTGAAAATAGAAGCAACCTTAAAAGTAACATTTGGTATTCTTCTTCCACGGTTTTTAAGGTTGTAGACTTGTAGTAGTATGGAAACATAAAACTAAGGGTAAATATGGAATATTCAAAATAAATATAATGATTGTAGTAACTTTTATTTATATTTAAGACTTTGCGAAAAAAAATATTGCTTATATATGAAACCGGAAGGAGTATATTTTTAAGGGTTAACTACGTAAACCCAAAATAATTTTACTATCATTATTTCATTAGCTAGTTTTCTTAATCACTTGTTAAAACAATTCTGACCAAACGAATGTGGGGCTGAAACTTCCCAGACATTTGTTCCTAAAATCGAATTTGAACACGGAAGTGAAACGACCAAGATACCATATGAGACATGCATCTTTTTTTTTTATTAAACTAGTGTATTTCTTTTTTACATTAAAATTAATTTATTAAAAAAAGTCAGGCAATCAAAAACTAAAATTGTAGAAATATAAAGTGGTGTTACTTCGATGCACATATAATCCAATTTATAAAGAGTATGTTTAGTTACATAATGAGCAATTTGGTGTGCCTCAAGTCTAACATGAACAAAATTTAAACTATGAAGACAAAAATTAATACAATCTTTAAGGCCAAATGCATGTGTAGGTCCTTTAACTTTTGCGTTTGTGTCAGATAGGTCATTTAAGTTTTTTTCTTTTAAATAGGTCCTTTAAGTTTTTAAAATGCATCAACTAAGTCCTTCCAGTTAACCTCTGTTACAAAAAGGGTGACGTGGCCGTTAACTTACTTATGTGGCTATTTTTCTCCATTGTGTATACAGACTACATGACCTTTCATATTTTGCTTCACGTGGTAAAAATCACAAAACTTGAACCATCAAATAGAAACTAGGGTTCATGGAGCAAAAATCAAATTGGAGAAAATCAACAAATTTGAAGAACTTGAATCATCCTCGTCTTATTCCTTCTTGATTTGTAGTCGATTCAGAATCTTTTGAAGAACTCGAATCTTCTTCAAAGGTTTGTTTATGTTGATGCGAACTCGAACGTGAATCTCCTTCTTGATTTGTTCGTCGATTCTTGTTTTGTTGATCGTTAAACTTCGTATTTTATGACTTTTTCTTGTTTTATAACAGAATAACATCTGAAACATGTTTTGATTTTCGTTAAACACTTCTGGAACGTGTTTTGATTTTGTTTGTTCTTATTGTCATTTTACAGGTAGTATGGAAAATTATATTTTTGTTGACTTCCACCATGGTGGATATTTCGATAACATGGGCACATACGTTGGAGGAGATGTAGCTGGATGGAAGTGTGTTTCTGAAATGTGGGGTTATTTTTATGTTTCGAAGCTTGTCAATAAGATGAAATATCCAGAAATTAATGCGATGTGGTACGATATTGATGGGTCATTGAAGGTGTTGGTAGATGATAAAGGAGTTGTTGAGATGGAAGATTGGGCCAAAGCCACAGGTAAGGTACACATGTATTTAATACACCCTGTATCACAGCCAGACTATGTAGCTTTAATTGAACCTAAGGCCAATGCATTTGAGGCCCAATCAAATGTTAACCATGAGACCCAATTTGAGGCTCAATCTAATGTTGACGAACTTGATAGTGATGAGTGAGATTCAAGTGTTGTTAGTTTAGACGATTATGATGATGAACACATCTTTGATGGTGAGATTTTTATAGATGAGGTAGTTCATTCTGAACCAAAGAAGAAAAGTAAAACCAAGGGTGGGAGGCCTAAGAAACATATTGTTACTGATCCAAAAGGCAAAGGAACTGTCTGGTCAAATAATGACATAGAGGATAGTGATCATGAATCAAGTGATGACATGTCACTCAGTATTGTAAAAAAAAGGAAGAGAACATCAACTGTTTTAGAAGAGAGTGATCATGACAGTTCAGAGCTCGATACTGAAAATGACGAGTCAGATGATGGCACTAAGGTACACTATCCTCCATTTATCATGCCAAAGAAGATGGAAGGCTATAAGTGGGTGAAAGGAACTACATTTTTAACTAGAGAAGAGTTCAAAGAAGTTATATCAACTTATGATGTGACAAATAATAGAGATTTAAGGTTTATAAAAAATGACAAAGAAAGAGTGAGAGTGGGCTGCAAAGATGGTTGCCCTTTTGTAGCATTATTGTCAAAAGTTCCTGGTGAGGATACATGGCAATTGAAGACATTAAATGACGAGCATAAATGTATGCCTGAGTACAGAGTGAAGCGTTTGAATGCAAATTGGCTTGGTAAAACGTTGGTATCTAGTGTTAGAGAGAATCCAAACATCAAGCTTACATATATTTGTACCAAAGCTCATGAAAAGTGGAGAGCTGGAGTTAGTAGGCTTAAAGCATATACGACTAGAAAATCAGCTATTGACTTGGTGGATGGGTCGTTTAAAGAGTAGTATAAAAGGTTGTATGATTATGGACATGGAATCATTAGATCCAATCCAAATAGCACATTACAAATACAAGTTCAACCTACTGAACAAGTTGTTGAAGGAGATGAGGATGGATATGTTATTAGACCTTTGTTGCCTAGTTTACCAAACATGAAGAAGAAACTTAACAAACAATGTGAACTGTCAAGGTTCTGGATGTGTAGGTAAGCTATTTTGCTGAATTGGTTTTTAAATGTATTATATCTGATTTTAAATGTATTATATCTGATTTGATTTTTGATTATGTATATATGTATTTAATTTTGTAGGGTGGCTGGAGAGAAAATATATGATGTTTATAGAATCCATGGAGGAGATAAGTACATAGTTAATTTGCATACAATGATTTGCTCATGTAGGAGATGGATGTTATCAGGCATCCCATGTTGTCATGCTGTGACATGTATAAGGGAGAGGATAGAGGATCCAAAATCTTACATTCCAAACATTTATATAAAAGAAGCATATGTACAATGCTATGAACTAATTATATACCCTACTTATGGTCAGAACCAATGGGAAGTTACAAACTACCATGATACTTTACCACCTCCTCACAAACAAATGCCAGGGAGGCCAAAGAAATCAAGAAATAAAAATGCTGATGAAAATTGTAGAGACCCAACACTTGTGAGTAGGAAAGGGAGATCAAATAAGTGTGGGATTTGTAAACAACTTGGACATAAAAAAACAACTTGTAAACAAAAAAATGGTACTGCATCTGGTACTGCAACTCAAACTGCTTCTGCATCTCAAACTGGTTCTGCATCTCAAACTAAAACTGGTACTGCATCCAAGACTCAAACTGCAACTGCATCCAAGAGATCCAAGACTCAACCTGGTACTACATCTAACCCCAAAACGGGTATTGCATCCAAGGCTCAAACTGCTTCTGCATCTAAGTCTGATAAGCCTCCAAAGCCTAATTCAAGTGCTACTCAAGCACCTTATACCTCTGCAATGTTCAAGGAAGTTGGCACTTCAAGCCTTGGAACAAGATCAAAGATGCAAATTAGGAAGCCTACATCCTAGCTTTTAACTATTAAGTTTGATTTTATTTTCTTTTTGTCCGTGTAATGAACAAGTGACTTTGAATCATTTTGTGAAAAACCATTGGTGTATTTAGTGTAATGATAATACTTGGTTATGTAAATCCAATGTATCATTTTGTGAAAGCCAATGGTTTATTTTGTGTATGACATGCTATATGTAAGACTTTGTTTATTGATCAATGACACTAAATGCCTTATTTATATGGTGTTTATGCATAATTTTATAGCAGATTATACCTTATTTTTATTTGTATCCAATTCACATCAGTAACTGGACATGAAAAACTGCAGCCTGCAAATGACAAAAACAGCAACACCAAAAAACTAAAATTGCGCTAGTTACATGCGTTCGCGAATTTTCATAGGGATAGATTTGCACTAAGTAGCAGCTCCGAATGCATTTTATAGCAGTTTCTGCATAATGATATCACTATGCAGTGCAATAACCACATGTATGTATGTATGTATTGGATCAATAAGAAATTTGAAAAACAAAGATTAAATACATTGCATAATCTCAACCATAAACATTACAATAGTCTTCGACCACAAATACATTGCATAATCTCAACCACAAACACTGCATAATCTTAACAACTTTGGATTTTTTTTCACCTAACTTCAAGTTAAATACATCAAAGATGACATATCACTTTAGACTATTAATAATCAAACCTATTGCCATAATGATACAAACTATAGCCAACAACAAACAAATTACAACAACAATCTTCAACAATAACTTTGTCGATTTTTCTTCAGCTTGCATCTTCAAAATATCGACATCTTTCTTGTCACATTCAATAAACTTTGGCTCCATAGTATCAACAGTATGTGAGTGTGCTTCAGCATCAGAAATCCACTTGAAAAATTTGCATCCAGTTTCATCATCATTAGGCTATATTTAAAAAAGGAAAAACACTTTAGCAACCAATAACAAATGTTCTCATTCTTAACAAACTAAGTTTATGACTTACCTTCCAATCTCGACACCCAAAATATTTTCTTCCTCTATTTGGCCCCATTCTCGTAATTGTGCAAATCACAAATTTGAACCCACACCAATAATCTGGAATCACTTCACCATCGCGCATGCTTCTTGAACTGAATGAACCAGACATCTGGAAACGCGAATTTGACCCATTGGAGCGAAGAGAAGCCATTGATTTTTGGGATTTCAATTCCTGGGTTTTCAATTTGGGAAGTTAATGGAGTTAGGTTTTTGAATTTGGGATAAAAGGGTGTTTACTATGAGGAAGATGAAGTTTTTGACACCTAAGAAGCAAAACGTGGCGTTTCATGCCACATAAGCAAGTTAACGGCCACATCACCCTTTTTGTAACGGAGGTTAACTGAAAGGACTTAGTTGATACATTTTAAAAACTTAAAGGACCTATTTGAAAGAAAAAAAACTTAAAGGACCTATCTGATACAAACGCAAAACTTAAAGGACCTACACATGCATTTGGCCAATCTTTAATAATAGAATCAACAGAAGATTGTTGATGACGGTTTCCCGCCATAATCACATTTGAAGTATCTTAATTTGCTATAGGATTCAAGAAAGGTATTTTTTTTTTTTGCAAATTCCAAGTTTTTCCACATAGTTCTACTACCTCTGAATCTGGTAAGATATTCTCTGCATATGTTGAGATTAATTTTTCCAAGTAATTGAGTTTTATTTAAAAGGTTGACATCTCTTAATTAATAATATAAAGACACATTTTTTTATTCTATTTTTTGATAAAATACAGGGCCTACACCCAAAGAAAAAAATTACATTTAAATCATACATTTGCTCTTCGATCCAACATTTCCAGTCTGCACAGGAGTAAAGCAATCATCATAAGCTTTGGCAATTTTCATGAAGTGGTCATTCCACTAGTTATGAAAATCGTCAGCCACATAAGAGGTTAGATAATTGTTTACACTGAATTTTTGTAACACAAGCGCTAGTTTAAAATTAGTTACTTGAAGGATCAACTAGTAAATCCTAGGACATATTTTGTGTGTGGATTTCCAAAAAGTATGAACAAATCATTGTTTTATTTGAAGTTTGAAGATTTAAAAACATTAATTGTAATGAAAAACTTGAAGAACAAGTAATGTAAAAAGACTTTGTTAAATTAAACTTTGCAGAAACTAATAAAAGGAAAAAAACAGTTTCATTCAATAGAATGAAACAAATAAACTGTAGAAATTTAACAGAAAAGCAAATAAACTTGACAGGAATTGTAACTTTGCATTGAATTGTAAAGAGTTTTACAAAGTATGGTGCACATATTCATACATTTTCCTTTCGACACTCAACTTTCTCGAGAGCATGAGCATTGTGAGTTTTACAGAATTTCTGTATGTGAAATTGTGACCCGTTTTTCAAATAAAAAACTAATATATATATATATATATATATAGGCAAAGGAAAATACAACTTTTGATAACATCCAATGCTAATATCCAGACACGTGTCTTTGGTTGCATGCTTTCAAACATTTAAATTTTGAAGTTGGCTAAGTCGAATTAAGCAATGAAATAATCCAAAAAATATGCTAAGTCAACAAACTTGGTGTTCCCTGTATAATATACAAACGCTGCATGATAAATAACAAATTCTATTTCGACATCTATACCAAACTGTCGAGATCTACGTTAGACACACAGGGTAATGAGGAACACTTTCAAAGTTAAGAGATTCTAAGAATATCTCTCCTGCCTTCTCAGTCTTTAACTGATGAAGATTTTCCATTAAAACTCTTTTATTCTTAAACACATTATCCTTCACCTTCATTAAATGAAAGTCAACAATGTTTTTATAAGTCAACATATTCTTTAATGAGAGTTAATGCAAGATTTCAAGTGTCTTTGAGCTTGTCGAAAATACATGATAAGTGCCGAAAAGTAGTTAAATTGCATTTTAATCAAGACATTTATTAACTTAGTTTGCAAGTAAATTCATATCAAATTCCCCATTATGTTGTAAATATTTGTCTTTTAGCGGAAATGATTAAATTTTGTGTTTTGGACATAATCCCAACTGTTTATACAGGGTTGTGAACCCAGAGAGTGATTCTGAGCAATCAAAGAAATTTTGGGAAATTTAGGTGCTCGCTAAGCGACTTGTAGCGACCAGTAAGCGAGCCAAGTCAGTAGCAAAATGGTCCATCAACGACCATCAGCGAGCAACTCGCCAGAAGCTCGCCAGCTCTCGCCAAGCGACGGAAGGAAGTCAATGGGACACGTGTCAGCAAACCCACCTGTGAAGAAATATTTTCTCGCTTAGCAAGCATCTCGTCGCTGAGCGACCGTGTGATTCCAGATCTGATATAAATAGACTTCAGAAACAGAATTTTGATCTATCACTTTTTGTAAGAGAGCAGAACAGAGAGAAAAGTACGAATCTAGGGTTTCTAAGAGATTTTGAAGGTGTATTCATCAAAACTTGGAAATCAAGTGTTATGTTCCTTCAATCTTCTTCTCTTCATCTTTGTAAGCTCGCCAGGACCATGAGTGGCTAAATTTCTCTTGTTGTTGGGATTAGATGTAACCTATTTATGACTATGTATTCATTTTGATATATATATATATATATATATATATATATATATATGTTTGAGATTATCCATCAATATGAGTGATTTTCTTTAAACTTCATGTTTATTTAAAGATTTGAATAGGTATAGATATATATTGTTTGAATCAAAGAACTAGGAAAGTCACTTATTGAATACTAAACTCTAGACATAGAATTAGGATTCAATATTCACTTAAAGTGTCGAAGCTTAATGCTATTGTATTGATTGACGATCCGAGACATCGGAGGTTAATCGGTATAATAGATTTCTCGGTATTATCTGGACACGGAAACATCCGACTAGCGATACGTGAATATATTGATTGATATCTGAACTATATGTATATTTGGATTAATATGATGCATAGAAATAAAATGGTGAAGTATAATCCCGGCAACCTAATTTCTCTTGAACTTCAATCATCCTTTATTGCACTTTTTATGTTTACAAGTATTACAAACAATTTTCAAAACCCGCACTAAAACCCATGGTTATTGTTGAACGGTTTTTAATATCATGATAGTCCCTGTGGAACGATATATGCAAAAATACTTGCTTTTGTACTTTAACAATACACGCTAGCAGTCATATCAGAAAACATGAATTGAGCAAGGGAACATGATCGTTCTTGCTCATTAATTAGAATCAAATTGTTTCCAAGTTATATTTTTTATATTTTCCTTAGACAAAGGATATTCATCAAAGACAATGCTTAAAGGAACATAAATCATGTAAGATAGACCAAATTATCTAGCGACAAGATGTGGTTGATATGGAAACAATTGAATGTAAGCACCATGAGTCCAAGAAACAATATATTGACTGGATAAAATAGTTCTCCAAAAACTAAAACTGGTAATATCTCTTTTATCCTTAGGGGCAAAGATAGAATTATTTCTTAACCATTCAATGTCAGAAAATGGTTGAGAAAACAAATAGAGATTAGGATGATGGGAATCAAGAGTTAGAAACCGTCGAAACTATATACTTCTTAAAAAAGAGTCATAATCCGAAGCAGCAGGAGACTCTAACAAGATAGCTAGACTATTATGACACGACATTCGAAGGAGCAATTACAGGTTAGAAGTTAGGTGTATAGATGGCATTGAGCCACAATTGGAGAAGCCAAAGAAGCCCACCGAGATTGGAGGCTATAGAATGTTAAAGAAGGCTAGAGAATATGTCATTCATTGACTCGTATATGCTGAGGCAAAATCTCAATTTGATGTTTTAAAGATAACAAACCTCTTAATTATATTTTAAGTGTAATTCTGATCCCTTTGGTATCTAACAAGTGCTCTTGAGTGTTTTTAATTAAGCTAGGAACAATTGAGCTTTTAGATCAAATATCACTCTTTTATTTTGGTAAAAATAAAAGCTTCAGGATCAGTCTGAGATCGCTCTCTGAACCTTGCGCAACATTCCAATCTATGACCATTCAATGCAAAAGCACTGATTCATAAGTCAACCATGTACAAGACAAAGGAGCACTTTTATCTTGGGCTTAACTCACAAGATCTCTACAGTTCATGAGTTCATTTAATGCAAGGAATGTTTGTTTGAATAGAGAAATTACCATATTTTCCAAGTTCAAGGATCAAGCACATGCAAATGAACAAATATCCAAAGGAACATTGTCACACATTGGTTGGACTGATTATTTATGAACCATTGAGATATAGACAGCACTACACCTTCTTTGAGTTGACTTGTACTTGGAATGAATAAATAAAGAACAATCTCCAAAGTAATCTCACCTTCTCCAATGAGCATTGTACTTGCAAAAGTACTTTTTGAGACATCAAGTACAATCTACAGCTGCTGATCCTATATACTACAACTGGCTATTGCTTGCTTTAGCTTCTCTACACTAAAAATAAAATGTGTTCTTTCACGTCCAGTTCTTGGAGAACGCTCTCAGAGTGATGCTAAAAGCAAGTGTACTTGCCTGGAAAGATGTCAGCTCACCTACAACAATTTAAAACGTGCCTAAAAGTTGTCCAACGGATTTACTTGTTTGATAAGCAACATACAACAAATATACAGCTCACTACAAGCTCATCATACGCTCCTCTTTCAAAAGCCAGAAGAAGAAACTTTGGAGAACGCTCTCAGAATGATCAGTTTCTTCACCAAAGATCATGAGCTATCAAATGCAGAGCAAGTAGCCGTTATTTTCAAGTCTCTAACGGATATACTTCGTGGCCAAGACTCCCAGATCAAGCCTCATCTATAAATAAAAGTCTTTGGCAACATTGAAGAGCAAGAGTTTTCACTACAACATTTGAACACTTGTCTTTTTTATACAAGTTTTATCAAGAGTTCTTCTTTATCTCTTTCACTCAGATCTGTAATTTAAATATCTAGGATTAGAACATCCATTGAGTGAACTGAGAGTTTCATCCATTTTCAAAGCTTCTCAACATTATCTTGAGTGAATAGGCTTTGATAATCAAATCTTCCATTGCTGTAATCTTGGCTCAAGTTAGTACGTAACTACTAATTGAGTGACACCTTCAGAGTCAGTAAGACTTAGGTAGATTAAGCTTGTAGGGCTTAGAAGGAATTTTGGTCTTGGATCTAGATCAAAAGGAAGTGTAACTTGAGATCATTAGCGTCTCTTAGTGGACAATCTCACAGGAGCGTGGGGACTGGACTAGCCCAAAGTTTTGGGTGAACCAGGATAAATTGTTTGTGTGCTTTCTCTTCTTTTTACTCTGATTTAATTTACACATACACTGATCACACAAATCACAAGTTATTATTTATATTTACTGTCAGAGAGTGTTGGGAGAACGTTCTCTAGTCTGCAATATATTTTGAATACTTGATATATCTAACAATCTGAGAATACTCCTTGAGTATATTGTTTGTGATAATTTTATAGGCTAAATTTTAAAAGGTTCACAATTCAAACCCCCCTTTCTTGTGAAAAACTTTGCTACTCTAGTATAGAGAAGTTAGAAATAGCTTACTAAGGTTAATCTTTTGACCATCAAGTAAAGATCTAGCCGGGGGAAGAAAACCTTGACCGAAACACATAGAACTTAAAAATAACACAACATAAGACAACATTATGAGTAAGAATGCAAGATGTTCAAAATCAATAATGGCACCAGTTTTACCCATATTATTTGCTATAAAGGAAGTATATAAGCAGTGAGTTTCATGGTGTGTGTAAGCTCGTTCGAAGATTGACAATCAAGGTGAAATACTTCACCAAAGAGATTAAGGCCAACAAAGGCTACTACATCCAACAAGGTTATGGACAACATACTACAAGGAGTCTGGAAAACACAATTCACGGGGTCCCAGAAGAACAAAGACCTAAAAATCCAACCATAATTAAAATTGACAATTTTGGAAGTTTCCATAATCAAGTTATATATCCCTAGATTTCCAAAAAGGAGATTTAATAGACTTTAATCGCAAAATCCATTTATAATACTTTGGGTAAATTGAACCCGATTCGACATACATAGCCCTATTATAACAAGAAGCCTCGTTAAGGAAAAAGGAATCTATGGACTTAAGAAAGGCCAACAAAGGATACACAGGATGACGCATAAAGAACCTAAGAAAGCATGAGAATTAGAGCCTGGAGCAAAGGGAATCAATACTTGGGATTGCCAGAGAGCTCGAACAACTTCATCTTCATTAGGGATTTTAACGATGACAAACTTGAATTGGAACGAAGAAGAATATTTGTAAGCCATCGCTTGATCCAAAAACAAAAATAGGGTTTTATTGATGAAACTCAAGAAAATTTTGGAAAATCAAGTGGAAAAAAAGCTCTTAAAAGGGGCGAAAATTGTCAAGACTTACATGTTTAAATCAAAACATAAAGACGTGGAAAGTGGAAAGAATGAAGTGAGAGTTTAGGGGTTCCCTAGGTCATTAACGTAGTAATGTGCCTATTATTAGGCATCATGATAAAAAATCTTACATATGATTTCCAAGATGTCAATTTTGAGTCAGCAAGGAATCAAAATCGACATCTTGAGAGGGCATTTGTTATATGTAAAATTTCATTTATAATTCAAAAGTCACTGACGGCTTCAAAATATGAACATTAATTACGCGAAATAAAACAAGCTTCGAGCCGTGCATCAAACATATTTCAATAAACTATTGATGTGGTGTTAATGATGTGATGTTCCCACAAAAAATTCAAATTCAAACGATTGATGTGGTGTTAATGATGATGATCATTATTAGCATCCATAAAAGTAAGAGTGAACAACCAAATTAACATCAGATAGAAATGGTGTAAATATGTTCTATATATTCCTTTGACAGAATGTGTTTATATACACATATTGTAGTACAATTGATATCCTATAATTAAGCTAGAAATCATTACAATAATTATAGAATGAATATAAAAGGCAACAACTAATCCTATAGCTGTAGACATGCGTTGACCAATATCAAGGCTCATGAGATAATAGTTATTAGTATCACAACTTTCTTTAACTCCCCCTCTCAAACTGATGGTGATATAGTCACCCCAAGTTTGTCTCTAAAAATGTTGAATCTTGTGTGTGTGAGAGGTTTGGTTAAACAATCTGCAATTTGATCAGTTGTGGGTACATAGGCTACAACGATTTTATTTTGAAGTACTTGATCACGTTTATAGTGAACATCTATCTCAATGTGCTTGGACCGAGCATGCATGACTGGGTTGGATGCTAGTGCCTTGGCACTCAAATTATCACACCACAAGACTGGTTTTCTGAGCATAGGGAGTTTCAACTCTCCTAGAAGTTATATGATCCAAGCTACTTCAGCTGCTAGGTCAGCCAAAGCCCTGTACTCTGACTCAGTGCTTGATCCTGACACCACTCTTTGCTTTCTTGAGGCCCACGAAACCAGAGTCTCACCAAGGAATACACATTGTCCTGCCATGGATTTCCTGTCATCTACACTGGTGGCCCAATCTGCATTAGAGAACCCTGTAATATCAAGGTCAGCTGAGGGTTTGATATGTAGACATAGATTTGTTGTTCCATGTAGATATCTCAATATTCTTTTTATTCCTTGCTAGTGATCTGTGGTTGGTGAACTCATGTATTGACTGAGTTTGTTGACAGAAAATGCTATGTCAGGCCTAGTGTTGGTTAGGTACTGCAGTGCACCTATAGCCTGTCTGTATAGTGTAGGATTAGCCATTGGTTCTCCTTCAACAATGAATTGTTTCCCAGTTACCATTGGTGTAGGGCAGGACGAAGCCTTTTCCATATTAAATTTCTTGAGCAAGTCTCTTATGTACTTTGTTTGTTTCAAGTACATTCCACCAGCATCTCTGTGCACTTCAATCCCTAGGAAATAGTGCAGATGGCCTAAGTCCTTAAGTGAGAAGGCATTGTTTAGTTGAGTGATGAAACTCTCTAGAAAATTGGTATTGCTGCCTGTTACTATTATATCATCAACATAGATGAGAAGAAATGTGATATGGCTAATTCCTTTAAGGACAAAGAGGGATGAATCACTTTTGGTGTTTTGGAAACCCCAGCCTAGTAGAGTATGCCTCAAACTGTCATACCAGGCCCTTGGAGCCTGCTTCAGACCATAAATAGCCTTGGTCAACTTGCATATATGATAAGGCTTTGTTGAATCTATATAGCCTTCTGGTTGATGCATAAACACAGTTTCTTTGAGATTGCCATTCAAGAATGCATTGTTTATATCTAATTGCCTAACTTCCCAATTTAAATGTACTGCAATGGTTAGGACAATTCTTACAGTGCTGGATTTGATCACAGGGCTGAACGTCTCATCGTAGTTTGGACCTGCAGTTTGTTGAAAACCTTTGGCAACCAATCTTGCTTTTCTTCTTTCAATGGAGCCATCTGCCTTGTACTTGGTTTTAAAAATCCACTTCGAGTCTATGATGTTTTCTTGCCCTTGATATGGTACCAGTGTCCAAGTTTGATTTGTTGTCAGAGCTTTGTATTCTGCATCCATAGCTTCTTTCCACTTTGGTCTGATTAGTGCTTCTTCAACACTATCTGGTTCCTTATCTTCTTTGTGAGTTTCTGTCAGTCCTATATAAGGAAATTTGGGCTTGTAAATTCCTGCCTTGCTCCTGGTACGTATCCAATTTGTGTTGTCCTGTTCCGGTTGGCTGACCTTTGGTGTGATTTGGTTGCTTGGTTCCACTAGTTCTGCTGAATCGACATCTTCACCTTCATTTTCATTTGGGATGACCTCATCTGCATCGATAGAGGTCTCACTAGTGACTGGTTGATCTTCTGTTTCTTGCTGGTTCACATTAGTTGGCTCAGTTGTGTGACTGCTAGTGATACCTGCAGGACAAGAAGGAATGACAATAAGTGTAACTTCAGTTAGAGTCTTTAATGAATTTCTTGTGTCAAGAAAGCCGTCATGAAATGGAAAATGGTTTTCATTGAAGACCACATGTCTTGAAACAAAGATTCTTCCAAGAGAGTTGAGGCACTTGTATCCTTTGTGAGAGTTGCTATACCCTAAGAAGACACACCTAGTTGTGTGAAATTGGAGCTTATGCTGGTTATATGGTTTGAGACATGGATAACAGGCACACCCAAAAGGTTTTAAAGCATCATAGTCAGGTTCCTTCTCAAACAACAATGAGTACGGACTTGCATTCGGATTCACCGATGAGGGTAGTCTATTGATGAGATAGACTGAAGTAGAGAAAGCTTCCCACCAGTAGTGTAGAGGCATTTTGGCTTGTGCCAGTAGTGTGAGTCCTAGTTCAGCCACATGTCTATGCTTTCTCTCTGCTCTACCATTCTGTTGAGAGGTGTATGGACAGGACATTCTGAATTGAATTCCTGACTCCATGGCTATCTTCTGGACAGGTTTGTATTCACCTCCTCCATCACACTGAATTACTTTTATTTTCTTGTTAAACTGATTTTCAAGCATGTTTTTAAATTGAGTGAAAGCATGTATAGTTTCTGATTTTTGTTTTAAGGGAAAAATCCAAGTGAATCTGCTAAAATCATCAATAAAGTGAACATAGTACTTAAAATTAGATGGAGACAAAATTGGGGCTGAGCCCCATACATCACTATGAATCAAATCTAAAGGTTCCTTAGCATGAGAGGAAGAGGATTTAAAGGGTAACAAGTGAAGTTTTCCAAATTGGCAGGCTTCACAAAATGAAAAATGATCATTTGGTGATGTCTTCACATTGCAATTCTCCTTGACAGACATGTAGGCACACGAGTCTTTATTGACTTGAGAGTTGACACTTGAAAGTTGATACAGACCATCTCTAAGTTTCCCTTTTAGAAGTGCCTTCCCTGTCAGCTTGTCCTTCACATAGCAACAATTTGCATCAAATTCAACAAGGGCATTATTGTCTGCAGTCAATTTAGATACACTCAACAAATTTTTTGTTATTTCTGGTACATATAAGACATTATGCAGATTGAGGTTATTTAATTTTGCAGAGCCTGAGGCTGATATTTTTAACTTCTCACCATTGCCAATTAATAAGGAATTCTTACCATTGCTTTCACTGAGATTTTGGAGTTTCTCATTTTGATGAGTTACATGGTTACTAGCCCCGCTATCAAAGTACCACTCGTAGTCCTGATCATGGTAAGGTGCCGCTATGAAGGCACTATGATTTCTCTGCTTGTTATCATAGTGATTTGAGCCTGTATATGACTTGTCATAGCGATAAAAGCAATCCAGTGCAGTGTGGTTATCCATGTTACATACCTGACATGTTGTTTGAGATCTAACTCTTCCTCTACCTCCTCTGGAGTTATAGCCTCTCCAGTTAGAGCCTCTCCAGTTGCCTCGTGTTCCATGTTTGTTACCTCTTGGGCCATTTTTGTTTCCAGTTCTGTTTGCAAAGTTTGCAGATGCAGTCATCGAGAGATTATTGAAACTGTTCAATTGTTCTATTCTGCTTTCAAATGCTAATAGTTGGGCTTGCAGATCGACCCAGCTAAGGTTGATTTGATCAGATAGTTTGACCACCACTGGATTGTATTCAGCATCCAGTCCATTCAGTGTTTGAATCATCAGATCTGAGTTGGATATTGGTGATTCTGCCAGCTTCAATTTATCAGCAAGGTTCTTCATTTTGCTGAGATATTGATCCATCTTCATGTCTCCTTTGCGGGTGTTGTGAAATTTTGATTTGAGATAAATTATTATTGACTTTGTGTGTGCACCTGCTAGGCTTTGAGCTTCATCCCAAATTTCCTTAGAGGTTTCACAGTGCAGCAACTGTGTTGCAACATCGATGGCCATTGAATTCCATAGCCATCCAAGCAGAGCTTGGTCATGAGCAATCCACTCTTCATATTCAGGATTGATTTTCTTAGTTTTGTCATTAGTGGTGACAAACTGCTCAGGACATTCTTTTGTGCCTAATATGTAGCTATCAAGTTTGCAACCTCTAATCAATGGAAGAACTAGTGACTTCCATAGTGGATAGTTATCTCTGTCCAGCTTGACAGAGACAGTTGTGGGTAGGTCGTTTTTCTGGTTTGTGGCGGCAGCGGATGACATGATTGGATCGAGAGCCTTCAAGCTTAAGTGCTCTAATGCCAAGATAGAAATGGTGTAAATATTCTATATATTCCTTTGATAGAATGTGTTTATATACACATATTGTAGTACAATTGATATCCTATAATTAAGCTAGCAATCATTACAATAATTATAGAATGAATATAAAAGGCAACAACTAATCCTATAGCTGTAGACATGCGTTGACCAATATCAAGGCTCATAAGATAATAGTTATTAGTATCAAAACTTTCTTTAACTACATCGTCAGTGAATATACATATGGTCGGTGGAGGAATACTTGTATATAATTTAAGTATGAGTATATCTTCTTAGAATTGAGTATTAGACTTAACTCAATTTTATAAAATTGGCTTGTAATGCGAAGATTAAATTGCCTCTACAATACTCATGTTCAGGCCATCTCAATCCTATACGTGACTTCTTAATTAACACACCTCATTACGTCCAATATTATTGGGTTTGATGCATGAATATAAACGGTGGTTAGCCAGATAAACAGGCTTAACTCAACAGATCTTGAAGAGACTCTAATTACTTTGTTTGTTTCTTAACATTACTAAATTACTCTGTGTATAAATAGATTCATGTTGATTTTCATATTAATAACAAATATATTTATCGCTTAAAAAAGAAAGTGATATATTTATAAAAATAATAAGAAATGTATCATTTTACATGGGAAAAGCTTATTGTTATGAAATATAAATATAAAGACTAAAGTAAAGAGATGGCTTATTGTTATGAAATATAAAGACTAAAGAGAAGAATTGTGAGAATGAATTTCCATCTTTGTTTGCATTCACTATCTCCCACGATTTCCACTAAAAAAATGAGATTAAAGTGACATTATATTTTAAGATATTATCAAATGTTGATTATTGCATTTATTCTCTTAAATCTTTCGTAACAAACAACTTCTCTCTTTTAATATTGGAGATAGAAGGGGTATTATTTTTATTAAACATAATAAAAATAAAATTTTGAACTTTAAAAATACATCCTCAAGAATTTATAATATATTTTCATCAAATATTTGTAATATTTTTTAGGTTTTTTTTTTGACAAATATATGTAAGGGTTTATATATATACACTGTACACACACGTACACACACTATCATAATTATTAATTAAAATTCAAAAGTTTGAATTCCCAACCCAAGTCATCACTATGCCAATAATATTATTATTGTTAGATTAAACGTCTTTATCCGGGTTCGAATATAAAACCCCGCAATTCTATGTATAGTTTTATGTGGTACTTGTCATTTAATTTATAGACAAAATAAAATAAAATTGAATCAACACAATTTTAGCTTATAGGTTAGGTTCTTGAGAACTGCAAACCATCAAGTCTTTTTCTTTTTCTCCCTCACAAGAGTCTCGCGCCCTCCCCGAAAACCTAAAAATACCTCGCTCAAATTCTAGAACCACTTAATGATGTATTCCCAAATTCAAGGTTTGTCATCATTAAATCAATTGAAAATCACCCTTGATTGATTACAAACCTTGAATTTGGGAATGAATCACTTATGAACTTGTTTTAATGATTTTTGGAGGACTTTTGTTTGAGGATGGACAAAGTTTTAAGTCTGGAAGAGTTGATAAGTGCCAAAAACTAATGATTTTACATATATATTTTAGGGACTTATTGACTAGTTTCACAAGTAATTTCAGGCAAAAACTAAACTATGTAAATATTAATTTTTAATGGTAAACTTAGCTACTTTCAACTATTTGCATCACTTTTGTAGGATTTTTGAGATAGATGGATAGAGGGCTTTACAGCGTTCAGATTCTAAGTCTAAGTATGCTCGCTATGAGTTAGAAAGGATCAAAGTTTCAAGGCAGTCAACTTTGCTAAGTAAGAATATAATGCATGAATTTTCATATTAATCAGATTCTGTTGTTTGCTAATTCATTCTCCTATGTTGCTTTCACTTTTTTTTTTGTTACTGTCAATTTAACAATGACGATGCTAATAATGCACCTAGTTAATTACCATTACTGTCCCCAATTAGGACAAAGTGATAAAACAAGATTGAAGCAAAGTTGATTGATATGGTTAATGTAACAATTCTGAGTGTGTTTTTTTCTTTTGACCAAGAAATGGTTTAAACATCAAAATTATTCCAAGTCCTTCAACTAAATTCAAGAAGAAAAAGACCATTTGAGTGCCTGCAGTTAAAATGTGCAATAGTAAGTTCCCAAGTAATACATCTATATATGAATGTTAACTGTTTATAGTACGTTGAGCGTCATACCGGGGAGGATCGAAGCATCCATACGCTTTTGTGACCAAGTTAATCTGCATTGACCATGATCATAAAAAGAAGAAAATTGAGAATGAATTTTAATACATCAAAATTTCTACTTATGAAAATTTCTACTTAGATTCAGACTCACATTGTTCCACCAGCAGCAGGGCCAATAGCTTTGAATAGAGACATAGCTGTCATGGAAATTCCATTAGCTGCTCCTCTTTGGTGTTGTTCCTATTTTCCAAATCAATACGCGACAATTCCATCAAAAACCAATATCAAACTTTGTTAATGAGGAAACAAAATATAATGAGCTAATACACTTACCACTACTCGGTTTTGTATTAGGAATAAACCCGTTGTAATTGTCACCTGATTAAGTCCGTAAAAAAGAATACAATCTCGGTCAAATTGATAATTAACACGAAGAACGTTTTCTCAATTAATTAAACTGAACTTACTGAGGTTAAAGAAATTAAAAGATACACTTACAGACATAACATTCTTCAGCATCGAAGCAATACTGATGACAATGTATAAGCTTACGCCCGACAACATTGCGATGAAAGGATAACTTTGCAAAAGTGGTATGGAAAATATCTGCATAAGGAAACCAAAATTAGAAATGACATATTTCAAATAACAAGAAAGGAAATGCAGATTTTTCAATAGCTGCTGCTACAATTAGATGAAAACTGACCCCTGTGATACGGGCAAAGGCGATAGGTCCGCAAGCTTTTTCTACAGATGGGTATATGAAAAGTTGGTAGATCACAAGTGCAAGTCCTAATAGTTTCACAAGTTAGTTAGTAATTATACAAAGAGAAAATATCTATCTATTTTATAGAAGTATTCCAATGATAAACATTTATTTTAGGTTCGAAAGACGTACCTGAAATTGAAAGAACATTACCAACATCATCTGTTGTAAAGTTCAACCCCCCTAGCCTTGGAGGACTAACAGCCCATAATGAGAAAACCTAAAGAAATCAAGATGAAGTGAGATTTACACCTACATGTATCGAGGTACAATAGCACTAAATAGTGTATCGAGGTACAATAGCGATTTGTTCAAATTCTACTGTTTTATATTTCTATTAAATAACATTGTTGAATAGTTACAAATTTACCTCTTGATAAGCAACATCATGAAGTGAGAAGATACAATAAACAATGATAGATGACATCAAAGGCCAATTCATGAATAGGTTTTCATTCTTTTGGACATTCTTTTCTTTCTCTACTCTTTTGCTTCCATTTTCTAAAGCTTCAGCATCATCTGTAGACTCATTTCTAACACTGTGATTGTGAAGTGTTTCCTGCAAATAGTTTAAAGAATTATATCATTGAGGGATACTGAAAGACTATACAAACATTGGATACAAAGCTAAATGTGTCATAATAAAAGTAGGACTGTATCAACCTAAATGAACAATATTCAGAAGGACTATAACGACATGCAGTTTGTAATTTTGGGGATGCATTTTCAACTAAATGGATAATGTCTAGGGTGCATTTGATAAACTATTAGTATTTATTGAAGATGCATACCGGAATCCAGATGCAGGCAATTACTACTGTGAGTGCAAGTCCTGATATTATGAAGCAAGGCAAGAAATATGGATACCTGCATAATAATTTGTTTTAAGGTCGGAGCCAAAGTTGAATACATTGGTTTTATAAAATTAATAAGCGAGAAAAGTTTTCTTACTTATCCCAAAATGAATCCTTTGCAAATATTTGTGGATATTTTTCTGCTGGCTGTTAAAAGAAATTTTACGAAGCGTTAGAGAAACAAATGAAAAATGTGCACATGATCAATGTGTCACTAATAGTGTACCTGAGCCAAATAGCCTCCTATTGCCGGGCCAATAATTAAACCAATGCCCCAAGCGGCACTAACCTGAAATCATTTCGCACACTATGATGGAAATGCCGTATTAAGAAATAAGAACTGATATTAGACACAAGAATTGTCGAGACTTACGGTAGAAAGACCTATAGCTTGGTGCTCTTCTCTAAAAAGTTCCGTAGCATATGCCTGTCAGTTGTACAAGTTATTACAGTTATGAGTTAGGGAATCTATTTTAACAGAAAACCGTAAAAGCTTAACTTAACTAACCAATATTTCAGTAGTACAATAACAATAGTAATAAGGATTATGAACAATAGAACCTGAAGTAGAACACTCCTACACTTACCTTCACTGGTCCAAGTACACCGTTTAAACTACCGAGAAGAAATCTCGTTATAATAGCCATCCAAAAACTCGTACTAAGACCAAATAGTGTGTTGAAGATGACACTGAAATCAAGTATACATCAATAACTATGAGAGAAATCACACAACATAACTTCAACAAAAGTGGCATAAACCATTGTTAGATACTACTTACACTGCGATTATCCCAATAATTATAACAGGTTTTCGACCATATCGATCAGAAACCATTCCCCAAATTACAGATGTTAATGATCTTCCAAGCATGAATGCAGATCCTACAACATTTACATTTCAATCATCATTAATTAACAACTAAGAAGAATGATAATGTACTACTAAGAAATAGTAAATTAGATAATCTTACCCACATAACCGGCATAATAACTAATATCAGCCTCTTCTTTCGCAACATTGAAATCCCTTACCTAAAAAATAACATTAACATTATGAAATCAATTATTTGTACTATTTACAGAAATGATCATTAAACGGTGAATTGAAAACTCATTCATTTCTTGAAATGCTAATTGACAAGGAAAATGATTAATCAAAACAATTGTCTATCAGGTATCAGCTCAGTGGTAAGAGTTTGACATTAAAACCTTAATAAGTACAAATTTCCAAAGAAACGGTTGTAAAATGGTCATTAATGTCATTTTATTTAATAATAATATTCCACAATCTGCATTTTTTTTTAGAAAAATTAATTGAAATAATCTATTAGATTAAGTTCCATAGTGAAGCAACTGGCAGTTCCTCTCCTAAACTGATGTGCAGATTGATTGAATAGAGTATGCACTAGTTTTCAATCATAAATATATGAGAAAATAACACTCAGTAAACTTCCAACAAATGTCACAAAATCAGTGTAGGAAATTGAAATTGGCACATTCAAGATAGATAAACTCACCATGAAGTAAAGGAATGGAAAGAGTGATGCTGCAGGCAGTGCTGAAAATGCCAACAAAAAAGTTACATCAGAGAAAGACAAAGAAAAAATTTAAAAGTCCTCAAATGACTTATTCAGAAGCAAATCCTCTCTTGACATCATAACTTAAGAACACTAAAATTCAAATAGTATTAAGAACATAGCATAAATTAGTAAGTACTCACAACAATCACATAAAAAACAATAAGTCTCAAACAAGTGATTGGAATCAAGTTTTCAATGAGTCCTCTTAAAACGAATCAATAGAAGAACTTGAGTTTGATTCTTAGAAAGAATAGTTTTTTGTCAGATTTTACTTAACTCTAAGCCGAACGCCTGATTACCAGAGAGTTAAAACATAAAAAGAATTTTAACATTGAATTTTTGAAGTGATGAAAAACAAGAAGTTGAATAATGCTTACTTGCAGATAAAACCACCATCCAAATAATGAAAAGCTTTATAATGGATACCCCTTGATTAAGCTCTTTTTCTTGTTCCACTTTACAACCAGGACAATCCTTATAATATTGCTTCTTTTCCAACAATGGTTCTTTCATATGATCCATGTTTGTAACAGAATTTCACTTCTTCCTTTTTTTTTCTATATCACTTTATATATGAAACATGAAAGAAATTAAAAAGATTAATCACAAAGTAATATATCAAAGAAAGTAACATGAACAAATAAATGAACATACAGCTCCTTGAGAAATTCTTGGAGCTCAATGAATTGAAAATTAAGAACACTAGGCCTAGTCTCACACCTTATGTCGGTATAAATGTTCCATTTCTCAACTACATTTATAGGTAAATAATTGAAGACTTGATTTGATTAAAATTCATTAATATTTTACTTAGTTTAATATTATATGATTATTAATAATCATATCTGACTACATTGCTCAAAATAATTGACTAAAGAAAATTTGTTTGTTTTATTGTCAATATATAAAGTGAATTTGTTGCAATCACTACGACTCAGCGTCATTTTGTCATGTTATAAATGTCACATGTATACTGTTACTACCAAACAACTACAAATATCGTTAAGGATTGAAGGCTTTTTCAATAATTGAGACACAGCCACCATTTTGCAATCACAAATAATAATTAAATAAAAGATTCCTCAAAAAAATAATTAAATAAAAGAAAAAGAGGGGAAAGTACCTTTCAGCTTCACTCTTAGGACTACATTCGTGGCCACCAAACGAATCTATAGACATAAAATCCAATTTTGAAACATCCTCTTTTCTTTTTTATATAAAAGCCAAATTTGAATCATCCTCTTTCTTTTTTATATAATGAAATGCTCTAAAACATATTTTCATAAAAAAACATTTTCGTCGTTGTCCGATGAAAATATGACAAGGTTTAAATACCGTACACAAGCGGTATCTACATGATTTGGATTTTCTACATTAAAAAATCTTACAATCACTTACATTTACTACAAAAATACTAGGAGAGAGATAATATCATAGGTAGGTAAAAAATAAACTAAATGTAAATAAATATAAGATTTATGTATCTATATAATCTAAATGTCCATAAATTCTAACTCAACTGTTAAAAATACCGAAATTGCTAGTGTCAGACGTTATGACCGATGTTCAAATTCCATCACTTCATTTTGTTTGTGTGAGTTTTCGATGGCTTTGCCATTTCGTCTATAAATAAATCTAAATTTCTATTGCACGTCTATAAATAAAACAATGATCTTAGTTTTTATCATTGGCGAGCCACGTTGGGCTCGGGGGTGTAGCTGCAAAGACTAAAAACATATTTAATGTTGTATTTTATAGTTAAATATTACAAAAAGAACACATTAAGTACAAAAATTTATTCGCCAAAAATCAGAACACATTAAGTACAAAAATTATCATTTAATTGGTAACATTATTTGTTTTAACACTTTTAATCTCTATTGCATCTACAAAAAGAACTTTGCTAGAAATCAAAATTGTTGTCAAAACAAAACTCATAAACAAAATTGATAATAAATTTTATGCTAATAACTTAGTTGTTTTTTTTTACGCAACTTGGTTGTTTTTATTGAAAAATATGTTATTGGTATGTTTAGTATAAAGTCAATGTCAAACTCAAATTTTCTCAACAATTACTGTTAATTTTGTTGTCTTCTTTTTGTGTTGCTTTAATTTACATTTTATACTTATGTGATGTGATTTTTCTTTCTTTCTTTATATTCGGCCCCTCATATGATGCTAGCTTCGCGACTAAATTTAGTATATATAAAATTTTGCACCCCATGTTGTACCAAAAAATAAATAAAATCATTTGCACCTCATGAATTAGGGTACTCGATATGACACTAATTTTTTATAAAGCATGTTGTAATTGAGATCGGTTCTATCTCTAAGATTTTAGTAGACAAAACATATATGTGGACCGTACGTATTCTAGGTTTAAGGGTGAACCAAAATAACTCTTTGACTTAGTTTGGTAAAAAATAGCTATCAGATAGTTGATAAGCTTGCTTATAGCGAATGAGCTTATACCTAAGAGTTTATAGGTGAAGCTGTCTACGGTGCAACATATTTGATCAACATATATTCATCAATAAGATAGATCTCAAGATACATATGTAGGTTTGGATAGGGCGGCAACCATAATATACTCAAATTTGAAAGTTTTTGGATTTCTGACGTTTGCATTGGCTAGAATTGTTAGAATTGTGAAATGTATTTTCATTGGCTATCCTGAAAGAGAAGGGTTATAAGTTGTGGAAGGTGGAACTTAGAGGATCAAAACTTATTATAAGCATAGATGTTACTTTTGATAAGATCGGTATGGAAATCAAGTGTAAAGGTCCAAGACTTATTTTATGGTATCGGAAGATCTCCCTTAATATAAGAGGAAAGTGAAAAATCAATGCAAACCAAATTTAGCCATTGACAAAAGGTCCATAAACCGTCACCAAAAGTCAGAACACATAAAAATCAAACATTGAGACCTATAATAACCTATGGTGCCCTGCCACGGTTGTGGCAGACAAGTCAATAGCTCATGTTTTACGCAGAAGATCTTGCTACGTTCCATGTCGTTGTGTCATGTTCATGGAAGGCTAAAATTCAAAAGAAATTTTAAATAGAAAATCATATACTTCCATAAACTTAGCTAAAAGAAATTTACAAAGATCATCAAATAGAAAATCAGAAGGAGAATTTTGTGAAGTAACTTTCAATTACAGAATCATGATTCCAATAAGAGAAGCACAACTAACACCTTTTCTATTTCATTTTCATCTCTTCTTCCTTTTTATTTTGTGGTTAAAATTGCTTTCTTATTTGCAATTTTTGTCACTATATAAATTTAGTAAAGACAAGACTAATAATGCATCTAGTTACCATTACTATCCCCAATTAGGACATAATTTGGTATGATCAATGTAACAGATTTGAGTGTGTTTTGTTCTTTTGACCAATGAATGGTTTAAAAAGCATAAGTATTCCAAGTCCTTCAACTAAATTCAAGAAGAAAAAGACCATTTGAGTGCCTGCAATTAAAATGTGCAATAGTAAGTTCCTACGCAATACATCGATGAATGTTAACTGTTTATAGTTGAGCATCATACCGGGGAGGATCGAAGCATCCATACGCTTTTGCGACCAAGTTAATCTGCATCGACCAACATCATGAAAAGAAGAAAATTGAGAATGAATTTTAATACTATTTCATAATTGTAGTAAACAAACAAGTACATCAAAACTTCTAATTATGAAAATTTTGTCAACTAAAAATGGATCAAAAGTTTGTTAACTCTCTTTGTATAGGGACAAGGCACAATGTATATATTGAGAGGAAACTAGCTACTATGTAGTTTCAGGCACAGATGAAATAGATAAGTCAAACAAAAGCTGAGGAAAATTGAGGAACACTCACATTGTACCACCTGCAGCAGGACCAATAGCATTGAATAGAGACATAGCTGTCAAAGAAATTCCATTAGCTGCTCCTCTTTGGTGTTGTTCCTATTTTCCAAATCAATACGCGACAATTCCATCAAAAACTAATATCAAACTTTGTTAGTGAGGAAACACAATATAATGAGCTAATACACTTACCACTACTCGGTTTTGTATTAGGAATAAGCCCGTTATAATTGTTACCTGATTAAGTTCGTAAAAAAGAATACAATCTCAGTCAAATTGATAACACAAAGAACCTTTTCTCAATTAATTAAATAGAACTTATGTTATTGAAGTTAAACAAATTAAAAGATGCACTTACAGACATTACATTCTTCAGTATCGAAGCAATACTAATGACAATGTATAAGCTTATGCCCGACAACATTGCTATGAAAGGGTAACTTTGCAAAAGTGGTATGGACAATATCTGCATATGAAACCAAAATTAGAAAGCAATGAAATGCAGAAATTTCAATAGATGCTGCTAAAATTAGATGAGAACTGACCCCTGTGATGCGGGCAAAGCCGATAGGTCCACAAGCCTTTTCCACTGATGGGTATATGAAAAGTTGGTAGATCACAAGTGCAAGTCCTAATAGTTTCAGAAGTTAGTTATTAATTATATAAAGAGAAAATATCTATCTATTTTAGGTTCAAAAGACGTACCTGAAATTGAAAGAACATTACCAACATCATCTGTTGTAAAGTTCAACCCACCTAGCATCGGAGGACTGACAGCCCATAATGAGAAAACCTAAAGAAATCAAGATGAATGCATGTTTAACCACAGTAACAGTGTTATCAGTCGTGCATCCCAAAATTTAATTGTTATGTTCTGCTACGCAACATTGCTGTAGTGCGTTATAGCCGCTATTTGACAACATTTTAGACTAAATAGTGTATCAAGGAATAATAGCAATTTTTTGAGCTATTTAACCACATTGTTTAATAGTTACAAATTTACCTCTTGATAAGCAACATCATGACATGAGAAGACACAATAAGCAATGATAGATGACATTAAAGGCCAATTCATGAAGAGGTTTTCATTCTTTTGAATATTCTTTTCTTTCTCTACTCTTTTGCTTCCATTTTCTAAAACATCAGCATCTGTAGACTCATTACCACTGTGATTGTGAACTGTTTCCTGCAAATAATTTAAAGGACTGTATCAAGATATATAGTCCCCTAAATTAACAATATTCACAAGGACTATAATGACATTCACTTTGTAATTTTGTAGATGCATTTTAAACTAATAAACTAAGTGAATAATGTCGACGATGCCTTTGAAACAAAGGGTTAAATGTTCCAGGATCACAAGAGAGGGAGACGTCATCTCAACCCAAAACCTTAAGGCATTAGGATAATCGGTCACCTCTCTTATAAATCTAACATTGTTCCCATTCATAGTCGATATGGGACTTAACCACTCACACTTGAAACCCAACAGATAACATATTCATATATACGGACGAACCTGATTAACATTTTACAGTTCTAGTTGAAATATTGATATTGTGGAGGGATAAATTGATGCAGGTGTCAAATTGGACATTTACTCATAAACTATTTGTATTTAATGAAGATGCTAAATTTTAAGATACATACCGGAATCCAGATGCAAGCAATTGCTACTGTCAGGGCGAATCCTGATATTATAAAGCAGGGCAAGAAGTATGGAAACCTGCATAATGATTTGTTTTACGATGGAAGCCAAAGTTGAATCCGTTGGTTTTATAAAATTAAAAAGCTAGAAAAGTTTCCTTACTTATCCCAAAATGAATCCTTTGCAAATATTTGTGGATATTTTTCTGCTGGCTGTTAAAAGAAATTTCACAAATGAAAAATGACAAGTTGCAAAATATTCAAAACACCATTTATTTCGATATGGCAACAAATTTTTAGGCTTTACCCTTCTCAAAGGTAACTTAAATGCATGTACAAAATCTAAGGATTTTTTCAAGATGTATTTTAAAGATTTTACCTGAGCCAAATAGCCTCCTATTGCAGGGCCAACAATTAAACCAATGCCCCAAGCGGCACTAACCTGAAATCATATCGCACATTATGATGGAAATGCAGTATTAAGAAATAAGAACTTATATTAGACAGAAGAATTGTTGAGACTTACAGTAGAAAGACCTATAGCTTGGTGCTCTTCTCTAAAAAGTTCAGTAGCATATGCCTGTTGGATACAGAAGTTTGTCAAATACATACATAAATTGATATTGGAATGAGATTAGAAATATATATGTGTACAAGTTATGAAATGTAGCGACAACTATTATAGTTACGAGTTAGCTAATCTGTTATAACAGAAAACCGAAAGCCTAACTTAACTAACCAAAATATTAGTAATGCTTTCACACTCTTACACATACCTTCACTGGTCCAAGTACACCATTTAAACTTCCGAGAAGAAATCTCGTGATAATAGCCATCCAATAACTCGTACTAAGGCCAAATAGTGTGTTGAAGATAACACTGAAATCAATTGGACGACATCAATAATTATGAGAGAAATCACACAACATAACTTACATAATGTGTCAAACCATTGATAGATACTACTTACACTGAGATGATCCCTAGAATTATAACAGGTTTTCGACCGTAACGATCAGAAAGCATTCCCAAAATTACAGCTGTGAAAGATCTTGCAAGCATATATGAAGATCCTACAACATTTAGATTTCAATCATCATCAACTAAACAGCTTAGAAGAATAATAATGTACTACTAAGAAATAGTAAAAGAGATAATCTTACCTAAATAACCGGCATAATAACTAATATCAGCCTCTTCTTTTGCAACATTGAAATCTCTAATCTGAAAAATAAATGTTGAATTATTAAGGATTATATTATGTGAATCAATCAATATAAAGTTGAATATTAACCAAATACTCCCTCCATCCCTAATTATAAAACCTTTACAAAAAAACCCTTTACGAATTTTTAGGTGTAATTATTGCTCTTTTTCCAAATATATCCCTCATTAATAGTACCAACTTGCATTGAAATATGAAAATGCAACATTGAATACATTAAATATAAAGGGCAAATTAGTAAAAGTCTCATACAAGTCAAACTAAATTATTACTCCAACAACTTTTCTTAATACCGGTGTTTTTTGTAAAGGTTCCTATATTTAGGGACGGAGGAAGTATGTTTTAAGGAAAAAAATTAACAAACTTGAAATTTACATTATGGATCCAATTTTTTGTACAATATACCTAAAAGATGATTAAACAGTGAATTGATACTCATTCATTTCGTGAAATGCCAGAAAAGATAAGGAAAATGATTAATCAAAACAATTTTTCTATCAGATATTATTAGCTTAGTGGTAAGAGTTTGATCTTTAACTTTAAGTGACGAAGTTCAAATCTCTTCAGAGATGGTTGTAAAATGGTCATTAGAATCATTTTATTAGATCAAGTTCGGTAGTGAAGCAACTGGAAGTTCCTTTCGAAAACTGATGTAAATAAGTCTCATTTTTATAAGTTCATTCAGGAGACTTCCAAAAAAATGTCACTAAAATGTGGTAGATAAATAAACTCACCATAAAATAAAGGAATGGAAAGAGTGATGTTATAGGCAGTGCTGAAAATGACATCAACAAAAAAGTTAGATTAGAGAAAGAGAAAGACAATGGCAAAAAAGCAAAAAGTTAAATGATTCTCAAATGACTTATTCAAAAAGGAAAGCCCCTTTTGACATCACAAATTAAACAACAAAAATTCAAACAATATACTTAGCATAAATTCAGAAACATGGTACTCACAAGAATCACATATAAACAAAAAGTCACAAACAATACAATTGTAACAGTCAAAACAAACCAAAGTAAGACGAATCATTCAGGAGAATCCAACAATTCTTAGTCAGACTTATTTATTTGCCGAACTTTGATTACTAGTACCCTTTTCTCGGAAACCGGAGGATTAACAAATAAAAAGAATTGTAACATTGAATTTTTCATGAAGTGAAAAACAAGAAGTTAAATAATGCTTACAAGAAGATAACACCACCATCCAAATAATGAAAAGCTTTATAATAGATACCCCTTGATTAAGCTCTTTTTCTTGTTCCACCTTACAACCAGGACAATCCTTATAATATTGCTTCTTCTCCAACAATGGCACATTCATATGATCCATGTTTGTAACAGAATTTCACTCCTTCCCTTTTTTCTATACTACTTTATATATAAAACATGAAGAAAAAAATGAACATGAGCAAATAATATATCAAATACAGTACTCTTATTAATATATATCAAAGAAAGTAACATGAGGAAATAAATGAACTTACAGCTCAATGAAATGAAAATGAATTCCACACTAGGCATAGTGTCACACCTAAATATGGGTCAGGGTATAAATGCTTCATAATTAAAAAAATGAAGAAATGATATGAGAGTGGCAAATGATTAGAGACATAGTGACATAAAAGTGGGCACGAGAGAAAGATCTTCACATCCAACATTTATAAAAGTGGGCACGACAGAAAGAGACTAGATTTAACTAAACTTTATTAATATTTTACTTTGTTTAAGTAATTAATATGATTATGAATAACTACTTTTGAAAGAAAATTTAGTAATTTTATAACGACCAAAAATATATTTAATCCTAAAGTTTATATATTGATAATAAAACTCTCAAAATATAAAAACTCTTAAAGGATGCAATTCCATGAATTTAATTCTGTTGTTAGGGACATCGCATTTTTAATACAGAAATCAGGGTTCAAACCTAGAACACTCTACTTATTCACTTTCAAAATATGTAAAATACTAATCATACTACTTTAAAAAAAAAATCTTAACTTTGCATGCATTTTTTTTTAATTTTTTATAATAACTATCTATGATTATGCTTAGAGCTCTCAACGGGCTAATGGGTTGGCCCATTAGTCAACGGGCTTAGGTGGACCGGGCTTCACCTAAATAACTATTGTAATGTTCATTTAAATAAATACATGCATTCAATCTAACCTATGCCGATTATGGTTGTGCTCCACCCCGGTGAACTCACGCGGTTCCGACGTTCCCCGAGGCCTAATGCATTTGATCAGTAAGTTCTAGATAAGTTTGGAAGTCTTGCATTGAATCGTTGCGCGACCATTGACTTTTATTCGATATTTAAGTTTGTGTAAAAAATTATTTAGAATAAAATATTTAAAAAATTGGTATATAATAATGTTAAAATATAAGTAAAACTTATGTTATTTCTTGTAAAACTTATTTATCCAATTTTTTTTGTATCAGTGACAAATAAATGATTTTGTGAACAATTTTTAATAAAAAATTAGAAATTTTAAATGAAATATTTATAGAAATTTAGTAAATTTGATAGTAATTAAATTCATTATATTATTGTTAATAGTTAGTAGTAAACTGGGTACGTAGTAATATTGTTTATATTTTTTTTATGAAAAATGTTGATCGTACTAATTTGTTTTTTTTTTTTTGCTATTTTATTCATATAGATTGTTCTGTTTTATTCTTATCTATAATATGTTTTATTCCTATTTTTAAGCATATCATCTTTTTATTGTATTTACTTTATATTCCTTTCTATATATATTTTTTTATATATTTTTTTTAATGAAATTGTAATGAAGGATATAAAGCTTGGAATGTGGTTAAAACTACTAAGTATAAATTAGTAAATGTGATAGTAATCAATTTTATTATATTAGAAGTAAATATAAATTAATCAACAAAATAAATAATTAAATGAAATATTATGACTTAGAAAAAAAATACATAAAATATTTAGTGGTAACTTCAAGTTGTATTATACTTCTAATTATATTTATTATAAAAAAAATAATTCTAATTATATTCCTAATGAACAAAATAATTCTAATTATATTTAGTGGTAACTTAAAGTGATGATTAGAGTGTAGATGTCTACTTCCAATGAACAATAGAAGCGCGCTGTGTTGAGTTGGATTTAGATCCTCTCCAAAAAATTCATACTTTTTTATTTTTCTTAATCTAAGGGTTGAAAAATTATAATGAATAAAATGAGATAAAATTAACTCTTGGATTAAGAAAAGTGAGATAAAACATGAGAAAAAATTGGAGAGATCTAATCCCGCGTTGAGTTTGGTTCAGTGTGGCGACAAACAGTTATACTACCCAATAAACACACTTTTTATTTTAGTTAAAAATATGACAAAATCTTCTTAAAGAGTAAAACATCTAATAAATGACATTCGTGATAATTTCTTGAGCAAGCGGCAACTCCGTAATCAAAATCATGTTATTCGATCCCAGCAACTGCGATTGGAAGCGGCTGAAACTACCTTATGTCAGAACTAACTCTCAGACTAGATTAAACTGGTGGTGAAAACGAAAAAAAAAATCATGTTATTCTCTCTTTTTTTTTTTACAAATCATGATCATGATATTCTATATTTTTTGTTACAACATCATGAGTCATGATATTCTTTTTTTTTTGCCAACCATGATCGTGATGGAGACATGATTTGTTACTTTTTTTTTTTTTTTTGTTTCGTTGAAAAATTTATCACCAATGTTTTCTTAACACAAAATTGGTAATAAATCTTTCAACGAAACAAAAAAAAAAAAGGTAACAAATCATGTCTCCATCAAAAGGTTGCTATTTTTATAAGCAAAATATTATTACATTATAATTTAATTTAAGAACTAAGAAAAAAATTACTAGTGTATTTTGTTTGTCACATCACATAGCTTAGTGATTAGACACACCTCAAAAGTACGTGGCAACAAATCATGTTTGAAAAATATTAAGGATCTTAGATTTTGTTTGAAATTAAAAACTTGCATATATAAGAGCTATTTTTTGCCAGCAAAAAAATCAAAGCTTCACACGCAAGTTTTTTGTATTCTAAACAATAATGATTCCAGTAAAGAGAATTAGGAAAAACCTTTCATCTTCTGATGATGATAATCTCAAGAAATTGAAAAAAAGGAGAATTAGTACTAATAGGAGGAATCATTCACCTTCTACTTCTAGAACCTCCGTTTCCATTCAACAGAAGAGTGTCCGACACGTCTCAAATATGGTTACGTCTCGTCTGGGAAACCTATGGGGTGCTAAAAAATGGAGAACAGAGAGAACCCTTGTTTCTAAGCGTTTCACCTTTGTGGCTAAAGGTAAAGTTTTTTCTCTTAATTTGATTTTATTGTCCTATGCTATATTTCTAAGTTTGGAAATTTATATGTTGTAAAGATGGATGAGTAGTGAATATAAGGTTGGTCTTGAAATCGTAAGGAGTTACATTGGTATATATCTGGTTCGTGAACACTCTTCAGATTAGACATATCATGCGTCGATGTTAGACACTACGTCTATGATTACATTGAATTATTCACCCCGTTTGTTTTGGCTTTCTCATGAATGATTTTTTTTAGTGCATTATATTTTTGTTAAAAAAATTTAACAATTATTTTTTAATAGAAGATTCAAATGGAAAATTGGTTTAAACAGCTTCCGTTTAAGTATTTCATAATTTTGTTACAAATTTTTTTGGATAATAAAATTTCAAAAAATTCTCTTAAAAAAAAGCTATTTTATATAGCTTGTCATAAAATATATTTTTGAGAGATACATTTTTTTTTATCGCAACAAACTTAACTCATATCATTAATTAAGACAAAAGCAATACAAGGAGGAATAGAATCAAAATTACGGAAACTGGTCTAACCGTCTAAGATATGCAAGGGTATGAGCGACCATGTTCACCTGTCTTCTACCAAACTTTACCTCAAAGTTTACATTTAAGGATATAATAGAATTAATTGCAGCAATACTAAATTCAGAATTGCCTATGCTCCCTGCATGTATAGCTGATACAACCAATTGAGAATCACTCTAAAAAATAACTATCAAAGCCATTATCAATAGCCAAATGCATTGCACTCAGAATAGCAAGAGCCTCCCCTTCAACAGTAGAGAGACAAGGTTGCTGCCAGGAAGTTGTTGCAACTCTAAACTGACCCATATGATCTCTAAAGCAATTAGCCGTCATTGATACACCATTTTGCGCGAAAAAACAAGCGTCGATGTTGCATTTTAACCACCCTTCATGGGTTTTCTCCCAGCAAACACCAGCCTGCACAGCTCGCAGACGGTCATCAGTATCGCGGTTCTCATTAGCCGCATACCAGTCCTGCCACACCTCAAAGACCACTTCCCGATTCGACTGGAGGTCTGCCGAAGGTTGTTCCACACTGTATCGTTGCGGTTCTGCCAAATACACCACAATAATGCTGCTACACGACCAACAATTGCACTGTCCTGAGCCTTACATATTGCAAAGACGCGTTCAGCAGCATTCAGACCCTGCGTTGTCAATGTCATGTCCGTGTTGACATTGACGCTGCAAGTGTACGTGTCTGTGTCCGGTGTCAATGTTATGTCCATGCTCATAGGTTTTTAGAGAAGTTGCATCGGTATAACAAGAGTTTCTTACACTTCAATTAGTTAGAGTTTGTTAAAGTTAGTGTGAATCACACAGTATAAGAAACATAGGCTATAGTAGTATACTGTACTCATTATTAGTCATCACATGAAGGATGGATTGGTATTTTGTTTTCTACTATGTAAGAAACATAGCCTATACCGGTATAGTATTTTTAGGGTATTGATGTTTATATGGATATTTTATTATTTTTATTTTATCGTCAGATTGCAACGAGGACTCAAATAGTACGGATAGGTTGACCCGAGGAGATAGCAACATGGATGGAGGCAAGGTTGATGAGTGCCTTAAAGGGAATAGTTTAGATTGTAATGCAGTTTCCAAAGATTGTATTCTGCCATCCGAAGATGCCAATGTGAGGGCGGAGTATAGTTCCACTAATCACGACGAGACATCAAAGAAATGTGTTGAGAATGATAAGGGTGAAAATTACACACCTAAAAGAAAAAGCACAACGATGGATAAGTGTTCCGATATTACTGCTACCTTGGTTGATGATGACTACTGTAACTTGATAGAAAGGCCTCCCTGTCATAATGTCGAAACCAGTAGGTCTTCCAAAAGAATAAGGTAATTTTATTTTCTAGCAAACTATAGGGTGATTATTTTGTCGCATAAGCTTCTTTGATCTGGTTTGTTTTGTTAGGCTGAGCAGTAATGTTGATCAACCTACTTCAAAATCTACTGATGAAAAGCCATGTGCCATAAATATGGAAGGTCAGTGATCTCCATCATTTTAAGTTTTGTTTATCGAATATTAGAGTTCAACCAGATTGGTAATTTATTCCATGTGAATTATGTCTTTTACTCAATTTGTTTGTTCAATCGAAGGTCAGACTCGGGTAGACCTCAACAGAAGAGCTTATATCTTTCACTGAAGTCAGAGATAGAAAAGCTTTGTGAAATTCTTCGTCTCCCAGTATGCTACTTACTTTTACTTCATTTGGTTTTAATTGTAGAGCGTTCATGCATTACTCGTTGATTGGATAACCACAATATCAGTTTTACTTGTTTTAAGCAATAAAACCTTTCAAAGCAGTTTTAAAATTTCATAGATATTTGAATGGCCTTTGACTTTGTGTTTAGAAATTACTATTTCTGTGAATTCTTATAATCCATGTTTGCGCACATTCACGAATTTTGTGATGGTTGATCTAGTATGCTGCTAATCTAAGCTCTATTATCAGCAAATTTGACTGTGTTTTATTAACATATCTTTGTGACATTGCAGGATAATGTCAAGACTGTGGTCGGAAAGATTCTTGAATATATCATGAACAATCACCTGATCTGTGCAGAACCACCAGCAACAATGTTACATGCTTTTCAATTATCTGTGGTCAGAATATTTTCTTGAAATTTCTTCTGCTTCATCCTTTTTTCTTGTTTTTTTCGTATTCAGTTTTTTTCCTAACTGATGCATATTGTTCACTTAATTGCTTTTAGTACATTTAACTGATGCAAACTTTTTCTTGCAATTTTCAGTGTTCGAATGCAGCTTCTTTGCTAAAGCACAAATTTGACATCGAAGCTTCCCTCGTTCTTGCGAAGAAGCACTTGAATTTTGACTGTAAGAAATATGACGTTCATCAAAATTTGACAATGAAGCTTCTATGGGAAAAGTTTTTATTAGTCAAAGAAAAGTCTAATGTCACTGGCTCTCCAGAGGCATTTGAATCATCAAATAGGGTTCACTCGAACTCACTTATAATTCCATATGTTGAATCGACCGAAACGTATGTTTCCAGAATTATTAATGAAAGTCGGAATCGCAAAAACCAATGGAGAAAGCTACTTGAGATGCAACTGGAAAATAAAAATAATTTGAAAAAAGATTTTGAGACCAAAGAGGTTGATTTGGCAAAAAGGTACAAAATAGAGTTGGGAGCTTATCAAAAATATTATGTGATGACAAAAGAGAAGCTCGAGGATTATAAAGCAGAATATTACAAAAGACTTGCGGAATTGAAAAGACAGCATGATGTACGTCTCCAGGCTTTCGAGACCAAGAAGTTAGAAGCAAGGCAGAAATTCCGAGAATCGTGGACACTAGATGAAGTGTTAGAAACTACCGGTGAATTGAGTAGGGAGGAAGCTGTGAGGTTGTCCAACACAGTTAAAAGTACTACTGATTATCTTCAAGAGAAAGCAATAACTCTGAATTCTTCGTCAACAAATCAAAAATCTGAAGCAGGTTTAGATAGGGTTGTATCATCAAGACCTTGTATCTCTATATCTTCTAGCGATGAAGAGTCCGAATGTCAAATAATAGACAATGTGGTAGTAAATAAGAGTACTACATTAGACCACCAGGAAGTAGTACGTAAAACCATGACAGAAAACACTACTTTGTCCCGGATGACTTCAGTATCTAGACCGGTGAATCTCATTGAGCCTCAAGAACAAGTGCACTTGAAGCCATTATTATATGTAGAGTCACGGCCTAGTCCAGTTATTATTTTACCTTCTAATCAATCCAATCATGTTTCAATAGTCACCGAGCCTATAGAGAAGATGCAGCAGAAGTTACCTTCTTCAAGGTTCTCTAGTCAAGATGCTCTCTCGAGAAGATCCAGGCTAAATTGTGAGAAGGAAATGAAGAAGATTCAGGCTAAATTTCAGGAAGAGCAGCAGAAATCGCGAATGTTGCACCTGCAAGGTATACTTCCTTATGCTAATTGCAGAAATCGTTGAAATGTCTATGACATCTACTATTCTATCGACTATAAAATATTTACCAAAGTAAATAATATATTTACTTTTGGAAAACGTATCTGAATCACTAAATAGTATATTTACTCATTTAGGACCATCTCTGCTCTTTGTTTTTATGTTTATCTTTTTCAAACAAAATTACTATACTAATGTCAGATGCAGGTTTTAACCCGATGTTACATCAGCCTCTGATACAGCAAAATGCTATTTGTACCTCTCTTGATACTAGTTCAACTTCCCGTGGACGTGCTGCAGCCACTTCGCAGAAATCATTTACTTCAGCTGGCTCTCATACTATGGCACTATCACCACCTTTACATACCTCTTATGGACCCTCCACATTTCTACCAGCTTCATATGTCAATGGAATTCTGCATTGTATGCCAAGTCACACTGCAACAAGAAATCTTCAAGCTGGTGTGGAGATACGTACCCCTGCACCACATCTATATGTATCCTCAACAATAATACCATCTTCAAGTGTCAGTGGAGTTCCGCAAGGTACGCCCAGTCACAGTGCAGTTCCATATGGTTTGCCAAGTTGCCCTGCGGCACCCAGTAATTCTCCTGCAAGTTCTTTCTCACATCATCATTATCTCAGTGGCTTGCCAGACCAATGCCGTTGCCAGCTATCTCTAAGGTTGGTTCACATAGGGGGCATGGACAACAGAACATAGGGTTGTCCTTGTCCCCGCATACTCATCCTCTATCTTTCCAGGATATGCACATGAATCCTAATAGGAGATAGAAATTGTGTTTGGGCCTTAAATTTTTGGTACCCAGAGTTTTTTTTTTAATAAGCAAAGTTAGTATTACAATGTTATGTTAATTTTCTGCTTACCATGACTCGAACCCCTTCCAGCTGCGTAACATTGTTCAACTAGTTTAACCAGTTGAGCTATTCATCCCACCCTCACCCGAAGTTTAGTTGATTAGCGAACAAAATTTAATGTCAAGTCATGTTGTTATATTAATTTATATCAAAATAAATTTAGATTTTAAATGAATTTGTTTAGAGAGTACCGCTACTCAACAACCTAAGAATTTACCTTGTTTTTTTAGCTGAAATTTCTTGCACCCACTTTTTCCTTCTTCAGTAACCACAGTTCCTACCTCCGACTTTTCTTCTTTCTTTATTTTTAGTCTTTAATTCATTTTGGATCCTCTTCGATGGATTGAGATTTTCTAGGGTTAAAAAGCACAAAGTTTTCACGCAGTTTTCAATCTCGGCCGTTAATTACTAATCGGACAGTTTAGACAAATAAAGTTAAAAAGTGACTTAAAACGATCTCAGTCACACATTTAAAATCTGACGATCCTAAATCAAAACTGTGTGAAAATAGTGTAATTTCTCTTTATATCTTTGTATTTTGAGTGATGTTGTTTTGAGAAAGTAAATACTTTATTTGAAACTATTTTGAATTGTTTGAATAGGATCAATTTGAGAACATGTGATTCTATTCCTGAAACCTACATCCAATTCATGAATCTAATCAGTGTTATTCATAAATTTTGCAAGGCCAATTTATAAGCGACGAGTCTATTAGTTCCAATATCAAATATGAGTGCAGCTATGCTCCACTTCTTAGGCTCCTTTTCTTTCTTTTCTTTTCATAGATCGAAGACATGTGGTCAGGCACGGATCCACTTGGTATCAATTGGGGGCAATTGATCCCACTCATGTATTGTTTTTTTAACCAATAAGTACACATTTTTATGTATTGCCCCCACTTTAAATCTTTCTTTGTTCCCACACAGCTCACTAATAATATTTGTTGAAGTATTTTTCAAGTTTTAACAAGCATTTCCTCCGGTTTTATATATATATATATAAGAACAGGTTAACTTTTTAGATTTATTGTAAAAGTTATGTATCTAGACAATAATATAGACTAAATACATTAATTTTACAATAAATTTAAAAAGTGAAATGTTTCTTATATATAGAATCAGAGGGAGTATTTTTTTAATTACAAGTTCTAATAAGTTTTTGTTAAGGAGGAGGTATTGCTAAATTAGTGTGTTGTTTTATCTTAAAGTGACAACAATTGATTTTAAATGAATGAATTCTAAGTTAGAAGTATGTAATAACTTAATTCACATCGGTTCAATTAAAACAACAAAAAGTATAAGTTAATAGTCATTTTTATTTGGATTTTTCTATCATGTGCAAATTTGCACATGTTAAGAAGTTTAAAATAGTAAATTTGCATTGGAACTTGTGAATTTTATATTAAATGTATAATATTTTGATAAATAATTTTTGTTTTTAATAAAAAGTTATTACTTTGAATTATATTAACATGTGCAATGTTGCACATGTTAGACAAACCCTTCTTATTTTTATGATTGAGATAATAACTTAATTCACATCGGTTCAATTTTATATGCAAAATCAATTATACTCGATAACAAACAAACATGTCATATAAGGGATGAAATTTTAATAATTGTCTTGTCATATACATAGAAAATGATATATTCGATAGTGTTAAAATAGAAAATTTTACGGCACTCAAAATATTAATACACATAAGAAATTATTTATTTTTTAGATGTTAAAGTGTCTGATATTTTTAAATATACGATTCCATAAAATTTTATATACGATGTTCAAAAATATATTTGATTAAATAAAACAATGTTATTATTTTATCGATGTATTAATATATAAATGATTTTGACCCCACTGGTTAAAATTTCTGGATCCGTCCCTGCATGTGGCACCAAACAATCTAATGGCTATGATTTAAAGACAATAATTAAATAATTAAAAAACAAAAACAACACAAAAGAAGGAAGATGTGCATGTAATGTCTTTCCATCTTCCTTATCGCCCCCTGCCAACCTCCTTCGCCGCAGCCACCGCCGCCGTCACCTCCCCACTCCTTTCCGGAGACATCCTTTCTCTCTTCTATTCACCACTCATTTCGCCGTTTTACTTCACCGTTTTGCCGCGAAGAACTCAACACTATCACTACGAATTTTTATTGTTTTGTTTTTGAATAATCACTTCCTAAATCTGTTGATATAATAGAATCAAGATTCACAAACCAAAGAGACACGGATAAAACAAATTTTAAATTTAGTAGATCTATCAAGTTCAAACCATAAGGGGAAGAACACCGCCGGAACGGAGATGGTCGACGGCAACCGTGGCGGCATTGTCGGAGATTAGAGAGCCTTTAATAGTGCCCGTCGGAGAGAGAATATTGCCTCTATAACAGCCTGATTTTTTAAAAGTCTTAAAGTAGACATGTTATATTTTTTTTAAAAAAACAAAAAAACAACGTTTGAATAAAATATTTGTGACCATCTTTAAATTAAATTAGAGTAAATTTTTTTCAAAACAACGATCCAAAACAAATGTCTATTTTATAAAGTGTTTTCTCGATAAAAGTTGAAATGCCGTAACTTAAACATTATGTCTACGGAAATATAGTCACAACTTTTATAGATAATAATAGATAATAATTAAATAGAATTCACTAAATATAGTTTCTAGAGAAAATAAATAAGAGTAATAAATAAGACTCTTAAACAACAACCTATAAGTTGATCTTGTAATTTTTATTTGAACAAGCCATATATATATATATATATATATAAGGAGAATCCGTTGACTCCAGGAGTAAGTCTCCATTGACTTACTCCGCTTAATAACTCGATATCGATAATATATTACTTCAATACAACCGTTGAATTCAAAGATCTCATTGAGTAGATCAACTCCACAAATTTTTATAAAAATTTAAAAAATGTAGCTATGTATTCAGACTAAAGGATCAAACGGATAGGATGTCAATAGATAATACGCTCCCTGAACTGAATAGCCTCTGACAGGATCGGACCGCCAAAGCCACATATCCGGGGTCTGTGTCTGCAAGAAATAATCGTGAAGTAAAGTCTGACACTCACCCAACATCTCCTCCTCCCACGCCCACAACTGTCTCCGCCACACCCAAGCCCCCCCTCCGGTACCCCACCCTAAAGAGGAAAACTCAACCATTGTACTCGATTTATACACCGTTAAATCGAATAAACGCTGAAACCCCACACACAAGGGAGTTTCATCTATCCAAGTATCAGTCCAGAAAATGTCTCTGATCCATCCCCCACCTTCTTCACCACACTCTCTCCAAACCACCCCCCGCTCTCTGATCCTCACAATCTCCCTCAACCAGGCAGACCCACTCCCCCCCCCCCCCCGCTCTCACACACCCTCTCTCAACCCCATACCGAGCCGCTGTCACTGTAAACCATAATCCACCAGCATCCTCCCAACACCATTTACCTATAAGTGCAATAATCAACTCCCTCAACCGCCTAACCCCTAATCCTCCGTGCTCCTTTCTCTCGCAAATAGTTTCCCAGCTAATCCAAGAGGTTTTCCTAGTTTCCTCACCCACCCCCCCCCCCCCCCCAAAAAACAATATTCAAAAGAGAACTAATAGAAGAGATAGTACCTACGAGAACTTTGAAGAAGGAAAGGGCATAGACAGACAAAAATGTCAACACAGACTTTAGAAGAACTAACCGACCACCGAATGACAGAAAACGACTTTTCCACCCTAACAAGCGATTCTGTATACGAGTCAACACTGATTCCCAGAAACCCAAACGTGTCGGATCACCACCTATAGGAAGGCCCAGATAAAGGAAAGACACCTTTCCCACTTTGCAACGTAGAGTGGCCGCCGCCGCACGCAACCAAGAATTAGCGATATTAACCCTAACCAACATGCTCTTATTAAAGTTCACCTTCAGTCCCAACATCGTCTCGAACAGCACCAGGACAGTCCTCAATGCACGCGAACATTCGCCCAACTTTTGGTACCTAAAAGTAACGTGTCATCAGCAAACTGGAGGTGAGAAACAAAGATTGGATTTTGTACTCCAAAGCTATACCCCGAGAAGAATTGGTACTCAACCATGGCTTGCATCAAAACATTCAACCCTTCCGCGGCTACCAGAAACAAGAAAGGAGATAACAGATCCCCTTGTCTTAAGCCTCTCTCCAAAGGAAATTCTTCTGTAGGGCTGCCATTGACTAATACCGAAGTTGAAGCCGTCCCATTGACCTTCGTGCTACCACTCCAAGGTCGTTGCAATATACGCGAAGCTCACAAATTTTTAAAAAAAAACTTGTGCATGTTTTATATCTTGAAAACATTAAGCATAATAAAAGTGTGCATTTTAATCAATAAGACACTATTAAGCATATTAATAAAAAATTATATCTTATAAACATATTGATTTTATTTTTAATTTCATTTTTTGATATACAAAGTATCCATAAACACTATTTAACATGACTGGAAAAAAAAAATACTTGTAAAAGAACACCATAAATACACCTAACCAATTAATTAAAATATTGATAATCAGCATATACTGCATAACATAACACTCACTCTACTTTGCATTGCTACACCTTCAACATTTAAATAATATTTGAATTCTTTTGTCTACTATATAGAAATCATGAAAATGACACATTCGTGTAACATGTTAGCCACTCCAAACTGATTAGTGCCTCGCACGTAAAACCGCGTTACGCTCTACCAAACATCATTTCTACCAACAAACACATACACAAATATATAAATTACTTTGATTACAACTGTTAGTGTTACAAAAACATCATTAATTACCACACAAATCTTTTCACAAACACAAATACTAGGAATCATAAGCATCCTTAACCATGTCTTCCTTTAAGGCCTATGGTAAAGTCGATGAATCCGAGCATGCCCTATTCGAAGTTCAAAGGAAATCTCGAAAGCGGATAACAATCATAAGCTTGTCCACAATTGTCCTTGTCGGTATTGTATTTGCAGCGGTTTTCGGAACTATTGCTCACAACAATTCTCATAATGACGACAACAATGATCAATCTCTTTCGAGTTCGGTGAAGGCTATTTGTGATGTTACATTGTACAAGGATTCATGTGAAAGTAGCCTTAGTCCTCTAGTTCATTCGGGTCAACAAATTCGACCCGAGGAGTTGTTCAAGTTGTCAATTCAAGTTGCATTAAATGCGGTTTCGAAAGGTTTTCAGTATTTTTCAGAGCATGGAACTTTTGATGACTTGAATTTGAATGTTGATAATAGAACAAAGGAAGCTTTGATGAATTGTAAGGATCTTTTGGATCTTGCTATTGATCATTTGAATAATTCTTTGTCTTATGAGGGGAAGTCTTCTTTGCTTGATGTTTTGGAGGACCTTGAAACTTGGTTGAGTGCTTCAGGTAAAATTTATAAACAATATTGATTTGATCATATTTTAAAGGCTTAAATGCAACTTTGACCCTCAAATTTTATAATTGTGTGATTTTGACCCCTAAATTTAAATTGCTTGATTTTAATCCCTCAAATTTCAATTGCTCGATCCCCCGCCCCCCTTCTTATTTACCCCATTTTGCATTTGCTAGTCCCGTTGACTTTTTTGGCTATAAAGTGCATATATGACATTTTAAAAAAATAAAAATTAAAAAGATGTTTTAATCAAAAAAATTTATAAAAAAAAAAAACTATCGTAATAAAAAAAAATTGTTGTATGTAGTTCTAAAATAAACTTAATAAATTTTTTATTTTTTGTTGTATGTAGTTTCTAAAATAATTTTGTTATAAAAATCAAACAATACTATTCCTAAATTGCACAATTGTGAAACTTGGAGTCTCAAATTTTTTTATTTTTTTTTGAAGGATGGAGTCTCAAAACTTGATTTAAGTCTCTTTTAAACAATACTATTCCTAAAGTATACCTTTAACAATTTAAATATTCTTTTCAAATATTTTTTTATTTTTATTTTTTTGGTATAATAATGTTTTTATTTACATGCAACAAGTTTCAATGAAGGGCAGTTTAGAGTATATTGAGCACAAAATATTGATCCCAGTGTTTTTTACTAGCCTGAATTCGTACTTTATTTTACTTGATGAGGTAAAAAATTCATTAAAAATCGACATATATATTCGGAAGGGTGCGGATATGAATTTGGATGTATATATTCAAAATAATTTACTAAATTTATGTAGTTTTTATTTTTTGGATACAAAGAGAAATTAAATTTATGTAGTGGATACAATGTGCCTTTTCAAAAAAATTGTTGAACATAAAAGTTCCATATTGAATAAAATAGTGGATGAGTAGTGAATACTTTTTTTTGGAAATATAAATGTTGTGAATTTTGATGATGAAATATAACACCATTCTCTTGTGTGAAATACAATTGAGATAAAATATCCCAAAAATAGTGAGACTATAGGCAAGGTGAGTTGAAAAACCAATCAGTTTAGATATTTTGGACCATGTACCCCCCAAGCTTCAACTACTAAACCCCCCAAGTACTAATAATTCTCCTTCATATATCATTACCATAAACAACTAGAACAAAACAATCTTGAAAATCAATGTTCATTCATGTACAAAAACAGGTACTTACCAGCAAACATGCATGGATGGTTTAGAAGAGGCAGAAGAAGCATTAAAGTCCAGCATTACAACCAATCTCAAAAACTCTACAGAACTCACAAGCAACAGTCTAGCAATCATCACATGGCTTAACAAGGCTGCAAATTCAGTAAACTTTCGACGACGCTTATTGAGTTTATCTCATCAAAATGAACAACCAAATTGGCTTCATCATAAAGACAGAAAGTTACTTCAAAAAGACACTGATTTGAAGAAGAAAGCCGATATTGTTGTAGCGAAAGACGGGAGTGGAAAATACAAAACAATTTCGGATGCATTGAAACATGTCCCTGATAAAAGTGACAAAAGGATTGTGATTTATGTGAAAAATGGGACTTATTATGAAAATGTTAGGGTGGAAAAGACTAAATGGAATGTTATGATTATTGGTGATGGTATGAATGTTACTACTGTTTCTGGTAGTCTAAATTTTGTGGATGGCACACCAACCTTTTCAACAGCAACATTTGGTATGTTAAACTATCAATTAAGTTGAAATTAAGTCATTTTAGATGGCTAGCACAGTTCAAATATGTGATTAATTGTGTTTAGTAGATAGTTAATGAATACTCCCTCTGGTTCTATATATAAGTAAAATTTAACATTTTGGATTCATTGAAAAAATAATGTACCTGGTCAATAATATAGACTACATACATTATTTTTTCAATGAATCTAAATAGCAAAATTTTGCTTATATATAGACTATGCTTATCATCTAATTTGTTGTCGAATTTGATGTCAAAAATTAGGTGTCAAAATATCATTTCTCTAACTATACTAACTTATTGTTTTCATTTGTTTGATGAAATTTTCAGCTGTATTTGGTAAGAATTTCATTGCTAGGGACATAGGCTTTAAGAACACAGCTGGTCCACAAAAGCACCAAGCAGTAGCACTAATGACAAGTGCAGATCAAGCAGTTTTCTACAAATGTTCCATAGATGCATATCAAGACACTCTCTACGCTCACTCGAATCGCCAATTCTACCGCGAATGCAACATCTATGGAACAGTCGATTTCATTTTCGGAAACTCAGCCGTTGTCTTACAAAACTGCAACATTTTACCAAGACAACCTATGCAAGGACAACAGAACACAATAACAGCACAAGGAAAAACTGATCCTAACATGAACACAGGAATTTCAATTCAAAATTGCAATGTTTCGCCATTCGGAAACTTAAGTTCTGTTAAAACATATTTAGGAAGACCTTGGAAGAATTACTCGACGACGGTGTTTATGCAATCTACATTGGGAGATTTTATTAGTCCAAATGGTTGGTTACCTTGGGTTGGAGACTCTGCACCAGATACTATATTCTATGCTGAATTTCAGAATGTTGGAAAAGGTTCTTCAACAAATAATAGGGTGAAGTGGAAAGGTTTGAAAAATATTACAAGTAAAGAAGCTAAGAAATTTACAGTTAAGGCTTTTCTTTCCGGTGATAGATGGATTCCTGCTTCTGGTGCTACATTTAAATCATCTCTTTAATAACTTTGATATATATAAATACTATACAAACTTTTGATTGTAATGTTATTTTCTTTTATTCCATGATCTTATTACCTTTTTTGTTATTGAAATGACACTATTATTTGAGCCTATATTGGTTGGACATATCTATATTTAGTTTATTTAGTATGTGTCAAGGACAAATATTAATATTTGTCTATTTTTATTTTATTTATTAAGATTAAATAGTCTGTAACGTCTGGTCCAATTATAAGAAGGGAAAAGAAACCCTTATTTAGTCTATTATTATGCTTTTTCTTTTCTTTTCTTTTTAATTTCAATTTACTACCGTAACTTTTAAGGCCTTATTTATGTCTTCATTATGTTTTTTTTTTTTTTTGGTAAATTAAAAGTATCCTCCACGCATCTGCACCTATGATGCATGGGTACTCCATTTTAGATAGAGTACCGGTACGCGTATGGTACTCCCCCGGTACGCACCGACGTCGTACCTAGATTTTTGTTTTGTTTTTTGTAATGGGTACACGAGTGGTACATCTGTGGTACGCGCGTGGTACACTAATCCAAAAAAACACTATTTTTTTTCTTCTTCTTTTTCTTTAATTTGTTTTTTTATATAAATATTTAGGTTTTTTATTTTTGTATAATATAAAAGTAGCACCTACTGCTAAAAAATAATAAAAAAGCAGTCATTGGAATTATTCACTCATTCATTAAAAATGAATAAACTAAATTCAAAGAGAATTGAAGATCTAATTTTTTATTCATACAAATCTTCGTATTCTCTCGAGAAAGAGAAATAGTAATGCTTATAATGAAAGAGCAACAAAAATGTGGAATATTCATAGAGATGAATGAGATTTATTTAATATATAATTGATATTTTTGAAATTGCTAGTCTTTCTCACGATAAACTTAAACTAGAGGCCGCTCTTTTTAGTGATGATGGAGGTGGAAACAATTGACTCTTTTTGAGTTAATTGCTTTTTAATTTCATATTTTGATGTTTTTGAACAATTTGAATTACTTTTAAATTGTGGTGTGATATTTTTTATGTTTAATTATTTATTTAACAATATAATTCTATTATTTGATTTATATAATTATATTTAAAAAAACATTATAGGGACGTACCCGTACCTTAATTTTTCTAAAAATGACGTACCTCGTACCAGTACTGGTACCGTACCCGGGCAACATAGGTCTGCACAAATGATCTAGGCTTGTATTCGGAGTTTCCTTGGGGTTGGTACGGCGAAATGGGGCCACCCTAGTCCATTTAGTGCTCTACCACGGCCCATCGACATCATACGCTCTACTGAAATAGATTTCGCGGAAAAATGCTTCTCCATATGCACCGGCTAGGGATCGAACCCATGACCAAATGGTTAAGGGAATCAAGTATCTACCACTTATGTCACACTATGTTGGTGTCTTCATTATTTCTTTATTTTATATATCATTAAGTTTTTGTCAATTAATTCTTTTGTCATATTTTGTTTCATAAGATTAATAAAAGAATTTAATTTATATACATTGTCAGTGTATAGTTATTTTACACATATGTCCAATAATATACCAACAAATCATATATTGCACAAAATGTGTCACATTTATTAAATGATGTAGCGACACATCATTGAGAGCATTTGTAAAAAAGTGCACGACTTTATCCCATAATAAAATATCTTTACTACGGTGTTTATTTTTTTTTCTGACAGGTTCTATAGTGTTTAAGTAAAAATCGATATGGTTATATTGACAAAATAAATATTTTATTCTATATTGTTATTTGTTTTTTTTTTGACAAGTCTATAGTATAGTGTTTGTGTAAAAAAATTATATCTTTGAAAATTTGATAGTTATATTGAGAAAATAAATATTTACAATTATGGATTCAAATCTTTCTTTCACTATGAAAAATCAAAAATCTATTATAGTGGTTACTGGTTAGTTCTTTCACTATCTGTTATGGTGGTTTTTGGAGATTTGATTTCTGTTTTTGTGAGGACGAAAGATCATGAGTTTTGGATATTTATGCATGCTTGAATCCTTTCGGTGAACGTTATTTGAAACCTTTTGGTATAGCTAGTGCTTATTGAAGAGTTAGAATCCTCTCCATTTCTTAAAAGTTAAAACTTAAAAGAAATGGCAAATGCAAGTATTATAGTTTTGATGTAAATCAAGAATATAAACTTTTCAGAATAGTTAATATTATTTGAATATTTATATATTTAAACTTTAGTACTTGCGTTTGTCATTTCTTTTAAGAAATAGAGAGGATTTCTACTCCTTATTGACGTGTTCCTTTAGCAGAATAGAGGATACGATTACTTGGACAATTAATTGCCACGTGTCCCACCCGCTTGTAGGCATGCAGCCACGTGCCCGACCCTTTTTAGGTTTAGGTTTTGTTTCCTAGGTGTTTGTGGATCGTTGAATTGTTTCTTTTTTTCAAGGCCGTTTATTCTTCTTCCCACAAGCTATTGAATATAAAAAGCGGGAAACCCTTTATTAGAAGCTTTAATTTCTTTCCTCTTCTATTCGCACTATGTTCCTTTCCTATAGTTTTCCAAATTATTTTCTTTTTCTTTCTTGGCTAGGGTTATCATTTTAGGAAATATAGAAGTGGTTTATGTGGACTTCGACTCTTCTTCTTCTTCTTCTTCTTAATGAACTGCATCATCCTATTATTAACTATATATCCACTAAATTGCACTAGTCGTATATTTAAACTATGTTTATGTTGGGTTATGAGCAGGGTCAGTCCTAACTATTTGGAGGTCCGGCCCCAAATATTAAAAATGGATTTTTAAGATAAAAAATACAAAAAATTTAAAAAGAATAATTCTCATTTATTTTTTTGATATGAGAATAATTCTCATTTAAATTGTAAATAACATCAATAACATAAAAAAAATGATCCTAACAACTAACTTAAAAAATATTAATATGTGCGGTGAGAGAGTGAGACTTTGAAAGTAGGACCGTGATTGCGAATTCGTATTCTCAGTGATGTGTTGAGAGGAGGGATTTTTTTATTTATTTTCTTTACTTTTTTTTTTTCACTAACGGACTTTCAACCTTAGATTGAGTCTTTTAATTTTTAAATGAACATTTTCATTCTATTTTTCTAAAGACATACTTCCTCCGTTGTTAATTATAAGCAAAAGTTCACTTTGTACATCAATTAACTCAAAAAGATTGATGATATTTTGGTCAAATTGAAAAGATGTTATGTTATTTAACACTCCATATTTTTAGGAGGGTGTAATTTAACAGATACATATAATGACAAAATATTCTAAAAAAATCACTAAATGAAAAATATATCCAATATCTTTATTTTCTGATATAACTTTTAATTTAATCCAAACTTATTCTTTTGCAACATAAAAACAAACTAATCCAAACATGTTTATTAATTATCCTTACAAATGAAATAACAGTTACATTACATCTACCAAACGATGAATAAAATTTACTGCTTCAATTATCATGTAGTCCTTCAGTGTAAGGTACATCTGTATCAGGAATCCAAGTATTCCCCAAAGTAAAATTAAGGACAGTGAAATTCCAAGCTTGTGTAGGAGTCAACAAATTATAACCATGCCATTGTACCCTATTATTAGTTATAGCACCAGGTCCAAAATTATCAAACTCACCATAAAAAAGTGTATCTAATCCAACTGTACCATTCCACTCTAACCATCCAGAAGGTTGAATCAAATCACCAATATATGATTGTAAATAAACAGTTCTTGAATAAATTTTCCATGGTCTTCCTAAGTAATTTTTAGTAAAATTCATATCTTCAGATAAGTCTTGTGCAGCATCAATCCTACAATCTTGTATTGAGATTCCTGTGTTTTGATTTGGATCAGTTCTACCTTGTGCTGTTACAGCATTTTTTTGATTTGCCATTGGTTTTCTTGCATAGATGTTACAACTTTGAAGTACTGCCGCGGCGTTACCAAAAATGAAATCGACTGTGCCGTAGATATCACATTGTTTATAGAATTGTCTCAGTGAGTGAACATAGAGTGTGTCTTGATATCCTTCAAAACTACAACGGTAGAATATGGAAAGGTCTGCATTGTTTCTTACTGCTACTGCTTGGTGCTTTGCAGGTCCTGCTGTGTTTCTGAATGTTATGTCCACTGCTATAAATCTTTCTCCAGACACAGCTGTATTAAGAAAATAAAAATAAACTAAGGTGAAAGTATTTGAGGCAAAACAAAACAAAAATGTAACATGATTGTATAGTCTTTTTAGCCCTGATACTTTAAATTAATGTCATGTCCAGTGTTCAACATGTGTCGGTGTCTAATAATATGTAATATAATAATCAGAGATTTACTTTTCCACCCTATTCATTCTCTCTCGCGCCATATGAATTTATCAAAATAGCCCTGTCTACTATTTAAGTAGCGGACACCCTCAAAAACACCCTACCTTTATAATGTCCGCTACTAAAGTAGCGGACAACATTTTTTCAAAAAGACTTATTTTTATAAGGTCCACTACTTAAGTAGCAGAAGGGTAAAACGTAAAAGGGGTAGGACGCGCGAGAAACTGGTAGGGTGGCAGAAGTATTATCATTGGGCTCAAGTGGTTAATGAGTTTCACCAAAAGACAGATTTCAGGAGAACATGGGTTCAATTCCTAGGTGGATCAATTTCTTGGTCAGACTTTACATACCTCGCGTTGCGTCCAAATTCTCGACAAAGTATTCCATTAAATTTTGAAACAGGACAAAAAGCAGAGAAAAATATTTACTTACCAAAGGTTGAAGAATTAAAAGTTGTCCAACCATCAACAACACTATGATTTCCTGTGATACAAGTCTTATCAATTCCATCACCAATAAGCAAAATATTCGTCTTTTGTTTTGGAATGGTGATATATTCCTCATATAATCCTTCTTTAACATAGATAAGAAAATAGCCATCTTCTGCTTTTAAATTATTAGGTACAGTATCAATAGCTTCTCCAATTGAAGTAAAGTTTTCTGTTCCATCAAGACTCACAATAACAAATTCTTTCAGTAGAATTCCTTTGTTTTCACTTTCTTGTAGAATCCTTTCTGTTCTCGTACAGTTGGATGATTTATTGCAACTGAATTTTGTTCGAAGAAGCTGCAGCAGAGTAATTAATGTTACAATTTTAATTAGACTTTCAATTGCATTATATTATTTAGAAATGTCATGCTTAATTTTGTGCAACAATTTACTACTCTGGAGGAGTTTAGTTGGATATACACTAATAAATTTTTGGTGAGGCTTTCACTAATAATTTAGGGGCATATTTACTTAACGGCTAATGCGATCACCCTACATAAATAGATTTAATTGTGGTACTCATAATTTATTTTTAATCAACTTTTATTTTGGCATATGTGTATTTGTTTAATTGTTCGATAAATATCTCTAAATTATCAGAGTTCAAGTGGTTAATGAACTTCACATACCCAAAAGCAAATTGTTCAAGACAACTCGAATTCAATTTCTGATAGAAACAATTATTAATGGCAACAGGTGGTATATATCAGAAGTTGCTGACTGGGGTGAGGTGTTACTTGAGAGTTGCACGTGCAGAGTCTTTCCATTATGGTAACGATTATTTAACGAACATGAATCCACGTGACTGGTGATCAAGTTGTTAGATAGATACTACACAGAATTTAACGTAAACCTAGGTTGACCAGAAACTAAACAATTCTTAGACCAACCAGTTGACATTTTATCACCCCCACTATTGATCTTCTAGGTGTGACTCAAACATTTATTTTGTGAGAATCCTTGTTATAAAAAAAAGTTTAATTTTATGTTGCTTGAAAGTTGCATTAAATATTTTATAAATTTAAAAAGTAAAAAAAAGTTTATAAAAAAAATGCTAAACAGTGCCTCAGACACTAGTTAAGCGTATAAATATGAAAATTTTGTCTTGAAATTTGTGCATTGACTCAAAAGAGTAAAAAAGAATTTTTTTCAATATTAATTTTATCTTTTATTTCTTTTTTTAGTATGTTTAACAAGTATCAAAATAGCATTGTTTAGTATGACCCTTTTTATAATAAGGAAATAGTATATAAAATGTAGATTTCTATAAAAAAAAAAAATTACTTAATATCCAAATATTCATATAAAGTAATTCTTACAAGCATTTCTAAATGAAAAGTTTACCAAAAATTGTGTCGCTATCATTATGTTATTATATCTACCATATTAAGTATTATTGTAACAAAAAATTTACTATTTAATACTTGATACAATGATATGTATGCAGAGGGAATAAGAAGCAGCAAACAAAAATTAGTATTTTGTTAAAAAGAATTTGTTTAATAGACCCCTAAAGTTTTATTTATTTTAGGGCCTAAATTTTTTATATGTTTGCGCTCTTTCCACGGCCTTAAATATGGCCCTAACTTTGAGCCTAAGCTATAGGGAGGGTTTTCGTGGGTCACATAGACTTCGTGCAGTCATGCAATTACTATTGGAAGTCGATTGTGATCAAACAATCTATAGTTTAATAAAGTTGATAATTAAATGTGAATAACAAAAAAATAACTAAATAAATAGATAATTCATAGACAAAGGAAATAGTTAGTTACCTTAATGAGCTTTTTAAGTGGCTGTCTGACCTTAAAAGTCTTAGTAGGAAGACCGTGTTTACGAGTCTTATGTTTCTTAATATTTTTATTCAATGCTTGTGTTGCCAACCCAAGTGAAATACTATACAATTGTGTAACATTACTCAAAGGAATAGCAAGTAAATTAGCAATGTTACTTTTAGTCACAACCAATCCATCATAACAAGTATAATGGTTAGTAGCCACAGCACTAAGATAAGTTTCAACATTTTCCACCAACACATCGGTGTTATTGAAAGATGATGAATCAGCTGATTTTAGTACATCTCTAACTAACTCTAAGTAGTCTACATTGAGTTGGTTTAGTTCACTACAATCGTCTAGTGCGGCGATTTCGGCTTGGTTAAGAGAAGATTGATGGTGTTTTTTGAGAAAGTCTTTGAATACTTTGGATAGTTTTTTGGCTTGTTTTAGGCTTTGTTTTATGGAGAATTTTCCTAAGTGGTATGGATCAGTTGGTGACGAACGGATGGAGGAGAGAATCGAACGGCATAGTTTTGGATATAATGTTGATTTGCATGCTTTGGAGGTAGAAATAGAAGTAGTAGGAGAAGGAGATGGAGATGGAGAAGGTGGTTGAGCTAGGAGGAGTAAGGGTAAAAGAAGGAAAAAGGAAAGAAAAGGAACTATGAAGGATATTGATGGGGTTGACATTGTAAATTTGATTAGGGAATGTGTATTAATTAAAATGATTAAATGAGGATTAAGATTATGGTTTGGAATATGATGTTGGAATGAGAGGGATTTATAGGAAGGAATTAAGAAGAAGCTAAGAAGTGATTAAGAGAGGAAGCGTGAATGGGAGAGTGGAATTATTATTAAGGAAAAGAATAAGAGCACGTAGTATGCGGAGCTGTCGGTTTTTGCATGCAGAAAATGACGTTAAATAATGCATTTTAGACGGTGGAAGAACGTGACTTTTCTATTAATTCTTCTAATTCTATTTCTAACTAAGGGATTAGTCAGCTTTAATTAATTCTAACTAAGAGATTGTCTATACACATACGTACCGTAAAATTCAAACTCTCTTAATGATGGGAGATTCATTCAAGGTTTATATATATGTACTCTAATTATTAATTGCAACCAAACTTTTCACAATAGGAGTTAGCTAGGATATATATATAATTCGTAAGTGATATCCCATTAAAAGTGTTGGGTTATTCACTCTAACCCTTTGAACAAAGAATGAGGGAGATGAATTATGAGAGAGATGGAAAACTATGAAAAGAATAGAAAATGATAAAGGGAAAGTAAAAAATCTTATTCTTCCACAAAGGGCCTTATTTGTTTATATACAATAGGTGGTTGCTTCAAATGCAAACAACTGCATAACTACCTAAGACAAACAAACAAACTAACTAACTGAAATGACAACTGTACATAACAAACTAATAACTGCTAACTAACTAACTGATAACTGCCTATACAGAACAATGTTACAACATTGTATAGAACATCTGATAGAGCATCTGAGAGGTAGAGCCTCTGACTGATAGAGCATCTGAAGGACAGATGTTCCAACATCTGACTCAACATTGCACAGTCTGAATTATAAAACCAATACTCCTCCTTAATTCAGACTGTCAAAGCTGACAATTCCTATCTCCCTTCTTAGCTTCAGGAACTGATCTCTCTTCACAGCCTTAGTCAATATATCAGCTTGTTGATAATTAGTTGAGCAATACTCCAGGCTGAGTTTGCCTTTGTTAACTTGGTCTCTAAGAAAGTGAAACCTTGTCTCAATGTGCTGACTCTTGCCATGGCTGACATGGTTCTTTGCCAAGTTAATTGCTGATTTGTTGTCAATCTTCAGCATTACTGTGATGTTGTCAGTAATCTTCATTTCACTGAGAAGTGATTGCAGCCAATTAGCTTGACAGGCAGCTAGAGAGCCTGCAACATACTCAGCTTCACAGCTAGATAAAGCAATCACTGATTGCTTCTTAGAACACCATGAAACTGGTGCATTTTGGAACTTAAACACATAGCCACTTGTGCTCCTCCTGTCTACCTTGTCTCCACACCAATCAGCATCAGAAAATCCATTTAATTCAAGTTTGGAGCTATCCCTTGAATATGGAAATAACACACCATAGTGTATTGTGCCATTGATGTATCTGAGTATCCTCTTTGCTGCTAAGAGGTGAGACTTCAATGACTTGCTCATAAATCTACTAACATAGCCTACTGCATATCTAATGTCAGGCCTAGTTTGACACAAGTATCTTAGGGAACCTAACAATTGTCTGAACATAATAGAGTCCACAGTCTCACTGCTTTCTTCTACTTCAAGCTTCAGCCTTGTGTCTGCAGGTATCACTGATGAATTGCAATCAAGCATCTCAAACTTCTTCAAGATCTCAGTAGCATATTTTGCTTGATGCAATACCATTCCTTTTGGATTTGCCAAGAGCTCCATTCCTAGGAAGTAAGTAAGCTTTCCCAAGTCAGTCATTTCAAACTCACTCTTCATCTGTGATTTGAAATTCTCAATTTCCATGGGTGAGCTTCCAGTCACTAGCAAATCATCAACATACAAACATATGATTAACATATGCTTGTCATCACTGTGTTTCACATAAACACCATATTCAACACTACATTTCACAAAACCTTGCATAACAAGAAATTGGTCAATTCTCTTGTTCCATGCTCTTGGGGCTTGTTTCAAGCCATACAAAGCTTTGTTCAGTTTCAGCACCCTATCTTCCTTGTCTTTCAACTCAAAGCCAAGTGGTTGCTTCACATATACATCTTCCTCCAATTGACCATTTAGAAATGCTGACTTCACATCTAAGTGGAACATAGGTCATCTTCTGCTACAAGCTAGTGCTATCACTAACCTTATAGTCTCATGTCTAGCCACAGGTGAGAAGACCTCATCATAGTCTAATCCCTGCTTTATTGCAGAAACCCTTTGGCCACAAGCCTTGCCTTATGCTTGATCACTTGACCTTCAGGATTTTGCTTCAGCTTATACACCCATTTCACATCAATTGCTCTTTTATCTGAAGGTAGCTTGCACATGTCCCATGTCTTATTCTTCTCAATTGATTTTAACTCATCAATCATTTCTTCTAACCACAATTTACTCTTTAGTGCACTCTTGACATCTAGAGGTTCAGTGTCTGCTAGCATAGCATAGTGCACAATGTTCCCCTCATTGTCTACAACATTATCTGGAACCATATCACAATCTGCTAACCTTCTTGGGATTTGAGTAGTTCTGTGAGTTCTTACTGGTAGGTGTTTTCCATTATCCTCATCACTTGAGGCATCTTCCTCATTGTGATTCTCCTGATGTTGATGTTGATCAACAAAAGTTACTGGTGCATTTGCTTCGGATGTTCCAACATCTAAATCCACTTCACAAGTTTTCTTAGATGTGGATTTCTGTTTCCAATCCCAGCTTTCATTTTCCAAGACCTTCACATCTCTACTGATCTCTATCTTGTCTGATGTGGGATTATACAGTCTATATGCCCCAGTTCTATGATATCCAACAAAGACCATAGGTTCACTCTTGTCATCCAACTTCTTCCTACTAGCATCAGGTACATGCTTGTAACTCAAGGAACCAAACACTTTGAAGTGAGTCACACTTGGTTTGCACTTACACTACAAGAAAAACCTATTTTACTGGCATCCAAATTCCCTCAGTAAGTGAAAATTTCCGCCAGTATATTCAAATTTACTGGCGGAATCAGTCTGCCAGTAAATCACTCGCCAGTAAATTTAGTGGCGGAAAATTCCGCCAGTAAATTAGTAAAAAAGCTGAACGGGAAGATTCTGCAAGTTAGTGGCGGAAAATTCCGCCAGTAAGTGCGTGTCAGAATTGCAAACTTACTGGCGGAAATTTCCCGGGTATTGTTATTATTTTTTATTTATTTTCGTTTCTCTCACCACTTTTCAGATTTTCTTTTTTCCTTTTTTTCTTTTTTTATTTGTTTTAGATCTAGAGAAGGGATGAAGATGATGAAGTTAGATCCACCACTTTTTTAGATTTTCATTTTTTTATTTGTTTTAGATTTTTGTTCTTATTGTCATTCCTTTAGGTATAGTTCACTTTCTCAACACATACACAGAGAAAGAAAAAGATGGGTCAAATAGTGTTTCCTCCACAAATTCAATTTCACTTCCATGGATGGAGCAAATGTTCCATACAAACCCATACGCTGGTGTTAGAATTGTTTTCCGTGATGTTTCTACAAAACTCAAAAATAAAAATATTAAAGAAAAACAGAACAACCGTGTAGTAAAAACTTTGTTTGAATCGAAAATAGAACAACCCGTGAAGGAAAAAATGAAACTTTAAGGTTTTGAAGCATGCTCATTTACCTACCTTAGAAGAATTTTGACAAGTTCCACCTTCCAGATCCATAACATGCGAAATTTAAGGTTATTGGAGGATTTTTTGGACTAGGATTTGGTTGTTGTATCTCCTGTTTGTAGGTGTTTCCATTGACAATAAAGTACTTCTTGTGTTTTATTGTGTTTATAAATAAATTCTTTGTTGTTCAAAACCAAAAAAGTGAGGTGAGTGAGTGAGTGAAGAAGATATGAGGTGGGTGAAGAAATTTTTTGAGAGAAAATAGGAAAAAAGTGTTGATGGTGTTTGTGTGTGCGTGAGAAAGGAAGAGAAAATAGGGAAAAGATGTTGTTTATTTTTTTTATTTTTTTTGTGCAGGAGCATTTACTGGCGGAATATTTCCGCCAAAAAGTAGTATATGTCAACTTTTTATTTACTGGCGGAAATTTCCGCCAGAAAGTGTGTCATTGAATTTCGTCCATTCATTTAGTGGCGGAATATTCCTCCACTATGTTTTATTTTATTTTTTTTAAATTCTGATAAATGTACTGGCGGAAATGTATGTTTTAGTGGCGGAATTTTCCCTCAATAACTTATTGAGGGAAAATTCCGTCAGTAAGTTATTTTAAAATCCGTTTGTAAATGAGGCTTTTCTTGTAGTGTTAGACCACACCTCTTCAGGTACCTTGTCTATCAACTTCTTTGTTGGACTTCTGTTTAGGATGTACACAGCTGTAGACACAGCTTCACCCCAAAACCTATGTGGCAAACCCTTCTGTTTTACCATACTCCTTGCCATGTCTAGGATACTCCTATTTCTCCTCTCAGCAAGACCATTATGTTGAAGAGTGTATGGTGCTGTAATCTCATGAATTATGCCCTGATCTTTGCAATAATTCTCAAATTCCTTTGATGTGTACTCTCCTCCACCATCTGTTCTAAGTACCTTGATTGACTTATCACTTTGTTTCTCAACCAGTGTTTTAAATCTCTTAAACACTTCAAAAACTTCACTCTTAGCTTTTATGTGATACATCCATATCATCCTTGAGTACTCATCCACAAATGTGATGAAATATTTGTTTCCACCAGTTGATAACACATCAATTGTTCCACAAATGTCTGAATGCACAACATTTAGCACTTACTAGATCTCATAGGCAAGTTACTTTTGAATGATGATCTAGGATGTTTCCCTAACAAACATGTAGTGCAAGTATCTACTGGAGCTATAACACTAGGCAGTCCTAACACCATGTTCTTTGAATTTAGTATTGACAAGCTTTTGAAATTCAAATGACCATACCTTATGTGCCATAAGTCACTGTCTTTATCTTCAGTAGATATAGCTAAGCATTCAACTTCAATTGTCTTAACTTGTGTCTTGAAATTTCTGTTTTGACTTTGAGTTGTTTTCAAGATCAATCTCTGCTTTGAATCAAAGAACTTAAGTGTTTCACCTTCAAACACTGCTTTGAAACCTTTCTCAAGCAATTGACCTACACTCATCAGATTACACTTCATCCCTGGCACATATAGGACCTTCTCAATAACTGCCTTCTTTCCATTGCTCCTCTGAATCACCACATTTCCCATGCCTTCAGCTGCAATGAAATTACCATTGCCCAGTTTGATCCTTGTGTTAAGACACTTGTTGAAATCAGTCAAAATACTCTTGTTCCCTGTCATATGGTTTGAGCATCCAGATCAGACCAAGTGCGAGATTGGATCAAAAATAGCGTATGAAAGGATTATGATCTTTCTGATACCTATCTATCTAGTACGATCGATCAAGTCATTCTAAAGCAAGGAATGAAGTTTATCTTCCCTTAAGGAATTAACAAAGATAGATGTCATTATCTTATATGTCATATCTATTTTTAAATAGGCCTGGTTCAACTCGACGGGATGGTGTTGGCCAAGAGTGACTAGCAACACGGAGTAGGGATGCCTTGAGGAATCGGTATCACCGGATGTTGAACCATCTTGTGCAACATTTGCCTCTTCTTTAGTAATTGTAACCATGAAACTCACATCATCTTCTGATGTTGAACCATCTTGTGCAACATTTGCCTCTTCTTCAGTATCTTGACTTTTCTTCTTCTTTGGAGCCTTACACTCACTTGCATAATGACCATACTTGTTACAATTGTAACACTGAATGGTACTCTTATCTTTCTTTGTCTTTTGCCCTCCTTCTTTCTTTGAAGATTCAGGCTTGTCTTCAACACTTTCTTGGAACCTTTCTTGTTCTGCCATTTCTTCTTTTCATCTTGATACTTCCTGAACTTTACAAACAGAGCTTGCTCATCTTCTTTGTCATGATTTCTCTCACCATGCTTCAATTCATTAGCCTCAAGAGTGCTTTGCAGATCCTCCATCTTTATTTCACTCAAGTCTCTTGTTTGTTCAATTGTCACCACAATGTGATCAAATTTATGAGTTAAAGTTCTTAGTACCTTTTCCACCATTTCTTCTTCACTGAGTGTGCTTCCACAATGCTTCATCTGATATGTGAGAGTTTCCACCCTTGTGAAGTATTCTGCAACTGCTTCATCATTCTTCATCTTCGACAATTCAAATTGTCTTTTTAAGGCTTGCAATTTCACTTTTTTGAGCTTTGCATCACCTCCATAACTCTTCTGCAAAATGTCCCAAGCATCCTTTGAGGTTGTAGCATCTGCAATTTTCTCAAACACCTTTGAATCCACACATTGATGAATGAGAAACAGAGCCTTGCTATCCTTCTTTTGTGCCTCTCTAAATGTGGTTCTTTGCTGCTCTGTTGCATTGGCTGGCAATGGATCAAGAACTGTATTCACTTGTTCATCAGCTTCTTGAACAATGAATATCACCTTCATCTATTTTACCCATGTATCCCAGTTCTTTCCATCAAGAATTGGAAGATTTGCGTGGAAGTTGCTCTTCCCTGCCATGATTGATTCACAATCACAGATTCTATCCTCAAGATTGAATCAAAAATTCCTTGGATCGTACTTGCTCTTAGATACCACTTTGTTGGGTTATTCACTCTAACCCTTTGAACAACGAATGAGGGAGATGAATTATGAGAGAGATGGAAAACTATGAAAAGAATAGAAAATGATTAAGGGAAAGTAAAAAATCTTATTCTTGCACAAAGGGCCTTATTTGTTTATATACAATAGGTGGTTGCTTCAAATGCAAACAACTGCATAACTACCTAAGACAAACAAACAAACTAACTAACTGAAATGACAACTGTACATAACAAACTAATAACTGCTAACTAACTAACTGCTAACTGCCTATACAGAACAATGTTACAACATTGTATAGAACATCTGGTAGAGTGTTTTTTTAATGGCAAATAAATAAATAAAAAACAAGAGAAGGTTCATAATACAAAGAGATATCAGAAGTACATTTTGCCAACACCAACCTCTATAAAAACACACTAAACCCTACAAGAAGGCACAAACAAAGCTAGACACTTATAACACACTACCACAATAAGATCCAATGACCCCTCAGAGAGAGAGACAACCACCAAGAAGGACATATGCAAAAGGCCTTCAATCAACCAGATCTCATGAAGACCCAACTCAACACCCCCAACGGACTCTACCGACTCCAACAAAAAATAGGGTGCATACCCCACTCATAAAAAGGAATAGGGAGAGACATGACTTTTACCTTTGAACCATTTCCAAGATGAAAGTTTCACCTTATCAATTAAGCACTCAACAGAAAAAGTTCTTTCGAAAAAGAAAACGTCATTTTGGGAATTCCAGATAATCTACACAATAGTTTGCCAAATTAACACACCCCATTTATTTTTCCTACTCATACTCATGCCTAAGCAAATCTCAAAACACCCTAGGATACCACGAGGAGACACACACTTAACACCAAACCACTAAGGATAACATACTAGACATGTGAGATTTGGTTGCAAAAACTGAATAAGTTATCAACTAACTCTGACCCTAAACCACATTAGTCACACATAGAAGCACCAACATTCGTAATGACACCCCGCATCCAGAGATTATGACGGGTCGACAACCTATCCTGAAGAAGTTGTCAAGAAAATACCGCCACTTTTGAGGGGCCCCACGTTTTCCACACTTTTAGGAGTAACTGTGTTTTATCTTCAGAGAAAAAAACCTCATCATTTGGGTCATTCTTCCAACACCAAGAATCAACTGCTACAGAGATTGTTGAGCCGTTCAGAATTTCAAGAAGATTGTCCAATAGATTAAGCTCTCAGACAAAAAGATTTCTTCTCCGCCTTAAATCTCAAATCCATTGATCTTGAACACAACTACCCATCTCCCCCACCTTAGTAACACTTTGGGCTGATACTTGAAAGAGCCTTTGGAATTGACTCCTTAGAGGAGTTTTCCTCACTCAAGGATCAAACCAGAAGGAAGTCGTGAGCCCATTATCAACCCTCTAAGTAACCCCCACTGAAAACCAATCTGAAATCAACTACACGGGACCTCCTAGTAAAGACACGTTCCTTCACTACTCTGAAGCCTTCCCTGAAAGTACTTATTAGTGTATTATTGCTCTGTTTGGGAAGGCCAAAAAATTAGCATATAGCTTTTAGCTCTGTTTGGTAACGGTCATTTTACTATGAGCTTATAGCTTATTTTACTAGTTTATAGTTTATTTTCAAGTAGCTTATAGCTTTTAGCTTATAAGCTATAAGCTAGCTTATCAGCTAACTGCTATTTTTTTCAAACAGAGCTTATATATAATAATTTTGTATTGAAAATTGTGCATATTTTATTTTTGTAAAAATAAAAAATTATTACTATTTGAAGTATATTTTATACGTACTCTTATAACATAGGTTAGCATGACCACCTTTAAAGTTATTATATAAACATATATGTATAAATTGTAGGGATAATTCAATAAGGATCATATCGATTGTATTCTAAAGGATCGATGCTTGTTAGTTAGGTTGACAATTCGGATAACTTAAGTGTATACGACTTTTACATTAGTCAATGTGTAAAGTTAGGCATAATATGATGATACTGAGGTTCCAAGCATACTATACTATAGTATGTGGAGTGTGTAATAAAAAGCCAAACCCAAGTGGCCAAATCTATTGGGGGTGGTCATAACTCATTTTCTACTAACTTATAGATTTAAATTGCATGGAAGCTTCATATAATACATTCAATTTGCTAAAACAATACGAGTATGTATGATAGTTGGATTTAAATTTACAGTCAACTAATAGCTGTATTCTCCCCGGTCAATGTAATTGTAAGTTGTAACAATTTGCGTGTTTTGAAGATCTGTTCCCAATGTCAAAGCCTTAATTAAATGATTGCTACAATTTTTTTATGTAAATGATTTAAATTTAAATATTCCTACACACTTGGAATTTTTTTTTAAGGAAATTAAATATGAATTATTAAATATATCAACAAAAAAGAAAGAATGAATTATTATATGTACAACTCAAATATCAAATGACCAATCGTTAGTTGGTTCAGTGGTGATTGACGCTGAACTTGGTAGGGAGGACCACGGTTCGATCCCCCGCAACTGCGATCGGGAGAGAGCTGGAACCACTTGATGCCAGAACTGACCCCCGAACCAGATTAAACTGGTGGTGAATACCAAAAAAAAACTCAAATATCAAATGATACAAATGCCAAAATAATTTTTTGAGGACTGTTCTAGACTACATAACACGAAGAGATGCATGTGAGTTATAGCGTATCCCATATGCTTCATTTATTAATAGGGAACTCTGCAAACTATACACACAAAATAGATATATTTTGGGTGAAATTTTGTTTATGTCATTGTTATTTAATTAAATAATGATTATAGTTACTCATTTTCATACTTAAATATATATTAATTTATTAATGAATTGAAATTTGAAGGTTGGGGGAGAATATGTTGTTAAAAACTAAAAGTCCCTTTAGGACTATATATATTAAAATAAATCGTGTAGCTTCAATGAATTTTATTTAGTTGGAAGGAACATTACATTATATAGAGGATCAAATGTTTCACTTATCCACCTTAAGGGTGAAATTTCTAGCCACTACTATTTGACAAAAAATGTATATAACTTAAAAATAACAAGAGTAGTTATATATATATATATATATGACATATCAAGCGAGAATAATATCTTTATCTGAGAATGATGAGAATAATTATCATCAACTATTTAATCAAAAATGAATGGTTTTGATTAAAAGATCACACATATGTCGGTCACTCTACCCCAATCTCTTATCTTCTCCAAACTATATTTAGGAATTAATGTGACATCAAATTAATTAAATTTTCAAAGACAAAAATAATACTTTGTCCAATAAAATTTGAAATAGCCAACAATATAGTGTTGACAATAGGCTAGATCGAGTTAGGCTTTGCCAAACCTGAGTCTGATCAGTCAAAAAATTGAAGGTATGAGCCTGACTTGTGGCCTGACATTGGCTTATTTTTAAGGCTTGAGGCTGACCTTTTGAAAGCTTGATATGGTCCTATTAGGGGTGATCATTTCCGAACCAATCCAAAAGTAAAACCGCAAACCGAACCAATCCAAACCGAAACCGCAAAAAACCGCATTTATTTTAAACCGCACGGTTTGGTTTGGATCGCGGTTTTCATTTTAGAAAACCGAACCAAACCAAACCGCAATACATAACTTAACTCTATCAACTAGTAGCAATCAACCTATTACATCGTCAAACTTAGCAAGCCCAACCCAAATTAAGTCCATAAAACAGTCTCTGTCAAAACATATCATTTAACGCGATCTAAAACTATACTATTGGTATTAAAAATAAGTTCTTATGTATATGGAATTTGTGTTTACGCATATTATATCATGTAAACAATAAATAAATTAAAATTTCCAATGTTTATTTTGTAACAAGTTGGTAATATCGTCATATTTTTATATCGCGATAAACCGCCAAACCGAACCAACCCTAACCGCATTGGTTTGGTTTGGTTTGGATGACTTTTTAAAAATCAACCAAACCAAACCGAACCGCATGCATTTTTGTAGTGACCATATTGATTGCATCCATAACATTGTATTTTACTCATGTCTACTTCTAGTTTTGCTTCATTCCTTTTGGGTTGAAAATTCTTCTTGAGTTGATTTCTTCTTGTCATCAACCTCTGAATTCTTCTTGACAGAAATGCTAGTTCTTCTTCATCATCTTCTTGAAGTGAGTCTGCATTTTCACATGATGTTTCATCCTTCTGAGAACATTGTCCAGATTGAGTTTCTAGAGCAATCTTCTTCTTTTTAGGCTTGTCTTCTTGAAGAACAGATTCATGAGCTTTCAATGAACCAATAAGATCTTCTAGTGGTACTTGAGTCAAATCTTTTGCCACTGTGATAGCTGTTACTATAGGTCTCCAAGTCTTTGGTAAACATCTAAGAATTTTTCTTATTCTTTCATGTGTAGTGTATGTTTTTCCCAAAGAGTTGAGCTCATTTGTGATGCTTGTAAATCTGTCATACATTTTATCTATGGTTTCTTCTTCTTTCATTTCAAATAGTTCAAACTTTCTAACTCCAATATTTATTCTTGTTTCTTTGACACTACTGGTTCCTTCATGATGAGTTTGTAAAGTTTCCCACATTCTTTTGTTGTTTTGCACTCCATGATTCTGTCATACTCTTCCCTACAAAAGCATTTTTAATAAACAATTTAGCTTTAGTGTTTAGGAGTACCTTATCAGCTTCTTGAGTGGTCCATTCAGCTTGTGGTTTTGGAGTTGTTGAATCTTTTGCTAATGGAACATATTCTGCAACTTCAACAACATGACACATGTTGTTGTCTTGAGATCTAAGAAAAGGCTTCATCTTGTCCTTCCAATAGTAGTAATCATCACCATCAAATAGAGGTGGTATGTTTGATGATCCTCCTTCAGATATAAACTTTGCGCTTTTAGCCATTACATCCTTCCTGAATCGTTTCCTCTAGCACTTGTTAGATGTTTATCCTTAGAACCAGGCTCTTATACCAATTGAAGTAGCAAAGTTTTTCACAAGAAAGGGTGGTTTGAATTGTGAACCTTTTAAAAATTGCCTATAAAAATTATCACAAACAATATACTCAAAGAGTATTCTCAGATTGTTAGTTATATCAAGTATTCAAAATATATTGCAGATTGGAGAACGTTCTCCCAACACTCTCTGACAGTAAAGTGTTCAAGAGAAAAGTGTTCATTTGTCTTGTACATGGTTGACTTAATTAAATAAGTGCTTTTGCATTGAATGTGTTCTTGTTTGGAATGTTGCGCTTGATTCAGAGAGCGTTCTCAGAGTGATCCTGAAGCTTTTATTTTCTCCAAAATAAAAGAGTGATATTGATCTAAAAAGCTCAATTGTTCATAGCTTAATTAAAAACACTCAAATTGTTAGATAACAATGAGATCAGAATTACACTTAAAATATAATTAAGATGTTTGTTATCTTTAAAACATCAAATTGGAATTTTGTCTCAACAAGCATCAGTATTTAATGTCTTATTTTGTGGATTTTGCAAAACTCATTGATTAGTGATTTTTTTTTCTCTCTCTCTCTCTCTTCCTATTTTTTCTAAACAAATTTTTCACTCCTATTTTTTTACCGTAATTTCTCTCCCTATTTTTTTGAAAATTGATTTTTTTTTCTCTCTCTCTCTCTCTTCTATTAACCATACACGTTAAATGAAAAAGCTAGGAAATGCAAAAGTCACATTCTCCCTCCTTCAACAAGTGAAACACACTAAAACTAAACACCAAAGTTTATCAGGATATATGGCAAGTGAAAAAGAACCTCCAATTATGATTGATATACCAGAGTAAGTTAATACCTTAATTTGTTTTTACTTATTTTTGTTGTTGGCATGTATGTTGTTGTTCTGCTGTTGGCAAGTGAAAAAGAATCTTCCAGTTGTTTTTTTCCTGCATTCTTATCTTTGAGTTTTGGTGGAGTTTCTAGCAATAAAATTTAAACCTTATTGTTTTTAATTTATTTAAGTAGGTTGACAATCACAAATTTGGTTGGTTTCAACAATCTTTCATACAAGGAATTAACCATGTGGTAAGTTAGAATGTGAAGTAGTTGAGTTAAGTAACCATGAACAAGAATCAATTACTATTGAAAATTGTTTTGAACCTTTTATAGGGCAATGTTTTTTAAGTGAGGAAGAAGCTTTTAGATTTTATGAGAATTATGCCAAAAGGAGTGGGTTCGCAATTAGAAAAGGTAGATTTGTTAATAAAAATGGGATAATGCATAGGAGAGATTTGTTTTGTCACCGTGGATGATTTCTAGATAAAAAAAATTCATGATCCATCTAAAGAACAACGAAATAGACAATCTTTGAGATGTGGATGCAAGGCAAGCATGACAATCAAATTGAAGAAATCCTTTGAGATTTTCCCCGAAGAGTGGCAGGTTACTGAATTTATATCCGACCACAATCATGATTTACCACCTCCAGATCAAGTACGTTTCCTTGCATCTTACCGCAATATTTCTAAGGAAGATGAGAAGCGGATTTTTCTATTAAAAGAAGCTGATCTTGCGGTCAAGCAAATAATGCGTGTTATGGAGCTTGAGAAAAAATGTAAAGCATGGAGATCTTCCATTTTTTTCGGAAAAATATTCATAATTTCTTCATACGTTTCCTCAGTCCTTATTTTCATGTGAATCAATAATCAATGAGTTTGTTTAGAGAGAGAGAGAGAGAGAGAGAGAGAGAGAGAGAGAGAGAGAGAGAGAGAGAGAGAGAGAGAGAGAGAGAGAGAGAGAGAGAGAGAGAGAGAGAGAGAGAGAGAGAGAGAGAGAGAGAGAGAGAGAGAGAGAGAGAGAGAGAGAGAGAGAGAGAGAGAGAGAGAGAGAGAGAGAGAGAGAGAGAGAGAGAGAGAGAGAGAGAGAGAGAGAGAGAGAGAGAGAGAGAGAGAGAGAGAGAGAGAGAGAGAGAGAGATCATTAATCAATGAGTTTTGCAAAATCTACAAAACAAACCATTAAATACTAAGAAATAAACTCTAATCCCTAACTCATCAACCAAAAACTTAGACAATATATGAAGTATGAACATGGAATTGAATGGATGATTGTTGCTGAACTTTTTTTTAGAATCTCAATTGCATCCATGTTATTTATGTTCACACAATTTTCTTGAATTCAAGACCCCAAACAAGTCTAAGATCAAGTCTAATTGCTAACAACTCCGGCGAGAGACCGGCATCGTCGCCGGTGCATCTATAATGATGAAGGAAAGACGACGGTAAGCTTGAAATTAATGGTGGTGGTGGCCGGCAAGCGAGATGGAGATGGAGGTGGTGGTCGTCGGTGATGGAGGTGGCGGTGGTCAGTGATGTTCCAGCGATGAAGAAGTCCATGAAAGAAGAGAAAAAGTGAATGTTAACAGAGGAGTGAGAAAGAAAAAATAAATTAATAACTAAAAAACCATAAAAAGTGTAGCATTAATTGTTCCTTATCCTGTGCAATGTTGTAAGGTTAGAAAAACCTCATTATAATATATAATAATAATAAATGTGAAAATATTAGTCATATCTAATTTACTTAATTAGCCCGGCCTAATATGTCTAAAAAGTTATTTTTAATGGTATGAAGTTTGTCATTTGTAACTAATATAGACTTATAAAAAGTCTTAGACAACTCTATTTAAAGAAATAGAATTGTCCGAGCCTATGTAGGCTAGGCCGTAAGCCCTTGTAGGCCGGCCTAGCCTATTTCGAAACCTAAAATTCTTAAACCATTGTTACTGATATCAACACGCACTAATACATTTCCCTCATCTAATAAGTGGTGAGAAATGTCAATTGAATAACCGCAAATTTTATTGCATTGAAAAATAATCTTAATATTCTTAAGGAAAATGCTAAACAGTGCCGACACTGATTAAGTATATTAAAATAGAAATTTCGTCTCAAAATTCGTGTATTCAATACCTTGAAAATATAAAAAGTTGTCTTTTCAATATAAATTTTATCTTTTATTTCCACTTTTAGTATGTTTAACAAATGTCTTGGGGCACTGTTTAGCACGACCCTATTTAGCATGACCCTATTCTTTCTTTTGGTAAGTAGCCTAACAGTTAGAAATTTCACCCTTAAGGTGGATAAGTGAGATGATCGGAGTTCGAACTCCGATCCCCTGCATATAAAATGTGATATCCAACCAATTGAGTTAAGCTCATGGAACAGCATGACCCTATTCTTAATTAAATACATTTATTTTTATTTTACAAAAAATTTAATTGAATACTACAAAAATCTTTTAACATAAAAAAGTATTTTAAAATCTATGGAAATTAATCTCATTCCCAATTCCCAATAATCACAAAGTTGGCGACTCAACTGAATTGCAATGGGAGACAATGTTAAGATTCACGGACACACACCACCCCGTAGCGATGGTTTACTTCACCAGCAACCATTGCCGTTCTTGCCGAATGAACTCATCTTTGAGATCCTCTTGTGGCTTCCAGTCAGAACCCTCCTGCTATTCAAGTGTGTTTGCAAATCATGGAAAACCCTAATCTCCTCCGACCCAAAATTCACAAAGACTCACCTTCAGCGTTTAACAGTAAATCCAAGCATAAAAACCCATCAACGATTATTCTCATCTTATGCTACTCTTGGATCACGCAAAATCGTATCTTTTGCCATTAAGCCATTGCTCGAAAATCCATCAGCACCTACTAAACCTGTTGAGTTCACCATGGAACACAGGTATAGTATTATTGGTTCATGCAATGGGTTGCTTTGTCTTTTTCATGTCCTTGAAGGTTATGTTAAATTGTGGAACCCTTCTATCGGACTCAAATCCAAAAACTCTCCATCCCTTGATTGTTATGACAACAAACGTATTTCCATCACATATCATGGCTTTGGCTATGATCATATTAATGATAAGTACAAGGTGCTGCTAGTAGTTGTGGGTCGTTTGGGTAGTGAAAAAGTGACACAAATTTATACTTTTGGTGGAAATTCTTGGACAACTATTCAGAATTTCCCTTGCTTTCACCCTAGTAGGTTGATAGGAAAGTTTGTGAGTGGCACTTTGAATTGGGTAGTACCTAAAAGAGGTGTTTTTTCTAATAAAAGTGTGATTCTTTCCTTTGATCTCGCGAAGGAGACTTGTAACGAATTGTTGCTGCCTGAACATGATGCTGTCAATGTCCGCAATCCTGTGCTGAGTGTTTTGAGTAACTGTCTTTTTGTGTGTTTTGACTCCATCAATACTCATTGGGATTTTTGGTTGATGAAAAAACATGGGGTTGCTGAATCCTGGACTAGATTGACAAATATGATCACATTCCCACATCGTCAACAGCCTTGGCCTTCTTGTTTTCAACCCTTGTTCATTTTTGAAAATAGTATTGTTCTGACGAGTACAATTACAAAATTTGTCCTGTATAACTTAAATAATGGTAGACTGGATTATCTTCCAGGTTGCAACATTATGCTTAATCAACATATTTACTCTGAGAGTCTTGTATCACCACAATTGTAAATACACATTTGTGGAGAGAAGTCATCCAGGTTTTTCTTACATTAATACACATTTGTTGCAACTCTCGTTAGACTGAGTTTTGTTATATATACTTGATTTGGCATTTTAGAACTATAACTGAATTGGTATTTTGTTTGTATATATCATCACTGAGTCTACTGACTGCATACAGGTTTGAGATGTTGTTTGCATTTTACTTTTGATATTGCAAAAAAGCAAACTGGTTTGCATATTGCTATTGCTATTGCATATTTATGTAGGTTCCACATTGGTGTATCTTATTTGTTTTCACAACTTGAAACTCATGGTCTAGTGATAGATAAAGTCATAGTAATTATGAAAGCTTAGTTATTAACTTTGGTGTTCTCGATTAAAATAAAACCAGAAATAAAATGACAGTAGCTGCAAACACTAGATTGAAGGCCAGTTTGATCTCAAAATATATACTTGGTTCCTGTTGGTTTTTATTTTTTTACCATGATGAAGGTTGGTTAGAGGGAAAACCTATAGAATCATTAGTCTTAATTGGAACTGTATAGTTATTATAGGTGGTTTGGAGTTGTTTTTCTTATTTTTCAATTGTTGGGATATAAGCTAAAGAAGATTGGGATGTTATTATTATGATCATTTTCTCTATAATTTTGTTTTGCATGTGTTATTTCTATGAGAACCTCATAAGAACCTCTGGTAAGATTTGAGACAATAATAAATGTTAGCTAATAGAAATTGATAGTTTTAATCCTTGATCATGTCCAAAAAATTATCTAGGATTGTTACCATTTTTTTTATAGGTATGAATGTTTTCCTCCTCCGTCAATTTTATGATAATTCTTTTGAGGGGCTCTTCTCTTCTCTACTTTACCATTTCTATTGTTTATATCTTTCACAAAAATGATTAGTATATTGTGTTACTGCATATTTGTTAAAGTTGTGTTTTTTATCTAAACTTTGCATCATGATTTTTACTTACTTTAAAATGGTCAGAGATTTCCCTTAAATTTGCTTACCTATGTTTCCCAGATATTACCACAATTTTTCTCTAAATTTGGGTACTTCATTTGACTCGGGTTATATATTGATTCTAAATTTAAGTATTGTAGTTCTGGTGGTGTTTGAGTGCAAGGCTGAGCTAAATATTGCAGTTCTGCAGTTATCCATAGGATTTTGAAGCATATTATGTGCTGTGATTTGAAATGCTAAACTCCCGATAATCAACATTATAGCGAGTGGATACATGCTAAGCTCCGTTTTGTTAGTTCCGTTACAGGAAAGACATTATTTAATTTTTTTTAGAAGAAACCCGACAAAACAGAAACACAATAGCAAAATGCATAGGGATACACCACACTTTTTACACATCATGATTTTTTCGCCACAAACATGTACAAGCATTACTATTAACATTTAACACTGATTTAAAACAAACAACAGGTTTAAGGTTCTCATCAAATTTAGTTTTAGTCTGAACTATCCTTAAATTTTGACACTTTCGACGGAAACAAAAAGCAGTGATCAGAATCAACAGACCTCCCAACCTCCGTGCATTGAGGTGATTGTTCCACCACCATTAGCAACTGCATACTCAAGGATTGTTTCTCTAGCACAATGTTCCCACGCTTTTGCTATATCCTTAATCAACCATGGTACATTAATGCTTTGAAGATTAAATTTCAGCTTTGCTTTTGCTCTCTCAGATAGAGCTCTCAGATCATCACTGTAATTCAAATTATTAAACACAGTTAAACAAATTAAGGTCTAAAACTACTTATATTACAAATATAATACATCATCTATCTATTTATCTATCTATCTATATTGACTAATGAGTGTTAGATGAACACTATCTAAAAGAAAATCATTCTAAGAGCATGTCGAATAGAAGTTGTACAGAGGTTTTTTTTCTGACATGTATACAGATGTTTCTTAACAATAATATGTTATTTTTGTGTTCTATAAAGTTAGTCAAAGTCGCATATTTAAAGAAATTAACTAGTGATTTTTATGATCATAGTAAGTGGAAACTTTATGATCATGTTTATTGAGTTTTATGGTTGTTTAGTGAAGTAAATAATACACTCTGCAGCTTCAAACCATTGTACACAAAATAGTCTCAAAGTATACAAACATAACTTGATAAGTACTCAAAATTAGATGCATAGTTGCTCAAAAGTATAAATGAAAGAGAATACAAATTACAATCATAGTCTCTAACCTGACTTTCAACGGCAATTCATCGAGAATAACAAGAGAGGAAAACGGATAACTTGCAGGAATAAGCAACCGCAGCGGTTTGATCAGTGACTGCAAAACCAATATAAACAGTCAATAAGACGAAAACCAAAATAATCAATGTGAATAGTTCATAACAAAATATAAAATCATTCACCTTTTTATCAGAAGTGAATTTAGATACAAGGTTCTGATTGATAGTCACTGCATTGTACATGATTTTAACAAGTAATCCTTCACTTTGCTCTGCAGCTAGTCCAACCGCAGTTTCAACATTTTCCTTTTCAGCGATAACCACCTCACAGTCAAACAATCGATTGTTTATATCTTTTATTTCTGCTAAAATTTTCTGATTTTCCTGCTAAAGTTAACAATGGGAATAGTAAGATTCTAGTAAGAAGTGAGAAAAAATATGGTATACTCTTCTAGTAAATTTCAATGGTAAAAAAAGGAGGAAGATTACCACAGTTTTAGGGCGTTTTCCTTTCATTTTGACTGAATCCAAGTTAGATTCAAGCAAGCTACCACAACTGCTAGGAGTATCAAAGGCAGTTGCAACAAAGCTGCGAGGCATTTTCGATCCTGTAGGAACAAATCATTGCAAGTCAAAATCTCACGGATGAACATGCATTAACATCAAAATGCAAATTATATACTTCAGTAGCAAGACCGTACCTTTGGGAAAAGTTGGTAGTCCTCCTAGTTCATCAACCACCTCTCCGATTTCACCAACTGCTGCCCTCATTGCTTCAGGCGAAATGGATGTCAACTGAAAATTATATCAGATTCATAGAGTTTACTTTGTATCAGCAAACATCTTTTACGAGCCAATGACAAAACAAATAAGGAGCAGACACAAGTTTTATAGGCCAACCACTTTAATCAGTCGCTGCATTGCAGGAATTTCCTGTTCAGAATCGAGAGTAGGTTTCTGAGAAACTTGGTTTTGATTATTGCTTTCTTTAATCAAGGGTGAAATCCTCTGAGTGTTGGACTTGGTCCCTGCACCTAATGCTTCAATTGCTGAAATCTTTGGAGAGTTGATGCTTTCACCAAATCCTTCGAGTGCAATGCTTGTCTGCTGTTGTACAGCATCGTCGGGGTCTAAGATTGAAATATATAGTAAATAAATGTTTTCTAGCAACCTCATATAAAAGGTCCTTTAAAAATCTACATAGAGAGTGAACTAATGGTTACCTTTTGCAATCGACGGTTGATTTATACCGCATGGTGAACTGCCAATTGGCATTGCAAAAAGTTGTTGGTTGAATTGCACATCAGGTGACTGTTGCTTAAAATCCTTTACAATGCCTTGTATAAAAAGATGTATTTCTCTTGGTCGATCCTTCATATCAACAGTGATCTGGCTTTTACTCAGTTCAAAGAGCGAAAAAATATTTTCCATTTCACTCTTATGGAGTCTCAAATTGTTTAAAAGTTGAGTAGATTGATCAGTCTGAAAAAATTTAATATAGATGGGAAAAATTATTAGTAAAATTAAGATGCAAAATATACAAATCAGAGTTGTCTAGAATCATAATTTGATTGAAGAATTCACAAACCTGAAGGTTATTACAAACATATTTGTAATATGCATGGACTAGAAAGTCATATTTGTCTTTCAGAAATTGAAGCTGCAATAAGAAAATAACACAACATTATTGCTAACTATTGTTAATTATTGGAGAACCAATAAACTTAACAATCTAAACCAAAACAAAATGACTACTAGTAAGTTAGGGGTCATTTTATTTCATCTTATTTACTTTTTCTTGTCTAGGCAAATGTTTTTAAGTTATTTGTTATGTTGGTTTCTAAGGTTTGAACCTTGAGTTGAGCCTCCTTCTTAAAACTTGTTTCTTAACTCACCAACTGAACTACCTACGTGGGACCAGTGATACCTAAATCGATGATTAGTGTTCTTGGTGAACCAATATACACAGTATGTGTGTCTGTCCTTTATGGTGCACTTTAGTCAAATTTCACAAATCATGTTAACAAATATTTTGGGAACAATTGCAGTAATATTACCCTTTCATAAACATTCTTCTGCCAATCTATGTTTGCATCTGTTCCTGCTTCAAGACATAGAATGATCAGAATAATAACACATCCTCCCGGATAATATCAAATGTTTCTGTACCAAACATTAACATTATTGATCTAAGCTCTTGTTTTCGTAATTATAAGCTTCTGAAATTATTAGAGGAAATTTAATTATACAAAAAATGTCCCTCTATTACTATTGTAGAATACTTGTTTAGACTAGAGAGTATCTTAGCATTATTAATGAAACATACCAGGACCAACCAATTAACGCGGAAATATTTCTCTCAAAATTCGTTCATTCAACATTTCAAAAGTCAAACTAACGTATTTTTCAATGCAAAAGTTCTACTTAAACCATTCCGATATGTAAAGAAATGAATAATTGACCTGAGGCAGAAGGGCTAGTGAGCAGATTTTCAGCTGCAGCATCCTTCCAAGACTTTAACTTCGCTTCCACCAAACTAAGGTACTCATCCTGTAGTGTAAACAGATTTAGTAGGTAAGTTACTATTGTATTCAAAAGTTTATTTTTAGAGATTTTATATAATGCAGAAGCTAGTATAATTATGAAAAACACTTTGTATTGATAAAACACACTTTGAATTTTTCAGAAAAGTCATTTTTTGTAATATAAAATTTGATTGTTTCAATCACAGAACAAGCAAGGATCCCGAAACTGAAAAATCTACAAGCATAAAGTATTTCGCAATAAAAATTCATAATATTGCATACATAAGCTTAAAAGTGATACCTCAGTTTTGGCAGAAGTATTCACTCTCTCCTCAAATCTTTTTAAATATTGAATAAGCTCAGGCAAAGAAAATTTTAGATTGGGAGAAACATGCTTGATGAATTCATCCGCGCTGCACCGAATAAATTATTACATTTAAAAAGATAGGATCATGTCACAGAATATTGAAGTTATACAGTATCAATTATTAACACTGATTAACATGATACACATAGGTCTATGATAAATTTAAAGAAATATCACAATTCAAATCATATTTTTGTGTAGGCATGTTTCTTACACTCTCTTCACAACCCTATCTCTGTTCTCTTTCATTTTCCATTTCTCCGTCGCACTGTTGGCTACTTGCTTACCACGTTCCATTTTGATTGACAAGTACTCAAGATCTATTCAAAAAATCACAAAATTAACGAAAAATAAAAAATTCAGAGATCATTTATACTATGAATTCGTATGAACTGTAATAATCTCTATAACTGTTTCAATGCAATGTAGCATAGCAATACCCTCAACCAACAAGGGACTCAACATTTATCAAACATAACAATCAGATTATTCATCAGAAACAGAATTTTGTATCTCAGCTTTAACACCACTATGATATACATGAAAATTCATCCAAATTCATGAATCTAAACTAAGTCAATTGAATTAGTACAAAATATTTAAACATCAATTAATCAATGATTCTAAACCTAATAAACAATTTAATATGTAATCACATTAAAAAATTTCATGCAATGCATCAATTAACATATAAACATACTCAATGATCAATTCACATGTAGAAATTCAAGAATCAAGAACAAAAAGATGAGTTAGAGAGTGTTACTTGCTAGAATCAAAGTGTGAGTGAGTTCAGTGAATGGGAGAACAGAGCAAAAAAGAAAACGTTGTGTAATTTGAGTGTCACGTTTTCTTTTATATACGCGCCAATGAATTGGGAGTTCAAAAAGACGTGTGAGACTACGGTTGTTATCATGTATCTCAATGTATAGGATAGTTTCCTATTCTGTTAAGAGTTAGTTACAGCACTGACAGATGTCAATTGCTGATTGGTCCTATCTTTGATTCGGTTATGGATGTCAATCAAAAGTGTTTGGAGTTTGGACACACAAACGCAAACCAAGAAAATTAAAGGAGAAAAGATTAAAATTAAAATGTTGTGAAACTCAATTATTTTTCAATTAAATATTTTTCATTTGTTAATGTGTCCAAGCAAGACTTTTCCTATTATGATAGTACCTCTTCTTTTTCTTTTTTTTTGGTGCATATTATGATAGTACCTATAGTCTATGAACCATATATATCAAATATTTTATAAACTTTAAAAAAGTAATAAATAAATAAAATATTATATATATATATATATATATATATATATATATATATATATAAATAATATGAATTACATGGAGTACCATGTTACGATTGAAAATGCGGATGGGGCAAAGCCTACAGGTTTGATCTAGTGGTGCGGGATTTAGGTAGTATGCATGAGGTTCTAGGTTTAATTTTCATTACCAATAAGTTGTGCCACTAATTTTTTGAGTGGCAAAACCAAAATAAATTTTAATTTTAAACGAAATTTTATTATTTGATATTGGTAGCCAACTAAATTCTAGATGTGTAATTGATTTTTTTTTAAGAAAATGATCTGTAAGAATTTAGACATAGGGAAATTTTAATGAAACTATTGAAAATGACTAACATAGTCCAATCCATATTTTGACTCAAATGCTAGATCATATCATTCCTAGAAATTTACTCTTTTAGTCTTTCACTCCCCTACGTTTCTTTTGTACTCACAAAACATATGAAAAATTTCGGTAAATAAAAACCAAAATTTTCTTTAGTGTAAAATTAACACTAAAAACAACTTTAGTAAATAGAAACCAAAATTTTCTGCGTATTTTGACAGTAGAAAAGAAATGTGAGGGGCTGAAAGAGAAGTTTTCTCATTCATATCTGTAATTTTTGGGCTTAACCACATCTATCTCTTTATGAAACTCTTGATTGGTGTTGAAGTGTATTTCCAAACTACACAAATAAAATCACATGAGATGTTAAGTAAATGAAGGGAGTAAATTTGATGGTTTATTATTAATAATTCTCGTTTCTCACAATAATTATCAGTTCTCACCGATACACTATATATATATATATATATAAGGTGAAAATACTTGTTAATGTGGGAGATGTTTCAGCTCATACTTATTTTCAAAATCAAGAAAAAATCATGAAATTATAAATATAAGGTTTTCGGATTTTGTTAAACTTGATCCTCAAGTACTAAAACATTGACTTGAAAGAAATTCAATTTAAAAATTCATAAACCATTAATATCTGAATAATATTGCACCGTTCAATAATGTATGTAAAATTATAAAGAAATCTAAAATAAATTAATATATTATTAAAATTTATTAAGATTAATGGTGTTTCAATATACAAAATTGTATAAATCCCTAGGTTTGATAGCTTTCAATTTGTAAAAATTATATTGTAGCCTGTGCTTTAAAATTCAAGTAAAATGTCTTCAATACGTATTGAACACAAGATCTAGTAGTTGCAAAAACGCACCCTAACACTGGAAACACTATTATCATTATCATATGCTAGGTTGACGGATATAATTATATACACAATTAGTTTACAAAAATATGTATATATATACCGACATATACTCAGGGTCGACCCGATGTATGTGGCCTAAAGCGGAAATTTAATTGAGGTCTTTAAAAATAATAATATTTTTTAAAATAAAAAATATTAGTCTTTTTATTTGATGATAAATGTTACATTTGTAAAATAAATAAATAAAAGTGGAACTTTTATTTTCAAATATAATTTAAATTTTTTTTTTAATTGTGTCAGATAACTTTGCGCTTTGTTTTATAATAATGAGAATATATTAATAATAAATAAAGATAAATTGGTAAATCATAATTATCTTTCTTTTAAAAAATATAATTATCATACTTATTTCTTGTATATTTTCTTTTGTTAATTATCTCAGAATCTTAGACCATAATGGAGTTAGACCAATTTTTAAGGGATAAAATAATAAAATAAAGTGATATGCTCATATTATAGTTATATATAATTTTATAAAGAAATAGTTAGAAATAATTTAACCATTTTACAATAAATTATAATGCAAATATGAAACATAAAAAAAAAAAATGAATCATACAGGCGTAACCAGGAACACAAACACACGCATTTGAGAAGGCCTATTACCGCTAGGCTACTAAGCACTTAATGGTTTATTTTCGAACGAAATATATATATTATAAAACGTCGAGGCCTATATTATTAAAATTCGAGGCCTTTTTAAGAGTCGAAAGCTATGGGGCCTAAAGCCCTAGCTTCACTTGCTTTGGGCTTGGGCTGGCCCTGCATGTACTGATTTTATATGACAATTTTGGGTAGGGTCGCAGCCCTGCCGAGCCCATAGGTGGCTCCGCCCCTGGGTGCAACTGCATCAAACTCTCTTCCCATGATAGTGCAACCTCCCCTTTGCCCATCTCTCTCTATTATTCTTTGCCGCAATATTAATATTCACTTTTTATTCAATAACGTGTTGAAGTCTTGTTGTCAGCTGCCTCAACCTGAGTTAGAGGTTTCTGTGGCCGCTTGTTCGGAGGATTCTCAGTTGCTTTTGCCATTTTGGCAGATGCAGTCTCCTTAGTTGGTCGTTTACTTTAGTCTCCCTGCTGAGATGTAGTTTTCATATCTAAACATGAAAAAAAAAAACAAGAATCCTTCGATTTAGAGAAATATTTTGACCACAAGGGAGGTGCCTATGTTTTGAGGGTAGCCCAACGGTAGCATCTTCTTAAGAAGCAGTCACAGAAATCTCATTGCTATTTGATGTACGATCAGTTCAGATTATTTGAAGGTCCTAAATAAAATAATAATAAAAAAAAAAAATCATCCTCAATATAAATTACAAATAACATCAAAATATAATCATTTTTGTAAATAACATTCAAAAATAATTATATTCCAATTAATAACAACAAAATGTCTTCTAATTACCTAAAACAAGTAATTCTTCTAACATTTGTTTTGCTGTGGAGAGACGAGATTGAACTTGAGCCTCTAATTTGGTGAAATTTATTAATACTACTGCTACCTTGTAATTTTTTTATGCCCCCATTTTTATGGGGCCATATGCAATGGACCATGCGGCATGCATAGCGATAGGATCTGATTTGATGTATGCAACAACAACAAAAATAAAAACGTAAGAACAGAGACAGATGGGAAGAGGGGCGGTTGCACCGTGTTAAGTAAAGAGAGATGTGGTGGAAGGCGGAGGGACAAGTGGACGTAAGGAATGAAGAAAGAACGTAAAAGAATGAGAAGAAGTGTGGATACACATGGATTGAAAATTTGTCACATATTGTCCTTTAATTATAGGGCAATCTAAAATAGGTCGTTGATTTATAAATATTTTAAATCAGTTAGGAACTAAATTGAGTAAGTGGATAAAGATAGAGACCAAATTGATAGCAAGTTATATATTAAATATATCGACTTAATTGATAGTTAGTGGCTAAATATAGATGCTAATTAACTTGACAGATTAATGAAAGCATAGACTTTTTTAAAATATTCACAACATCGATCATTAACCTATTTGAGAGTGTTTTACAAAATAATGCAACAAATTGATAGTTTACTCCTCACTTAACGTGGGTTTTAATCTTCGACAGATTGTTTTAATCTAATTGCTACTATTCATTTGTGTCATTTGTCACATAAATATTATTTTCATATGTATACATTCCAATATGGACCAATTCACAAGTTGATTAGAAGTATAAGTTAATGGTCACCTTAATTTTTACAATCAAAATAATGATTTAATTGATATTGGAATTAAAACAATAAAAAAATAAAATGCAGCTTGTATTGAATTAACGTCAATCATATTACTATTTTAGTCGTAATGACGAAGAAAATTATAATTTGTTTTTTTGTCAAATAGAGTAGTTAGAATTTCAATTTTTTAATGTGAAATAGTGGGAGTACTAGTTTGACCTTCGGTCCCTGTATTTTACAATCAAAATAATGATTTAATTGATATTGGAATTAATTAAAACAATAAAAAAAAAAAAAATGTAGCTCGTATTGAATTAACGTCAATCATATAACTATTTTAGTCGTAAAGACGAACAAAATTAGAGTCAATAATAAAATGTGTACTATTTTTTCTTATGACACACCAAATCACGAGCCACAATATTTTAAAATCTTGCAAAAGAATATTTGATCAACGAAATAATTAAGATTACTCTAACACACTTTACCACTCGTTTTTAAACTAAAGTCATCTGCGTAGGGCTGGAAATAAGTCGAGTCGAACTTGCTTAAGCTCGGCTCGACTCATTTATTTTAACGAGCTTAATTTTTAATTCAAGTTCGATTCATTTAGTTCATGAACCAAATTCAACGAATTAATTATTGAATCGAATTGAGTCTCGAACTATTTTCGAGTTGGTTCGGTTTATTGTCAGTCGTATTTGGGAGTATTATCACACTTAGGAAAATGTGAAACAATAATAAACCCACCATAAGTATTTTGTTGTGCTTCCAAGACATGTAGTACACCACCTATTTTTAACAAAATTTTCTCTAAATGTTATATAAGTTAACCGATGTGAGACATAGTGTTAGTGCATAAATTGTGAAGTATCAACGAAACAAGTATTACTTATGCTTTCAAAGAGAAATAATGTTAGTGTTATTATTCTTGAAGTGTTATTTAAAAATATATTTAGCTCATGTTCGCCTCATTTGGTTCATGAACCAAATTCAACAAATCAATTATTGAATTAAACTTTATTCGAGTTGGTTCGGTTCATTTCTACTCATACATCTGCATTACCTTTGGTTTAATCTCTGAAATAGTAGCATCTAAAGCTGCCAAGTGCCAACCAACCAACTGTAAAGAAATCACGTTCTATATCACGTGAAGCACCCCAGAAAAAACTAAAATTAATGTAAACCTAATCATGTGCTGATTTAGCTTTGGGACTTGTATAAGCTGAATTAGTCAAAGATTTGGCACATGATCATACCTACCTGCAATGCACCCCCCCGTTGATTTTTCACATTTTAGTCCAAACTATCGGACACTAAAATTGTACTTTTATATACTTTAAAAAAAAAAATGTACTTTTATTATAATTATGGGTGCTAACATAAGAAAAAAAAGACAAAATTAATATTGGTAAAATAAATTTTTCCACTTTTAAGGTATTGTGTATATATATAAATTTTAAGATAAATATTTTTTATTAATATACTTAATTAGTATTTTTGGGGTATTATTTAGCATTTTTCTTACAACATTCATCTGTTTAAGTTGCAAAAAAGTAAGTATAAACAGAAAAGTATAGAATAGAAAAATACATAATAAATACTCCCTTCGGTCTCAAATATAAGTAACAAAACAAAAAAATTGAAAGTCTTAAATATAAATAAAAGTTACTACATCTATTACAACCTTTTATAAACCTATAATAATTACACTATTTTGTGCGTTTTCCAACATATCTTTACTCCACTTCACCAATCCATGCAACTACTAATGTCATAAACAAACCCAAAAGTAAAGATAAAATTGGAAATGAAATAATTTTCTCATTACTCAATGCACTTTATTCATTTCCTTAAAGGGTGTATTTTTTATTTATTTTTGCTTATATACAAGACTAGAGGGAGTATTTAAAGTATCGAACAATCTTTGTCTTGTATATATTTGGTGGAAAAAGAGTTATTTTAATATTTTGGACAATTTTTAGTCAAAATAAAAACCGCGCATATATAAAAAAATATATTTTAAACAATTTGTGCAAAAGATAAAAAATTGTTCTCTGGTCAGTGATGGACAAAAATTCAGTTTTTTTCAATCATTAGGTCCTGTGTTTGTCAAAGTCCAAAAAATAATTTTAAAATTAAATAGTACAAGTGAAATTACTTTGTATAATTTGTACTTATTGTAATACAATTATACAAACACACCCATCATGTAATAAAAATATTTAATTAACTCTTTCATGAGATTCTAACTAATCTTCATGACTTTAATCTAAAGTCGACTATAAAATTAAGAGATCGATTTTAACATTTTGGTTATAAAATAATTTACATTGACATAGTATATAAATTTAATTCTTATATATGTTTATAATATATAAAAATTAATTTGATATTGAGTTTAAAAGATATACACCATTAATATAAATTAATTTTATACTGTTGCATTTTTTATTACTCTTTTAATTTTCAGGAAAAATGAATTCTAATAATTTTTATTAGTCAAAAAAAAAATCAATCGTAAGATCAATAAAATTTAATCAATACTCCTTGTGGTTTTTTTTTTATTTTGTTGGTCAAATAGCCTAAAGACTAGAAAATTCCACCCTTTTAATCAATACTCCTTGTGGTTTTAAATATAAGTAAAAAAAAATTCTAGGTTCATTTAATCATTTATATATTTGGACTAAAAATTTAAACCAAATACATAAATAATTCAATTAACTTAAAAAATGAATCTTTACTTATATTTGAGACCGAAACGAGTATAAGAGTTAGATACACATTTTCCAATAAAATTTTATTAAATTTTATTCTTTTAATAATTTCTATTATAAATATACGTACCTATCTCATCTCATCATTACAAACTTAGATCCAGCAACTCAAAAACATCCTTCGTATCCAAGTCAACAAAAGACCAACATGAAATCTTTGTGTACCTTAATCATTGTTGGGATCTTTGCCACAACATTGATTCTTTCACTTGAAGTAAATGTAGCCAAAGCTAGGACTTATCCATCATCTTCATCCCAAGTTTCAAAAATGCTTTCATCATTCCAATCTCTCTCACACAAACAAGGGTCATCTAAATCAACTCAACAACATGAAGTAGTTGCTAGCCTTAGACACATACCACCTAGCAGACCAAATCCAACACAGAACAAGTAATTAACATAATATATTATTCCACTTGATTTCTTCATTAAGTGTCTCTAATGATTGTACTTTTCATCATATCTACAAATTAATAACAAACGGTGTGTGTTTATCAGGTTAAAGCCTAGGATAAAGGATTGAGCAGAGAAATTGGTGGTGTTGATGGTGATGGTGCCTAGCATGAACTATATGTTTTGCTCAAGCTCTGTTTTTTTGAATGTTTCTCAGCTTTAATTGTAATTCTTAGTTTTGTTAGTGATAGTGATATATATAGTTGAGTTTAGATTTCAATTTATGTTCACTTGTTTTAGATTATAGATAGTATAGGAGGCAATGAATGTATAGAAGAAAGTAGTAGCCATCATAATGTCAAACTCAAATTAAATTGTTGTTCTCTTGTTCCTAGTGTTGTTTTCAAAATTTTCAACTCCTCTACAAACGAACAGAAGATCAAACTATACTCTATAGTTCTATTTCATGTCTCCTCCACTATTATGAATATGATAAATATGTTCCACCAAAGTCCTATAAGGATGAGTAGGACGATAACTGTCATTTAGGAGGGTGACCGCATTGAAAGAATAAAAAAATATATGAAATTTTCTAAATCCTATGCTCCAAAGCCAGCTTCAAACCATTGAAAGTTTTCCAAAGTTCTGTTTCAAGAAATGCACAACTACACAATTTTGATGTTACAACACAATAGAAATTACCATCAGACACCAAATTATCTTTGGCTCTTTCTTCTTCATTTTCATATTGTCCCATTTTTCCTTTTATTTTGTTCTTCATATGAAATATAATGCAGGCTAATGTTAGGGTGGACCACCTTCACAAGTGGTCCACCGTGGACAAGTGATATATCGAATATGAATTTTACAAAATTCATTGTTGGATTGAAAGTTTATATGGTATAGATAATCCATAAATTTTTGAATTTTTTTTTAAAATCATTTGATATGTTATTGAGACCCATCAAGATTTATGTTATTTAACAATCGTTAATCTTGATGTGTCTCAATAACCTATCAAATGATTTTTAATTTTTCTAAATTTTTCTATAGATGATTTATATGATATAAACTTTCAATTCAACGGTGGATTTTGTAAAATTCGTATTCGTTATAATGTTATTCGTGACTGGTCCATCATAGACCACTTGATGAAGTGGTCCATATTAGAATTTACCATATAATGCAAAGTGTCGAACCTAAGAAAAATATAAGTAAAAACTACTAGCAAATATGGATCCGGTAATCCGATCCAATTGGCGAATGGGCCCCTGGCCCTGTGCTAGACGGTCCATGTGTCCTTGTTGGGCTGTAATCCAAGGCGTGTTCATCAAATAGCCTGCTTGTCGATTATGGACCTGATAATCTGGTCTAGAAATTTTTTTTTTCTACCCCAACATTTATCTCTTTACCCCAACATATTTTCAAACATTCTCATCCTACCCTTATATTATTATAGTATATTTTATTGAAAAAAAAAATTACATACCAGTACACTTTTTTACAAGTGTGCTGATATGTTAAATTTACATATCAGTACACTTTTTTACAAGTGTGCTGGTATGTTAAAATTACATACCGGAACACTTGCTTGAAAGTGTGCTGATATGTTTTAAAACCGTGGCTAAATGGAAACGCTGAAAATTTGTAACAAACACACTACAAGAAAATACAGGATTTGCTACGATATATTTACTAGCTAATTCGTAGCTAATCTCCAGCAAAACTGAGCACAAAATTCAGTTTTTTTTAGTTCCTTCATTTATAATTCTTTTTTTCAATTGTTACTACCTTTAAAAAAATTTAAATTTTTTTTTATTAACTCAAAATTGATTTAGACAAAGTACTTATATATAAGTACTTATGTATAACCACTTATGCACGAGTATAACCACATATGTATGTATAACCACCTTATGTATAACCACTTTATGGAGTTTATTACCCACAAAAATTAAAAAGAAAATAAAACTGGAAAAACCCTCGAGAAAAAGTGGTTATACATAAATAGGTGGTTATACTCGTATATAAATGGTTATACATAAGTACTTATATATAAGTATTTTGTCTAAATCAATTTTGAGTTAATAAAAAAAATTAAAATTTTTTAAAGGTAACAATTGAAAAAAAGAAATATAAATGAAGGAACTAAAAAAAACTGAATCTTGGGTTCAGTTTTGCTAGAGATTAGCTACGAATTAGCTAGTAAATATTGTAGCAAATCCTGTATTTTTTGTAGTGTGATTTTACAAATTTTCAGCGTTTCAATTTAGCCACGGTGTAACCGTGGATAATTAACATATCAGCACACTTTCAAACAAGTGTTCCGGTATGTAATTTTAACATACCAGCACACTTGTAAAAAAGTGTACTGGTATGTAATTTTTTTTCCAATAAAATATACTATAATAACATAAGGGTAGGATGAGAATATTTAAAAATATGTTGGGGTAAAAAAGATAAATGTTGGGATAAAAAAAAAAAAAATTCTCTGTCCAGTTTGCGAATGGGCCTTTGGCCTAGTTTGAAATATCTTGGATGTGGAATATCCGAGTGAAAATATCAAGTGACAGATCTTGAGTAATTTTGCTCGAGTTGCAAAACTGCATAGCATATATAGAAAACAATTTCAAACATAGAAAACAAATTGTGTCTCATTGGGACATCATCCCCTCCTCTAAATTCTTCCCCGAAAACAAAATTGTTTTAAAGATAAATATAAATATCAGACTTTGGTTATTTTATTATTTTTTTGGTATTAACCCTTTAATCGTCGTTACTTTCGTTATTGATTGCGTATTATTGTTAAATATTTTGTTTTAAGGGATATAACCAGGACAACAGGGGGTGTATATAGAAAAAATCCTTTATTTTTTTATTTTTTTGAGCAAAAAAAAATCCTTAACATAAATCTTGGAGTACTATTTTTTCTTTTAAAAACAAAAAGCGTAAAAAGTAAAAACTTTGCGTTGTCTACTGAACTCTGTTGAATCGGTTGACAAAGTTGTGCTATTGAAACCCAAGGTTCCGAGGTAACATCTCTCATTTTCTTTTTTTTGTTTATTATTGATTTTGAAATTTGTTTCTATTTGATTTTTGAAATGGGCATCATTGGGAGATATGTTTTCAATTTTAGTTTTATCGAGAATTTTGAAATTTTTATTGCGTTAGCTTTAGATACTTGGATTCCCGTCTTCTTGTTCTGTTATTTATTTATTTATAAGTGAAATCAGAAGCTTATATTTGCCAATTATCCCAAAATATAGCCAGATTAAGCTTTGTTAATTAAATGAGTTTGGAGAAATTGATTAAAACATGTTTGATACAGATAGGGATGGAATTACTAACAAGTATATACATTAATGAAATAATTAATCTATAATTAGGTCGGAAATGGGAATGGATTCGTCAAGTTTAATCACTTTGGCGTGGCTGCTGTATTGTGGGCTATGAAATGAAGCACTGACACATACACTGACACTTGAGACGCACTGACACGTGTCGAACACGGGACACCTTCGATAAGAAGTGTCAGCGACATAGAAGCTGTGGTTGCCATTTTACATTTTGGTAGTTCCACACTTCACTCATGTCATCATTCCATTGCAACTTATTCACCCTTATATTCTTAGTTTGGATTGAGCTGCAATGATATATCTATTATATTTTAAGAAACTTCATTTTATTACATATGTATCTTTTCAAGGAACGGAGTATTTCTATATCGTATAATATTGTATCCGATGCCCGTGTTGTGTTTGTGCATCAAAGATGTTAGTTAGTTGAATCTTGAAACATAGGCATAACATGGATGGAGCCTGCAGTGGCTTTCTCACATACTCCTATGTACTCAGGTAGGATTTTCTGCAGTATGCATTGTAGCTTTGTTGTGTTAGTATAGGAGTGTTGGTTGTATGAAGGAGACGTGTGGGTCTTGAAGGAGAAAAGTGATCCATTTAGTGTAAACTATTGGTTGTTAATGCCCTATATTCTGTCTTCGAGGTTGAGTTGGATGGTGTTTTTTTCTTAGTTTTCCTTGAAATTAGAGGTGGGACAAGAAAACTGCAAAATTCAGGGATGGATTGTAAACCCCCCCTATATAGTCTCCAAATGCTTTAGCTGAAACTGGTATCTTTGGTGGTAACCTACAAAGTTTATTATGTTGTTTGACTTTTCAAATTGTTTGTTTTGAATTGGAATACTTTGGGCCTGTTTGATATTCTCCTAAAAAAATGCATTTTAGTTTTCAAAAAATTAAAAACTACAAACATCTTTGATGAATTACTTTTCAACTAGCACTTATGATAAGTGTTTATTAGGAATGTTTATGGTACAAAATTCTAGTAAGTACGGGTCATTGGAGGGGATGGTTAGCATGGACCATGGAGGCTAGAAGCAAATAAAGGTGGCCGAAGGATATCTGCGTGCTTGAGAGTGAGGTGCGGGGTGAACAAACCTATCGGTTAGCTGATTACTTAAGAAGGGTGGTTGGGAGGAACGTAATAGAAGCATCATTTTGGTAGGTTGTTTAACTTAGCAACACATAAAGATGTGAAGGGGATTGATATGAGTCTTTGGGTTGAGATTGTGTGGGTGTGAGTGAAGATGGGAGTGGAGGAGAGGACTATTTCAGTGAGAGGTGTGTATTCAGTTACAGCATCTTATGATGTGATTCATAAGAAATTAACCAACCAAGAGTAAGGATAGATATGAAGGTGTGTAATAAAGTGGTTCCATCAAAATTGTATATCTTTATTTGGAGATTACTTCAAAACAAGATCCCAACTAGGAGAGGCATTCTTAATGATAGTGAAAGACTGTGTTTTGGGGGTTGCGTTAGTGGCAAAAGTCTTACACTTCTTTTTCTTTTTTTAGTGTACAACATTTTGGAGTGCAAGGGGGAGAATTATAGGCTGGTTGCGAGTGCACGCTGCACTGTCCAACTCCGCACACTAGATTATTGGGAGGAGATCACGTAATATATCAAAAAGTATCGTTGATCTGGTTTGCATGTATATGGTCATTGTGGAAAACAAGAAATAGAGCAGAGTTTCCGAGTCAAGAAATTGTAACTGAGAGGATATTGGAGGAGGTCAAGTTATTAGCTTGGAATTGGTTAAGTGCAAAGTCAAAATGGATTTTCATTTCCATATCACAATGGTTTTTGAACCTGACATCTTGTCATGTGTGAATGGTGATTGAGTATGTTACTGGCGTATCTGAAATGAATTGTTCCGTGAAGAGTGAATCTTATACTGTGCCTGTGTTGGTTTAGTGTTATACTGTTTTGGAGCATATGCTACTGACATATTGTGGAGACATTTCTAATGGTACCTGAGGGGCAAGAGTGGGCTGGTTACGGAGGGGTGCTGTGCTGGGGATATCCACAAAGGATTGGCGGTGCTTGATGTTGGGGTGATTGTTAGACGTGCGAGAATTTTTAAATCTTATCTCCGGACGTAACATGTGCCTTTGTGATTTTAGTAAGTGAATGAATCTTCTTTTCGTTTGCCTTTGTTTGTAAAAGAAATTATTCTAGTTTTCAAAAAAATTTAAGATGAAAACCGCTCATTCATGTTTTGGTTCTCGATTTTTTGTTTTCCATTTAAATTTTTTTTAAAAAACAAAAACGAAGAGGTATTTTTGTGAATGGACAATTGGTAATATTTGCAAGAGAAATATTTTCTGTCATGAATGCAAAAGGGGATGAAGTATCGATAAAGGTCATGAACAACCCTAGATCCCATTCCCAATTGTTTTATCCTTCCTCCACCAATTTGCTTGCATTTGCCTCTGTGCCTGTCACTCTGCATATCATTCGCATTGAATAGGTAACAGTTTAACATGCTTCGTCACATGCATTTGGATCGGGGAATTTTTGTGAATTTGGAATTTGGTACTAGATTTACTAATAATTGAGTTTGGATGGATCCTCTGAGTTTCTTTTGCTGCATTTGGGTGGCATTTTGTTGTCTTCATGTGGTTATTTCCATTATTGTGATATCTGAGAATGAAATAGAAAATTTGATTACTGTAGAGAATCATTCATTTTTAGTTTGTTTGTCAATATATTTGCATGAATACTTGATTGTTTCCCATCTTTAAGTTATTAGTTTTATTCGTGAGGATGGTATGGTGGAGTTTAGAGTGCACTTCAAATTCTTCGATTGTTTTCAATTTTCTTGTGTTTGTTTCATGATATGAATATATAGCCAGATTTCTTTTAGCTGTTTCTACTTCATTTTTGTTCAAAGCAATTGGTTGTGCTAGGGACCATATATTTATGTGTATCATTGACTAATAAGAACGGTGCAGCGTAGATGCAACCCAACACAGATCATGCATGCTAATTGCAATTAACTAAAGTTGTGAGATACGCTAGATTGATTGGGTAGGTGAATCACACATGTGAGCTCATTTTTGAATTAATAAGTGGATCCTGTTTAACAAATATTGGATTGATGGGCTAAGCTTGTTGTATATAAATTTCACACATTACCCTTGATTTCAGAACATAGTTTATTGCCTTTACTGCTTGCCATGGCAACCAGAGGAGTAATTGCAGACAAGTGGTCAATGAGAGTTCTTTGGGCTTGTGCTATTGGAAGTGCTGTTAGTAAGCATCCTTAACCTTTTCTCTATGGAATCTTCTTTCATGAGGCCTTGTTATCAAACTAACATGTAACTTTGCGCATAAAACTGTGTTCTTATTAATCATATTGTTCTTACTATACCTGTCTAGGTCTGTATATGGTTGCTGTAGAAAGACAAAAACAGAATAGGCAGAAGATGCTGGCTGAAGGATTGAACGGAATGGAGTTGGGGGAAACCAATGAAGACGTTTGATCTCTGTCGCACTCTTATTAATACTCTGTAGGTACCGTTTGTCACATTTTCGTATCAAAATAACAGTTACAAATGGATACCATTTGCTTTTTCCATTAAAACATTAAATCTGTTGACATCATAAATCTTTCTGAAAGGGTTTACTCAGTCCTCATGTAAATGGTTCATGCCTTTCACAGCACCCATGTTGATCTTGTAAGATCCTTGGTGTGGTGTTGCTTAGTACTTGGATTGAATGGTTAGCTTCTTCATCATGTTAAAATTGTCTACTTCATAGGGTATTTTTTTTCCCTCTTTTTGAAACGGAAAATGTTAACATTTTAAGGTTTTTTTATATATGCTGAGAGTCGAAATTGAGTAATTAACCCCCTTGTTATTTCACTTAATTCATGCATCCACCAAACCATTCTTATATCCCTGTTATACATCTAGGTTTCCTATAAAAACATTTTCATTCTTGTATGTATCGAAGAGTTTAATTTCGATAAGTTGTCAGTGTAAGTACTTTTTCACAAGTAAAAAATCACAATCATTAATGTTTGCGACCCCTAAAAGTAGCTAGTTATAATTAAAGTCACAATTCATAAAGATGGCAAAATAGAAGAGAAATTAGAGAGAATCATTGTAATTTGAAAGCTCAAAATATGAGTTATTGATACAATTATTGGAAATGAATAAGCTAGTGCTTATATGCAAAGCCAGGAGATGAAAGTTCTAGAAGCTATCTAAAACTAACTCTAACAAACTTCGGTTAGCATAAGGTACATGGTAAACTAGCCAATTACCACTCTATTCTTCGGTTATTTGTTCTTCAAGTAATTCGTTTTCTTCACAAATGTCAACCTTGTTTCCTTGATGATCAACTTTGTCGTCTGCATTTAATAACAATTTTAATGATCCAACAATTATAATTGAGGTTGGAATTTTTTTTTTGTGAGGTTACTTGGTGGCTAGAAATTCCACCTTTAAAGATGAATAAGTGGAGTGTTCTAAATTCGAATCTCAGCTCCTGAATATGAAATGTGATGTCTCTGTCAAGTGAGCTAAGCTCACGAGGACAGATTGAATTATTTCTATTCAATCAAAATCAACTTTTTTAAAAACACATTTCTATTCCGCCAAATATTTAGTTTGAGGTTTTTGATAACCTATTTTTATTTTGACAAAGTTAAATTCAATTTTGCCACAGCGAAAATACCATTTAAGGGTTACGTTTGAAAAGAAAAAGAAAATGCAAAGGCCAAGAAAATTAACATCACTAGAAATAGGACAATCAAGATTGTTTCCTTTGGATGAATGAATTCAACTTGTTTATGAGATAGGACAAGACATCCTTAAAATAAAAATATAAATACTTTCACTTATTTCATTCTATCAATTTTCTCTTTTCTCATTCATCATTTACTTTACCTACAACTTCAGTTAGGCCCACTAAAATAATTTTGAAGGTTTTCAACTGATGGATAGAAAATATAATTTACCCAAAAAGAAGAGTCATTAGATTAAATATTAGATTAAGACTTACAGATGTGTTCAAATCAGGATTAAAGTTTTTACAAGAACCTCTTTATGTATCTCAAGCTGAGAGAGATAATTCTCACTCTCTATCTTAAGTTTTTTGCTTTAAAGAGCAAATTTTTTTTTACCACGTGATCCATTTTTGAACCTCTTAATCTGGTTTGAAAGTCAATTCTAACATATATCAAGCGGTTTCAGTCCCCTCTCGATCGCAGTTGCGGAGGATCGAACTGTGATCCTTTCTATCAAGTCCAACGTTAATCACCATTGGACCAACTAACGATTAATGCAAATATTGTTTTTTCATAAGTAATTCTCTGTTTTTTTTATAAGTAGTTGTAGAGAGCAAGCAAAATATCGAACATAGACCAATTGTTAGTTGGTTCAATGGTGATTGATGCTAGACTTGATATGGATGATCACGATCGATTCCAAATGAGATCGAGAGAAGACTGGAACTACTTGATCTCAGAACTGACAAAACTAAAAAAAATATAGAAGGAAAAAAATCCAATATTAAAAGGTAGATACTATAGATACACTATAGTAAATTATGGTTTGTTAAAAAAACAACCTTTAATTTCTTCACATTACACTTTATTAAATTTAGAGGATACAAATCCTTAATAAATGGTATGTTTGAATTGATTTATTTATGAGTTTATATAAAATAATTTATGCAAATAAATAAATTTTATGGATTATTCATAAATTTGTTAATGTAATTTATGATAAAAACAACTTACGAAAATACAATTTTTGTTATTTAGAATTTATAAGTTAAAATAAAAATTTATTTATTTATATAAATTATATTTTATAAGCTAAAAATAAGTCACACCAAACTGGCTCAAAATTGGCTAATTTTAACAAAACGTTTGATCTTACAAACCCTTTTTTAATGAAAGGTAAGAAACAAAGAAACAAAAGAAACAAGGGATAAATATTAGTGGGTGCTTGTCTAAAACTTATTAAAAAATAACAAGGGATAAATATTAAATATGTTTTTTTTTTTTTTTTTTATAAAAGCAAATCTCATTGTTTAGTCCTACAAAATTATTCTGCAAATGTTTTTTTTTTTTTGTCAAATAATCTAGTAGCTACAAATTTCATCTTTAAAATAGATAAATGGGATGACCAGTGTTCGAACTTCAGCCTTCTACATATAAAATGCAATGCCCTTTTAAATGGTTTTAATATCCGCTAGCTATTCAATCATTTTTTTCATAAATAGTTTCGTTAATTTAATCTTAAAATTATGGCATTTAAAATATTCATATTTCTTTTATACCATGTTAAAAAAATTTAGATTTTGGTGGAGATAATTTTTATAATATTTTAAACATCCTTGAGGAAAAAAAATCATTCAAAAATATATTGACTTAACTCCTTGGACTTGATTCATGGGAAAATAATTCTATGAAATAAAATTATTTGCAAGATCATTTTGTTGGACTAAAAAATGCATTTTTTTATGAAGACTGGAAATAAATGATAATTTTAAAACAACTCAAAACATATTTAATCTAATTAAGAAACAATATTTCTAAAGAAATAAAGGAATAGTACCTCCCTCCAACAAATATTATTGAAGAAATTTGAGACTAATTTGGATATAGTACACCTATCGCTCAAGGATGGGCAATAGACATTAATAATACAAATAACTTGATAATATCAAAAATCACTTATTCGGACAAAATTCAGGAAACACCACCTAATAACCCTGCTCATCCAACATTGTTAGCAACTTTTTCCATCATTTCCATCACTGCTGCCTCCTTAGATGTTCTTTGACATCACTGATTTATTCCCAAAGCACAAATTAACTAATGCAAATTAAAAAAATAAACCAAAATAGTAAAATGATTATATATATGATGGTCGACAAACCTGCATCGCGGCATATTGCACTCCGATTTGTTGCATGCACGAGCATGCAATTGAATCAAATACCACATTTTCTTGCATAGAACACAGCCTCCTGAAGCACGTGTTTCGCAGTCCATACCATGGCAGAAGAGGCTCTTCACTTTGAAACAATTAGGAAAACTGCAACGTGAACGACATTGCGATGCATGCACGAGAAGATCATTCATTTTCCCTTTCTATAATTACATAATCCATTTACATCAGAATTTGTTCTTATTAGTTTAATATATCTAATATGTGACTCATTAAGTCACACGATATTTTTTTTAACACAGTATAACCACATAAATTTGAAAATACAAATATAATTATAAATAGCATGGTGCCTTAATTTACCTCTTCCACACGAGAATAAAGATTTAGAATAGCTTCCTTAAGAAGCTTGATATTCTCAAAATTTTCTTCTAGGCATTCTGCGCGTATACCCATTATTTTTGCAGCCATCTACATATATAATATATACATAAAAGTAAGAACTAATGAACAATATACATACATATATTTTGAGCTAGAAGCAAAATATACAAAGAAAAATTCTTCTTTTTAACGGTAAACAATGAAATTTATTAATAATGAAATCAGTACAAGAGGTATTTAACACACTATAGTAGAAAAAGTACAGGTAGTACTTGCCTCAAAACTAATTGACAAGGTGAAAACAAGTCCTATACATACTTATTAAGAATTAACGAGCAATACAATCAATAGGATTAACACGTCATTCATAAAACAAACATGGAGCTTTAGTCTTCTTTGCAACCAACCATTTCCATGAAGTAATTTGAACTTTGTCGAATAACTCCTCCGCGCCCACAACTTTCTCCGAAAAGATATTATCATTCATGGCACGCCATAGTGCCCAAACAACCGCATGCCAAACCAGAAGCACCCCCTTAGACCCATTTTTCCCTTTCCTATACACCTTGAAAGCTTTCACACATGGAGGATATAGTTGAAGGGACCACCGACTTTACCCCAAACCACTTATGAACCAATGACCTCACGGCCCAAGCAAGCGGACAAGTAACAAGAAGATGATTTTCTAACTCAATATCTCCATCACACCACGGACACCGTGTCCCCACTCCCAATGTTATTATCCCTCTACGAGCTAGATTATCTCTAGTTGCCAATCGACCAAGGAGAGCTTGCCAAGAAAAGATAAATCACCTTGGATGAAGCCCAACTCTCCCAAACTTGTGCCACCACCGCCAAAGATTGTTGTCCCTAAGTAGAAGACGGAGAAAATTTCTCATACAAGTATAGATAATTTGCACTAACCGTATACAACCCTCCACTAGCATAAGACCACGAATCGGGTACATTTGTGATGTTCACCTCTCCTATTATGTTCCATAAATTTCGAGTCAATTCCTCCTCCCAAGTGAAGAAGATACTTCTCCACTTAATATGTCACACCCACTTATCATTCACCCATTCTCCCATTTCTTGAATTGTGAGATCCATTTGTAAATAAATACTATAAAGACGCGGGAAAACCTCTTTCAACGGAGCTACACCAACCCAATGATCAAGCCAAAATCTAGTGGAACCTCCATTACCCAACTTCTTTTTAAACCCCTGAGCATCCTCCAACGTCATTTTGCCAAAAGTGGGACATATTAAACCACTTTAGGTCCTTCACCCCTAACCCCCCCCCCCCCCCCCCCCCCCCCCCCACACACACACACACTTCGGCTTACAAACATCCTTCCAACTAACCCACAGAATTCTATCCATGACACCCGATGCACCACCCCAGAGGAAATTACGTTGAATGCGGCCAATGGTTTTCCTTACCTTTGATGGTAATTTAAGGAAGGAAAGATAGAAAATCGGGATTGAGGACAACACCGAATTGATAAGAACCACTCTTCCACCAAAACTCACATACCGATTCTTCCAAGATGAGAGACGTTTTTCAATTGTCTTTATCACCGGGTCCCAAGTTGAAGAAAGTCTCGGATTAGCTCCAATCGGAAGCCCCAAGTAAACAAAACGTAGAGAACCAATGGTACAATTGAGGAAATTTGCCGCTTCTTCCAAAAAACACGAGGCCTCCTTGATCCCAATTAGCCTACTTTTAGAGAAATTCACTTTTAAAAGTAAAACCGCAAACCGAACCAATCCAAACCGAAATCGCAAAAAACCGCATTTATTTTAAACCGCGCGGATCATTTTTCTTCTAAACCGCGCGGTTTGGTTTGGTTTGCAGTTTTCATTTTAGAAAACCGAACCAAACCGCAATTCATAATTTAACTCTATTAACTAGTAGCAATCAACCTATTACATAGTCAAACTTAGCAAGCCCAACCCAAATTAAGTCCATAAAATAGTAGGTTGCCAAAACATATCATTTAACGCGATCTAAAACTATACTATTGGTATTAAAAATAAGTTCTTATGTATATGATTATGTTTACGCATATTATATTATGTAAACAATAAATAAATTAAAATTTCCTATGTTTATTTTGTAACAAGTTGGTAATACCGTCATATTTTTTATACCACGATAAACCGCACAAACCGAACCAACCCTAACCGCATTGGTTTGGTTTGGTTTGGATGACTTTTTAAAAACCAACTGAACCAAACCGAACCGCATGTATTTTTATCTCGCAGTTAGGATGACTTTTATGCTCAAAACCGAACCGAACCGCACCGCGAGCACCCCTAGCCACAAGTGATTAAACTTATCCTTCCTCACCAACTCAAGCTCCGACAACCCCTCCCATTCCCCTTTCAATTCTAATGTTTCAATGTCTTCGGTCAAATCTTCAATTTTGGCCTCCATACTCCCGTAAACCTCCCTATTCCATTTTCTAAGTGCTCCTTTTAATCATTTCATTTTTTCCATCAAAACAAACCCCATCCACCCATTCACTTCATATGAAGCTTATTCCTCCTCCACTACTTTCTTAAAATTGTTATTATTCACCTGATGGTTATTGAACCTAAAAGTTTTAGGTCCCCAATCATATCCATTGTATTTCACAATTGATGGACAATGATCGGAGACGTCATGTTTTAGACCCCACAATGACACCTGTCCCCACTCCTCCAACCAACTAGATGACACCAACACTCTATCCAATCTACTCATACATCTTCCGTTTGGTTGGACCCAAGTGTACTTTCTTCCCATCAAAGGGAGATCAAATAATCCACTATTCTCCACAAACACATTAAATAGTCTTGTATCCTCCGAATCTTCACCCCCCACACGCACACCCCTCATTTCCACTATACTTCTAATTGAATTAAAATCACCAAGGATACAATAGTGATCCGTCGGATGTACACGCAAAGCAACCAATAATTTCACTCAAAGAGTCTTCTTCGTTTGGAGTACACAAGGTGCATAGACATTCACAATTACACACCTAATTTTATCAGTCCCACATATTAAACAAACCCCCAAATACCCTTGACCTTGGATTTAAGAATCTATATTATGCAAAATAGTTAACAATGTTCCTTCCAATTTCATTCTTATTTTAATTTACTATTTTAATTAATCATACACAATCTTCCTATATTATTTTGACTCAACTTGCTATTCACCTTTTTTTTTTTTACGATGATTATATGTAATGGCAGCCATGCACTAGTCTCCCGCTGACTCGCGCTTCTTACTTAGTCAGTTTTTTATATTTTATTCATGCTATGAGTTAGCCATGACCCATATAGGCTTGCCCATATTTTAAACAGGCTTTAATGGACCGGGCTAAAAATCTCAAAAAAATTTGGGCTGGAATTTTAATGCCCAAACCCTAAGCTTTAGCAGGTCCGCATATTCGGACTAGTGCATTTTGACAGCTCTAATTAAAGCAAACTTTTTTTTTTTAATTAGAAAAGACATTAGGAACGAGATTTTTAAAAAAAGGTTGCTTTAATTAGAGCTGTCAAAATGCGCTAGTCCGAATATGTGGACCTGCTAAAGCTTAGGGTTTGGGCATTAAGATTCCAGTCCAAATTTTTTGAGATTTTTAGCCCGGTCCATTAAAGCTTGTTCAAAATCTGGGTGAGCCTATATGGGTCACGGCTAGCCCATAGCCTGAATAAAATATAAAAAAAATGACTAAGTAAGAAGTGTGAGTCAGCGGGGGACTAGTGCATGGCTGCCATTGCATATAATCATCGTCAAAAAATAAAAAAGTAGAATAGCAAGTTGAGTCGAAGATTGTGTATGATTAATTAAAATAGTAACTTAAAATAAGAATGAAATTGGAAGGAACATTGTTAACTATTTTGCATAATATAGAATTGTAAATTGGTCTTTCTTATTATAATTAATGCTTCAAAGTTTAGGAGTCAAAACTATATAATTTAGGGAGATAAGGAGTGTAGGGTTTTAAAATTATAATATAAAATGTTTTAGATGTCTCCAATGGCATCACAACTACAGTTGTGACCACAACAGGCGCACTTTGCAGCAATATTAAAGTTCCACAGCTACAATATAGAAATATGACATGGAAATTGGTTGATATAGGATAGAATGGTTGCTTTATGGTGGTAGATCTTATGTTGGTAATATCATTATAGGCGAATGGATACATTTTTATTTTTATCAAGGGAATATATATATATATGTGTGTGTGTGAAATTGATTTCTCTTATTTATATTGTTATACTTTGACAGATTTATGCAATAACATAGGATATCTTAATGATATTTTTTCTGCTCAATAACACTCATTTTATTTTTAAAAAAAAATAAATACGAGGTGACGGGATGGCCCAGAAGCCCGTATAGGACCAGACTCGGGCCATACTTTTTTCAGCCCATTTTTCATCCATGCTTTCCAGTCCGGCCCGTTATAGCCGCGGCCCACTTAGGTTGGCCCAAAACGAGTCGGATATCCCGTTTTGACGGCTCTAGCTTGCATAACCTAAACCATTTTTTATATCAACACATTCACAACTATCATTAATGTTGCATCTTATGCATTTAATCATGATTCTCTGTGATATTAAAAACCACGACACAATCTCGGTTTAAATTCTTGATTATAAGAGTTGATGAACAACAATTACTAAAACAATAAATTGAGGTCACAAATAAATTTTTTAAAATGAAAACAACGTTAACATACATTTTCAGCGCTACCATCTCTAATCACTAGATCGAAAGAAGCATCCAATCCCTCCTTGATTAAGATTGTCAATTCACCAAAATGATATGGCTCTGTGATGGAATAATGAATCAAATCAGAACAAAATAAAATTCAAAAATAAAAACGGAATTAAGTGATTTTTACCATTGGATTGCGCAAACCAAGAACGCACGTCGGCGATGAGTTGTTCGACTTTGGGGTGAGAGTTATTGTCACCCATCTCATAGTCAATGGAGTTTTGGAGAGCAACCCAGTGATTGAAAATATAACCAATCCCTTCATTGAATGCTTCCAACGATTCTCCTTGTAAGACTCTCGGACTCACCATCTTTGCAATGAGCTTCGTGCGGCGAAAATCGATTGAGAGTGTGACACTCTAGGGTTTATTCTAGTGTGTATTTAGTTTATTTATATGCCTTTGTAGAAAGCTTGCAAGAACCCTCTTTGAAACTCAAATTTATTTAACAATTTTTGCCCTTATAATATCACGTGCTTAACATATGCAACACTCAAAATTACTTTTTACTTTCAAACTTCTAAACCTTATAATATTTTTCCAAAGGTTAATTTTAAAAATAGAAAAAAGTATTTAAGTACAATACAAAACATTAATAATATAGTTTTTAAAGAAATTAAAATTGTTGTCATGGCTAAAAAAAATCAAATTAACCTTAGCAATTCAACTATAAGTACAATAAACTATTTGCTACTTCAAAACAAATTAAATGGCTAAATTGGACTTTTTGTCCCTTAACTTATTTGTTGGTTTCATTTTCGTCCCTTAATAAATTATTGTTATATTTTAACCCCCTAACTATCTTTTTGTATGCCAAATAAGTCCCTTTTGTAAAGTTTGTCAAAAATTGTTAACATGCATCACTAGTCTAGAAAAATTCATAACAAACTCAAAAACTTCAGAAATATTTATCAATTCGTACATCATCTTCATCACCTTTATCATTTAATCCAAATTCGCCTAAAACTTTAATGTTCAATTTTCCCCCAACTTCAAAACCCTAACCCACAAATTCGTAATTTAATCTCTAAATCTTCCATTACCAGATAGGAAAAAGGAGTAGAATCGAACAATTTTTTTATTACCCTTTGGTTAAAAATAATTTGAACCCCCCAGCGCGCCCCCAACACCCTCCAATTTTTGCTATTAATCAAACTGATTTTAATATAATTGTAAATATAAATAATTAACCTCAATCCTTGTGGAGACGTTATAACCTATCAATATTATTATTTGAACGATTTGATAAGCTTACCAAATTATTCATCAGTCTAATTAAGAGACATTGGTCCCTATGTGTTAGCCTCTACATCATGTGACAAAAAATAGTATGTCTCTTATCAATGTAATGAATTGTCGGAAGACCATAGGCTTTTGAAATCTAATAAAACTAAACACCAAATATATTGTAAATTTCACAATTTGATTTCTTAAAAAAAATAAATTCACAATTTGAAACTTCAGAATTTTGCTGAAATATCCTACTTTATGGTGGAAGAAGTCGCCATTGGCAATGGAGCCACCCAAGAAGGAAGGATGTCATCGGTAGTGGCGCCAATGAAGTTTTTTTCTTTCATTTTTCCTTCTTTTTTGAATGGTTAGGGTTTATGGTGTTTAAAGGTTTAGTTTTTTGAAGTTTTGAGATTTTTTGCGTTTAGGGTTTGTGGAATTTTCAAAAAAAAAATACTATTAATTTATCTTTTTCAACTTCCATATGCATCTTATAATATATATACCACACTCCACAACTTTATTTCTAACTCAACTCGCTTCTCATTCTAATATGTCTCACTTCATTTTCTTCATCCTATTTCATTTTATTTTTCCTCTCTTTCTTGAAATGTTTGTCATGTTTGATGTTTTGTCTGTCACTTTAAACAATAATATCAATCTTATACTTTAAATTATAAAGAGAATTTAGTTTGTTTGTCACTATTTGAAAATGTTTTTTGCGGCCCTCAAATTTCATAGAATAATAATTGGTTGATGCTAAAACGTCATCAAGAACATTTGAAAGAAAATGTCATTTGTTATAAGAAATAGAGAGAATAAAGTGATATAAAAAAATATAATGAAACTGGAAGAAGAAGAAGAAGAAGAAGAAGAAGAAGAAGAAGAAGAAGAAGAAGAAGATTGTCATGGCAGTGATGATGATGAAGAAGAACAAATAAAAAAAGAAAATGAAAGAGGAGAAGAAATTATGGAAGAAGAAAGAATGAATGAAAATGAAGAAAGAAAAGAATGAAGAAGGAAATAAATCTACACATATTTAAGACGTGAACATCTTATTCGTCCCTCAATTTAGATTTGGATTCTCTACATTCAAAAATCCTACATTCACATGCATTTAGTGTAAAAGTACTATGAGAGAGAATGGAGAGAGATAACATGGTAGGTGGTAATGACAAATTTAACCTTTAAAATACATTAAATGTAGGTGAATGTAGGATTTTTGAATATAGAGAATTCAAATCCATCAATTTGCATTATTGTGGTGGTTCCATAAGGGATCTTTTCGATATTTATCCAAGGACGAATAAAATGTACAATGGTCTTATTAACAAAAATATATAATATAGATTAGCTGAAATTGTTCTCATCTTGTGAAAGGTACTTTGACAGAAAAAATGCTCAAAAGACCAAATTCGCAAGGAAGTTTGTCACCTTAAAATACTAATCGATGTGAATCTCTTGATGGATAAAAGCTCGGGGGTTCAATGTAATATAATAATATATTTGTTCCGTGTTATAATCTTCTTATATTCTATCAACATTTTTCCCGTTGAATGTAATTAATCCAATCTTCTTATAGTTTGTTAGAAATTCTTTTGCTATTTTTTTCTGTCAATTGGGCTTCCGCTACTTAAGTTGTCGAGGCTTCTAGCGGGGTTTGGGATCGAATAAACTGGTTAAAAAGTTAAGAAATTTGTACTCATCCGCTATATAAGTGACGAAAAACATCCGCTACATAAATAATATACATTGGTATTTAAATAAATTCGTAAAGCGCGTTAGAAAAAAGGTATGGTGACAAGAAATTCTCTTATGTTTTTTGTCATGACGTGGGCCAAACTAGATTGAAATCAGCCCAACAGGATTCTCCAATTTTATTTTATTTTGTACATCCTCCATTTCTATTTTATTTCTTTTGTTAATTAATTGTGTTTTATGCAACATGAGGTAAAAAAACAAGAATAATCACATTTCATATCATCATATATATAACCCCAACTTAACTCTTTTGTTACATGAGGAGCTGGTTCTAATTCTTTTTTTCCTCCACTCAATAAGCCAAAAAAATAAAGCACCAACTAATTGTTTGTTTCTTGGTGCACGTTGATAGTTGACTCTAATTATTTTAATTTATTTTTTTAGTTAATTCACCGTTCTAATCACATTTTCATTGCTTCATCAATTCTTAATGCTCTAGTTTGTTCCTTGGAAATCTCCAAAATCTTCTAACTATATTCTTCACTTTGAACGGAAAAATTGCAATATCTATTCACTCTTGCATTCATGGTGGTTAGTGCATAAGTACCTGTTTACACATATTAAAAGACTAATTAAATCTTGTCAAAAAAAATTAATTAAATATTTGTCAAAACAAAGAGACTAATTAAATATATTCACTTTTTTTTATTAGATCAATAATTAAATTAAATATTTTCTTATTCATCTAAATTTGCATTAGGAAAAGGCCTACTGGAATGGAATGATGTGCTAATGTTATATCACATATTTATATATTAAAAAAATAATCCTAATTTAAATGAGAATAGTTAAGTAAAAAGTATATATTGATGATAAATTTCATTAAAATTTAAACAAGAAACTATTGGGTCAAATTGTTTAGATCAAGTTCATCATGTTTCCCACTAAAAGGATGCAAAAATACATAATTAATTTTTATAAAAGATACATCTATTAAAATATGGAAGTAGTTGGTGGTGGTTTAACTCTATTTTTGGTGAGAAACATAACCAACTTCATCCAAGTTTTATCCAATATAATAATAATAATAATGTCAATTTGTCTAAGACTCTTATTTATAACTATAAATCACAATCAATTTATAGTTTAAGGATAATAAAATAATTTTTAAAATTTTAAAATATAGTAGGATTAAAACTCCACGCATAAAAAATTTGTAGGACTTGTCATTTTTTATAGGACAAAAATAAAGTTTCGTAATTTTATAGGGACCAAAAAATATTTAACCCTTTATTTTATTTTGTAATACCTTAATATTGTTAGGATTGGTGCTTCAAGAATAATATGAACTTCTTGTAGGTACAAGATTATCAATTTGAAAGTTGAAATTGGAAAGTTTCTTCTTTTGTCCCCTAAACATGACTTCCACTTCTACCAAAAATGTTGCACAAACAGGTCTATGGTCAGAAAATTTGAATTCTTTACGCACGTATGAGAGTTGTTGTATTCCCCTTCCATGCCACAAGATTCTATCACACCTGCAATTCTTAGTCATTCAGATTTGTTTTCAAAATTGAATAAAGGATGTGTTTGTAAGAACTTGATTAAAATTATTTTCATGATATAAATAATTTATATGAATTTTTTAGTACTTGTAATTAAAGATTTTTGAAAAATCTTTTGTTTGAGTTTTAGTCTCTGCATTTTTAAAAATCTTTCGTTTTTGTCACTACACTTTCATTTTATTTTAAAAATAGTCATTGGACCCATTTTTTTGCTGAAGTGACATGTTTAGGTCTTTGCACTTACGGGTCATTTGGATTTTAGTCCTTACATGAAAATGACGTTTTTAAAAATGCAGGGACTAAAACTCAAATGAACTGTAATTGCACGACCTTTTACATATTTAATCCTTAAATGTTTGATCAAACATTAACTAAACACACAAGTTGGTTGATTATAAAAAAATACACAAGTTAGTAAGTGAGAAAAACAATAGTTATATTGTAAACACTCATGATTTATTATGCATGTGCAATTTGTGCATATAATATCAAACATTAATTTGTTTATCAACAGTTGATATTACTCATTTGACGTGAATTGGTCCCTTTAGAGGATTAATGTTACTATGTTACTTTGGTTATCAATATTTTTTCATTTATACAAATTATTCCTCTGAGAAAAAATTTATTAAGATGACATTTCTTAGAACAATTTCTAAAGAAGGATACTTTCATCAATCAAGACAAACATATTGTGCCATATATTTTAGGACCAAATTTTATTTCTAATCAAAGAAAATTTCTTGTGTTAGATTCAAAAATCTGACATACCAAGCTGGAGTTCTTCTTTTGTTCTTTGAAACCTTCACACCTTCAGCATAGTAAGTATCTGAGTTGAATGCATATTTATAAGTAGGTGCAAAGTAGATTTTTCCCTCTTTCCACCCCTTAAACACTCGACCGGCTTCTCTTTCCATTTTAAGCTGATTATACAATGCATAATCAGAAAAGTAACAAAAAGACGCTAAAAAAAGACATCACGATTCATGAAAACTATTAAGGAGACTAAGATCGAGGTTTTATATTGCGGTCACATTTGCAATTACATGACACTACATGATATGGCAAAATATTATATACAAATGCTGATGCAGCCAATGCAACAACAATTGCGGCTGCAGTGCGGTTGTAGACTGCAACCCTCGAGTCTAAGATACTTAGTGGCATCGGCAAATTCTTCAAATCAATAAACGGAAACATGCATCGTATGCAAACAAACATACCAACATTCTTTGGAAAGAGATAAACTACCTGATCCTTGTTAAAAAGTGAAGGCCAATCCTTCATTTCCACAAGCCTTTTTGCATCATCGCGGCTCAAAGAAATTCTGTAATTCAAGTCTCCAAACCAAATAATCCGGCTGGAGAATTTTTTTTTTTATCGTATGATCAGAAATTTTGGGAGCATAAAAATGAAAAATAACTAAGTTATAAGAAAATCGAATAATCTCTGCATTATAAGTTTATAACTTGCAAAAGTAGTTTCAAATGATACTTACTCGTGATCTAAAATTTTGTCCGGCATCCTACTATACTGATTCTTGCAAATCTTCGGAAACTGAGTGTTCTTTAGTATCTCTATGACATCAAGATTCCGACGTAGCTCATCGCCCTCTTTCTCTCCTGACGCGAGATGACTGCAGATAAAGCAAAAACTTGTCTGATAAAATGACATGCTCACCGATATACACCCCTGCAGCCACATAAACAAAATTTGGTAACACTTCTTTGTTAAATAATTGTTTTTCATCGATACTTCATAATTGATATACACTTTTTGCATTTAAGAGAAACAGAAAAGAAAAGGCTTATTTTATATACCTTGTTTCCGAGGCATCCCATGATACCGCGACTAGTGCAACATATTCTTAAATGTCCTACATATTGAATAAGTTCTTTCTTCATCCATACACTAACAAAAATTCCAACCATTTGTTTACAGGTTACAAGACTATATTTCATCTGATTCGTAGCCAAAGCGACAGAAATTGGGAAATTGTCGTCTTCCTCTTCGGTTGAAGAATCGTCTAAATTGAAATTTGATTCTTGGCATCGAAAACAGAAATCCTTAGCAGCCTTCCTTTCCATTTCGAGTACGCAGTTACAACTTTTTAGCCTCTTTCCGTTCAATTTCTTGAAAGTTTTCTTAATCTTCTTTAAAGAAGGCTTTTGAAAGAACAATGAACCACCAAATGATGCAGTCGGTCTTAATCCATTAGAAGAGAAATCTGAAGGACCGTTTAACGATTGATTTATTAAGGCAAGCCATTTTGCAGCAGGTTCATTGTCTTCTAATACAAGCACATTTCCAGCATTCAAAGGGACAATCTCCTGAAAGCTAGAAAGTTTGAAAATCAAAGATTATACTGAGAATTAATAAAAATTGCAGAAAGCACCAACTATACTTTTTTAGTCCCTAATGGTGTAGTCAAACTCAAACGCGTATCGCGGAAAAATAACAGTTTGTTCAAATTCCGCTATGCAGCAGTACTATATTGCCGTTATAGCCTCTATTTGACTATATTTTATACTAAACAACGCATTGTGGAACAATAGCAATTTGTTCAAATTCTTCTACACTATAGCGTCGTTAAACTATATTAAACGACGCTGGTGCCTAATAAATCACATCATGCTACTCAAATTTCTTCAATAGTTCAAGCAAACAACAGAAAATGCACCAACCTATATTTCCAAATGAGACAAGTAAATTTATTTAACGACGGACAAGTCAAAAACGTTACGGTGAAGGATATAGATGTTATTCTTCGGATAAACCGAAACTAAGGATCCACAAACAAATGATTTATAGTCTTTTCTTTTGCAAAACAACATGAATTATGACATCGATGCGCTCGTGCACATAGATAGAAAGCTTACCCTAAAACATACATATCTGGTTCATTTTGAACCTGAAGAAAATCACTCAGATCAAGGTTTCCACTGGGACATTGACCTCCAACATTCCATGTTGCAGCAAAAACTCTGATTAAAAAAAAAAGCACAAGTAAATTACATGATTGTCGATACCGTCGCAAAGATTGTAACAAAAAGAAGTTATAAGAAAATCTTATATTTACCTGAAATTCTGAACTGCTTCACAAGAAGACATGGAAGATACTGAGCCTTGATTTTGGATAGATAAATCAGAAAGTGCTTCTGCAACAAAACTCAACCTATTATCAAACAATATAATAAAGGAAAAGGAATCTCTATACAGTAAAAGAAAAGAGTATATTGTGGATAAGGAAGAAGAACAGAGAAAGAAAAGAAATTATACATATAATTCATTTTTGCACACCAGCTTAAAGATTAAAATTGAATATATTCTAAGATTTGGATCAAATCACAAGATGTTCCACCTTATCTTATAATTTTTCGTGTAAATCAAGTCATGACATGCCATCATCTAACATCAATTATTTTTTCAAATTTTCATAAATAAATTAAAATTGCTAAAAGAAAAAAAAATGATGATAAATTATCTCAACCATTGATTATTTATACATATGGATAATAACATATCACCTAGCAAAAAACAAAAGGTATATTATTTTCTCAATCCTCACTTATTATCTCTTAATAGTGAAGATAAATTTATATCCAAAGATGCAAATGAGAAGTTATGGTAATTAACAAAAGAAAATAAATGCACCATTTTGTTTCATTTATTACACTAGCAGAAAAATTAAAATAAACTTTGGTTGTTCCATTTATAATTTATGAAGCACGGACACACGACACAAATACTTGAATGTTGACACTGATAATATTTTAAAAAAATGACATAATTCAATGGTTGACACCGATAATATGTTATGGTGGGGTCAATGTTGTGTCAGTGTCGGACATCACCAGAATACGTCTAATCCAAAAAGTTTCCATGCTTGATAGTTTATAGCTAATATAAACTTTCTATAATCTGTTATGCCAGCTAATTATCTCTTTATCTTTACAGATAGGATATGTATTTTAAAAATATGATCATGCTTTATATACATAAGATAGAAGAACAAAAAGGTTCCATACTTTAAGTCATAAGGGAACCAAAGAAGTTATAAATATATTCTCCAAACATAAAAAGTAATGATTCATATTAGCATTCTATTCATATAAAAAGTAGTGATTCCATCTTTTCAGGAAAGCAATTTGAACTATTAAATTTAATCTCCAAAATAAAAATAACAAAAAATAAGATGAAGATTTACATTGTCTATGCTTGTCACACATTAAAAAAGAAAAAAAGATTATTATTCTGACATTAGAGATTGCAAGAATATTTTATTGTCTGCCTCTAATTTAGATGAACTAGAATGAATTTGACCAATCGCTAGTTCAGTGGTGATTGGCGATGAACTTGGTAGGGAGGATCACGGTTTAATTCCCGCAACTGCGATCGAGAGGGGGGCAGGAACACTTGATGTCAGAATTAACCCCCGAACCAGACTAAACTCGTGGTGAAAGAAAAAAAAATGAATGAATTTGAAATAGAACTCAACTCACCATGAGAATCAATTGAACCTCTTTCCATTGTTCTTCCAATTCTTTCTCTCATGGTCAACACTTTCCAGATAAATGACTGATTAGAAAAAATAATTACAAAATAATTAGCATTATGTAATAAACTTTACTCAACCAAAATAAATCATCAAAACATTATAAAAAAATTTATATAACAGTAATTTAGAGATTCAAACACACACGAAATCGCGAAGAAAAACAGAACAATAAAAAAAAGAAGAAGAAGAAATTAATTAACCTGTTTTTTCCTCTGTTGATTGCTTGGCATCATATCAGAAACTGCTTGTGTATCCTCAAATTCATTATCCATCTAAATTTTTAGTAAAAGTGAGTAAATTAATGGATTCAAAATTAATCAATGCATTTTGATCCAAATAATGAATTGATCAATTAACAAAAATACATTTTCTCTCAGTAATCATTCAAAAACAAAATACATATTGAAGGAATTCATGCATAGATTTAGGATCCAAAAACATAAAAAATGGCATTCACAAAGAAGCAAATCTGAGTCATTTAAAAATCATTGCTTAAGATTTAAGAATGTGTTAAAAGGTTAAATGTGATTCTTATATCAATAAACTTCTCAATTATGAAATAGAATAGATATTTTGAGGAGAAAATCAAAAAGGGGAAAAAGGAAAAAGAACCTGAAGAAGAGAATTGTTGTTGTAGAAGTGAAAACTGTGATAGTGTAACAAAAAAGAATCATGAAACATACATATATATACGAATACAAGTATTTGATGATTTCAAAAAGGATACAATACAAGAGGAGACAGAGAAAATATAGGTATGTATAGGTACAAATGGAGAGAGTAGGGTGTGTTTGTTTCTTATGCAAAAATTTGGAATGGAAAATTTAGGAAAATTAATGAAAACAATAAAGGAAATAGTCAAACAAAAAGGGGAAGAATGGAATAGAATCTTATATTTTTCCTTTTTTTTGTTGTTGAAAAATAATCTTATGTTTCTTTAATTACATTTATTATTAGTAGTAGTATTAATTAAAAATGTATTCTATTGGTTCAAATGGATTCCGTCACTTCTTTTTTTACAGATTTTAGTGCGATAAGAAATTTCACATTGATTGCAAGATGATCTAAATATGTATTTATAAAGTAGAGACAATCTTCATCTTATAAATCGAGTTTTATATGTACAATTACGTCCAAATCTCAATTATAAGATGGTATCAAAGTTTAGAGGTAATTCTCACCTTAATTACGAACAGTCTCACATTGACTGCAAGATGATGTGAATATGAGTTTTTTTTTATAAATGATGTGAATATGAGTTTATAAAGTAGAGGCAATCTTGACCTTATAAATGGGTTTTGTATGGTTGAGTTAGATTCAACTCTCAATTCTAAGATGATATCAGAGTGTAGAGACATTTCTCACCTTACAAGCGGACTATTTCTTTTGTCGGGAATAAGATCTAATAATCTTTTATTGGAAACAGGGCCTAATAATTCAGAGTTTACACAGTGTGGACAAAGATTATTTAAGTTTTAATTTATGATAAGTTCTAACAAATGATTTTTAATTGAAATTATTTACCAATTGATTTTTGATTGGATTGGAACACTTTGAACAAATGATTTTATATTTATATACGGAATTATAAATATTACTTGAAATTTACATAAATAATAAGAATTGTGGATTCAAATCCAAAGTATCGGAGATATTTATCCCACAATTTTGATATTTGCAAAGTGAACTAGATTTTTTTTCACCACTACTATTCGGTCAACTGGATCGCTTAATAGTTCAGGGGTCCGTTCTAGTGTGATTTCAGCCACTCTAGATCGCAGTTATGGAGATAAAATTGTGACTAAATACAACGTCAATCTTCACTACCAACTAACTATTGAACTAGAATTTACGGATAAAAATATCGTAGGAGTATTATTAGAGGAAAAAAGGGAGAGCTTTGTTTGAGGTTGATTAAATGGTGAGAATTGTCTTTGAAGTTTGAACCTAGTCATTTGTGTACTACTAGTAGTTTGACTGATAATAAGGGTAGAAAAGAAAACAAGTTAACTTTCAGTTATTTGTTGTGACTATGTAAGAGGAGAGAGAGTAACCAACCCCACGTGTGAGTGTGGCTGGCTGCCTCTGCAAATAAAATCACAACAGTGAAATGGGCGGTTTGTGCTATGTTTCCTGTGTGCGTGACACCAAAAGGTTGCTTCTTCTACCTTGTGTTATTCAATTAAATGTGGCCCCTTGATTCAAATATACTCCCACCGTTTCAAAATATAAGTCATTTTAATTATATTACACAAATTAAGAAATGTGGTTAATGTTATATGGAAAAGATGAATTGTGAGTTAGTCTAGAAAATTGTCCTTCATTAATGGTATGAGAAAAATAAATTGAAGAATTGAAAGAAGAAAGATAAATAAATAGTTAAAGGTTTAATAGGAAAAAAAATCATTAAATGTTTCATTGGTAATGTAAAGTGACTTATAATTTGGTACAAATTTTTTTCTTAAAGTGACTTAATTTTTTTCTTAATTTTTACATTATAATTTTCCGTCGACTCTTATGTGTTTTTTGTGTGTAAACTAGTATTAATTAAATCTCTACTAGTTTTTATATGTCATTATGCTTTTATTAAAAAAATAGTATTAAAGAGAGTTCGATTCCTATTAGCTTGAGCATGCAGCAGCGTTAAAATTTTTAAAGAGTATTTACTACTAATTTGAGTCCCACATAAATCAAAAAATAAATCTCTGCAATTACGCGCAAAAAATATCTAATTTACAGGAGAAAAAAATACTAATTAAATCCAAGAACTAATGAATTTCTTTTTATATATGGGTGTAGAAAAACTATATAAAGTTTTCTCACCTTGGGCTGATCCCCTACGGTTTCTAGATATTTTAGTTTGTCCTCCCTACTATTTGCATGTTACTCCTCATAATTTTAAAAAAATTGTAAATTTGCCCCTCCTTGAAAATACCATTTTAGATCTATATTACTAATTAATTACTTCTCTTCTTTTCTTTTCGTTAATTTATTTTCTTACCAATAATATTGGTACAAAGTTTCCACAGTCGTTAGGGATGACTAATCTCCCTCGGAGAATCTGTAGGACACACAAGGTGGGTTCTCCTCTCCCAACTGAATTTTCTCCATAACATGAGACAACAATCAAATCCCGACCACATGCTTAAGAGGGTCAAAACTCTTACTACTAGGACCAATTGTTGGTTTCTTTTCGTTAATTCTATTGCATGCATGGTTGATATATTTTACCTGAGGTGTGTGTCATTTGAAAAAAAAAATATTAAGGAAAATATATATTTTTTATGCAATCATGATTTCTATGAAAGTAATCAAGAGCACTATCATACACGAATACTTATCACGTTCATCATCGTAGTACCTTGGTAAAAGTTTGTTTTGGATTTCGTTTCCACCACCATGGAAAATATATAAAGTAGATTCTCTCATTTTAACCAAGTTATCTCTATATATAAAAATCAGTAATATATAACCACTTACTTAATACTAGTATAAAATATATATCATTTGAATCAATTAATTAATAGTTGTTTTGGATTATATTTTAGAGGTATGACAATATGCTAAATGGAATGTGATTTAGGGAACAAAAAGAATAATTTTGAATGTGATTTACATTTACTACTAATTTATGTAATTTTTTTGTGCTAAAGAATTCAAACTTTCACTTTCACATATCATCATCATATTATCATAATATAATGAAGATTTCAATTCAAGTAAAATCTTTTAAGGACCCTTATAATAGTACTCCTATGTAGTACTTCATTTTTGAATTAAATACGTACTTTTGGATTAATAATAGAGTTGAAAAGTGGTCATAGTCCAAAGTTATGAATGAAGTAGACCCTTTATGAAATTTTTAAAAAGCTAAAAACCTTAGGGCTACAAATAAATTAGAGACTCTTCCAAATGGATGAATGGACAGTCAAAGTCAAGAGAATGGGCCAATCTCAAAAGACAAGTAACTGAATGAATCTAGGCGCTTCTCAGCCAAATGATATTGATTGAATCAAAATCAACAAAAAAACAAAGACTGAAAATTTAAGCTAGTTATAAAGTTGCTCCTAAAATATAGTATGGTCCCAAAGATGATTTTCTGTCATAAATTTTTTATTTTTTTAACTCTTTGGTTTTTAGGGGAATGAGACTTTCGTAGTCCAGAGTTCGGACGTGAGACAATTAAAGTTTGACCAAGAAATTATTTCACCCAAAAATCGAACTTGGATTCTCCTAAAATTCGTCCTTTTGGTGAAGCTCGTAAATTATTAATTTAGATGTATTTGTTGTATCGCCTATTTATTTTTTTTCATAACTTTTGTCTTTCACCTTTAAATCTAAAATTAGAGTCCTATTTATTAAGTGATTGATTTTGTTAAATTCAATTGCAGGTAAACAAGAATAGGAGAATTGAAAGTACATTTAAACATAAATTATCATTCATTAATGAAACTCCTTTTCCTTTACTAAGTCTCTAACTTTTGTGGTACTACGCCACCCTGCAAAGAGACGAAAGCCAGCCTAGAATAACACCAAAATGGAGGCAATTTTTTCATTGATAAAAGCACATCATTCTCCCCAAAATAAAGGGTCACCATTTTTTTGCTTTTTATGTGACAAAGTGGGCCTAATTCACTCCCACTTCACGGACACATTCCTTGATGTTCCTCCTTTCATGCCTCATAACCCAAAACCAATATCTCAATAACCCAAATTTCAAGTTATCATCACCATTTTTCAAGCTATCTCTTCTTCTAAAGAATAGGACAATCAATTCTCTCAATGACCCTTTGTCCCATTCTTTTAACATAATTGAAATCAATTGTTCCTTTTCTTTTTCTAATAAAAAATTATACAATTCAACAACAACAAAATTAATTAAGAAAATAATAAATATTAAAAGGACAAAATTGTCTAATGATGTTTCTTCTCTACATTAGAAATTACTCTGGATACTCCAAAATAGTCTCACATCGCTTGGTAATCGATGAGGCTAATTAAGGGTAGTTTATATACAACAGTCCACCTTTCGAACCACTGAGACGCCTTTTTCACAAAGGACAAAACCGTAACAAGTTAACCCCAAATCGGACAATCTCTCAGACATGTAGACTTGAGGTCGGATCAGAACATTGACACCGTCTGTGGGAAACGAAACCGCGCACACCTTTCAAATTAACCACAGAGATGCCTTTTCTAATGAAACCGCGCACACCTTTCATACCACTGAGACGCCTTTTCTACAAAGGACAAAATCGTGACGGGTTAAATTCAAAGCGGACAATCTCTCAGAAATGTGGACTTGAGGTTAGATCGGAATAGGGAACATTGATTGCAAGAAGTTGGGTTCGAATTCAGATTTCTCCATATCTGCACCACACTTAAAATGTATGAGTCTAACAACCAAACTACTTTAAATAGTTTTTAAATAAATGAAGCTAGATAATTTAGTTCTATTTTATAACATTTGGGTTGATGATGACCCTATCTATAGACAAGTTGTGTCTTTTTCCCCCTGTTCTTACGGATCATGTTATGGAATTTAGTTAAAACCTAGAATAGTAACTATGGCATATGTTTCAGCATGCATGACATCAATTTATCATATTATATGCTCTGCATATTTTGTAAGCTAATATTGTGGTTACAGTGTGGCACACTAATGTCACTATCTGATCTCAGAATTTTGAACATTTGCAATTACTGTTTATTGACTAATTATTCTACAATGAAAGTAATTAAACAATGAAAAGTTTATTCAAATCGCCAAATACATATGTCAGCAGAATCTGATTATTAAAATTTAAAACAGTGATTTGTAATTGGAATATAAAGGTGTCATTTGTCAAAATATGATGTAGCCCCCAGTTTTAAATAGTACTCTGTACTACTATAAAATAAAATAATTAATAAAATAAAAATCTACAGTGCTTATACGGCATGTTTTGAAAGTAATATAATGGTTTTTTTAAGGAGAAGTTTAAATATCCACAATTGTAAAACGATATTCTTTTAAGTCGAAACGGTGTATGTTTGGTTCTATCGTAATAAAAATTGATTTTGAATAAATTTATTTTACATAAAATATGTTGAATGTGAAGTGATTTGTGTTGAAATAAATTCATATAAAAGCGAATTGAACAATAAGTTAGACGTAAAATTTACATTTAAACTCAAAAGCTACAAAAAAAATCATATAATCTAGTAAATAGAAATTTTACACTTAAAGGTGGATAAATGTGTATTCAGAGTTCAAATTCTAACCCCTCTAGATTACCAACTGAGTTAAGCTCGTAATGAAAAACTAAAAAATTTAACTTCAAATTAGAAAAATCAATAATGTCTGATAATTTATAAACTTGTCAAAATTAATTTTACATTTTCAAATCAATTATGTCGCTCCAAAAATACAATTAAACATATATCAAATGAAGCACTCTTGATTACCAAGTGGGCAAGAGAAAATCAGGATCCCACACGCTAAAGATCTATAGCTTCTATGGAAACAATCAAAGGGTGTACAATGTTCAAACCATTCATAAAAAATGTAAGAGAGGCCTTTGATATATATTCAAGAGTCGTTACTAAGAGATAGTCTAACTCTAAATCTTACTAATCAAACAATATTTGTTAGTTTATTTTTCGGTATATTTAGACAAAAATGATAGATACTTGGGTTCTTTAAGTATTTGGTAGTTTAAAGCTCGATTTTTCTGATCGTTGCATATGAAAAAATATTTGTTGGGAGAGAACAACCTCTTTAAATGGATTTCAATTACTTCAAATGATTAACCTTTGCAGTTGCGCACAAGTGATATCTTAACTAAAAAATTAAAGGAAAATTTTACGGAAATCAATTTTACTCTATGATATTCAAACATGTTAAAAATAATTTTTTAAGAATTTATGATTCTTAAATCATGTTTCTGAATAAAGTGAAACCAAACTTTGTTAAACAAGAGAAATTGAGACCAAGCAAGCACTTACTCTTGAATAAAGAGTGTCTTGTCTTCTATCCTCAATATAATTGAATTGAGCAAGCAAGAACTCCCAAAGAGCATGAGATTGTAGGTGTAACGAGTCGAGCAAAGTCAAATAATTGAAGTCTGAACATTACTCATGAAAAATAAGTTGTTCAAATTTCATTCATTTATTTAAAAATAGTGAGAAATTGACTAATTCCTCAAGTTTTGTGAAATTCAAATAGACGGTAAACTCTTTCTAAGAGTTTTAATGTTGATGCATGTCCAAGTCAGAGATCGAACCCACACATAGGTCCCGTTTGTTTTGGTTTTTTTTTTAAATGATTTTTATAGTGTTACATAATTTTGTATAAAAACAATTTACAAAGAAACTTTTTATAAAAGTTTTAAATGAAAATTTGATTTGAATAATTATTCTTAAAATGTTATTTTAGATATTTCATCATTTTATTGAAACTTTTTTTTATATCAAAATTTCAAAAAAATCATTTATTTTTGAAGTTATTTCAAATAGATTTTCATAAAATCGTCTTTGAAATACAACTTTTTGAAAAAAATTTGTGATTTTGACTATGTTTTATGTTTATGTTTTATGATGTTAAAATTAGTGTTTCAATTTTAAAACAAAACGAATCATAAAAACTTGTAATATTTTAAATTTTCTCTTTTTTAATAAAGTAAGAATAAAAAAACTTAATTTATCAATATTTATTATTTTTTAACTCATTTACAAAACTTTAGGTGTGTTTGATTCGCAAACCAGCAAGTACTGCACAGAACAGTACAAGACAGAACAAGATAGTAGGACAGGACAAAATTGTATTAGAGAGATAGGGCGGCAATATTTTTTATATTCGAATATAAAATTGGTATTTTCGTATTTCTTATACTTGTACCGTGGACAAAAGGTTGTCATGTGGTTCTGTGGGGATAAAAATTCTTGTTTTTGTCATGTCCCTTGCTAAATATTTTCTCTAGTCTCATAATCAGTTTCTTAATTAAACAAGGTACAACAATAGTTGTCCAGTTCAATCCTCTGTTTTTAAGCAGATCAAAATAGAGTCTAGGGCATTTTTGTGGGTTGGATCGATGTTCTTCTTTAGGAACCTGAAAGCTATGGAGTGTCCTTCTAAACTTGAGATTAGAAGTGATTCTCTATTATGTAGTGTCTGTTTTTTGTTTTGTTCAATAGTGTTCCGCTTATATAAAGCGTCTTTGTTTTGTAGTTCCGTTTTTCACAACATTGTTTGCCTTATGCAGAAACCGGTTGCCCTTAAAAAAATATATAATTTCTCCCCTTAAGTTGAAGAGGGCAGCTCCCCTTCTTCATACAAAGAAATGTTGTTTGGCTAGTCCTTGGTATCATTTCTTCTTTGCTTACAAAAAATGAAAGCCTTTTTTATTTTCCATTCCTCGCCTACTTAATTGTTTTTTCTTAATTTCTTTTTTCTTTTGTGAGTAATTAGTTTTTCTTACATAACGAAAATGAGAAATACATGTCAGTCACGATAACGTATTGACCCCTTCAGGTCACAATTTTCCATTGACTTGTTGACTTGATTCTATTAATCACGAAGCTACTATAGTTAAATAATAGAGCTCAATTTAATCAAGAAATGAAACACCTATTCTTTATTGAATTTGATCATTCTTCAACTAATGTATTCATACAAACCTAATAATACCACACTGGATACACCCTCAGTTTCTTATTGAATACACATAATACATCCTCAAGTAAAAGAAAAGAAAAAAAAAACATGTACTATAAATTATTTGTAGGATGCTAAGAATTTTATTTTACACACTAAAACAAAACTAATAGATAAGAATTTGGATCCTTGCTACCGTGGAACAACATCAAAGTCGTTGATCAATATTTAAATTCAAGTTATACTTAACTAAATTTTGATCCAACGGCTTTGTAGTTGCTACACACGATCCAAATATATAAAGTAAAGATGATTGACCGCTAATTACAATTAGTCGGGAATGGAACCCCACAAGCACTGGCGACCCTTCTAGCACCGGGAGAGTTAACATATTGTTTGAGGCTTGGATTTTTCATGTAACCACAAAGGCATGGCCTTTGCTCTCTTGCTTTCTGGCAACAAGTACTTGTTGGTGGAGAAGAAGTTGTGATTGGTCCTAAACAAGGGCTGAACTCTACAGGGCTACAAGTAAGTGCCTCTGCCATGTGATCCCCCAAAATCACTATTGCTACAACTGCTGCTGCATATAAAAACTTAGACGACATACCATAGCCAGAGTGTTTCTTCATGTTCTTCTCTTTGTTGTGATTATGTAGTATGTATTGTGTTGAATTGGAATATTAATTGGTTTGAACTAAAAAACTATAATTTGTGTCTTTTATATAGTCAAATGTTTGATAACGTGTGGATGGACTGTGGGCCATGCAATGAAATTTAGTAGCCGTGTTGAAGGGTTTGTATATATTTTGGTCTTTGGATAGAAAAATAAAACTAAAAATAATATATATATATATATATAACATTTCATGCACACTTAATTTATATGACTTTTAAATTGCTATTTTTAATTCACATGAATTTGATGTTATTAGACTTTTAAACATTATAATGAATCTTTTGCTCCAGTTATTAGCAATTCAGTCTTACTACTGGTCAATAAAAGTTACGCGTGAAACAATGACGAAAATGATAGAATGACAATTTTATGAAGAGTTATTGACAAGGAAAAATAAAAGAAAGAAAAGAGAAACTTCCTAAACCCAGCTTCTTTTTATGTTGATGCAAAAACAGAGAAATTGATTAGTGTATAAGTAATATACAAATTTTTGTTTTTTAAATACTCCACTCATAAAACATAGTCAATAATGTGAAGGTAAAAACTCAACAACACTGCAATATGATATTCTTTTAATTAACATTTTTCAACTTTTATCGCCAACCAAAAAAGTCACTGTGAAATGATTGAATCCTTTTTACAGAAAAAATGTAAAAATTGAGTGTAATTACAAGGCCAAAATGCTTCGTATTAGTTTTGAGTTTTATCTGGGGCTTTTTCCTTGCCACGAAGTATGTCGCCAAAATGTCCCAGCATGATGCGTCTGAATCTAGTGTCCTCTACCGGTTGTTGTGGTACAATATTCTTGGGAGACACGGCTCTTTCTGACATCAGTTCTGTACCGTCTTTCTTACCGCGCAAGCCACCATCACCAAAGAAGTTGCTCATTGATGACGCAATCCCAATATGAGACCCCATCCCCTTATAACTTGTCCCTGATCTTTCCTTCATAATAATCTCAAGGGCTTCTTTGTGCGCTGGATCCAGTGCATCCAAGTCTTTTAAAAGGTTTTGTATAGCAGGCACGAGGTAGTCTCTAATACTGTTTGCAGAAAGATCTGTATGATAAAGAGTAATTAATGATGCTTGCTGTAAGAAAGCAATGTTAAAAATCAGAAAAATATAGTTTCCAATTCCTGAAAAATAAATGCAATTCGCTATTATTATGAGCACTAATGGACTATATAGTACCAGATAGAGCATATAGTTGAAAATTGAAATTACAACTGATTTACCATTAGAGAGGTGATGATATTTTGTGAAGGATATATTCGAATTGCTATGAACAAAGATGGACTGCACCCACTTTATTTTTTCCAAAGTGAAAATGTGAAATAGTAACTTTTTTTAATCCAGGAATGGACTCGGGGAATCCCCATATCTAGTAGCCTTAGGATTAATCCCCGAGTTAACAAGAGCTAGGAATGTATTCACAATTTTGTTTTGACAAGGTAACAGTATCCATATATTAAACACATCATTATTTATTATAATCTCAATCTCTCCTTAGTATAAATATAAATAATAAATATTGACGTGCCAGAACATTTGCAATTAGCAATAACAATGTAAAAGTTTTTTGCATTGATGGTACATACAATGACCAAATTCAGGTTTTCAGAAAAACTATGGCAAAACCATGTGATATTATTATTATTACTAGTGTTACACCATGGCTTGAATACCAGAAAATACCTTGAGAAAATGATATACATAAGAAAGATTAATATATGTCATGGAGCAAACCTGTAGCATCCAGAGCACGGATTGCCTCGCAAAATGCATTGGCTCTTTCTTGCCGAAGCTTCAAATCAATTGAAGTAGTAACCGGCACAGCTGTAAGTTGAGCAATCTTGGACAAAAGATGTGCATCAAGGTTAAGAAACAAACAGCGGAAATTAAGAAACATTGAAAGCCAATAGAAAATGAGACAGAATGTTGAGAGTCAGGAAATAAAAAACAAGCTTCATGGGATCCATCTCAGATGAAGTTAAGGATATAATCTCTAAGTTGTTCTGTTGTATGAGGTACTGCAACCACCAACGCATGAATGACAGCAATAGTAGCTTCATGGGATCCATCTTCAATAAAAGCACCCATTTGAACACGTATCTTGTCAACTATCTACAAGAGATCATGATTTTTGTCAGGAGTTTAAACTTAGTCAGCATTAACTTCATATCATTAAAACCCAAGGACATATGCTAGCAAGTAGCAACAGATACCGTCTCATTTTTGAAGTGTTGAGCGACAGCACCAAATGCATCAATGCTGGCGCATTTCACATCAAGGTCTTGTTCAGATCCAAGAGTAACTAAGGCAGGCAAAGCATGAGTTGAAGCAACCTTTGCATCAATATATGGCACCTATTAATGAAGTCCTCCATGTTAGTGTTGGCATTAATATGAGATCTAAAGATAGACTAAGAAAAGAGTATGCTTACAAGAACTTTGAGAAGTTTCGCAGCAGTTATTTTCATGTTCATGTTAGAGCTAACAACCATTTCCCACAGTATCTCAAATATCATACCATGGTTTTCTTCATATATGCTGCATTATAAATAAAATTCATGACCCAAATTGGCAAAAGACTACTATCAATTTTGAAAATATTATATATATAATAGGCGGGGTATACAAACCAAATGAATCGGATAGCATTAATAATTTCAAGGGTGTGTTTGGCTGGTCGATTTTCCTTGGAATTGTCTTCAAGTAGCAACTTTCTCGAGTAATCTGCTAATTCTTTGCGTTTTCCAGGTGCACCCAAAACACCAGCTAACAGAAGTGGTAAGACACAAGATGTAGCGAGCCTCTCGGAAACAGAAGATCTTGGTCTCAAATCTACAAGCAAACTGTCAAATATATAGCAATTATGTAAAAGTTCACAAAAAAATTGAAGAATCATAATAACCTTTAATTCTTGAATGAATGGAACTAGGAAAAAAGGTCAAATCGGCATCATCCCCGACTGCTGTTAAAAATACAGGTAGCATGATGCATGTCACATAGGTATCCCCAAACCTTTCAGAAACAGATAACAGAAACTGCAATTATGCAACTTCAATCAGAAATCATTCAGTTGCTTATTTTACTTAACATACAGCACAAAAAAAAATTCATAAAATATAGATGACTAACCTTTGAAATTCGGCTTCGCAGATTATCTTCTTTCCATGGTAACAAGCAAGTCAATTGTATCAATTTAGGAAAGCACTCAACATGCATCCATTCAAATGAATCCCATTTAACATTTCCCCTAGAAAAAGTTGAAACCAATCAAGATCGGTAGTTTTGACTTTTGACAATGTCATCATGCATAGTTTGTGATTCTGCACATGCATCTCTGCAATGCTTATACATTAGAATATGAGTAAAGCATGCAAATCTAGTGAGTTCTAGACACAAGTCCTGACAATACCACCTATTTGTCCATTCACTTAACTCTCTTTATCCAGTATTCCAACCAGTAACTCGTGGGTGCAAGGGAAGGATGAAACACTCGAGAGCCAGATGTCAGTTCAATTAATTCCTTCACAAGTCCTATAATTAATACTAAAAATTGAACAGTTTGAGCGAATAATACCTTGCATATAATTCAAGTGATGTGATAGAAAACATAAATTGCGTAGTTTCTAAGGTGGATGAGAAGGGGCATGTTTCAATTGCTTTTTGTTGCACCAAAGAAAGCAACTCGGCCAGCATTCTCAATAGAACATCTATATTCCAGCGCTCTCTTTCCCCCAACACATGTAAATGTGACTCTATACACCCTTCAACTACAGAAAGAGGTGGACAGTGCTGCAATTACAGGAACAAAATTCTACTGAGAAATAAGGACTTAGTATGAATTTATGGGTCGCAAAGGAAAATTGAAGGCATAAAGGAAAACATGTACCTGAGCAGAGCTGCAAATATGAGAGAGTAAAACCCCCAAAACGTGGTCTAATTTGTTTCCCCACTTTATAACTGCAGGAACGAATTCCTTGAGAGTAGTTTCCACCACCACTCCTGAGGGATCACATATCAATTGGAACATCAGCTCCTCCACCTAACAACAAATAAAACAAAGAATTGGAGCAACTCTTTATCTTCATTCCGTTTTTAAAAGAAAAAAGAAAGTGTCTTAATTTTTATGGTAAGGTATATAAAGCTTCATTCCCTACACTGCCCCGTCAACCTGTATCTGAGCTTACATTGCAGCCAATTCTCTCAAGTCAGAAATCTTCTCCATGATTGCCTCGAAGCATATATAGTGAGGCTGACCTTGAAATATTTATCCACGTTTGGGAAAAGCGGAAGCAGCTTAGCCAAATTATGAGCAGCAGCCTCTCGAACAATAGTGGCAGAATCTTCTATTAGTTGTTGCACAATTGATAAAATAAGAGAATCCCGAATCTCTGGGCGTACAAATTCGGCAAGCTCTCCACATGATTGAGCAACGAGCAGTCTACGTTCCTCATACATGTGATTTATCTGAAATCCATAACACCGAAAAACTGAAAACAAGGTTCCTAGGTCAGGATGGTAAGGAGTACGTCAAAACATAAGGTCAGAATATACTTGTTCCCAGCACTGAGGAAGCAATTCTGTTTCTGTTCTCATTTCTCCAACATTCTTTGCAAGGCTGACACATGCCTGAAATGATCGTAGTTGTATTCATTCAAAACCAAATTATTTAATCAGCTTATAAGAAGCCAATATAACTTACATCCATTATTATTCGTCTCTGTTGTTCATCAGGACGCTTTATTAAGTTAAATAATGTGTGGGTCAAAGAATCTCGAGTCCTGCCATCTGGGTGGTACTCAATTGCACACATCATTAGAGGAAGGAGCTCCTGCAACCAAACTACAGTGATGCAACATATATTGTACGTCATTTAAGTGTAAATAAAATTAGAGAGTTGCAAACCTCGCGGTGGTTGATGAGAACATAAGGAACAATTTTAGGCAAAGCATCTGCCAGTATCTGAATGGTTCTTAATCCCTGCCATAGTATTCATATATATAAGAACACAAAAATAAATGTACATGAAGAAGTAGACAGACAAATATCCTTCATTAAAATGTTTGTGAGTTTGACTTTCGCTTATTCCTTTCAGGGAGGGGGTTGGGATTTATACTCGGTATATGTACACAAGAACTGCATTACATGCAATGAAAACCAGGGACAGATAGTACTAGTTTAATAATTAATTTTAACACTAGAATAAGCCCTTACCAAAACTAGTTCTGACAATTCAGTTTCACTGAATTCAGGAAGAGATTAATTATGTATCCACTATCAATGTGACATCTAAGCCTGTTACCATATTTCTTAGAAATTGGGTTGGGCCAAACTCAACCTTACAAAATCGGCTTGTAAGGTGAGACCTGCCCAAGCTCTATAAACACTACGGCCATATCTCTAGGAAATGTGGGACTAATTCCACCCCTTCACAACTAGCACAACGAAGGTGTATAGCCTGCAATGAAGGCAAACCAGATGCCGCAATTAGGCAACTAGAGGCAGGCCGCAATTAGGCAGCTAGAGGCAGGCCGCAAATAAGCAGCTAGGAACGGACCGCAATGAAGGTGGAATTTCCAACATACCCCCTCACGCTCGGGCCCCGATGAGCCTGAAGCGTGGACAATGCAGGAAGCCCAACAACAGGTCTAGGATAGGATCTGATGTATCTTAGAATTTGGGTTGGGCCTAATCCAACCTTAAAATATTGGCTTGTAAGGTGAGAGCTGCCCAAGCTTTATAAACACCACATAGGTCATATTTGTAGGCAATGCGAGGATAAATCCACCCCTTCACACCCAACCCAATGAAGGCAATCCAAATATCACAAGGGCCACATGAAGGCGGAATTTACAACAATATTATTAAAGGAATTCGAGGTTTCGTTTTTCAGTTTTCACTAATATTACAAAATATGATTGAATGATAAGCTAAAAGAACTTGAATCTTGCTAACTAGTGTCTAAAAGGCACTAAATATGGAAATGATGAGTGATTCATTGAAAATTTTAAGATTTAATATATATTTTTTGACATATCAATATTTGATATTTTAGTAACTTAAAAAATTGTATTTTAATTACTATTTTCTATTTTGATTTGCTAGTGTGACTTATAACACTATAGCATCTGACAAATTAAACAAAAAAATTAAAGCTAGGCTAAAAGAAACCAATAAGTAATGGTATATGAGGATTTGATCAAGGTAGAATGGACTTGCCATCTTCTCAAATATTGCTTCATCATTTACACTTTCTGGTTTAGAATGTAGACTGCTACCCCCTCCTTGCTTGCCACCATTTTTCTCAGAGATATTTTCAACAATTTCAGAAGCAGTGTTTGTATGTGCTGGATTAAATAAATCTAGTTGTGAATCTGTGTGTTTATCAGCAAACTCATTAAGAGTTTGAAGAGCCGGCGATTGAACGTCTTCATTGCGTACAACATCCAATGCTGAATCAACAGAATGAGAAATTGCACCTTGGTCCTCCAGCATCTCAATAACTTTGTCTTCAGTCTGCATAAGTTCATTTTCAGAACTGCCAAAAATTCCATGTTCTGAAGCTCCTCTACCCTTTTCCTTCAACCGTCCAATTTCCAACTGTAATTTCTTAATTTCTTCCTTGTACTTATCTAAAGACTCGGGCAGAACATTATCAGCATCATTAATAACCAGATTATTTCCGGAATTGAACCTTTCAGTATGCATTTTCAGATTACTGATCTGAACTCTACTGTCATGGAGCTCCTTTCTTTGATTCTCCAAGGACTTCTTTAAAACTTGAACCTAAAAGTTATTATTAGTATACAATTCATGATAGAATATTATTATTGTTTGACAGAATAATATTGAAGTAGATAGAAAATACCATTTTCTCTTTCTGCTTAAGATCTTCTTGAAGTGCACCCAAGGATTTAGTTAATGCTCTTATTTTAGCATCAGCCAAATCTTTTCCCTTCAACAAGCTCTCCTTTTCTTCATTCAGGCTCTGATTTTCCTTCAACAATGCGTCATTTTCTCGAACTTGGGCAATTTTTTCCTGCATATCCGTTCACGTGCGGTTCAACATAAACAGTAATTTGGAAGCAATATTGCAGGATCAATATAATATGCTAACAAATTTACCTTTAAAAATAAATTCAAGCTAATCAGTTCCACTACATTATACAGAGTAACCGAACTTTAATTTTTTAAGCATAAAGAGAACTTTGAAACTAATATTTATTTTAACAGAAATTATTTTGACAAAGTTAATTTTCTTTGTACAGAAGTAATTTTACAGTTACGAGAAGATAGTGTGAATTTGGGGAAGCGAAATCCACACATCATAATCTTCAAAGTTAACAAGGAAAGCAAATTAAAAGAAGTGGCCAATGCAATAACATACAGTTAAAATATAGGTATGTGTACTACAAGACAAAATAAAACAAAAACCCCCCAAATTAAGAAGCCAAGTGGAACTAAGACATCAAATATTATGCATAATACAAGTCAAAATAAAAAGTCCCTAAATTAAGAATCCAATTCAATGAGCTAGTTTGACTACTCCACAAGTTAAATAATGACCTCTGCGTCCCCGCAAGCATTGCTCAGTTGGTAGGGACAGAGGGTCAAACCGTAGATACTCCAAGGGTGGAATTTCTAGCCAGTAAACTACTTGACCAAAAAGTAAATAAATAAATAAATAATGACCTCTGCCGCCTCTGAGTTTGATGAAAGATATTGATAATAATAATGACGCAACGCATCTGAAATTGATGCATTTGTATTTTGCCAAATATCCAAGTTCTGATCCGTAACCTACAGTAACAAAAAAATAGTTATTATTGCAAATAATTTGAATCATGATGAATGATATTGAATATTGATACCTCTTCATAGAATGTCATAGCAGTGAGTCGATAACCGGCTATAAGCAAATATTCTTTAACAGCACAATTGAGATCTCGACGCTCAGTATCCTTCAATGGACCTAAATCAGCGAATGAAATTTGTTGTTGAGTTTGTAATTCACCACCATCACCATCATGTATCACTGAAACATCTCTACTTGACTTGGTCATTGCATCATCATTAATAATATTACATTCTGTTTTTGTTTGCAATTCGTCTTTCAGTTTTGTAATGTCTTCTTGTGCTAAACGCAGTTCGTAATCAGTTATGGCTAACTTTTCTTCAGCTTCTTCTTTATTTTGTAGTAGTGTTTGTGGATCTGCCACTACAAAAATGCAATTGCAATTGATTAATAATAATATTCAATAATTTTATCGATTCAAAATTAAGAAGAGAGAGAGAGGGAGATACGTGAGAGGGAGTTGAAGCGAGAGATTTGATTGGGAGAGAAACGAGAAGGATCGGAGAAGAATTGTTGGAGACGAATGGATTGATCGATTCGTCCATCGTCAAGAAGTTCGTGAAGAAGTTCAAATGCAGTTAGAATGTAATTTTCTTCTAATAGAAAGTTAACAACGCAATTGCATAGTGATGATTTCCCAATTTCCATTGTTTCGCATTTTGGATTTGGATATAATTCCATTTTCTTTCTTTTTCTACTCACAGATCTCATAATCGCCATGCTTTCTTTCTAACACCAATCAATTCTGCGCGCGCTTTTCGCGTTTCCCTCTTAGACCAAACAAACCCCAAACCAAAAACAATTTACACCCTCAACTTTTTTTTTATCAATATTAAAAACAAAAAATATCTCATTGTTAAGGGTGGCATTTAGCATGCACAAGTCTTAAACTTGTGCACCATGCACTAATTTAGATCAATCATCAGATCTTGCAGTTACACTGTATTTTATCATATGTCTCTCACACTAGATCTAACCAACCACTTCTGTCAAAGTCTTTTTTCCTTCTTGATATTCATAACCATGTTCAATGACCTTCATAATCTTAAAATAAATTCCATAAAATCAAAAATAGAAATTTTCATTCTTTAAGCATAACCCAAAAAATCAAAATCAAAACAAAGAAAATAAATTTAAAAAAATGAAGGAATTTTGGGAGTTTTATGAAGGAAATTTCTGGAAATTAAACCCAAATTTTTTTCAATAAGCTTTTTCTTAGATCTATAAGATTTTTTATCAGTATTACCATCTTTGTAGACCTTCATCTTCTTCTTGTAGAGCTTCATCATCTTCATAGAAAAATTCCAGTAAATCAAAAATCTAAATCTAAAACTTTTCATTCCTTAAACAAAACCCAAAAACTCAAAAAATCTAAACATAGAAAATAAAAAATGAATGAAATTTTGGATCTTTATGAAGAAAATTCTTGAAAATTAAACCCAGAAAACACAATTTATAAATATTCAAATATGGAAAACCTCATAAGGTTATTACTTTGTCTTTTATTTCATAACACAACAAGTCATGGTTTTCTTTGTTCTTCAAATTGTTCTTAAAACCTCCACTGTCTTTGTTTTTCTTTTACAAATTTCGTTTTTTCTTTTTTAAGAAATTTAGTTTGATAATATTGAAGTTGTTTATTTGAATAGTAGTCAAAGATGTTGTTTTTGGGTGTTTGAGGTTGATGATTATGTGGCATTGGGTGTTTGAGGTTGTATAGAACAATAGATCTTTTTTATTAAAGTTTAAAATAAAAAATAAAAAAGGAAGAAACTCTATAATATAGTACATTATTTCCATAATAGGAAAAGAAAAGGACAAAAAACAATCAATTTTGCAAGTTGGGGGTATTGAACCCATGACCTCAAAACCAATGTTGGGCACAAGTGATATCTTAACTAAAAAATATTTGTTGGGAGAGAACAACCTTTTTAAATGGATTTCAATTACTTCAAATGATTAACCTTTGCAGTTGTACACAAGTGATATCTTAACTAAAAAATTAAAGGAAAATTTTACGGAAATCAATTTTACTCTATGATATTCAAACATGTTAAAAATAATTTTTTAAGAATTTTATGATTCTTAAATCATGTTTCTGAATAAAGTGAAACCAAACTTTGTTAAACAAGAGAAATTGAGACCAAGCAAGCACTTACTCTTGAATAAAGAGTGTCTTGTCTTCTATCCTCAATATAATTGAATTGAGCAAGCAAGAACTCCCAAAGAGCATGAGATTGTAGGTGTAACGAGTCGAGCAAAGTCAAATAATTGAAGTCTGAACATTACTCATGAAAAATAAGTTGTTCAAATTTCATTCATTTATTTAAAAATAGTGAGAAATTGACTAATTCCTCAAGTTTTGTGAAATTCAAATAGACGGTAAACTCTTTCTAAGAGTTTTAATGTTGATGCATGTCCAAGTCAGAGATCGAACCCACACATAGGTCCCGTTTGTTTTGGTTTTTTTATTAAATGATTTTTATAGTGTTACATAATTTTGTATAAAAACAATTTACAAAGAAACTTTTATAAAAGTTTTAAATGAAAATTTTATTTGAATAATTATTCTTAAAATGTTATTTTAAATATTTCATCATTTTATTGAAACTTTTTTTTATATCAAAATTTCAAAAAAAAATCATTTATTTTTGAAGTTATTTCAAATAGATTTTCATAAAATCGTCTTTGAAATACAACTTTTTGAAAAAAAATTGTGATTTTGACTATGTTTTATGTTTATGTTTAATGATGTTAAAATTAGTGTTTCAATTTTAAAACAAAACAAATCATAAAAACTTGTAATATTTTAAATTTTATCTTTTTTAATAAAGTAAGAATAAAAAGACTTAATTTATCAATATTTATTATTTTTTAATTCATTTACAAAACTTTAGGTGTGTTTGATTCGCAAACCAGCAAGTACTGCACAGAACAGTACAAGACAGAACAAGATAGTAGGACAGGACAAAATTGTATTAGAGAGATAGGGCGGCAATATTTTTTATATTCGAATATAAAATTGGTATTTTCGTATTTCTTATAGTTGTACCGTGGACAAAAGGTTGTCATGTGGTTCTGTGGGGACAAAAATTCTTGTTTTTGTCATGTCCCTTGCTAAATATTTTCTCCAGTCTCACAATCAGTTTCTTAATTAAACAGGGTACAACAATAGTTGTCCAGTTCAATCCTCTGTTTTTAAGCAGATCAAAATATTGGAGACGAAGACATAAATATTATCCGTTAAAAAAGTGGTTTGAGTTTTTCACTAATTTAACTAATTTATAACTTAATAATTTCTTCTTTTTTTTTTTTGATACAGCAAGGCTTGCACTTGACTCGTTTAGTTGAATCTCAAGTTTGAGTTTTTTTTATTTAATTAAACCAATCAAAACATAACAAATCAAATTTGAATAATTAATAAAACATCATCTCATTTACATCCAAACACTCAAATTTCGTAAAAGATTGTATATGACAGGAATTAATACAATAAAATATTGCACCAACAATAAAAAGGTATACGAAAAATATGTGAACAAACTTTGTGCAAAAGTTATTTGTATCGTCAGCATATAATATAAGAGTTTAATTGTCGTCACATCATTTAATGCATGTGACACTTCATGTATTTTTAATTACCATACATGATGTGTCGATATATTATTGGACGCATGTGTCATGTGTTTCCATCTGGAGCCATGAGATAGACGTGTTTCCATTTGAAGTCATTTTATATCGTAAAGCAAAAAATTTAGCTTAGAGAACTTATAGTAGTTTACAACTTATAAGTTTATAAGATAAAAAAGTTGTGTTTGATACTGTTTTTTAATCACAAATTTATAATTTATTTTACTATTACTAATTTAGAGTAATTTTAAACTTATACTCGTTCATTTTTATTTGTCGTTTTAGAAAAAAATAATCAAATTAAGAAAATGTGTTTTTGAACCATATTATTCTCCACATCACTGTGGATGTACTGATTATGTGACATGTTCTTTGAGTATAGTGAGCCAAAATTCATCAATATTTAGTACCCCATTTGGTCAAAATTTTATGTATGTAAGATTTCTAAAATCACAATGAAAGATTAAACACAACTAAATAAAAAATTATAAGGTGTAAAAACATCCTTAATCCTAGAATCAATGAAAAGAAAATTAGTAGAACTTCGTGTTACACAAAAGTGTGAAATCTATCATCTTCCTAATTCAGAAATCATACACTAAATACATAATCCATTTCAAGCAGCATACACAAACAAGGACACGATTACTGACTGCAATGCATCTAAGTATTTTGAGTCCATGAATTCCTACCTACATCTAAACAAATAATACTGAACAATTACACAGACATGGATAAATTTCAAGCAAACAAAATGATACATTATGGCTCAATTGCCATCATAGAAACTGAGTCAGATTGGTAACCGTGAACTCTCAAACGATATATACAGGTATGCGAAGGGCTTCCGTGATTTGATGTAAAATCAAACCTTATTGTGTCGATAACACCAGAACCTGCCGAAGTCAACACATTGAAAGTTTGAGCATTACTCTTCTCAAGGTCATATCTAAACTCAGCCAGAAGAAACCTGTTTTCAGTATCAATTAGAGAATCGGTATTTTTCCCCTGCAGCCAACCAGAGATCCTGCAGTCCTTGGGAGCGCTAGATCGATCATATGCTACACTCTGTTGAAAAAATATATATATCAATACAAAAACTGGCAACATTCAAAGAAATGGTGAATTAATGAACAAGTAGAGAAGCAAAAATACTGGAGCCAGAATATGAACATAGCAGAACTCCCAACAAAGACAAGTCATTCAGAATGTATATGACCTTATTGTAAACAACACTACTGTTACCTCCCCACTTGGTTTACAAAGAATATAATTGCTAAATGTAAAAGTAGTAAAAATTAGGACAACTGGATGATCAAGATCAGCGGACAAAAAATATTCTGTGTAAAATGTAATTGCCGAGGAAATCAATAGAGTTCTGGATGAAGATCACCAAAACATGTATCTAATCAATTTTTTATTTTAAATCATATCGTATTAAATGATTAGCATAATAAGCCAAAAAATATTCAATCCATAATAATTCATGAATAGCAACAAAAAAGCAACATATAACACATAAGCCAAAAATATTCAATCCATAAAATGATTTTGTCGCGGCGCTATTTACAGCTATTGACAACTGGGTTTGTAACAAAATTTAATCACCTCTCGAGAACAGTTAAACTCCTCAACTTTTTTTCATTGTTATTCTGTTCCCATTTGGTCCAATCAATAATACACTTGACAAAATGACAACACATGCTAGAATAACATGTAGTAGTCAATCTTACAGCACTAATGAGCCAATAAAAGCAGGTAATCAGAATCATCGTTGATCCGTACCATGAGGATTCGACAAAGTTTTAAACAAAAAATATTTGTCCTTTTATCAACTTGTCAAACAGAATAATTAACATAAAATAACAAAGTATTTCAATCATAGATCAATACAGGCACAAAAGAAATACTACCAAATTGTGAGGGAAAATGTGATATGACATGGTTAAATCTCCAATTCATTATTACACTAGCAGTGGAGCTATTATGAGCAACAAGCCAACAACCAAAATGAAGGTTGGACGGAAACTATGCCAAAAATACACAAAGCAACCCACCAAATATGAAAAACACACAAAAAATCTGAAGGCAACCTAGAACTAAAGCAATAACTGGTCATCTAAGCCTCCTAAAAAACATAATAACTCAACATCAAGCACTATCCCCATTCATACAGTAAATGGACATGAAATTAGAGTTGTCTCCTTATGAGAAAATTTATTGGTCTTTATGTGTAACACATAGATTTCCTCAACAATGAATATCATATACAGCGCTTAACTTTAAAACTAAAATAACAGGATAAAGATAAAGAAATTACATTGAAAAATGAAAACTAATTAGACAAAAATATATAAGAGTAAGACTGAAGAATCAGAGACTCAAGTCACTGAATCATATATATAGGTTCAATATCATTAACACACAACAAAGTATATCATGAAAAGACCAAACAATCATTGCATTAGACTTTAAAAGGACAAACTACATAAGAACAACTCAAACCATCTCTCCCTTAACATGTTTAATAAAAAGATAAATGCAGTAAACTTCATACTTTCACATATCAACAGTGTCTTTTAATTGTTTCTCCTATCATACATATGCTTGATTAAAATGCTAATTTGTTTACATCTTCAACTGCTAATAATAATAAGTTAATAACATCAATTATAATTCTATAATTCACCACTTTTAGAAGCCTAAGTACAACAAAAACAAATTGCATCTTCTTACCATCATAACTCAACCAAAGTCATGGCTTATCAATAACCCAATCACATCTATTTGATATATTATGATCCTACATAACATGAACTTAATTTGCATCACAATTAGTAGCCTAAGTACAAGAAAAACAAATTGCATCTTCTACAAACTACACCCATCATAACTCACCCAAAATTGTGGACTTATCAATAAACCGGTTACATGTAGTTGATATACTATGATGCTACCTAACAAACTTAACTCACTGATACATCATGCATATTCTCAAACCAACACATCAAAAATTATATTATATTAATAAAATAATTGACATCATGGCAAGACATGACAGCATCAAATACTGGGCTATAAATGTTTCTTAGTCTTCCTTACTAAACCAGTCACGTCTATCTGATACATTATGATCCTACATAAGATAAACCTAATTTTCATCACATTCAGTAACCTAAGTAAATGAAAAACAATTTGCACCTTTTACAAACTACCCCCATCATAAGTAGATACAGAAATGGCATCTTCTACAATCTACACCCATCATAACTCGCCCAAAGTCATGGACTTATCAATAAACTAGTTGCCACGATGAGAATGCAGGCAAGTATAATAAGCATCTCAACTACTTCAAATTTCATACATTCAATGAAGTACACAACATTAAACAGCACATCAAAGACTATACCAATAATAAAATAATAAAATCATTACCTTTGCTACATGTTCCAAGGTGATAGCCTCAGGAATGATTTCAGAGCGCAACCTAATCTGCACAAACCCGCTACTGCCCTTCAATGGAAAACACTGCCCGGGCTCCCCAAAACTCGGATTCAACATCAAATTCGCTTTCGGGTGAACACCGTTTCTAGACGTCAACATGTACCAATTTCCCCTCCCCACATTATAAGCCTCTGAATGCCTCACAACCGCAGCTCCACCGTTTGCAAGAGCATAATCCACCCTCCCAATTCCATCTGCAGCATGCTTCTCAATCTCACTCTCAACCACTCCTCTTGCAAATTCCCTTATCTCATCCAAACCACCACCCTCATACTCATTCCCCTTCACATTCTTCAAAACCTCAACGAATTTCTCAAACTCCTCCTTCGTTAACAAATCATCTACCTTCAATTCACTCAAATATCTCTCCAATTTCTCACCCTTAGTCTCTAATTTCCTCAACTCATTCTCCAAGAATGCACCTTTTTGCTCAATTTTCACATCCATTTCCTTCCTTAACTCTCCAACCTCATTCACAATCTTCTTATCAACCACATCCACCTGTACTTGAATCATCTTCGTCATCTTCTTCAACAAACCCTCCAATTCCGAAATCCTCTCATCATATTCCGAAAACCCAGCATACCCTCCTCCTCCAACAACAACACCTTCACCAGATTTCAACGTAAACCACCTAATCAACTGAACAAACCCAACAAGCAAAGCAAGCAAAACAAAATTCTTAGCAAAGATTCTCACCACAGTGACCCACTTTGGCTTCTCAGACTTCCCACCACTCTTCCGCAACCGCCGCGGTGCAACCGCAGTAGAATCCCCACCAGCAACCCTCTTTGACGCTGGACCTAAATCCTTAGAAAGAACAGCCTCACCACGAATCGAGTGGTGACTCAAGTCTCGACCATTACCGACGGTTGATGGAGCCCTTCCGTCACCGGAAGTGGCGACATTTGGAGAAGCCGCAACGTCGTTTGCGAGGAGTTCAAGATTACTAGCGGTTTTCTTTTCAGTAGCGATCACTGGTCTCCGGCGCGACCCCGGGTTCGCCGCCGTGATTGACACGGTGGAAGCCGACATCGGAATCGCCGATAAACGGTTTCAATTTCGAAAAAACCAAATTAGGGAAAAAATGAAATTAGAAATGGAAATGATGGAAAAGTTGGAAACCCTAAAAATCAAATTTTAGAAAGAGATTTGTGTTATCTTTTAGATCTGAAGAAGAAAGGATTTGAAATATGTATCTGGGGTTTTTATTTGTTTGATATTTTTTGCATTAATGATTAATATTTGGGAGCGTTATTTTGATTGGAAAGTGAGGGAGAAATTTGAAGTGATAGCGACGCCAGTTGTCAGCGCGTGTGAAAGAGATTTGCATGTGGATTGGGCAGGGCTTCTTATTGGATAATTTACCGAAGAAATTTTGTTTTTAGGTCTTCCTATGTTGCTCTAAAGTCCTCGATTTGACCAAATTACCCTTATTCAGTTTCGGAACTTACGTTTCGAAATGATTTTTTTTTTAAAAAATTATAATTTCGGAATGTAGGTGCCGAAATGTCTTTTTTTCAACTTTTTATATATTTCGGCATGTAAAATCCTAAATTAGTTCATTTTGGCACGAAACTTAACTAATTTCGGCACCTACGTATTTTCGGCACGTAGGTGCCGAAATTAGTTAAGTTTGGCACGTAGGTGCCAAAATGAACTGATTTCGGATTTCACGTGTCGAAATGGTTTTTTATTTTCAAATTTTTTTATATTTCGGCAGTTATAATCCGAAATTAACTAATTTCGGTATGTGGGTGCCGAAATTAAGCGTTTTCGGACTTTAACTGTCAAACCATCCAAAATCCAAAAAATTAGGGGTATTTTTGGGTTTTTGGGGGGCTTAAGAGTATCATAGGGGGCCTAAAGAGCAAATTTCTTTATAGAAAATTACTTTTTGCGTTCCACTATTTCTCATTCGCTCGTTATTTAAAGTGTGAATTCAGTTCGCTATGCATGTAGCTAGTGTTGGAAAAATATGATCACTTTGTAACCTTCACCCTTCCCTCAATCTCCATGAAATAATTGAATAAAAAATCATTCGTGAGTTAACATGCGAACGTTCATCAGGTGTCCGCATGTTAGGTAATGAAATCTCTCTCTCTGTGTATATGTATGGACCTTCAGACACAAATGGTACACACCACCATTAATTTTTTTTCCTCCACTCTAATACCACTCCATTTTTGACAAAATCCTGTTTCTAACACACAATTCAAGCATCGAAGAACTTCACGTTCATCACATTAAGCAGAATGCAAAAGTAAAATCACTCTAAAACCCATTAGTTTGACTTATATTAATTAAAATTATGAAGAAGAAAAGAATAAGAAGTTGAAATAATAATAAAAAAACAACAATGAATTGGTCCAAGTGGTAAGGGTCTTGGTCCCTTTAAACATGTGGTCATGGGTTCGATTTCTGGCTCATGCGTATGGAGAAAATTTGGTTGGGAGGGAAGAACCCACATAAATCTACACATATATTTAAGACATGAGCATCTTATTCGTCCCTCAATTTAAGAAATATCATGCGACATTGCGTAACTAACAAATCCTGATATGAATGTCAATTTCATATGTAAATGGGGATTCACGCGGAGATTGCCCTGTTTGAGGACCCGAAGATGGAAAATGTTTCCCCGTGGGGATGGAGGAGAAAGCCCCCTGAGAGAGGTTTGAGGACGAGGTTTTATCCTCCGCACTACAGGAACTATGGGGAAATATGGGGTTAGGGATGGAGGAAGAATACTTCCCGAAGCGGAGAATGGGGACAGAGATGGGGGAACATTTTAAATGGTGGGGCAATGTGTGGTAAAGTATTATCCGCTCAATCCCCGCCCCACTGACATCTCTAAATCATGAATTCCCTCCTTAAATGCAGTTTAAGTCCCGTTCTCCCCGAAAATGTGCTATCATACATCCAGCAAACTAAAGTCCCCTTATACCCATGATTATAGTTTTTTTTTACTCAGAGAAGATTAATCTAGAGGGTCTAATCAACTGACAAATACCGATATTACTGGACTTGACACTTTCTTTGAGTTCGAACTCGAAACTTCAGAGTTGTGTGTAAGAGTTTATGATGGTGATTCTCATTTCACCTATAGACAAATAAAAGAAAATAGGAGCAACCAAACTGCACTTGTACAATTGGATAATGTTACAATGTATAAGTGTCTAATTTGAGGACCCGAAGATCGGGAATTTCCCCCGTGGAGATGGAGGAGAAAGCCCCCGAGAAAGGTTTGGGTCCACGTACACCCCTACATTAAGGTGCCACAGAGTTTTACTTCCGGCAGACATCCCCCTGGCCCTAGACATTTTAGGGCAATTTTGAAATTTTTGGCAGGGCTGTATAAAGAAATAAACAAAAAGGCCTTTTAGTAAAAAAAAAAGCCCAATCTGTCTCCGTCTCTAACCTAGATACACTAGTTTCTTCTGTTCAAAACCAGACATAAAAAAAACACATTGGCATTTTCGTCCAAAAAAATAATCACGTAGCATGAAATTCAGAATAGACTTTGGCTCACCGCATAAGCTAGGAATTGAAGCTTCAAAGTGAACGCGCTTATAAGGCTAATACCAATTTTACTTAACCTTTCCGCCACCGCACACCAGTTGCCACCACTCGCCACCCACCGGACCTGCCGCCACTTACTACTGCCACTCCGTAAGTCTTTATGTGCTTTCTTTCTGTTCTTGTTTTTCAATTTCATTCTAACCCCAATTTCTCATATGAGTAAAAATGGAAACTTTACTTGTTTTCTTCTTCTTGGTAACATTTACTCTGTGTATTAGTTCGTTGATCAAATTGAAATGCTATTTTGTAAATCGTTTTCTGTACTATCGTGCTATTAGGTTTGTGTGCTATTTTAGTTTACTCTTGAATATGTGTCATTCTCTTTGCTGAAATTTTGTTGTAATATTTTTATTTTATTTCGTATTCCATTGGTCTATTTGATATGACTAGATTCAAGGGCGGAGCTGAAGCCCGGCCAGCCTGGGCACTTGCCCGGGCTTGGGCCAAATTTTTTTTTTTTATTTGAGAAAAAAAAAATAAGAAGGAAAAAAAATTAAGAAAAAAAGGGCAAAATGTGCGTGTCTCTCTCGCGTACGTTACTTTCTCTAAAGGTTTATTTCTCTCGCGTCTCTCTCTCGCCGCAAAAAGCAATTGCAACGTCCAACTCACTTACCTCTGCCTCTCTGAAACGCGCCGGAGGAGATCACAGCCGCTGGTAAGCTTTCAGTCTCCCTCTGTCTCTCTCTCCTGCGACCCCGCCCTCTCTCTCTCTCTGTCTCCCTCACGCTCTCTCTCGGCCTTTTTCAATCAAATAGTTTTGTTTGAGGTTTGAAATTTGAATGAATGATATCCTATTCTGGTTGATTTTGTTCCTATTGAAATTGATTGATTTTGTTTTTGTTGTGTATTGTATTGTGTTGTTTTTTTTTGTTTTTCAAGCTTAGGTTTTGATTTTGGGACTGTCAAAAAAATTGATTTCTTTGAGTATTGTATTTATTTGCTTCATTACAGTAAGGAAGATAAGGGATTCATTCAATAATAGTTTTGTTTTTTTGAGATGCTTCAATAATTTTTGTTACTGCATTTATTTTGAAAAAGGAAAGGATTGGAGTAATGTTGTTGTTTGTTTTTGTCATAATAAGAAATTTTGTTTGGATTAATTTGTCTGGAGTAATGTGGATATTGCCGATTGTCGACGGCATCTGTTGAAAGAGTTTTTTTATTGCAGCTGAACTGTCTTGGTTGCATCTCAAATTCTCTGTCTGGTAGGCTGCGGCAAAAGAATTGAGATTTTCTCTTTTTCTTCGTTAGTCAGCTAGTTGTTTGTGGCAGTGACCGAGATCCTAAGATGTTCTCTTCTTATCTCAGAGGATAAAGCTTTGTTATCTGTCTGCTCTCCAATTTTGCAACCACTTTTCGCGTGTCCCGATTGCAGTTCTAGCAGCCCTGGTTTTCTTGCAGAGGCGAGCTGTTAATACTGCTAGTAGAGGTTGGAGAAGGGCTAGATTTTCTGTGATGTCCTGCATTAGTTTTATGCCGTTGAGGAGGTTCTTGTGTATTCTGCAGCCTGCATCTTTTACTGATAGTTGTTGCTATCTTGGTAATCTTTGATTAGCTTTTATTGAAAGATGCTGTTATCATATTTTCCTTGTTTAGCTTCTATTAGTCTTTTGTATTAGCTAAAGGGAGTATTGGTGGATTGTAACATCTGTGTTGGAGACTGAGATGTATTTTGTTTTGGATTGGAGTAGTGAATTTATGCACTTCTTGTGCAAAATTCACTCTTTTAATAAAATTTTGCTTCTTCAAAAAAATTTGAACATTCACCGCAAAGAAGTCTCGGACAGGAAATTTTTGATTTTATTTAGTACATTATTGGTATGTTATGTTTTATATTTCTAATTTAAATAGTATGTAATATGTGAACTTATGACTATTTATATAATATATCAGGTGAGAATTTGCGTTAAAATTTTGCCCAGGCTCACTAAAATTCCTGGCTCCGCCACTGACTAGATTAGATGTTAATTATTTTGGCCAATGAACATTGTTGGTTTTATTAAGTTTTATTTTTATTTATCCGTGTGAGCTTAGCTCAATTGGTAGGGTTGGTAGGGATATGGCACTATACGTGCATGAGTTCGGGTTCAAACCCGGGACACTCCACTTATTCACCTTTAAAGTGAATTTTCTAGTTCTAGCCACTAGGCTACTTGACGAAAAAAAAGTTTTATTTTTATTTGGTCTTAACCGTCCGGTTCCCTGCAGAAGGGCATTTTAGTAATCTGAAGTTCAACCGAGGGATACTTAAAGTTTGTCGAAAAATTGTTCTAGTCTAGATTCGAATTCGGAGCTATAAGTTTAGTTGGGAACAAAGATAGTGTAGGTATTTTAAGTTATGTAGTTTAATCTTCTTGATAATAGAATATGTGCTTATTACAACTTACATTTTTAGTATACAACATGATTTACATATTTGATTTATAAATTTTACGTTGTTTCAGCAGCCCAAATGAATATTTTAGTCTAGGTTTGCCACTGCACTCGCTAAACCCTTTGGCAAACCAACAACAAAACCGCACAGCAATCATTTCACAGTGATCATGAACTTGCCTTTGTTTTCTAATATCTTTGTTTTTTTCTCAATGTTTGGATTGAATTGCTTAGCTATTGTTGCTTAAAACTCTGAAAACTTTGTAAAATCAAATCTTTAACTAGTTATCTCAAAAGGGTCTTTTCTGAATGTTGTTTCAGGGTGTCCTGTTCATAGCTATGAGATTCTTGTGTAGTATATAGCAAGGAGAAAGTTTGGTTTTTTGTTGAACTCCTGTGGAGATGGCTATAGTTGAATCAATAGGGAAGATTCCTTTGCAAGACCCACCCGAGGAAGAGTTTTCTGCTGCTGACTTGACTTGGACCAAGTTTGGGAATGCTGAGCATCATGATGAGGTCGCGCTTATTCCTTATGATAGAGTTGATGCTTTTATAATTGGCGAGTGCTCTAATGTGTTGTGCCCAACGCGGTTTCATATCGAGAGAGGGAGGAAACGAATTATTGGCACCTTGAAGGAGTACAAGGATGATGAATATCTTGAGTACAGGCAGTGAGTCTCTGCCCTCATTCTTACACTTTATTCAAAATTATTATTAAGAAGTTTTTTAAATATTTTATAATTTTTTTTAGCTTTTGGTTATGTGATCAGAAGTTTGTTCGACTTTATTGCTTGTTTCGTTTGTCTATGGTAGAGCATTAGAATATGGTGCTGTGAAATGCTTTCATGTTTCCCTTGTAGAAATTTTAATGCTTGTTAAATTCCCTATTGTTTCACATGTTTTGCTATATTTGAATCGAACCATTTTCCTTTTGCTGTCTGAAGTTTTGAATCAATAGCAGACTTGAAAACTAATATTTTGAAACTTAAATGGTCATGTGCACATTTAGGATGCCAATGCTTATCTTATGATGTTGAACTTTGTTCTCTGTGAAATAATGTCATGTTTTCCTTTTAGAACAGTTTATCCTTGTTAAATTCCCTAAGGTTACAAAATACAAATTATCGTAAGTGTGAGCCGTTTTCCTTTTATTGCCCTGAATTTAGAATCCATAGCATACTAGCAAACTAAGGGGTTGATACTTAAGATGTCATGTGCACAACCTCATGATGTGCACAAATTAATAGGTTGATTCAAATACTTATGTTTTCATGTTGAAATTTTGTTCTATCTGAAGGTACTGGTGCTCATTTGGACCAGAAAATCATGGCGAGGGTGGTGAGATACTACCTAGTCGGAGATATCGACTTAATACCCGAAATCGTGCTGCTAGACCTCAATCAATGCGGGGTTGTATGTGTCATTTTGTTGTCAAACGTCTCTATGCTCGTCCTTCACTTGCGCTTATTGTATACAATGAGAGGCGTCATGTTAACACATCTGGTTTTATCTGCCATGGACCACTTGATAGAGATGCTATTGGCCCGGGTGCCAAAAAAGTTCCATATATATGCAATGAAATTCAGCAGCAAACAATGTCCATGATATATCTCGGCATTCCAGAAGAGAATATCTTGGAGAAACACATTGAAGGAATCGAGCGATATTGTGGTTCAAATGCAAAAGTCAATAAGCAAGCTTCTCAGTATGTTCACAAGCTAGGAATGATTATCAAAAGGTCTAGTCATGAGCTGGATCTGGATGATCAAGCTAGCATCCGCATGTGGGTCGAACGCACTAGAAAATCTGTGTTTTTCCATCAGGATACTTCAGAGTCGGACCCTTTTATCTTAGGGATTCAAACAGAATGGCAGCTACAACAAATGGTTCGTTTTGGTCATCGTAGTGTTATTGCAGCAGACTCATCCTTTGGTGTAAAGAGACTTAAAGTAATTATTTTTCATTCACATCTTTTAAGTTACATTAGATTTAAGAGAATTATAGTTATCCACATTGCTGCATATTTTCAATCAACCTCAGTTAATTATCTTTTCCTGTTGGCAGTATCCATTGTTCACCCTGCTTGTTTTTGATTCAAGACAACATGCACTTCCTGTCGCATGGATCATTACACGTAGCTTTGCAAAGCCTGATGTCACTAAGTGGCTGAAAGCTTTAATTGATCGAGCTCGTAGTGTTGAGCCTGGATGGAAAGTCAGTGGATTTTTAATTGACGACGCTGCCGCTGATATCGATCTTTTGAGGCAAGATTTTTATTATTTAAAATGAGTTTGGTTTAAAGTTCTATAGTTGATTTTGAATTGTCTTACTCTGTTTGCTTTTACAGAGATATATTTGGTTGTCCTGTCCTATTTTCACTATGGCGTATTCGTAGATCGTGGCTAAGGAATATTGTTAGGAAATGCAATAATATTGAGGTTCAGCGGGAGGTTTTTAAGCGTCTTGGGGAAATAGTGTACAGCATTTGGGGAGGCACTAATACATCACTTGCCGTGGAACAATTTATGCTGGATTTTGCTGACCAAACTGATTTCTTGGAATATTTCAGAGTCTCCTGGGTGCCCAAGATTGGTTAGATCTTTCTCCTCTTTTCTCTTGTATACACATAAAATATACATGTTTCAATGAAGGCATATTAGCATGCATAGCTCTGATGCAGGAAACTAGGGGAACTATCGGACTATACTGATACTCATAGGATACGATAGGGTATGTGTCCTAGAAGTATCAGAACTATATTTTATTTTTTACAGATATTTCATCAGATAGTATGAGATACATCACTGATTCAACACGATACTGAGGGATATGACTTCAATGGGTGCGATAGGCATGGGATACAGACGAGTACGTCTTTTTGACAGTTCAAAATAAAAGTTAAGATATATCTTTTAGACTAGTTTTGATTACAAGTATTATTTTTGTAAATTGTGATCATTATAGTTATATATTAATGAAGATTGAAGAATGATCTTCGTTTTCTCGGTCTTTAAAAGTATTCTACATTTATATAACTTTTTTTTTTTATAAAAAAATCATTATGTATCTGTATCATATCTTGAATTTTTAGAATTTCTCGTATCTGTTTCATGTCGCACCGGTGTCAGTACTACATGCATATCCTGGCTTCACCACATAAATTAGTCGTTGATCATGTTAACTTGCTGTGTCCTTAACCTTCCTTTCCTCTATTGTGCAGAAATGTGGCTTTCGACATTGAGAAATTTTCCACTGGCAAGCCAGGAAGCCTCTGGAGCATTAGAAGCCTACCATGTTAAACTGAAAGCCAAACTTTTCGATGATTCACATCTCGGAGCACTTCAAAGAGTAGATTGGTTAGTCCACAAGTTAACAACTGAGTTGCATTCAAGCTACTGGCTTGATCGTTACGCTGATGAAAGTGATTCTTTCCAGAATGTGAAAGAGGGATATATTGCTTCTACGTCATGGCATCGAGCACTTCAAATTTCCGACTCGGCTGTCACCGTGGATGATAAAGACCGCGTCTTTGCCAAAGTTGCAAGCCAGAAAGATAGCAGCTCAACACATATAGTTTGGAATCCGGGATCGGAATTTTCGTTCTGTGATTGTTCCTGGTCATTGCAAGGTAACCTTTGCAAGCATGTGATTAAAGTAAACATGATTTGTGAAAATCTTCAAGGTTTTCAACCGTCAATGAGTTTTCGTTCATTTGAAGAGGTTTTGATGGATCTATGGAGAAAACCAGTGGATGATTCGTTTGGTTTGGAGGTGTCATTGGCTTGGACCCACCAAATGCTAGATCAAATTCAAAAACTTGTTGAACTGAACAACTCTACTGATATTGGTGCTGTAGTTAACAACATGCCTCTGAAATGGGTTTCAAAGAAAAGCAGAACTTACATTGGCAAAAGATCTTCAGTTTCTGCTACACCCTCTGGTAACGCTAACACAAAGAGTGTTGTTTTGCATAAGAAGAATCGGAAGCGGAAAAGATTATCACGACTAACATGACCAGTTCCGTTCGTAACTCTGATCAGTTCAAACTGGATTACATCCTATCACCATCGAACAAAGTTATTGCTATGAGTATGCACATGATTAGTAGTTGGAAACAAGCGATTCCAGTGCATGTTTAGTTTTATATTTGACGGTACTTTTAGGTCACATGGAGTAGTGGTTTGTTTTGCTCAAAAGTTGGAAGTCATTCCCTAATATTTTCCTCTCATTTCCAGAGTAATATTCATTTATTGAATCTTTCTCCCCATTGTTCTAATTTGAAGTCCTTTGAAGTGCTTAGTTCACTTAGGAAGATAGTGCTTAGTTCTAATTTGAATTTCTTTGTTTTTGGCTTTGATGTTCTTGTTCTTCTTGTTATGTACATATACAAATTGTTGGCATATTACATGAAATAAGGTGATAGTAACGTATACTTTTATTGATGGGAATTTTGAGCTTAATTATTTTGTTATTTATATGTCTGATCCTCAGAAAAATAACGTGGAAATAAGTGGGGATTAATATTTGTTCAAAGAAGGAATACTTCTTGAGTAAAATGTCAAATACCCCCCTGAAAGTTCAAAATTCGTCAAATACCCCCCTGAAATTTGGAAATAGGCAAATATCCCCCTAAAATTGTAAAATGTCAATCAAATTGCCTCCTGCACCATTTACTCTATCTATTTTAAGGAGGAAAAGTGAAGAAAAGATGGATGAGCCAAAAATTAATAGAGTATGATGTTGGTGATGAGTGTTTTTTGTATGGTCGTGAATATGATGACTCGGATTTGTCTATTGTGTGATTAGAACCTCTTGGTTATGATTTTGAAAGCAATTATAATGATGATGAGGATGATTCTAGTGATGATAGTTTTGCTATTTTGGTTCCTTGTTATTCACCTGGTTGCAAGGAGGTTGGAAACTTAAACAATGTGCTTTTGAAGTCTCAAAATAGACGGAGTAAACGGAGCAGGGGTCAATTTGATTGACATTTTACAATTTCAGGGGGTGTATTTGCCTATTTCTAAATTTTAGGGGGTATTTGACGAATTTTAAAATTTCAAGGGGGTATTTGACATTTCACTTAATACTTGTTGCACTTTTATAAAGAAATAATTATTTAGCAGCACTTTTCTTAATATATATATATATATATATATATATATATATATATATATATATTGGTATGAAATGTTAATAGTCTAGATAAGCTAAATGTAAGTTTCTGAATTTATTTCAAAAACCGTAATAAATGAAAAATATTTTCAGCGTTTCAAACATAAAGTACATGTATTTACTCTAAAGTTAAGATTTGTTGATAATCAACCTTAAAAAAGTATCAAATTTCTATTATTTTCAATTAAACTAGTTGTAAAAAATCTAAATTGTTATAATCTTCAGAAAATATGTTAAGGTTAACTATATTTTTAATCTTTAGAAAATATTTCTCATCTAAGCGGTCTTCCACTTGTTCCACATTTTTAGACATGTTTTTGCCGGTAGAGCTTGAGTTAGTTTTATTTTTAACTAATTGATTTAAGGCAAATGCTACTCTTTAAACCCTTAAATAGTATGTTTTTATAGAATTTTTATGAAAATGTGTAAAGTCAATGCATTGGAAATTGTGATGTTTAACTTTTTAAATAAAAAATTTCTTTAAAGGGAATACTTAAAGAGTGTCCCTGGAGGACACTCGTTAGCAAGACCCTTGATTTAAAATGGTTAATTTTCAATAAAATTCATAATGGAAGTAAGTGGGAAGCTGAACATAAGAGAACATTTATTATGACTAGATTTTGGGCCTGTTTGTTTCAGCTTTAAAAAAATAGATTTTTTCTTTGTGTTTTTGAAAATGGATTTTATAAAACCGTTTTTCAAAATATTACAACTTTTTTATATTCGTTTTTTTTTAATTCAAACACTAGTTTTGAAATCATATAACATAGACGTACATTATTGAAGAACAAAAAATAGTCAAAATCTCAATTTTTATAAAAAGTTGTATTTCAAAAAAAGTGATTTTTTTGAAATTTTGATATCAAATTTTTTTTTCAATAAAATGATGAAATACCTAAAATAAAATTTTACGAATAACTATTCAAACCAAATTTTCATTTGAAGCATTTATAAAAAATTTCTTTGCAAATTTTTTTTATAGAAAATTTTCTAACACTACAAAATCTATTTTCAAAAAAATCCAAAACAAACGGGCCCTTTAGGTGATGATGATTCTTGTGCAGGGTAAAAAATATAAGAAATTCTACTTCCTTTTATTTTATTTTTGCTTTTTCGACGAATTATTAAACAATCCTATGACTCGCATATTTCCTCCTTTGTATATTTCTTGTTTTATCAAGCTACATAGAACTCTTAAATTGGAAATCGGGTAATTCAACTTATTTGAGTTAAAAATCGTTTATTATCCTCATTATGGATTTAATATTGGGGTATCCGGAGAGCGTTAGGAGAAACGATGGGTCAATGCTTCAAAGACCACAAGAAAGGGAGTCACCACATCTCCATCTAAAATGGAAACAACGAGTCAATGCTACAGGATCACATGAGGGAAAGACGCTACATCTTTACCTAAAACCTTAAGACATTTGGTATATGTGTCACATCTCTTAAATCCACATTCTTCTCAATCTTAGTAGATGTGAGATCCAACAATCTACTCATGATGGGCCATGAGGGAATCCGGGGATTATTACATTGAACCTTGAACAATTACACAAGTGAGTTGAACACCACTAACGATATGCCACCACCACCAAAGTTAGTGTGATAGCCTCAATATCCAAGGCTTTGACTGAAATCAAGTTGAGACGAATATCTGGAACATATCTAACATTAAAGTAAAATCCAATAATAGTTTAATCCAAACATTTGTCATACCAAGTCATAGAGGCTTAAAAATAATATTGATACTAATATTAAAGTAAAATTATCATTTTATAAGTCACACACGTCCACACTCCCACTCGCATGCATGCACTCCTGCGTGCGAGCTCACACACATAAAATTATATAAATGATATATTTGAGCCTCTGCCCTAAAAATATCATTTTTGTTTCCAAAATCAAACTCTAATGAATTTCCTGCACAACAGCATACCACAACTTGTCATTAGAGTAAGAGTAAGCCCATTTGAAGGATTGTTGAAATAGAGCTTGTACAAACTCTGGTCTAGCATCACAAAACTTTACTCTTTTGGTTTCTTTGTGTCGTGGAATTGATATTAGATTCGGAGAATTACTAATGAATAAATAATCACGACTTTTAAACTGATGGCAAATCACTGTAAGTGCTTCTTCACTACAACTAGACCATCCTTTGAGATTAAGTGACGAACAAAAAAATCTCTTCGATTGATGGAGAAAAGGTTGATGAGTTGTCATTCTGGACTAGCCACTATAGACTAGGCAACTCTTTCAGGTAGAGGGATTTTAGATTGAATACTAAAAGTGGGAGATATTGCAATGTGGGGCAACTATCTAGATGCAATTCGTCCAAGTATCATGAAAGATAACTTATCACAACCCATCAACTCAAGATGCTGAAGACGTGTCAATTTCCAAATAGTTTTTGGCAACTCTCTCAACATGAAACATCCATTGAGTAAAAGTGTCTCCAAGTTATATAACTCAATGATAGACTTCGGGAGAACTTCAATTTGTTCCCTATGAGAAATATCGAGATACCTTAAATGTTTCAGCGCACCAATACAAGTAGGAATGTTCCTTATACTCAAGTAGTTGAGAGTCGGCGCACGAAATTGTTTAAAACTTGACATGGTCGACTTACAAGTTGGCTCTTGAAGCGATGAACTACTATATAATAAGAATGTCCTCAACTTGCTAGCCTGAAAAATATCACTTGTACTTTCCATGAAGGTTCAATTTGAAATCCACCAGAGATGTGACGAGTTCGTTTGTCAATATTTGTCTTCCCTCTTTTGTCAATTTGGACATATTTATTATTTGTAATAGAACATGTCAAATCATGCACGAGATCATGCATTTTGAACAGATGGATGTTATTGTTCTTATCTATGTGCACATTTTTAAAGAAAGATTGATGAAGAAGAGTCGAGAAGTATATTTCAGCCACATCTTCTAAACTTGTATTTGCATATGACGACAAAATGAATCCATTTGCAATCCAAAGTTCAATCAAGGCATCAATGTAAACATCTTTTGAAAAGAGTTAACAAAATCCAAAGCATCTTTTCAGAGGAAAAGATAGATGTTCATAACTGAGTTTGAAGAATTGAAATATTTTATTTTCATCTTCATCAATTTTTGCAAGATCGTTGTTCTTTACATTCAACCAATCTTGTTCACTGATCATGGAAGCTATCAAGTCCCCAATAACTTTAATGGCGAGAGAAACCCCTACACATTTCTTGACAATATATTTCTCGATTGGTATCAAATTCTGATTTTGTGGTTCTTTTTCAATGGCCCCAAAAGCATGTTGCGAGAATAAATTCCATGATTGTTCTTCATTAAGACTACTCAAATATATAATAGAAGATGCGCGAGATACCTTGACCACCACTGTAGTTCTTGTAGTTATGATGATCTTGCTTCCTCTTGCCACCTTAACCAACATTTCCATTTCCGTAAATTGATCTCAACCTCGAAAATATCAAAGATCTAAACCCATCCATTTGTTGCAATACTTTTTGCATCAAAACCAGAAATATTATCCGTCACACAAATCCACTTTTTACACTCAAAATGATTTTCAACACGAGGATCAGAGAATAAAAATACAGGGTTTCACTAACATTATTAAATTGTCACTCTATATATCTAAATATTTAACTATACGAGCATTCAAGGGAAGTAAAAGCAAGCGAAACACACAAAAATACTTGGAAAAAGAAGACATTGATGTTTCGATGAATTAAGAGAGAAGAAGAGTAAAGTTAAGACAGAAAGTGCATGGAAATTGAAAAATCGGAGTAGTAAAAAGTTGAAAAATAGGAAGATAAATTTGTGATGAGTGGATAATAGACCTAGTCATAGAAGCTTAAAAATAATATTGATACTTATATTAAAGTAAAATTATTATTTTATAAGTCACGCACGCATGCACGCACGCACTCCCACTCGCATGCATGCACTTAAAATTATATAAATAGATATATTTGAGCCTCTGTCCTAGAAAATATGTGGACCTGACAATTGTACAACCTAAACATATTAAGAGATGCCACTAACTAGTACTCACCTTTGTAAACATTACTTCACATTCATTTTTCAATTGTTTTATTATTGTCATCTTTCTAGAATTTGTTGTTTATGTGTTTTTAACTTCGCTTCAATATGTTTTTGAATTCTATAGTTAGGAAATGACAGCAAGTTGTATGTCGACTCACTCCAACATGTTCTATTACAAAAATGTTTGAACCTTCTTCTCATTTCCAAATTTGAATGTCTCTCAAAGTTAGAAAGTTGATGAAGATGTTTGATGGTTTTAATATTGGTAAGAGAGTGTTTCAATTTTCTACACACATTCTTGGTCAATTGACTAGGAACTAAAGAGACATATATTTTCATTTTTGAGAAGCGTGTTTTTGGAAGAGAGGAAGTGAAAAAGTGTTGCTATGGTTGGTTTTGAACACTTGCAATATTGCTCAACTTGTATTCTATGATCCAACAGTCAAAGACCATTTTTCTGTTCTTAGTGTGTGTTGCTAATGATGTTTATAGTTTTGATGATGAAGTTATTGTTGCAAATATAGCAAAAAATGATATTAATTAGAACATAAACTAGTGTTTGAGGAACTTGACCAAAAATTTAGGGAAAAAGATGCTAGCTCTTACTAAATGACGTGTGGAATGAGCATGAAGAAAGAACCTTGGTTTCAGTTCAAGAGTTTTTTGGAGAACATATGTAAAGGAAGTAAGATCATTATCACCACAAGAAGTGCGACAGTTGCCAAGGTAATCGAGACGTGCCCATCTTAAACATTTTTTTTAAGGGTCTTGATGAAAATCGATCCTGGAGTTTATCCTAACGACTATGCTTTTGGCAGAGTTTATTCATTTTTCATAATTCATGCACGCCCGCATTTCCACTCACATGCACATACTTATACATGTAGATATATGTGAGCCTCCACACTATAAAAATCAAAAGTTAATTGGAAAAAAATCAAAATTAAAAAAGAATCAAAAGTAAAATTTATTTTTTGTTGGACTAATATTAGTTAAAATTTAGTTAAATTGATTTATGTTTGAATACAGATATATAAAAGTTAATTGAACATTCAATTTGAAACTAATAAATGATTGGGTTGAACAAGATAGATATGTTTGAGTCGGGGGTAATTGGTTAGTTATTAGATAATTTTTGTTCTTCTTGACTCGGTTAGTTAACAAGAATTAATCACTTAAAGATGATAATTTTCAATTAGTAAATAAGTATAATTTTTTTTCCGTTTGTTAGATTTTTTTTAGGGTATTGTCTTTGTTTATATTTATTTGTATATTCATGATTTCAAATCGAAATATTTAACTAATTTTTCATTTCTATATATGTTCGAAATTTGTTAGTACTTAATAGTTATTTAACTAGTTGGTAGGATCGTTATCACTTTTAAAAACTAATTTTCTTTTTTTTTCCAAAGTTTTTGAAAGCAAAGTGCACGATGAGCTGTGAACTTTTATTAGGCAATTTCAATGCTATTGGATCAAATTGAGTGTAAACAATGAACCAATTTAAACAAAAGTTATATATTATTTAATTTAATTATAAGTTTTTGTTGTTTTCAATTATTATCAATCCTAATTTTGTTGTTTTCAAATGTGCACGAGTTCCACTGGCTGTCTGGCCATTAGATTCATTGGGGCCTTAATAAGGATTATTAACATCAAGGAAGATTGGTTGAATACCAAAAACAAGGATCTTGTAAAAAGATTGATGAGCAAAGTTAAAATGTCATATTTCAACTAATCAATTTAAGTTTTAGTCAAAAAAAAAAAAAAAATAATCAATTTAAGTTACGCCCAAGATGATCCTAAATTTTTTATAGAGATAAGTTCTTCCTTCTCTTTAAGTTTTTTCATCTCCTTTCATTGAAAAATGGTGGTTTTGGGTCTTTTTTTTACCCGAAATCACTTTTGTTCATCTCTTTTCATTTGTTTTAATCAAAATAAGTGATTTTCATATCGATTAGATCTTTCTTTTGTGATTTTTTTGTGTGATTCTATCGTTTCAGCGCGACGTTGTTTGATATCCCGTCTTGGCTCGGTGTTTGTTTGTTTTTCCGTCTTGTTGCGGTGTTCATTTGATTGAATCGGCAGATTAACTTCGGTCAACTACTGGTTCACATAGTGATTAAGTTCGTCAACGATGTCGATCCGGAGGCATAGGAATTCCGGTTACTTTAATTTTTTCACATTATTTGTAGGCATGAATATTTCGTTTTATGCTATTAACTTGGATGTTGTGAGTTTATTCGCAGATTCGTCCTTTTCGTTTTTAGTGGTACCGAATGTGTACTTGAATCTGATATACTCTGCTGATTTGAATGAATGCAAGGTTGTCAGAACCGGACCGGTCATCGAACCGGTGAGCTTACTGATTCAAGGTTCAACTGGTCGGACCGGGGTTCAACCGGATCGGACCATTTTTAATTAAATATAATTTTTATTATTATTTTATTACAATATTTCAATAAAAATGTATATTTTATTATAATATAATAAATAATTAAGAATATTTTTTTTGAAAAAACACAAGATTCACGTGCAATTAGGCATTCACATACAGTACAATTGAAGTACTGTAATTCTTATAATTGTTATATAATAATTATCGCGGTGATTTTTGGATATCGAGCTATTAATTAACATCGAATCGCAATTTAATATTCCACCACCGATCTTTAATTTTTTCCGAGGGAAAGGGGAAAAGTTCGAAATAACCCTATTTTTTAAGAGATTAAAGGTTCGGGGGTTAGTTATATAAAGGGAAGGTATTAGCACCCTAAATATCTATAGTACTCTATAGGAACCTCTTGTTTCTATTATAACTTTGCGCTTAATTTTATTTGCTTGTAAAAATGTCTAAAAATGTAAAATTAAAGTTATGATCAAAAAAGAAGAAAAGGAAAATGTTTTTGTTATTTTTATTGATTCGCCGAGACAAGTCTCATGCCTACGTACCCGAAGGGTCAAAATCTCGTAGTTCGGGGTAAAAATTGCGAGTAAATTTGTTTGTTTGATTTTAAGGTTTTTGAAAGTGGTTTTAAAGACAAAAGCCAAAAGTGGCAAAAATGTGTGGTTGATTGATGTTAATTTGTGAATAAAGTCTAAATGGTTAAATTGACATGATGTTTGATTATGAAAGGAGACGCGGACAATTGGTTTAAAATCCAAGGTCTTTTGCAAGATTAAAAATGTTTGATTGAAGAAAACACACTTGGTTTGAATTCCAAGGCTTTTGCCAGAAAAAGAACACTTGGTTTAAAGTCCAAAGTTTTTGCGATAAAAGAGCACTTGGTTTAAAGTCCAAGTTTTTTTGCGATAAAAAGAACACTTGGTTTAAAGTCCAAGGTTTTTGGCGATAAAAAGAACGCTTGGTTTAAAGTCTAAGGGTGTGTTTGTTTCATGGATTAAAAATTTATTCCAAGGAATGTGACTTTGGAATCTTTAATTCCTATGTTTGTTTCAAGTTTTTATAAATTATGCCTAGGAATTTTTTTATAAATTACACATGATTTTTCCACTTTTTATTCCCATGTTAAATGGTGGGAATCTTACATTCCCATGGGAATAAGATGTAACCACCCATAACTACCCACTCTTCCATTATTTTTAACTCATTTATTTTTAATTTTAATATTTTAAAATTTTAATTGAATTTATTTTATAAATATTCCAAGGAACTTTATTTATTTACCAAACACATTGATAGGAATAATATTCCTGGCAATAATGTTCCATGGAATAATATTCCAAGGATATAATTTCAATCCATGAAACAAACACACCCTAAGGTTTTTGCGATAAAAATAACATTTGGTTTAAACACTTGGTTTAAAGTCCAAGGTTTTTGGCGATAAAAAGAACGCTTGGTTTAAAGTCAAAGTTTTGTGTGATAAAAAGAACACTTGGTTTAAAGTCCAAGGTTTTTGGCGATAAAAAGAACGCTTGGTTTAAAGTTCAAGTTTTTGCGATAAAAAGAACACTTGGTTTAAAGTCCAAGTTTTGTGCGATAAAAAGAGTACTTGGTTTAAAGTCCAAGTTTTTTGCTATAAAAAGAGCACTTGATTTAAAGTCCAATGTTTTTGCGATAAAAAGAACACTTGGTTTAAAGTCCAAGCTTTTTGCGATAAAAAGAGCACTTGGTTTAAAGTCCAAGGTTTTTTGACAAAAATGTTTGATGAAAATTTCGTGTTTCCACGATATTTTGAAAAGAAAATATTTATGTATTTTGAAAGAAGTTTTGACCTCATTTTTTTGAAAAAAAGAACTGGGTAGCGGTTGCGTGCAAAAAATGATACTAACCTAAAACGTCATAACAAATAAATTAAGCGCGAAGATAATTCTCAATGATATTTTGATCAAAGTAACGCATTTTCCCTCGGAAATTAATATTACACATATTGACAAAATGCGATAAAAAATAAATATGCATGAGATGCAATTTTTCATTTATGAGTACATTGGCTAATCACATTCTAATACTTAACAATAAAATAAAATGAATGATGATGCAAATAAACTCACATGCAATGCAATTCTCATTTAAAATTTACATCCAATCCTAATTACATTCTAAAAATAATAATAAATGGATATGATGAGATGAGACGAGTATGATATAGCAATAAATAAACATAAATAAAAGATTAAACTACGAGGAACTAAAGAATTAGCAACATTAATCACACTTACTAATAACTAAATGAATAAAAACTTGAAAAATAAAAAAAAAGAAATAAGCTTCAACCTCATGCTTAATTGGCTAAAATAGCTTACAATAAGCTTATGCCAAAAACACTTATTTCATAAGCTCAAAACAAAATTAACTAACAAAATAAATAAAGACATTAAATATTATTATCAACAACTAAATAACAAATATATAGGAAAATGAAATAAGCCTCAACTTCATGCTCGATTGGCTAAAATAGCTTAAAATAAACTTATGCCAAAAACACTTATTTCATAAGCTCAACAATAAAATTAACTAAGAATAAATAAAGACATTAAATAATATTACCAACATCTAAATATCAAATAAATAGGAAAACGAAATAAGCCTCAACTTCATGCTTGATTGACTAAAATAGCTTAAAAATAAGCTTATGCCAAAAACACTTATTTCTTAAGCTCAAAAATAAAATTAACTAAAAATAAATAAAGACATTAAATAATATTAACAACATCTAAATATCAAATAAATAGAAAAATGAAATAAGCCTCAACTTCATGCTTGATTGGCTAAAATAGCTTAAAATAAGCTTATGCCAAAAACACTTATTTCATAAGCTCAAAAATAAAATAAAATACAAAGAGGGGGTGCGAATATTAAAACGAAATAAAACGAGGGTGCGAATAGCAGTACTAGGATCCAAGCCCGGCCTGGGGGCGCATGAAGAAGATCCGCAGATTGAATCAGTGACGTCTGATTCAGATCTGGAAGTTTTAGGCACGCTGGGGCACCGTAAGGCCATGCACCAGCGCACACAGGATTGGGCCAGGGTATATTGCCCAAAACCCTAAAAAATTCATTTTACACGATCTTATTCTCTCTCTACCGCTGGCTCTCTCTTCCTCTCTCATCTCTCTTCTTGATTTGTTCTTCATATGAAGAACAACGATGAACCCTAGCCAAACCCCAAAAAAAACTCAAAAATCAAAACTTTTTTTAACCAAACCCTTCTATTCCTTATTCTAAACCTGAATCTAAACCCAAAATCCCCAAAATTCTAACCAACAACCCTAGATCGGAAAAAAAAGAAAGTGGAAAAAAAACAACCTTTGGTGTTCGGATTCGTTTCTTCTCTTCTCTATGTATTTCGGTTTGTTTTAAAAAAAGAATTTATTTTTGTAGTTTTTGGTTCTGATGTTTTGAAAAAAAACGTATTTGGTGTCTGTTGTATTTTTCTGGGTTTGGATTAATTGAAAGTGGTTATTCGAGGTTATGGTGTTTGGTGATAATGTTTATGATTTTTTTGGTTATTGATGATTGGAATCTGTTGAAAAAAATTAGGGTTTATGTAGTTTGTTCTTGTGCGGCTGAGCCAAATTTTTCCTCCCCCTCTACTGATTTTTCTGTTTGCTATATACCCAAAAATTATGGTTTTTGGATCCTCTCCAATTTTTTCTCTCCATTTCCATTTTTAGTTGTTTTTTAATTTCTGGTTTTGGCTTTGTGCAATAATGGATGCAACTATTAATCATGTATTGTATAATTATTATAAGTGTCTCATCATTTTCACTTATTGATGAAGCAAGAATGAGGGGTATGGAGAGAGTGGGGGTCATTACCTTAGTATACAACCTAACTTATCGATGTCATTTCAATTCGACCATTGAGCTTTCCCTATGGATACAATGTCAACCACAAGCAATCTGAAGAGTTTGAGATCCTAGCAAAGATTCATCCCGAAAAATACAAAATTTTTGATGCTGCTTCACCGACAAAATCAATTGATTCATCTTTACCATTTCAAAATTTAGATCAGGTATTATTTCTCAAATGAGTAAAAATCTATATTCACCAACTTACTACCTCATCTAATATGACTAGATTAGATGTTAATTATTTTGGCCATTGAACATCATTGAAGGAGTACAAGGATGACAAATATCTTGAGTATAGGCTGTGGGTTTCTGCCTTCATTCATTCATACACTTTATTCAAAATTATTATTAAGACATTTTTTTATAATGTTTTTTTTTACCCTTTTGGTTATGTGACCAGAAGATTGTTTGACTTTTATGACATTTTGTTAAATCTTTCTAGTGTTAATTGCTTGTTTTGTTTGTCTATGGTAGAACATTATAATATGGTGGTGTGTAATGATTTCATGTTTCCCTTGTAGAAACTTTGATGGTTGTTAAGTTCCCTATTGTTTCACATGTTTTGGTAACTTTGAATTGAACCATTTTCCTTCTGCTGTCTGAAGTTTTGAATCAATAGAAGACTTGAAAACTAATGTTTTGAATCAATAGCACAATTAGGAATCCAATGCTTATCTTATGATGTCGAACTTTGTTCTTTGTGAAATAATGTCATGTTTTCCTTTTTGAACATTTTATCTTTGTTAAATTCCCTAAGGTTACAAAATACAAATTGTCGTAAGTTTGAAGTTTGAACTATATTTCTTTTGAGTTACATGAGGTTTAAGAGAATTATAGTTATCTTTCTATATTGCTGCATATTTTCAATCAACCTGAGTTACACGCAGCATTTCCTGTCGCATGGATCATTACACGCAGCTTTTCAAAGCCTGATGTGACTAAGTGGCTGAAAGCTTTAATTGACCGTGCTTGTAGTGTTGAGCCAGGATGAAAAGCCAGTGGATTTTTAATTGATGATGCTGCAGCTGATATTGATCTTTTGAGGCAAGATTTTTATTTATTTGGTTTGAAGTTCTATAGTTGATTTTAATTTCCTTACTTCCGTTGTTTGCTTTTACAGATTTATATATTTGGTTGTCTTGTCCTATTTTCACCATGGCATATTCGTTGATCATGGTTCAGCAAGAGGTTTTTAAGTGTCTTGGGGCAATAGTGTACAGCATTTGGGGAGGCACTAATACTTCACTTGCGTTGGAGCAATTTATGCTGGATTTTGTTGACCAAACTGATTTCTTGTAATATTTCAGAGTCTCCTTGGTTGGTTAGATCTTTCTCCTCTTTTCTCTTGCATACACATAAAATATACATGTTTGTGTCACACTTCCTGTCTTGTGCTGATTGGGCTCCAAGCCATTTATTTTCCAATTATCATTTCTTTGTAATCTTTTGAAAATCATCTGCTCAGTAAGTTTACAAGCTGTGATGTTCTTATGTTTTTTTTTATTCAACTTAAACTAGTTGATATACTTATGGTTGGTCGGGACCGGCCCAATGGGCCAAACAACCCAAGTAAGAGCTTTAGACCCCAAAATTTTGGGCTAAAGCCTCAAAATAGTTCAATTTAGTTATTATAAATATACAATATAACAATTAAAACATTAACAATATTTAGATTTTCTATTTATTTTTCATACAACTTTACATATTTTTTTTGCATTTTACAAGGCTTCACGGCAGAATCTACTTTAGGCCTCTAATTATGTTGTGCTGACCCTGTGTTGGCCTCTTCACAGACACATCATTTTCACTTTTGCACACACATCAGAGTGAAACCTTATTCCTAGACCCGAGTGAACCTTCAATTTAAATTAAGTAAAGTAATTGATCCAATTATTATTTCACTTACATTATAAACTCACATCTCCTTATCAGCATCATTTTCCAATAGTTGATATTCTATTTGGTAGAATTGTCGAGAAAAGCTCTACATTTCAAGAACATCCCCCTTCTTTGCTCTTCCCTCCAACGTGGAAATGACATATTCCGCACTCATATCTGAGTACAACACATCTTTCTAATAAGCACCAAACTCTGATTACAAAAGCCAATCATTTGTTTCCAAAATCAGACTCCAATGAATTTTTGCATTACAACATACCACAACCTGTCATTAGAGTAAGGAAAGGAACCACAAAAAGAATCACCAACTCAATTCCTTTAATATAATGATTGAGAACAGTGCCCTTTAATTATCAGTCACTCCACCATGAAATATCACAACACTCAGACCAATATTTCTACACTGTGCACCACATTTTGAAAATTTCAATTAAACTTTTATCGTAAGTTTATTTGTTAAATTGTTTAATCCTCGAAGTTCACTAGCTCTGTCACCACAAAAGAATAATATTCGAGAAGGGCTGTAGTCTTATCAATTGACCTATACCAAGTGGCACGGAAGTCAACTTGTCACAATCCATCAATACAAGATGTCGAAGACTTGTCAGCTTCTACATATACTTGATGGATGCACTTTGATGGAGTGACCCAAAGATAAGCTCCATTGCCATTGAAGCCTCGAGAAAGATGTTGAGAAGCTGAAGAGAAGTATGACTAAAATGTAATCTGTGGTTTTGCATATCGATGAGCGTCAAAAGACAGCTAACAACCATACACTTATTTACTGGATGGAGACTCTGAGTTTGGATGATGCTCTCCATGCACCTGAGGATTTTTTGATGAAGTTTCGACCGAAAAATGATTCGTGAGGTGATGACAAGGCACACGAATGCCAAAAATGTTCGCACCATCTTCTCAAAATCAAACTATATTGTGTTTAATTTCAGAGTGACTTCCTAAGTTAAGAAAATAAGGAAGATGTTTGGAAGCCATCTTCCAAAATCAAACATCTTCGTCATTTATTAACTTTGAAACTCATTTTGAAATTGAACACAATCTGATTTGATTTTGAGAAGAAAATGCGGACATTTTTGGCATTCTTGTGTTTTGTCATCACCGCACGAGTCAATTTTTTTGATGGAAACTTCATCAAAAGTTCTCAGGTACATGGAGGGCATCATCCAGAGTCTCCATCCAGTAATTAAGTTCTTAGTGTTGTCTTTTGACGCTGATCAATATCCAAAATCACAGATTTTATTTCAGTCATGCTTCTCTTCAGATTCTCTATATCTTTTCTCACATTCAAAGCTTTAATGGCAAGGGAGTTTACCTTTAGGCCACTCCATCAAGACGCATCCATCAAGTATACGTAGAAACTGACAAGTCTTCGATATCTTGTGTTCATGGATTATGACAAGTTGACTTCCATGACACTTGATATATGTTAATTGACAAGACTTCATACATTTTTAAATGTTTTTTTGTGGTGATAGAACTAGTGAACTTGGAGGGTTTAACAAATGAACTCACGATAGAAGCTTAATTGAAGAAAATTTCAAAATGAGATACACAAGATAGAATCATTGGTCGTGGTATTTCATGACGGAGTGACTGGTAATTATAGAACATTATTCTCGGTCATCATTATGTTAAATGAATTGAGTTGGTGATTGTGGTTCCTTTCCTTTTCAATCCATCATTGTTTGAGTGGCAGAAGATACTTGAGGAATGGAAAGTTTGAAATAGATAAGATTGCCATAAATACACCTCCTAAAAACGTTTGGAAAAGGAACATGAGCATCTCCATCTAGTATTCCGGAATGCATGCTACCGGGATAACACTAGTCTTTTTTTTTTCTTTTCTTTCATATATCAATAGCTAATGCGACTGGAACTGTTCTAGTAAGTGCTTTTCTTATTTAGATCTCACTAAAGAATATAAAACTCAATTCTTTTTGACTTCCTGGTATATATGGAATACTCATGATTATGCTAATAGAGAGATACTATTATCTAGAGCTGATAAATAATCCTTGTACATCTTCTACTGGTATATATGAAACTCATTTCTAATTGATGTTTATTTCTTCCATAATGCAGATTCTTTCATTTTGTAAATTGGTTGTCACCTGCATCGTTTGAAACATTCATAATGCAAAATCTTTCATTTTGTAAATTTGATTTTTCCATGATTTAGAAGTTTGAACTTTGAAGTGAATTGAAAGTTTTGTTATAAAAAAAAACTTTTGTTTACAAGCTTCCTAGTTTGAGAGCATGTATATGTTTGAATAGCTTGATATTTTATATTTTAAAACTGACTATTGTATATGATTATCAACTGATCCAATTTCAGAATGCGATTTCTCGTGGTCTTGCTTGCTGGTGCTAGCCTAGATGTTGTCCTTTATGGGTGGATGACATTTACTTTTTTGCATCCATTATTTTATTTACTAAGACAATTGATTACATGACTGTGTATACACCCAATTATATTCAAGGTTAACTTACCTTTCGTTTCCTTTTTCTATATGACTATATGAGCTTTTGTTTCAGTTAAGAAAATAGATTCTAATTTTGAGGCAGAGGGGGTCAACCTCACTGAACCTGTTGTTGAAGGAATATGAGCTGATTTTGCTGCATGGTTAGTGGAGAAAAAGAAAGCAGATGCTTCTCAGCATTTGAGAGTTTCTATTGGCCATGACTCCCGGATATCAGCCAAACTACTGCAGGTCTAGATGGTTCCTCATAATATTGGTTAAATTTTAGCAATCTTAAAGAGGCTTTGTTGGTTGTGTCAAATTTTAGAATGGTTTTGAATAGAATTCCAATGTCTCAAATGCACAATCTTTCATTTTGTAATTGATCTAGGTACTCGATTTATTCATAGTTTGATTTAGTATTTTATATATCGCTTTTGAATTTCGTAGATAGAGAACCGAATGTTCAATTTTTTGCTTAAATTCCACATATTTCATGCTTTGAATTTGATATAATCAATTGACTAATGGAGATAGCATCACTCATGTATCAGCTAGGTCCGTAGGTGTATCAACTAGCTTATTTTATGTTTATTAAGTTTCTAGTTTTTTATTTGAGTGATTATTTATGTGTGTATTTGTGTTTATCCATTTCAGTTTGATCTTCCTCATGATCTGCTTTAGCTGATACCAAAGTAGACCTGAAAGTTATGCATAATTTTGTAAACTTGTTGACGTTTTTTTTAAATTTCATGTATTCATTGTCTAGCATATTAATGAGATTAATTTTGTAGACAAGTGGGGTCAGCTGAACCCACTGCCCCCACCCCCAATCCGTCCCTGTTGACACACAGTGTTACACTCAATTATTTCATTTTCTCAAATTATTACTAGTGTCAATGTCGTATTCGGTGTCGGCATATGTGTCGGTGCTTTTTGAAGTTCTCTCTTGCTGCCTATTTTGGTTGGGAAGTGAAGTTGTTTGAATAAACATACATGTTTTGCCTTCAACGTTGACCGTGTTTCGACTTGAAGGTGTTGGTGGTCGACAATGTTAATTTTGAACTTTGGGACCGTGAATATGATTTGGGAATAACTGAATACGTTGAATTATGCATAGTACTCGGTGTCAATTTAAAGTGAATTGTTCATTATGAATTACCGTTGTTTTGCAAATTATTTCAGTTGAAAGGCTTGGCCATGTAGCAGTTGTTGATGTTGCAAAGCTTGTTGAGTTTGCTATTTTGTTGCAACAATTATTATTGATGCAACATCTGTTCCCACATATTGGCATCAAGGTATATTTCAGGAATTTCATCTCTCCTTGGCCTCCCAGCCTGGGAGGCCAGGGAGGCCAAGGTCCTCTTCGATTCCTAAACATTTTGTTCCACCTTCCATCACTATTAAGTTACAGATTATCGAGGCATAGACACTTTGATCAGTTATATTGAATAAACAATTGTTGAGGCTATCAATGTCTCTTTGTGACTTAATTTGTTGTTTTTTAAAAGTAAACTATTCATAAAAAAAGATGTATAAAAAATTAAGAATAATCTTTTACATATATGTTAGCAGAATAGAAAATGCAGATAGACGACAGGCACGGGGTGTTTGCTACACCCTAGTAATTAAGTAATAAAAATATTTGAACATAAGATGTTATGAAATACTTTTTGTAATTAAAATTGTATTATATCAATTATATTATATTCATGTATGTATTGCTAGCATAGTAGCACTAACAGCAAGATTTGCTTACATGTTTGTTATTATTGAAACTAAGAGCAGGAAGAAAATCCTAAACTTTCTCACCACATCAATACTGTTTTTGAAAAATTGCAAGTAAACCATGTTCATCAATTTCTACAAGATTTTTGTTCTTGAAGTATGACCAATTCTCCGTCTCTTCAGAACGCATTAGAAATCCAATTTTGTAAATGGCGAGGGGAATGCCGAAACAATTTTTTACAATTGCCTTGCCAGTGGAAACTAACTCTCGATTCCCCGGTTCTTTTTTATCTTTAAAAGCATATAAACAAAACATTTTCCAAGAATGTTCTTCATTTAGTTTGTCCAAAGTGATGAACGAATCGTTTAAGCTAGTCACCTCCTTACGATGATTTTACTTCCTTTTGCCCCATAGTTCAAAAAACACTTCAATTCATGCCAAATTTTGCAATGATCAATCAGCATGTCATCTAATACAAGTAAATATCTTTTTCCTTTAAATTTATCGCGGATTTTGTTTTGCACGTAATTGAGTGTACTTTTTTTGTTATCAGAACAAGTAATATGTTGGCCAATACCTCTAATATTAAACACATTAGAAATCCACAACCATTCACTCAACTCAAAATATCTTTGGACTCCCTTATCATTGTATGCAGTTTGAGCAAGAGCACTCTTTCCAATTCCTTCATCTCCAATGATGAAAATAACTGAAACATTGTCTTTCACATTGTTGTTGGTTTTCAACAAAAAGTCTATCAAGTTCTTCTTTTCCTTCTCTCGTCCAAAAAATTGTTGCGCGGTATATGGCATCGTTTCTCTTTTATTTATACGCGGCTGCGGTTGCTCACAAGGGTGAGAATAACGATTCAAAATTATTTGAAGGCCCTCTATTCTCTTCGTAAGGTCCTTAGTTTTGGTAGCCATCTTGGAAGAAAAGATAAGCTGGTTTGAAGATGAGAACAAGTTCTGATCAACATCATAAAGAAAATCTTTGAGTTCCTTCAACCATAGTTTAACTACATGGGTGTTGGTACCTTGCTTTCTTTTCAACTTCTCTGCACATAAAACCGCATCCTCGATAACAAACAGGTTTTCCATAAACTTTTCAAAATCATCTTCTCTATTGTTCCATGATTTAACATCTATGGAACGCAGTTTCTCGATTATTTGACGAATCTTGTTAATGTCCATGATCAGTTGATCAATCCTGTAACTTTTGAGAAATAAGGTTTACAAACTTTTGAGATATTGAGGATTTGGGTCTTCTCATGTTGGAATTTAAAGAATTATGTGGAAGAGTGGCATGTTTTTAAGGCAAAAACATGAGAGGTTTAATGTTAGATCTTCCACATTAAATTCAAACATGAGAGTGGCATGTTTTTAAGGCAAAAACATTAAATCAAGAAACCATGCTCGTTTTTGACCAAAACATTGACCTCAAATGGTAGCGGATTGAAATAAATAAGTAAGTCTCGCATTCAACATACTGAACCGATGATCATACTTATTATCAGGGGCGTTTTACCCCATGTGCGGCATGTGCGACGGTGTAACACCCTAACCCCTTAAGCGCGTATCTATTAAAATATAAGCAAATAAACACTAAACAATTAAGGCGTTACATGGAAAATTAAAAACAAATTCAAGCATGCCAAACATTTATCAAGAATATAAACAATAAATCACAGCGGAATACAAATCGATTACCATGTATACATCATGTTAATCGTAGCATATTCAGAGGCTAATAGTTATCATACAAGCCATATCATCACCAAGTTATAATTTACAAATAGCAATGCCAACAAAATAAACAAGTTATAAACGAGTTCAAGCGTTTAACCCCCGACTCGATGTTACAACTATCAGAGCAATTGCTATTACAACCCAAAAGATAATACTAAAGGAGTAGCCTAACTAACTCCTCACTAAAACGTATGCTAAGTATAACACAAGCACAAGCTCCTAATCCTGAGCGGACTCATCAACCTGGTGATCTGAACCACCCAACGGTTCAGAGGTACACAAAACAGAGAGTTAATAATCATAACTAATAATATAAGTGTAAATAATAAGCTTATACTTCACACACACACACACACACACACATATATATATAGGGATATGATCAAATGACACAAAGGTGTCAAAATAAATTTGACACCAAATCGCAACCATTCATTTTATTTAATCTAAAACCTCAAAATAATCACTAAAGTAATTTATGTGGACCAAATATTTCCTATTTTTAGAAGATCTTGATATATAAAAAACTTATTAATTATTAATATATCATGGCAATTAATACCAAAATATTCCTTCCATTTATTATAAAATGAAACGCAGAATTGTTTTTATTCTCTTTTTTTTATAATATAACATTATTTTTATTCTAAAGCCTAAAATAAAACACATCTTTTATATTAATTTAATGGATTTTTTTAATACAATCTTCTTCTGTTTTTCCGGTTTATTTAATAATTATAAAATATTATGGACATGAAAGAGGCAAAGAAAATAAATAACAACAAAGAAAATAAAAGAAATAATAAGAGCATAAAAGTTAAAAAACGTGTCTATGAGAGGAAGGCAAAGAAAATTAGAACAAAGAAAATGAAATAAAAAAATAAGTGAATAAAAATTGCAAAAAAGAAATACCATTGGACATGTAAAAATAATTGGAGAAATTACAACCAAAAAATTAAACTAGAATATTTGGAAAAAACAAAGAGGGAATGATTGATTTCAAATTTAAGATGATAAAGTGTGTTTTAATTTGGTGATACAGAAATTTTATGTTGTACATTAAATTTTTTGTGATAACTTTAAGCCCTTGAATTAAATGCAATGAATGGATGAGGTTTGATGTCAAATTAAATTTGACACCTTGGTGTCATTTATATATATATATATATACATGCATAACTAACTCACATATACATATTTATCCTTTATTATAAACAGTCAATACAATTGACTCACAATTGAGGGCAAAAATTAATGAAAATACGAATTAACTCAATTAACACACAAACACACAATGCCATATACCAATTATCAAGTACATATATGCACAATTCCCTAATGCAACTAATGCCAAATTCTCATGCCATGTCATCATAGACATATCTAATGCATGTGGCTGGTACTATCGTCTTTATTAGAGTATCTCACCTCTAATATCTGTCTTTATCGAATAAATATAATTCAATATACGTCTTTATTAGAATAAATATTCTAATATCCCTAACTCAATTCATGAATGCATGGATGGCTCATGAATAATCTCAAATAATTAGCATTAAGCTATACTCATGTAATATGAAAACATCATTCATATTCGTCTTTATTAAGATATCATACATCTCAATATCCGTCTTTTGTATTTCAAAAAAATATCATCCACAATTTATAACATTCATCATCAATCATCAAAATACAATTATCCACAATTTTAAAAGAATAGGAAATATGCAAACATATAAGAAAACGTCATAAACCAAGCCTCATCTTATAAAACTAAGTCCGAAATTGGAATCTACGCGAAAAATCGAGTAAAATAGGTTTCGGGTGTGTAAACCGTCAAAAGTCAACCAAAAGTCAACTTTGATCAACCAGGGTATCCGTCTCATGCGCGCCGCACAACAATCCTATGAGAATTGCAGCAAAGCTGCGCGCCGTGCAGGCATTCGAGCAGACCTGCAGAAACGCGTTTTTTGTGCGAAAAAATCACTTATTTGACCAAAAATCACTGTTTTTCATTTCCAGAGATTACACAAGCATGAGTTATGTTCATACATGTTCAAAACACATTAAAAGTAACTTATTAACACAAATAATCACTTATTTTTCATGGATCTTGACATATTTGTAAAAACTCATAAACATTCACAAATATTAACAAACATCTACAAATACCCATTTTTACCCATTAAAATTGTTCATACTACTAATCCTTAGTATTTTTTGTTGGTTACAAGAGAGAAAGAAAAAAGAAAAACAAACAAAAGGAAAGGAGTTTACTCCCTAACAAAAACAACTCCCCTAGCATCAGCACTAAGTGCATTAGATAACTCAGGAGGAGGTGAGTCTAACATAACTATAGGAGAGTTCAAGGAGGAACATTTCTTGGCTAAAACATCTGCACACGCATTACCCTCCCGGAGAATGTGATCAATAACAATATTCCAGTCTCTACGAAGCAGTTGACGAATGATATGAATCTCGTTAGCAAAAGTATGAAAATGCGAAACTCCATCTTTAATCAACGAAACCGCTTGCAATGAGTCAGAATAGAAAACTATACTCCTGTAACCATTATTCCAACACAATTGGAGACCATACACAATAGCCATGATCTCGGCATATAGTACACTAGATTGCGACGCCGTACCATAAAAGCCTTTCAGAAAAGCACCGAAACTGTTTCTAATGAGCCCTCCAAAGCCCGCTGTTTGTAACGACCCCAACATGCTCCCATCAACGTTCAAAAAAACAGTGCCTTCAGCTGGACGAGGCCAAACTACCAGCCGCTGTTCAGAATTCCCACCGGACCCAGAAGTGTTATTCTCAAAAGCAGCAGTGCAGAAAGAAAGCATAGAATGGACTTTCGCAACCAAGTTATGCACAATTGCTTTAGTGTTGTTGAATATAGCGTCATTTCTCGAGCACCAGACAAACCACATAATAATAAAAATAATACAGCCGCGGGACTTACCGACGTCTCTACACAAACAAAACAGATCCACGTCAGTAGATGGAGGGAGAATATGTTCCAACCCACACGCTTTCCAGATGCATATAGCGTCTGTACACGCAAATAAACAGTGTACAATCGTCTCCGGCATAACAGCGCATCTAGGACAGATATTCGAAGCACAAACCCGACGACGATTAAGAATATATTTAGTAGGAATAGAACCATGTATTACTTGCTAAACAAAGAATTGGATATTGGATGGAAGCTTCAACTGCCATATCCATTTCCAATTAAGATGACTATTAATACGTATCTTTAGTAGTATAAACACCGTTACTAGAGTTCTGCCACACCTACACATCAGAGATGTCATTAACTATATATGGCTGCAGAAGTAGAATAGAATTTCTAACCAACTCCGGAATACTAGTGTACAACTTCTCTAGATTCCACCTTCCATTGAACCCGACATCATTGATTTTTAGTTTTGTGTCTTGAATAGCCACAAACGGAACAGTTGAACATAAATTCTCTTTTAAAGCTCAAGGATCATACAAGAGCCTAGAGTTTCCATCTCCAATCTTAAAAGTGAATCCATCCCTCATCATGTGTAAGGCTTTAGCTAAGGAATTCCAAATGCACGACCCTCCAGATACCGAAACATTAAAGAGATGACGACCTTTAGTATATTTATCAGTAAAAAGTTTTACCCAGAGTTTACCTGGAGAGTTAGAAACCTCCCAGATAAGTTTACCAAGAAGAGACACATTTTGTAAACGAGCAATACGCACCCCTAAACCTCCGAAGCGTCTTGGCTGAGTTATTTTATCCCAACCAACTAGATGCACTCCAGTATTACCAGTCCCTTTCCAGATAAAACTCCTCACGGTTCTATCCAAATTATCACACATACCTTGAGGGAGCCAATTAATTTTCATGTGATAAGAGGGTAATGTCGAGGGTACCGAGTTTGCCAAAACAATTCTACCAGCTTTGTTCAATAGTCTACTCTTCCAAGAGGCCAATTTCGCGGAAACTCTATCATAAACATTGTTGAAATCTTGTTTCCTAACTTTCCCATAAAACATCTTGAAACCCAAGTATTTCTCAAATCTGTATGTAGCATGAATTTGAGTTACTACAGCAATATCCTCTCGTCTGTGCCGATTCACACCAGCAGAAGTGCAGAATTTGGATTTTTCGAGACTGGTTTTAAGACCAGACATGGCACAAAAACGCTCCAACACTTCATTCACAATACGAGCTTGGGATACATTAGCTTTTGCAAACAGGAGCACGTCATCGGCAAAGAAAAGGTGTGAAATTCTAGTCCCATCTTTTAGTAATCTGCATCAGACTCCAACTGTGATCTGTAACATGCCTTGAGATCAAAGCGCCAAGGCGTTCCATACAAAGAACAAAAAGGAAAGGGGATAAAGGATCCCCTTGACGCAAACCTCGCTTTGGAGCAAAAGCTTTCGTCTTGCTGCCAGTCCAAATAAGAGTGTTTGAAGTAGATGTGATGCCAAACATGATGAGAGAAATTACAGGCGGTGGAAATTTGAACATTACTAGTGTATCCTTCAAGAAACTCCAATTGACACGGTTATAAGCCTTTCCTAAATCCAATTTGAACACCATATCACCACTTTTCTTTTTGGATTTTCTCATGGAGTGTAATACTTCATGAAGCACAAAAACATTATCTTTAGTACTTCTACCTGGTATAAAATTATTTTGCAGCGGACTGATAATACCGTCAAGAAAAGATCTCAATCTGCTCACTATAACCTTGGATATTAATTTGTAAGTGACGTTACACAGACTGATCGGACGGAAATCTTTGAAAGAAACTTGTCTGTCACCTTAGGCAACAACACAATAAGCGTTTCACAGACTTTTGGATCATACCTGCCATTCTCAAACGCACTCTTCACGAAATTCCAAATATCATCACCAATTTCGTTCCAAAATAATTTGAAGAAGATGGGTTGAAATCCGTCCGAACCCGGTGCTTTATATGATTTCATACTCATCAAGGCGTCAAACACCTCTTTCTTAGCAATTGGTCTCGCGAGTTCCCGCAAAGCGTCATCATCCAGGACTGCCATACCATTCACATTCCCTTCACTAGTCACGGTTTGATTGGTGCAAAAAAGCTCTTTGAAGAAATTCAACGCTTCAGTTTTCATAACTTCTGGATCTAAACACCATTCGCCACTGCTAGGCCGAATACCATGGATTTTGTTGCGTTTACGGCGGATAATACATTGGGCATGAAAGAAAGACGTGTTCCTGCTTCCAAGTTTAACCCACTGTTCACGTGACTTTTGAAACCACAAAGCTTCCTCTTGGAAAAGAATGTTCTCATAGGAGGTAAAAAGCTCTTTTTGAAGTCTCAATAAGTTAGCCAAGTCTATATTCTCCAAGGCCCTCTGAATACCCTGCAAACGAGCTTCCACTTCGTTTTTACAAGCAAAAATATTACCAAGAACTTCCTTATTGAAGTTTATAGATTATTGTGCCACATTTTGCAGACAACCTACAATATTATTACGATCACGAGATCATGTATTTTTCACAAGCTGAGGGTAATCGCTATGTGTGAACCAAGATGCTTGAAACCGGAAAGGCCGTCCCTCATGATAAGTCATAACATTACTGCACCTTAACAAAATCGGATTATGATCGGAATGTCTGCGAACTAGATGCTCAACCGTAGCCTCAGGAAACTTTAACCACTAGTCCAGATTGCAAAAACTCCTATCCAACCTTCTGTGAACAATCCTACCCCCTCTGCAGTGACCTTGCAAAGTGAACTTTGTACCGGAAGAGCCCAAGTCAATAAGCCCACAATTATCAACATTTGTATTAAAAATCTCAGCTTTAGCTATTGAGAAAATATCTCCTCTTTGTTCATTATGAAGTAAGATATCATTAAAGTCACCGATAGCAAGCCACGGTAACGAAACAGTATTAATGAGATTGAGGAGATAATTCCAAAGGAGAGGTCTAACTGTACTAGTAGGGCTCGCATAAACTCCTGAAAACAACCATTTATCATGGCCCTTAGAGACAATAAAACTAACACATTGGTGCATTTTACTAACCAGAGTAAAGTTGAAATCACTCCCTCTACATAGCCCAAATCCCTCCTGAGTGCCCATGAACCTCTTGAACATCAATTTTGACATAGTTTTCTTTGGCCCAGAAATTCTCTGCTGAAGCAAACATAGTATGAGTTTCAAACAGGATAATCATGTCTGGTTGATACCTCCTTGCTAAATCATGCATGTGATTCTTGCTCTTCTTGTTAGCAAAACCCCTAACGTTCCAAGCCAGAATCGATAGGTCTTTGAAAGCATTCATCATAACAAAAAAAGAAGGAAAAAGGGCCATGGCTATCGCAACCCTATCCACGGGCTGTAGAGGTTTCCACCACCATCTCATCATCAGTTGCTCTGTCCGTAATACTTGTACCGATCGGAAGATCAAGAGGTTTGAGGCGAGTTGCATCGTTTTCAGAATGAGTTTTGTCAAAACGTGAAACATCAAAAACAATTTCTGCCGTTTCATTCATTTTTCTAGGCCGTTGATTCATCATAATTGGATGGGTACTAGCTCCGACCCGACCCGCCCGCTTGAGAATAATTTGGGCGGGATTCAAGGCTTTTTCCCCCGGGTTGAGTAGAGTTATCTTTCAACACTGCATTAGTGGGCCTTTTGCAATTAGTGATCATGCCACAAGCCCGTTTATTTTTCTTAGTCCAAACTTTAGGAGTCTCAGAAGATCCACCAGGATGAAAATATGGACCCCTCTTGCTTACTAGCCCCGTCAGCTTTCAATTGCCCCGCATCATTCAAATGAGAAAAATTCAAATTTTTGTCATTAAAGTTCTTAAAAATCCCACCCTGAACATTAGCTATTGTTTGTTGTGTCTTTGAGGGAGATTTTCTCCCTTTATTTCTCTGCCTGTCAACCACCATCCAATCTCCATAAAGATCATCTCCCGTGATTTCCGCCTCCACATCCACTCTTTCCATATTCGGAATATTGTTCGACGCGGCTCAACTGCAGTTGTCTTCTCCGGTGCTCCATCCTTATCATTGTTCCCAATGTTATAACTTACATTTTTGTTCCCATTCTCGTGTCTGATTGTCACTGTGATACAGTTGCGAGCCACATGGCCATATACGCCGCAACACTTGGAAAGGAGATATAGTCCC